>OX637402.1:13581843-14851843 GCA_951799425.1 Ilex aquifolium
GGTGTATTAATGTGTGTGTATATTTTGATGTGTTAATGTATGTGTATGTATTTTGGTGTAATAGTGTATGTGTATGTATTTTAGTGTTTTATTAAATGTGTTTATGTTTTTTGTGTGTTATTATATGTGTATATTAGTGTGTATTTTATTTGGTGCATTAGTATGTGTTTATATTTAGAGTTTTATTTATTTTATGGGTTAATGGTTTTAACTTAATCCATTATGATCCAACCCATAATAACCCGTTGATTAAGCACGTTAAAAACGGATTTGATTTGTTTTGCACCCAACCCATTTTGAACCAGCCCATAACCAACCCAACCCGCCGATTTGACACCTCTATTTCTTACTAATGTTTACTACAAGCATTTTCTCCTTTGATATTAATTTTTTATTACTCCATGTTATTGACTAACTTCACCGTGGATAATTCTTACATAGTAGGCTCTGTTTCCGATTCCCAGTCTATTCTGCAGTGAGACCTACCTCTTCAAGCCTACCAATGACAGCTGTGTTTTTCTAGGAAGCCCTATCCTTTTATTTTATTTTTACAGCTATCTCCTGTTTGTATACTTAGATTTGGCAGTATAAACCATATTTCCCTAAACTTTAGAAAAACCTTGGATCTTGTTGCTTGACGACCACTCTGCATTTTTCCATTGTACTTTTTAAGTAAGCTGAGGGTGCATTTCCTTTCTAATGTTAAAGAAATTGCATCAAATTGGAAATGTTCAGATGGTAAGTAAATACAATGATGGACTGAGGTAGATGTTCAGTATATAGTGTAGACATTGTGGCGTCCTTACACTTAGAAATATTCATATGGCCTGCAATTCATTCCCCCCCCTCCCCCCCCCCCCAAAAAAAAAAAAAACCCACCCAAGAGAGAGAGAGAGAGACATATGGGTGTGCTTATGTTTCTCGAACAAATTATTGTAGAAGTAATATAGTTTCACGTGCTTCAAGTTATCCGGTGGTTTCCAGTTTTCAGTTGGGAAAGTTTAATGATTTTTAAACCCCTTTTTAAACAAGGTCTGCAAATGCAATCCTAGAAGTTCATTAAGTAAGGTTCCTCAAAAATGCATCAACTTACTGTTAGGATCCTAACTTCCATCAAAATTGAACTAGAATCTTTTGTCATACCCTAAAGACACCAATAGACATGAGACTCCCATAAAATTGTCACCCCCTTCAGCCACATAAGGTGCAATGTACGCACATGAATAGAAGACATCTTGCCTATCCAAACGGAAGAAAAGTATTCATGTTCCTTCCAGGGATATTTATTTGTGGATCTTTTCAATCTTCTTTCTAAACCAAGGCATTTACTCCTCCTTAATCTCTCAAAATTCTGATCTCCATACTCTCTTTCTTGATTTTTTGGTAGGAAACATTCTACTCTCACCCTCTTCATTATCTTGGGAAACACTTAGTCTACTGAATATATCCTTAGACTTCGTTTGCTGAGTGATGTGCTTAGGTTAATTTTATAGCTAATGGAGAATCTAGCTTTAGTAGTTTACTTAAAGATGAGTTAGGAGTTTAAGTCTACAAGTAGATGAATTCAGATACTAAGCATCACCCATACTTCTTTTGTACAGAGTAGTCGAACTACTGTTCATCCTTATCCTGATTATCCTTCAAGGGCGAGCGTTGGGATTGCAATCCTTATGTCCACAGTTTAAGAGCATCTATAAAGACAGTAAAACTAGAAGAAAATTGACAAGTTATTCTAAGATCAAGTAAACATGTAACTTTCAATAGCGTAGAACACATTATGTTTCTCATTGTGGTTCACCTTCATATTTTTTGTGGCCTATATCATGCGAGTTATTGTAGTCCGAGGTCACGAACAAAGTGGTAGTCAGCTTCTATGTGTTTAGAGTAGGCATGAAACACATGATTGGCTGCCCAGTGTGTAGCGCTAGCATTATCATGGGATAAATTTATAGCGAAATGGGACCGCTAGATCGCATAGCAAGTAAGAAAGAGTTAGATTATGGAGAATTAGGGTTATGGGATAGAGAAAAGAAGAGTAAGAGAAAGAGAGACAAGATTATGAAGAGACTAGTGTGTATTAGGGTTACAAAGCTACCTCCAAATATATATTTAGTCACAGAAGTACCAAAAATGCCCTTAATGGTAACATCCTAATATAACATAACATAATACTTCCCCTCAAGTTGGTGCATGAATGTCTCTTATGTCCAACTTGCAAATAATAGGATGAAAAAGCTTGTTTCTAAGTCCCTTTGTAAAAACATCAGTCAACTGATCGTTTGATCTCACAAATGGTATGCAAATTAAACCCTTGTTCAGCTTCTCTTTGATGAATTGTCGATCAATCTCAACATGTTTAGTTCTATCATGTTGAACTGGATTGTGTGCAATGTTGATAGTTACCTTATTATCATAGTATAGTCTCATAGGCCCATAACAGCGAATTCCAAGCTCAGTCAGTAGGGTTTGGAGCCACATAAGCTCACAAACTCCATGAACTATTACTCTGTATTCAGCTTCTACACTAGACCTTGCTACCACTGCTTGCTTTTTACTTCACCATGTGACAATAATTCCTCCTATCAAAGTGCAGTAGCCTGAAGTGGACCTTCTGTCATTTACTAACCTGCCCAGTCTGCATCAGTGAATGCTTCTAATTTCAAGTGACCATTATTAGAGAACAAGATCTCTTTTCCTGGAGCTTATTTTAGATATCTCAGAATACGATGAACAGATTCAAGATGAAGGACTCGAGGATCATGTATGAATTGACTTACAATCCCCACTGCATAAGCAATATCTGGCCGAGTATGAGAAAGATATATCAATCTCCCCACTAATCTCTGGTATCTTTCCTTATCCACAACATCAGCACCACCACTTCCCAGTCGATGGTTGGCTTCAATTGGGAAATCTGTAGGTCTACATCTCAACATACAAGTTTCTTCAAGTAGGTCAAGTACATATTTTCTTTGGGAGATAAAAATGTCTTTGTCTGATCTGACAACTTCAATCCTAAGAAAATATCTCAATGAACCCAAGTCTTTAATTTCAAACTCCCTAACCAATTGAGCTTTCAATTTGGTGATTTCCTGTACATTATTCCTAGTTATCATTATGTCATCTACATATACAATAAGGGCTGCTATTTTGTCATCTATCTGCCCGATGAACATAGTATGATCAGTTTGACTCTGATTATATCCAAATTTCAACATGATTTTGAGAAATTTATCAGACCAGGCTCTGGGTGATTGCTTTAACCCATAATGTGATTTCTTCAACTTACACACCTTTCCTTCAGTTACCTCAGATGAAAAATCAGGTGGAATCTCCATATATACCTCCTCCTCCAAGTCTCCATGGAGAAAGACATTCTTCACATCCAACTTTTGCAAGCTCCATTCCAAATTAGCTGCATAGGATAGAAGAGCATGTATGGAGTTCATTTTTGCCACAGGGGCAAAAGTCTCCTAATAATCAATACCATATGTCTGAGTGAATCCCTTCTTATATCTCTCAATTGAACCATCAGGTTGGTGTTTGACACTAAACACCCATTTGCACCCAACTGATCTTGCTCCAATAGGAAGTGAAACTAATTCCCATGTGTCATTCTTCTTTAGGGCTCTCATTTTCTCTACCATAGTTTCTCGCCACTTTGAATAAATGAGAGCTTCTTTCCAACCCTGAGGAATAGATATAAAAGATAAGCTAGAAACAAATGTATGATAGGATGGAAACAAAAAATCATAAAAAACGAAGTTAGATATGGGATGTTGAGTACAAGCTCGAACACCTTTTCTAAGTACAATAAGAAGCTCTGAATCATCCACAGTTGGATTATCAATAACTTGGGTGGCAATTGGAAGCTCATTACCTGGTGAACTAGTGGGAGATGTTAGAACCGGAGTGGAGGAATCCAATTGACCTGGCGGCACATAGGTGGTTTGTACCTTTTGACGTCGAGAATAAGTCTTCAAAGTACCAGTTGGTTCATTGGTACTAACAATCTGTTGCTCCCCCTAATTAATAACCCAGTGGAAAGACAATTGAAGGAAGGACTCTTAATATACCACCATCTCTTCCTTACTAATAGTGTTCTCCCCCTAAAGAGATGGCTGGGGAGGAGAGAATAAAGATTCAAACGTGAATGTAACATCCATGCTAACATACATCTTCTGAGATGGTGGGTGGTAATACTTATACCTTTTTTGAGTAGGAGAGTAACCAATAAAAACACACCGAAGAGCCTTAGGATCAAATTTTCCCCTAGATGCTCTGTGGTCATGGACAAAACAAACACACCCAAAAACTTTAGGAGGAAGAGAAGAAACAGACGGAAGCGGGAAAATCCCAGAAAGACACTCAATAGGGAACTTAAATTGTAGGACACCGGAAGGTAGATGATTGATAAGGTAAGCAACAGTCAAGGATCGAAATATCGTTTCGATGTACTGTTTCGGTCACCTAGGAAACGGAAACGTTTCGACGTGTTTCGGAAACGTTTCGACCCGTTTCAGAAATATAATGAAAAAAATAAAAAATTTAAGAATTATTTTTCTAAAACATTGATGGAAATATATCAAAATATCTTGAAATACCTTGAAACAATCGTGCAAATGCATTAAAATATTATAATACATTTAAAAACATTATGGAATACCTCGAAATATCAGAATTTCGATTTCATCACTGTTTCGTTTCGGTCTCCTTGGAAACGGAAACGTTTCGGACGTTTCGAAACGATATTTTGATCCTTGGCAGCAGTAAGAACTGCATCTCCGCAAAAGTGTGGAGGAATATTCATGTAATCATTAGTGAACGAGCAACCTCAAGAAGATGACGATTTATTTGCTCAGCAGCACCATTTTGTTCTGGAGTACGCACACAACTAGTTTGATAAAGAATCCCACTCTCATTGAGGTAAGAGCGAAATTTTCCATCAATGTACTCAGTTCCATTGTCACTACGAAGGATTTTGATTTTGACATCAAACTAGGTATCAACCATTTTATAAAAAGAGCGGAAGTAAGAGAAAATTACACTTTTAGTGCGTAGGAAATAAACCCAAATAAGACGAGAATAACAATCAATAAATGTGACAAACTAACGATAACTTGAGATAGATGCAACACGGAAAGGTCCCCACACATCAAAATGAATTATAACAAAAGTAGTAGTGCTTTTATTATTACTATTAGGATAAGAAGAACGTTTATGCTTGGCAAATTCACAAGCATCACAAATAAAAAATTGCCTACTACACTGCTGTACTAAACTAGGAAAAATATGTTCTAAAACACTGAATGAGGGATGTCCCAAATGCCTATACCACTAATATAAGATTTGAAGGGTTGAAACACTATCTGCCTGGAGAGCTTGACAATTGGACTGAAGGGAAGCTTCATCATCTAGGAGATACAGACCATTATGGGCTCTATCACTGCAAATCATTTTTCCTGATTTCAGTTCCTGAAAAGTACAATGAGTAGAAAAAAATGTCACTGAACAATTCAATGATTTAGTAATAATACTAATAGACAATAGGTTAGTGGAAAAATTGGGAACATTGAGAACGGAAGAAAGGGAGAGAGTTGGTGAGCAATTAATTAAACCTTTACCAGAAATTGAAGATAAGGATCCATTTACCACCTTGACTTTATCTCTACCTGAACATGTAGAGTATGAGGAGAACAAACTAGAAAAACTTGTCATGTGGTCCGTGGCTTCAGAATCTATTATCCAAGGAGCATATAAGGATGATGCAGTAAATACACTAGATATACTTGTATGTGCAAAATTGGAGGAAGAGGCATAAATAGGAGCTGTGGTAGAGAAAGCATCAAGTTGAGCCATCGGGCGCTTAAGAGTCTGCATCTTATCCTAAGAAGAAGTAAAAGGGGTGGTTCTAGTGTTCCACCAGTTTGAGATGGAATCTTTGAGGACTTAGTCATATATGCATGAGATCAAATATTACCACCTCGTCCACCACCTCGTCCATGTGTAGGACATTCTGTTAACTTTCAACAAAACTCCCGTGTATGTCGGGTCTTCCCACAATAATCACACTTTAAGGTATCCTTAGACACAGTGCTACTCATCTCCGTGGGCCTGAGCAAGGCTAAACTATGTCACACTAACTATGTCACACTGAGGGATAGCAGCCAATACAAACTGTTCTAGTGTAGGAGCATAAACTATAGCAATCCTACGGCTCTCCTCCTTCTGAACATGGGCATAGGCTTCTTGTAAAGTAGGAAATGAACTATGACTCAAAATCTAAACACGAAGCTGATTATATTCAATATTCAAACCAACAAGGAAGTCATACACTCGTTCCTTTTCCACCATCTGCTAAAATTTAACAGCATCAGTAGCGCAATCTACTGTGAAACTATGGTAATAGTCCAGTTCCTATCATAATGTAGTCAACTCTCCATAATAAACTGCAAGGGTCTTATCTTTCTAATTAGTTTCTCGCACTTTCTTGTGAAGATCATAAGTCTTAGCATCATTACCCCTCTGAGAATATGTATGACATATAGTAGTCCATATCTTATGGGCTGTATCAAGCAACAGAAAGCCACGATTGATAGAGGGTTGCATAGAATTAAGCAATCAGGACATAACCAAGGCATTCTCAGATATCAACTGCTTCAGTGGGGAGCCAGACTTACTAGGCTTCTTAGTCTCTCGAGAAAAATACCCATCTAACTTCTCCGGAATAATTTGAAGAGATAGATTGTTTGCAAGAGCACCTAAACGGCTCAACCCACTCCCCCCCAGTGCTACAATAGTCACACTCCCTTTCGACATGTCCACCAATATGATAAACACAAAATAGTAGCAAATCATCGGAAATCCACTCCAAGAAAAAAAAAACCCGAAAGAAAACCTTGAAAACCTTCAAATAGCACTCAATGTCAGAATAGTGGCACAAAGCAAGCACAACCCATAGCACACAGCAAGCACAGCCCACAGCAAGCAGACAACATATAGCATGTGTTTAGGAGACCTCTCGAAGCCAAAATAGTAGCCCAGACTAACTGTCGGCAATGAAGAAAGGCAAAAAACTTCTCAAATCCACTCCAAAAACAACCAAACAGCCTGGGCAACAAAGAAAATTCCTAATTGCACCTCAAGGAAGCTGTTCGAACCAGATCCAGCCTATGAGATGCTCAGAAATTGCATATCGAGCTTTGAACCCCAAAAAATTCAAAAAATTGAATGACCTATTGAACAACTTCAAAAAAAATCTGCAAAAATCGCCATAAATCTCATGAAGTTAAGTCGAATCAACCCTGAATTTTTCAGAATTTTTTTGAAAGGTTGGGTGCTAACGTCAGCATAGATGCTGATGTCAGCCAATTAGACTCTGACAATCAGCACTGTTGAACACAAAAAAAATTTCCAATGTATTTCGACAACTTTAAAACTTTAAATCTTGATCGTTGCTCTGATACCAAGTTAGATTATGGAGAATTAGGGTTATGGGATAGAGAAAAGAAGAGTAAGGGAAAGAGAGACAATATTATGAAGAGAGTAGTGTGTATTAGGGTTACACAGCTACCTCCAAATATATATATAGTCACAGAAGTACCAAAACAACCCCTAATGGTTACATCCTAATATAACATAACAGAAAGCCATAACAATTCAGAGGTAGTAAGGTCTAGTAGGGAATTTGTTATGTGTCTCGGAGTTGTAATCTTCCTTTAATGCTATCCAGGAACTTCCCACTGGAAACTCCGGAGTTCTGTCTTCTCTATCCGTGTAAGGCACTGAGTTGGAGTTGGAATTAGCTTTAACTTTATGATGTGAATTGTCTGCAGGCCAAAGCCTAATTATTACCACCAGAAGTTGCACTCACATCCACATTTGGGTTGAAAGCAATATCCTACATGATTTTATCTCCAGATCTATCATTGAGAGGAGTAAAGTCATGCTAGTTGTCAGATCGCAACATTTCAAAAAAATATTTTAAAGGTGAATAACCAATTCCACGAGAGATTGCATGTTGCATTAAAATTCTTCAAACCCGTAGTAAGTGAATTTAAGGAAAATGGGCATCATGTATAGAAACTTCATGTTGGATTTGTTGAAAATCTCATGATTGATGTATGAATAATCAAATCATAAGATTGATGTAGTGATTGTTTATGGATTATTGACATGTGAATAATAATTTTATACAATGATAATAATTAGTTGATTGATCTTTTACTTTTCTTCTGCATTCTTCACTCTATAAATATTGGTTAGAAACATGTACACATTCAAAGTATCACTAAAGGTCGTGGTATCGGTGGTCGACTCGGTGGGTACTGAGTTGCATCAATTATGAAGTCGTAGAACCATTGGGTTATATGCATGAAATGCTAGATGAAGAAGAATTTTGAACATGACGAAATATTCAAGCTATATCGCAGCGCTGTCGAATGTTATCGAATCAATTCGATAACAATGATTTGGATGACTCTTGCTTGACTCTAAAATGTGTTGGATGACTCAGTCGAGTCACGTGAGGTTCGTGGTTTACATAGAACATGAAACGATATTAGAATGGAAGGTGTCAAATCGTATACGACTTGGCCGAATGGTGTCGCCATACACCGATACTTTGAACCATGCAATCAAGAGATCACAATAAAATAGAGCCCTTTGTGGGTTTGTATGTCGTGGATGTATGTCGGTCTTTTTGCTTGAATTTAACATCGTAGTAGAGCAGGTCGATCGGACGCTGGTCGATTTGTTTTCACTTTGTATTTGTACGATGTTAACTTCGTGCATGTTTTTATTTGTGCTTGCATCATCGTGCACCTTTTTGCCATGTCTTGCTTGATGTTCATTCCTTGTTTACATGTTGCACGACGTTCATTTTGTGCCCCTCGTGTTTGGGGGATGTTCATGTCACACACGTTTATTATTTTAGCACAATGGATCACTCCATGCCAAGGATCAAAATTTCGATTCGGTATATTATTTCGGTCACCTAGAAAATGGAAACGTTTCAACGTGTTTCGAAAATGTTTAGGGAACAATGAAAAAAATAAAAAATTTAAGAATTATTTTTCTAAAACATTGATTGAAATATATCAAAGTATCTTGAAATACCTTGAAACATTCCAAAACAATTGTGCAAATGTATTGAAATATTATAATACATCTCAAAACATTATGGAATACCTTGAAATATTAGAATTTTGATTTCATCACTATTTCGTTTCGGTTTCCTTGGAAACAGAAACGTTTCGGTCGTTTCGAAACGATATTTTGATTATGCACATTTCTCTCCTCAAATGTCATTCTGGGGCAGCTTTATCACCAAAGTCGTATTTCGGTAACTTCAACAAAGCCGCATTCCCGAAAACTTCAAAATGCAACATCCTTAGCTACTTTAACAGTAGCACCATCCTTCCATTTCAAGTTTATCACTTTTAGTCATTTTTTCAGTATGCCAAGTTGAGGGAAATTGCTGAAGATCCAATTATTGATGGGTCAACTATTAAAGCACAATATTGATGGAGCGAGTGAATCTTGATTACTAAAATGTGAAATTACAATATTTCCATGAGTTTATTCATCAGTCATAATTAGTTGATTGATTCGTCCATTTCCTTATGTTTTCTTCACCCTATAAATATAGGTGTGACTGAATCACATTATATACATTTGCTTCTTTGTCTTCTATTTTCTTTCTTCAAATTTTTTTGCCTGAACTTACAGGACTTAGAACCATTTCCATAAAAAAACAAAAAATAAAAAATAAAAACATAATTTATAGCAAAAAATAAAAAATAGAACACACAAAGTGTGGTACCATGTACCACCAACCTTGGCATATTGGTAGGGATGAGAAAAGTTTGAAGCTATAGATTCATTGAAAAGCAGACTAATAAAACAGTAATTGAGAATATTGTATCATGATTGGAAAGATACACGTGTGTAAGGAATGGCTCCCTTCCTTTTCCTTTCCTTCCCCTGCCTCCTTCGCACCCTTCCAGTATAATATCTTACGACGCTCTTCCTACCTTCTTCCATTTATTCCACTCTTCATTTATCCCAGTCTTCCTGCTTCCACTCTATTTTAAAACACGGCGCACAATATATCCCATCTCCACCTTTGAGTAACCTTGTTCCTTCCTAATCCCTTACCATTGTCACATTTGGTCATCCATCCTAGTCTCAACCTTTATGGACCCAACCATTAACACTCCAACCACAAGAACTCCAACCTTAGAATTGGAAGCTGTGACATCCCAAAATTCGGGGGTCCTTTCTCAATCCATTGATCACCCATCAACCCGCGAAAATACCTATAAGTACCATATAACCTAATACCACGTCATTACACCCCATTCACCGGGATCATAACAAAATAGAATTTGGGTAGAATCTCCTTTGTACGGGAGCTCTACCCAATACATAACCTGTGCATATATTAATTATACGACCATTCCAAGGTTCACATCCCAAAGTTTAGGACTTAAAATTTAATCATTTGTATCATTCAAAGAAAAGAGCTCAAGATATGAAGGCTTAGAAGTGTTGCAGTTCAAAATTCAATTTTCGGGAAGAGGTACCGGTACATCTGTTAATGAGTACCGGTACCTAAGCCCTCTAGAAGCAAGGTACCGGTACCTATAAGATTTTGTACTAGTACCTGAGCCCACTGTCATCGGGGTACCGGTACCTGTGAGTATAGGTACCAGTACCCGAGCCCACTAGAAACTAGGTATCTGTGAGGTTCCGATACGGAGGGTCTAGATTTCTCTAAACTTCCCAGATTTCAACTTGTAATCCAATAAACTCATACAACATTCATTCGTTTACAACAAAATATTGTCCAAAAGAGTTCCATTACATGTCTTTGTCAAAGTACTAGTTTTGTACATAATTTATACAAGGTCAAAACAAAATATACAAGGGATTACAGAATGTAATTCAACAACCACAACCCGGCTCTGTCATTAACACGGGCCCAAGTGAGGGCCGTCTGCTGAAACTTGTCCAATACTTGAAATGTATCCCCATAAAGGGTGAGCCGCGCTCAATACGGTATCTCCTAAGGAGGCCACTCCCCAACCCAGATGCATATAAAATGTTACATGCAAGTCATCATATCAAGTATCCATCCAAACACATGTTCATAAATGAATGCTACAATTTCATGCCATGCTATGAGATGGAACTCACGCATGCAATCTAAACTCGAGCCCCTATCGACTCCTGTAACACATGTAATGCCATGCATTTCAAGCCCCCGCCATCGATGTTAAATATCTAATGACCATTTTATAAAATCTCGTATCTCTTTGGGTAGGTAATTTATGGACATCACACCAACGGTCTACCAAATCGACACGACATTGAGGGCATCACATTTCTGGTTTCGAGTACACCGACACAATTTTCTGGAATTTCACCACAAGGTAAGTGAGTGAATCAAGTAACCGGGTGTTGCACCCGAGGAGAATCTATCCCTTCATGCTATACCTGATATGTATTTCTCAATACAACCAGTGCGACTTAGTCGAACTTAGGCCTAATTTTTTTGAGCCAATGTATTAACTCACCAAGGATGGTGTTTGATCAAAAACATGCACACATACCCACACTCATGTCGATTGCCCACGGATGCGATGCTACCCTTGCATCTACAAATATAATATACGATTACATTTCATATCATTATGTTTATCATATCTTAAAACATATAATAAACATGTCATTTTTCACAAACATTCCCAAGTATGTCACATGTGATATCAATCCAATTAACATACTTGAATTCATAAGTATTTTATCAAACACTTAGTATGTAAAATATGTAAACACATAGCATGCCCAACAATCCATTTCATGAAATCCATATCAAGCAATTTTATCAAACTCAAATTATGCAAGAATTGGTTTTAACATACTCTTATACTCATTTTTCATATTCTAGCTACACTAGGTGTGTGCTATACATGAGATTTCATCTCTAACACCCTACTCATTTTATATCACAACCTTAGGTTAAAAATAAATTTAGATAGGAGGGAAACTCTACCTCTTGTAGCGTATACTCGTGTAGTAGAAGCCCCAAAGACCCAAAATTCCGTCTTTGAGATTTTAGAGAAAGTCACGATCTTTGGTATGGTTGCGTAGCTCTCGTTGCGTAAAGTGACTTTAACTCTTGGCTTGAATCAATCCTGGATCTTCATAGATCGGAAGAGGAAGATGGAAGAACTTGGAGTTTTTTCTCTTTTCTCTCTCTCTCTCTCTCTATTTCCAGAAATGGCAGCCAAGTATGGGGGAAAATTTTGATTTTTTCCCTTTTATATACTCCTTGAATGCTTGGCTCACAATGCGCCACATGTCCTGGTTTATCTGGTCCAATTTTATCCCGAATTAATTAAATCTCGTTCCTCGTGTGTTTTTATCGAACTTGTTAGAGTAGTTAGATTATTTAGACTTAGGGGTAGCTTAGTCATTTTGTTTACTTTTATGTTGCCCTATCTTAGTTTCTTTTTGCCCTACTATATAAAGACCTCTTATATAGTAGTTTTATTTTATGTAGTTTTTCTTTAAGTTTTGTTCTGGTAAGTTATGCCTCAATAATATTTCTTCCTTCTAGTTTCTTTCTTTGATCTAAATTAACATGGTATCAGAGCATAGTTTCAATCCAAAATATATTGTAGCACCACAGTAATTTAGTTGGAGAAAGAATATATTCTTGGATTAGGGCTGACATCATCTATGGCGATTTATTCTTGGATTACGGTTGCTGATTTTTTGAGGTTCTAAGGGCTGTGAACAGTGCCGAAGTTACTGTTCACGCACTGTCAACAGTGCCGAATTCGATTGTTATGGGTATTTGATTTGCAAAGTTGTTGAGTTGATTTGTGACGAACTTTGGATTGTTTGGCGTTGGTTGCCTCTTCTCTTCTGCTAGTGCTTCTCGTTGTTTGGTCTTTCTCGCTGAACTAGTCGTTGCAAGGTAAGAAATCCTAATTACTAGGGTTTGTTGATTTTGGCTACTGCTGGTTGGGGCTATTGGTTTGACTTTTCTTCTTCTCTTTGTTGGGCTTTGTTTTGTTGGTTTGTTGGTTTTGTGCATTGGGGAGTTGTCACGTTGCTGGTTTGTTTGATTTGTTTGTTTGGGCTTGCTATTTGACATAGCGTTGCATTGTTTGAGTTTGTTTGCATTGTTTCGCACTGAATAAGCAGGAAACGTTTGTTTCCTTTCTTATTGATTGGTGGGTTTGAACCTTTGGGGCTGATTTTGTGAACGAACGGCTGGGTTGCTGGATTTTTCTAGGTTGTTGGGTTGCTAGATTTTGTTTGCTTTGGATTGCTTGATTTGAGTATTATGGCCAGTGGAAATTCTGATTCTCTTCAGGCTATCAGTGTCAGATTAAAAGGTGAGAACTATGTGTATTGGGCTTATGTTATGAAAAATTTCTTGTTGGGTAAGGAAATGTGGAGATATGTTAGTGGTGATTCGTCAACTGATCCTAAGGACGAGAAGTATGTTGACTTAAAGAATACTTGGGAAATCAACAACGCTAAAATCATCACTTGGATTAACAACTCAGTTGATCAGACCATTGATGTTCATTTGACTAAGTTTAATACAACCAAGGAGATTTGGGATTATTTAGCTACCTTATTTGTTCAGTCTAATTTTGCAAAGAGGTATCAATTAAAGTATGAAATTCGAGCTGCATGTTAGGGTGATAAGAACATTCAGGAGTTCTACTCAGTTATGACTGGATATTGGGATCAGTTAGCACTTGCTGAACCTGCTGAACTGAGTACTCATATGATATATCGCACTTTTAGAGAGGAGCAGAGGTTGGTGCAATTTTTGATGGCCTTCAGGGATGACTTCGAGGGACTTTGTGGTTCTATTCTTCATCGTAATCCATTTCCCTTAGTGGATGCAGTAGTGAATGAGCTTCTGGCTGAAGAAGTTCGTCTTAAGACTCTTTCTGGGAAAAGTCTTATGCCATTGCCTACTCAGACTGTATTGGTTGTGCCTCCCACGGTGACTTCTAAATATCGGGGTCGTGTAGCTTTAGATGAGTGTAGCTTTTGTCATGAGAAGGGTCACTGGAAGGCTCAATGTCCTAAACTGATGAACAAAAATGCAAAAGGGACAGTAAATCAATCAGTAGTTGCAACACCAGTGGATGAGTCATCCTCACAGGCACCCAGCCTAACTATGCTTGCTGATCAGTTGCAAAAGTTAATCTCTCTCCATCAGCCTGGTGCACTTACAGTATTTAGACTTAGTAGGTTTATTTACCTCAGGTCCTTCAGGATCCACAGTCCAACAAGCTGATTGGGACATGCCGTAGAAATGGAGGAATGTATGCAGCTAGCAGATTTCTTCACAAAGTCTCATCCAGTCACTTGCTTTCGTTTTCTTCTTAGCAAACTCTTGATGTTTTCTGCTACCACATCCTGAGTTTGAGGGAGGATGTTAGAGTAGTTAGATTATTTAGACTTAGGGGTAGCTTAGTCATTTTGTTTATTTTTATGTTGCCCTAGCTTAGTTTCCTTTTGCCCTACTATATAAAGACCTCTTATATAGTAATTTTCTTTTATATAGTTTTTCTTTAAGTTTTGTTCTGGCAAGTTATGCCTCAATAATATTTCTTTCTTCTAGTTTCTTTCTTTGATCTAAATTAACAGAACTAACTTTAACTTATTTTTCGGGTTCCGCGAATAAAATTTGATCGCGTTTATTTTAGTTGCGTGACATCTGATTGCCTCGTAAAACTTAAAAAATTCAATTGTCTCGAAATTCATTGAAAGTTGACTGGGTAGCTAGATTTCGCGACACGAATTCAATGGTTAGGTTCGTTTCGTCATCCGAATTCTAAAAAAATTTAGGTTTTCAACTCTTACCTAACGATTAATTACCGTTTTGTCGTTTTTAATTAAATTTTAATTTTTTCGGGTTTTACAGAAGTTGTTGTCAATGATGGTAAAGGTGAACACCCTCGAGCAGCTCCTCAGGTTCATCACAGTTCCATGACCTTCTTGGCATCAAGCTCCAATGTTGAACGCAGAAAGCAATCCCCCCCCCCCCCCCCCCGCCCCCCCCTTTTTGCCATGAGAATTGACCATTCTCCTTTTCCATCTCTCAAGCTGGCTGAAAAGACACCTTTTCCCTCCAAAAGTGGGAAAGATAGTTCAAACCTAGCCCAAATTTGGTCCTCACATAGAGCCAAGTAGTCCAAAATCCTAATGCAGCACCCCATCCTTCAACTGGATTGGAGCTTCATCCTATGAAGCTGTATATTGCCAACCACCCTAAATAGTAAACAGAGTGGTGGCCTCTCCTCTAAAAGAAGTAGCTTTCAAAAGTTATAGCAATTGGGAAAACTGCTTAAGAGGTTATTTTGTTGAGAAAAAGCTTCCTTTCTCTGTTGTTAACAATAAAGGTTTTTTTCTTCTTCAAATTCACTTGTGAACGGGGAATGCTCTAGAATATCGGAGCTAGGGCCATGGATACTCGGCAATAGACCACTCATTTTGAAAAAATGGCAACCTAACATGGAACTCACTCGAGAATTGCAATAAAAAATTTCAGTTTGGGTTCATCTTTTTAATCTGCCCTTGGATTTCTGGAGAGGACGGCCTGAGTTATGTATCAAGTACTGTGGGGAGGCCATTATCTGGAGAAAGACTCACTCAACAGTGTAAAAGGATAACCTATGCTATAATATATGTTGAGGTAGATGTTGAACAAGACCTAATTGAGTCCTTTGATCTCAATATTGATGAATCCAAAGGGATTTTTATTAAAGTGGAATGCCATTGGAAGCCAAAGTTTTACAATAGCTGCAAAGTGTTTGGCCATTCTCATCTTACTTGCTCCAAAGCTCCACCACAACACAATAGAATGTCCCTTCGGACAATAGCAGTATATTAAAAACTCCAAGACTTCTAATGCTACTAACCTTAAAGGTAAGGAGATTGCTCCATTAACCTTAACCTCCACAGAAGTTATTGCATTGACCAATGTAACTAGTCACCAAGGGCCATCTAGTAGCAGGGGTCCTCAAGGAGCTGTAGACAATCCAAGAGCTCCTCAACACCTACATGACTAGATTCTTTGTCTATCCAAATCTAGATTTATTGAACTGCAAGTAAGGATCAAAATATCGTTTCGAAACGGTCGAAACATCCGAAACGTTTCCGTTTCCAAGGAGACCGAAAATAATTAGTGATGGAATCGAAATTCTAATACTTCGAGGTGTTCCATAATGTTTCGAAATGTTTTGTTATATTTTAATGTATTTGCACAATTATTTCAGAATGTTTCAAGGTATTTTAAGATATTTTGGTATATTTCGACCAATGTTTTGAAAAAATAATTCTTAATTTTTTTTTTCATTATGTTTTTGAAATGGGTTAAAATGTTTCCGAAATATGTCGAAACGTTTTCTATTTCTAGGTGACTGAAACAATGCACCGAAATAAAATTTTGATCCTTGATTGCAAGATAAGCAAGAATCAAAATATCGTTTCGAAATGGTCGAAACGTTTTCATTTCAAAGGAGACCGAAACGAATCAGTGATGGAATCGAAATTCTAATATTTCGAGGTATTCCACAATGTTTTGAGATGTATTATAATATTTCAATGCATTTGCACAATTGTTTCAGAATGTTTCAAAGTATTTCAAGATAGTTTAATATATTTCAATCAATGTTTTAGAAAAATAATTCTTAAATTTTTTATTTTTTTCATTATGTTTCCGAAACGGGTCGAAACATTTCCGAAACACGTCGAAACGTTTCCGTTTTTTAGGTAACTGAAACAATACACCAAAACAAAATTTTGATCCTTGAAGATGAGGTAACTATTCCTTCCAATGACAATGCCTTCACTAATAATGAAGATGCTCAAGTTTCAACATCTCTTTATAAAAAAATTGTTCTTAGTGAGCTAGCCACCTCCAAAAAAAAAAAAAAAAAAAACAGAAGAAGCACCCCCTTATCCGTAGAGGTAAGTGGGATCATTTCCCAGGGAATTCCCAAACAAAATTTTTTAATATTAGATGTTTGGAATGTTAGAGCTCTTAATTCGCCTACAAAGCAAGATGAAGTTAGAAAGTTCATTTTTTATCACCAATTTGACTTAATTGGTGTAGTGGAGACTAAAGTCCGAACAATAAAAAAGGAATCGGCCATGAGGGTTCTGTTTAGGCACCGAGACTCCTTTTACAATTACCAGAGTCATTTTTTGGGTGGAATATGGGTTGGTTGGAACCTAATGATGCTAAGGGTTCTCAAACATGCAAAACTGAGCAAGTCATTCACTGTGGTGTCACCCACACCGACACTAAGACAATCATCTTTCTTTCAGTTGTATATGCTCTTAATGATGAGAGAGATAGGAGGCCCCTATGGAGGAACATAATTCATCAATCACAGATTCTAGCTAATAAACCATGGGCTCTTCTAGAGGACTTCAACATAGTGAGAGATTTGTAAGAGACCTTGGGAGGAGCTGACACTTGGAACAAGGGCATGTATGATTTTGTAAACTGCATAGACCCAAGGTCCTCTAGTTTATTATACTCTTGGTCTAACAATAGGAACCTAGCTCAATGTGTGGTCAGGAAACTTGATAGGGATCTAATTAATGACAAATGGAATTAACAATTCCATGAAGCTGCAGCTAAGTTCCTCAAACCTGGTCTTTCTGACTGTAGTCTGGCACATTCTTAGAATGGGTGTTCCAAGGAGTAGAAGGAAATGTTCATTTAAGTTCTTTAACCCTAATAGACGACTTCCTACAAATAGTCTCTAATGTTTGGGCACCAACTGTTAGGGGTACTTTACCCTTTCAAGTTGCCTATAAACTGAAAATACTCGAGCATGGATTCAAAAAACCAAACAAACCCAAGCAAGAAAATGTTTACCTAAAAGCTCAAGCTACAAAGGTGGAATTAGATTAGTGTTAGAGACTCCTTGATTCATATCCCATGGATGTTGCACTTAGATCCCTTGAGAAGCAGTTATTAGAAGAATATGTTGGTGCCTCAAGAAATGGGGGGTGGTTCTTAGCTGAAATCTATAATTCAGTGACTAAAGGATGGTGATCAAAACTCTACATTAAAGTTAAAAGGCCAGATGGTAGCTCTACAGATAATGTTGAAGAAGTTAAACACATTGTTGTCGACCACTTTTAGAGCCTACTTGATGATACAATTCCTTCCTTCTTAGATAAGGATGAAAAACTTTGGGTTGTGTTCTCAACCCACCCCAATAAATCAACAGGACCTGATGGCTTTAATGGTCATTTCTTTAGAGCTGCTTGGTCAGTCATTGGAGGAGACATAAGTGTTGCATAAGGGGTGTTTCATTAGAGGGCAAATTCTAAGAGAAACTAACACCACCATATTGGCCTTAGTTCCTAAAGTCCCCAATCCCTCAAAGATGAGTGACTTTAGGCCTATTTCTAGTTGCAACACAACGCTAAGTTCATTTCTAATAGAATCAAAAAAGTTCTCCATGAATTAGTGAGTTATAACCAGGCTGCATTTGTACTAGGAAGGAGGATTGGTGATAATGTTCTCTTAGTCCTAGAACTCCTGAGGGATTACCACAAAGATAGAGGGTCTCCTAGATGTGCTATTAAGGTTGACCTTATGAAGGCCTTTGTCATGGTTTATTGGAATTTAATCATATCAGTCTTGAGGAGATCCAAGTTCCTTGCAAGCATGATTACTTGGATCCAAAACTATATGTTCACAGTAAGGTATGGTGAGTTGGCTGCTTTTTCCCCAAGCAAAAGAGGTATAATGTCCCCTTGTTTGTCCTAGCACATCCTCAAAGATGAAATCTCAGTTTCCAATTCCTTCAAATATCTTTGGATGTGTAAGAAGCAAAAATTAGTTCATGTGTTTTGCTGACGACTTAATACTTTTCAGTCATGGGGGCCTAAATTCAGTTTCCATTTTGAAGAAAGCTCTTCACAAGTTCCAAAACCTCTATGGTTTGAGGGAAAATGCAATAAAAAGCCAACTTTTTATGGCTAGAAATCCCTATAACTCAAAAGGAATCTGATCAAGGACTGTTTGGTGTTGAAGCTAGACAGCTTCCAGTTAAGTACCTAGGCAGTCTTATTCTTTGGCATTGCACTTTTTTGGCGATTATTTGGGTCATTTGGTTGGAAAGGAATTCGAGAATTTTTGAAGATAAATAGGAGGTGAAGGGTTGTGGGATTGAATTTACTTCCTAGCATCTTTTTGGGCATTGGTGATGAAGGAATTTGACAATGTTCCTTTTTTTGGTATTACATCGAATTGGATGGCATCATGTGGGAGATTGGATTGACCTTTCAAGGCTAGTTGTGTGTTTTGATTCGATTTGATTATACTGTTTTAATTATTTGGATGTAACTGGGTTGGTCTACTTGTCCACCTTTACTTGAATAATATAAATTTCATCTATCAATGAGAAGTTTGTTTCTTATCAAAAGAAAAAGTACCAAGGATTTCACTCATCTCAACCAAACTTTGGCCAAGGGGCTGTGCACCATTGATTGATAGAACTGAGGCTAAAATCAAAAGTTGGATCAACAAATCCCTATCCCATGGAGGTAGAATCCAGTTGGCCATATCTGTTTTATATAACATGTAAAGCTACTGGCTGAGTCATGCCATTCTACCTGAGTGTTTTGAAAAGAATACAGCAGTTTTTGAGATCCTTTTTATGGTTTGGCAATGAGTATATGAAGGGGACCCCTAAAGTTGACTGGGAAACTGTTCTAAAAGTGAAGCAAGAAGGGGGGCCTGGTCTTTAAAGATCTTCATAGCTGGAACAAAGCCCTCATGCTAAGGTATATCTGGTATGTTCTTTTTGATAAAGACAAACTCTTGGCTGCCTGGATCAAGACTAGTTACTTGAAGATGAAAAGCTTTTGGGGTGTAAGGCCCCCACAGATATGCCCTTGGAACTGGAGGAAGCTCCTAAAGCTCAGAGATGCGGCAAGGCCCCTGTTCCTTCACATAATTGGTGATGGAAAAATCCACTCATCTGTGGCAAGAGAATTGGCATCCTCATCATTCTCTCCTGCTTATATGGTCGCCTAGTATTGTTGATTCCTCTCTGCTCCCTAAGTTGACACTGGCATTAGTGGAAATTCTTGGGTATGGCCACCTTCTAAGGCAGATGAAATTCTGCAAATCCGAGATTCTCTTCCTTCATATCTCCCTAATCCTCTATGGATTCCCTCCTCTATTGGTACCTACACCTCATAATTAGCTTGGAGATGCTTCTATAGATCTGCTCCAAAAGGTCCCCTAGCACAAGCTTTATTTGTTATCCTTAACAAATTCCCAGGATGAACTTTATCTTGTGGTTAGCTGTCAATGGAAAGTTAGGGACATTGGACCATGTTAAGAAATATATGCAGCATTTAAATCCTATCTGTTTATTCTGCAGAACCTTTGAGAAAACCATTCCCTACAGGGTGAGTCTGGAACAAAGTTCTTCAACTCTCTCATATCTTGGTATCCTCTTGCTTGGCTTAATGCAATCCAGTTAGCATCTGAAAGCTGGAGAGGCAAATCCCTTAAAAGTGAGAGTACTTAAATTGTGCCTTGTAGCCACAGATTATTCTTTTGGAGAGAAAGAAATGCTAGAGTCTTTAAGAATGAATATAAGGATGCAGCCACCATCTTCAAGCCCATCATTCAAATGATCAACTGCAAGCTGGTTACCGTCAGTTATAGGCATACTCCAATGAATGTTGACTTTCTTCACGTGAGGAGCTCCTCTGCTTCTAATGCGCTTGCTGGTTTTTAAGCTTCTCATCTGATCTTTTTTAAGTCCTAAACTGCTACAAGTCCTATAAAGCCAGTACTTTTACCAGTATAGGTTTCTTTGGCTTCTTTTACTGTTTGATAACCACCAAGTAGGATTCCACTGGAACGCTTTTGCTATGTCAAATGAATACATTTTATTACCCAGAAAACTTGTTTCATGATTAGTCTTTATCTCATGATTTCCAGTGTGCTCATTACACTCAAAATAGTTACTTAATTGCATATTTGCCCATGTTTAGCACCAGGTCTATGAGGAATTTTTTTTACCATTACCATGTTGCCTTGTCATTTAATTTGATGTTTGTAATCATGTTTCACAGAAAAAAGTAAACGGCATTATGAGCTTCTGGTACCATTTCTTCATGGGCCCAAGTTAATGGCCAGCCTTTTTGCAGCTCTACGATTGCACAGATGAGATGATAAGTAGCTGGTGTAAAAGATGTAAATGAAGCTGTGTGTCATGTAACACTTTAGCTTTTTAGTTTGCTGGCTTCTTCTACATTCTCTGTTGCTCTTTGATACCTAAATAAGAAAATGAAGAGAAAGAAGGAAAGGCCATTACCCATAAATTTAGTCAGCTAAAGGTGCTGGCAGGGGTAGACTGGTTTCATGATTGATTTGAATTTTCTGTTCATAAATTATTTTATTGTCATGTCGAAATAGCCTTTCCACATAAGGGGATAATGTTGTGTATCATATGATCCTCCCCAGGTTCGCAATGGCTGGAGTCTCATGTACTCATTTTATTATTTATTGTTATGCCACTCTATATGTCTGCGTAGACTATTGTGTATCGGCACTCTTTCTTTGGCTTGTGTAACTACATAGTAGATGTCAGGTAATGTTTTTTAGGTTAAAGGGCTAATCCTATTTGTAGTTTGCACCCCTTTTTCAGAATGGGAAACTTATATACATCTATATATTTTCTAAATTGCGTTTGCAGGCAGAGATGACTCTCAAGCAAGTAGAGAACTTTAGCCCCCCGATTATGAAACAAGTTCTTCCTCTTGTGGAGCAACTTCCTCCCTTGTACATGGAACTCATCAATGGAAGGGAATATTTTACTCCAAAACCAGAAGAAACTCGACGATTGGTATGCCAATTCTCCTACTGTGATTATGCTTTTAGCTAATATCTATTACGTTTTCATGTCTGTTTTAGTTTACTTCATCATTGTGCAAATTTTGACTCAAGTATGATGTTGATATGGAGTCACTTAAAATAAAATGTGTCAATTCAGTATAGCAATGTGCACCTATTGCCAAGGTTACAATTTGACTGCCCTTTATGATTCATGTGTACATACTTTATAGGTCTTTGAGAACTCTGGTATGGTGTATGGTGGGGACTAGTAAAGTTTAATTATAAGTTGATGGTGCCTAGTTGATGGATGGGCTCCATTTTGGAGAGGCTGCATCTTGGCAACCCTTATTTTGGCACATTGATATGCTGATGGGGGCATTTTTCCACTAAAGGTTTTTTTTTTTTGTCAAGAAAATTAAAAGAACAAAGGGAAAAGGTCCCTTGACGCTGATGGTGTAGGAAGTAGAGCTGATAGGGTGTTGAATAGGTCGGTATGATTGTACGAGTGGCGGTAATCTCCTTTGACAACTCAGGAAAATTGCTTGAAATATTTGGAGGAATTTGTAGTTGCTCGATTATTGTTGGCTCCATTTTTTGGGAATGAAGCAAGCTTATTCTTTTTATTTTCGGTAAGTCAAGCAACCCTATTTATAGTTAGTTTGATGGCAGTTCTTTGTAATATTGGGGGTTCTGCAATAATGTACTATCTTCAGCTTGCCATCATCTTCCATTAGCCAACACTAGTTAAACTTGCTTCAATAGCTTCAATTGCACATGATGCAAGAACAAAGAGATTGAAAGGAAGTAAAACAAGAAGAAAGATTGTAAGGATAAACGTTACTGTTAAGTGAGATGGATCATCCCTCACGATGAAACACATGGGATCAAGACACTACCTAGAGGGGCGTGAAAAGGGTTGTCAAAATCAGACACGACATTATTAACTGACATGAATCGACACGAATTAAACGAGTTTGAATGAGATCTTAATGGGTTTGGGTGATAAACGGGTTGACACGCCCAGTGTTTTAAAAAGCGCGCCTAGGCGAGAAGCGAGGCGAGGCGAAGGCAGCTCGCCTGGAGGACCTCAGGCGAAGCGAACATGAGTGAAGCGAGAAAAGCGAGCGCTTTTCGCTTAAGCGAAAGGCGAAAAAGCGAACGCCTTAGTCATCCGAGGCGAAGTAGTCTTTTATTTTTATTGTAGACCGTTGGATTGTTTTATTTTTATTGTGGACCGTTGGATTGGGGCAATTGGAAAAAAAATTATAAGATGCCAATACACCCAATTACCCCCTTTTATCCCATAAATATAAAACCCAAACCCTAATTTTCAAGATCAGGCTGCTCCTTCCAGACGATCGATCGCTGCTCCTTCCAGACGATCGATCGCTGCTCCCAGACCATCGATCACTGCTGCTCCTTCTCAGACCATAGCTGTTGCTGTTCTTCCCAGACGATCGCTGCTGCTGCTGTTCTTCCCAGACGATCGCTGCTGCTGCTTCTCCTTCCTCGCTGGTCCAGGTTTGTCTCCTCTTTTTCTTCTCTCTTCTGTATCTCTTCTTCTTCTCTGGTTCTTCTTTCTGGTCTGATTCTGTTTTTTTTTTTTTCTGGTTCTTCTTCTTTCTGTTTTTTTTCTGCTTCTGCTTCTTCTTCTTTCTGCTGCTGCTGCTTCTTTTTTTTTCTCCTTTTTTTTTTTTCTGCTTCTTGATTCTGTTTTTTTTGCTTCTTCTTTGCAAGTCTGATTTTTCTGAAGATTCTGATTTTGATTCTAATTCTCAGCTAATGATTCTGATTTTAATGCTGCTGGTTCTTTAATGTTTATATAGCTGATTTTAATGTTGCTGCTTCTTCTGAATGCTGTAATGCTTAATGCATAGTGCTGATTTTGCTGAATGCTGATTTTGCTAAATGTTTATGCTATGACTGTTATTAAGATTTGAGATATTATTAGTGTTTGTTTTAATTTAAATGTTTATGATTTTACTTGCATTTAAATATTTAGTATATATAGAATTAGAACTTAGATGTTTAGAAGTAATTAAACTAAAATATTTACTTTTCTTTTTAACTGTTCGCTTCGCTTTGGTAAAGCGTTTCGCTTCGCTTCTCGCTTCTCGCCTAGGCTTTAGGAGCCTTGATTGCTTCGGTTCGCTTTACGCCTTAAATAACACTGGACACGCCAAACACGTTTAATAAACGGGTCGTGTTCGGGTGAGACCTGTCAAACCGTTTATCACACGTTTATCCGTTTAAATAAAATTAATATAATAATAAATTAATAATTATTTTAAAAAATTAGCAAGAAAAAAAGAAGTAAAGAAATCAATACAAAAAAAAAAAAAAGTAAAGTAGTAGTTCAAAGACAAAGGAGAAGAGATGGGGAGCACTTCAAAGACAAAGGCAAACCAATGTCTTTTGTTTTTGTCTCACATTGGAAAATGAGGGGAGATGGGGAGGGTTGAGTTGTCTATAAAAGGCAATGATCTCTTTCATTTTTTTTTAAGCCTTCAAGTCTGATTTTTATGAGATTTGGCTAAAAATTCCTCTTTTTTAAGGTAAATACAATTGACAATAAAAAAAAGTGGAGTATTAAAATTTGTTAATATAATTTTTTTAAAATTAAACGAGTCATGTCGTGTTACCCGTTTATTAAACGGGTCGTGTCCGTGTTGAGATTTTTCACCCGTTTATTGAACGTGTCGTGTACGGGTTTACATATTTTTCACCCATTACTCATTTAACCCGACACGTAACTGTTTAACCCGACACGTTTGACACCCCTAGGCGTGAATAGGTTAATTAAAAATTTAACAATTAGACAAACACCAATGTTTAACCTAATTCTACCACATTCATCTCTTCTCAAAAATTAATTTAACAATTAAAATTGATGTTAGAGTTCTTATTTTTATGTTTATGAGCATAAGGTAGTTTAGTGTATATTGTAATTATCCTAGATATTTTTTCAATATAAATAAGAGGGTGAAGGGCAATACACCTGATTATTCCCTTTCTTTTGCCTCTTTTTTCTTCTTTCCTTCTCTCTTTCTCTCTAACCCTAATATCACTTTTACTATTTCAACTTGGTATCATAGCATTCCTTTGGAAAAATTACAAGAGCAACTTTAAAAATGAAAAACCAAAAAAAAAAGAGTATGTTTGTCGTTGATGTCATCTGTCGGAAAGTGAAGTCAACATTTTCCAGTGATGGGAATTCATGGGCTTAATAGATTTTTCAAGCTGGTAATTATGGTTATTTCTTGATAATTTTTTGAAGTCATTTGGATAGAGTTTTCTATTTTCGAATTTTTTTTCTAAAAAATAGGACGTCTTTTTTCAATTTGAGGCCAGTTTTTGAGATTTGTTGCTTTGATTCCTCACAGATAAGTCCGACTAAGTGATTGGAAGGTTGGTTTGACATTCTTAGTCCTCTTAGAGAGTTTTAGTTAGATTTTAGAGTAATTAGGGTTAGATAAGGAGGAGAAGATTAGGAAGAAAAGGAAAAGAGATTAAGGGAAGAGTGTAGTGTGTTAGGTTACGCAGCTACATCCCAATATATATAGCAACATAAAAATATCAAAAATACCCTTAAGGGTTACATCCTAAATAATATAACATAACACTCCCCCTCAAGTTGGTGCATAAATGTCTCTCATGCCCAACTTGCAAATGATAGGATAAAAAAACTTACTACTAAGCCCCTTTGTGAAAATATCAGTCAACTAATCTTTTGATTTCATAAAAGACATGCAAATTAAACCCTTGATCAGCTTCTCTTTGATGAAGTGTCGATCAATCTCAACATGTTAGTTCTATTATGTTGAATTGGATTGTGTGCAATGTTGATAGCTACCTTATTATCAGAGTATAGTCTCATAGGCCCACTACTACGAATTCCTAGTTCACTCAGTAGGGTTGGGAGCCACATAAGCTCACATACTCTATGGGCCATTGTTCCATATTCAGCCTCTGCACTGGACTTAGCTGCCATTGTTTATTTTTTACTTCGCCATGTGACAATATTTCCTCCTATCAAAGTACAGTAGTCTGAAGTGGATCTTTTGTCGTCTACTGAACCTGCCCAATCTACATCAGTGAATGCCTCTAGTTTTAAGTGGCCATTATTAGAGAACAAGATCTCTTTCCCCGGAGTTGACTTGAGATATCTCAAAATTACGATGAACAGCTTTCAGATGGGGAACTTGAGGATCATGCATGAATTGACTTACAATTACCACTGCATCAGCAATATCCGGTCGAGTATGAGAGAGATATATCAATTTCTCTATTAATTTCTAGTATCTCTCCTTATCCGCAACATCACCAATACCACTCACAAGTCGATGATTGGCTTCAATGGCAGAATCTATAGGTCTACATCCCAACATATAAGTTTCTTCAAGCAAGTCAAGAACATATTTCCTCTGAGATAAAAATGCCAATGTCTGATATGGTAACTTCAATCCAACAAAATATCTTAATGAACCCAAGTCTTTGATTTCAAATTTCCTAGTCAACTGAGCTTTCAGTTTGGTGATCTCCTGCACATCATTCCTAGTTATCACTATGTCATCTATGTATACACTGAGGATTGCTATTCTGTCATCTACCTACCTTATGAATATATTATGATCAGCATGACTTTGATTATATCTAAATTTTAACATGGCTTTGAGAAACCTATCAAACTAGGCTCTGAGTGATTCTTTTAACCCATAAAGTGATTTCTTTAAGTTACATAACTTTCCTTCAATTGCGTGAGATGAAAAACTAGGTGGAATCTTTATATATACCTCCTTCTCCAGAATCTATTATCCAAGGAACATATAAGGATGATGCAGTAAACACACTAGATATTCCTATGTGAGCAAACTGAGAGGAAGAGCGATGATTAGGAGTTGTAGCAGAGGAAATATCTAGTCGAGCCATCAGGCGCCATGGTTCAAGATCGCGATATCGGCCATCAACTCGGAGAGCTCTGAGACACATCGGTCGCTGCATCGCGGCGCGGTATCAGGCGATACGACTTAAAGAAAATGTTGAGCATGACGAGAAATTCATGATATATCACGGCGTCGTGGAACCGTATCGGCCAATTCGGTGACGATATTTTGGCGACTCGGGATTGACTCTGATACAACTCGGATGACTCGGCTGAGTTGTGCGAGACTCGGAGTTTATCTCTGTCCACCAAAACCCAAGGCAGAATGAGCTCGGAATACCTTCTTGGGGTGCACTTTGCCAATATCTCCCTCGCCTCTTGTTCCTCAGTACTGAGCTTGAGACGAGTACCTAAAAAAAAAAAAAAAAACACAAAGGCAGAGCAGAGTTAGGAGCTCATGTCCCTCGAAACGAGAAACGCAACTAACCCAATTTAAGGACTCACCCAAGTTCTCCGGAGGAGTCCAGGCCTTGGGAATACCAAGAGTATCCGACCTGTCAGCAGGATTATATTCCCAGTTGGTGCCCCCGACAAAAAAGAAATGTTCCTTCCAGTGTTTGTGGGAGGTCGGAATGTTAGAAATAAGCTGCCTAACATTGGCGCGTTTGGAGGCATACAAGAAGCCTTCGGAGGTCAGTTTAACATTGAAGAACTCTAGGAACAAAGGAAGGGTAGGGTATAGTGTAACAGTATCGTCTCCGAAGGAGCCGAGACGGATACGATTCGACCAACTCGTATCGGTATCGGCCGATACTTTGAACCATGTCAGGCGCCTAAGAGTCTGCATCTTATCCAGAGAAAAGGTAGACAGGGTGGTGCCACTAGACTAAGAAGGAGTCTCTGAAGATTCTATCATATGTGTATGAGATCGCACATTACCCCCGGGACCTCCACCTCGACCACGTATAGGATGTATGGTCAACTTCCAACAAAAATCCTGTGTATGCCTTGTCTTCCCACAATAATCACACTTTAAAGTATCCTTAGACATAGTGCTACTCGTCTCAGTAGACTTGGACAAGGCTGAACTCATGTCACGCTGAGGGATAGCAGCCAATGCAGACTGTTCCTGAGTAGTAGTATAAACCATAGCAATCCTACGATTCTCCTTTTGCTGAACATGGGCATAGGCTTCTTATAAAGTAGGAAATAGACTATGACCCAAAATCTGAACCCGAATCTGATCATATTCAATATTCAGACCAATAAGGAAGTCATACACGTTCCTTTTCCACCATCTATTGAAATGTAATAGCATCATTAGCACAATCTGCCGTGAAACTCGAGTAATAGTCAAGCTCCTGCCATAAGGTAGTCAACTTTGCATAATAAACTATAAGAGTCTTATCTTTCTAATTAGTCTCACACTTTCTTGCGAAGATCATAAGCCTTAGCATCATTACCCCTCTGAGAATATGTATGACTTACAGCAGTCCATATCTTATGTGTTGTATCAAGCAACAGATAGCCACGATTGATAGAGGGTTGCATTGAATTAAGCAACTAGGATATAACCAAGGCATTCTCAGATGTCCACTATTTCAGTGGGGAACCAGACTCACTAGGCTTCTTAATCTCCCCAGACAAATACTCATCCAATACTATTGCTTAGACCGATAACCAAAAAGCCCAGACCACGCCAAATAATTGTGTCCATCCAACTTCTCTGAACTAAATTAGAGAGGGGTTATTTGTGAGCGCACCTAAACTGCTCAACCCATGGCCTCCTGTACTTCCTCCGACATTAGTAGAGGTCATAGTCCCTTCTGACATATCCACACAGGGAGATTAACACAAAAAAACAAGTAATCGCAAGAGAACACAACCAAACAATTGTCTCAATAGTCTCAAGAAACTTCAATTGTTACTGTTGGAGCGAAATAGTAGTAGCCAGAGCAAAAAGGCTGAACAATGGCCAAAGAACGGTTGGCGACGGAGAAAAATGCCAAAACTTGACAAAATTCACTCCAAAATGCAATGAGCAGCCTTGGGCATCATAATCCTACCCTATTCAAGCCTTACACAACAGTAGAAACCAGAAAAAATCTTAGATCAGATTGTGGAAGCATATCTAAACTCCAATAGTGAAGCCGAGACTTGTAGGTACCCAGAAATCGTTGCAAACCCCATCAAAATTCAACAAAACAGCATGCGTATGGTAGATCTATTCCAGTTGCACCTCACCCGGTCAGATCGTGCCAAAGAAGCAGTCGCGAAGTCGAAAAATTTGTAGATCTGAGCTCCGAAATCAAAAATACCCGAAAATACTCAAAATTGAAACTACTTCAGATACTTTCAAAAAATTTCAAGAAAATTACCATACGACTCAGCACATCAAGTCGATCAAACCGGAAGAAAATTGCAATTTTTTGACGCTGTTCATGTTGACGTCAGCATGTCAGAAAGCTAATGTCAGACGCTGGGGAAAAAAATCATCAGTAGTTGGAAAACGACGTCAGCACCTTCTGTTTAGATCCAATAATTTTGAGGCTTCAAATTTGGATTGTTGCTCTGAAACCAAATTAGATTTTAGAGTAATTAGGGTTAGATAGAGAGAGGAAAAGAGATTAAGCACGTAGTGTGTTAGGTTACACAACTACATCCTAATATATATAGCAACATAAAAATATTAAAAATACCCTTAAGGGTTACATCCTAAATAATATAACATAACAGTTTTTGATGCGTTTTTTGGTGAGTTTTGGTCGACGAGTATTGTTTCAACGACCCTATCAGCGACGGATCTGTTGCATTCTGTTGATTTTTGGTGTGTTCGGCTATATTTTGTCTCTTGTTTGTGTGTTAGTTGAGTTTGACAGCCAACTCTTGCTTCTTGGTTCATTGGGTAGTCACTGCTCTGGTTGAAGACCCACGACACAGTGGTTGGTACTATTCTAGCGCACTATTTTGTGCTTGGTTTTGACTTTTGTTGATGGATTTGTGATTGTAGGGGTCCTAAGGTGTCGATAGTGTTTTGTTGTGGATTTGTGATCTCTATCGACGCGGTTTGTGTTTTTGGAGGTTTTTTTTTTTAGAGCAAACCAGTGCTGATAACACTGTTTTCCACCAGGATAGTGTTCGATTGTTTTTGATTTGTGTTATTTTGTTCTTTAGCCTTTGTAGGATCTTTTGAGATCTCCTGGGTTGATATGTGAGCCCAGCCTGTTTTTAGGTTGATTTGGAGGTGTTTTTTGGGCTCTGTGTTGGCTTGTGACCTCTAGTTATGTGATTTGGTAAGTTGGGTTACATGTTCGTGTGCTCTAGACTTTAGTGTGATTGAGGATTGTTGGAGCCTATTGGTTCCTATGATTGCATAGTTCACTGTAGGTTTTATAATGGCAAACTTGAATGGTGGTTGGAGTGGCGATCGTGGTGGTGGTGGATGTGGTCCATCCTATAGTGCCAGTATTGGTGGTCAAGGTACCCGTGATAGATGTGGTGGTCGTTCTAATCGTGGTTATCGTTCTGTGTGACAATGTACTTATTGTGGTGATATAGAACATACTAAGTATTATTGTTGGCCTAAGTATAGGAGACCAACACATGCTACTCAGGCTTTTGGTGATCTTTTGGGTTCAATAGTTCAACTTTTTATCGATGGCCCATTTGCATCTGGTTTTGGTTCTAGTTCTCCTGATGATCTTTCTTATCAGGTTTACTCAACTTATCCAACAATTATCTTCACTTTCTTCTCATTTGTCTGTCTCTATCACCGATCTTGCTAATGAAAGTAACTCTGCATATGTGGTAGCTCAATTGTCTTGATCATCTTGGGTCTTTGATTCAGGAGCTAGTGCTCATATGTCTAGTATTTCTTCCCTATTCTCTAATTTTTTATCGTTAAACTCACGTATTGTGTTAGCAGATGGTCCTTTTCGACCGGCACATGGGACTGGCGATCTCCGTCCTACTCAATCTGTGCTATTAACATTTAGTCTGTTTGTTCCTAATTTTTCCTTTAACTTGTTATCTGGGTCAATTAACTAAGTCCTTGCATTGTTTGGTAACCTTTTCTCCATCTTCTTGTGTTTTTCCGGACCTTAAGATGAAGGAGTTTGGTGTGGGGCATAAGCACAATGGCCTTACCTACTTAGATATTGGTGATTCTATTCCAGCCTTGAGTGTTACGATGTCTCTTCTTCAATGTCATTTCCGACTGGGTCATCCCTCCTTACAGAAGTTGTGTCAAGTTATCCCTGGTCTGAGTTATTCTTTTGTGTTAGAATGTGAGGCTTGCCAATTAGGCAAGCATCACTGTAGTTCCTTTTGTTAGAGTTCTTAGTTTTTGTATTAGTCATGTTTAAATTAGGGTAGGGTAATATTGTAATTATCCTAATTGTTTCTTTACTATAAATAAGAGGGTGTAAGGCAATACAACATACACACCAATTATTCCTCTCTTCTTCTCTTCCTCTTTTTCACTCTATTAAACCCTAATATAAAGTCTGGTATCAAAGCACTAAACAAAATATTTATTTTCCTATTCTCGATGTCGCCATTAAAGATGACGTCATGTTGACGTCCGCATGACTTCATCATCATAGGACACCAAAACTCAACCCCAGGATTGAATTTCCATGGTAATAATTATGGTAATTTTTATTTATTTTTTTGAAGTCATCTGAATAGGGTTTGTTATTTTTGAATGATTTTCAAAAAAATTGGGATCGATCTAAATTATCCAAAGTCTTTACCACTTTTTATGATGAAATTTTGACCCAATGTTCGTATTAAAGTTCTTTAGTCCGATAATGCCCTTAAGTATACTCAATCTTTTATGAAAATCTTTTATGCTGACCGTGACATTATCCATCAAACAACCTGTCCTCATACTCCCAACAAAATGGCGTAAGCATTGTCATTTGTTAGATATTGCTTGCACCTTGATGTTTAACATGCATGTGCCAAAACCATATTGGGCTAATGTTGTTCTCACTACAGTCTATCTTATTAATTGGATGCCTTATCTTGTCTTAGGTAACAAATCTCTATTTTTCTTACTTTGCCCTAATACATCGCCTTTTGGTCTAACTCCTCGTGTATTTGGTTGTTACATTTGTTTACCTTCTTGATCTTGGTCGCGATAAACTTTCACATCGTTCGATTAAGTGTATCTTTTTGAGATACTCTCGTACTCAGAAAGGTTATAGTTGTTATGAATCTGTCTCTCGCAGGGATTATGTCAGTGACGATGTCACCTTTTTTTGAGTCAATTTCTTTATTTTATAATACAGGAACTACTCGTTCATCAAATTTGATCTCTACTAGTTAGGGGAGTTAATATTGCCTCTTGTACCTGATGGTGTATCTTCTCCCTCTCAGACTACTGACCTTCCTTTGCAGGTTTACTGTCGTTCGAGCATCTCCAACCACGCTCAGCAAAGTAGCTACCCAAAATATATTTAAATATTCAATTCACTACTTTAGCTATCAACTTTTTAAAATTCACTCCAACCACGCTCAGCAAAATAGCTTACTACTTCAACTAACTTTAACTAACTTTCAATAATATAATTCAAAAATGACACGTGGCATAACACGTAAGCGCCATAATGATGACGTGTCGTGCCACGTCATCAAATTTAAAATTTTGCAACGGAGTATATCTTTCTATTGTGCAATCCCCTTAACCGTTTCCCCCACAAAATAGTCGAGCTATTGTTCAATTTAAGACCTTCCAATCTCAAGCAATTGCCAATCTCCTTCGGAATACTACCAGTGAACCCATTGTGAGATACATGAATGCTGAATTGATCCATCCATCTACATGGTGTCTGGTCACTGGAATTCCAACTCGCCAGGTAGCTGAATTGATCATGAATGTTTTTCTTCATCTCCAGAAGATGTATTCCATCTGAATTCAACCCCTCCGAAGGACAACCCAGAAAAAGAAAAACAACTAAAATTCTGATAAAACCCATAATCAAACATCTCTTTGGCTCAGAAACCCCAGGCATCATAATAACAATATCCAATCAACCAAATTTAAATATGAATCCAGAGATTCGTCATCTACAAGAATCACCTCAAACAAGAGAGTGATCAATTAATCATTTGAAGAAATCCAACATTCCGAAATCCAGAAACCAGCAAACTAAATGGCAATTTCTGAATGAATATGATAACCAATCTATGACAGAACAGTATAATTCTCCAATAAATTCCAACTGAATATACGAGAGAGTGATATATCAACCATGTCATATAAGCCAACAATTCAGAAACCCAACAGAACAAATGGGTACTGCACAAACAAACCAAGGAATTCATCAATAGATTCCCAATTCCACAATAATCTAGAATTGATGATCGATTTCATGCCATTACCGAACTGAGCTCAAATTCATCAATAGATTCCCAATTCCACAATAATTCAGGTTGATAACAACACAAAATTAGCATTATATTTTTAATAATCAGTCACAATATTTCAAGTACCCAATTTAGCATAATGCCCCAAGTTCAATAATGAAATGTAAATCAAAGGAATTATATGATTTCAATTCGTGAAACTCTCATCAGACAGGAGAGACAGCGAGAGAGGCGAGAGTCTCTGAGATTCAAAGAGGAGGAGGCACTAGGGATCGGTGATGGCAGTCGATGGTGGCAGTCGGTGATGGCAGTCGGTGATGGTGGCAGTTGGTGATGGCAGTCGGTGATGGGCTTTGGTGGTGGCAGTCGGTGATGGGGCTGGGCGTTGGTGATGGCAGTCGGTGATGGGGCTGGGCGTTGGTGGTGGCAGTCGGTGATGGTGCTGGGCTTTGGTGGTTGCAGTCGGTGATGCTGGATCTGGTGGTGGCTGGCGGTGTCGCTGGATCTGGTGGTGGCTGGCGTTGTCGTTGGCCAGGGACAGTGAAGGGAGAGGTGATAGTGAGGGAGGTAGAGGAGTGATGGGGAGGTGAGAGTGAGAGACCGGTGAGAGAGAAGATGGATCTGGAGAAGAGAGAGGGATTTTGGAGGGAGAGAGATTTGCTGAGAGAGAAATGGCTAGCTACATTTGTTGAGGGAAAAAAGGGGGAGGCAGAATGGTGAGCCAAGTGACTAGCCGGTTGGAGCCAATTTTTTTGGATTGGCTCAGCAAAATAGCTAAAAAATGCTATTTGCTGAGCCCATTGGAGATGCTCTTCCACGAATAGACAGGTTGTTCCATATGCTCCAACTCCCAAACCAATGCCTGATTCTACTGAGGTCCTTTCTCCTAAGTCTCCTGATTTGCCTATTGAATTACGGAAAGATACTCGTACTTGTACCCAACATCCCATTTCTAATTTTGTCTCTTTACATCGATTTTTCTCATCATTTTGTTTTTTACATATGCCTTGTCTTCTGTTCTTGTTCCTAGTTCTTTGAAATAGACATTAACATCTCATGGATGAAAACTGGTTATAGATAAGGAAATTAAGGCACTTCATGAAAATAATACTTGGGACCTTACTTCTCTTCCATCCGGTGAGCAACCTGCTAGTTGTCGCTAGGTGTACACTATGAAATATAATCATGATGGTTTTGTTGAGCGATTGAAGGCACGGTTGGTTGCTAAAGGTTATACTCAAACCTGTGGTGTGGATTATAGTGAGACATTTTCCCCTGTTGCTCACCTTAATTCTATTAAGAGTTCTTACTTCCGTTGTACTTAGTTTTGATTGGCCCTTGTATCAGCTGGACATAACGAATGTATTCTTACACGGACATGTATAAGAGGAGATATATGTGACCCAACCTCTAGGTTATGTTATTTTAGGCCAAGAACAATTAGTGTATCGTTTGAAGAAGACACTGTATGGCTTGAAAGAGTTACTACGTACTCGGTTTGATAAGTTTAGTACGGTGGCATTTCAGTTTGGTTTTCAACGCTCTACCTCAGATCATTCAATTTTTATTCGTCGGTCTTCTACAGGTATTATTATTGTTGTTGTGTATGTCGATGATATCATCATCAATGAGAATGACTCTGATGGTATTGTTCACTTCGAGGCCTATTTGGGAAAATAATTTCGTACTAAGGATTTAGGTCTTCTTCGGTACTTCTTAGGGATTGAGGTTGCCCATTCAAAGGAGGGTATCAGTTTGTGCCAACAAAAGTATGTACTAGACTTACTGTCTGAAATAGGTATTCTTGGTGCACATCCGATTGATATGCTCATGGACCCTACAATTAAGCTAGATCATGAGAGGTGAAATCTTTGATGATATAGGACAATATCGACGATTGATTCGTAAACTGATTTATCTTACAGTTATACGTCTGGATATCACATATGTCGCTGGGGTGGTTAATTAGTACATACATGCCTCTCGTAAGCCTTATTGGGAGGTTGTGTATTATATACTTTGGTATTTGAAAGGGGCTTTGGGGAAAGGTTTATTATATCGTTCATCATCATCTATAACTGTTGTTGGTTTTTTTGACGCCGATTGGGCTAGTAGTCATGGTGATAGATGATCTACGTCTGGGTATTGCACATTTGTTGGCGGTAATTTGGTTACCTGGCGCAGTAAGAAGTAGAATGTGGTTGCTCGTTCTAGTGCAGAGACTAAGTATTGTGCTATGGCATATATTGCTTGTGAGATGCTATGGGTCTGTTTTCTATTCCGTGATATGAGACTTGATATATCTTCCCCTATAAAGATGCACTGTGACAATCAAGTAGCTATTTTAATTGCAAGGAATCCGGTATTTCATGAGCGTATTAAACATATTGAGGTGGATTGTCATTTTATTTGAGATCTCTTGATGCAGAAGGAGATCATCACCCCATATATTAAATCTGGTGATCAGTTGTGTGACATTCTTACCAAGCCATTAGCTCGGTCCGCCTTTAGTAGTTTGTGTTCCAAGTTAGATTTTTTTTTTCTTTATGCTCTAGCTGGGGGGGGGGCTGGGTGGGGGGGGGGGGGGGGGGGTTGGAGTGTTAGAGTTCTTAGTTTTTGTATTACTCATGTTTAAATTAGTATAGGATAATATTGTAATTACCCTAATTGTTTCTTTACTATAAATATGAGGGTGTAAGGCAAATACAACATACACATCAATTATTCCTCTCAATCTCTATTCTTCTCTTCCTCTTTTTCACTATCTCTACTAAACCCTAATATAAAGTATACTGTAATACCCCGTTCCATTTTAGCAAGAAACTAGTTAGGGAATATTAGCTTGAAAGAAATAAGAAAAATGTTAAAGAAGAATTTAGAATAGTCTAAAAGAATCTAGAATATTGGAGAAGTTTCTAGAAAAATCAAGAATATTCTAGAAGAATCTAGAATGTTGGAGAAGTCTCTAGAAAGTTCAAGAATAACCTAAAATAGTCTAGAAGAATCTAGAATGTTGAAGAAGTTTCTAGAAAGATCTAGAAGGTTCTAGAACATCGAGGAACCTAGAGCACTCCGGAAGGTTTTAGAAGATTTTAGAGAGATAAAGAGTACTCCACAATATCCTAGATTAGTATGGAGACTTCTAGAGATGTGGAGGATTAACTATTGTATAAATATCTACAATTGGAACCTAGAAAGTTTCAAGTAAGGAAGTGAAGGAAGGTTCCCCACACCAAGGAAAGAATGACACATGTCCACATTCTAGAGTATTCCTAGGAGTCTTGAAGGCCTATAAATAGGGGACTTGGTTATTGAATTGGGAGAAAAACACATTGGTGACCTCCCACTAAAGAGAGAGAAAGAAAGAATAGAGAGTAAAAGAGAGAAGAAGGAAAGAAGAGAACCTCATCAAAAGAGAAAGGAAATTGTGAGAGAAAGAGGAAAGGCATCCATAACATCTCACTCTACTTCGGGTAACAAGCAACATACCATTTGGACTTGAGGTGAGTGGTTTGGCATGCTACGTATCTTCGAAAATTCCTCGTATCCCTAAACACTTTCAAAACATTACATCATGCTTGTTCATTACTACCTTTCCAAAATGTTTGACTAAGTGTCTAAATACTTGTGGCATACGATTCTCCTTACCTTGATGAATTCTTTTGTGAAGTATTGTGACTCCATCACTTGTTTATATGGTGAGACTTTGTGATAGTGAATGGGACCATGATTGAAAGTCCAGGGAAATTATTCTTCTATGTGGAGTGACCCTGGCCACTAGGGAACAGACCCGGGGGAGGCTGTGGTGACCCTAGTGCTCAACGGTTGAAGGAACAGTGCCTGGTGCGTCCTGGTGACCTTCACCGGATCGTCTTAGGGAACAGTTCCCGGGCGCCAACCCGTGGTGACCCTAAGAACGATGTTGGATCCAACCCTGAGATATAATCACTTTGTGATAGTGAATGAGACCATGATTGAAAGTCCAGGGAAATTATTCCTCTGTGTGCGGGTGACTCTGGCCACTAGGGAACAGACCCGGGGGAGGCTGTGGTGACCCTAGTGCTCAACGGTTGAAGGAACAGTGCCTGGTGCGTCCTGGTGACCTTCACCGGATCGTCTTAGGGAATAGTTCCCGGGCGCCAACCTGTGGTGACCCTAAGAACGATGTTGGATCCAACTCTGAGATATATTCTGGCATTTGGTATTTGGTTCCCACCGATTACTGGATATCGTACGGTCTCCACCATTATGATATGATTCACCATTGTGGTATGCTTTCTTGTTGAAATCCAATTGTGTTATTCTTGAAAAATTGATTATCTTATATTCTGGCATTTAGTATTTGGTTTCCATCGATTATTGGATATCGTGCAGTCTCCACCATTATGATATGATTCACCTCTGTGGTATGATTCCTTGTTAAAATCCGATTGTGTTATTCTTGAGAACTTGGTTATCTTGATGAAGTTATTTTTCCAAATCTTTGTTTTACATGTCGTATGCCAAATATGTTTTTCAGCCACTTTATGCATGCCTTTCCATTCACTGGGCTTTTTAGCTCATGGTTTCAAAATAAAATTTTTTCAGGTAAAAGATTAGAGTGCCAATAGTGGACTCAGGGAATTGATTGGGGACTAATAGTGTTGTGACCTCCGTAGCATATATCGTATAGCCATCTTTACTTGTTTGGATAATTGGGGCAAACAAGTTTAGGTATGTTGACTTTGACATATTGACGTGAGATCAATTTAGTGTTAATGTTGTTTTCCACTCCTATATTATTAGTTTATTGTTAGGCTTACGTGCTCCATAGGTTATGGATCTATGGTTCACGGCCGGTCATGCCCTTGAAGTTGGGGTGTGACATATACAATTTAACTCCTTTCCTCCAAGTTCTTCAAGTTGTGAGTCTCGTCCATTCAATATTGTTTAGACAGATATCTGGGTCCTACAAGAGTCCAAAGTATCTCTGGTTTTCAATATTTTATAATCGTTCTTTATGATTTCTCTCGTATAACTTGGTTATTTATTATGAAAGACAAATCTGAGTTGCCTAAGGTCTTTACTACTATTTATAATGAAATTTTGGTTCCGTTTGATATACGTATTAAAATTCTTCGATCTGACAATGGTCTTGAGTATATTCAATCGTTTTTGAAAATCTTTTGTGCTGACCATGACATTATCCATCGAACCACTTGTCCACATACCTTCCAACAAAATGACGTTGCTGAACATAAACATCGTCATTTATTGGATGTTGCCTGCACCTTAATGTTTAACATGAATGTACCGAAACCATATTGGGCTAATACAGTTCTTACTTTAGTATATCTTATTAATCGCATGTCTTCTCCCATTTTAGACAACAAATGAGTCTCCTTGTAGTAATCCTATTGATGATAGTTCTTTACCTATTGCTATTTGAAAAGGAGTTTGGACTTGTACCCAACATCCTATTTCAAAATTTATTTCTTCTGACTCTTTGTCTTCCTCCTATCGTGTTTTTGTTTCATCTTTGTCTTCTATATCGCTTCCTTAGAGTTGGAGTGAAACCCTTGGAGAACCCAAGTGGAAAGCCGCTATGGTAGAAGAAATAAGAGCTCTGGGAAAGAATGAAATCTAGGAGCTAATGTCTCTTCTAGCCAGAAAGAAATTAGTAGGCTTTAAATGGGTGTTTACTGTCAAGCAAAATGCAGATGGTACAATGGATAGATACAAAGCAAGGTTGGTAGTTAAGGAGTTTACTCAGACATATGACATTGACTATTAGGAGACATTTGCTCCTGTGACGAAGATGAATTCCATTCGTGTCGTCCTCTCTTGTGCTGCCAATCTGGGATGGGATTTACAACAACTGGACGTAAAGAATGCATTCCTTCATGGGGACTTAGAGGAGGAAGTATACATGGATATTCTTTCGGGGTTTTCTTCTCTAGATATAGAGGGAGAAGTATATAAGCTGAAGAAATCTCTTTATGGACTCAAGTAGTCTCCTAAAGCTTGGTTTGAGAGATTTCATAAGAATGGTCAAGTTTGGGTTCAAGCTGAGTCATGCAGATCACTACATATTCATCAGACAAGGGAGTGGTAAGATCTCAATTCTTATAGTATATGTTGATGACATTATACTCATAGGTGATGATGTGGAGGAGGTGAAAGTCTACCTTGTTAAAGAGTTTGAGATCAAGGATTTGGGGTGGTTACGCTATTTCCTAGGGATTGCAGTGGTCAGGTTAGATAAATGCATCTTCATCTCACAGAAGAAGTATATCTTTGATCTCCTAAAGGAACTAACATGCTAGGTTGTAGACCAGTTGACTCACCTATTGAGACAAACTATAAACTGAGAAGATGAAGGTGATCAAGTTGATAGAGAAAGATATCAGAGGCTTGTTGGGAGACTTATATACCTTTCACACACTCGCACAAACATACCATATGCAATGAGTGTTGTTAGCCAATTCATGCATGCTCCTGTCATTAAGAGGTAATTCATCGTATACTGAGGTATCTCAAATCATCTCTTGGCAAAGGAATATTGTTCTCAAAGCGAGGTCATCTAAGAATAGAAGCTTTCATAGATGTAGATTTGGCAGACTCAATTGAGAATAGGAAGTTCATCACAGTTTATTATATCTTTGTAAGAGGAAATCTAGTTACTTGGTATAGCAAGAACCAAGCAGTGGTGACTAGATCTAGTGTAGAGGGCTATGACTCATGGTATTTATGAGCTTATATGGCTGAAGACTTGGGTGTCTCTAATGGTGAACCTATGCACCTGTATTGTGATAATAAGGCTGCCATAAATATTGCTCACAATCCGGTTCAGTATGACAGAACAAAGCATATTGAGATTGACAAACACTTCATTAAAGAGAAGTTAAATGATGGGCCGCCTTGTATACCATTTGTGACGTTTAACAAACAACTAGCTAATGTGTTTACTAAAGTGCTTAGTAGTAGAATTTTTCATTCAAATGTATACAAGTTGGACATAAGAGATATCTATGCTCCAATTTGAGGGGGAGTGTAGAATGTTAGGTTATTTTAATTGAGGGTATGTTGTAATCATCACTTTATTATGAGTTAATATAAATACAGGTGATGAGAGGAGAGACAAGTTAACTCTTATTCTCCTTAACCCTATTTCTAATCTCTTCCTTCTCTTCTCTCTTCTTTTGCATCTTCTCCCCTCTAAACCCTAGATCTTTAGATTTCAACTCAACCCAAGTCTAAAATTAAATCAAGGGTACTAAGGTCTCTAAGGTCATTACCTTTGTCCTAAGTTTGAAAGTGCATTCAGAGAGTCTTTGATGTGTAGTTCTAGCTTGAACTCCTCCCTTCATTTGACGTTTTCGGATCTTGAACATTGTAGCATCATGACCAATTGGTTGAGATTTACAAAAGACTTCACGAAATTAGCCAATTTTACAAATATGATCCTAACAAAGACTGATGGAGAAATTTGCGCGACATTAATGTTATATTCTTTCTTCTATTAATGATTTTGGTGCCTCAGCCTCTACAGAATGCTAACAAAGTGATATATTGATTCTAATTCCAAATTTCTTGACATAGGGAGATTCATAAATGGTGTCAGGAGGGTGATATATTAATTCTAATTCCAATTTTCTTTACATAGGAGACTCATAAATTGTGTCAACACGCTTACTTGTTTAGCAGTCCGTGTAAGGTGGGTTAATTTATGTTGGCCATTCCACCAGCTGTTTGCTTAACTGGTAACTCCTGCCACTTGGTGAGATAGATGTGCAGGCTACACGTCCTTCTTGGGATGGAGGCATGCATACGATCTATTACGCAGCACACCTACTCCACCCAACTGCAAAAACGATAGTAGGGAAAAAGAAAAGAAATGGAAGAAAGATTGACAGTATTCAGGCTAGTGTGCTTGACTCTGGTCAGTGGTGGTAACATGCAACAACTATTTTAAGCAGATTAAAGGAGCAACACTGCTATATTGCCTCTCTGTATGCATGTAAAGGTAAACTTGAGATAAAGCAACTAATTAGTTGCTTAACTGCAAGAGATCTTAGTTGGAGTAGCATCCAGATCCTGGTAAGTTATGCATCTCCATTGGTAAGTGTGAAATGGCATCTCTTTTGGCTTTGATTTTATGGCGTACTCACAAGATAGCATGAAAGGAGATGAAAATGTACTTTACAAAGCAGGTAAATTAGGTGGAGGTTGTCGATGGTACCCCTTTGCAGATGATTCAACACTAGAATTCAAGTGCCCAGTTATTTATGGGTGCTGACCAGCAGTCACTCGGTTATTTGAAAAGACTTAGATAGATGGCTCTTTATCGGAATTAAGGAACCACTTATTATTGTCACTCTTAACATTTATCCTTCAGCCATGGAGCCACTCACTAAACGAGCATTCGCGAGTTGACCTAGGACATCATGATAATTGAACACCAATGTAATGTGTTGATAGCCTCTCGACTGTCCTCCAATCCTGGAGGCTGGAGGCACTATCCAAGCTTGCCCATCATGATGTTCTGATCCCGTCAAATAATGGAGAACTTGTGCTATTGTAGGGTTTCCGGCACAAAAAATGGAAAAAAGGCTGTTGTTGGATAAGAGCCTCTCTTCCCCCAACCCAAAAAAAAAAAAACTATTGTAGGTTCCAACACCGGCTTGATTAATAGCAAATTATTTATTTACTTTCAGAGGTACAGTAACAAATTAATCAAGGAAGAATGTACTACCTTGTTATATTCATATTTTTTTACTTATCAAAAAAAAGAAAAGAAAATTTAGGAAGAAGGTTTCTCAATGGAGAAAAACTTCAAAAAAAAAAAAAAGACAGAAAAACAGGAGGACAAGAAAGATGGTGGGATAGAAAGAACATGAAGGAACCTGAATGAACATTAATGATAAAACACGGAGAACCAATTTTAGTGAAAATATGGATTGTCGTGTTCAAGAGAAAAGAGTGCCCAACACTAAATCACTATAGACCAACCTCATGATAAACAAGTGAGGAATCCTGCTCTCTAATTACCTGCTCAAGTGCATTTCTAATTGTATCTCTTTGACTTAGTTTACAATAGTTGAAGCTTTTAGAAATGGAGATTAAAGTGGACCATAAGCGTTTTAAAGTTAGGTTTGAAGGAGTGCATGGTGAATTGGTTCGTATAACGGAATGGAATTGTTTTGGATTTTTCTCATGCTTATAAAGGTTATGTGAAATGGCTGAAGGAGATGTTTTCTAATGCTTTATATTGGAATAAAGGAGATGTTTTCATAAGGAAATTAAGGATGGATGGATTCTGTATGTGGATGGAACTAGAAAATAGTAGGTTTGGAGAGTTTGCCTAGGTTACATAGATGATGAATAATGGTAGAGGAAGAGGTTTGATTATTCCTAAAGGCTTCCAAGGCAAAGGGTGGAAAGAGTTTGGAAGATTGATGGAGGATGTTCTTTTTGGTGGAAGATAGAATAAGGCAAGGCAAAGAAAAAGGAAAACAAGGGAATGATAGATGTACCCAAATCTACAGCCATGGAGCAAGGAAAGAAGGGATGGTCTGAGATTCTTAAGGTAAATAATCCTGTGATTGTTAAGAAGGCTGAAATTTTGCTTAAAGAAGTCAAATGGCGATGTGATGTGGTATGTGTTAAAGAAAGTTTGTTTGTCTCTTGGTGGTGTTGGTGAAGGCTCTGAAAATGAAGATCTGTTTTCGGCCTTTCGAAGTAGACAAGGCCATATTTTTTTGTGATGATAGGCTACAAGCTGAGAGAGTTTGTATGATGGCTATGTGCAGCTTCAAAATTGGTTTCATGAATCAAATTCCGTTAGAAGTCAAGTATCATTTTTGGAGGATGGATTGCAGTTGAAGGACTATCGTTCCATTTGTGGCAGTTGAAGACTTCTTTCAATTTTAATAGGAAATCTTTCCCTATTAGGGCTAAGGTTTTCTCGAATACAGGAAGGTTCAGTCGAAAAGAAAAAGGAATGTTTAAAGGAAAAAGTAGTACGGAGGCTCTATGCATTGGTCGAGAGGTTGAAAACGGCCAGCAGAGCAAAAGGGGGTTACCTAGCAATAGGAGAAGGCAGGAGGAGGAAGGAGTTTTTGCACCGAGGGGTGAGCATAATAAATGCAAAGATTTGGTTTTAGTTGAGAAAATATCTGATGATTTGTTCAGTGCCATTAATCATGCTAATTACCGAGAGAAAAGGTCAATAAGGATAATTCAAATTTTAAATGTGTTTTGAATTCAAAAACTAAGTTAAGTAAGGATAAATCAAAGGAGTTGAATCAAGAGGTGGGCTGGGAAAATACGACCCTGGTTGAGGATGAAAAGGGGTTGAGAACAAAGAATAAAGTGGGCCGGAAAGAAATGTAATAAGAAATGGCTTTCTTAAATTGGGCCATTTTAATTGAAAACACATTAATGAATTTAAGAATAATGGAAGGCTGGTCCACTTTCCCTTGCCAGTTGGGGAGAGTTCGAATGCTACGGCTTCTCCACACAGACGAAAGGGTTCTTCCCACATTCGAAGCAAAGATTCTCTTCAAAGTCGAACAATGGTGGTCGTTGCTTCTGAAGACGATCGTCAAACAAAGTGTGTAGGTGTTGATTCTTATAAGATTTTCGTGAGCTTAGGTATAGAAGAAAATGAATAAAGCAAGGATTGAAAAAGGGGATAAAATAGGAGAGGCAACCTACGATGACTAGGAGTCAGAGGGATGATTTTGAGGCTGGTTTCGGCAGTTTGGATGAGGTGTTGCTTGGGAATTTGTCTTTAGAAGTTGACGAAGGTGGTTGTGATGCTCTGGTTGCTGCAAGGGAGTTGTATGATTCCTATCAACTCGAAGAGGAGTTCAAAGGACTCATTATATGGTGCCGTGCACACGCTATAAAAGTTAACTTATTGTTCTTGTTGTTTTGCAGCTCTACTTTTTTATCAAACATTTTTCAGGTAACTTGATTGTGGTAACTGGGAATAATGAATATTACAGATAAAATCATACTACGGTGTCTCCAGAAACCTTCTAATAAAGTTCAAGGATGATACAATTGATGAAACTTCTGCACTGGCACAAGTGCTTAGCTCAGATTCTGCCATCAGTTCAATGCTGGATATGTCGATTCGTTTGTTGCCAGGGGATCACAGCCTCCCTTTACAGCAGGTACCAAAAAGTAGTTGGGATTAACCTTCATTGCCCTGATCCCTTCTTAATATTTTTTGTTTCGTTATATCATGCTAGACTTGCAGAAATTATTTCTGCTTTTTTGTAGTTTCTGGATGTAGTGATGGGTTTAGACATCTGTGACTTCAAACAGCAAGCAATCATTGTTAAGTTTCCACATTTCAGGCTCTCCCAGATGTTCCACCAGCAATGGCCGATGCAGTAAACAGGGGAGGAGAGCTTTTGGCAAATTTGGCTGCAGGGACTCCGTGGGAAACGGTTGCCAAAGAAGTGGGCAACACACTAGGCATAGACTCGAGGATCCTTCGTGCTGAAATCTCAAGGGACATAGACCTGCTTGTGGATGTAGTCACATCATGGATGGCTTCCAACACAGGTCCAAAGCTTTTGAGGCCACGATAGGTAGGACATACCCAAGATTTTGAACCGACAGAACTAAGATTGGGAGGAAAAGGAAAAGCAGAGGGGTAAAAACTATTTATCGAATTTCTGTAAATAGTGTTCATGTATCACTGTGTACATGTGTCGTCAAAGGTCATAAAGCTTGCAAGTCTGTGTTATTAAGGTTTATTTTTATGTTTACCAAAAAATAAAGAAATATAGGCCGTTTTAAGTTAATGTAATAACTATCACTTAGGGTTAAATATTTTTAGTAGGTGAATGTAAAAATCACAGATGGGGCGTCATTGGGTTGGAATCTTTCAGTTGTTTTCTGCCTGCAGATCTAAAATGTTGTTCTCCTAATTTTCATATTTTTCTTTTGGTTCACAGTTTGAATCCCCGATCTGACTTCATTTATTGTGTTGCTTCCTTATGTGGTGATGGATCCACTGTAGGAAGATGAATTTTTGTATGGAAACTTTCGTGGAAATCAGCAGCAGTCTTTCCTTTCCTCTCTCATCTCTAAACCATCTAAGAAATGATTAATAAAAAAGAGGGAAAAAAGTATGAACCAGTTGGGTGTTCTGCCCCATACAGTACTGAAAGTGTTATACTGACTTGTATTCTAAGTCATACTTGGATCCTTTTTGGTCGAAGCGGTGCTCATTCCATGAAAGATAGGCCATTGGTTTTGTGTTTGATTAGGATTAAAACATTGCAAAGCCTGTGTCCTACACGTGAAGGACTTTTGAAGTCTTTGACTTTGTGGTAGCCAAGGGTTTTTAGATGAAGTCCAGAAGCTTCATAAATTTGAGGTGGTCTTCGGTGATTTGGTTGATTGACGACGTTGACGGTTTCTCTTCAAAGAAAATTGGGTTGTTTTGTTCTATTTGATTTTGGGTCTTCTTTGGGAACACCAACTGTGATTGGGAAGAAGATTTTTGGCATTATAAATTTTGTAATAGTGAGAGAGTAAAATATGTTTTCTTGTTGTCTTTGTTTCGAGAACTTTGTAATCTCTAACCTTTGATAGTGAAATCTTGTCGCTGTGTTTCGTTCGTGGACGCAGACTTGTTTATTGGGCCGAATTAAGTAAATCTTGTGTCTTATTTTTCTATTTCATTGCGTTATTGTTTTGTTTGGAACTTTGGTTCATAACATAAGTTACACTACAAATGTAGGAATCACTTCTTCTATAGTTGTACCTTTAGTACACAAAGTGGCGTTATATGATATGTTATGAGTATGCAAATACAATAACACGGTTTATAGTTGTGTCTTGCTTTGTGTATATGTGCATCTAGTGAGGCATAGGTTCATACCAACTCCCAGTTCTTGGCACTTCGAGGAGCTAGCAACCTGCAGTCCTTGAAGTTGTTCCATATATATTGCTGTGTTGCACACAATGGGTTCCTAATACGTTTCCATTGTGTTGTACTAGAAGGTTTTTAGTGTACAAACAAACAACAGATCTTATTGGTTATTATGCGAGGAACGTCTATGGTTTTCAAGCCCATACAGAGGAAGATATAAAGGGTGGCCTCTTGACTCAAAAAGTCCAGTGAACAAAAAAAGGGAGGGAGGAGGGGTTGGTTTAGAGTCAACTTCTTGTGATAGAGGACCTTGAACACCGTTGGCAGGCTTCAAGGCAACTTGAATAATTTGATGGAATCATATGTTGATGCTGTTACAGTTATATTCTAAAAGTTATTTTTTTGTAATGAAATTCAGTTTATTACTTAATAAAAGTTCTTTATTTCTTATTTCAATGAGAATTTGTGTGGATAAAATATTTGCATTATATTAAATATATGATGCATGTATTTTTTTTATTTTACATTGTAGATAATCTAATGTGTGAGTTCGGCTTATATACAGAAGATTAGATTATTAGATCCTTGTATGATATAAGTACAGATTCACAAACTTAGATGGATTTGGACACACCATTAGTATGATTGTAGTGCAATTTTTTGGCATAGTTTTTCTTGGCTATAAGAGACTGTCTGATGTACCGAATTGTTGTACTAATAAACTTTGTATATTGGAGAGGACCATTATTGAGGTTATTTTCTTTTTACTGACTAACTAAAAAAATAAATATCTCATGGTTATTATGATTGTTTGAAATTTTAATCCTAAGATATTTGACACGTACATATAATGACTGTTATTTTAATTTATAAAAGAGTGAGATTCATATTTGAGTCAACAAACTCAGTAAATTGGGAGATAACATTATTTGTATGGTGAAAATTAATTATTAATAGAAATTAAATCCCAATATTTAAATGGGTTGATGATGTCCTCTTGAGGAAGCTCATAAGTTTTGTTTATGTCAAACCTTGCAGGCGGATTTAATTATCTGACATGACAAATAAGTTAAGTAGTAAGATTTCAAGGATAAAAAGAAGTTAATTAAATATAATTGTCAATAATTTAATTAATTGATGAACATCCGTAATTTTAAACATGGGTAGATTATTAAACATATAATAACGAGTAACTCAAAATAGAATTTTGAGATAAGGCTCAGAAGGTCAATAATAAGTTTTTAGTGAATTAACTTATTATTAATCGACTATAGGGTGTTTGTTCTGGGTTGAATATAGGATCTCTAGGCCCATTGGAAGCTCGTTCCTTATTTCTCTTTAAGGTCTCTATTATAGTCTATAAATAATGCACTTACTGGTTCTCTCAGCTATAACTTTTACCTTCACATTTAGAAAAGGCAAAGAGAGAGAATTTGGAGGATTGCAAGCCACACTACATTCGGATTTTTGGCGTGGAATGATATACAGTAGAAGATCATGAGGTTCATCGAGTCTGTTGTTCGATCTTCATCAGTTCTTCGTTCGTGTGAATCTACTCATCAAAGATAAACTCTAATTTCGCTTTTAGGGTTAATAAATGTGTAAAATTTTTTATAATAAATTATGCGCGTCGTCAACGGATCTTAGGACTGCTGTTCCAACAAGTGGTATCAGAGTCTTCGTTAATATTGCGTATATATGGAATACAACCATATTGTCCAAGTAAAACATCCTCATCATCATCTCCAACATCCACAACGGTCAATCTCGTATAAAACTCACGGCAAAGAGATAAAACATACCCCTCAACCTGTTTAAAGAAAACCTCAAGTCCATAATGAACAATAGCTCGAATCGGTGCATTTCCCCCCAAACTGTTTGCATCTACCATATGCTCACACATCACCCCTCTCTTCTCAATAGTCTCCTTGTACCTTGATTTCTTCCTTTTCTTAGGCACAGGTGATTGCTCAGGCTCATCCGACTTAGAATCCACCACTTGCCTTTTTCCTTTTCCTTTGGACTGTGTCGAAGCCTTGGCCATAGATGGAGAACTATCCATTGTCCTAGCCATGCCCACAACCACTAAAGTCATCATAAAGACAAAAAAAAAATCAAGCCAAACATCAAAGAAAACCAAGAACCATCACCTAGAGAAACCGAATTTGGAACCCTCCTCATAGCCATTGCCGAAATTCGCACTTGAAATCAAAGATCAATGGAGTGTTTGATGGATTAGAGGAGTTTAGAAGGAAGGTTAGGGATTTTTGAAACCTAAGGAGAGGTTTAGAGAGTTGGATCTTTGTATTTTACAAAGATGCAATGAAATAACCGGTTGAACTACCCTTTTTATTTTTTCGGACTGAATAGAGTTGTATCGGTTGAAAGCAGGTTTCGACCTACCGGTAGCTCTATACAAGATTTCCTAATTTTTCCCTTTTTCAGAAATAAATTAAAACTAACTAAAAACCTAAATCCTAAGACTCAAAATGTACCCAATGAAAGTCTTTAATCACATTCCATACGTGCCAAAAATTCTAAAGTATTGGCAATGCAATTTATTTCACAAAAGAACATATACAATGCAAAGGAATTTAAAGCATAATAGACCATCTAATAATTAAATGAAAATTAAAATTATAGAACCACTTTCATAGGCAACACGATTGCATTTAGCCTATGCAACAAGCCATTCAATCCCTAATGCACGAGTGTTGTCTCGTGAAGGTTTCCAAAGAAGATATACATACAAACTTCAATTCATCTATCCAGAATTTAAATTATTATTTCCTACTCACCATGAAACTAGAGACACACCACATCTACTCAAAATTAATTCACACATGGCTCCACTATAGGCTTAAAGGCTATGCAAGAATATTCACAATCATGCAAACATCCAAAACTCATGTGTCTGTGATATGATCATGTAACTCAAAAGATTTATCAAACAAAATTCATATTCCTATTAGCTATCCAAGGCTAATTTCAATGTCAATCTCACTAAGGTTTTCACACTCATAAAAGAATTCTTTGATTATAGTGATTGTTTCACTCATAAGTATATGTGAGGATCAAATTTATGTAGTTAAAGCAAATTATACTCACATATGTCTCAAAAATAAAGAGCATAAATCAAATGAAACAACATTGACATAATCTCATGAAAGAATGTTAGAAGACATAAAAGTAATTCAATTGGTATATCCATACCTACTAAAATCAAATAGGGCTTTATCTGGTTGTAACGGGGCCTTGGGTGAAGGTTTGAGAAATTAAGGATTCAAAAGAAGTTATCCCATAGAGAAATTATATATTCAACACATGCACTCTTCTTTTTGACACAATATAAAAACTCTTATCCTTCATTCTTTCTTCACACCCCTTGGCTTTCACTTTCAATATTCTTTCACATTTCAACACAAATTGTTTCAACTCTTTCATCCTTTTCTAATTTTTCTCTTCTTTTTTTTTTTTCTTTTCATCATTCATTCATGATTGAACATTTCACCACAACTCCCAAACATATATCAAATGGATACAAATCTAGAGATAACCAAGATAAGGTATATATCCTCTATTTTTTTTTTTTTTTTAATTCTCGACTTTGCTATTATTTGTGGTAAAGAAACAAAAATTTATCATGGCTTAATCACGGATTCTAAAGATAATAAAATGAAAGAATAGGCTTAAGGCTCAAATAAAGTTCAAAAATAGCCTAAAATCATCTCTCATAAAAGCATGAAAAAGTGTTGATTATTATTGAGATATTGCCAACTAATTACTCATATGCTCCTAACTATAGCTAAAATAATGAGATTATTGAAAAACAACGGATTTGACATGACTATCATCTGAGTAAATGTATTATAACCCTCCAAGGATGATAAGCACAAGACTCATAGGGTTTATACATGCATCTCTACTATAGATGTTAAGCTTTTTCAAAATATAAATCTTATCCCATAAACCTCAACAAAAATTACATGCTCATAGTGAACAAAATTTGAGTCCCAAATACACACATAACTATGATACTCAAGCATAGAATAAAATTCTATAGAGTAACAACATGCAAACAATTCGAGTATCAAATAGCAAATCTAAACTTTCACAACTCTTAAGAAATAACAAATATCATCCAGATAGACATGTTTTAAAAAAAAAAATCAAAATTTTCACTAAAACCACTTAAAGCAAAAATAAAAATAAAAGCAATGGTGTAACCCTCACCCCCAACTTAAAATCTACATTGTACTCAATGCAACAATGATAATGCAATAAGAAAAAAAAAAGATAAGGGGAAGAGAACATCTAGAATGAGGCTCCTAAATAAAAACTAACTACAAAACAAACCAAAGAAAAATTAACATATAAAAGAAACTAAATGAAAACTATCTAAAAACAAATAGAAAGAATCTATCTAATTAATCTACTATACACAAGGGTACACTACACAGATGGAAGATCCTGATATATGGGATCAGCAAGCTCCACTACAATCTCCTCAATTGAAAAACCATTTAAGAATGGCTTTAGTCGTTGTCCATTGACCTTAGTCTGACCATTCTTAGTGTTTTATACCTCTACCGCACCATGAGGGTAGACTATACAGACCACAAAAGGATTAGCCCAACAAGAGCGAAGTTTTTTAGGGAAGAGGTGAAGTCGAGAGCTGTATAAGAGTACCTTTTGTCCCGGCTTGAAAGTCTTTCTCAAAACAGATTGATCATGAAAAAACTTAGTCCTTTTCTTGTAAATATGGGTACTCTCATACATGTCTCTGTAGATTTCCTTTATCTCATTCAATTCCAAATTTCTATGACTTTCAACTAGACCTAGATTGAAATTGAGGATCTTGATGGCCCAATAAGCTCGATTCTCTATCTCAACTAGAAAATGACACACCCTACCAAAGACTAACTGATAGGAAGACATACCTAAATTTGTCTTATATGTAGTACGGTATGCCCACAAAGCATCAGTCAATCGAAGTGACCAATCCTTATGGTTAGGATTAATCGTTTTCTCTAATATGTGCCTAATTTCCCTATTGGCCAACTCGGATTGGCTGTTGGTCTGTAAATGGTAGGCAGTGGAGACCTAATGTGTGATTCCATATTTATGCATAAGGGTAGCAAATGGGCGGTTGTAGAAATGCAAACCACTGTCACTAATAATTGCCCATAGGCATCCCAACTCTTGACAAGATGTGTTCTGTAAGGAATTTAATCACAACCTTGTGATCATTAGACCTAGTTGGAATAGCCTCTACCCATTTAGATACATAATCCACAGCCAGTAAAATATAACCATAGCCAAAAGAAATAGGGAAGAGACCCATGAAATCGATACCCTAATAGTCAAACACCTTTATCATAAGGGTAGGGGTGAGAGGCATCATATTTCGATGAGTCAAACTACTTAACCTTTGGTAATGATCACAACTCTTATAAAAATGGAAGCAATCTTTAAATAAAGTTGGCCAATAGAAGTCACACTGCAAGATCTTAGTTGAAGTCTTCTTGGAGGAGAAGTGACCTCCACATGCTTCTGAATGGCAAAATAAGATGATTTGTTGTTATTCATCAACCGACATGCATCTTGATTAACCCTAAAAAGTGCGGAGTTGAATTAGGATTTAGGGTTAATAGTTTGTGTTAATTGAGTTAAAATGATTTATTTAAATAGTATTATGGTTAATGTGTAATTTATCTATTTTGTAGGGTTTCAAGGATAATTACGGAAGTTTAAGAGAATAAAAGTGCAGTGGCTAAACAAGGGAAGGGAAGCAAGTGTAATTAAAGAGTCAACAAGTCAACAAAGGAGGGCTGCACAAGGCAAAAACAGAGAATCTCCACTGTCCGGACGGTGGTGGTGGCGTCCGGATGGTACCCTAACCGCCTTCCTCCTCCTCCTTATCCCATTGGTCAATTTGAGCAACAAAATTACCTAATTGTCCAGCTTGGGTGTCTGCCGCCTTTACCCCCCTTTTGGTGCCTATAAATAGCCCTATTTAGTTCAGTTTCGGGGGAGTTTAGTCCAATTTAGAGAAGGAGAGAAGGGAAGAAAGAGAGAGAGACTTCAGAGAGAGTTTTACAGTCAAAAAGACTGAAGCCCTGCCCTAATCATTTTTCAGCCAATAATTTCTCTATTTCTACATTTATGTTTATCCTTTCTACTTGGAGGGTTGAACTTCTCTAACTTTTGTGCCCTAGCAGGTAATAAGAGTGGCAATGTTTTAACTATTCCTCGGGTAAGGACTTGTTGTATTTTGTATTTTGTTGTAATGGAATCATCTCATTCTTCTTGCTCATCTATAGCAATGAAGCGTGAGTAGTTTGTTTATACTCTTTGGTGAAGGGTGAAAGCATGTGTGATATTGTTCTGATTATGAAAATGCCGATGTTTTATTCATGCGTTAATGTTTATACCTCCCTTAACTGATGGAAGGTTATTACTATTATATGCTCATGGTTATGAACACCAAGCAACTTAATGCTATATACCATTCTATTTATAAGTTATTACGTACTTCATGCATTATTCAATGATGCATGCAACTGGGTTTTATGTAACAGTTGGGAGATTGGTTATAGACGGGTTAAATCTTGTCATAACCAATGCTTTCAATTCAATGTATAAACCAAAACTCCATCTTCATTAAATCGTCAACCTGCCGATCGGATAGCTAAAGTAAACCTTTTGAATGGTTCACCTTCAGGTTTACTAGGGTTAGCTGGTTGTTGCATAGCACATAGACCTTCTGGCTAACCCAATCAGTTGATATGATATGGTTCAGTTACACATCAAACCTATGGGTTAATTTTCCAGTGAAATTTCATAAACAAGCAGTATAATGCATGTTGGATCCCCGAACTGAAGAGTTTCTTTTGTTATTGTTATCAAGAGTTTAAATTAAGTATTTATTTGATAATTCTAAGTTCACACCACAAACTATTGTGAAGCATGCTACACACAAGACAATCTCACATTTTCCATTTTAAATTTCAACAATTAGCTCCTTGTGGGTTCGACCTCGGACTTAACTGAGTAATACTACAATTTGACCACTTATACTTAAGTGTATAATTTAAATTAGGTCACATCTCCTCATAACCTAATCAGGGCAAGACTTGAATAAGTAAGAGTTATCAAAATAAAATTTATTTACCTCTATCAAAAACTTTCTTTTCTCCTGTGGACTCCAACGCACCGGTATTTGCCCTCTAACAAGAAAATTAACTATGTCAATATACCAGAGACTAATCTTATTGACTGAAAGTAAGTGCTCATCAGGGAATGTGTCAGGTATAGGTATGTGCTCGTATGTGCCATCAAAAACAAGTCGTGACAAGTGGTCAGCCACCACGTTCTCAACTCCCTTCTTGTCTTTAATAATCAAATGAAATTCCTGAAGGAGAAGGATCCACCTAATGAGTCTTGGTTTCACATCCTGCTTAGACAACATATATTTCAAATTAGAATGGTCAGTATAAACAATAATAGATGAACCAATGACGTATGACCTAAACTTATCAAGAGCAAAAACTACAGCTAGTAACTCTTTTTTAGTTATTATGCAATTCATCTAAGCTTCATTCAATGTTTTACTAGCGTAGTAGATGACATGAAGTTTCTTGTCCTGTCGTTGGTCTAGCATAGCTCCGACTGCATAGTCACTTGTGTCGCACATGAGCTCAAATGGAAGTTCCCAATTGGGTGGTTGCATGATTGGAGGTATTATCAACATGTTTTTCAATTTTTTAAATGTCACCTTATAACCTGGCGACTACTCAAAAGTAACATCCTTGGCCAAAATGTTACATAAAGGTTGCAACAAAGTATTGAAGTCCATTATGAAACATCTATAGAAACTGGCATGTCCAAGAAACAACCTAACATCCTTCACACATTTAGGGGTAGGGAGGTTTGAAATTAGCTCAACCTTTGATTTATCTACCCCTATCCCCCTCTCTGACACTATGTGTACCAACACAATACATTGAGTGATCATAAAATGAAAATTTTCTCAGTTAAGCACCAGACTTTTCCCCTCACATCTTACCAACACCCCTTCTAAATTCTCCAAGCATCCCTCAAAAGAATTACCAAAAATAGAGAAGTCATCTATAAACACCTCCAATATTTTCTCCACCGTGTCACTGAAGATGCCTATCATACATGATTGGAAGGTGCTTGGGGCATTACATAGCCCATATGACATCCTTCGGTAGGCAAAAGTCTCGAAAAGGCAAGTGAATGTTGTTTTCTCCTGGTCTTCCAAGGCAATTTCAATTTGGTTATATTCAGAATACCCATCAAGGAAACAATAAAACAAATGACCCGCGACCCGTTCCAAGACTTGGTCAATGAATTGAAGGGGGAAGTAGTCTTTACGAGTACAAGCGTTTAGCTTCCTATAATCTATACACACCCTCCACCCAGTCACAACCTGAGTAGGAATCAATTCATTATTTTCATTGGCTACCACAATCACCTCTGATTTTTTAGGTACTACTTGTGTGGGGCATACCCATTTGATGCCAGCAATTGGATAGATGATTCCCACGTTAAGTAGCTCAAAACTTCAGATCTAACCACATCATTCATGATCGGGTTCAATCTACGTTGTGGTTGTCGGGATGGCTTGGCTTCTTCTTCCAAATAAATCTGGTGTGTATAAATAAGGGGGCTAATCCCCTTAAGGTTAGCTATGGTTCAACCTTTTGCTCTTTTGTGAGCCCGTAAAACACTTAGCAACCTCTCTTCTTGTTTCGGTTCTAAAGATGAACTAATCACCACTGGATAAGTCTCCTCACTACCTAGGTATGCATATTTAAATGTGGATGGTAGTGGTTTCAATCCTAGTTTAGGTGGATGAATAGCAAATAGAAGACCCTTCTTTTCTATAGGTGGCAATTCTTCAAACTTAGGCAACAAGTTACCTAATTCACAGACTTATTCTAAACTCTGGGTTTCTTCTAAAATAATTTTCTCTAACTGATCATTACAAGAATCATCTACCTGTTGTTCTTCAATGGCATCAATCATTCAGACTTCATTAGATTCCCCATCATCAGCCAACTGTTTTCCAATGTTGAACACATTCAGCTCCATCTTCATATTGTCAAATGTGAGCTCCATGATTTCATTCCTGCAATTAATAACAGCGTTAGATGTTGCAAAGAACGATCTTCCCAAAGTAACTAGAATTTGAGAAAAATGGTTTGCAACCAGTGTAGTGTCAAGTACTATGAAATCAACAGGGAAGTAGAACCTATCCACCTGAACCAATACATCTTCCACTATCTCTCTCGGTATCTTCATGCTCCATTCTACGAGCTGGAGAGTGATTGAAGTGGGCTTCAACTCTCCTAAGTTTAACTGCTTATAGACCGAGAAGGGTAGGAGATTCACACTCGTACTCAAGTTTAGAAGTGCTTGTTCAACCCGATAGTCCCTAATGGTAATGAAAATGGTGGGACAACCATGATCTTTGTACTTGGGTGAAGTATTGGTTCGCAGGATAGTACTTACATGCTTTGTCACACATGACTATTTCTGAACATTTAACTTCCTTTTCACGGTGTATAGATCCTTTAAAAATTTCGCATAAGACGGTACCTATCGGATTGCATCAAGTAAATGAATGTTAATTTTCACATGCTTAAACAAGTCAAGGATTTCAGCATGGTTAGCTTGTTTAGTAGGCATCTTTAAACGGTGAGGGTAGGGAGCAGGAATGGGACATACTACATTATTAGAATGAACAACCTTGGGTAAATCAAGTGACTCACCATCTTGGGAGGTGCCTTGAGTCTCTTTTTCTGTAGGCTTAGAGACTTTAGGCAGGATGGTTTTGTCAACCTCTTTGCCATTCCTAAGGGTGGTGATTGACTTAAGTTGCTCTTCATTATTTTTTATTATAATAGAACCCTCAATGCCATGTTGATCCTTCAAATTCTCTTAGGGTTGTGTAGGGAACTTTTCCTTCTCTTGCTGAAGCACAACCATATTGTTGGTCAACTTGGTCATTTGAGTTCTTATATTATTCAAAGCTTGGGTAGTCTAGTTGTTAATGGTAGTTTGATTTTGGATGAACTAATGCATGACATCCTCAAGACTTCTTTTGTGTGGGGGCTGGTGGGCGCATAGACCGGGGACCTGAAAACAGACTAGGATCGGCCACTTGTTGATTTGGAGGGGCATAAGATATAGGGGCCAAAGGTTTAGCCGAAGTGTCATTTCTCCAACTAAAATTTGGGCGGCTGTGACAACTCAGATTGTATGTGTTAAGAATAGGGAGAAAACTATTGCCTTGGCTGATTGAAGGCATTCACCTGCTCATTGAGCACCTCTTTAAAAATGGAATGGTTGGGCACTCCTTAACAGAATACTGAACGAACTTGCATATAGTGCAAGGCTCCTCTTGGGGCACATTTACCACCTCATTCACCTTCTGGACCTCTAAATTTTCCACTTTTCTAAACAAACGCACAATCTTGGCTAGCAACTCATCTTGATCTCTTAAAGCATATTTTCCATCCTCAACAAACTAGGATGAAATAGATTGCTTTGAGCGCTTAGTAGAATTAGAAATATCCCAAGATTGAGCATTCTATACTAAGCTCTCAAAGTAATCTAGAGCTTCTTCGAGCTCTTTGCTCAAAAACATGCCATTGCACATTATGTCTATGAACTGACAATGTGCTGTGTAATTCCTTCATAAAACTAACTCACCAACTACCAAGGAACAAAGCCATGATATGGAGCGACATTTAAGATATCCTTAAACCTCTCCCAGCAGTTATAGAATTGTTCATTTGGTTTTTCAGAAGAATTTTGAATCTGTTTCTTTAAAGCAATTGTTCTATGAATTGGGAAAATTTTTCTTTAGGAACTCTTTCTGTAAATTAGCCCAAGTAGCTGTGGTTCGGGGCTTAAGAGAGTTCAACCAAGATTTTGCCTTATCTTTCAAAGAGAATGAGAATAATTTCATTCTCGCTATCTCTTCACACATATTTTGCTCAAAGAATGTGCTAACTACCTGCTCAAACTCCTTGGTATGGAGTTAGGGTTTTTTCTATCCACACAAAGGAATTGTGGAAGCAGTTGGAGCATTCCAGGTTTAACAATAAAATTTTGTGGTTATACTGGCAAAAGTATAAAAAAAATTGCAGAGGAGCGAATAGGTTGGATGTATTCTCTCATCGTCCTCATAGGAGAGACAGGTGGGAGATTATCTCCTATTTTCCTTGTATTAAGAACGAGAGGAACTAGTGAAAAATTATTTCCATGGTTTCTCTCATTTTGTGGGTCATTATTATTCAAGACTTCCATATCTAAAGTGTGTGTGGGGTCTAGTCTTACAAATCTATTATGTACGGTGTCTCATGCCCACATGCAAAAACTGAAACTAAAAATAAAAAAAGGAAAAATAGTAAATTAAAAGCAAAGTAGAGCGGAGAAAAGGAAAAATAGTAAATTAAAAGCAAAGTAGAGCGGAGAACACACCTCAGCTTGTGATAAAAATTATAAGACTTACCTAATGCTTGTTCGAATCACCTTTTGAATCAATAACGCCTTCCCCGATAACGGCGCTAAAAATGTCTGACCTCTAAAGTCGATTGATCTTAAATTTGTTCCCAAGTGTAGGAAGTGTATCAAATAGTAACTCGGTCGATTACCAAGGTCGTCTCCTTAGGGAAAACGAGTGATTCAAAGGATGATAGGTAAATAAAAGTAAAAAACTCTAAATTTTTAGAGAAATGGTTGAAGGAATTATCAACTAAGAAATAACAATTGAAGAAAAGACTGGTTAATCGTTAGAGTTCATCTCACCATGAACATTGACCTAATTTTATGACTCACTTGAGATTGTATTCAAATGCACTTAAGCGAAAAATATCCAACAAAAATCTATTAAAAAAAGTGTATTTAAATTGATTGACCTAATTTTGAAAGAATTACATTTACAACGATTGCAGTGATTCTAAGAATTATCCGTGCCAGAGCTAATTGTCTACGAATAAGCAAGAAGATATACATATCGACTGTGTTTTTAACTTTAATTATTCAAACAATAAAATAACTTTATCTTTAAAAAACTCTAATTAGGTCAAAATCCCATTCACGGATGAGACTCCCTCATCCGATCAAATAAAAAACGACTACTCACTCATTACTGAAGTAAAAATAAAAGCAATTAAAGGAAACATAATCATACTTCAAAGCAGAATAGAACTAAAATTTAAATCGAAGGAAAAATAAATTACCTTGAATTGAATTACAAATAATGTAAATTGTTTCGCGAAAGAGAATTGAAAATATTTGTTTTGCAAGAATTAAAAAACTAAAAGTAGAACCGAGATTTGCATTGAAAACAATGAAAAAACTATTGAAAAGCAAGAAACCCTAATTCTAACCCTAGGAGACGAAGGAAGAATAGAAAAATCAAAGAACATCTAAGGAGCTCCTTTTCTCTCTAGCTTGGCATGGGTATTTGTAGGCAAATATCTGTTGAAAACCCTCTTATTTTTTCACCAATCATGGTCATTTTAACTTCCAGTAGATAGGCTTTCCAAAGGAGTCCTCGCAGCAGAAAAACACTGACCTACTAATAGAAAGCACAATTCGATCTACCGGTAGCAAAATTTCTGTTTCTAACCAACTGATAGCTCTTCAAAGCTACTGGTAGAATAGCTTTCTATTTAAGACCTATAAGTAGCATAGTCATAACCTACCGGTAGAAAATTTTATGTTTCACTTCTACCGGTAGGAATTAACTACTATTGGTAGAACCTAAATCTGCTCACTGTTGAACCGGTAAGAAACCTATCAGTAGGACTGGTCTTTTTCCAAACTACGCATGCAATGCCCTTGGCTCAACTCCTGCATTTCCTAACTCATTCCCAAAGTCTTTTATAGTATTAAAATGAGTATAAAACCTCGTTCTTATATGCATTTACCTGCAAATATGAATATTCTCCATAAAAAAACAAAACTAAGCTAAAATAAAGGAAATAGATATTAGCATAATTAAGATGAATGATATGAGACATGAAATATGCAATATTATGATCTTATCAATGTGCGCATTACGCAGAATGGTCTAGGTTTTGAGCTCAGGAAGAAGTTCGAGAGGATGGAGTTCAATGACTTGTTCGAGTTGGCAATGTGGACTACGCGATATGAGCAAATCTTATGAAAGGAGTTGGACTGAAGAAATGCGTCCAAAGGTACTTAATACAGGGATCCCAACACAAAAATCGTCATGGTCGAGCCATACCAAGAGTTGGAGGTAAAAATGTTTGATATCGTAGCTAAACTGCCACATGTGTGCAAGGACTTAACCCGACCCTCAGAGAATCAAGCACAGGCTACGCCAAGTGCTGATAAAGGAGCTGACGAAGGTAATGGCCAAAAATATGAATTTGACATCTCAAAGGCTAATCAAATCTTTGACCATTTTTTAGCAGACAACATTCTCAAGTTGTCGTTTGGTCATAAGATCCCACCAGTTATAGAGTTGAAGGGCAAGACATATTACAAATGTCACAATCTATGTAGCCATTCTACTAATAATTGTGTGGTGTTTTGGAATGCCATTCAGGGTGGCCTAACCAAAGGCTATTTGATCTTCAGAGACAAGGGGAAGCCAGAGATGGGGGTTGATAAAGACCTTTTTTAGAAGACAGTTGCCTTTAACATGGTGGAAGTGGGGGGCAGTCAAAGACCCAATGAAAAAAGGTAGAAATGGACGATGACAGATCGACTAGTGACGAAAAGCCAAGGGAAAAAAAAGGCAACAGTCCCTAGGATGAGTCATTAGAGGAGGACTCTGGTAGTAGGTCATATATTTCGCCAGGTCTCTTGGAGCAGCTTGACATAGTCAAGAACGGTCTATGCCATGATGCAAAGCTTTTTATAGGATCATTCCAAATGAGGAGGAGCGAGAAAAATCACCCTAAAGGCCGTAGAAAAGGTGGCATTACAAGGGCACCCATTGGGAGCGGCCAGGTGGGTGGCCACTGCCCAAACGATACTACAAAGATTGGCTTAGCAAGTTCATGAGGCCGAGCTATAAAGAGCACGGTAGGGATTTATGAAAACTACCGAGAGGACTCACTACAAGGTTGGCTCTCGATCAACCCATTCGAACTAAGGGCTATTAGGACTGACCTAGGATGACAAAACTGACGGAGCTGCTGGAGAGTCAATGGAACGTGGCCCAACATCTGAAGTCCCAATAATACCATATGCCGCGTACATTGTCCAGAACTTAGTAACGTAGGAAAAAGCGCATTCAAGCGGACCTACGCAGGTGGGAAAAATCCCAAGAATTGGATGCTAGGAAGGGCAAGAAAAGTTTTGGCGATATAACCCCAGGATGGGGAGATTAAGTCCCGATTTGGTCTTTCACCGCCTCCATAGTGCTTAGTGACTCTAAAGAAGCCCACGGCTGAGGAGAAGGGGAAGAAGAAGGTTAAGTATGAGTCCCCGCTCGAGGAGGATATCAAGGAACATATGGTGAGGAAGGTGGTAGAACATTTAAAGGTCGTGCTCAACATCCCTCTAGAAACTTACAAGGGCAAGAGGAAAGAGGACCCTACCAACAAAGATGACAATGATGGTGGTGATTCCATCCAATTCAGCACTTTGGGGCCTTCAGTGTCCATCAATGCCCTCGGGTTGTTGCCGATGTCATTTAAGAAATCAGGACTACAAGCAGAGAGGGAGATGTCAAAAACGCCAAGGCACTAGGGTCGACGTTCCTGGACAAGGAAGGGCTACCTGAAGTCCAAGTGGAGTGTTTTCCTGAGAGAGGCCCGACACATGAATCAAAGGTAGATAAGCCGATGGCCGTCAGCAGCCCAAGAGGGTGGTCATTTAACAAACCTATTGTCCCATGACGCAACACTTGAAGCCGCTTTATATCTGGGCGCACTTGGAGGGAAAGCCCTTATGTAGGGTCTTGGTTGACAATGAAGCAACCATCAATATTATACCCATAGCTACCGTGAAGAAGATGGGAGAAAAGAGGAAAACTTGGTCCATACCGACTTGACGGTGAGAGGATTCACAGGAGGAGTCAACAAGACGGTGGGAGTTTTACCCGTCAAATTGGCCATTGGTAGCAAGGTCAACATCATGCCTTTCTTTGTGACTGATATGATGGCATCCTAAAACCCTTTTTTGGGTCGAGATTGGATCCATTTGAGTGAATGCATCCCATCAATTCTTCATCAATAGATGGTGCCATGGAACTTCGACGATTTGGAGGTAATGGAAACAGATAAGACTACTTTTGTGGCTGATGTTCATATAGCCGACGCTTGGCTTTATGATGAAGGGGTAGGGCCAATAAATTTCCAAGGCCAAGATAAGTATGGGAAGCACAAGGAAGTTGTGTTCTAGACCGACTTGAAATCCACCGAGATCCATTCGGTAGAGGAAGAGGTCCTTCGTCCGACTAAAGTGCAGAGGCCGAATGACGTGGGGCAGGCGAATAGCTTGTTTGTTGATGGAGCTCAACGGTAGTAGACAAAGGAAACAGGCCGTAAGGGCATGCGTTGCTAAGATAAGAGCTTACTTGGCAAAAAGAAGGGTCGTGGAAAAAAAAAAGGGTCGTGGCAATCCAAGCAGCCAACAAACATCAATACTCCATTAACATGGTGGAATGCGAGGTGGAATAGTCAAGGCAGTTCACCTCTTGAGAATTCATCGAGTTAGATGAAATCAATGTTGCCCCTGCCAAACTTAATGACTTGGTTGAGGATCAAGATCCGCTGCTAGAAGTCAATCTTGGCAAGCCAGGGGAACACCATTCAACTTTCATTAGCAAACTGCTGGAGCCAAGTTTCCAAGCACGACTCATTCAACTACTAAGGGAATACCGTGATTGCTTCGCCTAGAGTTATGAAGAGATGCCAGGATTAGATCTGGCCTTAGTAGAGCATCGATTGCCAATTAGGGAGGGAAACATGCCAAAAAAACATGCCCCATGGTTGATATCCCAAGAAGTAACCCTGTTGGTGAAGAAAGAGATTGAGCGTCTCCAGGCCACATGCATCCAAGTGGCACGGTACATCGAATGGGTGTCCAACGTTGTGCCGGTTAAGAAAAAGACCGACAAGATCAGGATTTGCTACAATTACTGCAACCTCAACGTTGTAACTCCCAAAGATGAATATTTCATGCCACTAGCTGATCTACTTGTGGGTCCATGAATGTGATCATGTCATTCACAGACGACAATGCAGGGTACCATTAGATTATTATTACGAAGGAGGATCGACACAAAATCATTTTTTGATGTCCAGGATCGATTAGGACGTTTGAATGGAGGGTTATGTCATTCAGACTGAAGAACGGAAATGCCATATACCAGAGAGCCATGAACACCATCTTCTATGACATGATCAGTAAGATCGTAGAAGTGTACATTGACGACATCATAGTTAAGACTCAAGACATAGAGAGATACCTTAATGATTTGAGGTCAGTCTTTGAGAGGATGCGTATCCACCAGCTGAAAATGAACCCACTGAAATGTGCATTTGGAGTCACAACGGGGAACTTTCTGGGGTTTTTGGTACATAAGAAGGGAATTGAAGTAGACAAAAATAAGGCGGAGGCTATCATAGAGGCTACGCCTCCGAAGACCAAGAAGGTGCTTCAGAGCCTGATCAATCAAGTTAGTTTCCTTCGATGATTCGTTGTCAACTACGTAGGGAAAGTGCAGACATTCTCTCGCCACTTTTGATGTTAAAGGGTGTAGAAGACTTCACATGGAAAGTTCAACATCAAGAAACCTTCCACCAGATCAAGGAGTATTTGGCGAACCTGTCAGTCCTTATGCCACCTATTAAGGGTAGGCCACTACTATTGTACTTATCAGCCACACACGATTCCATTGGATGTTTGCTGGCTCAGAATAATAATAATACAGAAAAAGAACAAGCCATTTATTATTTGAGTAGAATTTTGACTCCAGTAGAGCAGCGTAATAAGACAATCGAGTAGCTTTGTTTAACATTGTACTTTACATCACAAAAGTTAAGAATTTATATGATTTAGGGATAGTGTATGTTGTTGCGCAAACTGGTGTGGTTAAGTACATGTTAACTAGGCCGATTATGAGGGGCCGAATCGGCAAGTGGGTTTTGGGCTTGATGAAATTCTTGCTTCAATACTTGCTGCAGCACGCAATGAAAAGCCAAACATTGACCGATTTCTTGGCAGACCATCCTTGTGTAGAGGTAGAGCAAGATACAAGAGAATCATTTGATTTCTAGGAGTACCTGTGGTGTCGTTAACACCATGGAAACTAAGATTCGACAGATCATGGACACGAGAGTTCGAAGGGGTCGGGGTGGTTATAAATTGCCCCAGGGCTAGAAAACCCAACTATCATTCAAATTAAAATTTGAATGTACTAACAACCAGGCCGAGTACGAAGCATTGATTATCAGTCTTAAGGTTTTGTTGGGTATGGGGGCATCGATGGTCAAAGTGATCGGCGACTCCAAATTAGTTATTAACCAAATTGAAGGCAATTTTCAATGCAAAAGCTATGAGCTATGCCCATTCCACTCTATTACAATGTCTTTGTTGGCAAACTTTGACGATGTGATATTGTGAGTGGTCCCAAGGGAGTTGAACGACTGTGTTAACAACTTGGCTCAGCTTGCGTCGGGTCTGAGGATTCCTCGAGGTATGGACGAGCAGCTAGTAAAATTTCAAAGGAGAGTCTTGCTGTCCATAAAAGCCAAAGGAATGGACTTCGAGCAATTAATGGTGGAAATGGAAGAAGAAGATTGGAGGTTTAACATCATGCAGTTCCGAAGAAATCAAAATGGGGATGTAGAGCATGTCATTGGAAGATGGGTCACTAATTATATACTCACAGATTGAGAACTGTATAAGAAAGGGATGTACGATTACTTATTGTTAAGATGCATCGGTAGAGAACAAACCATTACAGTAATGGCCAAAAGCCACAAAGGCACATGTGTCCTGCATCAAGTCGGCATCAAGATGCGATGGCTAATGATAAGATATGACTATTATTGGCCAAGTATCTTGAAGGATTGCATTGAGTGTGGCGGGGGTATCAAGCATACCAGTGACATGGGTCTATCTAGAGGACGCCAACAATACAAATGCAGCCCGTAATAAAGCCATGGCCGTTTAGAGCCTGGGCCATGGATTTAATAGAGAAGATCTTTCCCTCATCCACAAGACAACATTCTTTTATCATTTTGACCACCAATTATCATAAAAAGTGGGTAAAGGCCATTCCAATGAGAATGGTCAATCATACCGAAATTATTCGAATGATAAAGGAAAACATAGTACACCAATTTGGGCTTCTCCAGCACATGGTGGCCAACTAAGGAACCGTCTTTTCAAGAAGCAAAGTTAAGGGATTTGCAGAGGAGTATGGCTTCAATGTGATCCACTCAACCCTATACTACGTGCAAGGAAATGGTCCAGTAGAGTATACTAACAAAGTGATGAAAAGAATCATTGCAAAGGTGGTAGAAGATAACCTAAGGGGATGGCATGATAAACTATCAGACGCATTATGGGCGTACAGAACATCCAAACAGTCCAGCATTGAAATTACATCGTTCAAGCTAACGTACGGACACGATACAGTTTTGCCTATGAAGATTACCGTAAAGTCATTGTGAGTGGCTTTTTAGCATCAATTAAGTCCAGCTAAATACAATGAAGTCATGATAATCGAGCCTGAAGATTTAGATGAAGTGCGGCTGGGTGCTTTGGATTGCATCAAGGTGCAAAAGCGAAAAGATGACAAATACAAGACGTTAGGAATAGGCAACTTGGTTTGGAAAGTGAGGTTACCTTTATGAAATAATGATCAAAGGACTAGTAAGTCATCGCCTAACTAGGAATGACCATTTGAAGTCCTCGAGGTCAAGAAATGTGGCTTTTACCACCTAAGAAATTTGGATAAAGAGCGTCACAATCGCTCTATCAACCGGTAGTTCTTAAAGGCCTACAGACTAACGGTCTGGGAGGTCGCGGAATGCGAATGAGACCTTTAATTGAAACGTCATTTCAACTCACATTTTTTAGTTTTTTGGTATTTGGTTTTGAACTTTAAAGACGTCAAATGGACTGACCTAAAAACGTCAGTTCAACTGACATCTTTAATTTAAAAACGTCAATCCATTTGACGTTTTTAAAAAGGATCTGGGTTTGAAAATTATTTTCAAACCAACCCTTAATTGAAATTTTTTTTTCAAAATCACTCGGGATGGGTCAAAAGCTCGAATAGTGTGGCAGTCCAAGTTGAAGGAGAGTCGTAATGTGTTACATGGCTGTGTTTGGATTAGTTGTGTTATAAGTGGGTCGTATTGTATTAAGGTATTTCGGATAATTAATTAAAACAGTCATGTTAGGGTTAAATATTTTTAACATGAATTTGGGATGACATAACAAGATATGATATGATACTACTCAATTGTCGCCTTTATTTTAGGCACTATGGGTTCAATTTTTGCTGATGAATCATTATTTTTTAAATTAGCTATTATTTATATTGTATAATATTTTTAAACACGAGTTTATTTAATAAGCTTTTAAGAATGAATTATTAGATAAAAGTCAACTACATTTATTGTTAAAGGAGAAAAGTCAAATTTTTATCACGTAAATAGTGTATGGTCACTCCGATAGAGCGTTTGACAAAAAGCCAGCTAGAGTTAGAAACCTAACCAGCACTGCAGGCGTGCTGAAGTCCAGGGTATTTCCTCCATCCTCATGTCGACGGTGATGGCGAGAGAGGATCCTCTTCTTCGACATGGTGGTGAGGCAAAAGTAAGCGGAGCTCCTCCACTTGTTGTGAGGATGGCAGAGATTGAGGGGAGGGGAAGGGCGGTGGTTGCCTCTGAGCCGCTGAGAGCAGGCCAAATCGTCATCAGGGACTCCCCAATCCTCCTCTATTCCGCTCTTCCTTTGACAATTCTTCCACCTCACCATCAACCACAGCAACAACACAACCACAATCTTTACTGCTCCAATTGCTTCCGAATCCTGCAAAAGCCTTCGATCCCCACGCTTGTTTCGTGCTCTTCCTGCTCCTCTGCCCTCTTCTGTGGATCTAATTGCCGCTCCGTCGCTCTTTCTTCTTCACACACTCCTTGGGTCTGCCAAGCTCTAACCCGCCTTCGAGATTGCCCTTCGCCCCTGCTGCTGCACCACCACCAAGATCGCCAAGTCCAAGCACGTTTCCTCGTCGCCGCCTACAACCTCGCCCTCGTTTCCCCTTCCGATTTCCAAACTCTGCTGTCCCTTCAAGGCGATTGCAGTTCCACTGCCCAGCCCGACGAAGCTGCCCTTTTCCTCCATTCCCTCATCTCTTCTTTTTGTCCTCCGCTTCCCACCGGATTTGGGTTTTCCTTGGAGCTGACGGCGTCTCTCCTGGCCAAGGACAAGCTCAACGCCTTCGGCTTAATGGAGCCTTTCTCAGAAGACATAGAGAGATCAGTCAGGGCTTACGGTATCTATCCTAAGGCATCTTTCTTTAACCACGATTGCCTCCCAAATGCCTGCAGGTTCGATTACGTCGACGCAGATTCTGCAACCCAGCACAACACCGACATCATCGTTAGGGTTATCCATGATGTTCCTCAAGGCAGGGAGATCTGCTTGAGTTATTTCCCTGTGAACCTCAAGTATTCCGACAGGCAACGCAGGTTGAGGGACGATTATGGTTTCACATGTCAGTGCGATCGTTGCAAGGTCGAGGCCATTTGGTCAGACGAGGAAGATTTGGGGGATGATAACAATAGTGGTGAGGAAAAGGACGAGGAGGTGATGGATGAGGATCTTGATGAACACATGAATATGGCGGACTCAGAGACTGAGGATTGTAGTGTGGTCAATAGAGACGATGATTTCCCTCACGCATATTTCTTCCTGAGATACATGTGCAATGGAAACAATTGCTGGGGCACTTTGGCCCCTCTGCCTCCATCGGGTGCGACTCCCTCTTCTGCAATGGAATGCAATGTTTGCGGCAACTTGAAGTATTATAAAGAGCTGATGGATGGTGATGCGCTGCACCAATGAACTCTGTTTGGCCTACCGTAAGTCATATCTGCTGGCCTTCGTTGCATTTCCCATTACGTTTTTTTTTTTTGGTGTGTGTGTGTTTTGTTTTCTTCATATCTCTTCCATTCTAATGACAATGATGTTGTGCGTTAATTCATTAGATAAACTATTCATTTCCTTTTTTCGAGTGTCTAGGTTTGAGGGCCAATTTTCTTGTGTTGTTTATAGGGAGATGGTTTGAAGATGGCTCTGATCATGTAAGTTTAATGATACTTTAGTGTAAAACTTAAAAAAAAAAAAAAAAGATTGTACCTGTACTTTTTTTTCCCTTCATCTTGTTTGTTTGAAATGGAGATTGTTTCCTTTTTTGTCAGTACAACTTATTACCATGTCGCATCCAGTTTTATATCACTTTTTCTGTGATTTATGAGAGTTAAATTGCAAAAGTGGAGTTTAGCAAATGCAACAAACATTGTGGATGTAGTAATATTTGTAAAAACCATACCTTAATTACATGATCCAGATTCCAGAGTTAACTTCAAGGAGTCAGCGTGTTAGCTCTAAATGAAATTCGAAGGGAGCATCTAAGTCCATGAGTAAAGGAGTTATAACCAGCCTTACTTGAGCAAGAAGGAAAGAATTTAGCTGAATTTCAGGTACCATTAGTGAGGAAATTCATGATCAACAAAACTTGCGTCATAGGGCAATTCACGCATCTGGAGTACATGTACCTTGATCTTCAAAATTAACACAATGAGTGAAAATATCCTTTAAAATGAAGACCTTGGTAAGAGACTAATTATCAATTTTATTTAGTGTAATCATGGGGCAGTTGGTTGTGTCATTCTCACTAACCAAGATACTTCCAAACTCACCAATGCCAACTAGTTATATGTTTGAAATGAATTTCCGAATGAGTACACATAGAGCAACCCAAATAAAGTTAAAGGTTATGTCTGTATCCAATCCACCCCCTCAAACACCCTCGATTAACGAGGATCCAATGGGTTAACGTCCCTTTTTAGCATGTACAGGGGCAAAATGTTTTTGGTGTCATCTGATACTTCAAACCAAATTTTTTTAATAGGAAACAAGAAAATTTTATTTATATGAAATATAATAAATACATTTGAAGACAAGGAGTCCTCCAAGGGAAAAAATAGATAACTATGGCTAACATGAAACTAAAATAAATTGTTGCATGCTTATCAACCTGTATACACTTGCACCCAATGATCCTTAATAAAAAAAAATTGGAATTCCTTCAAAGTCTTTGGACGTGGAAGCCCAAAGATAAGCCATGTAAGTGACTTTATCCCATATCTCTTTCCAAGTATCCTCTATTTCTTCAAAAATTCGGGGATTTCTTTCCAACTACACACCCAAAACAATGCTAAAACCGCAGAACTACATAACCCCTTAGCTTAGTTGCTTTAACCAAATCCATCAAATGGATTTCAAAGATTGAAAGACAAACTTTAGGGCACACCCAAGTGAAACCAAATACTCCCAAAAGCTCATTCCACATATTATTTACAGAGGAGCAATGCAATAAAATATGATCCATACATCCCGCCACACACATAGAATGTACTATTGCGAGTCAAAAGAGTTGGAATGTCTTTTTTTTTTTTTGAAGCAAATCATTAGTGTTGAGTCTCTTATGTGTATGCAACTAAGCAAATTGAACCTTTAAGGGAGCCTTGGACTTCCGTATCATAAATGAGGGTTGGAAGATTGGTAAACAATGGGTATTAGTTAAGGACTCAAAAAGAGAGATACTTAAAAGTTAAAACCATATTAAAGCCATGTTGATCGTTTGTTTTTTTATACTTGTGTTCTATTGTCCCCCCGGATTATTGTAACTCAATCTATTAACTTTTCTAGCATTTTTCTAAAGCAAATGAAACTAAAAGGGACATATGGATTAATAGAGTAACTTGGTTATGAAATTCAAGCTTGAGTTTGCATCTCCCTTATGCTAATTGATCCACTCTAAATATGTCATAGGTGATATGGAAACATTCTTAGCTATTCCATGTAATCGTCTGGAAGTTTAAATAAATTCATCATATATGACGACTTTTTTTTCTTGGTGATTGTGTTGCAATATAGGAATTTTTGGACATGTTCAATGCTTATTCGATACTTTAAAATGTTAGGATATTGGGCAAAATTCATTTGCCCATATTCATAAGGCTTTGGTTATTCACTTTGATAATGATTTTGGCGATGAGAGTTTTGTAGACCTTTAGATGCAACTTCATGTGGATATAGTTGCCTTTTACCAGTTATCTAGGAAGCATGGATACTTTCCATAGGGATGCCGTGACAGTGTCGGACACGTGTCCGAAACGGACACGGCCGGACACGTGTCCAACATAGTGAACTCAGTCTGACACGGTTAGGACACAACCAGGATACGTTTAAGACACCGATAAGACACGACCAGAATATGTCTAGAATATAGTCAGGATATGTCAAGGATACGGCTAAGATACGTCTAGAATACGGCCAGGACACGACCAACAATATTTTTATTAAAAAAACAACTTTTACCTATTAAAAGGAGTATGATTTTTACTGTTTTTTTTAATATATTTTTTGTTATGTAACTTATATACTATGAATATTAATAGATGCAATGATATTTGATGAAAATAGTGGACATTTAATTTGATCTATTTCAATTTTAATCAAAAAAATAATATTTTCTAGGTCTTATTATTAATATTGTTATAATATATGCATTATTTTTACTATATTACAACTTATTATTATTTAAAAATTATATTATATTATTTTAATAATCGTATCCTTACCGTACCCGTGTCTCATATTTTTTAACTTTGTCGTATTCCCGTATCCGTATCGTGTCGTATCGTATCGGATATGACACCCATGTCCGTATCCGTGGTTCCTAGCCTGGTATCCTCAACGTTATTTATTTCAATGGTAAATGAGTGAATAGACATTGTATCATTACGTAGAGACGAAGTTAACTTAGAGTTAAAAGGTCGGCCCGTTGCACGACTGCATGGGGCTGTTGCCACTATGGGATTTGGAAAGGTCTTATCCTCCCATGCGGAGAGGCTATTTCCGTACTTGAACCCTTAACATCTAGTTCACAATGTAGCAACGTTATCGCTTTCAGTGGTTCTTTTTTATTTTGTGCTTTTTCTGTTTGATCTTTGAAGTTTGTTCTGTTTGAATTTCTATTAGGCAATGGATAGAAAATCAAATTTCACAATTTGCTCTTTAATCTGTCCTTAAAAAAAACACAGGAAATTGTACAAAAATTGGGAGAAACAAAAATTCCGAAAGAAGCCAAGAATCAAATTCTTTCCCACAAACCCATTTGACAATTTTCACCGTATGAATCTTATTTGAGTTTAACTATTGGTATGTGTTACGTTACCTTAACCCAACAAGCTTTATCTCATTTTGTTCCTATTGATCAGTCCATTATTTTTCTCTGCCTCAATATGTTAACAAATCCTATCGATGAACATGTTGAAGAATATCAAATTAATGTTCTGGAACAAAAGTGAGTCATTTTTGGAATGTGTTCAATGCTAATTTGAACTTTGAAATAACGAACTGATATTCTACACATTAATCCCTTCATTGGAGAAAATTTAGTTTATTGTGCAGTGGTGGATTAAGACTCGACATGTCAGTCAGTCAAAGCTGTGGAAGTCTTGTGAGGTGAAATTGAATCTGAACATTGCAATTTATCATGGAACACAACTACTCTAGATTTGATTCGATAAAATTTCTTCTTGAGTTTCAGAGTCTTACTTGTGTTGTTCTTTCTTCCGTGGATATGTACTTAGCTGTACATCAATACATAGTGTGTTTTTTTTAGACCCGACATTTACATGGGTTGTGCCTCTATTTTAGTGCCTTAGAGTTAGATCCTTTACATTCTTCTTGACTGATCTCAACTTGAAGTTTTCCAAACAAATAGTGAAGCCTCTGTTCTCTGTTGTGAAATAGGAAGAGAGTGTTAAGTTTGAAGGTTTTAAACTGATGGTTTACTACTATTAATCTAATCTTTATTATTAGATCTTGTATTTGTGGAGTGTATTCATATTAGAGTGAGTGATGGTAAGACTTTCGACAGGAGTATTGTCGACCCAATTTCGTTTGCATTTGAACCACGTTGAGACAGAGTTTGCAGTTGTCTTGATTCGGTCTGATCAATGCACAATTTGAATTATGCAAAAAGGTACTTTAACAAATGTGTTCACATCATCAAATCTTACCAATTTTCAAATATTCCACACACTGTTTGCTTAAGTTTTTATGCTAACGTCATTTGCATCATCTCTTGTAATGGGTTTTAGTTTTATTTTTTTCTTTCATAATATGCAAAATTTCTTCTATTTAAGGTGGTCGCAATTAAAAGTATCCACAAGCTCCCCTTTTTTGTTTGGTTTTCTTTCTTGTTTTAGAAATTTTTTTTTCCCTTGTAGGAAGAAAAAATAGGAGGGGCAAATGCTATAGGAAATAGGTTTTTTTTTTTTGATTACTCGAACTAGAATTTCTATTTGAACATCCTCTTTTTCTCTCCATATTTTTTTTTTCATATATATATATATATATATATGTATGTATGTATGTATGTATCTTTTGCAGAAGATTTTCTTCTTTTAGTTTTATGTTTGAGCTCCTTAGTTTTTCTTGAGCTAGTTGTGCTGTTTCGGTATTTCCAAAAACAAAATTGGCCGACTTGAACTTGGCCCAAACTCAATTTTATTTGGAGTTGAGTTTGAGCCCAAGTTTTGAAGCCCGCTTAGAACGAAACCACTTGAAACTGAGCTAAGTTTAGTCAAAGCTGAGTATGGCATATAGGGGCCTGATTGGGAACGCTACCTAGTACCTATTAATCGAGAATGTGGATAGAGGTGGATTGGATACAAATCTGATTTTTGGTATTTCTTGCTAAAAATAGTTGTTTGCAGATTTGAACCCAGAGATTCATGGTGGCCAACTGAAGCTTCTGCATTGCACTAGGCAATGCCCATTTACAAAAAAGAATAATAAATTCATTTTTCTGGCACTATTCGCACTCCAACAATAGATTAAGGCTCCCTACCCCCGGTTTTTTAGCTGAAGTAAAAGGACACAAATCCCTTGTACCAAGTTTTCCCATTTCACAGTGCTATCATTTATCCTCTCTCCTCTATTGAAGTTCTCTCACCTCAAAAAAGGACTCACTTGGCTACAAACTCTTTGCCTTTACTCTCCTCATCCTGTGCAAACTCTCCTGCACGCACCATCCCTTCTCCTACAAGCCTGCCTCCACTTCTCCTCCTCCCCCCCCCCCCCCCACCCACCCTCCCTCACAAAAAAAAAAAAAAAATAAAATAAAAGTTTACTTGGCCAAGGTAGGCTCGGCTCCGTCTGGTCCGCGATCCTCAATGACCTCCAAGGAGTCACAGACAAACGAATGGACTCTAGTTCTCTTTAAAGAGAAGCCCACAACGAACTCCAATTTCATTGTCTCCTTTCTAGGCTTCTCCTTTAACCCCAAACTTTGCCGTATGTTACTTGTCTACCAGCTCGTGCCCAACGGCATAACAAGAATGTTTACAACGTTGCAAGTATATTGAATTGGAAAATTGGAAGAAATGATTCCATTACCAATGTTGATAGGACATTGGTATTTGAGTTATTACTATGATCAGCTGAGAATTCATGGTGACATAAAGCCCGTAATAAACTGTCAAATAATAAATTTAACACCATTATTGCGGATTTCAGTTTGTCAATGTTTAATCACAGAAACAATGGGAAATTGTGATGAAAAGGAGGCTTGAGGTTAGTTTTGTTTTGACGTGAGAAACTGAATAGAGGACAGATAATAGATGGCAGCACCATGCATGTGTGTCCTATTTCAGCTGAAAGCATTGGTGGAGCACCTTAGTCTATTGTTGGAGCACGAATAATGCCACCCTTTAATTACATGTTGCATAAATTAAAAAGAAATACAAGAAAGAATAGTGCAAAACATAGGTTGAAGAACTGTCTTTTCCTAGCATTTGATACTTTTGTATGTACTCCTCTGAAGTCTGATCTGCCCAAAATGTCTTGAATTTGCAAATGGTCTGTAAATTTACCCTTCTCCCATAGATAATGTTGCCTAGTCTTTAAACCTCTACAGCACACTTAACTGAGACCCCTTCCCATTTTCTTTGATTTACTGAATCAGTAATTGTTAATTCTGGCTCTGATTCATGCTGAATATTTTCCAGGTTGCTTTTGCATTTTTTTTTTTTTAAAAAAAAAAAAATTTAAAATCCATCTAACTTGGAATAGTTTAAGACATTCTCTCTACAAGATTGTCCTCACATGTCTTTATTTGTTATGGTTGTAGGATTGCATTAATGGATGAATTCTTCATATTCCACTTCCTCCATTTCTCTATGATTTTTCACTTTCTAGGATGGTGTAGGAAGGTTTGGCTGACATCTTGACATGCAGGGTGAGGTGGATGTTCTATTTGTATGTCTTTGAGGGGTTATATGGTGGTACTCTTAAAGTTTTGTTGTCATAAGTTGCATTCTTTATTTTTTACAAAGTTGGCAATTCTGGATGTCTTCAGAATAGGGAGCTAGCCAAGGTTAACCCTTTTATTCCCCCACAGAGGAGCGGCTAAGAGCTCGACTCGGGCTTCTTTCTCTTTCCTGCGTCAGGGCTGTTGATTTGTTTGCTTACTGTAAGGTTTCTTCCATTTTTTCCCCAAAATCTAGCATTAAGGACATTACGCAGGCCCTCTATTTCTTCCAAGGCTCAGTGAGTGGGAAGTGTGGAGAACAAAGTGGCATGGAAATGACTTCACTGGAGTCAGACAATTGCGTATTGAGCTACAGTGGTTGTTAGTACATTCATATGGTTGTTGCCACTTGGCCTCTTCCTGTTGTTATGCTCTGCCAGAAAAATTACATAGGACTCCTCCCCTCATGTATAGGATTTGTTTTCTCTTTTTTGATATTAAGTTGATTATGGAGGCTTGGACACGGCTTTGTTACTAACTTTGCTAACCAACTTTGTTGCAGCCTAGGTTGCAAGTGCTGGCATGCTATCTGAAAGTGAGAGGTGAGTTGAGGTTCCGAGTAAGATGGTTGTTGGAATATGTGCTACTTTCAAATTACAGTCTGATTAGTGATTGGCACCTGGATGGCTTTACTTCTGACAATGGACAAGGCATCTTTTGGGGGTCAATTTTGCTCCCCGAGTTTACATCTATTCTTGTGGGCTGTATATTAGGTCAGTTCTTTTGGCCCATTAGTGTTGGGTTAGTAGCACTGGGCACCAATTCCGAAGTCAATCTTGGGACTGGAATTTTGAATTTAGATGGCTCAATATTTCCCTTTTTAACAGAAACGCTGTAACAAAGAATATTAAGTTCAATTCTAGAAATCGTGTGAAGATTGATACAGAATCCGTGTGAATTTAGAACTTGGCTGGAAAGTTGATTGTTTCACAGACGATTTGTTTCAAATATGGTGAGATACGATAAAGTTACTTTTGATACCTTAGATTGGCAATTAGGGGAAAAAAACATAAGAACTTAGATGTGACAAATTCCACATTATATTCGAAGAGAAAAATATGGGATCTGCTTCTAAATCAACCTAACATCAAAAGAGTGACAGAAATATAAAGTTCTAAAGAGTGCCGAGTTGATTTGTCTTGGACTGATTATTTCTCCAATGGAGGAGAATGAGGCATCTTGGGTCAAGCATCATTTTTTGTCAATTTTAAATTTTACAAAAATTGTATTGTCCCACAGTGAGGGGATGGGATGGGAGTAGAGGCAGCTTGGTTGGGAATGCAAGTGTGAGGGGATGCCAAGGTGAGATGCGGAGTGTTAGTCGCATGTATATATCCTATTTTTTAATTTAACTCTTAGACTATTTTTAATATAAAGACAATCATATCCTATTTTTTAATTTAACTCTTAGACTATTTTTATTATAAGAATAAATATTTAATTATAAGTGTAATAAATAAATTTATTTCTATATCTATATTTATATCTAATGGAGATAAATTAGTCACAAGCTTGGCACGTGAGCTTTGTTACCCGATAGGTGAGCTTCAATGAGGACCCAGCTCCTAGCTCGCCAGTGATTTAGCTTAGTAGCAGGTTTGCCGCATGTTAACCAATTCAAACTAGTTAAGATACAGTTATTCCAAAATCTGTTTTTATCGATGGAGGAGACTCAATCGACAGACAATTCTTAGGCGGTTGTTAGCGATGGGTTTAGTTGTCTTATTTAAGGACTTCGTTGGATGAATTTTAAAAGGATAACACACAAAATAGTGAACTAATAAAATAAAATTTATTTATTAATCCAGTCGAAAGGATTTCAATTACAAAAAGGCTAAACTTTTTTTTTGGTTGGTACAGAAAGACTAACTTAACAGCCTTCATTACAGCAATAACTATTTTCTAAAATTACTCTTAAAAATGCCCAATCGTGGGTCTTGTGGGGTTTGAATGTGTCCTTTAACTTCTCCATTGTCTGCCTTTTATAGCCACTAACTTCGACAGTTCTGCTTCCATCGACGGTTATCTTGCTGGTAACTCCCAGACAGTTATCTCCCCTTTTGAAACAAAGCTGTGATTGATCATTTTCGCCTTTCTGCATATTCTTCCACGTGGCCTCCTCTTAATGCATTTGGGCTTGCTAGATGTCGATGCATTGAACATTCCTATGATTTTATATTTTAGGTCTAAAAAATGCCCCCTCATTTAATTGGGTTTAACCTTAATTAACTTAGATAAATGAATAGTCATAACCTATGAAGCACGGATACTTCGTTGAGATTGACGTATCCGTATCGGATACTTTACGGATACGATGCTCGTCGGATACGTATCGGATACACCTTCTACGTATCCGATAATAATTAAATATTAGGATACTTCACGGATACTTTTGTAGTCGACCAACATATATAATTTTTTAGTTGAACTTTTAACATCTCTTTTCGAATTTATATATCATACAATACATTAACAAAAAATTCATATTACTTCAAAGGTACATGAGTGTTTTTTAAGTATTATCTAAAATTACATGTCAAAAGCGTATAAAATAAAGTTATTACATTATAATTTTAGCAAAATTACTTCTAAATACTAGGTAAATATTAGCTTTGATTCCTTTAATTTGTCACTTCACTTTGTAAATATACCACAGCGATACGATATATATTTTCTTGAAACTAAAAAGAATTACTAATTTTTCTTATTATATGTTAAAGAACTACCAAAATATATAAGTATTAAGTTGGTTGAAAATAATAAAAATAATAAAAATATTTTATTATAGGCGTATCTTGGCCGTACCCGTATCCTACTTTTTTAGACTTTGTCGTATCGCCGTATCCGTATCGTATCGTACCCATATTCCATATCCGTATCCGTGCTTCATAGGTCATAACCATTGTTCTTTTCGAATTACCTACTTAAAGTGCTTTTAAATGGTTGAACCACACAATCAAGTAACAACTCAGACAATCGAACGGTCTGTGACTGCTCAACTCTTGAACACCTATTTAAAGGCTTCAGCTATTGTACTGTTTACTCAAATCTTTTGTCCGCACTCCTCACTTTATTTTTACTTTGGGTAGTTTCTCCTTGCTTTATCTTCAAAGCCTTGATTTTTCTCAATGGCATCTTAACGAAAGGTGGATCACCCCATAACTGTCGATCTTCCTCTAGATTCCTCTCATGTTATTCGTTTCTCTGCTAGCCTCAGATCCGCCATCCGAGTGGGTTGATGATAGAATTTTGATCCCCTCTGAGGATTCTAGCTTAAACATCGCATTAGGTCTTGCCTTCAAATTAGGCGTTTTTTGAGCACTATCCTATTTCAAAGGAGAAGTCTTAACGCTTCATCGCCCCCATTTATGGTGGAAGTTTTAGGACCAATGAATCACTCCTCTGAAGTCTTGGGTTGTTCTAGACCAACAATGGTCTGACTAGGGTGGAACGGATGGAGGAGCACTTCTCTGAACAATGGAAAAAGCAAAATATTTATGAATAAATCAAGCTCTCAACAAGCTCATTGTATATGAACCGTTGGCTCATTGGCACAGTTAGTTGCTTTTGGGCAAAATCTTGTAATACCATGTTTCTTCCCCCTGACATGATGTCTCCATAGATTCTTGACGTGGTGCACCTAACCAAGCTCCCATCGTCTGGTATCGAGGTAACTGTAACCCTGAAGCCTGACCGCATTTTTATAGATATCCCAACCAATTTTAGCTGCTTCGACCACATCACCTTTTTTTACAAACCATACTCTGGCCCTTCTTCTTATAAAGAGCATGTAGCTTATCTTCTTCACTGGCTCTACTGCTTTGTTCTTTGTGTACCCATTCTCAAAGTCACTTCTAAGTACTATAACATTACCATTCTTTTGGCAGATCAAAAAGTGTTGGCTTTAGCCCCTTTTGTTTTGGGAGCTCTTTATAGAGGCCTCTTCAATATGGCCGAAAGGGGAATTGATAGTCACTGTGGAGGACCCTTCTGGTTATTTTAGACATGGCTATACGCTTATTTCCTTGAAATTGGGCCATAGAGTACCTCCTTCTGCCAAAATTTTGTCTTGTCAACTATACTCATTACTTCCTTATGTCAGTGTCTCCATCTCTTCACAAGGATTTCGACTTTTACTTTAAAGCATTTCGTGACCTAGAGTTTAACAGATATCCTTCTCTCTTCTTACCCTTTTATGAGTGCCTTTATTCTTCATTGCATCTTAAGGCATTTTTTGGTGGCTCCATCGATCCTACTGATGAGCAAGCCAATTATCTTCACACTTTTTGAGGGCAATATCCTTCTTCCTCACTACCTTCATGTAGGTGGTGCAGTCTATGGCTCCAAATACTCCCGGTGTAGTTTTGAAACCTATTCTCCCAATCAAATAGCCAGACAGTTTGGCTTTATTCAGAGAGTTCATGTGCCTTTCATGTATCCCCTTATTGATGAACATGCAAATCGAAGGGTTAGGCTCATAGACCCTTATCATGTCCATCTTATTTCCTCAACTTATAACAAGGCTTTGAAGAATACTCTTTTTTCTTCCTAAATTGGTGGTAAGGTGCTTCAACCTTGATCTTCGATGACCACTATGATGGTTATATATCCAGGATACGCTTTGCCAATCGAAAATCCAATGACCTATCCTTTCTATCATCAGACTTACTTGGTGAACTCCAAGCAAAATCATCTACAATCTTGTGACGGACCCTTCCGACAATCCTACTACTAGGGATGACTTGCCTCAAAAGAAAAAGTCCAAACAACAAGAAGGGACTGGAAAACAAGATGTCTCCTCCTCCATGCAAGCCATGCAAATGGTAGATGGAACAATAGCAAATGAAACTTCCAGCCCACCAAGGGACTGCTGCCAGAAGAGTGCCTGCCTCTACTGTACCTTCTTTTGAAATAGAGATTTCCTTTGATTCTTCTTAGTTAAAACAAGGCAAAAGAAGGATTTTTAGCCAACAAATGGCTTTCAAGACATGTTTTTTGTTTGCTTCTCTGTAATTTTCTATTTTGTCTCATGTAATGGCCAAATTTTGTATGGCCCTTTCACTTTGTAAGTGATGTTTAGGAATGCAAATCTTTCTTTTTCCTTATATATATATATATATATATCCTGAAACTCCCACATCCATGCTTAGTGGCCTTGGTAAGCTCTACATTGCAATACTTTTCCTACTTTAAAAGGTCCCTTCCCAAGTAGGGGACCACTTGCCATGTTCTTTATATTTACTTCCCAAGGGTAAGATAGTTTTCCAAACTAAATCCTCTTTAGAGAAGCTCTTCGACTTGACCTTTCTATTAACAGTCCTTTTTATTTTCTTCTTCTAAACTTGGATATGATTTAATGCCTCTAATCGACTTTCTTCCAAATCTTCCAACTCAAGGAACATTGCTTGAGTGTAGGTACTTGTCGACATATCCTGGTGTTCTGCTACCCTCCTTGATCTTACAGTTATTTTCATAGGTATCAAAGCATTATGTCCATACACCAACTCAAATGGTGTTGTTCTTGTACTATTCTTCTTGGAAGTTCTATATGCCCACAAGATTTTTGGCAGCAACTCATGCCACTGCCTTGGATTGTCTTCTATGGTCTTTTCTAGAATCAACTTCAATCTCTTGTTAGTTGATTCCACTTTCCCATTGGCTTGGGCATAATAGGGTGATGAGTTTAACTTCTGGCTTCCATGCTCAGATGCAAATTTGTTATTTCTATTCGTGTGAATATAGTGCCTTGATCGACAATAATTGTCAGAGGCCAACCAAACCTATAAATAATGTGCTCTTTGATAAAGCCAATCACTTTCTGCTGATCTACAACTTTCATAGGTATTGTTTCTGCCCACTTTGTAAAATAATCAATGACCACTATAATGTAGGAATGCTATTTTGATGATAGAGGATGGATCTGGCCAATCAAGTCCATTGTCTAACCCCTAAATGATCATGGCTTCACAATTGAATGCAGCTCGATAGCAGGAACCCCCTTTCGCATAGCTAATGCAATCTTTTCTCACGATTGACCAATACTACTCATATCTATGAACTAACCATCTCTTCTTTTCACCTGACTGGTGAGATCCGAAAATCCCCTCATGGATTTCTGCCATAACCTTCATGGCATCTAGCTTGCTGGTACATAGCAGCATCAAACCTTTTAGAGTTCTTCGGAATAGCTATTCTTCCAGAAGGACATAATTCATTACTTGAGTTCTAATAACTCTTTCTGTTTTCTAAGATGGGTCCTGCAGGTATTTGATGACGGGGAACCTCCAATATGATTTCTCTATTTCAATAGCTAGGATATCAACTGACCATGCCACCACTATTGGCAAATGTCTTTTTTCTATCTTTATGATCCTCTCATTCATCCCTTTTGGGATCCTAAGTCCAGAGGCAGCTTGAGCCATTTCATTGAATTTTCCATTATGAAGCCTTATAGCATGTTCAAATTGAACATCCTCAAAGCCTTGAATGAGAGATTGCACCATTGTGATATATGTTTCTAGTGTGCAATGATTGCATTGGTACCAGCCTTGCACTTGTCGAATTACCAACTGTGAGTCACCAATCACTAATAGGTTCTTGATTTTCATATCCAAGACTATTTCTAGGCCTATGATTAAAGCCTCATATTCAGCTGATGATTTGATAAAACTAGTGTCTCATCTAACTTTTAAGCAAGCTGGAACATTCTTCCTTCTAGTGACACTAGAACAATTCTAGCTCTTACCCTTTCTTCATTTTTGGATCCATCGAACATTAGTTTCCAAGATGTCATTTCTATGCAGTCCACTTCAAAGGTATCTTTTTCAATGTGAACACTTGGATGGTTTGCTAAGAAGTCAGCCAAGGGTTGGCCTTTTGTGGCACATATTGAAAACAATATTCTGTTAAGGCGAAAATCCATTTTTCCATCCTCCCCCTTAATAAGGGTTGTGTGAGCATATATTTGACTACATCAATCTGAGCAATAATGCACATAGTGAATGAAAGCAGATAGTGCCTTAATTTTATTGCTAAAAAATATAACGCCAAACAAAGCTTTTCTATGGAAGAGTAATTACTTTCTACATTGTTTAATTTTCTACTTAAATAATAAATTGTTTGCCCATAGCCTTGATCATTATCTTGTGCCAACTGACTGCCAATAGACATTTCCCTTGCTAAAATATACAGCTTTAATGGCTTCCCTTCTTTTGGTGGCATCAACACTAGAGGCTTTATCAAGTATTCTTTTATTTCCTCAAAAGCCTTTTGGTGCACCTCTTCCCATTTGAAATAAACCTCTGATTTAAGTTTTAACAAAGGTAAAAAAATCATTGTCTTCCCTGTAAGGTTAGAGATGAACCTTCTTAGAAAGTTTACTTAGCCCAAAAACCTCTACAATTCCTTCTTATTGACTAGCATTTGGGCTTCTAAAATGGCCCTAGCTTTGCTATTGTCCACTTCAATCCCTATCTGATGGACCAAAAATCCTAAGAAATTGCCAGCAGATTCACCGAATGCACATTTCAAATGATTCATTTTTAACCTATGCATTCTCATCCTCTAGAAAGCCTTTCTCAAGTGACTCTAGATCATCTGACTTAATGACCACATCATCAATGTAAACTTTCATCGATTTCTCAATCATATCATAGAAAATCAGATTCATTACTCTCTGATAGGTGGCCCTACATGTTTAAGGTCAAATGGCATTATCACCTATTCAGATGTTCCCCATGCGTCTGGGCATCTAAAAGCAGTTTTATGGACACCTTCTTATGTTATGAATATTTGATTATAGCAAGCATGTCCATCCATAAAGGTTAAAATAGCATTCTAGCTGCAAAATCAATCAAAATATCTTCTATAGGCATTGCATATTCATCCTTAGGGGTTGCAATGTTCAAATTCCTAAAATCTATGCAAACTCTTATCTTTCCAGTCTTCTTTTATTACAGGGACAATATTGGATAGCCATTCCACATATATGACAATTCTTATGAACCGTGCTTTTAACAACCTTTCGATTTATTCTTTCACTAGCAATGTAACCTCAATGGTCATTCTCCTATGTGGTTGCTTGTGAGGACGAAAATCATTCTTGATTGGTAGTCTATGTTCTACTAATGATTTATCTAAACCAAACATTTCTTTATAATTCCATGCAAAACAATATTTAAATTCCTTTAATAATTCAATCAACTTCCGTTTGAAGTAAATCCCAAGAGCTGCATTAATGTAGATAGGCCTCTTATTAGCCTCATCTCCTAGGTTTACTTCTTCCAAAGGTTCTTGAACATCTGCCTTTACATCATCCAAATTCACAGGTGCAGACTAAAGATTCTCCACCCCTTATCTCCTGGTTTACATTCTTTGGGTCACCTTCTAACACACACTCAGCCCAATTGACAGAAGCATCTCCTAGTGCCTTTACCCTTTCTTCCAAGGTATATGCAAACAACTTGTTAATGTGGCTTTAATGACAGCCATCTTGCCACTCCAAAGCCCCTTGTAGGCTTTATCCATTGATATCTTTGAATTCTTCATTTTCAAGACTGGGTTATAGGAAGCCAGGTTTGCCCATGTCATGGCAAATCTTATGTAAGTTCATCTCAAAACCCTTATCAAATTAGTTTACACCACTGCTTTGCCCAATTGAAGTCAAATTCCTGTGATAAAAGTGAACCTCCACATTGTGTGCATTTGTATAGAAATGATTGACATATGCCCAATGCACTTCCATCCCCTTTCTTCCTTCATCGTCACTTTCTGATAAGAAAATCAAAGTTTGATGCAAGGATGATGACACACAACCATTAGTAGGTATCCAATCTCTTCTTAGAAGAATATTGAAATTAGATGAAGAATCCACCATAAAGAATGTTGTTGTGGTGTTCCTATTGCCTACTTGGAGTTGTATAGGAAAAATTATTTTTGTAGAAGAGGATCCTTCTGCAGAGTTATTAACTATAATGTCAGTATGAAGCAAGTCCTTTTATCCTTTGTTTAGGACTTTTAACATCCTTGAAGGCAAAATGTTAATCATTGTCCCATTATCAACCAGAACTTTATTGGTTGACCATTGATATGGGCCTGTATGTACACTGCCTTAAATGCTAGGATAATTCCTTTCTGGGAGGATGTAATATCACTCTATCTACCCCCTGTCTCCTTGCTCTATACTTATAAACCTTCCATCAAGTCTGAATTGCTTCACAGCTTTTATAAACACTGTTACTAACTCAGTGTTGTCTTCCACATCTCCTGTCAATTGGTTTGGTTGTTCTGACTTAGCTTTGAATGCCTCGGGCAGAGCCAATATCATGTTGCTTGTCGCATCATCTTTAAGGAGGGGTTCTATATCCTCAAAGTCCGTCAACTCCTCATTTGAAGCATGCATCTTCCTCTATTTTCTCTTTTCTTTTTGTTGATGAACTTGCTGATACCTTCTCAATTTCTCCTTCAGACAGATCTAGTATCTGTTTGAACTCAACAATTTTATGATCAAGGATATGCTACTTAATCTGGACCTCTTTGATCTCCTTTTGTTGCTCTCTTGTCCATGTAGGGTTTTTCTTTCCCAACTATGGACTTGGCCCTAAATAGGCCTCGAGGGGAGTAGGATTTTGCCTACTCATCCAGTTGGCAAACTTCATTTGCTCTCTCCTCTGTTGAGTTATGTTGAGAGTTTGGTACCATGCCCCAAATGGGAACTTTGGCCATTGAACATAGTGTCATCTTTCATCATGGACTTCAGGGGGATTCACTGTTCTAGACCCAGCTTGTTGATTTCAAATCTCCCCTTCCTCTTCTGGGTCTGCTGCTCTTGGCGCTCTTGCCTTTTGATCTTCTACCAAACAATTTTTTTGGCCATCGATGGACCAACAGAGTGGTCCATCTCTTGTGCTCTTTCTCGCCTAGCTTGGCCTTGGTAGTTAGTGCCCCTTGCATCCCTTTTGGTGTCAGGGAAATAATGGGGTCCAAGCTGGTACCTCTCATTTATCTGAAAAATGTTTGGATCTGCACCATTGAATATCTTTTCAAAGCTATTGTAAATTTGTACATCAGCTTCACCCCTGGTGTTGAGTTGGAATCCCTCGTCAATGAACTCTCTTATCACATCATCTAGTGGTATTACATCTGACTTGGCTATTTCTTTAGCACATTTAAAACACATAACCAGTGGTTCCTCCCCTCTAGGACCAAGTCTGGTGTGAACTGGTATTCTTATCTTGAGGACATTCCTTTATGTGCCAACCAACATACTGGCAATTAAGGGACGTCATTAAAAATTGGCAGTTGGGGACGTTGGCAATTAAGGGACATGCTTCCGGACGCGGTTTGCCATTCAGACTTCATCCAGATGTGATTAAAGTGAAGTCCGTACATGGCCTTCTGAACTACTATCTCTTTTCTTGATGAAATGACATCCGAACTTGTTCTTTTTAACTCCGGACTTGAGGTTCTGATAGCAATATTTTCAACACTTAGAAAAAGTTTTGATTCCCAATAACACACTCCCAACACTTGAAATTTTACTTCTCTCCAAATTCCTCAAAAATTACTCATACCTTCACACTTAGCCAACCATCATCATTTTTTTTTTCAAAAATAATTCAATCACAAAAATTGGCACAAAATTTATATAAACTAAACAAACACAACATTACATGAAATATGATCTCACCCCCAACCTAAACATGACATTGTCCTCAATGTATGATCAAGTAAAGAGAAATCCACATAAAGATGCTCAAGTATAAGGGAATGATTATACCTCATGCGCCATTTTTCCATCCTAAAAAATACAAAACTAAAATAAAAAGTTAGAAATAAAACACATATGTACAAGAATTGAGTTGTTTGACAAGATTACTCATATTGGAGATCCACCAACTCAATGGATTCCACTTCTCGAACCACACCTTCCAAAAATAGTTTCAACCTTCGACCATTCACTTTAAAAACATTCCTATTCTTGAAGTTTTCAATATCAATAGCCTCATAAGGAAACAGTTCTCTAACAATGAAGGGGTCAGTCCATCTTGACCTTAATTTTTTGGGAAATAATGCAATCTAGAGTTATAAATGATGACTTTCTGAGATGGTTAAAAAGATTTTCTTAAGATATGATTGTCATGAAAAATTTCATCCTAGCTTTACTAATTCTAGAGTTGTCATATGCTTCATTTCGGAGTTCCTTAAGTTCATTCAATTGCAATTTTCTTATTGAGCTCGCATTGTCAAGGCTAAAATTAAAGGACTAAATGGCCCAAAAAACTCTATGCTCTAACTCCACATGCAAGTGGCAAGCTTTATCATATATCAATCTATATGGAGACATGCCAAAGGGATGTCTTGTAAGCAGTCCTATAAGCCTATAGAGCATCAGTTAACCACAAAAACCAATCCTTCCGATTTGGGTTTATTGTAATAATCCGTACTAAAAAAAATTATTATTATTTTTATTATTATTATTCAGTGCATTAGGTATCAATAGTAATTATAAAATAATAGTAATAATAACTAAAGATGATGAAAGTGTGATTAAGATACCTTATTGCCCTAGATATCCACTTAAGGAATAAGGAAGTTGTAGTGCTACAACTTTCGTCACGTTGGAGAAGTAGAAGTCTAAGAATTATAGAAACCTCCCCTTTTCATTATAAGAGATATCTTTTGACCCCTATATTTTTCTAAACTTAATTTTAACCACCGTTTTACTTGTTAAGTTTGAAAAATAGAATTCTTGAAAATTTATGGCAGTCCCGAAAATAGAAAATTCTGATTTGACCCCAAAAATTAGAAACTTTTTCTAAATAGCCTAGACTAATTCTATACCCTATTACCACATATTAGAAAGGTTATATAAAGTACATGATTCTATAGGTAGGAAATATGAAAGATTAAATATAGAATCAAGAAATTATGAAATTAGGAATAGGAATTGATCAGTACATGCTATTTTGATTTAGGTGGTGATTGTATTGAGGTTGAAAGAAAGGGTTTTGAATTGGAGTTCGGGAATCAAGGTGAATAGTTTACTATTTCTTTTTAGTGGATTTTCTATATTAAACTTGTGGGTGCATGTGTGTGGATATTTCATGTATATGATATATATGTTGATGTTTTGGGTTGCAGTTAAATGTTTTGTAATTGTGAACTTATGGAATGATTTTATATCATTACTTTGGCGATGAAAAAGAAATTTTGTGTGCATTGGGACTAAAATGACAGTTTTGGTGTGGAAATCATGTTTTATCAGATGAGGACTGGGTTACCAGCTCTAAATGGTAATGAGATTGAAGGTATACCGTTGTGATCGGTATAGGGATGTGCACATAGGGGCTAGTCATCAAGCTAGTGATGACAAGAGACAGTGTCAGTTATCAGGCTAGTGGTTGTGACACCCCAAAATCCGGGGGTCCGTTGATCACCCATCAACCCGCGGAATACTCATGGATACAGTGTAACTCAATATCACACGTCATGCCCCATTCATCGGGATCCATGATTTAGCAAAAGTCGGGCAGAGCCTCCTTTGTATGGGGAGCTCTACCCAAACACACCCTGTGCACCAAGCAAACACATAACCTATCCAAGGTCTCTTATAAAATCTTTGGCCACACCGGGTCCATTTATAAGAAAACATTGACCACACCGGGTCCATTTATAAGAAAACATTGACCACACCGGGTCCATTTATCCATACTCTAATATCACAAGTTTATGCATTAAACGTATATAACACAAGTTCAGAACTTTAAATCTTCTACATACATTACATGCCAAAATGTAGTTTTAACATAAGTTTACAAAATAGTCTTGGTTAGAGGCCACATGTCGGCCCCCTTTCACCCTTAAGGCCCCGCTTCTGGTTCACGACTACCTGTTGACTACCGGTAGTCAAAGGCAGATTTTGTCCATTTCAATAATTTTCCATTTCCAATTCATTTCAAACCTTTCCAAGGTCACCCAAACATATATATTCATGTTTTCTACATTATAAAAAGTCCATGGAAGTCCATTTAATACAATTCCATATATTTACACATTAAAATGGAATTTATACCAAAACTTTACAAGTTAAACCATAAAAGCCACAAGTCGGCTTTTCTTCATTCTTGGGGTCCCGTATGAGGGTCTCCCACCGGCGTATAGTCCGCACCTGAAATGTTTCCCGTATAGGGTGAGCCAACGCCCAGTAGAGAAAATCCTACAAAGGCTACTCTCCCCCTAGATGCTCATGCTCATGTAATAATCACATAAAACATATAATCTAGCATTTCATGCTAATATGCATTCTATGTTGGAATGCAACAATGCCATGCCATGGAATGAGGTGACACTCACTCATGCATTTCAACCCGAGTCCTCACCGACTCACACAACACAATGTAATGCCAAAGTGTAATGATCCGCCTTCGACGGAGAAAAACATCCAATGGTCGTTTTGAATAGGAAATCATTCGTTTTATAAAATAATCCGATCATCTTTGGATTCAACCCATTGAATGGGTGTTTTTATAACAAAAATCCCTTGTGTTTTCTTTGGGCAACGGATTTTGGTATCACAACCGCCGGCTCCGTGGGCCATGTCACTTTTCTGGAATTTCACCTCCGGAAAGTGACTGAACCAAGTGGTTTAGGGTTTCTCACCCAAGGAAGTCGCCATGCCCCTTCTTGCTTTACCCAACACAAGTTTTCCTTATGCAATGCAACCGTGCAACTCAAAGAGGATAGTCGATCCACTTTTTCCCGAGTCCACATATCAACCACCAATATTTGGTGTTTGATCCACGACACATGCACACACCCACACTCATGTCCATGACCCATGAATGCGATGCCAATTCACACACACACACACCCATGTCTTATAACCATGAATGTGATGTACCCATGAGAATGCAATGTAATGTACCAATTGCACCCTAACCACATGTTCGATATGTATGAGTGTCATATGAACAATGTCAGGATAAATCGACATATCCAATTTACTTCATATCATAAGCATATAAATATCATAATTTAACACCTTGCCAACACATAACAAGCATGCATATATCAACATTTCATCCAATAACCATTTTCAAGCATGTTATCACATAAGCATGCAATTAACATACTAAACCCATCAATACATATTTCATTTTCACCAAGGCATATAACCAACACCTTCAAAGCACGCAAAACATGTAATCACATAATGTACTCAATTTCATCATCAAGCTCAAGAAATCATATCTAGTGATTTCTACACCATTATACCAAGATAGAATTTATTCTATCCATTCCTTAATATCCACATATCATAATCTCCCAATAGAATTATAAAGCAACCACCTCTAAATGTCAATTCCATTTAGACATTCACTTTACCAATTTTCCCATATCCATTTTTTTTACACTTCAAGTTCCTTTATGAAATTTACCCAATGAGTAATTTCTATACCCATTTTGTACAAGCTTTGCTTAGCACATTTGGTACCCATTTCCCCACACATGATCTACGCTAGTGGTTTAATGCCCAATTCTCATCCTATGGATCAAGAATCACATTAGGTATTTCTCTACATACCCAATCCAAGGTAAAGTTTACTCTACCCATTTTCAATACCCATTTCACCCAACAATAACAATAGGCAAGTGATGCATATATATATACACCTACCCATTCCATATCACCCTTTTTGATAAGCAACTAAGGTGAGGAATAATCCCAAATAGGAAGAATCCTATACGTCATCGTGTAACACAAGAAATTACTCTAAGTAATTTCTACACCACCATTTCAAGATAGAATATATTGTATCCACTTTCAACATCCATTTAATCATGTCACCAACAATAGGTAAAAGCCCCATTTAATCAAGTCACCAACCATGGGTAAGAGTCCTATACAAAGTCTCCTACATCAACCCCTTCCACATAAACATTATAGCATGAAATAAGCTCAAAACAGCCCATAAGTTTAACTCAAAACAGTCCGCAATTTCAGCCTCAAGGCAACCACAATTTCAGTCCCCAAACAACCATAAAAACAGTCCACTAATTAGCCACAAAACAGTCCACTAATTAGCCACAAAACATTCCACTAATTAACCACAAAACAGTCCATTAATTATCCACAAAACAGTCCCCAAATTAAGCTATATAGCAGCCCCGAAATAGGCTATAAACCAGTCCACTATTTCATTCACTTCCACAAAGGAATACAAGTAACTTCCATGTATCAATTGTAAGCTAAAATTTAGCTTAAGTTATTCTTATAATCAATTCTTCATTTCCTTAAAAACATACAATTTTAATTGTGAGTCACACCACCCAAATATGTTATTCCACTTTCACCCAAATAACAACTTTAATCCTTTAAGGCATTTCATCAAACGCCATATAAACATAATGTCATGTAATCACAAGGTATAGCCCTCACACATCAATTATCATCATTCTAGGCAGTTAATCAAATACCTTCAAGGCACCATATAACATATAGCATGCCTCCACCATCTCAAGTTCCAAGTGATCACACAAGAACTTCCATTTCTACAACCCTAGACATACATGTATATCACAATAATCACATACATTCACACAAGCATTTTGTCAAATACCTTGTAGACACAAGTTATAAATCACCCAACATGCCTCAAATTTTCCCAAGTTACAACCTAATCACATGTAACTTATAGACACCAAATTCAAGCTAGAATTCATTAAGAGGCATCATTGATCACACTTCCTTATTTCAACCCTTTGAACCATGCATATATACACATATGTTTATATACATATACACATATACATACATCAAGGACTAGAATATGCCAAGGGAGGAGAACCCCTACCTCTTGTAGCGTGAGGAATCCCTGTAGGAAACTCCAAGAAGCCAACCCAAGCCCATTCCAAGCTTCTCCAAAATTTCGGTTTTCATACCTTCGGTGAAAACCGTCGTTCTTGGTGTCCACGCGTAGCCCTAGTCACGTAGATCAACTCTCCCTTCTAGCGCGACGGAATCCGAGCGACGAAAGTCGAAGAATCGGCGGAAGAAAGTCTTGAGAAACCCTTGTTTTCTCTCTTTCTCTCTCTCTCTCTCTCTCTTTTCTAACGTGTGAGACCAGCTGAGAGTTGGGTGAAAAAATCTGATTTTCCAGCCATTTAACCCCTATTTATAATTTTAGAATACTTGGCCCACAATTGGCCACACGTCTCTTTTAGTTCCGGGTCCGTTTTAATCCCGAAACGACTAAATTTCGACCCGATTCAAGTTCAAAATATTTTATATGAAATTTATTTAAATTATTTTCAAATTCTCCATATTTTAACAAAATTTTCGTTTTTGGGGTCACCCGAGACTCGACCGCCTCGTAAAACGCGAAAAATCCGACTGTCTCGGAATTCGATGAAATTTTATAGGGTAACTAGATTTCGCGAGACGAATCCAACGGTGAAATCTGTTTCGTCATCCGAGATCTAGAAAAATTCAGTTTTTCAACTAGTACCGAAGTGGCAATTCACCTATTGCCCTTGTTCGTCAAAGTTTAAATTTTCCGGGGTTTCACAGTGGTGACAATAGACAGGGCCAGTTACCAGGCTAGTGGTAACAAACATGATATGACAAATGTATTTGAGACTAAATGTGTGTGTGTGTGTGTGTGTGTTTTGAGTTATAAATGTCTTTTCATTTATAAAGTTATTTGTGAAAATGAGTGTGTTTTGGGTTATAAATGTCTTTTCATTTATAAAGTTATTTGTGATTATGGGAACATTTTGTTTAAATGATTATGTGAGAGGGGTTGGGGTACAATTTGTTATACTTATATATGTATCAAAGTTTATTTATATATATAAACTGTGAGACTTATTTTCACACGTCATTAGAGATGATTGTTATTCACAAGCCGTTGTGCTCATACAAACATTTAACATTTTTTAGGTGAGGATCAGGGTAAAGAGTAAGTCCACAGATAAACGAGGGATTAGAGGAATTGAAGATTTATTTTATTGTAGGTCTTCAAGAATAAATGTCTTTTATAGTTTTGAGACAAATATTTAATTGTTTTGGGAATAATGTTGTTTATGTGTGGAGTAGTAAACCTTATGGTTTGATTATTGTTTTACATGGGTTTAGTAATGATGTTGGTGATGTTTAATTTATTCATTTGGTATTCATTAGGTCGGTGGAATGGATCACTTTATTATTTATCTTCCACTGTATTTTACATGTATTATGCACATGGTTGGTTGGATAAGGCCTTGGTAGCCAGTCTGTTACCCACCCTACGTGATCCGAGTCGGGAGCGTGACATTTACCGTCTTCTCAAGAATATGCTTTACTTCTGTATTGGCAAGCTCAGTTTGCCTACTTGTTTGTGGGTGATAAAGAGTCGCAACCTTATGAGTGACACCATATTTATGCATCAACATTTCAAAAGGTCGGTTGCAAAAATGTGACCCCCCATCACTTATTATGGTACAAGGGATACCAAATTGTGAAAAGACATTTTTTCTTCAAAAATTTCACAATTTGTTTGCTATGATTGTTTCAACATGATATTATCTCCACCCATTTAGAGACATAATCTACTGCCACTAAAATATATTCATGTCCAAATGACGGGGGAAAAGGGTCCATAAAATCTATCCCCCAACAATCAAATATTTCAATTACCAAAATGGGGTTTAGGGGCATCATATTTCTTCGGGTTATTCCCCTAAGCCTTTGATAAGGCTCACAATATTTATAAAATTCAAAAACATCCTTGAACAAAGTTGGCCAATAAAATCTTCATTGCAAAATCTTTGCAGTAGTTTTTCGATGTGAAAAATGGCCACCACAAGCCTCCGTATGACAAAATGTAATGACACTTGCTACATCATCATTGGGAACACATCGTCGGATGATTTGATCTGGGCAATATTTGAACAAGTATGAGTCATCCCAAAAGAAGTTGCTAGCCTCCACTAGGAATTTCCTCCTCTCTTGAGCACTCCAATGCTTGGGTATTTCACCTATGACAAGGAATTTTACAAGATCAACATACCAAGTTAAAAAAGATGTAGTAAACAATTGTGCATCCAAGAAAGTGTCCTTGATGGGGGTTGCTTCAATGGCTACATTGCTCACAAGCCTTGATAAACGGTCTGCCGCCACATTTTTGACCCCATTTTCGTCTTTGATGATGAGATCAAACTCTTGCAACAATAAAATCCATCGTAACAAATGGTGTTTGGCATCCTTCTTAGTCAATTGGTACTTAAGAGCGGCATGATTTGTGAAAACAAGAATTGGTGAGCCAACAAGATAAAAACGAAATGTATCTAATGCAAACATAACTGTTAACAACTTTTTTTCTGTAGTAGAGTAATTCATTTGAGTATCATTTAATGTACGGCTAGCATAATAAATCACATGGGGTTTTTTATATTTCCTTTGGCCTAGCATGACCCCCATGACATAATCACTAGCATCACACATTAACTCAAATGGAAGGCTCCAATCAGGTAGTTGTATGATTGGAGCGAAAGTGAGCATGCCCTTTAGTTTCTCAAATGTCTCTTGGCATTGCTCACTCCACTCAAATGCAACATCTTTTCCAAGCAAATTATACAAAGGCCGTGAAATAAGACTAAAATCCTGGATAAACCTTTTATAAAAATCGACATGTCCTGAAAATGATCTAACATCCTTAAGGGATTTGGAAATTGGCAAATTAGAAATCAAATCAATCTTAGCCCGATCCATTTGGATGTCTTCGAATGAGATGATATGCCCAAGGACAATGAATTTTTGTACCATGAAATGACACTTCTCCCAATTAAGCACAATATTTTTCTCTTCACACCTAATCAACACTTACTCAAGATTAGTCAAACAATCATCAAATGAATCTCCAAAGATAGTAAAATCATCCATAGACACCTCAAGAAATCGCTCTACCATGTCACCAAAAATACTTAGCATGCACCGTTGAAATGTCGCGGGTGCATTGCATAAGTCAAAGGACATTCTCTTATAGACAAATGTGTCAAAGAGACATATAAATGTGGTTTTCTCTTGATCCTTGAGAGTAATTTCTATTTGGTTATATCTGGAGTAACCATCAAGAAAGCAATAGTAAAGATGAGATCCAACTCTTTTAAGAATTTGATCCAAAAATGGAAGAGGAAAATGGTCTTTTCTAGTGACGGTGTTAAACTTCCTATAGTCAATGCACATCCTCCACCCGGTGATGACTATAGTGGGAACACATTAAATATTTTCATTAGAGACCACCGTCACACTGAACTTCTTAGGAACAACTTGATTGTCACTTACCCACTTGCTATCCGCAATAGGGTAAATGATTACCACATCTAATAACTTCAACACCTCTTTCCTAACCCTTTCTTCATGTTTGAATTCAAGCGCCTTCACATTTCCCTTGTAGGTTTTGCACCATCCCCTAGATAAATCTTATGAGTGCAAACAAGAGGGCTAATCCCTATTAGATCCGCAATGATCCATCCAATAGCCATTTTATGCTTAAAAAGAAGTTGGAGAAGCTTACCCTCCTAAGGCTCGTGAAGATGAGATGAAATGATTATCGAAAATGTGTTATCTTCTCCAAGGAAAGTATACTTCAAGTCCATTGGCAAAGACTTTAATTCCAACTTGGGTGTTTGAATGCTTGAAGGAATTGGAGTGGTGGTCTCTAGTTAAAGCTCTTCAAACTTGGATTTCCATTCTCTTATCTCAAAAACCTGTGAAGAATTTAATTAGTAAGCTCACTAACCTCATCATTATCCTCATCAAAATCTACAAATAATTTAGCCTTGTCAACTAAAAATGCTTCAAGATGATCGAATAAAAAAGAACCATTAAATTAATAATGCACAATTGAATCAATTAAGTTAACTTCATGCAATTCATCACTCACATCACCCGGTTAATTACACACATTGAAGATATTCAACTATAATGTCATATTCCCAAAAGACAATTTCATCACTTAATTTCGGCAATTAATCAAAGCATTAGATGTAGCAAGAAATGGGCGACCTAAAATGATGGGAATTTGTGCATTTGTGTTCACAACGGGTTGAGTGTCTAGAATAATGAAGTCAATCGGAAAGTAGAAATTATCAAATTGTACCAAAACATCCTCCATCATACCCTTTGGAAACTTTACCGACCTATCCGCCAATTGAAGTATGATGGAGGTAGATTTCAACTCCCCAAGTCCTAATTGTTGATACACCAAATAGGGAAGCAAATTCACACTAGCACCTAAGTCAAGTAATGCTTGTTCTATTTTGCATTTCCCTATGACACATGCAATGGTGGGACAACTGGGATCTTTGTATTTTGGAAGAGTATTATGTTGGATGACACATGTTCGGTCAAAAATGCTTTCTTTTGAACATTTAACTTCCTCTTGATGGTACACAAGTCTTTCAAGAATTTAGCATATGATGGGATTTGTTTGATGGCATCTAGCAATGGAATATTGATCTTGACTTTTTTGAACATCTCCAAAATTTCTGAATTCATATTGCTTTTTGGTGGTGAAACCAACCTTAGACGAAAATGTGTGGGTATAGGACACTTAGGTGGTTCACTAGGCACATCTTCAACTATAGGCTCAACATGGTCAAGACTATTATCCTCCATAGTATCTTTCTCACTCTCTTTATGATCTTAAGTCTTTTTAGAAATGGTTTTATCAACCACTTTCTCACTCCTAAGGGTGGTGATAGCTTGAACTTGTTCTTGGGTGATTTCCAGTGTACAAGAGGAAACTCCCACTTGGAGTTGACCTTATGGATTTGGTTGAGGTTGTGCCAAAAAAATTTCTTTTTATTGGTGGCATGGGGTTGTGGTCAACTTGGTAAGTGTATTCCGGATATCATTAATAGCTTGTTGTAGTTGAGTGAAATTTTGGGTCAATTGGACAAGAGTTTGGGCAGTTTGAGTATTGAATGTGGCTTAGCTAGAGATGAATTGTTGCATAGTATCCTCCAAAGTCTTCTTGGGTGGTGAAGTATAAGGAATAAAATTGGATGGCCCTTGAGGAGATGGTTGGGAAGGAGGTTGTTGTGTGGCATTGTCATTCCTCTAACTAAAATTGGGGTGTGTCTTCCACCCCGAATTGTAAGTGTTTGAGTAGGGGTTGTTATAGGGCTTGGAAAAGGCATTCACGACATTGGCTTGATCACTCAACACCTCCTTCAAATCAATGATCATAGGGCAATCACTAGTTGAATGTCCTTTGATCTCACAAATTGAGCATAACTCCTCTTGAGACACGGTCTGAATCTCATTTACATTTTTTTATCTCCATGACCTCAATTTTCTTAGCCAAGATTGCAATCCTTGCATTCAAGTCATCCTCCTCCTTCAATTGATACTTTCCCCCTCCTAATGTTGCATTTGAGGTCTTGGACTTAGAATCGGGGGGATTGAGTGTCCCAAGCTTGGGCATTCTCGGCGAAGGAATCAAAGTAATCAAAAGCTTCTTCCAATTCTTTAGCCATGAACTCCCCATTACACATCATTTCCAGAAATTACCTCATTTGGGAAGACAAAGCCTCATAGAAAAAACTTATAATCCGCTAACTTTCATATCCATGATGAGGGCATGATGCAAGTAGTTCCTTGAATCTCTCCCAACATTGGTAAAATGTTTCATTGTCTCTTTGAGAAAAATTCATGATTTGTCGCTTCAAAGTGTTTGTTTTCTAAGTTGGAATTTTTTTTTTATGGAACTCTTTTTGCATTTCCCGCCATGTTCCAATAGACCTTGGTCTAAGTGAGTTTAACCACGTTTTAGCCTTATCTTTTATAGAGAAGAAAAAAAGCTTCAAATGGATTATACCCTCCGTAGCCGTCAAGCCTTGAAGCCTTGAAATGTGGCACAATCCTCTTCAAAATCACGGATATGAAGGTAGGAATTTTCAGAATCTAAACCATGGAATTTAGGCAACAATGAAATCATGCCCGGTTTAAAGACAAAATGATGAGCTTGCAGGGGAAAAATAACGCATGAAGATGTAGTGTGTCGAGCGGGATTCAAATATTCTCTCATTGGTTTGGCATTATTGACATTCACATTAGCATGCACATTGTTCACTTCCTCATAATCCTCATTGTCGCTATGATTACTCCTAGCATCATCCCCCGGCGGGTCCGTTTGTGGCAAGAAAGGATTAAGAATCCCTTGTGGGTTATGATGTAACCTAGGGTTTTGAGCTAATTAGGGATGTGGTAGTAGCAAAGGGTTTTGACTTATTGGGTGATTTTATGTCATCCTATGATGTGTATGTGCTCATGGACGCGTGTTAAACAAATCTCCAAATAATTAGTCAAAATCCTCCCTGATCAACCTTCTACGAATCTTTCTATGCCAAGAGTTCATGCAACAATACCCAACACAAGTAGCAAAACAAAATAAAATGCAATTAAATAAAAAAGTATATAAAAGTAGAAACAGTTTACTCAATCTCTGTTATGTAAAAACCGAGAAAACCTAGAATGATGATGGAACACTCCTCAATCATTTCTCCTTCCCCAGCAACGCCGCCAAAAACTTGTTTCGCTTCAGAAATTGTAAATCCAAGTGTAGGTGTCAAGCAAGTAATAATTTCTTGGTAGAGTCCAAGTTCGAACCACAGGGAGATCGAAATTTTAGAGTGAAAAAGAATTAATAAAAAAAAATATGTTGTGTGTTTGAAAGAGATTAATTTGGTGGTTGAATCTTAAAACAAATAAAATTAAATAGGTTGAGAAAATAATTTGGGGAAATACTAAGGCATTGGATACTTCTTCAATAAGAATTACCGTAAATTAATCCTAATTTCCAATCTCAATAGAGAAACAACTCGGGAGTGAACTCAATTGGAGGATTTATCAATGATTAATTAGGAAATTCCTTAAGATATATTCAATAAGCTAATCTAAATGAATCCAAACTTCTAATTGTTAATTACAAGCATTTAACATACCTGGAGTCGATGATAAATCAAGCAATTAACCAATCAAACATCTCAATTCATATAAATCAACAAATCAACTAATTAGATGAAATCATTAACAATTCAACCCAAACATGTACATCTACCTATTCTACTCATAGGGAATCTCAAGTTTTCATCACATTTAGCATAGTAATTCAAGAGATTATATAGAGAGAAAGCATTGCTAAATAAGATGAATTGAACTATTAAAGAAAAACATTAATAAAAGCTCATAGGTTTAATTACATGCCCAAATGTATACTGAATTTTCTCCTAACCTTAGTGAAAGAGTCTAGCCAACCATTAATTGGGGGTTAAATCACAAAATTAAAGAAAGATTAAAGAAGAAAATAATAGAAAGCTTCCAGATCTCAAAAACTTCCACAAAAGAGGTCAAAAAGTACAGAGAGTACTTTCCCAAATCGGGGAAGATGACCCAAGCCGTCTATAATCGAGCTCTCTGATTGGCTGGGAATGAGGACACAAGTCCAGACGTGGGTAAAGTGATGTCCAAACGTGAATATTGGATTCACACGCATCCGAACGTGAACAAAGTGTTGTCTAGACGTGAAAAGCTGAGAGTTCTTGCCATTTTTCCTCTGATGCAGAACCGCACGTCCGGACTTGGTCATTTGACGTCCGAACGTGGTATTCAAAGCTCTTTTCTTCAATGCTTTCACTTATTTTGTGTCATCCACTCCCATGTTTGCCTTCTTGCCTTTTTATTTTGTCATTTTACCTGTAAAATAGTCAAACACCAATTAAATCATGATCGAATCAAATATAGCATTAATCTTATATTGTTTTGTCCATACTCATGACAATTAACCCACACAAATGATAGGATAAATATGAACTATTTGGGCTTAATCAATGATCGGATGGCGTATCGATTGGGTCTTCAATCTTTTTTAGGGTATCACACATAATTGGTGTTTTCCCTATGATCTGTGTCATAACTATCTCAACTTCTCCATCAAAGTCTTGGAAATAAGTTCCTAATGAACTATTTTTCTCTATTGCTCTTCCCCAAACAATATTTCATATTTGGTAGCCCTGGCTGAGAGTTCAAAGAGATCTTTGAACTTCATTCCTTCGAATTTCTTTCTTAATTCAAAGACTAAACCATTTGGGCCAATTTTACTGATTCCATTTCAGGCAAGTAAACATGGCATTTGTTTCTAGCTTTCTTGAATTTGTCAATGTACTATTTTGCAAATTCATTCGATCTTTGTCTTTGTCTTGACAGGTTTGCCATCGAAACTTTTGGTTCATTTCTAAAGAACTGAGCATGTGACTCCCCAAATTTTCGGGGGTCCTTTATTAACCGTTGACCATCCGTCAACCCGCGGAAATTCTCGTGATAGTCGTATAACCCGACACCACGTCATTCACATGCTTTTAATCGGATTTACCATCCACAAGGTCAATTATACCTCTATTTATGTCCATTTATGTCGTAGGAACCAAAGAAAACAAAGCCCAAAAGCATGGCTAAGCATTTTGAAAATTTCAAATTTTTTTTTGGAAAAATCTTCCGGAAGGTCGACATACACCTACCGGAAGGTCGCTGAAAGAACAGTTAAATGAAAAGGATCAATTTCAAGAACTTCCGGAAGGTCGACATCAGTAGCAAAAACCTTCTGGAAGGTTCATTCCAGTAGCCGAAACCTTCCGGAAGGTTCATTCCAGAAAACAAAGCCTTCCGGAAGAATTTAGCAGTCAAAAAGAAACCCAAGGCAAAACCTTCCGGAAGGTCCATTCCAGTAGACAAGTCCTTCCGGTAGGTTTTACTCCAGTAGCTAAAATCTTCCGGAAGGTTCATTCCAGTGGGCAAAACCTTCCGGAAGGTATTAGCTGTGAACAAGGCAAGCTGGGGTTTTTAGCAAAACCTTCCGGAAGGCCGACACACATCTTCCGGTAGGTTTTCAGACTGTGAGCATAAAAATGGATTTCTTTCCCCTCCAAACCATCCTTAAAGCTACCCCATACACTCCAAACTCATTCAATACATGTTTAATGAGATTTTCCATATAATACCCAACTCATACAAGCTCTATTACAATTCATTCCATAATACATATACATCAAAATGGAATTTTGTTAAAGGTTTTACAAAACTTAAACTAAGGCCACAAGCCGGCCCCCTTCATGCTTGATGCTCTCCAAATGAGCCATCCGCCGGAGCAAAACCCACACCTGAAATGTTTTTCCCATAAAGGGTGAGCCACGCTCAATAGGGTATCTCCTAAAGAGGCTACTCCCCAACCTAAATGCATATGAAATGTCACATGCTATCAATCAACAATCCACAACAAGAATATATTCCATGTTGAAACATGTAATGCCATGCTATGAAATGAGGTGAGACTCACTCATGCACATCAACCGAGCCCTTCCCGGCTCCTCTACACATGCAAGTGCCAATGTGTACCAATCCGTCATTTATGTTCCACATCAAATGACATTTCATTCTAAGGTCTTTGTAGGGGTGGATGTTCATGGACTCACACCAAAGGTCACCCAACCTACACGGAATTCATGGACTTCCACCAACGGTTCCGCGTACACCGACACACTTTATGGGCTCTTATACCAACGGAGTGCGTATCCAATCACCGGGTCTCTCACCCGAGGGATTTTCTAGCCCTTCTTGCTACCCCAACCCTATCAACATATAAACCATGCTACTCGACTAGGTCATCGACCCATATTACCCGAGCTCACTCGTCATCCACCATGCGTGGTGAAGACAAACAACCATGCACACACACCTCCTAAAATGCGATGTTCTCGTGCATATGCAATGTGGTGCTCCATTGCAACACCAATACAATGTTCGATATGGTATGAGTGACATATAAACATTCTCAACACATTTCTCATATTCCATGGCAAAATCATATCAAAAACATATAATTCCCATAATACAAATTCCAAGCATGTTATCAACATACTAAAATTTCAAGGCATATATATAAACACATAACACGCCCACAATTTCATATAACACATGAATTCACATTGGGTTCATTTCACATATCCAATCATAGAAATCACATTTAGTAACTTCTAAATATCCATCCAAGCTAGGATTTCCTTTACCCATTTCAATACCCAATTCACCCAATTTCACAACAATAGGCAAGAGATACATAGGCTATCATCCTACCCATTCCATAAAAACATTATAGGCTTGGAATAAACCTTAGTAGGAAGAAACCCTACCTCTTGAAGCGTGAGGAACGACCGAGGGAAGTTCCAAGACTCGATTCAAGCAAAATCCTCACTTCTCGAAAATCCCGTACCTTAATCTTCGGTAAAACTTGTGCTTTTTGGTATAGCCGCGTAGCCCTCGATGAGTAGAGCGACTTTAATTCTTGGCTTGCGTGGATTCGAGGTCCGTAGCACCGTAGATCGTAGAGAGAAGGTGAGTTTTTCTCTCTTTTCTCCCTCTTTCTCTCTATCGGCTGAAACCGGCTGAACAATGGGGAAAAATCTAATTTTTCCCCCTATTTATATTTTAGAATACTTGGCCCACAATTCGCCACACGTCCTATTTAATTTCGGGTCCGTTTTAATCCCGAAACGATTAAATTTCGCTCCGGTTCAAGTTCGAATTATTTTTATTTTAACTTGTGTTTAATATTTCCCAAAACTTTGAAACTTTATAAAAATTTCGTGTACAGGGTCACCCGGGGCCCATTCGTCTCGTAAAACGCGAAAAATCCGACTATCTCGGAATTCAACGAAATTTGACGTGGTAACTAGATTTCGCGAGACGAATCCAACGGTGAGGTCCGTTTCGTCATCCGAGTTCTAGAAAAATTCAGGTTTACAACCTGTACCGTAGTGGCAATCTACCGTTTTGCCCTTTTTCACAAAGGTTGAAATTTTCTCGGGTTTTACATTCTTCCCCCCTTAAAAGAATTTCGTCCCCGAAATTCACACACTTCTGCACACACAATTACACGCATATGCAACAGTCATATAATACTAAATGACTATAAGAAAGTACCTCCATCCTCAAATAAGAAAGGATAATTGGCACGCATGGTGTCCTCACGCTCCCATGTTGCCTCCTCCACTCCTCGGTGCTGCCACAACACCTTCACTAGCCTCACGGTCTTGCCTCGCAAAACCTGCTCTCGGCTATCCATAACACGCACTGGTCCCTCCTCGAAGGTCCCATCCGCATCAACTATGAGCTCGCCCCAATCCACAACATGCGTCGGATCTGGAGTATACTTCCGGAGCATGGAGACATGGAATACAGCGTGAACACCCGATAAAGTTGGCGGTAACGCCAATCTGTAAGCCACAGTGCCAACTCTCTCAAGCACCTCAAAGGGCCCAATATACCTCGGCGACAGCTTTCCCCGCTTGCCGAATCTGATCACCCCTCTCTTAGGCATCACCTTCAAGAAGACGTGATCTCCCACCTCAAATTCCAGAGGCCGCCGCCGCCTATCGGTGTAACTCTTCTGTCGGCTCTGAGCCGTGAGAAGACGCTTCCTTATCAGGTTCACCTTCTCCGAGGTGTCTCTAATCAAGTCTGGACCCGTAGAGGGTCTTTCTCCAACTTCAGTCCAACAAACCGGAGAGCGACAAGGCCTCCCATAAAGCGCCTCATAGGGTGCCATCAGTATGCTCGCCTGATAGCTGTTATTATAGGCGAATTCCACTAAGGGTAAATGCTCTTTCCAACTACCCTTGTGGTCTAGGACACATGCTCGTAGCATGTCCTCTAGCGTCTGAATGGTCCTCTCCGACTGACCATCTGTCTGGGGATGAAAGGCTGTGCTCATCCTCAACTGAGTCCCCATGGCTCGCTGGAAACTCTCCCAAAAGTGAGCCGTAAACCTGGGATCCCGATCCGATACTATAGATACGGGTACCCCATGCAACCGGACTATCTCCCTTATGTACAACCTGCAGAATTCCTCCAGAGTGAAGGTCATCCGCACCGCCAAAAAGTGTGCCGACTTCGTAAGCCGGTCCACTATCACCCACACCGCATCATGTCCCCGCGATGTCCGTGGCAAGTGGGTCACAAAGTCCATTGTGATGTGCTCCCACTTCCACTCAGTCACTTCCAAGGGCTGGAGCAACCCTGCTGGCCTCTGGTGCTCGGCTTTAATCTGCTGACATGTGAGGCATCTACTGACAAAGTCGCCAATTTGCCTCTTCATTCCGCTCCAATAATACTGGCGACGAAGATCATGATACATCTTCGTGCCGCCTGGGTGCACCGCAAAACGAGAGCAATGGAATTCCCTGAGGATCTCCTCTCTCAGCTCCGCCGACTGGGGAACCACAACCCTTCCCCTAAACCGAAGACTGTCATCCGAGTGAATGGCCCAGCCCTCGTCACCAGTACCCGCATGTATACGGTTCCGGATGGACAATAGCTCCGTGTCCTGACTCTGGGATTCAATAACCCTGCTTAGTAGGGAAGGCGTAGCCGCCAAGCTCCCTAAAACACCCTGAGTCCGACCCTGATAATGCAGCCCAAATTGGCCCACGGCCTCAAGCATCCGCCACTCCCGGGAAGCTACACTAGCCAAGACTCCCCGTGACTTCCGGCTGAGTGCGTCAGCTACTACATTTGCCTTACCGGGATGGTAATGCAAAGTGAAGTCATAGTCTTCCAAAAACTCCATCCACCTACGTTGCCTCATGTTGAGGTCCCGTTGAGTAAAAATGTACTTCAGACTTTTGTGGTCCGAAAACACCTCAAATTGTTCACCGTACAAATAGTGGCACCAAGCCTTTAAGGCAAAGACAACGGCCGCCAACTCCATATCATGCATAGGGTAATTCTGCTCGTGATTCTTCAACTGTCGAGAACCATAAGCCACCACTCTCCCGGACTGCATCAAGACACAACCCAGTCCGTCTTTGGAGGCATCGCAATATACCGTGTAGTTTTGTCCCCTTTCTGGAACAATCAAGATAGGAGCTGAAGTGAGTCTCCTCTTTAGTTCTTGGAATGCCTTCTCACACGAATCATTCCACTCGAACTTGACCTCCTTCCGGGTCAATCTAGTCATAGGTGCGGCTAGTCGGGAGAAGTCCTCGATGAACCTCCGGTAATACCCTGCCAATCCCAAGAAACTACGTATCTCGAAGACTGACTTTGGCCTCTCCCAACTCATAACTGCCTCAACCTTCTCCGGATCAACTGATACCCCCGAAGCCGACACCACGTGTCCCAAGAATTTCACCTCCGTGAGCCAAAATTCACACTTGCTGAACTTGGCGTACAATTGATGGTCCCTCAAGGTCTGGAGAACATTCCTCAAGTGACCCTCATGCTCCTCCTCTGTCTTGGAGTAGATCAGGATGTCATCAACAAACACTACGACAAACTGATCTAAATAGGGCTGGAACACCCTATGCATGAGATCCATGAATGCCGCTGGGGCATTCGTCAACCCAAATGGCATCACCGTGAACTCGAAATGCCCGTACCGCGTTCTGAACGCCGTCTTAGGGATATCTGACTCCCTAATCCTCAACTGATGGTAGCCCGTGCGAAGATCTATCTTTGAATAGACCCGCGCTCCCCTCAGCTGATCAAACAGATCATCGATCCTCGGCAAAGGGTACCTATTTTTGATGGTGACCCGGTTCAACTGCCGATAGTCTATACACAATCGAAGGGTCTTATCCTTCTTCTTGGCAAACAGCACCGGAGCGCCCCAAGGTGAGATACTCGGTCTAATAAAGCCCTTGTCCAGTAATTCTTATAATTGAACCTTGAGTTCTTGCAAATCAGCTGGCGCCATCCTATGTGGAGTCATAGAAATGGGTGAAGTACCCGGATGCAACTCAACGCTAAAGTCCACATCCCTATGGGGAGGTAATCCCGGTAACTCGTCCGGAAAAACGTCCTCATATTCACACACCACCCGAGGTAGACCCAATTCTTGTCTCGCCTCGTCCTCCAGGGTAAGGCTCGCAAGCCAACCCATCAACTGCCCATGCCATCGTGAATCATACACGACTTGAGGTAGAGCATCATGCTTTTCCCCCTGAAACTTGAAACAAACACCGTCCGGTGTATAGGCAGTGACCATTTTCCTGTCACAATCAATAACGACCCGATGCGCCGCCAACCAGTCCATCCCAAGGATGACATCGAATTCCGACATGTCCATAACCCTAAGGTCCACGGTGAGTAGAATCCCCGAGATCTCTAGCTCACAACCCCGACATATCTGATTCACACACACCCTAGCTCCTAGGGGTGAATTCACATATAACGGCTCCTCCAAGGTATCAACCTCTAAGCCCAAATCCCTCACACATGATGCAGAAATGAATGAATGTGATGCACCAGAGTCAAATAACACTTTAGCCCATAGGCGAGAAAGTAGAAATGTACCCTGAATGACTGACTGGTCCACTGGCTCAGCCTGAGGTGTAATGGCGTAGACACGCCCCTGGGTCCCCGAAGTCCCGGCCTGCATGCCCTGTCCTCGGCCTCGACCCATGCCTTGGCCCATCTGGCCCGACTGCGGAGTCCCCGCTCGAAAGGTGGTAGGGGCCTGAGTAGCGACCTGGAACTGATACTGGCTTCCCTGGCCCATGGTGGGGTGGGGAGGAACAAGGCGTGTCTGCGACTGTCCCACTGATGACTGGGACTGAGGTGTCCCATAGCTCTAGGATCCTTGCCTCTGCGGACAATCCCGCTTCATATGCCCCGGTTGGTGGCAATGGAAACATGTCTTCTGGCCCGCCTGGTAGGTAGTTCTGAAGTTTCTCCCGCCTTGGGAAAGCTGACCTTGGCCTTGGCCTTGATAGCCGCGGCCCTGTCCTTGAGGAGCAGAGGTCCTCTGTTTCTTCCCCGAACTAGAAGAAGAGGATTGGCCCTCCTTCTTCTTATCCTTAGCACCCGCCTCACGGATGCTTCGTGCATCGTCAACCTCCCTCTCAATGGCCATAGCTGTCTCGACCATAGAGTCCAAGTCTTGCAAGCGGAGGCCCACAATCTTTCCCCGGATGGATAGCTTCAACCCATCCTCGAACCTTCTTACCTTGGCCATATCCGTGGCCACGTAATCATCAGCAAATCGGGCTAATTCGGTGAACTTAGCCACATACTCCATCACTGTCATTGACCCTTGCTTCAAATCTAGAAACTCTCGGGCCTTTGCATGTCGAACGGCCGTTGGGAAATATTTACCCATGAAGAGCACCTTGAACTCTCCCCATGTCATGGCCTCCAAGTTCTTCGAGGCCGTCACCCAATCCCACCACAATTGGGCTTCTCCCTCCAGCTGGAATGCAGCTAGTCTTATCTTAGTAGCGTCTGAGGTGACCTCCATAGCCCCTAAGATTTTGTTGACTTGCCGGAACCAATGGTCGGCCACCATCGGGTCCGCCCCTCCCATGAAGACTGGAGGTTTGTGTGCTTTAAACTGTTGGAGGTTACTCGCACCTCCATGTCCGGCACTTGCACTAGCTTGTGCAACAGTAGCCGCCATCATACCCATGGCTTCCGTAAATGCTTGTTGATCGAAGACCGGTGGTGGTTGGTTATTGTTCCGTCCACCGCCCCGACGTCCTCTCCTTCCACTTGCCATCTACACACACGTCAATGGCAATGGCACACTAACTTAGTATCCCGAAGTAGGGACCAAAGTTTAAACATTTAAATCTTTCTCATTGTCTCACTAATAGAGCGTATGCCTCCAATAGTGGACCCTTACGCTTTGAACATTCCCGTTCATTTGCTTTCCCACTCCCAAGGTTAAGTTCTCTAACCCTAGTGTGTCCATTTCCATACACATTTTACCATGCATATAATACACATATCACATATCACATAACATGTAGCAATTTAAGCACATAACATGTAATGTACAATGAATGCAATGGTCTAAACCCATGCCCCATCAAGCCCTAGGTAAATCGCATACCTATGCTCTGATACCAAGCTGTGACACCCCAAATTTCCGGGGGTCTTTTATTAACCATTGACCATCCGTCAACCCGCGAAAATTCTCGTGATAGTCGTATAACCCGACACCACGTCATTCACATGCTTTTAATCGGATTTACCATCCACAAGGTCAATTATACCTCTATTTATGTCCATTTATGTCGTAGGAACCAAAAAAAACAAAGCCCAAAAGCATGGCTAAGCATTTTGAAAATTTCAAATTTTTTTTTGGAAAAATCTTCCGGAAGGTCGACATACACCTACCGGAAGGTCGCTGAAAGAACAGTTAAATGAAAAGGATCAATTTCAAGAACTTCCGGAAGGTCGACATCAGTAGCAAAAACCTTCCAGAAGGTTCATTCCAGTAGCCGAAACCTTCCGGAAGGTTCATTCCAGAAAACAAAGCCTTCCGGAAGAATTTAGCAGTCAAAAAGAAACCCAAGGCAAAACCTTCCGGAAGGTCCATTCCAGTAGACAAGTCCTTCCGGTAGGTTTTACTCCAGTAGCTAAAATCTTCCGGAAGGTTCATTCCAGTGGGCAAAACCTTCCGGAAGGTATTAGCTGTGAACAAGGCAAGCTGGGGTTTTTAGCAAAACCTTACGGAAGGCCGACACACACCTTCCGGTAGGTTTTCAGACTGTGAGCATAAAAATGGATTTCTTTCCCCTCCAAACCATCCTTAAAGCTACCCCATACACTCCAAACTCATTCAATACATGTTTAATGAGATTTTCCATATAATACCCAACTCATACAAGCTCTATTACAATTCATTCCATAATACATATACATCAAAATGGAATTTTGTTAAAGGTTTTACAAAACTTAAACTAAGGCCACAAGCTGGCCCCCTTCATGCTTGATGCTCTCCAAATGAGCCATCCGCCGGAGCAAAACCCACACCTGAAATGTTTTTCCCATAAAGGGTGAGCCACGCTCAATAGGGTATCTCCTAAAGAGGCTACTCCCCAACCTAAATGCATATGAAATGTCACATGCTATCAATCAACAATCCACAACAAGAATATATTCCATGTTGAAACATGTAATGCCATGCTATGAAATGAGGTGAGACTCACTCATGCACATCAACCGAGCCCTTCCCGGCTCCTCTACACATGCAAGTGCCAATGTGTACCAATCCGTCATTTATGTTCCACATCAAATGACATTTCATTCTAAGGTCTTTGTAGGGGTGGATGTTCATGGACTCACACCAAAGGTCACCCAACCTACACGGAATTCATGGACTTCCACCAACGGTTCCGCGTACACCGACACACTTTATGGGCTCTTATACCAACGGAGTGCGTATCCAATCACCGGGTCTCTCACCCGAGGGATTTTCTAGCCCTTCTTGCTACCCCAACCCTATCAACATATAAACCATGCTACTCGACTAGGTCATCGACCCATATTACCCGAGCTCACTCGTCATCCACCATGCGTGGTGAAGACAAACAACCATGCACACACACCTCCTAAAATGCGATGTTCCCGTGCATATGCAATGTGGTGCTCCATTGCAACACCAATACAATGTTCGATATGGTATGAGTGACATATAAACATTCTCAACACATTTCTCATATTCCATGGCAAAATCATATCAAAAACATATAATTCCCATAATACAAATTCCAAGCATGTTATCAACATACTAAAATTTCAAGGCATATATATAAACACATAACACGCCCACAATTTCATATAACACATGAATTCACATTGGGTTCATTTCACATATCCAATCATAGAAATCACATTTAGTAACTTCTAAATATCCATCCAAGTTAGGATTTCCTTTACCCATTTCAATACCCAATTCACCCAATTTCACAACAATAGGCAAGAGATACATAGGCTATCATCCTACCCATTCCATAAAAACATTATAGGCTTGGAATAAACCTTAGTAGGAAGAAACCCTACCTCTTGAAGCGTGAGGAACGACCGAGGGAAGTTCCAAGACCCGATTCAAGCAAAATCCTCACTTCTCGAAAATCCCGTACCTTAATCTTCGGTAAAACTTGTGCTTTTTGGTATAGCCGCGTAGCCCTCGATGAGTAGAGCGACTTTAATTCTTGGCTTGCGTGGATTCGAGGTCCGTAGCACCGTAGATCGTAGAGAGAAGGTGAGTTTTTCTCTCTTTTCTCCCTCTTTCTCTCTATCGGCTGAAACCGGCTGAACAATGGGGAAAAATCTAATTTTTCCCCCTATTTATATTTTAGAATACTTGGCCCACAATTCGCCACACGTCCTATTTAATTTCGGGTCCGTTTTAATCCCGAAACGATTAAATTTCGCTCCGGTTCAAGTTCGAATTATTTTTATTTTAACTTGTGTTTAATATTTCCCAAAACTTGGAAACTTTATAAAAATTTCGTGTACAGGGTCACCCGGGGCCCGTTCGTCTCGTAAAACGTGAAAAATCCGACTATCTCGGAATTCAACGAAATTTGACGTGGTAACTAGATTTCGCGAGACGAATCCAACGGTGAGGTCCGTTTCGTCATCCGAGTTCTAGAAAAATTCAGGTTTACAACCTGTACCGTAGTGGCAATCTACCGTTTTGCCCTTTTTCACAAAGGTTGAAATTTTCTCGGGTTTTACAGAGCATGTAATTGTTCTTCCATCTCTTGCCACGTTTGAACCTAATTGGCAAGCAAGTTTATGAACCATACAAAAGATGTTCTTGTTAGTGACTGTGGGAATAACTTCATTTTTAAATTTTCATTGTTTCCAACATTCCCGCATTGGAAAATGAATCTTCCCACGTGTTCTACTGTAGATTAATTCTCTTTGCCAGATAAAAGATGGAATTCTGGGATCTTATATCCTCTTGGGAATTCCTCATAGTCAATCCATGGTGGGTAAGGCTTTCTGAACATAGGCCTCTCAATGTTTCTAAGGCAAGGACCATAAAGGTCTTGAATTATTTCTACTAGTTGGTTCCTATTCAAAGTCATGTTCTGGTGGCCCTTAATGTGTTCAACTTAGTCAAGGGGTTGCCCCCTGCCCTTGGATTGAATTCCTCCATGGCCTCCATTAGAGGCATGGCATGCCTCTCACAGCCTCTTTAAGGAAATTCAGGGGCTATCCTTGACCCATTTCTCCCCCTAGGGTTTCTTCCTATGAAGAAATTTTGGAATACTTGAGTATTTTGGTGTGACAAACCTGGTCTTTCGTTAATAACCACTGGTGGTTATCTTTGGTTTTCTACAGGGAATACCATAGGACCAGTATTTCCTTCCTCCACCACTTGGTTTCTAATTGCATTATTTGATTTCTGATTAATTGGTCATAACATTGGTGTTTGGACATTCATTAACTCATGCATGGCATTAACTAACTCTTGCCTAATGCCAGAATTGGGATTGTGCAATACCCATTTTAAATTCTGCACAAACTCATACATCTGCTGATTAACCCTAAATATTGCATATTTATCCTATTTTTTGTGGGCTAATTGTCACGGGTTTGGACTTAATTGTATGGAATTAATGTTATATTTGATTTTATCATGATTTAATTAGTGTTTGACTATTTTGCAGGTGAAATGAAAAAATTAGGAGGCAAATAGGCAAACATGGGAGTGGACTACATAAAAGAAAAGAGAAAATTTAAGATTGAAGTTCAGAAGTCCATGTCTTGACGAAATTTATCCATGTCTGGACATGAGGTGCTGCATTAGAGGCAGAAACAGAATAAAGCTCCCAGAAGGCCACGTCTGGACGTCATTAATTCACATCCGGATGTGTGTTGAATCACTTGTCACGTCCGGACATCAATTATTCACGTTTGGACGCGTGTCCTTGCGCCCAACCAATCAGAGAGCCCAGTGACGTGAGAAGAGATCATCTTCCTCCATTGGAAAAAGTACTTTGTACTTTAGAGAGTGTAGAAAGCTTTACTAGATCTAAAAATTTTCTATTTTATTTTTCTTTCATAAGTTTGTGATTAGCCCTTCATTTATGGCTAGCTAAGCATCTATACTAAAGCCAGGGGAGATTTCTTTTCAATTGAGTATGTAAGTTAATTTTATGTTCTTAATTTGATGACTACTTTATTAATTCAATTCATCCTATTTTAGCAAAGCTTTCTCTCTATATAATCTCTTAAATTATTATGCTAATTGTGATGAATGCTTGAGATTCCCTACGAATTGAACAGCTAGATGTACATGTTTGGGTTGAATTGTTAGATTTTTCATCTAATTAATTGATTTTTTGGTTTTTATGAATTTAGATGTTTCATTGGTTAATTGCTTGATTTATCATTGACCGGCATGTTAAATACTTGTAATTAACAATTGAATGTTTGGATTCATTTAGATTAACTCATTGATCTCTAAGAGAATTTTCTAATTAATTATTATCAAATCCTCTAATTGGGTACACTCCCTAGTTGATTCCCAATTGAGATTGGAAATTAGGATTGATTTGCTACCCAAGTATTTGAAATAGTACCCAATGCTTTAATAATTCTCCACATTACTTTTCTTAAACAATATTAGTTTATTTGTTTTAAATTTCAACTACCAAATCATTCTCTCAAACATACAACATATTTTCTTTTATTAATCATTTTTCACTCCAAAATCCCCATCTCCCTGTGGATCGACTTTGAACTCTACCAAGAAATTACTACTTTCTTGACACCTATACTTGGGTTTACAACTTCTAAAGCAAAGCATCTGCAAACTATCTTGGACATTCCCTGGATTTGCAGACTCCACTAGATTGGTACTTGAACTTGATTCATGATTGCCATTAGTTGGCATCATTTCCACAATTTCATTTTGTCCCCTTATTTCAGAACTTGCTTGGATAAATTTTAAAGGGATAAATACATAGAACAATGAACTAATAAAAGAGAATTCATTTATTAATCCAGTCGAAGGAATTTTAGTTACAGAAAGACTGACTTAATAGCCTTGATTATAGCAGTAACTACTTTCTAAAACTACTCCTAAAAATGCTCAAACCGTGGGTGAATGTGTCCTTTAACTTTTCCATCGTCCGCCTTTTATAGCTATTAATTTCGACAGTTTTGTCTCCATCAACGATTATCTTCCTGGTAACTCACAGGCAGATCTCCCTTTTTGAAACAAAGTATTTGCTAGTCATTTTCCGTTTTTCTTCAGATTCTTCCACGTGGCCTCATCTTAATGTCTTCAGGCTTGCCAGATGTTGATGCATCGAACATTCATATGATTTTATATTTTAGGTCCAAATAGATACCTACATTAAAAAGCGTTGGGTTCAATTCCACTGCTGATGCAACCCTATTCAAATATTTGTTGAGGACCTCTAACAGTCCCATTCCTTGACCAATAAAAATGCTAAGTTGTGAATAGTCTAGGTAAGTAATCCTCTCCCAGCTAAACACAGCTTAATCACACCTTTTCTAACTTTATCATCGGAGGGTCGACCACTGGAGTTCTTCCAGTCCTCAACTTCCCTGTCGGTAGCAACATCATCTTCACTACAAGAAATAAGCTTATTAGTGGCGAAAGTATTAGTGATGAAACTTATATCATCACTAAAATTTAATGTTTAGTGGCGAAAATAAATATTGACCACTAACCCAAAATATTTAGTGGCAAGCTAAAAAAATTGTCACTTATTTCATAAAATAGAGTGTTGCTACTGACAACATTAGCTTTGTCACAAATATTTGTCACTAAATTTGAGGCGGGAGATATTTGGCACCAAAAAAATGGAGGGAAGTACTTTAGTGGCAATTAATTTAATGTCATCTCTAAATAATCAATCAAATGATAACTCTTTAGTCACGACTTGTCCACTAGTCACAATTTTTATGAACCAAGGTGGTTTAGTGACAAAATTTAAATTGTTGCTAATAATCTGATCATTAATTTGGGGGCGGGAATTTTTTGACGCAAAAATATGTTGGAGGGAAGAATTTAAGCGACAATTATTTAACGTTGTCGCTAAATAAACAATCTAGGTCCAACTATTTAGTGATGACTTAGCCATGACTCATTATTTGGTATGAACCAAGGTGCTATTAGTGATGAATTCAAACTACTCACTAATAACTTTATCATTAATTTTGAGGCGGGAATTTTTTGGTGCTAAAATGTGTTGGAGGGAAGCATTCTACCAACAAGTTTATAGTGTCATCACTAAATAATCAATCTAGCACCAATTATTTAGTGGCGATCTAACCACACGTCACTCTTTGCATAAACTAATGAGAACTATGAGGTATTTAGTGACAAATTTAAGTTTGTCACTTATAACAGTGTCAATCACTTTATCAGAATTGGACCGGACCGGACCGCCCGGTCTGACTAGTGAACCGGGTCCTTCAATGGTCAGGTTCACTAAAAAGATCGTTGGTATAATCAAACCGTTGAAAAATCAAAAAATCGGTCAATTTTGACCAAAACCGGTGAACTGAAAACTCTTAAAACCGCCAGTTCAAAACTTAAACCAATCGACAACCACTATCCCTTTTTGACACTTGGATGAAAATTTTTGGCATCATCAGAGACAACATTATTATATGGACCTTGACCCTCCATGTACTTAAAATAAGGATGCAAATAAATTAGGCCTATAAATAAATCGAATTGAGATCCATATTTGACCTGAATACAAAATTGTATACAAATTCAAATTTAATTAATTGAATATAGATTGAAGTTATTTTAGACTATTCGAATTTGAATACGAATCATTTATAATGCATACGATAGATTCAAATTTTGATATATTGAAACCTAGTATGGTCAAATAATCTGAACCCATTATAATTGATTAAACTGAATCCAAATATGAATATGCTATTAATTAAATAATTTTGATCGAACTAAATTTCAATTTTTAAAGAGTACACATATAGACATTAAAAATGAAATACACCGGGTAATGGAATCAGAGTTTTCAAATTGGATTTGTATTCTAATTGGTTTGGTCGAAATTGAATATATGTTTATCAACTGGATAATCGATTGTGCACTTGTCCTAAATAATCCTATATTAATCCAAATTTGTCATCTCGTATATAGGGTGTCAAAATATAACGCGATCCATTATACACGACATGAATACAATATGAAATTAAATGGTTTGAGTCTTTCTTAAGTAATCCGTTTCATAAACTTGTGGACATGATATGATTACAAACCAAATCGGGTATGAGTGAAATCAATCAAAAGAAATACATAATACGAGTCGTTTATATTCCAATTATACATGATTCATATAAGATATAAACTCGATATGTCACATTTCGTTAAACACGAATTAATAAATGAATCGGTTATACGTGGATTATTTTAGGACACAAACTCGTTAAGACTCGATACGAACCCGTCTTACTCTTACTCGACACAATTGACAGGCCTACTCTTATGCACTATTTATGTTTGTCAATTAATTTTAATAAAAAAAATGTTATTTTTGGTATGTGAAAGTCTTAGCTTTTTAACTAGATTAAATATGATTTTTGTCCTAACTAAAAAAGTAATCTATAACAATTATATTATCTATATAATAAAGTATCTAGGAATGTTTGTCTTGAGCTTTTCGCGGCTCAGATTACTTGACGATTCTTGATCTAACGGTCCTCATCATAGCCATTTTTAAACAAATCCTATCTGCTGAGACTCCTCCTCTAACTCCCTCTCATTTTTAAAAACAAATAATCTATCTAATCCTATCTGCCGAAACTCCTCTAACTCTCTCTCATTTTTAAAAACAAATAATCTATCTAATCCTATCTGCCAAGACTCCTCTAACTCTCTCTCATTTTTAAAAACAAATAACCTATCTAATCCTTTCTGCCGAGAATCCTCCTCTAACTCAATTACTATCTCACGATACCCCTCTCTGTCCCCCTTCCTCTCTATCTCTACCTTGCCCCTGCAACACACACCACGCCGGAGTAACACCCACTGCAACACACCAGGAGTCCAGGTATTCTGGGTTTTTTGTGTGAGTGTGTATTATGGGTTTTTTGTGTCTTTGTGTTCTGGGTTTCTTCAATTCTCTTCCTCTCTCTCTACCTCGCTCTCTCTTTCTCTGTGTTCTGGGTTTTTTGTGTGTGTGTGTGTGCCTGTGTGTTCATTTTCTGCCTTCTGTGAACTGTGGATTTGTGAGATCGTAACCTCTGTGTGTAATTGCTTTCTTTTCTACTTAATCAAACTTTGTGTTCAGTTTCTCTTTGCTCTCTCTAGGCTTAGATGTATTATCCAACTTATGTCCAAATAATTGATGGAAGTGTAACATGTAGCAGCTTGCCTATATCTGACAGCAACTCGGTTATGTACAATGCGCTATGTTATTTTTATTAAGTATTTTTGAATTTGGTTTTGGAACAGCTTCTTCGCCTTCTCACTCAAGCTAGAACTGACCAGATTTTTTGTGTTAACAGATTTCTAAATTATGCCAGGATAATTTTGTGTTAACAGATCTTTTATGCCCCATTTGCTTCTTCTCCTTCTTCCCTCACTAGCTTACTTTACTGTGTGTGACGTCGAGTTTTAAGTGGGTCCAATGAGGACTACTCATTGTTGGATTGAATGCATTCCATTCTCTTTACTGTGTGTGGCCTTATTTTATGAGAATAACTTACCGATGGAGGAGTTGAGGTCCGCCTGAACAGTGATGCAATATAGCATTGTGTGTGTGCCTCTGTGTTTTGGGTTTTTTTTTTTTTTATGTGTGTTCATGTCTGTGTTCATGTGTGTGTGTTCATGTCAGTCTAATTTTTCTTTTTTTGTGTTCATGTGCACTCTATTTCTTACTTACTTTACTTTCTATTGTAATTGAATCTATTTCAATTATGGTGTATGTGATATTTTGACTAATTATTTTTCTCAATTTAATTATTATTTTCTCACAGAGCTACACATTACTAAAATACGCATTTTCTTCTTCACCGGGTAAGTAGTAATGAATTTGTTCTTTTTAATTCATATTAAAAATTTGTTGTGTGATTATCATTAAATATTTGTTCTTTTTAATTAAGTTTTGTCTTGGATTAGTTGTGCATGCTTTCACATGAATTTATCATTATACAAAGATGTTATATGTTAAATGTGTATTGTTATTTTTAATTGCTTATTTACTCAAGATTTGCATGTTTAACAATACCACACTTAGTACCCAAATGAGAAAATATTTTATTTTTTTCTATGAACACACAACCATATAAAATCTTAAATATAAATAAATAAATAAAATCTACTACATGCAAACATATATAGTTCTCAAAATAAAAATAAAAATAAAACAATTCCCCCAACACTTAAACCAACTAAGATATACATCTTATTTGTGGTTTTGAATATGAATTTTAGTTTTTTTTTAAAAAAAATTTGTCTTTTTGAGTTCAATTTAAGTTTGTGTAAAACTAAATATGTAGTTTATGGTTGTCTAATCAGATTGTTGCATGTATTTTTGCATTTGATTCAGTTTTAGGATCTTTATTGTGATTATTTGCTGAAGTTTTGGGGATTATGTTTGTTTCTTTTCAATTAAATTTGCAGTTTTAAAAGAAAAACTGAATTTCACTTGGGCTAAGAAAAGATTTGAACGCTACTGATCTGGAGATAGGTAACTGAGTTTTGCTATAGATTTACTTCTTTTAGTTTAAAGGATTCATTGCAACTGAAAAAAAAGTTTGGGCAAGGTTTACCTTCCAAAAAAAAAAGTTTGGGCAAGTTTTTATTTTACCTTGATGTTAATGATTTTTTTTCTTGGGCAGAGTCTTGATCTTGAAATTCAAACTTGCTCTGATGGGAACATAAGCATAGGGTCAAGCATGACCTTGGTTATTACCATTTCAGGTGAAATTTCAACTTCATAACCTGAATTATTGATTTCCTTGAATTTATAGTTTGAGTTCTAACTTATTATTTTTGGATCGTGTTTGATAAAGGGTGAAACTAACTTTGCAATTTGTATTGCTTCAATTTCAAAACTGCAATCATTGATTTTATAGGTTGTTTATATTTCTTCAAATCGGTGAACCAAGTGATGTGGTGAATAGAAGTTGAGCCATTCGATTCCCAATGGCACACACACTCACACAACACGTGTAATTATCATTCTATTGGTTGTCTATATTTCTTGAGGTCCTATTTTTAGGAAAAACTTTTGAACTTTGTCAAAATTGTGTAAAAGAAGAAAAACATGTTTTAATTAAATATTGGCTATTTTTTTATTCAGCATAGTGCCTTTACGAGAATATTCATAGTGGTAATACTTGGTTGAGTATGTATGTAAAGTGTGGGTGTGTTAAGGATGCAACTTAGGTTTTCAGCTTAATTCGTGTCCTTGTTCAGTGTTTGATTTTTGTTGAGTCCACAATCAACGTTCGATTTTTTTATGAATTGTATGGTACCTTTAAGCACAGTTTATCACTATCTATAATAATTAGACACAACCTAAATTAAATCAGTTAGAATTTAGAAATACTTAGGCGCCACTACTCACACATGAATTTGTGTATGCTCTCCTTGATGTTTACGACCGACCAACTAGATTGAGAATCAATGATGATGTACGGTATTTATTTTTCTTCTTTCATTGTGTTTAAGATCAATGTTCACTCTTTTTGAATTACATCGTACTTTCAGATACGGGTTAAAGTCCATTCCAATCAGACATTTGTGTGGTGGTAACTCCAAGCTCCAAAGAAGATGATGTTGAAAGAAGTTATTTCTGTCTTTTTATACGTGTGTGTAATTTGCATGTGTTTTGTTTATTCCATGTTTAATACAGCGAACTAATTACACATGGTTATAAGAATATGTTTGGTTTTGATGTGAATTAATAGTTGGGTATGAAATTGAGTTGTGATGTATGATGATTGTGGTGGAAATAGAATTGAATTGTAGTGATACGAAGCCTTATTATGTATGATTGTGAGTTCTGTAGACATGTTGAAATTTTTTTGGGCTCCTATTTTTAGAAGAAATTTTGCTGAAATTTCTGAAAAATTAGTGGGGACTAGATTGATTTCAATTTATTTAATTAAAGCAAATGATGTAAAAATTATTTCAAATTGATGGTTTATTTTAGGCACGGTAGTATTCTTCAAGTTTTAATTCAATTTTTTGTTACTTCGTGCATTTAGGCACGGGTAATTACTAGTATTGTTATATCATAACACCACTTTATCACCTAATAGCTAGGGCCGGCATATTTGTTTTTTTTTTCTTTTTGAGAAGAAGGGCGGAGAACAGGAGAAAAGCTTGAAGAAATATTCTCATTCGCCTACTAATCTTCTCAACCGATCACGTTCTTATCCTAGCTTGTAACAAATTCTTGCAGAATCCTACTATGACTGTTCTTCACATCCTCTATCGATACGTTTCTCTCTCTCTCTCTCACTCTCTATACTCTATCTTTATATCTCTCTCTGCAATTACAAGGGTTATGGTTTCGTCGCCTCTGATTATAGGTATTTCTTTATTTTTCACGCTTTAATCATTGAATTCGAGTCCGTAACACGAAATTTATTCCTCTTCATTCAATCAATTTTATGGATTTCTAGTGTTTGTCTCTCTTTTATATTTTTATGCTTCTTCAACTTTTCCAATGATTTTAAACATGTTACAGTTTGTGCTTCATGTATGTTGCGAAATGAAAATGTTTTTGCCATATTCCTTCCATCAATATTTGAATTATTGACTTCAATCAAGTTTCCAGATGGTTTTACCTCAAACATCTCTCGATGTGTGAAGGTAAAAGAGTGTTGTATTTCAGTATTAAAGAGTCACGATTGTCACATTTTCCTTCAATGGATACTCTCAGTGGCAATACGTGGATCCTTGGGTAAGGAAGTGTGTCAGTCATTAATTGAACTCGGTAGTTTTTTCAAACAGTTATGTTCTAGGACGTTGTACTTAGATGTGTTGGAGAAACTTGAAAGGCAGATTGATTTGACACTGTGCAAACTTGAACGTTTATTTCCCCCAGCGTCCTTCGACATAATGGTACACTTAATGGTTCACCTTGCTAACGAAGCCAAGCTTGCTAGACCAATCCAATACCGATGGATGTTTCCATTTGGATGTTTCCATTTGAAATGTGTTTAATAATTTATTTATCAAGTGATTACTTAAGCATCAATCATGTTTTTCTTTTTCAATTGTGTCTTAATTCTTTTATTTTTTATATTGATAGGAAAATGGGGAAACTAAAGAGATATGTACTTAATAAGGCTCGGCCATAAGGGTCGATTGCTGAGTGTTACATTCAATGAATGCTTGAATTTTTGCTCTATGTACTTGGGTAATGTTGAGACGAGATTCAATCGAGCAGAACGGAACTATGATGGAGGTGCAAAGTCGAGCGAGTTGTCTGTATTTGTATACAATGGTCAAGCATTTGGTGGGACCATATATGCCGAGTTTAATAATATTGAGTGGGAAAAAAGCTTGGAATTACGTGTTGAATAATTGTGAAGAGGTTCAAGATTTTATAGTGTAAGTTTAATTTTCTAAATACTTGTACTTAAAATTTTAATGTTTGCTCATTAGATTTATGCCTTGGTATTAACTAATTTTGGGTCATAATGATATATACTTAATGTATAGCAAGCATAAGGAAATTCTAAAAGCTGAGAGTACAAGGAACGTCAATCAAGGGCATAACTCGCAGTTTCCTAAATGGTTCGAACAACCTGTAAGTGCAAATGGGTTTAGGTTCCACACTCAAGATCGTGAGAGGAAAAGGAAAACACAAAATAGTGGTGTGGTTGTGGAGGGAGAACATGATGGGAGAGTGATAGACTTCTATGGCGTGATCATTGAAGTTATTGAGTTAGAATATCTACTTGGCTAGAATCGAGTTATGTTATTCAAGTGTGCTTGGTGGAATGTAAAGGACAATACATGTATCCAAATAGACAAGGATTGGAAGATACCAGTGTAAATGTATCACAAACTTGGTATAAGGACCAACCATTTGTGCTTGCTTCTCAAGCAAAGCAAGTTTTTTGTATTGAAGATTTGAAGTTAGGGAAAAATTGGTATGTTGTAGAGAGAACTCAACCATGCGGGTCTTTTGATGTTCCTGAATAGTTTGAAGAACAATCGATTTCTAGTGAGGAGCCTTACCAAGAATATGTGCCTTATGAGGTTTTTTATTCAATGGAAATTGATGAAATGCAATCATTAGAAAGAGATTATATGATCCCATTAGGACGCACTGATGTAGATAATACATTGCGTGACCAACCAATGGAAAATGTACTTCATTAATGACAGTGATATCGAGGAAGATTCCTATAGTGATGATATTGACAAAGATGATAAATTCATTAATGACGAATGTGACTCTTACTAAAGGTAAGGTTTTGAGTGTAATTCACTTTATACTAGGGAAATTTTACATTGTTGCAATACTTGTATTTTCATTATATAAACGCATAGATTTGCATAACCATTTGTATTTATGCAATTGCTATTCATTTATTGTATTATTTTGTTGCTTCATTGCACACAGATGGCTGGATCGGGGAAACGAGGAGCTGCTAGGCGTGGTGGAGGACAATTATCATTATTGCTTCCGATTCATTACCATGTATTAAACAGACACAGGCTGGTGCTAATGGTGGTACATCGCCACTCGCACGAGAGTCTCATGGTTCCACGAGTGTGCATATTTTTCCTTTGCCAAAGGGACATGTCAAACATAATGTTGGTATGTTTGTTTAATGGAATTATTGTTAAATATTGTTCAAAATATTGACTTATAAAAGCTCCATTTTTAATTTTTTATTGAATTGCCTTTATGTTTTAATTTTATGAAAAAATTAGGTTCTCAACAAAATCATCTACCAACATTGTTCACACTTTATCTTCAGAGTCATCCTCAACAAGGAGGAAACAGGGACCAACCCAAAATATTGCGCTTGCCAAAAAAAAAAAAAGCAAGCCGGTGAGAAGCTTAATGTCGAGATGCCTGAAGAGTTTGGGCAAATAGTAGGATTGGAATGCCAACAACTTATAACAAAGTTGGGATGTACTGTTCGGAAGCATGCACCTCTTCAAGTGACAAAATGGGCAAAGATTGACAAAGACGATTGGGAGAGTTTACTCCAAATGGCCAAGGTAAGAGTTTTTCCAAGTACTCAAACATTTCAACTAGACTATGTATTTTAATGTATTGAGACAAAGGATAAATGTAACAAATTCTACTTGAGAAATGCATGTTAACCAAAAAGGTTATTGAGCAGAAGATATGACGGTTGTTTAGTCTAAAGGAGTATATTGAGCTGAATAGAGGTTGGAGTAGAACTAACCCTACATGAACTCTCCCAGTATTAAGAACTAAAGTACAAACTAAGCAAGTAACAAAAGTTCTGTTGGGGCATCACAATGCATCTTTTTAAGCATTGCCTCATTGCTAAATGATAGCAAAACAAAAGTTTGAAGGATATGAAATCATGCAGAATTTAGGAGATGTTGCAAGTATGAGAAAATAAACAAGGAAATAAGAGGAGGAATAGGAACCAAAAGTTAATAAAAAGGGGTTTCTAGTTTTTCTGCATCCAATAAACAAAGTTACTTATTTTTTGTTTTGTAATTCAATTGTTGTTACCTTTATTTCTCACAGTGTCTTCGTTGTTTATAATGTAAACAATTCGCTATTTTTTGTACGAATCGTTCAATCTCCATGATGGACAGGTTAAAGATATAAAATTTTCCCAAATGAACACACAATATAGGAATCATCGCCATAAGCCACACAAGAACTACTTCTTGCCACACCTAACGACAAAAGTAGCAATGCAACATGCACCACCAGGCGTGCCACAGGAAGATTAGAATTATCTTTGTTCTTGTGACGCCCCAAAACCCGGGGGTCCTTTATTAACCGTTGACTATCCGTCAACCCGCGGAAATACTCGTGATAGTCGTATAACCCGACACCACGTCATTCACATGCTTTTAACCGGATTTACCATCCACAAGGTCAATTATACCTCAATTTATGTCCATTTATGTCATAGGAACCAAAGAAAACAAAGTCCAAAAGCATGGCTAAGCATTTTGAAAATTTCAAATTTTTGGAAAACCTTCCGGAAGGTCGACATACACCTACCGGAAGGTCGCTGAAAGAACAGTTAAATGAAAAGAATCAAATGCAAGAACTTCCGGAAGGTCGACATCAGTAGCAAAAACCTTCCGGAAGGTTCATTGCAGTAGCCAAAACCTTCCGGAAGGTTCATTCCAGAAAACAAAACCTTCCGGAAGATTTTGGCAGTCAAAAAGAAACCCAAGGCAAAACCTTCCGGAAGGTCCATTCCAGTAGACAAGTCCTTCCGGTAGGTTTTACTCCAGTAGCTAAAATCTTCCGGAAGGTTTATTCCAGTGGGCAAAACCTTCCGGAAGGTATTAGCTGTGAACAAGGCATCCAGGGTTTTTAGCAAAACCTTCCGGAAGGCCGACATACACCTTCCGGTAGGTTTTCAGACTGTGAGCAAAAAAATGGATTTCTTTCCCTTCCAAACCATCCTTAAAGCTACCCCATACACTCCAAACTCATCCAACACATGTTTAATGAAAATTCCCACATTATACATAGTCCATCCAAGTCATTTTACATACAACTTCATACATTCATAATTCAAATCATAATTCAAAAGATAATGTTTTACAACGACATTTCAAATCACTTAGAGACCACATGTTGGCCTCTCTTCAAACTTGGCGCTCATCATGGGAACCATCCCTCGGCACACGACCCTCACCTGAAATGTTTCTCGTATAGGGTGAGCACAACGCCTAGTAGAGAAAAATCCTACAATGGCTACTCTTCCCCTAGATGCTCATGCTCATGTAATCACATACAACATAATAACCAATCCTTTCACTCAATTGTGCATGCTATGTTGGAATGCAAGAAAACCATGTCATGATATGAAATGTAACTCCCCCATGAACCTTAACCCAAGCCCTTAGCGGCTTCCACCACAATGCAATGTCAATGTGTGTGAACCCGTCTATTGACGGAAAACATCCAATGACCGTTTTGAATAAGAAACCATTCGTTTTATAAAAATTCCGATCATCTTTGGATTCAACCCATACAATGGTTGTTTTCATAACAAAGATCCCTTGTGTTTTCTTTGGGCAACGGATTTGGTATCACAACCGCCGGCTCAGTGAGCCATGTCACTTTTCTGGAATTTCACCCCCGGGAAGTGGCTGAACCAAGTGGTTTAGGGTTTCTCACCCAAGGAAGTCGCCATGCCCCTTCTTGCTTTACCCAACACAAGTCTTTCCTTATGCAATGCAACCGTGTAACTCCAAAAAGGATCGTCGATCCAATTTTTCCCCGAGTCTACACCCAAATCAAACACCAAGCTAGGTGTTGATTTACCCATGCATTACTCAATCCACACTCATGCCCAATGCCAACGAATGTGATGATATATTCATGCTCAAAATGTAATGGCCACCACATGAGCAACATAATCATATGTTCAACATATCTAAAATCCATGGCAATCTTATCAATTGTATATGACTACCAAATCCAAACCATGTCAACATATCACAATCATATCTTGACAACATAGAGCATAATGTCAATTATCCCCATACACACAAACATGTTATCACAATATAATTGAAATAACACCCATTTATCAAATAACACCCATTTATCAACTAAGGCATTTAAACAAACACCTTATGGGCACAAACCATAAATCACAAAGCATGCCTCCAAATAATCATGTATGTAACTTTCCCATATATATATATATATATATATATATATATATATATATATATATATATATATATATATATATATATATATATATATATGTACATTCAACCCAAACTCTACCAACAACTAAGGATAGAATAGGTCAAGGTAGGAAACCCCCTACCTCTTGGAGCGTAGTAGAAGTTGTAGAAAACCTCTAGGCACAAAGAAATCCAAAAACCTTGATTTCCTTCACCTTCGGTGGGATTCGTTGTTTTTGGTATGTAGAGAAAGCCCTTGTGACGGTGATCACTTCTCCCTTCTAGCTCGACGGAATCCGAGCGACGGAAAGTGGAGAAATTGAAAGGGAAGGGCTTAAGAAACTAGGTTTTTCTCTCTCTCTCTCTCTCTCTCTCTTTTCTCTCTCTTGGCCGGCCAAACAAAGACACAATTTGGGCAAAATCTCTTTTTCTAAGATATTTATCCCCTATTTATAGTTTTAAATACTCGGCCCACGTCGCGCCACGTGTCCTTCGCTTAATCGGGTCCGATTTCGTCCCGAAACGATTTATTTGATCCCAGTTTAAGTTCAAATTAATTTTATTTGAACTTTAACTTAATTTTAAGGAAATTTTATAAAATTTATTTATGGGGACGTTCGTGAGATAAATCGCCACGCAGTCGCCTCGAACGACGTGTAAAATCCGACTACTTCGGAATTCGACGAAATTTGACTGGGTGACTCGTTTTCGCGATACGAATCCAACGGCGAACCCCGTTTCCTCATCCGAGGTCTAGAACGTATGTATTTTAAATACGTGCAGTAGTGGCAAATTACCATTTTGCCCTTTTTTAGAAAAAGTTCAAATTTTCCCGGGTTTCACAGTTCTTACTTTTCTTCTGATGAATTTAAGGTTTTTTAACTTACTATAGATACTAAACAAAATCAATTCCCTTTATTCGTTTAAATTATTTCTAATGTAAGATACTTGTTCTATTTTAATGTAGAAAATGAGTGCTCAAAATGTAAGGAATCGGGCAATGCAAAGCACACCTCATGTAACTGGGACAAAGTCTTTTACCCGGATGGGTGTTGAAATGGTAGCAACATAATTCTCAGTTTTAGAGTGTATGATATGCATATTGATATGTTTTAAAAACTAATTCACATATTTGAATTGATGTAGACTGCTCAAACTAGTGAAGTGCTTAGGCCAATTGAGTTATATAGGATAACTCACTATAGTAATAAGAAACACTCTTGGGTGAATGACTGTGCACATCATAACTATGTAAGTTATCAATTTGGTTAAAATTTTTGTTTATCAGCATATTAATTGAACTAATGTAATTTAAAATTTATATGCCTTGCCACTTTAGGAGAAATGGTGGAGCTTCAGTCACAGCCCGTAGGAGAGAATGAAGCACCAATTTATGAGGAGAAAATTTACTCAGAGGTTCTTGGACACAAGTCGGGGTACATAAGTGGCCGTGGGCATGGTCCGAATCCTAGCCGATCCTTATCCAAGCACCACAATAAATCGAAGTTGGAGGCAGCTAACAAAAGGGCCAATGAGTTGGAAGAAAAACTCAATGCTCAACAAAAGGCCTCAATGCTCAACAAAAGGACATGGAAGTGATTGAGGCAACTCAAAAGGCAACAAATGAGATTTTGCAAGCACTGATGAAGCAGATGCAAGGGGCAACCCAAATGAGACAAATGAGATTTTGCAAGCATTGATGAAGCAGATGCAGGATAAAAGGCACATGTCTGCCCCTACCATTGCCCCTGCGCCTGACCCTCTTTCATGGTAGGTGGAATACTTGATTAATGAAAGCTTAGTTTTTGGTTTTTTTTTCCTTTTTTTTGAAGGTGTCATAAACTTTGTTTTATTGCATGATAGATGGAAGCAATATGGGTCTCAACCAGGGCGATTGCAATTTAGGTAAGTGTTTTCGTTTTTACTTTTGTAGGATAAATTTGAGGGTGCACAATAAATCCATTTGGAGTATTACAACTTATGAACATTTTCTTAAATATTGATTCTACTTGCAATTATGAAATGGGTTGGGGGCTTTATGGAAGAAATTGTGCAATATACTTGCTGATATTATGGTGCTTTGATATATTAATTAGAGATTGATATTGTGATTGACTGAACACTCGATGACAACCTAGATCCATTAAATTAGTTTGTCATGGTTGTTAAGATTTGGTGATAAGGCAATAATATGACAGTTAAATTTTTTGACTTTAAGTTTGAATTAATTATTATTGATTAGATATTCAGCTCATTAACATATTTGAAAGATTAGCTTTTATTTAGTTGATGCAATCATTTTGAGCAAAACATTTATGTTTGTCAAGCATGGTGGTCTTTTTCCATAGGATTCATACTTTTTGGTGCTTTATTCTTTTTTCTTTTAATCATATAAGTATTGTTGTGCTTGTGGACAATGGGAAGTAGTTGATGTAATGAGCCTCATGATATATACTAGAAATTGAGTATTCTTTAATGATGGTCATCTATAGTCTTTAGTGTTAAACCTCCCTTAACAATGCTAAAAGTGGTAAAATATATTTTCTAAGAGTGCAAAGTGCAATACATTGTTATCATAAATTAAAAAGGACCATTTGGTTGGTTACCACTCCGTCTAAACCTTTGATAATAAGTGTTGGAGTTTTGTTTCTTGTGTTTCATAGAGTGAGTTTGAAAATAAGATCTAAACATTACCAAGTCTATATTTTTATGATGACATTTTTGCCCAAGCTTTTACTATTTTATGTGATTTAAAATTAAGGAGTTGTGACAACTATTATGGTGTTTAATTTTTGCCACAGTGGTTATTTTTGCAACATCTTTATGAGAATAGAAGACTGTGTTCAAAGGACTAGAATTAATCTGGAAGCACTGAATACATTTTTTGTCCGTCATGAAGTTTGCTTTAGATTTTCTCATGGTTATGGAAGGAACAAAGACCAACAGTTTATTGTTCAATTTTTTATTTTGTTACTTGAGGAAAACTTTTTTTTTATTGCTTTTTTTTTTTTTTGAAGTATTCGTTGGATTGTTTAAAATTTTATGATAATTCCATAAGTTTTTGATTTTATAATTAAACTATGATTGAATTTCAATTTGTTTCAAATAATATTGAAAGATTAGGATATTTTAATTACAGATCTCTTTTTATACAGGGTTTATGAAAGTTGTTGCGAATTATTATGTGAGTGACAATCATCAAAGTTATCACTATAGAGTTTTTTAGTGACTAATATAAAAAATTTCATAAAAATACTTTGAAATTTTATAGTGACAACAAAAAATATAGTCACTGAACAAGTCTTTAGTGACGATTATAAAGCTGGCCATTAAAAGTAAACAAAAATTGTTAGTAACAATCAAAACATTGTCACTACCACCGATAATTTAGTGGCAGTAAAATTTTATCCTAATTATGGACGAAAGTTTGAAATTGTCACTAAACATATTAGTGACAACAAAAAATTATGTTACTAATGATTGACAGAAACTAATTAGTGTCCACATATTTCGACACAAAAAAAAAATTTGGGCTGAAAAAAGTTTTTAAGTGGTGGAAACATACGTTTTAGTGATGAAAGTTTAAAATATTAGTGGCAACAAATTTTGTCACTATTGAGAGTGATTCAGTGATGTTATAGAATCGTCACTAAAGGTCTAGATTATTTGTAACAACTTGTGCATCTTGTCACTATTAACTTTTAGTGACACATCTATAGTGACAACCTAGCAGTAATTTTTTTTTCACCACTAACTGCTTTTGTGACAAATTTAAGAGTTTTAGTGACGACTTGTACTACCACTAAAACTGCTATTTTTTGTAATGTTCTCGATCGACAGTACCTATTGAATAGTTTGGGGATCAACAATATTTATCTACCTATTACCCTTAACCCTATGTCTTTGCCCTAAATAAATGGTATTTATTATCACTGTTTATACTATTGGTATTTAAACAGTCGGAGACCCTATAAAGTTCATGCTTCCCTCTTCGATTGTCTTTGCTCTCGACAGAAATCTTGCTAATGATGGTTGTGGTGGGACTATGCCGAAGAGTTGGAGAGTTGTATCTCTTTGGGACCTTTTTTTTTTTTTCTTCTTCTTTGGAGACTTCACATCTAATCATGGAACTCATGAAGTCACAATATGAAAGTGTGTTGAAAAATTATGATTGTGTGCATGTGTTTATTGCACATTTGGGCAAACTATTCTCAACTCTCTCTCACTCTCAAGGGTTTCATGCAAGTGTGCTTATGCTTTCATTGTGTTTAGTTTCACGCAAAAGTTTCGTTTGTCTATGGATTTTTTGGATTATTATTCTTTCATGTGTTATCTTGTGATTGTAACAACAATCCTAAATAATATGTCTGTACTTGGTTCGCAAGACTTTGATTTTTCCTTTTCGTTTTGTTTATGTATTGTGTAAAACCCAGAAAAATTTGAATTTTTATGAAAAAAGGCAAAACGGTAATTAGTTGCTATGGTACGGGTTGAAAACCAGAATTTTTCTAGAACTCGGATGAAGAAACGGACCTCACCGCAACGTTTCTCCATTGTATTCGTCAAAACGCTTCAGGCCAAGAACAAAAGTTGATCTACGCGATGAGAGCTACGTCTATGTACCAAAAATCGGGGATTTCGCCAAAGTCTCAAAGACGGGATTTTTGGAAATCAAGGTTTGAAACTTGATTTGGGTTCTTGGGAGTTTCTATCACTTGTATCACGCTTCAAGAGGTAAAGTTCTTCTCCTAGCTAGGTTTATTTTCAACCTAGGGTTTCGTATGAAATGGGTAGCATGATTTTAGTTGAAATATCTTGTCTAAATGTATTTCTAGTGTAAGTAGAGTATGAAAAATGTTATAAGAATGTATAAAATCAATTTTGCATGTATTGGGTGTTGTTGAAATTACTCATTGGGTGATTTCATGAGAATGTGATAAATTGGGCATGATTGTGTTTACATGATTTTGTGTCTTTTGGGGTTTTGATAAAATGCCTATGATTGATCAAGTATGTTATTTGAATGGAATTGATATAACATGTTTTGTGATGATGTTAGAATGTAATTATATGATTTATGATACAAGTTACATCGAGGAATTGGAATTGTGCATGTTGTGCTGATGACGTGTTGAACATGATGTTGTAATTGTAATTGAAAATTTGGTTGCATAATGATATAAAATGCAATTGTTAATTACATTTGTATATGTACTAGCGATAACCCGTGCCTGAAGGCACTATATAATTCATAAAAAAATTAAAAATAGATCATGGACGCAAAAAAATAAAGCACTGAATATAGACACGCACTAAACTAAAAGCCTAAATTCATTCTTAACACACACGCACTTCGCATACATACTCCACAAAGCATTTAAATAAAAATTCTTGTGAAGACAAATTTAATAAATAGATGAAGAAAATCGAACTTTAATAGTCAAAGCCCCATAAATTTAAACTAAGTTTAACTACATTTCAAAATTTATTTTTTATTATTTATAAGCCTTTTTGATTGATCATAACTTTTTAAATTGTAACTTGGCACTTAAAAATTATAGTTTGCTTAGTAATAATATTTTTTTCGATCTCTTTTGATATCGTAGATCAACCTCAATTCTAGATGAAGATAATCTATTCATTCATCCTAATAAAAGCATAAATTTGAAAAAATTGGAAGATCATATGCTTTAAGATAGAATCAAATCTACATAAACCCATCTTTTCGGCATTTAAAAAATACCAACCTCATCAAAAGCTACACAACATAGTTCTCTGTTAGTACAACCAAAATTAGAAGTACAACTCTAAAAGGACGAAAAATTGAGAGATTCCCAACAATTAAATAACAGAAAACTGCACCACGTTGCTGCGTTGGATGGCATTAGAAAACCTGAAGAAGTTGTCGATTGGTTTGCAAAAGGACCGCAAGTGGCTGTGTATTGCCTTCAAAGAAACCTGAAGGGGCAACATAGAGGGTCAGTTTTTTACTGGAAAACATAGCATAAAAGAGCCCTAGAGTTGCTGCAAACGGATTAAAAATACCCAGAAAATTACTATAGAAAAAAAGAGAATAAAAGTGAGAGTTGATGCCAGAGAACAGAGAGGTGTTGTGCATGTTGCCGCAAAAGCTGAAGCTTCATCCGTTGGTCTTAACACCCTATATGCACAATGTTCCCTCAAAATCATCACTTTATAAACATAAAATTATATGCATCAAATTAAAAAGAAACACCATCTAAACAAATAGTCTTAAACATGCAACAATAATCTAACATGCAACAACGAAGATGTACAACATAACACAGAGATACTGTACAACATAGCATAGATGATATGCAAACAATAATAAATCCAAATAACCAACCTAAAGCTTGACCCAAATACACCTTACTTAGAAAACCTAGCCCATTGTTTAATAACAAAAAGAAGCACATAATATTAAAATTAACAATTTGTCTGTGCCTTCAAAAAAAAATTGCCTCTATTTAAAATTGTCTGTGCCAATCAAATAAAAGCAGCAATAAGCATTAGTGATTCATAAACTTCAACGTTAAACCAACCTAATAAATTTCAAGTATTTATTCAATTTTCCAACCTTCACTCCACAAAAGCCATTTGTCCATAGTTGTAGGACTATGCCACTCATAAACAACCAAACACATTTGAATTTCTTCCATGATGAAGCACATCCAAGTCTATCTAAAGCTATCCACTAATCTAATTATCAATTGAGCATCAATGTTTTTCTCACATAGAAGAGTTGATACACACAACATTAAAGAGAGTATCAACTAATAATTCCAAAATCAACTCAAACAAATAACCCCAACAACAAAATACACAAAGTGAAAGAAAAATAAAACCCTGAAGCAATCAACATAAAAAACAATATGTGGGTTGAGGAGCATAGGAAGTTTCAGCCAAGAACAATTGGCAGCAACATATAGTTATTTATATAAGATATTAAGAATGCTAATATTTGGTAAAATGCCATCATAATCATACATCTAGATTTGCATAAAGAACTGCTTGAAACAACAATCTAAATAACTACCTTAAAAAAATGAAGAATAAAAAGATCAACTAAAAAGTCCAAATCACACAACCAAATATGGTGACAATAGCATGTGGGAGTAAAAGAACATTCAATCACAAAAGGGTAGGATAACAAAAAAAAAAATAACTCGTGCCTGAAGGCACGGTGCAACTAAAAAAAATCGAACATTAAATTTGAACGCGAAATAATCAAGCATTGAATTTCTGCTGAAAATGCATTAAGCTAAAAATTGTTTGGTCATTTTTTAATGTCATGAATTTAGTGAAATACAAAGGGTCAAAATGTGAATACTCTGTAACAAACTTTCAATTTTTCGACAGAATATCCTCTGAAAATATGATGACACAAATATATCAACCTGTCTATTTCTCGCTATTCAACTGCATACCTTTCTTTGTAAAAATAGCCAAATGTAGGGCATTAAATTGAAGGGCATACTAATACCATTGGGGCATGAAGATTCAAATTTCAATGCAATCACAACCTATTTCTTACAAAAATCACATAACTTGAATTTAAAAACTCTATCCAAGTCAGGAAAATCCAACTCACACGTTAAAATACAAAAAAAGGGACTTAGATAGAAGAGTGGACTAAAATAATAGTAACATATCAAAGTTTGGACAAAATACATAGGAGGTCACCGTCATCACTTGAGTTGTGTCATCGTTGAAGCTGCACTGCCGATGGTCACTTCTTGTTGTGAAGTTCACTGAAAAAATACACAAATTCGACAATAAGCCTAGGTACCGCATAATAATTTAAACTAATTAACGCTCAAATCAACAATTAAAGCTAATTAAACAATAAGCCTAGACATAAGTTGAACAAATTGGACATGAGTTGTACTCTTCTCTGAACGACCATATTATAGAAAATCGAATTAGTAATTCAAATTTAGACCAATATGATCAAACAATTGCAACACCATAAGAAAGAGAGAGCCAAAAGAAAGTTAACTAAACCCAAATCAGTACTCTTAACCATTTCTGTCCAAGCAAAAGCGATTGTGTGTGCGTGGCTGTAAATGCAGTCCAAGCAAAAGCAACTGTGTGTGCAAACACTGCCTGTAAATGCAGTCCAAGCAGCAGCAGCAGCCACCCACTGTGAACCCTTGGTCTGTGGTCACATCCACATCGTTAGATACTTGAGGAGGAGCTTATGTACACATCTGTACTCACTGCTCATTTGGTTTCAATTTTTATAGCTTAAAAAATATATCATCAACAAATATGAGCCTACTATTATTTATAAAATTTTGATAAAATTTTCTCTAAAAACATTACCCTGAACACTGTGCACAAACACAAGCTTACAACAATCTGTTGTAAACATGCAAATAATTAAATCCATGCAACGTGAGGAATTATACATTTAGATAGCATCATCTAGAAACGATTCTGATAACATTTGAACAAAGCCTCAACCGAAGACCGATCAACTGCCAAAATCAAACCAATATATCATCTGTAATTAATCTAAAAAAAATCAGAAAGTATAAATATAAAAAATTCAATATCGTAATCATACACGTTTTGGCTATCTAAAATCAAACTACCAAGTAGAAATGGAAGGTTAACTTTAAGGCCTTGAGGTCTTCAAGCCTTCCACCTTTTCAGCTTTTTGATCTAAACTCCTACTGAAAAAATTAATTTCTTTTGAAAAATTTGGGTTAAACTTATAAAAACTCATCTATAACAACATCAACCACCTATACATGCAACAAAAGGATGTGATTATCACACAACTTACCATTTTCTTGCACCGCCAAAAACTCATTACTAATCCAAAAAGAACCGCCATAACACAGCCACAGTCAACATCACCAAAGTAGAACAAAAAGAATAAACACACACAGGTTATTCAAAGCCCAGTTCACTTCCACTTTGATCAAATTTGATTAAAGGAAAAACAGTCATATTACCAAAAGGCATAAATATGGAAATGAACGTTGAAACCTTCATACTAATAACAGCAGTGACTATGCAATCAACATGATAGGTAAACAACGAATCACATTACTCCAAATAACAGATAACAAAATAGCACAAAATAACGATTTAATTCAAAACATCGAGAGAACAAATACCCAGTAATGGTATCCTTGATGCGAGAAGGGCAGGAAACTGTGCCAAAATCACTTCGTATAGTATATATGAATCCGCTAGAATCCTAAGTTAACAAAAATCTCATACACATCAAATAGAAAAAAATTCCAAAAATTAATCAAATTCCCAATCATAAGAGACTCTTCATATAGGAATTCAAGTGAATGCCAAAAGTGGGATGACTATTTCCGAAATTATATCAATGCAAAACTCCTCTTGCCACTTAAAAAAAAATTAAAATGGTTTTTTTTGCTTTTAGTTAGATAATACATGCACTAACCAAGTAAGATTTTTTAGCACAACATCAAGAGAATGAAGATACCAATAGGAAAACACCCACTGTATTTTCTAAACACCAAAACTCAAAAAGTTATTTTCACCGTTTGGAGTTCATTTAGGGGTTGACACATAAACTATGAAGGAATCAAACCAATCTCTACTACTCTATGAGAAAAGACAAAAAATTAAAAAAAAAACAATCTCTACTACTCTTTGTGTGTGTTCTGCGTGGTGTGCGCGCGCGCATAAACTATGTGTGTTCTGCGAACAAACAGAATTGCAATATCAAACTCAAAGTCAAACTCACACACTCAGTTCACTACTACACCCAAAATACCAAATTCAAATAAACAACCAACAAAATCAACATTTCACACTATACAACAATGAAGACTCAAATATTTCATTAGGTTCCTCCACAAATAGAGCTAAATAACACGGAATTAAACTCCAACTTACTGAGATTCGAATCAAAGCAAGAAATGAAGAAGACCCAGATCGCAAAAAGCTTCACAAATCATCAAGTTTGCTTCTCAAATCCACGATTGCAACGAACCTGGCGAATACCGGAAAAATCAGTTGTTAATAGCTAGGGAAAGAATACAAAATATTGGGGAAAAACAAATAATGCAGAAAAAAAAAATGAGGTAAAGTGAAGAAGAGTGTGTGTGTGTGTGTGTGAGAGAGAGAGAGGCACTACAAGTAAACGAAAACAACCCTTGCTGGCACTACACAACCAACAAACATGTAGAAATAGATAAGGAATATAGATTTAACCCATAAATGGCCTCATTCGGCCCCATGAGAATTATTTTTACCATCATATGGAACATACACATACCTTTCGATTAGGAAAAAAAATCAATGGCGAGGCCTCCAATGACCCACAAATAAACAAAACCCAAATTCATAATGCAACAAAACAACAAACTCAAGCAAAAACAAAAACCATAACATTGAACATTATGCCAAAAGCGATTAATTGTCTTTCCGTCATTGTCACTTTGAACTAAATTATCTAAATCATAAAAAAGAGTTCTATAGAGAGTGAGCTAAAATAAAAAAAAAATACTCACAATCATAATAGCAACGTAGTCCTTAAGTTTGTCAAATCCTCTTTGCTAAGCTACAAAAAGATTGATTTCAGGAAAATGAATGGTAACTGAACAAACAAATGAGAGAGAAAAAATGAATGGTAACCCAATCTCAATCGGTATGGTATGGCTTTAAACTGCTTCAAAACGGCTCTTCTTGATTCTTAGGCCAGTGTAAACTCTGAAACCCTTAATGGGTATTTAGAAAAGTGTAAGAAATTGGAGTTTCTGTCAAGAACATGGGCTTTTGCTCTCTCAGATTGGGTTGTGAATGGGTTTCGGGGGAAATCACTGGAACTCTCAGATTAGTGGGCGTGGCCTGTTTGCTACAAAGAACATTGACAGTGGGACTTTGTTGTTGGTCACCAAAGCAATTGCCATTGAAAGGGGTATAATGCCCCAATTTGAAAATGAAAATTCAAGCCAAAATGCCCAACTTTCTGCAAACTAAAAAAGAATTCCAACCAAGAAATTAACCGTTGGAAAGCTAAGAGAGAGAGAACAGAGAATAGGTACCCAAAACACAGTGGTATAGTACACAAAAAAATAGGTACCCAAAACACAGTGGTATAGTACACAAAATTTCTCTCGGTAATTCCAACAAACACTTGATGTGTGTGATGTGGGTGCGTGTGTGCTGGGTGTGTGTGTGATGGGTTTGTTTTTGTATGTGTGCGATTTGTGTGTGGGTGAGTGTGAGTGATGAGTGTGTATTTGTGTGTTGTGCGCTGTGGGTGTGTCTATAAAGTGTCTGTGATTGTGTAGTGACAGAGAGAAGTGAGCGAGCAGAGAAGAGGTGGAGGTGATGGGGGGTTAACAACGGCATACCTGGGAGGGGTTAGCAGCGGCGGTGGTGTTGCTGGTGCTGGTGCTGGTGCTGAGAGAGAGAGCGATAAAGAGAGAGAGGCTAAGTGCTGACAGTAGCAGCGGCAGTGGTATTGCTGACGAAGTGGCGGTGGTGGTGGTGTTGCTGGTGGTATCGCTGGAGCGTAACAGTGAGAGAGAGATAAAGAGAGAGAGGGTAAGTATTTTAGAGAAGAAGGCTTGTCTGACAGAAGGAGGAAAAAAAAATAGATGTCCAAGTGGCTGAGTTAAGATTTTTCAAAAAAATTGTTAGTGATGGCTTTGTCTGGGAGAAGGATGACTTTGTCTGACATCGAAGTGACTGAGTTCAGATTTTTCAAAAAAATTGTTAGTAAAAAATGATGAATTTGGGGGAAATGAGAAGTATATTAATGGCCGTTGGATGAAGTGATTTGTGATCGTTGGATCGGCTTGTTGAAGTCGTCCTGTTTTATATTATAGATGGGAAGCATTACATTCGTGGGCATGTGACATGGGTGTGGGTGTGGGTGTGGGTGTGGATGTGTGCATGGCTTTGATTAAACACCATTCTTGGTGGATGATACGTGGGCTCGGGAGAGTTGGACCAAAGTTCGACTGAGCCACATGGGTTGCATTAAAAAATAGTGTCGAGGTTAGCAAGAAGGGCTAGATTATCGCTCGGGTGCAAGATCCGGTGATTTGGATATGCACTCTGTTGACATTGAGTCCATAAAGTGTGTCGGTGTATGCGGAGTCGTAGGTGGAAGTTCATAAATGTCGTATCGGTTGGGTGTCCATTGGTGGAAGCCCATAAATACCCACCCCGAGAAAGACCTGTAATTTATAAATGGTCATTGGATGTGTAACATCAATGGCGGGGGCTTAGAATACCCAGATTCATATGTATGGCTTTGCATGTGTTATGGGAGCCGATGGAAGGCTCAGGTTGCATTGCATGTGTGAGTCTCACCTCATAACATAGCATAGCATTTTGACATTCATTTCTTGAAGTTGTATGTTCTTGGATGAATGTTTGTTTGATTGTTGAATTGTATGTGAGCATTTCATATGCATATAGGTTGGAGAGTAGCCTCTTTAGGAGATATCCTATTGAGTGTGGCTCACCCTATATGAGGACAACATTTCAGGTGCGGGACAAGCGTCGATAGACGGCCCTCACATGGGACCTTGTTGAGAAGAAGCCGACATGTGGCTTTGAGATTGCATTTTGTAAAACGATCGTGTAATTGATTTTGGACTTGTAAGGTTGTATAAATTATTGTATAATTAACTCATATGGACTATATTTTGTATAAAATTAGATGCTATATGAGTTTGGGTAAAAGTTGTATAAGATTTGGTGAATCGAAATTGAAAAATGATTGAATTGAGAGAAAATTGGGTTCTACTACTGGTAGCACGTTGATTAGCTACCTGTAGCACGATTCTAGTAGACTCAACTACCAGTAGCAAGTCTTGAGCTACTGGTAGCTCACTGGCAGTGGGCAGCTACTGGTAGCTCGCTAGCAGAGGGCTCAACTATCGGTAGCACGTACACGAGCTACCGGTAACTCCTCCAAAATTTTCAAAAAATTCAAAATAACTTTGTCAAGCCTGCGGGTCTTGAGCCCTTTTATTCAAAGGAGGTAAATGGAGTAATATTAAGGACAAATTGATGTATATTGGACCTTCGAACGGTCAAGTAATTAAAATGTATACAGGTTATGTGTTTGGGAGTACCCGGTACAATGGAAACTTTGTCCAAAGTCTGTGTTAGTTACGATCCCGATAAGGGGATGTTATGACGTGGCGTCGGGTTATGCGGCATTCACGGGTACTTTCGTGGATTAATGGGTGATCAACGGGTTGACAAATGACCCCCAATTTTAGGGACGTCACATATTAGCTCTCGTGTCTTGAAATTTTCTTTTAGGTGGTATAGTTCACGTGATTTAGTTTCTTGGAATAATTAAAGATAATGTTTGAAACCCTCGCCCACATATGCATGGTTGCAAAGCAACAACTTTGAAGTTTCCATGTCTCAACATCCAACATATCCCATCGATCCCTTTAACCTGCAATGCTCATAGAAAGTTAGAAGAGTACCATATGAAAGGGATGTTTTCCTTCCCCCTATAATCACTCTAGCAATTGAACAGTTTTTTGTGTATTTTAATACTCGATTTCTAGGGGCCAGTTGATTTTTTTTCTTTTTGGACAGAACCGTCAGAAATTCATTATAAAGAGATATCATCTTGGAGGAGACACCTAATAAAATCAGGTGCATAGTCCTTCCATACATCAAAAGAGTTAACAAATCTAACATGCATGCCTCACTTACTAATCCATTCGCTACCCCATCACTAAGGGTGGAGCCAGAAATTAGTTTAAGGGTGAGCACTTTAACTAGGGCTACTCTATAACATAAAACGATTAATGACTTTAGGCTTCCACAAAGATGACTCTAATTTTATGTATATTAATAAAATGATATAGATAACAAATCTAAACTCCATTAAAATCCAAACCGTCCATAAAGCATATTTCATAGAAGCGACACGTCAAAAAAAAAATCTAAATATAAATTAAAAATGTCATTACCAACTAATATTACTTTTTACAAAATAGTCAGATTGAAGTCAACCACTAATTACACTTGAGTCATTCACATATAGAGATATAAAAGATAAATTATATTTTCAATTGAGAGTCGATTTGAGCAATAGATTTATCTCAAGTTGTTTCTTATTGATCTTTAAAAATTAACGTTGATGTGTTTTTTTATTTTATATCAAAATCGCAAAGTTATTAAATAAGAATTGAAGAAGTAATTGAAATAATTTATATCTATACTACTTCTAAAAGTACCTTAAAGTGAAAAAAAATTATTTTTCAATTTTAACCCTGATTTACCTTACAAAACCAATCTTATACTTCATCCAATAATTACGGCAAGTAATTCTTATTTTTAGGCTCTATAAATTCTGACACTAATGCTTTTAAAAGTTACTCACAGATTTTAAGTATTAGACATTATGGATTCCATTTGCATTCAATGTACTAAATAGACTTTAAAACTCCAACTCACATTATTTATATCTATATCTATTTATCTATATACATACTACTTATCTATTTATATCTATACCTATACTAATATAAAATATCAGTCATTTATCAAAACTTTGGAATTCTTTTTTTACCCCTCAATAGCTTGATTAGGTCACTTGAATCCCTAACTCAAACGCTTCCTACCAAGAAGGGGCACCCATTCGTCTACCTCTCCTCCATGGTCTCTCTCCTTCTTCAATGCCTGTTGCATAACTTATCCAAACAAAGTTTGGTCGTACAAGTTCCAAGAACAAATATTTAACTACAAATACATCAGTTACCAATATTGGAACTTAATGGTTTAATACCAGCGTGCCTTTTCAATGTCAATGCCAAAGAATAAAAGAACAGAGAAAACATTGATATAAAACTGAGGTAAATTTGCCTAGAACACTGAGGACTAGATCCAAATTGGTTCCGCTTATGTGATATTCTCCAATGAAACCATTCGATTTGGATCCTAAATGTCTGAGTTCTCAGGTAAAAATCCTATTTTGATAAAACACAACTCAAGAAGATGGAGGTAAGATTTCCTACTATCTCATTGCACTGCTATCAAATATTAACGGATGTATTGACTTCGCCTTATTTTCATACAATAGTTATTCTATTTGTTTATTTCTATATTTATGTTTATGTTCTGGAATTAGTGGGCCAGATGTGTTGTACCTTGTGGGTTTTGACATATTTAGTTTTAATTGAAGTAGGGAATTATATGGATATTCCGGCAAACTTTGTTTACAGATGGGATTGTTATGTTGAATGTGTTCTATTACAATGATTTTTTAAGTTGCTCTATGACATATTCACAAGGTTTAGTAGTATTTATGCCATGTTACTTCACAACTTTTTTTTTGTCCTTAACATTTTAATTTCTGTTGCAGACTCTTAGCGATAGTCGGGTACTCTACAAATATTCTAGTGTATATATATATATATACACTAGCAATAATCTCATACCTAAAGACACTTTGCAACCAAAAATTGCGTAGTAATAGTTTAATATTTATATTTTAAATGGGAGAGAGAAAAGACATATAGGTTTAGATTAAAGGGTTGTTTAGAATTGGAGAGTGTGTTGGTTGAGTTGTCTAACATTAAGAGCCTTACAAAAAAGATGAATTTTTTTTAGTGGAAAAAAATTTTTAGAATGAATTTTGTACAATTGGATCAAAAGTAGATAAAAATTGGATCAACTCTAACCATTATTGTGCTTTTATAAGTTTAGAATTCAACTTCGTATGCTCTGTTTTGTACGTGATAATGTTTTTACAAGAGAATGAAATCAAGGTGATAATGAAATCAAATGGAATGGAATGCATATTACCATTCCAATATTTGACAACTAGGATTAAGTGCTGAAATAGAATTGAAAATCCACTCAAATATTTGAAAAATCATATCCTTAGACCCGGACCCAACCTCTGGACTTGGACCCGGACTTGACCTCAACCTTGAACACGTACCCTTAACACGACCTGACGCCAGACCCTGACTCAGACAAGACCCCGTCCTCGAGTGGTGGTAGTTGTAGTGACAAGTGATGGTAGTTGAAAATGACAAATACCAATAAATATTGAGGAATGACAAATTCTATGTTGATGGGATTAGGCATTCTATGAGAATGTGAATGAATTTTCATTATTACATACCAAGCACGGAATGAGTATTATTAAGTAATGGTCATTTCATTATCATGCTTAATTATCACCTACCAAACACGAAAAATTAGATACTAACAATAATTTGTGTCTGAAGATACTCAACACTAAAAATCAAACATTAATCGTGTAACATTTATATTTTAAATATTAATTTATTTTTTTGTTTCTAATTACATAATTTAAAATTAAAGTTGATAGAGAGAAAATAAGGAGAAGAGAGAAGTAGGTGTGGATTAGTGATGTCGTCTGGCATTGGGGAGTGTGGATTGAATATCTAATATTGAGGGTCATGGAAAAAATATGATTTTTTTGGGTGGAAAAATCTTTTTTGGAAAAATTTTTGTACTATTATATGAAATTGGATGAAGATTAGATTAATCTTAAATATTGTTGTGCTTTTATAAATGTGCAATTCAAATTGCTAGTTATAATATTAGATAGAATAGCACTAACCTCGTACCTGAAGTCACTCTGTAATATCAAAAATTAAATATTGATCTTATAATATTTATATTTTAAATAGGAATTTATTTTTTCATTTTTTTAGTTACACAATTTAAAAATAAAGTGAACAAAGATGAGATAAGAGAAGGGAAGGGAATATAGAAGAGAGATGTATGTATGGATTAGTAGGATTATCTGACATTGGGGGGTGTGTTGGTTGAGTGTCTAACGTTGAGGTTGTGTAGAGAAAAAGATATTTTTGGGATAAATTTTGTATCACTATATCAAAAGTAGATGAAAATTGAATCAATCTTAATCGTTATTATGTTTTTATAAGTTGAAGATTCTACTTCGTAATAGTAATATTAGACTATTAACGATGGACCCCTATCTAAAGACACTATATAACAAAACCAAAAGAGCAAATTGATCCCTAAATTTTGTTCCCGCCTATGAAGCAATTTAATTAAAATTATCTTATGTAATTACGATTTACCTTATTTGCAAATATATGAACATTGAGCCAAGAATTGAAGTGGCATTAAATTGGCATCACTAACTATCCATTTTTTGTCTCATGTTATAAATGTCGAAAAAAATTGAAAAACACAAAATGAATATTATACAATAGAAAAACTGTGAAAATTAGGTCTATACACATCCAATGTGTGTGTGTGAGAGAGAGAGAGAGACGAGTGGGATATGGAATAAGAGAGATAGAGAGAGCAAGAGAGAGAAGGTAGGTGAGATGGGAATAAGACAAAGAGATAAGGGTGTAGATGAGAGATCTATAATATAAAACAGGGCGGCTTTAACAAGTTCATCCTACGGTCTCAAATTTATTCATCCAACGGTGAAGAAATTACCATTTTTTCCTTAATATTTCCCCCCAACCGGTCAACGATTACGTCTAATTTTGGAACACATCTTATAGTCTCAAATTCATTCATCCAACGGTCAAGAAATTATCATTTTTTTCTTTAATATTTTCCTTCCCAATAGGTCAACGATTACAACTGATCTTGGAGCACATGATTTTCTCTAACATAATAATTAAATGGATCAAATTTACCATTAATATCATCTGTGTAGTGTAACATTTTTGAATTTTTATAAGACACAATGATAACATTTTGATTAAAAAAACTCATCAATTTAACAGATAAAAAAAAATAAGGGCGTTGCTTAACACATTTATATTAAATATAATTAATTTTAATTTTATTTATTTAATTAATTATTTCAAACTAACATATCTTACGCATATCTTGAATCAAAATTTCAAGACTAATTTTTTTTTATCTCTTAAGAAAATCCAACGCTAATATATTCTTATAAATTAATAAATTAATAATTTTGAAATAACTTGTACTAATTAAAAAAATAATATTCTATAATTGATATTTGTAGATTTTTTTTGACAGAAAATATTTTGGCGATATGTTTTTTGATAAATTAGATTTTTAGTTTGTATTAGATTTGACTCGATTTTGATTACATGTATATATAAATTAATGTTTTTTTAAATCAATTCTATCATATTTCGTGAATTTATCTATAATATCTATAATATAAAACAGGGTGGCTGCAACAAGTCCATCCGACAGTATCAAATAAACTCATCCAACGGCCACCAACATCTCTCTCAAAATTATTCAGATTGAATTTTATCTTTCTCTTCTCACTCTTCACTCTCTCTCTCTCGAGCAGTGACAGAGGGAGGAAGAGTCTGGGGCCACCCTAAAAGAAATATTTTTTTAGTTATATATGTTTTACATATTTTTTTGGATTAATTGGGCCCACTGTAATGATTTATGAAAACAAAATTAATTGGGTCAAACAAGTTGGGTACTAGATCAAAAAAACAAAAACAAAAGTCCATACCAAATATCTTAAAATTAACAAACTAAAATTGACTCCTTAGAGTATTAGTATGATTTGTTGAAGACTCATTTGGTTCAAAAATTATGGAATATATAGCCAAAAATGAGTAAAATATGGAATTTGTAAGAAGATTAAAAATTATAGAATATTGTTTTTATTTTGTGTCAAACAAATTATATAATTGATCCTTGATATATAGATTTTATTTTATTAATTTTTTTTTTAAACATACATCTTTTATGTTTAATGAATTTTTAAGTATCAAATCCGATATAAAAAATATAAATATATCATATTAGTTTTATCTATTATACTTAAAATGTGTCCACCATAGATCATATTTTTGGCTCCGTCACTGTTCTCAAAGATCTTCACTCATCACTTCTCCAAATTAATCGGTTGGTTTACGTTGCACCGTATCTTCAGGCACGGGTTATCCCTAGTATTAGATATATAATAGCGTAATTTAAGGGGTCAAAAGTATTTGGGGGAATTCAAAACTCTTTAGGCGAAAAATTATATTTTCAAAAGTCAACCGTCGGATTAACTGTGAGTATTCATCAATTAATCAAGAACATTCGAGTACATTTATAAGTTAAGGCATTCAAAATTTCTTGTACTTTATTATATATCCGTATTATGAATGAATGTTTTATGTGTGAGGATCATTATGAGTCTACTCTTCATTTGTTTCTGCGATGTCCCTTTGCCTTGGTTGTTTGGGAAATTGCTGGGATGCACTTTTCAGCAACTAGGGTCTCAAGTATTCAAGAGTGGCTTGTGTTCATTTCGGAAAATTGTTCACATGAACAAATAGCTTTGGTTGTTACTATAACATGGGTTGTTTGGTTCAACAGGAACAAAATAAAGGTAGAGGAATGCTCCAGATCTCTATTGCACGTTGTTGAGTTTTCAAAAGAGTATCTCCAGTAGTTTCTATCCACTCAAATCAATGATCCAACTATTCATGTTCAGACGGATCTTATGCAACGGACTTCGTGGAAGGCTCCGCCAGATGTTTATGTAAAATTAATTTTGATGGGGCTGTTTTTACCTCTTATGGTTGCTCAGGTGTGGAGGTGGTTGTTGATAGAATTGATCAAAGAGAATAGAGAAGAGAAAAGGAGAATAGATTATTCATTAAGCAAGTCTGTAATACACAACTCAAACCTAGAAACACTCAAAGTAAATCTTATATAGTAGGGCAACACAACATAAGATAAATGTCTAAACTACCCTTAGTATTAATACTCTAACACCCCCTCTCAAACTCATGATGTGGTAGAAAACATCAAGAGTTTGCCAAGAAGAAATCTAAAACGTGTGATGGTGTGAGATTTCGTAAAAAAATCCGCTATCTGCATTGTGGAAGGAAGAAAGGGGAGAGTGATGGTGCCCTGCTGCAGATGATGACGTACAAAGTGACAATCAATCTCAATGTGTTTTGTGCGCTCATGGAAGACCGAGTTATGAGCAATCTGAATAGCACTGGTGTTGTCGCAGAACATAGGAGTAGGAGAAGATACTGAAATGCCAAGATCAGCAAGGAGCCATCGTAACCAGACTATCTCAGCTGTAGTAGATGCCATAGCACGATACTCAGCTTCAGCAGAAGAACGAGCAACAACAGTTTGTTTCTTGCTTTTCCAGGAAATAAGAGAATCCTCAAGAAACAGGCAGAAACCAGTGGTGGACTTGCGATCCATAGAGTCACCAGCCCAATCAGCATCAGAGTAAGCCCTGAGTTCCATAGATGAAGAGTGAGGAAATAGTAAACTCTGATGTAGAGTACCACGGAGATACCGAAGAATACGAAGAACAGCAGCCCAGTGAACGTTGGTAGGTGAGGCAACAAATTGACTCACAATGTGAACAGCATAAGAGATATCCGGACGAGTGACTGTAAGATATACTAAACTTCCAACAATAACCCGATAGAGGGTTGGGTCAGACAAGGGAGTACCGTCAGACGAAGAGTAACGAACATTGAGTTCTAAAGGTGTTTCGACTGTCCGATTATCTGATAAACGAGCTCGTTCAATAACATCTGAAGCATACTTGGACTGAGAGAGAAGATATCCTTTAGGAGAGGAAGCAATCTCAATACCCAAGAAATATCTGAGCTGCCCCAAGTCTTTCATCTCAAAATGATCCTGCAACTGGGTTTTCAATGAGCATATGCCAGCAGTGTCATCACCCGTAATAATCATATCATCAACATATAGTAAGAGAATAATAGAACCTGAGGAAGTAGACCGTAAAAAGAGAGCAGAATCATGGTCACTGGCGCGAAAACCCAAGTCACAGATAACCGAAGAAAATTTCGCAAACCATGCCCTGGGAGCCTGTTTAAGACCATATAAGGCACGATGAAGTCGACATACTTGACCAGAACTATAAGACAATCCAGGGGGAGGTGTCATAAAAACCTCTTCAGTCAAATCTCCATGTAGAAATGCATTTTTCACATCCATTTGAGACAAACTCCATTGTCGAATGGCAGCAACTGCAATCACAGTGCGAACAGTAGTCATCTTGGCAACAGGAGCAAAAGTCTCATCATAATCTAGACCATATTCTTGAGCAAACCCCTTGGCTACTAATCGAGCTTTATATCGTTCCACAGAACCATCCGACTTGGTTTTTATCTTATAAACCCACTTACAACCAATGGTGCGTTTACCGGGCGGTAAAGACACTAGCTCCCAAGCTTTGGTCTTATGTAAGGCAGCCAACTCCTCATCCATAGCCTGTTTCCAAAGTGGATCAAGTAAAGCCTCCTTGTAGGAGGAGGGTTCAGATAGAGAATGAATAGAAGTAAGGAAAGAACAAAAGTCAGAAGAATAACAAGTATTACTCCAACCAAACCTGTCTGGACATTTGCGAGAACGCTGAGGATAGCGTGGGGTAGGATCCACAGTGTCTGAACCTGATTGGGCAGCCGGAGGAGAAAGGGGAGGCACTGCATCAGGAGAGGAGATAACTGGAGTCCTGCGAACATATGTATGTATAATAGGGGGACGAGTAATAGTCGACTCAGAACATGAAGGATCTGACACGGGTATATCACCAACATATGTGTCAAGAGGAACATTAGTAGGAAAGGGATCAATGTATAGCAGGTCAGACTTATTCAATGAGGAAGAACTAGATGGAATTGAAAAGAAGGGAATATGCTCCATAAAAACTACATGACGAGAGACATAAAGTTTACGGGTGATGGGATCATAGCAACGATACCCTTTTTGGCCCTCACCATAACCAAGAAATACACATAAAGCTGAACGGGCAGAGAGTTTGGTACGAAGAACACTAGGGAGCAAAACAAAGCAGGTACAACCAAACACACGTAAAGAAAAATAGTTAGGCGGCTTACCACATAACTTTTCAAATGGAGAGACTCCAGAGGTGAGCATAGTAGGAATGGTGTTGATCAAATGAACTGCTGTCAAAACTGCTTCCCCCCAAAATGAGCTAGGAACATGTGCTGATAAAAGAAGGGAACGTGCTGTCTCTAGAATATGACGGTGTTTTCGTTCGGCAACACCATTCTGCTCAGGTGTGTCAGTGCAAGAGGATTGATAAAGTGTACCATCAGATTTCAACAAATCATGAAAAGAAGTAAGAGTATATTCACCTCCCTGATCACATCGAAAACATTTAATGACTGCAGAATATTGAGTGCGTACCATATTACGAAAGGTAGTGAAGATGGAAAAGAATTCAGACCGACGTTTCATCAAAAATACCCAACAGTACCTCGTGTAATCATCAATAAATGAAACATAATATTTGGACCCTCCTTGTGTAGGAATAGGAGCCGGTCCCCATATATCAGAGTGAACAAGATCAAATGGTGCAAGAGAGCAAGTAACACTTTTATTGAATGGCAATGCACTAAATTTAGCCAACTTACATCCACTACAATCAGAAATATCATGACTGCCTAAACTACCCAAACTACCAGTCGAAGCTAAAAATTTTAAACGAGAATAAGAAACATGACCAAGACGAGAATGCCATAAATAAAAACTAGATGACTCTGGACTCAAACGAAAAGAAGATAAATCAACAGTAGAAACAGCAGCAACATCTGGGACATGGAGCTCCTCCAACACATATAACCCGCCCTTTCTACGGCCTGTCCCAATCAGCTTCTTGGACCGTGGATCCTGCACAACACAACCAGAGGAAGAGAAATGAACCAAAAATCCAGAATCAAATAGTTGACTTACTGAGATTAAATTCAAAGTAAGTTGAGGAATATAATAAACATCTGAAAGTGTAAGGTTGGAGGAAATAATTGTCCCAACACCAGCTAATGACATTTGAGAACCATTGGCAGCAAGTACAGATAAAGATGGAGAAGAAACAATAGATGCAAATAAAGAAGAGTCACTGGTCATATGATGTGTGGCACCTGAGTCAAAGACCCATGCGGTTGGAGATATACCTGAAGCACCTGAGCTGAACGAACCTATAGTAGGAGAAACTGTGAGAGCACCAGACTGATGAAGAGAAAGAAACTTCTGTAGCTGATCTGCAAGCATAGTCAAGGTGGGAGCTGATGAAGCTGACTCATCCACTGGTGGTGCTACAGCTGCTGTATGACGATCTCTGGACTTAAATGACTGATTTTGAGACCCTCGTGCATTCTTGTTCATCAACTTTGGACATTGGGCTTTCCAGTGACCCTTTTTCACGGCAGAAGCTACACTCATCAGAAGCAACTCGACCTCGATATTTGTTTTGAGAATTTGAGGTCACTTTGGAAGGAACAGCCAAGACAGTCTGATTTGGTAGTGGAAGAAGACCCTTTCCAGAAAGGGTTTTAAGGCGAACCTCTTCAGCTAAGAGCTCATTGACAACTGCATCCACTGAGGGGAGTGGGTGACGATGAAGAATGGAACCACGAAGTCCCTCGAAGTCATCTCTAAGGGCCATCAAGAATTGCACCAGCCTCTGTTCCTCTCTAAAAGTGCGATATGTCAGATTAGTACTCAACTCAGTGGGTTCAGTAAGTGCTAGCTGATCCCAGAAGCCAGTCATAACTGAGTAGAATTCTTGTATGGTTTTGTCCCCTTGACGCGCATCTCGAATCTCATGCTCTAGCTGATACCTCTTTGCAAAATTAGACTGGACAAAAAGTGTGGCCAAATAATCCCAAATTTCCTTAGCTGTGGTAAACTTGGATAGATGAACCCCAATGGTCTGATCAACTGAATTATTAATCCAAGTGATAATTTTTGCATTGTTGATATCCCAAGTACTCTTCAAATCAGCATAATTTTCTGCCTTAGTATCAGTTGGAGCCTGTACAACACCACTAATATAATTCCACATGTCTTTCCCCAATAAAAAATTTTTCATAACATAAGCCCAATAAACATAATTTCCTCCCATTAGTCTCACACTAATGGCCTGTAGAGAATCAGAGTTTCCTGTCATTGTAGGAACAATTACTCCACAGTCAAAGTCAAAACAATTACAAAACTCAGCAGCCCCAAAGAAAGCAATATCACCAAAAATCAATAGCCCTCAACAGCAAAGAACCAACTGCCGAAGGAAGCAACAGATCAGAATACCGAAGTCACTGCCAAAGCTACAGCTAGATGACCACCAACAAAGCAGAAAGCCACAACCAGAAGACCACCAACAAAGCAGAAGGATACTGCCGAAATCAAAAGCAAACCAACAAAGGCTTCGGCTACTGTTCTTACCGTGAACAGTAGCCCGACAATTCCAAGCAGCCAATAGACAACCAAAATCAAACCAAAACTCTTCAAATCACACAACCAGCCTGCCTATATACTTAATCGCACCCTTTAGAGTCGATTGGAAGTAAGAAATTCGAGAGAGCCAACCCCAATTCACCGATCGAAAAATAGGGCCGAAATTTTTGAAAAAAACATTCAAAAATTAGAAAACCCTAGCTGATGACCTCAAAATCAAAAACAAAACATACCATTGGAAAGCCCATGAAGAATCGAGTACACTGGTACTCTCCTTGTTCCAGTCTGATGACGTCAGCAATGACGTCAGCCCTAAGTTGATGACGTCAGCCCTAGCTGATGACGTCAGCCATCGTTCAGAAGAGGTTGGAGCATGTGCTGTGTTCTTCAAAAAATTTTAAGTATGCTAGGATCGAATAATGCTTTGATACCATGATAGAATTGATCAAAGAGAATAGAGAAGAGAAAAGGAGAATAGATTATTCATTAAGCAAGTCTGTAATACACAACTCAAACCTAGAAACACTCAAAGTAAATCTTATATAGTAGGGCAACACAACATAAGATAAATGCCTAAACTACCCTTAGTATTAATACTCTAACAGTTGTAACAAATAATAGTGGACACTTCCTAGCTGGATACAGTCAAAAAATTGTTGGGCAGTCAAGTGTTAAAAACATGAAAGTTTTGGCAACTTTCACGGCAGTGCAATTGGGTTATGACCATGGATATGACAAGATTATAACTGACGGTGATTCTAAGATGGTAATAGATGTATTCAGAATAAGCAAGTGCATTTATCAGAGCTAGGCAATTTTGTGGAGCGTGGACTCGATGGCAAGGTAATGAGGCTGCTAATTGCCTAATTAAGTTTGCGATAAATTGTAATGTTCCAATTCTGTGAAAGGAGGAGGAAATCCCCTCGTTCTTGTTGTCCCTCCTCCATCAAGATGTAATGCATTTGGATTAATGAAATGAGTATCATTTTCTTTTCAAAATTTATATATATATATATATATATATATATACGAACAGACACCCTGTGTGATGTACAAAATTTGTCTTCCCAGCCATCACCTTGTTTCACCCCTTTTTTAACCTTCGTATTACTAAAAATTTATCCATTAATGAATTAAAATAATATTTGTCAAATGTAAAAAAGTGAAGAAAGATAAGTGAAAATTTAAATTTGAAATAGTTTAAAAAGATAGTCGGAGTAGTTACAATAGATAGAAGAAATAGTTAAATAAGCCAAATGAAATAATTTGATTGGAAGTGGTTTATTAAATATTTCAAAATCTATAAATTAAACATTCGGTGAGGGAAGGCTTCTCAATCACTCTAACCCATAGAAATGCTTTATATATATATATAGACTAGCAATTACTCGTGTCTGAAAATATGGAGTAACAAAAAAATAATATATTATGTCAAAAAGTTCACATTTGTACAACAATTTAAATGCGTAAAATGAAAAATTCAAAGTATCCATACTTTCAAATGAAAAATGAAAAGAACCATATCATAAACATATATATATATAAAAGGTTAAACAAAAAAAAAAGGAAAAAAGAGAAGGTTGTGAAAGAGTAAAAGTAGACAACACGCCAAAAATATAAGTCATATATATATCTAAGGTATTTGACTTTTTAATATTACTCAAGCATCAAGTATTTGCTGAAATTTATATAATTTACATCTAAAATTCAAATCAATTTCTAATTCAACATTAATGAAAACCGTTCCCCGAAAAGATATAATTAAAGAAAATATTCTTACCCTAACACTAAAATAAATTTATATCAAAGTGGATGACTCTTAACAACACCACTCACAATTAGAACAACAATCAGCTTATTTCATGATTGCAATCAATAATTAAAGTAATCGACACCGTCACGACCACCACCACCTGATCAATAAGTCAAACAATCAAAGCAAACAATGTCGTCACAATCATCACCACCTTATCAATCACTATTTCTCCAAACAACACTTCTAAATAATGGTTATTGGGACAAAACTATGGCGTGTTATATTGGCGAAGAGAAATTGCATGGTTTTTGGTGCGACTTGGATTGGTGGAGCCCAACAGAGAAGAGTTGGAGGGACTTGTGGGATTTACTGGAATGAGTGTAGGCCAAGACAAGGGAGGTCTATAGTATTGTGTTTTTTTGTGGGCATTTGGTTGAATAATAGGTTCGGGTTTGGGTCTAGGGTTGGGTCCAGGACTTTGTTTGGGTTTAGGTCTGGGGTCGGGTCTGGGACTGTGGTCAGGTCAGGGGTCGAGTCCAGGCTCGGGGTTGGTTTTGGGTTCAGGGTCAATGTCGGGACTGGGTCCGAGTCCAAGTCTGAGGTCAAGTTCAAGGTCAATCCAGGTCTGGGTTCATTTTTGGGGTCGGTTCCAGGTCTGGGGAGTCAAGTCTAAGGTCAGGATCAAGTCCAAGTTTGGGTACAGGGTTAGGTCCAGGGTAGGGTTCAAGTTCGGATTTGGGTTTGGAGTCGAGCCCGGGTCAATTGTATTTGTGTTTGTGTGTGTGTATTTTAGAGTATTTGTGTGTGTGTGTATTTTAGTGTATAAGTATGCGTGTATATTTCAATATACTAGTTGTCGCACGTGAACTTAGTTGAGTAATAATTATATTTTTATTATTAAAGAGTAAATTAACAAAATTCACCCACAACAATTTCTCACTTTTTAGGAAGTCTAAATTTTAACCTTTGGCCACCTTTTGGTTGTTGAGAAAATTGACAAACATTGGAAAATAACAAAGCATTTCTCTCTAATAAAGGGTGAGTAGAAGGTGAAAAATGTCTCTTGATCTTGTCACACAGTTTTAATGGCCACATTTGGATATTTTATTTTCTATGGTATCAAATCATCAACAATTGGCTATTTGAAAAAAATTGCTTTTCAGATTTATTATATTTCTTTTTCGCGGCAAGCTAAATGAAATTATGGGCAGTATGGTTAGGTTTCTATGGTGTGAGAGGAGAGTTGTGATTCATTTGGTAATAAACAATTGTTTGATTTCTCAGGTAAATTTTTAAAAGCACATTTGGACATTATACTTCAAGAGTTAGGAAGTGAATATCAGTAATTCAATAGCTAATAGTGTAAAAGGATCAAAGAATATTTAAAAAAAAAATTTAATTATTGTCTTTAGACTAAAAATTGTTCTCTCGTGTCAGGGTGCAGAACAATAATCAATCAATGAAGACTTGAGGCTAAAACCATTCATTGAACATCCAAGTGAGCAACTGTAACCTATGAGACATAACATCCCACACCACCAATCCAATGCCATTGACTAATTGTTCACATCCCAAAATTTGAATCAAAAATAAGTTTTGGGGAAACAAACATTATATTTACTTGCAACCGGTTTTAAATCAATGGGTATTTCAATTGTATGAAATGAATCAAATATATAAATGTTTCTATGAATAAAGTAATGTTGTGCATAGCATCTAAGACGCAAGGCAGGGTCCAGTTAGGTGTTGTTCGAACTTCGAAGTCAATCTGTAGCAACAATAGAGCAAACACGATTAATTCAACCATGAGAAATTGATTCAAATATGCATACAAACACAGACCTATATAGCGAGACCTTTGGATTGGAGAACTTTTAAGAACCAAGGAGATCAACAACACAAACATCTAAGAGCTACATTTATTCAAAGGTGTTCAAATCATAGGGTTGAAATTATAAATTGTTGATGGCTACCAAGCTTTTCAAGTGGAATCTCTTCTCTATCATTTTCTTCCCTTCGGTGTCAACCACTTGAAGTTTCTCTTCAGATGTTCTTAAAGAGTATAAAAAGGCCAAAAAAAAAAAACCAACAACACAGTTTCACAATAATATTAACAAAACTGGAACAAAGCACGCAATATATCAAAAAGAGCAAAGGTAATAAATGTTGCCAATTTCTATTCATCTCTTTCTTTTTCCATTCTTCCATTAATCGGACCATGAATTGAGTGTGAGTTGTGGACTTGCCTCAAGTTTGAAGAGATCACCTAAAATCTCTATGCCTTTTATTTTATTTTCATCTTTTGCTTTGGTTTATTCTTCTTTGTTTGCTCTCATTCTTTGGCTACACCCAATAAATACTAAATATTTGAATGCAAAGTAAATTAATACAGGAGAAAGAAAAACAAACAAAGAGAAAGTTAAGGAATCTTACAAATATTGATCGTAATTTGGCTCATCAAATTGGTTGTGTTTACTTACACATGAGATCTAATCTTGTAGTCTTGTTACAAAAGATTGTTAGCTGGAGGAGCCACAAGGAAAATGCAAGTGAAAAAAGGCGACCATTATGGCAAATTTTTTAGGCTATAACTATTTCTAGGCAATGAATATCGACAAAGAGAATTGAAGACACTTATGAAAGAAATCAATTCCCAGTTGAGCATAGATTGGAGAGAAAAAGCTATTCACAAAGTGAATAAGCCACCAGGTTATTTAGCAAGTGGCTGCAACCTTGAGTAGCATAGAATATCTACACTTCTTTATCTAAAAAAACATAGACAATATAACATTGAAATTGGGCTTATATTCAATCAATATAAACATATATGCCAGATTTGTACTAAACTCAAAATCATATTATCGAATTCTTCAATGAATTGTAATAATCTGATTGAGAACAAGATCTCATAATTTGATTAAAACTAACATCTACACACATGCATATAAATATAAACGAATATCTATTTAACCTCAATGTATAATAAGCTAACAAAATCCCAATTGGGAGCCCAAAAAATCTTGGTGACAAAAATCAACAATCGAAAGCACACTAAACCCTGTTTCCTAACGAAACAGAAAATAAACAAAGGGTTCAATGTGAGAATTTTGTTTCTGAACCATACGCAGGTTGGTTGACCATAAAATGCCAGAAGAAATAAATATCAGATTTTTTATACAAAACCAACTCAACATCAACCTCTTCCCAACTCTCCAAAAAAAAAATCAGAAAACTATCCGTAGAGAATCTATTGCAAGCAATAACAGATGCCCTAATTTTCTCTCTTCCTTTGGATTTCTTGTCAACCAAACAGAAACAAACCAATGGTATTATCGGAGTCATAACAAATGGCTTCAAGAAGTGCCCATTGCTATTTAAGCTATCACCTATGGAACAAAAGGTCTAATTTGTGAAACTATATCAATAATTTTGTGGTTTAAGAATTCTAATTTTTTTATTCATTCAATCATCAAACAACATATGCTGCCATGTGACCTCGACACTTTCAATAAAGTCAATCCTTGATCTTCTAACAGATCATAAAATGAGCAATTGAATTCACCCTTAATATGTAGAACCAATATCAGGTAAAAGTATATAAACAAGCTTCACGCACATGAAAAATTGAAGAAGAGGACAAACAAAAACTTCGTACATTCTGAATGTGGACACCGCTGGTTCCACAATGGCAAGACTCACAGTGTGTGTCCATATGAGAGAGAAAGAGAGTAGGGTGAAGTGTATGAAACTACAATTCAAATTCCAGTTCGTAATTGATGTTGTCATTGCCGCTTCTACCATTAATTCCTAGAATCTATAGAGCCACAAAGAGAAGTTTTCCATTATTAACAGAGAGCCAATTGTTAAAGGTTATGCACCTGCAAATGTTACCTTCAAGGAGGAACATCTCAGCCGACATCTTCTCATATTGAATGGAGGAAAGAGATGAAGGGGTGGGGTGCCGTTCTGGGAGCTAAACACGGCAGACATAAAATGACCTAATTAATTTAGAAGGACTTAATTGTATTGTAAAGGGGTAAAAGAGAAAAAATAAATGTTTAAATAGATAATTTCATGGGTGGTAAGAAGAAAAATAGAGATATGAAAAGTCACTCAACAAATAATTTTTTTTATAATGAATACTTATTCATGTACATGTGCATAATATTTTGAATATTGAAGAGTTGTTAGAAGGTAAAAAAGTGAAACAAATTTTTTTTTTCAATATGCGTATATTTAGAACTTAGAAGTAGCATAAATATAGATATAAATAGATTAGTGTGTGTATGTGTATTTTTGTATGTTATTAAAATGATCTTTAACCAAATTCTGTAAGTGATCTTTAGTCATTAGATCAATAGTTAAAAAAATTATAAAACGATCTGAAGTGTAAAAAGTGACTTTATATTTTTGGAATTTGATATATCTTGTACTAACCTGAATGTACGGTACAATGTGAATGATTTTGAAATAGATGTTGGTGACCGTTGGATGGGTTTATTTGAGATCGTCAGATGGACTTATTAAAGTCTATCCTATTTTATATTATAAATTTTATTATATACATTTTTATTTGTATGGATGGAAGACTACTGATTTGTCAAACTAATAATCACGCATGAGCCACAGTTGGGATTGCGGCAACCTAGGCGTGCTGAAGAATCAATATTTGTATATATATATATCACTACACACCCTTAGGGTGTGTTTGGCAAATATGTGGGGGATATGATTGGTTAGGATTTTGAATCCAAACCAATCCAATGAAAACCCATGTACATGGGACATAGACAGGATAATAATAATGTTGTGCAATCCAATCCTTGCTTTGGAAAGTACTTTTGTATTTTATGGGTCCCACGGAAAAACCATTGTATTTTGTCTAAATTCTCTTACCTTTCACATTAAATTACAATTTTACCCTTCACTCTAATCCAATCCAAAGCCAATGTTGGGTGAGACAATATTATTAATTTTGTCCACCTTAAAAATTCATTCCAATTTTCATCTATGTTACCAACTGTACAAACCGAATACAATTTGGTTTTAATGTTTGGAATTCCCAAAAAGATAAATGTAATTAATTAGCTCATAAAATTGTCCCACATTTGTTAAAAAAATTAAAAAAATAATCGATATACACAAATCGATAAACAGCTAAACATATTTCATTATCACATGTAGCCTTATACAAAAGACGAAGCAAAAGTAAGGCAGCGTACTACTTAATTACACGTACCCGATATGTTTATATTGTTTGTTGCCTTCAAGTATACATACAAAACGAAGGCAACACAAGGAGGTACGAAGAGCGAAGCGCGCACACACGCTATTGTGTGTTGCATACAAAAAAATGGTAAACAGACTTACCCAGCTGCTACATACACATATATATTGTCATACATACATATATTATAAGTTACCATTACAAAAGACAACCTGACCGAACATAAGCAACAGTCAATCATCGATCACTACTATATCACCGTCATAGTAAGAGTTAATTGACGATGAACTCCCTCCACTGTCACTAAGAACATTTATTGAGCTTGCTTCATCTTTTAGAAATATAACACCGAAATATTCATAATTCGGGCATGGTTGAAGACAATATTGTGAAGCGAAATCATCCTCCTACAATTATTAACATGAAAGTATGTGTTAATGGACGCCCACAAAAAAAATTTATGAAACTGAATTTCATACTTGACAATAACGTAAGGAAAATTCTAAGAATGAAGTAGCTTACCTCCAAATACTCAACAGGCCCTCTGCCTAGTCCTGTTACGACCGACTTCTTCAAAGGATCCCAAGTAAAATTGCCAGAATCAATCATTGACGTAATAGTGAAGAATTGTCTTTCCCAAAAGAATATGATTCGAATAAGTTCGGTAAACGACAATGTAAACCCTCTACAACGTCGTTTAACGACACGCAACAAATCATCCATCATTTTATGAGTGTAACGGCCCACAGGAAGTAACTTTCCTTTATTCTTGAATTCTAATAATGTGTCGATAATGATGTCTGTTTCATCCTCCGAAATCTGTGGGATCTTCATTTTCAACTACAACATATACTTTACATATTAATTTGAGTACAAACGTACATAATTTTAAGACTAATATGATATCGACAGTACACGAATCACATGCATACATTACATAGTCAATAACTTATTACTACACAAATATAGTTGATAAAAAAAGCATAAGGTACTTAGGTTTACATAAAATAGTTACACAAGTCATTACATATTATCTAAACATGAATAAAAGATGTTTGTTGTTATGGTAACCACTTAAACAAACCCACGATAACCCATTACATAGTAGACAATATGGGTGACCACGATACCCACAATAAGCATGAATAGACTTATCATGCACCACATGAGATCACGGGTGTACGCGTTTGTTCCAACTGAACGACCTTGTGTTTCATCGTTGTTCACAACACCTTCGTCCACGACATTGTCCGTAGGTGCAGGCGGATGAAAAGGCATCGCATTGGGTACTTCAACTTCATGTCGTGCACTATGCAATGTCAATGTTGTTTCTGCCTCAGCATACGAATCATAAGATTTGTATAATGCACCTGGATACCTGTTAACATGGGCATGACATTCAACCCATGACTCGTAAATACCAACCTGTCGTCCAATGAATACTACATACCAACGTTGTTTCCTATTCATATCTATGTACACAACAAAAGGCAAGTTGTTGTTACTGAAAAGACGTTGGAACATTATTACACTAAAATGCATATTTGGCCATATTAACAACGTCCCATTTAAAACTTATTTACAAAAATAAGTTCTATGAAAAACATACACATACTCGAACCGAATATTACATATATGGCATTATATTTTTTACATACACACCCAAAAATATACCAACAAAATAGAACTTCGAACATCATCAAAGTGTTTAGCAATTGTTCATGTTCTCCAACTACATCCACATATCAGTTTACATTCAACATCACAAAAATCACAGACACATTCTTAGCAAAAAAAGATGTTAGGTGGTGGCCTAGGCAAACGATACACATGAAAATTTTTATCAATGTTGTGGTTACTGCCACAATAGACCACCAACCCATGCCGGTCTCTCATAATCCGGCAAACTAAAGAAGATGTCAACTTTGACTGGGTCAGAACAAATCTTATAAAGTGCCGCATGGCGATCAACCATAGACAAACCATTAATCTTCTCAAGTTCCGCATTGACTCTTCTTCGTGCGTCTGCAACATCATGCATGTACCCAACTCTATGTGCAATATTGTCCAGCTGCTTACGACTCTCTTGAACATATTCACCAAATACCTTGGACATGTCTCCCAAACTTTTTGCAATACAGTCAGAAGCATTACTACTCACCTTAGTTTTATTTCTCTTATTTGAACATGGTGATGCAACACTTGGTTCCGCAACTAGTGGATCATCACCTCCATGATTTGCACTACTAGATGCCGGGACATTTGTTCCTAATGGATTTTGTGCTTCCATTGTGTCAACTTCCCTCATTGATGCTTCGGCCTCGGCATCGCCAACCATGTCTTCAATATCGATAGCGAACTCTCCGGTTGCCCGGTCCTTGCCAAATATAACACCCCAGTCATTGAAGTAAGGCCACGATTTATCTCGAATGCCTTTTGCATTTCGATCTTTCTACAATATATATTTACAATTATTATCAGCCTTTACAATAATTAAAACTATGTTGTAACATATTAAAATGAAACCTAGTTAAATTGTTGGTTAAAGGTAAATTTCACCTTCAAGTAGTCTTGCCATATGTCGTCGCCGTCAACCATGATTTTATTATCAGTACTGTTGAACCCAAACCCTGATGTGGCCATCATGGTAAATAGAGAGTTGTAATTTTTCTTCCATATTTTCAGCTTTGACTCTATATGGGGCGAAGCGCGCAACTCACAACCTGGAATCGCTACTTTCAAGCTATTCTCAAGTGCTTGTAAGTATCCAGGTCTGAAAATGCCATTTTGGCACTTCCACCCATTAACGCACAGTTCCTTCAATGATTGTAACAGCTGATTCTCTTCAGCCGTACTCCATATCCTTCTAACACCCCTTTCTGACTGTGTACTTGCAATTGTGTCTGACATAGTCTATTCTATTGTAAAAAACAACAACAACATCATTGGCAATTGAAATCTATAAATCACAAAATTAGATTAAACATGACACTTGGCAATGGAAAACACGTAGTAGGAGCATACAACATTACATTGTCACACATTCAAGTCCTCGTGTCCCACAAAGTCTACATTAATAAAGTCATAAAATTAGTAAACAATGTAAAATACTAAGTACTCCAATTAGGTAGTTTGTCCACGACTGCTTCTCCACTCATTGTACATATCTAATGCCATCTGATTTCGAAACGTAGACCATTCCGTGGATGTCTCAACAATGTCTATGATATCATCCGCATGTTCACCATCAACAGAAATTTCTTCTGGCAAATCCTCCTCAAATGGGTCAACGCTCATTTCATTCCTAATTAAGTTATGTAACAAACAACATGCAACTATGATGCGGTTATGCGTGCGCACAGGGTAGTAGGAAGGTGCCCTAAGAATCGCACATCTATTTTTTAACAAAGCAAAACATCTCTCAATGGAAGTCCTTGCAGCAGAATGGCGCAAATTAAACAATTCTTCGGGATTTCTGGGTTCTGCAGAAGCAGCCCCAAACTCTTGGATATGATATCGCTGACCTCGGAATGGTGCTAAAAAACCATCACCATTTGTATAACCCGCATCAACTAGATAGTACGTTCCTGTGTTTTATAAAAATATATTTGTTACACGTACCAAACACATGTAAATGTGAGCATACTTATAAAATAAATATATAATATGCTACATACCACGTGCTACCTTCAACCCATTTGGCCTACTAACCGCATCACGCAATATCCTAGAATCAGCAGCTGACCCTTCCCATCCAGGAAGCATGTATATGAACTTCATGTTCGGTGCACAAACACCCAACACATTGGTTGCTATACCACCTTTACGTGTTCTATATCTAGCTTGATGGACAAGCGGTACTCGGGCAGGAACATACGTGCCATCTAATGCCCCCACACAATTCTACAAAGCCAAGTGATTAAAAAAGTTTATAAATATTTATGAAAGCAAAAAAAATCCATGTTAAATGAAAATTGAAATAATCAATATTGACTTGAATGTTAAATGGTCATTACCTTAAACCACTTCCATTTAGGATCTGTACTGTTTTCGGGCACTTGTTCTGGGGACTGGAGCAATACACTGCGTAGCCTTAACACCGCAGTAAGGACATTGTTGAAATGTCTACTAACGGTTTCACCCGAGCGCAAGAAATTGAACTTAACTGGTCGATTTTTGTCATCATGACCTAAAATACTTAAGAACATCGCCACCATCTCCTCAACACTAACGTGCCTAGTTGGTCTTAGCAGCCCAACATCACGAACCAGAGTACACATGATCATAAACGTATGCCTATCCATCCTTAGTTGGCTTATACACGTCATGTCACTCTCCCCAATGAGACGGTGCAAGTGTTCAATCTGTAATCTAGACCTATTAAATGATGGTGGAACCTCGGATATTGTACTATTGTGTTCCATGTCCCATATCATTAACATTATTGAGACGACAAGATTAAACACCACTACCATCTCCCGAATACTCCTATGCATTAAGGTAAGTAACAAACATAATTCATCGTACTCGCTATCCATGGTTACCTAATTCAATGGAAACAAAAAAAAATCCAATAATGTTGTTATCACCCATCATTGATATGTAAACAAAAAACAAATCCAATATTGCAATCCAAATTGTTTGGGTAACAAAGTAATACACAGCAATATGGTATTCTAATTACAACACATGTACAACTAACCTCATTCAATGTATAACCAGTAAAAAAAATCAAGTAATACACATTAATATACAATCTGCCACAACATTTTTAACTGCCTAATGTAAGAATATAAATAAATAAAAAAATAATTACATCAAAACAGATACGTACCTGAATGCTGCTTGTGAAACCCCTGATTAGAAATGCTGTTAAGAACGTAACAACTGTATTAAAAATAATAAACATACTAGATCAAATAATAAACAACTACAAATAATCCCCATGAGGTAGTTTATGTGTCTATCTATCTTTGTCTCTCTCTATCTGTTCTTGGAAAAGTTGAACACCCAGTTCTAATTAATTGGTTTCAATATGAATAGACCAAGAAATAAACATGAAATCCTGGGTACGACTTTTTACTATCTCGTAAGCATCAATAATTCACAGTCAAATTAAGAATTTATGTAAACTAAATAACACTAATACTTTAGCTTACTAGCTACAAACTATTGCAGCTTTCCAGTACTTTTGTCTTGAACTACTCTAACAATTAATACCCAAAATGATAGTTATTAAGCTTTCATGGATATTTTTTTTTCTTTATACCGATTTAATATAATTAAAGGTAATTTAGATAACTATAAAATAATTTCTTGTAATTTTTATTTCTTTCAAACAATAGATTTATTTTTTTTTTTAAACTTTCTCCTAACGAATACATCACCTTCTTGGTGATAAAAATATTTATAGTTGGAATGATCATGTCAATTATTGTTATAGAAATGTCGATCATTGATTATTCAGTATAAATGAAAATTTACTACAAAATTTGATGACACTTTTTTCCTAGGATATATAATGGGGGACTATAATGTTATTTGCCTAGGATATATAAATTTAAAAAATGAATAAAATCAAGATTCACCACTCAGAACAGTTGAATTAATCAAGACTTGAGTTTTCAGTCGGCTAGTTCACCTACTACAGGGAGCTTCAACAGTCGGTGTATACATGTTTTGGACTTCAAACATTAATGAAGAGCTCTCACATGCTTAACCAAAATTCAACAAAATAGTATAATAGATGTTCATCAAACAGTCGGTCTGTACATGTTTTTGGTACTGATTTTCTGTACATTAAGTTTGTTTAGTGTATATTAGATTTAATATACCATTTAGTTGTAGTTTTTAGCCTAGTCAAAAGAGAAGATGATATCGGTATGGATCTACCTCCACCAACAATCGGCCTGTACATGATATGGATCTAGCCTAGTCAAAACAGTCGGTCTGTACATGATATCGGTATGGATCTACCTCACCAACCACCCAACACATCCATACAAGATTAAACACCAACCCACAACTGAGTTATGAACCAGCAACCACAAATCTACACAAAATCTGAAGTGAAGGAGAGTTTTGAGATGTAGATGGAGATTGAGTTTTGGTTTTCAAGGAGAGGGGTGCCACAGTGATAGAGATATATATATATATCTATATAGGCGAGATTGAGAGAGACAGAGAGAGTATATATATATATATATATAGGCGAGATTGAGAGAGAGAGAGAGAGAGTATATATATATACAGACACACAGACGTAGAGAGGGAGAAAGCAACAAGGAGAGAGAGAGAGAGAGATACCTTGCAATGGGGACCAGTGGGCGCCGCTTGTCCGAAGAGATGACCAATGAGGAGGAAGACAAAATAAAGTGGAGGAGTAAAAAAACCCTACATTTGCTACTGTACAGGGGTATTATAGTCATTCCAAGTCTAATCCGGGAATTGGGCTAACTAATCCCAAAGTTTGGGTGGGATACAACAAAGTGGGTCAGATGGGATAAATGGGAGAAAAGCCTACGGGCCGAGGAATTCAGCCCAACGCCTATTCCATTCAGAAAATTGGATCCAAAGCAAGGATATGTGGGCCACCGGACAGTGTAACCCAATCCAACTAGTGGTTATCCCACTTTATCCCTTATACCAAACACACCCTTAATAGTTTATCATAAGTTTCACATAATATCACTACACACCCTTATAGTTTATCATAAGTTTCACATAATACCCTCATAGTCATTGGTGTTACTGACATCTAACAGAATAGGTGATGTCATTTGTTCTCTAACATTACAACTATATCATCTCTATCCTTCAGATTTAATGTCACACTAAACCTAATCATCACTTCTAATTGCTTCCCAGCCATTACCTTATCTATCTCCCTACTTTCTCTCTCTCTCAAACAAACAAACCGTCATGCCCCCTCCCTTCACCTTCCCTTCTCCGACTCTCTCTCTTCACATATTAAATTTAAAGGAAAGACAATGCAATTATATAGTAACCATAACTCTACTCTTCTGGTCATCACCTTTTCGGTGTCTTCCAAATAAATGGGTGATGTATTGTCTAAAAAGTACTCCACATAAACCTCTTTCTCTCTCTCTCTTTTCCCTCTCACGGAAACTCTCGATCTTCCTCTCTAGCTATCTTTCTCCATTACTTTCAACATGTGTTACTTCATGCAACTAGCTGTGTATTTCTAAGTATTCATCTTCCATTGATTTCTCTTCTAATTTTTTTTTGTTCAAATACGTCCTCTGGTTTTTATTTAAATATCAAATAGGCACCGACAAAAAGTGTTATTTGACAAAAAATCTCAAGTGCAAACACAGCGTGGGTATTGGCATTACAATAGCAACAGAGTGCTACTCCAACAGGTACTGGGTTTTGTTTTGTTTTAAACATGGGCGGAGTCAGGAATTCTAGTCAGGGTGGGCACTTTAATTAAGCACTTTAATTTTTTTCCTTCTAATCAATCACACTATATAATATATTTATATTTATTATATTATATTTGATACATGAAGTCCATTTATATATATATAGTTATTGCCTGTGCCTGAAGGCACAGTGTAATAAAAAATGGTAAACAATAAACATATTTGTATTCATATTCAAAATCAAATCACAAACATAGAAAAAACATTAATGAATTTAACCATCGGTTTGTAGTGAGGGTGAGAGGTGGTAGGTGGCAGTAGTGCCGGTAAGAGACGGTGATGGTTGTGGTGGGTGGCAATGACTGTGGTGACAGTGATGACGACAGGTGATGGTGGTGGTGGTGACGGCGGCGGTGGTGGTAGTGGTGGTGGCGGCGGCGACGACAGTGGTGGTGGTGGCGGCGACGGCGGTGGTGGTGGTGGTGGGGGTAGAGGTAGTGGTGGAGCGGTTTCAAATACTATTATTTTTTTAAAAGTATTTATGAGAAATAATTTCTAGAAGTACTTTTAAAAAATCATTCCAAACACACCCTTAAGACCTTATTTTTCCTATTAAATTTAGGGTGTTAATATTAGCCGTTAGATTAACTTTAAAGTAAAATTTAAAGCGATCTCAACCGCGAATAGCAAAAGTCATTTTGTTTATCTTTTGAGATTTGAATTGTAAACTACTTTATTATATAGATATTGTCAGGGGTGAAGTCATGAATGTCTATGAGGGGACAAAATATAACTGGTATAAAAAAATATTTAGCCGAAATTGATACAAAAAAATTCAGTTCAAGAATAACAAAAAAGTAAGAATCAAAACAAAATTATTGTGAAATAGTAAATTCAATTTTTATTTAGCCGAAGCAAAATCCTAACAAAAAGACACAAAAAAAAAAAATTTAGTACATTTTTAACCTAATTATATATTTCAATAAAATATAAATTTTTTAAAAATCACTAAAATTTTGTATATGAATTAAATGTAAATTAATTTTTCACTAATTTTCTATCAATGCGCATAATTACAAGTCCGTAATAAAATTATTATTTATTTAGTTGCAACTAGGGATTTTATACTCTTTTCTCCCCTTAGTCAAGTGGGCCAAAAGTTTTGTTTTTTAATGGTGGGTGGGCCAAAAGTTTTGTTTTTAATGTTGGGCCAAAATTTTTGTTTTTAATGTTGGGCTAAAAGTTTTGTTTTTTTAATAGGTTTGGATGGATTGTGATATGTCAAATATTTGATTTTTTAATAAGTTTGGGTAAATAATAGTGGGCTCAAATTTTTTTGTTTTAAATGGACTTAAATTTTTAATTTTTTTGGGTAAATAATGTGGGCCTAATATTTTTATCTTAGATTTTGGGTGGGCACAAATAATATATTATACAAATTTATAATATATATACTTAACTAAAAAAAAAAAAAATTTTTTTGAGGGGGGCACGTGCCCACCCTGGCCCTAGCCTCCCTCCGCCCTTGGTTTTAAACCACGACACCTCCTTGTCAACCCATCAAATTCTTTATATATATAGCGAAGGAGTTTTGGATTGTTTGGTACAGTACTCCTTAAATCTTCGGCACTGAGTTTTGGTTTATTTGACAACGTTCTATTGCATTTGGAAAATTGTATAGGTGATCAACTAAAATTGGATTGGGGCTTCATTTGATTGATAATTTGTTGGAAAAAATAGTTTTAAACAAGTTTATTTGAGTAATTTGAAACTTAAATAAAAGTGAGACCCAGACCTCAAAATTGGTGGGACCAAGTTTAAACGCGTTCTCCTCTATGAGAAGATTACGTGGTAAATTTATTTGTCCAAAATTATATTTGAATGAGAAATTATGTCTCAAAGTGACCTATTTGATGTGATGAAATAAACTAAGATTTGTGTAATAAAATAAGGCTTGTCCCACATTGGAAGAAGACCAACACTTCGGTGAGTTAATATACTCCTATTTGACTTCATGGGTTATGCCCCAAGGGTTACCATACTTTTGTGAGTGGAGCGAGTGCCTACACTACCTTGGTTATCACACACGTGCGCTCGCCCGCCCGCTTGCCTCGCCACGCCTCGACTCAACCGGGCTTGGGTCAAACCAAACGGATCCGAACGCGGATCGTATTCCAACTAAAATTTAAAAGTCTAACAAGATTTTAAATTTTTGCCCGTTAAATTGGTTTTGGCGCCATAATTGTTCTACAGATGTTCCTTTTGTGTCTATTCAATACAGATGTGTCTTTCCATTTCACTTCTATTTAGATTGAGGGTGCATCTCTTCGATCCGAATAAGGGCGTCTTGTGACTCTTCAAGTGATCTAAACAGGCATGAAGGGTCTATAAATAGACTGCCTCATTGCCATTTCAATTTATCTCATTCTGGATTCCAATTTCAAAATATTTCTACTCTCTCTCTGTGCATATTACTGCATTTTTCTTTTGGTTAGGTTCACTACAAGAATTAAGGCCTTTTGAGGCGAAATTTTTGTGACAGTAAGATTTGCCGCCACAAAAAAGTCATTTTTTGCGGCATATTTTTCGCGGCAGTTGAATTGCCGTCACAAATGATAAATTTTGCATTATCTTTTTTTTTTTGTGATGGGCTATGCCCTGTCTCAAGTAATTTAACAAGATAAAGATGACCTTTTTTTAAAATTTATTTTTTTGGCATTTTTTTTGCTTGCTTTTCCCCCAATAAATAAAACTACCTATTTTTATATTTCCTATTCATTTTTCCCCATTTCTACCGTTAGCTCTCTTTTATAAAAAATATCAAGCACTTAAGATAATTTCACACAAAAATTAATGAATTTATCAAAAAACCAAAAAAGACGAACTAATGCTAGAGTCGTCAAGAAAGACTACTAACAATATTTATACATAAAATTTTATTAAAATTCGAGCCGATTAAAATTTATTTTTCTACATATTAAATTCAAGTTGATTAAAATTTATTTTTCTACATATTAACATTTTGAGCCGATTAAAATTCGATTCAAGTTGATTAAATTTTATTTTTTTACATACTAATTCGAGCCTATTATAAAATTTCTTTTTTACGTATTAAAATTCGAGCCGATTTGAGCTCTAGCACCGATTAAAATTCGCTTTCGAGTCTATTAAAATTTATATTTTTTTATTTATTAAAATTCGTGTCAATTAAAATTCGATTCATTAAAATTTGAGTCAATTAAAATTTATATTTTTTTATGTATTAAATTTGGGCCAATTAAAATTCAATACGAATTGATTAAAATTTTATTTGAGTCGATTAAAAATAATTTTTAATTGGCTCAAATAGAATTTTAATCGGCTCAAATTTTAATACGTAAAAAAAATAATTTTTAATCGCCTCAAATTTAATGCGTAAAAAATAAATTTTAATTAGTTCGAATCGAATTTTAATCAGCCTGAATTTTAATACGTAAAAAAATTTGAAAATATAGGAGATGTCTTTGAAGGTATGGTAAACTAGAGGGGGTGTAGTTGAAATTTTACCAAAATTATAACAACCACGTTGGTCACTTTCTTTTGGCATTTTCCCCCAAATCGTCTGCTGCCCGCATCTCTCGAGCAAGACTGGACGACTGAAACTCCAAATCCTCAAGCACTCAGTCATCTCTCTAACTGCTGTAATTCATTCTGTCGATCGAAATCAAACTTCGACGAAAATCTGCGACCCTCGATAATCATTGTTGAAGATCTGCTGCGACTCTCGACCACCATCGTTGAAGATCTGTTGCGACACTCGACCACCATTGAAGATCTGCTTCACTCACACACAAACTCTCTGTGTCCTACTCATAATAGCAGATTGATTCTAAAATATGAGTTTGATTTAAATGACATCTATTTTATTTGCAAGTTTTAGGATTCATTGTTTTTTTTTGGCTTCAGTGGCCTCGTAGTTTACCGATCTATGGTCCCCTTGGCATGAGAAAGGTATTCAACTCACTCAAATTTACTCATCTTTTTGTAGTTGTTTTATTTACTTTGAAAGTAAGGGCATATTTAGCTTTCCAATGAACATTGGGTTGCTTGTTGGACTTTTTTTAGGTCTAAAACGCTTGGAGAATGTGATTTGTACAATGGATCAGGATGGTTGTCCCTCTATGTAAGTGTAAGATCTTTTTCCTCCTCTTATTCTCCCTAGTTCCTAGTGTGTTATAACCGCTCACTGTCATAGAGAATCCCTGATTTTATCTATTCACTCTACCCTACAAGTTTGTATTTAACTTTAACCCATTCTCTTACCCATTGAAGTCTGGATTGGTCAGTTTGCATTGTCTTTCAACTTCTTGTATTGCTTGTGTACTTGCTATATTTTATGATAGCTTGGTAAAATGTAAGGAGACATTTAATTAATGCTCTACATCTTGTGTGATTTGGTTTGTGGGATGTTTTTATCTTGTTCTTTTTACTTTATTTTTTATAAGTATTTTGTTCTTTCTTATCCTTCGGAATCGATTGTAACAAGATTTATGTTTATTTTCAGGAGTAAAAGTTGTTAATTGAACTTGTTTAGCTGGTTTTTATTCATGCAGTGGAATTGGTACTAACATTTTATTAGTTATTTTTGTTTCCTTTCTTTAAAATTGTTTACATGTTTATGCTTGTCTTGTAAACAATGGAATTTTTTGCTTATTCAGATGTATTCTTTTAACAAAGTTCTTATTTTTTTTTCTCAGGTTTGGAGAAATTAGATGGGTCTTGGAAAATTCTATGTTCTTCCTCAATTATTGTTCATGTATTTAAGAAATCATATTATATCTTGGTATTAATGTGTTTCATGTATTGGTGATGGGTATGACATTTTTTGCAATATGAATTACTTCAAATTGTTGCATCCTAGGGGTTCGTGGACTAGCCTTGAAGTGGATGGTGTTTTATTTCCATTATTTTTGTAATGTTTGAGTATTTTTTTTTGAACAGGTAATGCTTGAGATGAATAATGCAATATCTACAAATATATTACAAATAATTTTTTTTTTCAAAATTCTTAATTTATTGTGGTGGCAACAATGCCGTCGCAAATATTTTTTTTTAAAAAAAAAATATACCTTTTGCGGCAGCAGTTGTGCTGTCGCAAATAATGGTTTGCTTATTTGTGGCGGCATTTTGCCGTCGTAAATACTTTTTGCGGCGTCCCTTTTTGCGGCTGAAAAATGCCGCCGCAAATACTATTTGAGGCGGCATATATACTATTTGCTACGGCACAATGCCGTCACAAAAAATCTTTTTTCTTGTAGTGGTTCAAGTATAAACAGTTGTGTTCGCTGGAATTCTGAAGGTTGACGTGTTGCTTCTTCAAGAACGAAAATTTGTTCTATCTTGGGAGACAATTACTCATCAACCTTGAACACCGAGAGGGAGTAAATCTGTCTTAAGGAGATTGTGTTTCACAAGGCTCGGATTATCTATTCTAGTTTTCTTATTAATTGTTTGTGCTGATCTGCGTCCTTGTTAGTGCATTGATTTTGATTTCTATACATTCTGTTTAGATTAGTGCATAACTTAAACTTTATACAGTTTAATATGATCTAATTATATACTTATTTTCTATAACATAATTTTGATTGGATTGTTATGATCTGGGATGTGAATTTTGAAATGGCTTCCTTTTGGGGACGATGGGTTAGAGGCGGGGAGGCAGGTTGTTAGTCTCACAAATACGCTTAGATTTCAAGTCAGAAGAAAATTGCTCGGGAAAGCATGGTTGGTATAGCAATTAGCTTTTGAGTAAGTAAATGCATTGCCAGCTAAAATCTACTGAAAAATGGTAAAAAATTGAATTTTATTTAGCAGTGATGTTGTTATCTTTCTTACCCTTTGGGCCACCTTTTGTTCTTTGTTTTTAAGTTCTTTTGTTTAATTTTTTTTTAATGGCTTTTGACTACTTAGATGGAACTTAGCTTTCATCGGAAAATTATTAGTTTGTACCTGTTTTTAGCTTTCAAGTATCCTTGGTTTTTTTTTAAATTTTAATTATGAATTATTTTTTGTTAAGCATAGTTTTTCTTGTGTGGCTTTTATGTCAGACAACAAAGGAGAACTTTGAGTTTGCTTTGGAGGCTGACAACTTAAATACCCATGCCAGATGTTGGCTGTCCAAATTGCATCTCAAATACCATGCCAAATATTTATTGATCATGTAATTCAATCAGTGGATTATGCTCGGAAGGGTTAATGAGAATATGGGAGTAACTAGATGTTATCAAGGCATAAATTTTTCTCTGAAGTGTAGGAATATTTTGGATTGTTAGGGGCTAAACCAATTAGTCGACAGCCTGTACATCGCTACTGTGAGCTTTAAAAGAATCATTTTACATAAAGGATTAATTGCAATGGAGGTCCCCAAAGTATGAGATTTGTCTCATTTTAGTCCCCAATGTTTCAATTGCATCATTTTAGTCCCTGAAGTATTGAATATATTTTTATATAGTCCATCAAGCTGACAGCGTCTAGCTTGCTAACGATTTTTTATCATAAACTTATCACGTGATACTTAAATATGGACAAAAAATAATTTAGATAATTTTTGACCAAATTTTTACTCAAATTTTAGTTAAATAGCTACCCAAATTATACAGTTTTGATAATGAGTTATCTAAATTTTGGTCAAAAGTTACCCATATTACACATTTTTTGTTAAGAGCCACCCAAATTTTATTTAAGAGCTATCAAAATTATTTTTTGTCCATATTTAGGTATTACGTGACAAGTTTATGATAAAAAAATCGTTAGCAATCTGGACGTTGTCTGCTTGAAGGACCATATAGAAACATATTCAATACTTTAGGGACCAAAATGATGCAATTGAAACATTGAGGACCAAAATGAGACAAACCCCATACTTTAGGGACCTCCAATGCTATTAACCCTTACATAAAACTGATTGTGTCCCTCAGATGCACTATCAGAGAGAATGAAATGTTGTTTTGGATTGTAGGTGACACTCCTTTCGACAGTATTAAATTGCAGATAATGCACTATGAAACTAAGTTTTTTAATCTTTTGTAGTTTTTTTTGTGTTTTTTTTTTTGAATCAAATGTCAGCAAGCAATATATTCATTGTTAAGTCATTTACCGCACTTAAAAAGTGCATCTACCCAGGGGAAGGACTTCTTTAGATTCCTGAGCTTGAGTCATCTGTAGACTATAGATATAAAGTACAAAAAAAAAAAAAAAAACTAAACAATAAATTAGCCCATGAAAAATGGAATATGCCAATTTTGATATATGCGTATGTTCTGTGCCTTGAACTAGAGATTTGTAGAGATTAGCCTCATTGGAACAATGTCAAACATCTCCCTCTTAATAGAAGTCGTGTCCTAATAAACATTTTTCTTACCCTGACAAAGTTGAAGCAGAAGTTTGGTGGACATTTTACATCAAAGATTTAGAGCAGAGGAATATTCGACCACGTTTTTCTATGTTCCTAAAGTAATTGAAATTGTAGTTAGCATTTTGATGTTTAATCCTTCAAGGTCACAGATTTGACTTTGGCAAAGGATAATCAATACAACTTTTAGGATAATCCTATCCATAGGTCAATTGTCATTCCATGAATTGATTTGATTGTTACTGTATTACGTGACAAGTTTATGATTATAAATTATTAACAATTTGGATGTTGTCTGCTTGAGGGACCACATAGAAATATATTCAATATTTCAAGGACCGAAATTGTGGAATTGAAATATTAGGGATCAAAATGAGACAAACTCTATATTTTGAGAACCTATGATGCAATTAACCCTTGATAAAATTAAAGGCCAATTATTGTTAATTTAATTAAATTAAATGTTAATTCAAATATGAAATATAATATATATGTATATTACATAAAAAAATTATTTTACTATAAAAAAATTATTTTAATATTGGTAAGATAAGTATTTAATCAAATATCAATTAAATAATAAATATAAGACATAATCCAGTTAAACTTTCCCAACCGTAGTTGAGGTTAAAGGGTAATTCAGTAAAACTGCAATCTCTATTTAGTCTATTAATTAATATAATTTGATAGGGGGTGACAACAAAGATAGATTTACACTGGGGGTGGAGACAACTGCCCCTAGTACAATTTTGAATTTTTTTTTGGTAGTTTTAAAATTTTTAAAAGTTGCCCCCACTAAATATTTGTATAAATTTATCCCTACTTCTATATTTTAATATTAATTTTGGGTCGAAAAATCTAAACTACTTTATTGACTTAATTATATGTGAAGTGACGTGGTTTCAAAAGATAAATTCGAAAGTTTTAATTAGAATAATATTATTTTAATATCTCTATTACTCTATTAGGTCAAGAATTTATGATAGATTTTTAGACCCCCAATAGTTCTATTCCCTATATTTTAGTAAAATATTAGATTTTTCATGAATTAAAAATTTAGACCTAAACTTCTTCCATACGATTCAATATTGTCACTATTTCTTCAGTTTCTCTTTTATCTCTAATTCTATTTTTTCCTTACACATATAGTCACCAATTATTATCACTCAAAATTCATTTGCAAAATCACGAGTTTGATGATTATCTTTTCCTTTAAATTTTCTCTCTTGGTCAATGCTCTCTCGATAATTGAATTTTTAATTTTGATTTTCTCAAAAATTAGATTGTGGTATTGAAATTTTGGATATAATAAATTACATTTCAAAATAAATTATTTTGATTAATTGATTTTTATTATGATTTTATTTTATGAATAAGTAATAAATTGTCCCCACTGAAAAAATATTTTGGTTCCGCTCCTGCATGGCAATGATACCCTATAATCTAAGCTGCTGTTTGAAAAGATAGAAAGCATGGGCTGGGTGGAGACTGGAATGTGAAACAAGATTTGTAATGATGGATACAATTGGATTGGGCGGCGCAAATAGTGGGAGTGTTAGTGCGCCCATCTGTCTATTAATATACAAAAACAAAATCAAATTAAGGTGAGAAATATTCCTTTTATTTCTTCCCGTGCCACTAAATAAAACGAATCTCTTTACTCGCACAAACACACCCCACACCACACACGATGCTATTAATAAAAAAGTACTGATCAGGAGACATTAGCCAAAAAGAGACTAGATTAGGAGAGAGTAGTTGTTGATGTGAGGAAGATAATCAGAGTTCCTTTCCTTCGCAACAGCGAAAAATAAGATCCCTTTCCTTCGCAACTGCGAAAAATAAGATCCCTCTCTCTCTCTCTCTTTCTAAATAATAAATATAATGGTTCTATGTTATACATGCATATTTGCGTAGACAGATGGAGTCGTACAAACTCATTAAAGGGGATTATGATTCAGAAACCTGGGATCATACAATTCCAAAGAACAAGAACTGTTGTTCGGGGAACAAGTACGACAACCATAAGGATGATGTTGAATCAGCTTTCCGAATGCCTAGTTCGTCAACTTCCAAATCAGTCGCCAATGGCGGTCGTAATGTCCCAAAGATAAAAGCCCCTGGACAGGGTTGTGGTGGAAGTGGCCGCCTTGTCTCGCTGGACGTGTTTCGCGGGCTAACCGTCGCGGTAAGTGTGTTTCTCCATCGCCCTCTACCTCTCTTACCCTCATCCGCAAGGAAATATGCAATGTAACGCTGATACCACATGTCAAATGTTGACTATAACCATTAGTTTTTAGGGAAAGCTAACAGTTGTTACATTATAGTCTATAATCCCTGTAGAACATTGGTCTATTTCGAAGCACAATGACGACTAAACCATGATGGATAAAAATATAGGTTATTATTAGATTATCCTTATATTTTAGAAAACTGCACAAAATCCCATGCTTTTGAACAGGGGCGGAGCCGCAAACTTACGCTAGTAGGGGTAAATTCTAACAATAATAATACTAAATGTTAATTTAGGGACCTAAATGTTAATAGATTGGCGTTGAGCTTAGCTAAATATGTGAGGTTTGTTGAGAATTCAATTGTATGGCGAGAGAGTGCTCTGGATTTTGTAATGCCTCTTATTTTCTATGATATTCTGTATCAATAAAACATACCGTTTCTATTCAAAAAAAAGAATTTAGGGAGAAGAACCACTATTCACTAATTCAAGCAATCAAAATCTGATGAAAAGCAATACATCCATCTATATAGGGAACCAAAAATTCTAAAATTGAAGTCCTTGTATGACCCTATTACCAAAGAAGTTATAAATCAAAATACACAATTTAAATCTCACAAATCCAAAAAAATAAATAATATTAAAAAATTTCCAATTTTTGATATTCAATTCCAAAAGGCATATAACTCCTTCTAGCCCCCCCCCCCCCAAAAAAAAAAAAAAAAAAAAAGAAAAAGAAACTCCTGGATCTCACCGGTAAGTTTGCAAGTTTTGCTTATTGTGCATTACAATGATTGTCTTGTGGCATTCACTAGCTCATATTCCATTTCACTAGTAGGAAAAACAGCTTTTATCTTCTTCTTCTTCTTCTTCTTCTTCTTCTTCTTCCTTTCAACATACTATCATGTTCTTTGTGCAGCTAATGATAATTGTGGATGATGCTGGTGGAATTTTTCCTGCTATTAATCATTCTCCATGGAATGGTTTAACTTTAGCAGATTTTGTGGTGCCATTTTTCCTCTTTATTGTGGGAGCATCTCTTGGGCTTGCATACAAGGTATTTCTTGAATTGTGAACATATGATTTCATTTCCATTTCTATTTTAGATGCCTTATTATTTGTGATGGGTTCAACAAATGTTGTTATTTTTCCTATCATTTGGCATGGTAACCTTGTTTTTAGTTTGTGGAAGAGCATAATAATGTGATGAATATGTGGTCTAAGAATTCTTTCTATGATTTTACTAGTTGCTGCTGTTTCTGCTGGATGCTCTGAGGTGGAGCAAAGCATGATTGTGGCATTCTAGGCTTGTAAATTAGGAAATTATTAGTATTTGTACTATTATTATTATTAATGCAACCCCATTTAGTCATTTGCTGCCACAAGTAGTCTCCTAAGATAACTAGTACTATACGAGGGTATCAACAAGTAGTCGTAGTAGTTATTTGTATCCTTACGCTAACAAAATTATCTTTTATATATAGAACGTGTCTTGCAGACTTATCGCGACTAAAAAGGCAATATTTCGAGCAGTGAAGCTTCTAATAGTAGGACTTTTTCTCCAAGGTGCACTTCTATATTTATAACTTTTGCTATGATATGTTTACTAAAAATTCTTATTTATGACTATAGTAGAGAAAAAGGATGTGGGGGAGAACACTGTGTAACAGGATATTAAGTAATTTCATTTCTTGTACTGATGCATCTTTGAATTTTCTTTTGATTACATTCCTTTATTAGTTTCATGCACAGCTCTTTATTATATTTTGGATGTGTTTTACTTATATAATGTACGCCTCTTTTGTCCAGGAGGCTATTTCCACAGCCTCAACAGCCTAACTTATGGAGTTGACATAGAACAGATCAGATGGATGGGGATATTGCAGGTATGCTATAGAAGTGCTCTTTCTAGATGCCTGCTTCAACAGATTTTAGCTAATTGTTTACTGAAAGATTTAGCCACACTTTGAATACACACGTGTGATATAACTGTAGGCATCAAAAAATGAGCAAATTTTCTAATCTACCTAGTTTAGATAGCATAATTTTGAGTGCATCATTAATAACTATGTTTTTTCCTTTAGAGAATTGGAATAGCAATTTAGCCATACAGTGAATACACACGTGTGATATCACTGAATGAGCAGATTTTCTCATCTACCCAGTTTAGATAGCATAATTTTGAGTGCATCATTAATAACTGCGTTTTTTGTTTCCTTTAGAGAATTGGAATAGCATATTTGCTAGCAGCAGTATGTGAGATTTGGCTCAAGGGTGTTGGTAAAGTCAATTCCGGATTGTCTTTGGTGAAGAATTATCTAATGCAGTGGTAAGTAATTCATGATTAATTTCACATGGTTCTTTTTTCATTGGTTTGGAGCAGATTCAAACCCACAACATAGCATGGGGAGTAAGAATGAGCATTTTGGAGGCTATTCGAAGCCACTGGGGCTTAGCCTGTGGGTGTATATGCACATGATTTATGATCGTTAGATTCTTTGTGATGGACAAGGTGTCTCAAAGGAAGTGGTGTACAATATTGAGGCCAGCTTGAGGTTAGATTTAAGCACCATGAAAGAATAGTGAAAGCTAGTAGTGACTGTGAGTGTATGCTAGCCTTACTAAGTCCATAAGTGCGCCAGAATTGGGCTTTAACAGGGCTTAATGTGGCATCCAAGGCATGTATTGGATTCGCAGCCAGCTGAACATCTCTAGAGCATGTATAAAATCTAAACCAATCCAAACTAAAGCCAGACTTGCCCCTGATGTTGTAGTTGGGCAGTTAATCCATCACCACAAAGGCGCCACAGTGGAAGTAGGTCACATTGACCAGTTATCCACATTTTGATAAAGCTAATGAATAATGTCATGGTTTTTTGTTTTTGTGGATTGCTTGACATATGGGGTCACATTAATTATGTGAAGAAAAAAAAAAAAGGTCCTATGGGAGAGGCCTGTTGTTAAAGATGACTTTGCTGAACACATTTTCATTGTCTATTTCCTTTCTTCCCTGTCAACAGATTGGTTCTCCTGATCATGCATCGTTTTACTACATGTGCTTCTCTAAATTTTGTTGATGTGAACAGTTCAAATCCCTTTCTACCTTTCTCTCTCTCTACATATATTTATATATATAATTCCAGGGTTGTCGCTTTGGTGCTTACTGTCCTGTACATCTCCTTGTTATATTGCTTGTATGTTCCTGACTGGGAATATCAGATTCCAAGAGGAACCTCTTCTTTTGCACCAAAGATAGTCTCAGTAAGTGTTTGATTTTAGTTTTCTTTTATATCGAAGGATGTTGGGTTTAGGTCTCAGTTTTGATACTGAGGTGCATCATAGCTTGACATTAGTTATTCCCCTTGAAGGTGAAATGTGGTGTACGGGGAGACACCGGACCAGCTTGTAATGCTGTTGGAATGATTGATCGCAAATTTTTGGGCATTCAACATTTGTACAGAAGACCTATCTATGGTCGTATGGAGGTAATTCAAGCTTCATTTCATTCAGATAGCAATTTTCTTTTGGCATTCCTTGGTGTTTACTCATTAGTTCTTCTGCAGCAATGCAGTATCAATTCCCCAGATTATGGTCCACTTCCACCTGATGCTCCTTCGTGGTGTCAAGCCCCTTTCGATCCTGAAGGACTTCTAAGGTCTATTTACTTCTCCTCTTACTTCGTGAGATCAATTTGTAGCCGTTAGCAGGTGATGCTCTAGAAAGCACTCTATGCAGTTGGCTGTTTTATGTGTCTCCTTTCTGAAACAAATAAAAAAAACAATACACTGTTTGTTCATCCATTTTTAGTGAACTCCTCCAGGGGACAGCCTTTATATTATACTAGAATCTATTGCACTCTTGATCGGTGTGCAAAATTACTGCATTGATTATAAAAATCAAGTATAGTGAGAAGATAAATTGGGTAATTAAAGTGAAAAAATATTAAAGTAGTTTTGTTTTTTGGATGTGATGAAAGAGGAGAAAGTGGTAGAAGAAAGAGACGATTACCGGAAGATTTAATAAATAAGTCTGGTGGGTGCTTGGTGGGAGAGAGAGAGAGATTGGTACGTGTAATTTTGATTTTTTTGACAGTATTAATACACATTTTATAGGTGGAGACCAGATAATAACCATCCTCTCCTGCAATGGCTTAATAACTAGTATTACACTCTCATCCAAATAATAGAAAATGAATGATCCGACTAGTTTAGGAAGTTAGGATATTTAAATTAGCCCTTCTTTGCTTTTTAATCCATTTTCTAATGAAACTAAATTAAACATGGACTACCCGTAAGCCAGTTGCTTTATAGGTAGCAATTCAGTCTGACACTTCAGCTGAATGGGCCTCCTATATCTCTTCTTCTGTTGGTAGGCCTATCAATGGAATCTGATTAGTCAAATATGGATTGATATTTTTTATTCATTATCCAAATCTGAATTCAAATCTTTTATATCATATTTAATGGATTTAGATTGATATACTAGCGTCCCGCTTATGATTCGAACTGAATTATGGGTGTGCAGGTATATAAATACATAATGAAATAAATGATTGCATGATGAAATTGAATTGAGATTTGGATGCAATCTTTAAAACTCTGCTCAATTGATTTAAACGAACTGGATTGAATTTATAAGAAATTCGGATGTGAATTGTAAAATGAAATGCATTTGGATATTCACATCAAAAATTTAATCGGGTTCGTATTAGACGAAAAATCTAATTCAAATCCAATCCGCCGATGGTCTTATCTGTTTGCTTCCCCCATCCCCCAATTGTTCCCCTTCCCCTTTGTCGATTGCCCCGTACTAGTCGGGCTCCCCCCCCCCCCCCCCCCCCCCCCCTTTCCAAATTACAGATGACACCCCTCATCCACCACTCACCATTGGCTTACCTCCCCCATCTGCAGACCGTCACCCACACGCCAAAGCCTTCTAACGGGTTGACTCCCCCCACTGTAAAATGGGTTGCATGTGTTGTGCCCCTCACCTGCTCGAAGAAGAGGACTTTCAAAATGACATGCTGTTGTGGGTGAGGGGTGTGGGTATGCAGTTTTTTTTTTTTGTTTGGGGGGGTGGGGGGTAGGTGAGGGGGAGAGGTGGGCCATCACTGGACAAGGGTGAGGGAGGAACCCCAACTGGTAGGGAGGAAAGACACCAATAGAGGGGGAGGATGCCACTGATAGTGGGAGAGGATGGACCTCACTGACTAGGAAGGGGGAAGCTAAAGGGGGGTGAGGTGGGAGAGGGTCAGCTGATGCTGAACAGCTGCCCGAGAGCCCACTGATTTACTGGTATGCCATGGAGAATTTAAATGCTTTTCTAATTGACCCTTTCTTTGATGTTGTAGTTCAGTGATGGCTATTGTCACTTGTTTGGTTGGTTTGCATTACGGGCACGTTATTGTCCATTTCAAGGTTATAGTATTTCAACTTCTTATGTATGGTTTCTGTTATTTAGAATGAAGATTTATGTTTGCTTATTCTTATTCATCTTTCCCACATGCAGGATCACACCAATAGACTTTTGCAGTGGATGATCCCATCCTCTGGCCTTGTAGTATTGGGTGTTACCTTCAACTTTTTTGGTAAGAAGTTTAGTTTCACTTTCCTGGTTACTGTTCTGAAACTGTGGTGTAGTAATAGCATGTCACCTTGTCCTCCTTAACATTTAACACCTTTCTGTGTTACAGGAATGCATGTAAACAAGGCTCTCTACACATTTAGTTACATGTGTCTTACCGCTGGTGCTGCTGGCATTCTCTTTACTGGAATATATGTATTGGTAAGATCTTTGGACTCTTTCTCCTGCAAACGACACCACTTGAACAAGTTTCCTTCCTATATATTTTATATTTGGGCTTGCTACACTCTGATTTTATATCAATGATTTCTGGTCTCCCTTGTTGAATATTGCATCCATCAAGGAGCAATGAGCAATCAAAATGCTAGTGTATAACTATGGGCCTGTTTCTCATACAGGTTGATTTGTATGGATATAGACGCTCAACTTTCGTGTTGGAATGGATGGGAATGAACGCATTGCTGATTTATATTCTTGCAGGCTGCAATATCCTGCCCATTATCCTACAAGGATTCTATTGGAGACAGCATCAAAACAACATTGTACGTATCTTTTAATTAATATGGTCTTGTCACATGGAGTTTCTCTTGTTCCTTTCCATAGTTTATTGAGTTAGCAAATTATGATAATGAAGGTGGGCCTTAGCGCACCGGTAAAATTGTATTATTGTGACGCACGTCTGATCAAGTGACAAGAATCTTGTGCACTAGATCGCCCTTTTAGCAAATCATAACAATGATAATAATACATTATTATTATTGTAATAAAATTACTAAGAATAATAAAATAATATTTTTTACTGACAATAAATTATCTTTGGCAGCTTAGATTAATTGGAATCGGGGCATAAGGATTAGAAGACGAGGTATGCTACAGAAAGATTTCAGGCCGGAGAAGTTCATCACGTCCATCTAATTTTAGCAAGTTGCCGACAAGGATAGGAGATCTTGTGAGAATTTTGTAGGAGTGGAAGCAACTACATTCTCTATTTCTCATATATTTCTTAGACCCGACTTAAAATGTAGCAGATACTGAAGGAGCAATCGGAAGCTTAGGAGAATATTGTTACATCTTATGAGACTTGAGGTTGTTTTCTCAAAAACTTTAATGTCTTGGAAAATTCTGCACTCATATAAGAAAACTTTTTTCCATGATAATTAGATTGTGTGCCTGCCTGGTAGGCATAGGAAAATTGGACAAAACAGAATAACCATTTTTTTTTTTTGGGAGAATTACACTCGGACCCCTCGAGGTTCGTCACTTAATTATTGAGACTCTCTAACATTTAAAATATTATACACAGATCCTTTAAAATTTGTACGCATATAACACTTAAACCCCTGCTGTCAAATATCTGTTAATACCGTTAATAATTACACCCAGACCACTTAAAATTTGTAGGTGTATAATATTTACACCTCTCAAGTTTAAAATGTTATACTTACACTAAAAATATTCTAATGAAAGATAGAATATAAAATATTTTAAGTTTTATAACCAAAATTCATTATTTATTGTATCATTTATTGAAATAAAATAAAATAAAAAACTAATTTTTAAAAAAAAAATCATAATTAGTATACAATTATACTATCTATTGGAATAAAACTAAAAAAATCAAACAAGAGGTATAAGTCATTCATAACAAAACATGAATTTTACAAACCAAAATTCATGTTCTATTATGTCATTTATTGAAATAAAATCATAAATAAAAATCTATTTTTTTCTTAAAAAAATCATAATTAGTATATAATTATACTATCTATTGGAATAAAACTAAAAAAATCAAAGGAGTCAAACTATAATGGAGACAATATATTCTAGCTTTAATTGAGGTAATTTGGTTGTTTAAAATTAAATTCCAATAAATAGTATAATTATATACTAATTATAATTTTTTAAGAAAAAATTAGATTTTTATTTTTAATTTTATTTTAATAAATTTCATAATAAAACATGAATTTTGGTTGTAAAATTTAAAATATTCACATTCTATCTTTGATTTGAGTATTTTTGGTGTAAGTTTAACATTTTAAACTTAAGGGGTCTAAGTATTACACTCTACAAACTTTAAGGGTTCTGAATGTAATTTACTAGTAAGGCATGGGTCTAAGTGTTACGCGTAGACAAACTTCAAGGGATCTATGTGTAATATTTCAAATGTCAAGGGATCTGAGTGATCAGTCTGGGTGCAATTCTCTTTTTTTTTAATGAACATATACAAAGGGATACATGCATATTTTGAAAATACTTTACTCAATATTATTCCATTGTGTATATTCATCAAGAATCATTATTTGATTACAACCCATGGATTGTGCCCTCTATCATTTTCGATGGATAAATGTTGATTATGTTTCTAATTTCTTTGATTTCGACCAGACAACTACTTTATTTCATCATATAATACTCACTCTGATCAATATGTACAATCAACAATCCAGTAAATCATTGGGCAATGCCCGTAACTCAGGGGAAAGAGAGTTCCTCTCCCCTTTAATATCCATAGTGGAGTATGCTCATTCTTACCTTTTAAGTGACAAAGGAGGTGAGTGTACTCCATTTTACTAGGGTTTTTTTTGGGTAAATAAACCATTTTATTGAGATAGGCAAGCAAGGGTTATAGGAAAATTAGGAAAACTCCTTTAATCGAATACAATTAAACTAAATTGAGTAATCAAATGAAGCTTTACAAGCAAAACCTAATTACATTCTTGTTTGCCCTGCCAAAAGAAAACTTCAAATGCGTCAAAGAAATGCCATCATCAACTATACAATCAGGACAACAAAGAAACCCTTTCTGTAGTCACTGCCAAGATAGCAAACGATATGCCACCAAATTCCAACCCTGCAGAATCCTTCTATTTTGTGAGAGAGGGGACTTCAATGAGGATGATCTCCTCTACTCATATTCAGTATCATCTATGATGTTGTACCAGAATTCTTAAAAATATTGCAAAAGATTCTTGAAATCCTTTCTTGCCACACTCATCACAAAAATTGAAGGACAGAAGACAAGGTGACAACCCCTTTGAGGATTGCGGAGACCAAAAAACGATAAATGGATTTTTCAGATTTATTCCAAAAAGGTGTCATGTTGAACCCCATATAGAAACCGGATAATACTTTGCATCTTAAATTTAAATTTGGGATCCCATATGAATCTCAAATAAATAAAAACCTTTGGATGAATGTGACTGATCAAGGGTCTATATTAATTGATTTGGAATGAATGGCTGGCCCGTCAACGTTAGATTCAATACTTGTACTTGTCATGTGCTCTGACAAACCCAAAAAACTCGTGTTTAGAATTTGATTCCAAGTAGCTCTTGTCAACAGAGTGTATATGTCCTAAGGCTCCATCATTACATATTTATTCTTTAGGCAAGACTATAATACTTCAACCGACTTCAATATCTAAATCCTAATTTCATCTCATGGTTTCGAATTCACCCAATTATCCATGTCTTACAATCTCCCAATCTAAGATTACGTATGGTATATACGCATGTAACCCCCCTCGTGCCATAGAAAAATACTATTGTTTACTACAAAACAAAACCCCTTTCCACATAACACAATCTATGGTTTCTGATGATACCAAGAAGAAGTACGCAAGCTCAAACAAGTCTACAATGCAACAAATGGATTAGCTGACCTAATCCCAGTCTGGATGACCTAACTCACCAGGATCCAGGTCAATTAAGGCACAAACCAACTCAACAATTATTAAAGTAGTTCGATAGGTGTTGAAGTAGCTCAGCTTACACTGGGAAAGGACAAAAGAGCCATTACACTACCAAATCTTACCTTGGGCAAGATTAATCTATCTCTAGAATGCCACGTCACAAGTTTCTAAAATGCCACATCATACCAAGGGAGGAGAGCCTCTAACGGTCAAATATTTCCTACAATATTCTAATAAACTAGGGGACCACACCATTATTGCTAGAGGACTACACTACTCTAGTGTCTAAATAGGTAGGTCCTTACCTTGGCAAAAAGAAGCTCAATTGTACTCTCAAGAGTGTAACTGTCTTATTCCCCAAGTAATACACACCAGAAGAGCAAGAGCCTTTATTATAGTGGACTAGCCTAGCTCTTCAACTTGTTGAACCACTTATTTCCTTGTGTTCTTGCTTATTGTTACTCTATTCATATACACAGCTCATTCACACCACATAGAGCTTGTTTTGCTCCCACTGCTAATAGTCCTCGACTTCATACACCATTTGTGACGCCCCAATCTCCGGGGGTCCTATATTAACCGTTGACCACCCGTCAACCCGCGGAAATAACCATGGATGTCACTCAACCTAACACCACGGTAGTAGCATCCCCTTAACCGGGATCTTAATTCACCATTGTTAACCGGATTCGATTATTCATTTGGGTTCAACCAATATTCGATATACCATGATTTATACTCCATTTACATCATTGGAGGGAAAGGAAACGTAGATTGAAAATAGGGCGAAACTGGGCAGAGAGTACCGGTACTGGGTACCGGTACTGAATGGTACCGGTACTGGGTACCGGTACGGAATGGTACCGGTACTGGACACCGGTACCCTCTTTCCAGTGGGTTGACAGTACCGGTACCGGGTACCGGTACGGAATGGTACCGGTACTGGACACCGGTACCCTCTTTCCAATGGGTTGACAGTACCGGTACCGGGTACCGGTACTGAATGGTACCGGTACTGGATACCGGTACCCCCCTTTCCAGTGGGTTGATAGTACCGGTACCGGGTACCGGTACTGAATGGTACCGGTACTGGGTACCGGTACTCTCTTCAAAATTTTCAGATTTTCACACTGCTTCGCCCTATTTTCAATCTACGTTTCCTTTCCCTCCAATGATGTAAATGGAGTATAAATCATGGTATATCGAATATTGGTTGAACCCAAATGAATAATCGAATCCGGTTAACAATGGTGAATTAAGATCCCGGTTAAGGGGATGCTACTACCGTGGTGTTAGGTTGAGTGACATCCATGGTTATTTCCGCGGGTTGACGGGTGGTCAACGGTTAATATAGGACCCCCGGAGATTGGGGCGTCACACCATTGGTTTGGCATCGTCTATGGGAACAATTGTCATTGTTCTACCTCAAATCTACCTTGTCCTTGTTTGCTTGATGGTTCTCATGAGAAACATGAGCCAAAACCCAAAAAATTAGAAACGAGTATTGTCACCACCATCTCCTCTTGCAAATCTGCCTCTAGAGGAGCCATAAACCTACCAACAAACCATGCTACGCCTTCTTAGGCAAAACCAACAAATCATCGTTCTCCTCACTGCCCAGCAATCTCATAACCCTCTCCTTCCTCAACCACCTCTTAATGGGGTCATTGAGGAAGACAACTAGAGCCATTTTGACGATTACACTCACCACCATTGAGCCTAGACAGAGTAGGAAGATGAGGCGCACAATAGAACTGGCAGAGAGAGGAGTCACATTCCTCAGCTTCCTCTTTAGCCAGTCCCTCTGAACCAGTATTGGAAAAATCTAATCAAGGGAGTCTAGGATGAACTGGGCAACATGAAGAATATCATTAAGAACAAAGTTTCAGTCTCCATGGAAGCTCTAGTTAAGCAAACAGAGTCTCATTTCACCCAGGAGATCTAGCATTTTTCCCTTCCTGCTAAGTTCAAGATGCCTCAGACGGAGGCCTTTGATGGAACTAGGGACCCCTTCGATCACCTAAACACTTACAAGGACAAGATGGAACTTCATGGCTACCAAAATCCAGTTTGGCACGGAGCCTTCCCAATCAATCTCAAACGTTCTATACTGACATGGTATAATTAGCTACCTCTATCCTCCATTAGTTCCTTCAAGGAACTATCTATGTAGTTCGTCTCCCACTTCATTGGTGCAAGGACGCACCTCAAACCGACCTCTTATCTCCTTAGCATAAAACAAAAGCTAGATGAACGCTGAGGAAATATGTCCAACGCTTCAACTAGGAATCTCTTCAGGTGGATGGCCTGGATGGCAAAGTGGCTCGGACAACGTTCATCGCTGGGCTTCATCCTTCTGAGTTCCTCTTCTTTGTCTCTAAAAACCCTTATACTAGCATGGCTAATGTGCTAGCCAAAGCAGAAAAGTGTATCAATGGGGGGGAAGTCCTCCGTGCTAGACACAACTCTTCAGTTGCATCAGATCAGCATTGAGGCAAAAAGAGGAAAGTGACTAGTCCCAAGAAAAATTGAGACCCATCTCCTAAGAGAAAGGGAGATGTGTGAGATTAGTTAGGACCCCCTAACCCAAACTTTCATCCAAGGTTCACACCAGAACAATATACGCCTCTGAGCACATTAGTGGCATAGTTGTTGCATGATGTGTAGCATAAGAAATTTGTCAAGTGGCCCTAAAAAATGAGGTCAGATCCTTGCAAGATGGATCACAACAAGTATTGCAACTTCCACAAAAATCATGGGGCACGACACAAATGAGGTCATCTAGTTGAAGTGAGAGATCGAGTTCCTCGTCTAGATAGGACATCTTAAGTGATTCGTGGCTCGAGAAGGAGATGACCGAGCTGAGAATCACCAAGAACCACCTCAGGCAAGACAACAACATTAACAACCCCTTGGTGAAATTAGGGTCATCTCGGGAGAATTTGATAGAGGAGAAGAATCTAGATCATCCATAAAATACCATGTGCGAAAGACTTGTTCTAAGGACTTCTCTGAAATATGTGTTGTGCAAAAGTCTCCTAGTCTCAACACAGAGATCACCATCTCAGACGCCGACCTAGATGGATGTCAGCTCCCTCATGATGACCCTCTAGTTATGAAGGTTGTAATAGCCAACAAAAGCATCTATCGAGTCCTTATTGAAAATGACAGCTCAATCGACAGCATCTTCGTGAATGCCTTTGATCAGCTCGACATTGGTCGAGAACAACTTGAACCCGTCATTTCTCCCTTAGTTGGATTCTTAGGAAATAAAGTATATCCCCTCGGCTGTATTCATCTTATCTTGACAATTAGAGAACCTCCCAGCCAAGCTATTACCATAGTTAAGTTTCTTATTGTTGAGGCCCCCTCAACCTATAATGTCATACTGGGAAGACCTTCCTTGAATACTCTCAAAGTTATTCCTTCTGCCTATCATTTGGTGATGAAACCCAAGTAACACAAACCAAGGGAGCATGAGCCTCTATTACAATGGACTAGTCTAGCTATTTAGTTTAGTGAACCACTTATTTTCTTGTGTTCTTGCTTACTAGTACTCTATTCATACACATATAGCTCATTCACACCACACAGAGCTCGTTCAGCTCTCACTACTAATACTCCTTGATTTCATACACCATTAGTTTCAATCACAACTTTACTTGCACTCTAATATGCATTTATCAACTCACAACATGGAGGATACAAATTTAGTCTTCCAATAAACACCCCTATATCTACACCAAATGTATACATATACATAAACTTACTTGTATAAATGATGCTTTTTATTTTTCAAAAAAATAAATCAACTAAGGGGCTCGATGTAAGAACTCATACTAGAATTAGATGAGAATAATATCATCTTAATATTTGTCCTTGAATGAATAAAAGGATTGTAGAAACCTAAAATGTTGTTGAAAGATTTATCATAAAATTTGAGTTTTGAGTGAATTGACTTTCGGGTCAAACTTAGTTTCGAAGGTGTTAAGTTTGAGAAAGGTGGCTAAGTAATTTTGTAAATATTTTTAGGTCAAAATAAGTTTCCAATGAATCCAGAAGGTTGAAAAACATTGGAAGAGGTTATATGAGATGTATTAGAAGTTTAGAAGTATTCCGGAGTTAAAAACTATTTTTGAGAGGATTTGGGTAGGAAGAAATTTGACACTATCTTAGTATTTTAGTCATAACTTTTTAATCTGAACTCCGATTGTGCTGATTTGTTTACAGTAAAAACTAAATTTCAAGGGCTACAAAAGTATATTTCATGAAAATTTCATGAATCGGCTTCTAACTGGATCAAAATGTCATCCGGATTCTGGACAAAAAGTCAGACGCGTTCGGACGAGAGAAACACACGTCCAGACGCACCAGACAGAACTTAGATGATCTTTGTTGAGTGTTTTCTCCACTTTTGGCATTTTAAATACCTAGGGAATGACCCTTAGGCCTATGTTCAGCAACTGTTTATCCAAGAAAACCCTAGAAAGCTTGAGAGAAAGAAAGAGATGAGACATGAGGAGGATTCTCACTTCGGGATTTATTCAAACACGCTAGGGTTATCTTCAATCATAGGATTAAAGGTAGGGGATTCTTCTTGAGTTATTTCATTGAGACTTAGGGTATTACCTATCTATGTTTTCAATCTTCTTGATAATTATATGATAAATATTTATGAGTTTTTGGTTTTTTTATTATTGAAACATAGTTTTAAACAAAATACATGTTTTGGTTCAAATAATACTAGTTCTTGAATTTTCAAAACCCTAGTTTTTCTAAATACATGTTTGGTTATGAAAAATACATGGATTCTTGATTTCTAAATTCCTATTCTTGATTAAACCATGTTTTCATCTAATACTTGTTCTTGTTCCAAGAAATTATGATTTTTGGCAAAATCCTAGAATTTTGGCAAAATCCTAGAATTTTGTTATCAAAATTGTGAAGGTTTTGTTGATATGATATCTTGCATATTTTCATTCCTTTATTACTATAGCATATTGAGAATTGTGCAATTGTGATACTTGAATTGTTAATGAAAATTGTGATTGGTTAAGATTGCGATTGTTGAAAAAATTATGGTTTCATCTCTTGTATGGTTTGGGTGTGTCAGATTTAAATTGCCTTTGAGAGATGTTATAAAGTGTTAGAGGTTAGTCTATCCCAGTGGGGATGAGATAGTTGCCTAAAACTTATAGTGGATTGTTGTTTGTGAGAGCAACTACTATTCTTTACATAAGTTCGAGGCTGAGGGATGGTATACCTTTCCTGGGAAGAACTCGTCAATACCGTGGGAGGCGGTATACGCCCTTCCTAAAGTGGTTTGTGATTTGGCCCTGCGAGAAATGATTGAGATTGTTTGGTTTGTGGTGGGTGAACGAGGTAGAATCATTGTGTAGATTCCTAAGAAGCAACCAACATACATGAAAATATGGAATGATGCTACTGAGTTATTTATTGATTGCTTTAATTTCTAGAATGTTTATTCCTGTTAGTGATTTACTGTATTTCGTACACTTGAGATCATTATAACTGACATGGTTTCAAAAAGATTTATATATGCTATTTTTCAAAAGAGACTTATCTTCTTTTTATTGTTTTAAAATCTTGTTGGGATTTGAGAGGGACTTCCTACGGGCTTTTTCTCGCCCCCTACAACACACTTACAAGTTTTGACATAGAAGATGATGTCTATGTGGATGAGCAGGTTGATTATGAGCTACAAGAAAATCAAGATGTAGACACTGTCTTAGAGGAATAAAGTTGTTTTATTTTTGGTTTAGTGTTTGAGAGATTTTTGTGAAACAATGTTTTAGCTAGTTTAATTATTCTACTGCTAGATATTATTTGGTTTTGAATTGTAAGTTAAAGAAGTTACCATGTGTTATTGGCTTTAGTATTTATTTTTTGTCAGGTGAATGGATGGTTTATTATTTAATAGTTATTGTAGTTGCTCTCATGATTGGATAGTTTTAGATAGTAATGCCTTCCAGAGTGAATTTTGAGGCATTACACTAGAAGAATTACCTTATTGTTGATCCTCTCCCCCTTTTTATTTCCTCCTTTCTCAACCCAGTTTTCTCTCTCCCTTTCTCTCCAATTTTTGTTTTTCTTTCTATTTTCTTATATGTTTATATATAGAATAAATTTCAACCATATTTTTATTTTTTATGAAAACACACAAAGGGACACATACATATTTTGAACATAATTTATCAAAGAATGAGTTTCAGGTTGACTAATAAGCTATCACACACTCCTCCAAAGGTTGGAGGTAGTGTTTGGACTTGGACTTGTTGGCTTTCTTGAGTTCTTGTGACTTTAGTATGATGTTGGGTAATGTATATTCAAAATATACATGTATCCCCTTATATGTGTTCATTAAAAAAAAAATCCACTCATACTCCCTGACATTTGACCAAATAACATGGATATCCCCTAGCATTACAAAAATGACACGACGGCCTCAAAAGGTGGCCGCGTTAATGGACTTGGTACAATTACTTCTTTAACCTCAAGCTGATTTGAAGAAGAATAAAAGATTTCAAATAACAAAACAAATCCAATAAAATAATAAAAATATAGCAAACCTATTACTATTGCCCCAACCAATCCAATATAGTGCATTATTTGTCTGATGTCATCATTTTTCGTTAAAGTTTTTGACTTTGTTGCAAAGAAAGGCGTTTCAAGTTGTAAATGTCAAGAGATTGTCATATTATTTTTGTAATATGAGAGAATGTCCATGGTATTTGATCAAATGTTAGTGGGTGTGGCTGAATTTCATTAATGATACATCTGCCTAGATTTTAGGCCATAATTTTGTTTGGAAATGATCGAAACAATGCTTAAATCGAAATTTTAATGTTTTGAGATATTTCAATATGTTTCATCTTGTTTATACAATTGTTTTGGAATCTTTGAGGTGCTTTAAAATGTTTTGGTATATTTTTACCAATATTTTCAAAATATTTTAGAAATAAATTTCTAAATTTATTATTCATTTCCATCATGTTTTGACACATTTCTAAAATGTTTTAGATTTCTAAGTGATGGAAACAATACATCGAAAGAAAATTTTTGATCCTTCACTTTTCTTTTGTTTGCTTTTTCAAATCCACAATCTAGCGTGACACTTGGCTTCCTTTTTCAATTATGTTGAGCTACTAATTGATAGTTAAATGCTATTAAATAAATTAAAAAAAAAAATTTGTCGGCCATTAGATTTTCTTTCTAAGAGTTTTTGATTTTATGGTTTTATTTAAGAATTTTTTAGAGGTCGGTCCCTAGGTCCAATAGGATTTCCAAAAAAAAAAAAAATCACTTGCCAATTTCTTTTTGAATTATATCCCTTTTGAAAAGTCAAAGAAATGGTCATAATTAAAACCCTTTAAAAATGGAAAAAAATAACAACAATGACATCACGTAATTAAAACACATATTCTAAAAATCTATGTCATCATAATGTACCTTCTTCCCAAAAAATTCATATCGTCAGACAGGTACACTAAATTAATGACCTGTTTTAGACTAACATACCCATCAACTGGAAGTTTGAAGATACATTAAGTTACATTTACGTATAGCAGCTTCACTCAATGTATCTCTACAACAGATACATTGAGATTAGACATCCGCGATAGACGCCTCTTTGATTAACTACGAAATTAATACCATAATAAACATACATTTAAACCTTTTCATCTACCTCTTGGAAAATACCTCTAGAAATAGCGTATCTAAAATTCAAAACAAAAACACACAAAAAAAAAGGAACAATCAAGGCCGCAAAGGTCACAAACTAACATGCAAATTCTTTTAGATTTTCTAGACGATGGCTACGCATGCAATTTGATATCGACCATCTCAAATCCGAATTTACATGTCCAACAAAGAAAAATACGAGTAGAAGAAAATAGCGAAGTCCTCCAACAAAAAGTTGCAAAAGGAGAAGAAGAAAGCGAAGAAACTTGAAGCAGAGTTGAAGGACCTCAAAAAATGATATTTTTTTCTATTTTCTTCTTTAAATATAAAAAAAATGAACCACATATGTAATCTCTCTTTTTATGAATGAAATATAATATTTAATTTTTAATTTGTGTACCTATGATAATTTAATTTTGTACACCTGAACGATGAACGACATATGCAAATTTCCTTTCTATTGAAGTAAGACTTCTTCTCATCTATGATCAACACTAATTGAGAGCTTTAAGGAAAAAAAACACTATCCAAAGCAGTTAAGAGGTTTCCTTTTTGAATTCAAAGGTTTCATGCGAATTCAAAAATCCAATCTAACATCTTTTTTAAATTCTTTCAAATTTTGAATATGTTGTAATTAATTCATTTAAGAGAACAAAACCATGTCCCCCCAGGTGTAATTTTGAACTTAATAAAGGTACGCTAAAAAAATAGGTACGTAATTAAAAAAAAATATATATATATATATATATATATATATACACTTTCGAGCCAAAAAATAACAGGTACACAATAAAAAAATATAAAAAATAACAGATACACAATAATCGTTGGACAAGTACAATAAAATATAGATCGTCAGATAGATTCACTAAAACACAGATCATTAATGTGTCTTCTTCTCCATAAAAATAACAGATACGTAATAATCGTCAGATAGATACACTAAAATACGGATTGTCATACAAGTAAACTGAAACACAGATCGTTAATGTACTTACACCTACCAAGAAATACGTAAAACTTATATATCTACTTGTTGTACCTACCAAATCAAAGACTAATATGCGACCGAATATATTCCAAACTGCTAGGTTGTTGAATTTGAAATTCAAAACAATAGACATAATCTAAAAATACTCAATAACAAACGCAAAAAAAATAAGGAAACCAACTGTATTTGAGGTTGAAATAATGTGATGAGGGTAAAATGGGTATTGAAAACATACTAACTACCCAACTCTTACATACTCGTGTCAACCTAGGGACCTCATACAATATTTTTTTTTAAAAGGAGAACCTTTTTTTATATTAAAAAACAGATAGAACAAAAAGTGATTTATACACCAAAATAGAGATCCTAGCCTAATTAACTATTTATCCGCCTGGTTTACGGGCTTCAAATAGACAATTAACAACTCAGTTGTAGTGGCCCATATACCCCTTTTCACACATACCTACGCTCAGATCAAATATCCGTTAGTTAGGAGATACCTAACCATTTTCACACATCAATTTACAAAATACCAAACTAATTTCAAGCAGAGAAGAAAGTGTTTGATCTCTGTGCCACCACTCAATTTGAAAACATATCATGGCTCTCTAGTTATGTTATGCTTGCGCTTTTTGATCATGTAGACGGGCATTTCAACTTCTTTATTTTGAATAGATTTGGGCATTACAAGTTGTGCGCGGTGAATTTCGCACAATAGTTGTAAAAGACAGATCTTTCCCTTGGTGATCTCGTATTTGCCTTGAACATCGAAGGTCTCGTGGCAAAGAAAGGACTTCAAGGGCCAAATGAGGCCTATGGAGTGGTGATGAATTGTTTCAAGAGGGCTGCTCGATCAACCCAGGCGGATCGAGGATGGTTCCTGGTACATAGTAAACAGGTTAGGAAGGGCGCCAGAGTGTTTTTCGGCGTATCCCCTCGGACGATCAAGTCAGTTCTTTGAGAGAGGGGAAGGAGAAAGCACTGTTGTGTTCTTGAGAGGTGATTTTTGCGTACATTTGCTTTGTATTTTTGGAAGCTATTTATACCCACCAAAGGCTCATCATTACTAGGGGCCTAGATAATAGGTAGCGTCCAGATATCGGGCAGTGTGCCCCATATTTCGCATGGGGGAGACCCCATTATTAATTGCTCGGATCCCCGAGCAACCAATGCTTATGTAAGGACATTAAGTGCTCGGATCTCGGAACATTTAATGCTCTCTTTCCAATGCTGAGGCATTAAATGTCCTGATACTGGAGCATCTAATGCCCTTCCTTTCTGACTTCTCGAGTCGTTGTTGGTGTCCCATCGACTGAAGATTCATTAAATGCCTGCCTGAGATTGCGCATGTCAGTAGGGATATTTTTGCCTATTTGCCCCTCATCGTGCACTTTATGCCACGCGTCATGCTCCCCTTGGAGGAGTGTTGAGTTGGTCCTGCCATTCTGACCTCCTTGTGCAGAGTACCCTCATGATTTCTAGTCTAGTTGAGGCTGATCAGCTGTCAATCAGTAGCCTTTCTATAAGTCGGAGTTATGTGGTAGGGCCACAGTCCCAGCAATTATCCCTGGGCGTCGAGGACACACGGGCGTCTTGGAGTGGAGGTACTCTTGGAGCCGAGGGTACTCAGTTTGTTCAAGAGAATGGAGATTCCCCGGGGCCAAAGGGACCTTGTCGTCTGAGAGCAACGTCCCTCGGCACCAAGCACACCTTGGTGCCGAGGACACGTATTTTTATCAGGGAGACCAAATGTCATCGGTGCCGAGGACACGTGTCGCGATCTGCTTCTATCTCAGAAGTGCCCAGCCCTTTGATTTTCTTACGGAGGGGAGACGTGTCGTCGGAAGGTGAAATAGCTCAACTGTCTTAACTGTCCCATCAATGCTCTTAGCCGTTTTTCGTCTTTTGGAGATCGTGTGAATTGAATGCGCCCTCTTCATGCTCCTTGCGCAATGATAGGGACAGGCTCTATATAAACAGAGCCTTGTTTTCATTCTGCCACTTTGGCTCAATCGCTATTGCAGAGTCTTTTCGCCGGAGATCTTCATCGAAGGAACCTGCAAATCGTCTGAAGGTGCCATCTTTTCCACACCGTCGAAGACAAGCCTCAAACCTGTGTCAAACCACGCTCGTCTTTCCAGTCGCAGAGAAGGGATTCCATTCTACATAGCCAATCTTCCATTTTTCTGGTGAGTCTTTGCGTTTGTTGCTATCTTCTCTCTTTCTTCCATTTTCTCAGGCGAATGGTCACCTTACAGGCCACCATCGCCCTCCTTTATCTTTTTTCATGTTATAGCGCCCTTTAGGATTCCCTTTTTAGAGGACATCCCTGGGAACCCCCCACCTTCTCATTTCTGAGTCATGCCGAGGAGTCGCCGCCCTTTCGCCGAGGTCCAAGAGGTTGGGACCTCTAGGCCGAGGAAGTACTCGATTAAAGGCGTCCAGCAGATAACCAATTTCAAAGCTCACTACGACATTCCCCGAAGCGTCGGCGTGGATGAGTTTAATCCTGCGCGTCACCGTTTCAACGTCGGTACCGAGGATGCCATGCCTTTTTATACCAAGGCAATCATGGAGGGCAGGATCAAATTCCCCCTTCATCCACTCCTACTCCAATTCCTGTCCCGATTCCATCTCTTCCTGGGGCAGTGCTGTCTAAATGTATTTAGGATAATTATGGGGGTCGTCGAGCTCAATGGGGGCCTCGAGGTCAACCTTGGCCTCGAGGACATTCTCTTTTGCTATACTTTGCTGAGGGTGATGCCCCAGCGAAGCTTTTATCTAAAAGCGCGGGACCCGTCCATGTATCTCGTAACCCATCTCCCTGACTCGAACAAGTAGTACAAGGATGACTTGTACAAGCATACCTCAGGGGTCGGTCTCAAAGTTTGCGAAGACTCTTAGGGGTGATCTTCGCCCTGAGCAACATAGTCGATCATCGCCATTCTTCAAGGGTCATTTTCCATTCAGGGGACATGCCCCTGCATATTAGTTGAAGGCTGGGGTTCACAAGTCTCGGCCCTCGAGCCGTGCTCTTCCCAGGAGGCTTGCCCCCGACTTTTATTCAGAATTTGGAGTCCTTGAGATTGCTCCCAGGACCATGTCCTTTCCAGGAGGCTTGTTCCCGTTCCTTATTTGGAGGCAGGAGTCCTTAAGACTTCGCCTCCAGGGCCATGCCCTTCCCAGGAGGCTTGCTCCTGTTTCTTATTTGGAGGTAGGAGTCCCTGAGACTCTGCCTCCAGGGCCATGCCCTCTCCAGGAGGCTTGCTCATGTTCCTTATTTGGAGGCAAGAGTCTCTGAGACTCTGCCTCCAGGGTCATGCCCTTTCCAGGAGGCTTGCTCCTGTTCTTTATTTGGAGGTAGGTGTCCCTGAGACTCCGCCTCCAGTGCCATGCCCTTCCCAGGAGGCTTGCTCCCGTTCCTTATTTGGAGGCAGGAGTCCCTGAGACTCCGCCTCCAGGGCCATGCCCTTTCCAGGACAATTCACTTGGCATAAATCGGATATTTAATTCTCAAAAGTAGTATTTCTTCAAATTCATTACATTCCAAGGAAGAATTACTGCATTTTCGTCTAAATCTTCAAGTTTGTATGATCCGGAGCCTTCTGCTGACGTGACCTTGTATGATCCCTCCCAGTTGAGCCCCATCTTTCCATCTGCTGGGTCTCGGGTGTTTGCTACCACCCTCTTGAGTACTAGATCGTCTGCTTGGAACTCTCGGGGTTTGACCCTTTTGTTGTACAGCCTGGATATCCTTTCCTGGTATTTAGCCAATCTCAAGGCAGCCACTTCTCTCCTTTCCTCCGCAAGGTCCATGTCCAAGCTGAGTTGACGGTCGTTGCCCCCTTTGTCGAAGGCTTGTGTTCTTATGGTAAGGAGGCCTACTTCCAACGGAATGACTGCCTCTACCCCGTATGCGAGGGCGTAAGGGGTCTCTCCCGTGGAGGTTCGAGGGGTGGTCATGTATGCCCACAGAACGTTCAAGAGCTCGTCCACCCATTTTCCCTTGGCTTTTTCCAGCCTCTTTTTAATTCCGTTAATGATAGTCTTGTTGGAGGACTCCACCTGTTCGTTAGCTTGTGGGTATGTAGGGGTGGAGTAGTAGTTCTCAATTCCAAGGTGCTCACAAAAAGACTTGAAAGACCCGCTATTAAATTGGGTACCATTGTCCAAAATGAGTGCACGGGGGACTCCAAACCTAGTAACTATGTTCTTCCATACAAACTTCTTGGTATCTATGTCCCTGATATGGGTGAGTGGCTCCGCTTCCACCCACTTGGTGAAATAATCAGTTCCGACAATCAGGAACCTTTTGTCTCCAGGAGCCCTTGGAAGGGGTCCGACTAGATCGAGTCCCCATTGAGCAAACGGCCAAGGACTAGTTAGTGGATGCAACTCTCCAGTCGGCTCTCGAATGATTGGGGCGTATCTCTGGCATTGATCACATTTTCGGACGTAGGCCTACGCATCTTTTTGCATTCGCGACCACCAATACCCTTGAGACATGATACGGTGGGCCATAGACCGTCCACCTGAGTGCCCCCCACATATGTCTTTGTGTACTTCATACAGGAGTGGCTCAATTTTATCTTCGCGGACACACAGTAGATAGGGCCCAGAGAACGACTTTCGGTATAACTTCTGATCCGGAGAGACCCAAAACCTCGGGGCCCTCAACCTTATTTTTTTGGCTTCCTTAGGGCATTCAGGGAGTTCTCCGAAAAGGAGAAACTTTAGTAGTGGATCAGTCCAGCTGGGTGGCTCCTCTCCCTTCGGGGTGGTCATCACCCGACAAGTTTCATCTATGCTGGAGTTGGGAAGGTATTCCACTGTGATCCTTCGCGTTGTGCCGGAGTCTAGTGCCGAGGCCAGGGCATCAGCATGGGTATTCTTATCTCGAGGAACTTGTTTAACCTCCACTTTCCTGAACTTTTGGAGTAAAGTCATCGTCTCATGGTGATAAGCTTCTCCAGGGGCAAGTACCTCTTTTCTGCATCCAATAGAGTTTTGCTTACGTAATATACTGGCTTCTGTTCCTGTTCATGTGCATGGACCAGCACACCACTGACCGCGAACTCCGACACGGCTAAGTATAGGAACAACATCTCCCCCTTAGACGGGACATACAGGGTTGGAAGGATCCTAAGGTACTCTTTGATCCAACCGAGAGCCTCCTCGCATTCCTGATTCCAAGTGTCCTTCCCGGACCTCTTGATAGCCCCAAAGAAGGGTTTGTATTTGTCGGATGAGCGAGAGATAAATCGATTTAAAGCGGCTAGCATCCCCATGAGTTTTTGGACTTCCCGGACCGTCCGGGGACTCCGTAGATTTATGATGGCTTGAATTTTTTCTGGGTTTGCCTCTACTCCACGTCGACTCACCAGATATCCAAGGAATTTTCCTGAACCGACTCCGAAGGCGCACTTGGCGGCGTTCAGCTTCAGTCCATACTTGCGGAGGACGGAGAAGGTGTCTTCCAAATCTGTGAGGTGATCACTCTCCCTCTTACTCTTGACTAGCATGTCATCTATATAAACTTCCATGGTGCTCCCTATCTGCTGCTTGAACATCTGGTTCATGAGTCTTTGATACGTGGCCCTTGCGTTCTTTAGGCCGAAAGGCATGACTTTGTAGCAATAGACCCCCCCTCGGAGTAATGAAGGCAATCTTCTCTTGGTCAAACGGATGGAGGGGTATTTGATGATAACCAGCCCTGGCATCCAAGAAAGTCATACGCCGGTGCCCAGCCGTAGCGTCCACCAGTTGGTCCACCTTCGAAAGGGGGAAGTCATCCTTGGGACAAGCTTTGTTTAGATCAGTAAAGTCTACGCAAACGCGCCATTTTCCACCTTTCTTTTTCGCACAAACCGTGTTTGACAACCACTCCGGGAACTGTACTTCCCGAATGGTGTCGGCCTCCAGGAGTCTCTCTACCTCTTCATTCACAGCTTGGGCGTGATGCGGGGCCGTACACCAAAGCTTTTGCTTTACCGGTTTATGAGTGGGGTCAACATGGAGTTTATGGGTTATAACGTCGGGGTTGATTCCTTTCATTTCTGTGGCCTCCCAGGCAAACACATCTACATTTCTTCTCAAAAAATTGGCCATTTCTTCCTGCTCGGCTGGGGGCATGGTGGAGCCAATCAGGAAGTACCTGTCCTCGTCTTCGTCCGACAAAAGGACCTTCCGGAGGTCCTCCACCGAGCGGTCTGCCGGATCCATCCGCGGCTCATCGACCCCCAGTCGCCCGGACTGTAATTGCTATTTCTTCAGGACCTCCTCGGGGTCTCGCTCTTTTTCCTTGGAGGCGACCCCCGCCTTTACCGCTGAATAGAAGCAATTTTTGGCAGATGCTTGGTCCCCACGGATTTCCTTCACTCCCTCAAGGGTGGAGAACTTCAACTTCTGGTGATAGGTGGAGTGCATCGCTCCCAGCGCATGCAACCAGGCTCGTCCCATAATAATGTTGTAAGGTGAATCGGAATCAGTCACCACAAACTCCGTGTTGATTGTGATGGGCCCGGTGATAACCGACAGTGTGATCTTGCCCAAGGGCAAGGCATAAGAACCATTAAATCCAACAAGGGGTGTACTGACTTTGGTAAGATCTTGACAACCCAGCCCCATTCGTTTCAAGACTTCAAGGTACATTACCTCGGAAGAGCTCCCAAAGTCCACCAAGACTCTCCTGACGTCAAAGTTGCCAATTTTCAAGGTTAAGACCAAGGCATCCTCGTGGGGGAGGACCACGCCCGCGAGGTCGGCATCGAAAAAAGTGATGTCTCCTTTGTCGGTCCGAGGTCTTTTTTTCGGTCGGCCCCCCTCCCTCTCATCCACCTTTCTGGTAAAAGCCACCTTCTTAAGGTCAGACCTTAGGGTTTTGGATGTCGGACGCTCCAGTGGGCAAACGTGGATAACGTTGATCACATTTTCTCAAACAATGGCTTGGTCGTTGGTGCCACGGATCTCCATTGGCGCCGTTTCATCAATGTATTCCTTCAAATGCCTTTCTTGCACCAGCTTTTCCAAGAAAATAGACCCTACAATATTCGGTGAGGTGTCCGAAGTCCTGGTGATATGAGCACTTTACCTTCTGGTTTCGGGTGGAAGGATCATCTTGCATCTTGGGCGGCTATTTGAAGAAAGGTTCTCTTTTAATCTTGTGGAGGAGCTTATAGATGGGCTCCTTGAACAGGGTGTGGACCCCTTTGAAGGATCCTCCTGACAGAGGCACCAGTCCCTTCTGGGGAGGGGCTGCCTCCCTTTCTCTTTCCTTCCTCTTGGGGGCGAGAGTCTTCCCTTTGCCCGCCATCATTTCATCCTCCACCCAGGAATACTTGTTGATCCGAGCCATCAATTCTCTCATGTCAATCGGCGTCTTCTTGGTTAAGGATCGATAGAGGTCGGTGTCACGTGACAGGCCCAGCCTGAAGGAGGCAACTGCCATGACCTCGGAGCATCCTCTACCTCATTTACTTCCTCCCAGTACCGGGCTGTGTACTGACGGACTGTTTCTCCTTCCCTCCGCCTTAGGGTTAGCAAAGACCCGACATCCTTGGGGCATTTACTCCCCGTGATGAACCTGGCGGAAAACTGCCTGGTTAGTTCCTTCCAAGATCCTATGCTTCTGGGCAGAGGGGTTTCAAACCACTTTATGGCGGAATCTCCCAGGCTCATTGAGAACACCCGGCACAGCAATCGCTGATCGGTGTGGTAGAGGGACATCATCTGCTCGTATTGTCTAAGATGAGCTTCTGGGTCGGAACACTCATCATACACCTTGAACCTTGGCACCGTGAACTTCTTTGGTACCTCTATTTCTGTAATACTTTTTGTGAAGGGCGACTGAATAACCTCGTCGTCCGTGTCTTCCTCTTGGGTGACCCTCTCTTTCCTCGTGGAATCCAATCGGATCCTGAGGTCTTCTTTATGTGTGGGGTGTATTCCTCCGCCTTCTCGGCGTCGGTCAACCAGTTCCCCTGCTCTAGGGTGTCGGACGAAGAGGGTCGAATCCTCCTCAGATTCCTCCACACCCCCTCGCCCGGACAGACCCCGACGGAGGTCGTTCCAAGCCAGAGGCCTGGGCCTCTTGGCTGGGACCTCAGGGAGCTGCCTATGGGCCCTCGGGCGCTTTGGAGCTTCCCGCCTTGCTACTCAGGCGATTCCTCAAGTCTTCAGGTCCCACTTCCCTGACGGAGGGTTCACGGGACTACCTCAAATCTCGGGATCCCCCGCCGGAGAGTGCAAATTCCTCAAGCCGGTTAAGGACATTCACGTTGTCTTCTTCCAATTGTCGTAATCGATCCCCAAATTTTTCCTCGATCACTTCAACCAGCTGACGGGACAACGGGGCAGATTTTCCAGACCCGATACCCATACTAGTCTGACGGGTTTGCTCCTTTGAGTGAACGGAAAGACCCTTGTTGACACTTTCGACGTGGTCTTTTGTTCTTGACGTAGAGGGTACTGGCAAATCGATATTCCTCTGTTGATGGCCCTTCCCTTTTTAACGAGTATTCACCATGGTCACTGTTCTTCGGAAAGTTGAATTGTTTCCCACAGACGACGCCAAATTGTGCATGGTGAATTTAGCACAATAGTTGTAAAAGACAGATCTTTCCCTTGGTGAGCTCGTATTTGCCTTGAACGTCGAAGGTCTCGTGGCAAAGAAAGGACTTTAAGGGCCAAAAGGGCCCTGTGGAGTGGTGATGAATTGTTTCAAGAGGGCTGCTCGATCAACCCAGACGGATCGAGGATGGTTCTTGGTACACAGTAAACAGGTTAGAAAGGGCGCCGGAGTGTTTTCCGGCGTATCCCCTCTGACGATCAAGTCAGTTCTTTGAGAGAGGGGAATGAGAAAGCACTGTTGTGTTCTTGAGAGGTGATTTTGCGTACATTTGCTTTGTATTTTTGGAAGCTATTTATACCCACCAAAGACTCATCATTACTGGGGGCCTAGATAATAGGTAGCGTCCAGATATCGGGCAGTGTGCCACCTATTTCGCATGGAGGAGACCCCATTATTAATTACTCGGATCCCCGAGCAACCAATGCTTATGTAAGGACATTAAGTGCTCGAATCCCGGAACATTTAATGCTCTCTTTCCAATGTTGAGGCATTAAATGTCCTGATACTGGAGCACTTAATGCCCTTCCTTTCTGACTTCTCGAGTCGCTGTTGGTGTCCCATCGACTGAAGATTCATTAAATGCCTACCTGAGATTGCTGCATGTCAGCAGGGGTATTTTTGCCTATTTGCCCCTCATCGTGCACTTTATGTCACACGTCCTGTTCCCCTTGGAGGAATGCTGTGTTGGTCCTACCATTCTGACCTCCTTGGGCAGAGTACCCTCATGATTCCTAGTCTAGTTGAGGCTGATCAGCTGTCAATCAATAGCCTTTCTAGAAGTCGGAGTTATGTGGTAGGACAGTCCCAGCAATTATCCCTCGGCGCCGAGGACACACGGACGTCTTGGAGTGAAGGTACTATTGGAGCCGAGGGTACTCAGTTTGTTCAAGAGAATGGAGATTCCCTAGGGCCGAGGGGACCTTGTCGTCTGAGAGCAACGTCCCTCGGCGTCGAGGACACCTTGGTGCCGAGGACACGTATTTTTATCAGAGAGACCAAATGTCCTCGGTGCCGAGGACACGTGTCGCAATCTGCTTCTATCTCATAAGTGTCCCATCACAAGTCTTTTTATTTGTTTGTGTTGGAAGATGTGAGTTATGGTTTTGGTGGTTTGCTTTAATGACCACCTGTTCTACTGGTCTTCTTTGTGGTGTGGTGGAGACCCGAGGGGGTGGTATTGTCGGCAGGGGCGGAGGTAGGGTGGGGGCAATTGCCCCCACTGAGATTTTGAAAATTTTTGGGGCTACTTTAAAAATACGAAAAAATTAAAATTTTTCAATATTTGCCCTCACTAAATTTTTTTAAAAGTTCATGAGACTTAATCTCACTATTCTTTCTTTACTCTCTAGTTTTTTCTCTTCTTTCTACAATGACATATTAAGTTACCAAATTCATCCTCCTCTAAACTCAATTATCTAGATATGAATTAATATGTTTAATTAATTATCCAAGTTCGGATATGCTATTATATTTCAAGAATTTAAATTTAAAAATAACAAAATTTGACATAATTACACATGCACACACGCGTATATATAAGATTTAGTTTTCGATCAAATTTTTAATATTTAATGGATATGAATTGTAAAGACGAAATCTGATGAATAATCAGATCATATTCAAAATGGAGTTTTCAAATCGAACTTGGATTTGAATGAATCATTCAAAATTTGATGGTTGACATGTCTATTTATAATTGTTTACAGAATAATTTGTTAAAATAACATTTTCTATGAAAATTATTCTATTACTAGTACTTTCTATAAAATAACTTTCATATAACTCTTTTTAATTATGTTCTATCTTTTTACGTGTAATTTATGCGTGACAAACTTTTAAAGTAACAAAATAAAAAATTACCATGAAAAATTACTTTATAAATAGTGTACATGGCAAAACACTCATATTTACAAGACACGACAAATTTTGATAATTGTTCTTTAATTGTTCCTTTGAACTTTATGATTGCCCCCACTAGAAATGGATTTTGGCTCCGCCCCTTATTGTCGGTGAACGTGATGATGACTTTCTGTCTTGGTGGGCGTTTGTTTTCTACCAAACTGTGTGTTTGGAGTCATGAAGAAGACCACATTGATCCAGAGAGAGGGAGCAAACGAAGGTTCAATAAAATTATTGGCTACCTGTAAAATATGAATTTAAAATTTTAAACTCTTGATTTAAAAACCAGTTTGATGAAAAAAGAAAGGTAATAATTAGAAAGAAAGATTGCGAATTACTATAATGAGCATAAATAACCTCACGGGGAGCGAGTCCACATGCTATATAGTATATAGCATCGATGGATGGAGTACATATTGAATTTAATTTAAGACAAAATATGAAGAAAACAGACAGAAATCACCCAACCCAACCCAACCCACTGACTGATGAAGACCGTGGAACATAATAAGGAAGAAATAATGAATAAAAGACAACTCCTCCTCTGGACCTGGACCTGGACCTGGACCTGGAGTGAGTGTGATGGATTGGTGGTAACTGGTAACATTATTATATGTCTCTGTTTCTCTTGCATTCTGGGCTGATGGTCGGGTATCTGACCCGATCGGTGCAGTAATTATAGATGGTGTATTTGGTATGGACCCAGAGGAGACGACGGTATTGGAATCCGTCAAGATCCTGGAAATCCTTCTGGTCCCACCAACGCTTGCCCTGGGAGACACAGAACTTAGCCTCCACGGAGGCCTCACAGCCGTCGATATGGAAGCCCTTGTAGGAGGCCACGAAGGGTGCCTTGGACCAGTCGGTCTTCTCAAGTCCACCCCTGGTGGCCCAGTCATCCGCGTTCCACAGGCTCGAGTATACCTTCATGGGTTGGTCAAATGGGAACCTCACTCCCAAATCTTTGCTGTTCTTGAACAACCTGATTGGCACGTCGTCCACAAAGAACCTGCCACAAATATACACATAAACTTAGTCCCACCAACAAGATTAATTCAGGAGGAGGCCATTGTATTTGTATGTATCATGTGCAAGTGCCACAATTGAAGGCTATCATTATTATGTCGGGAGGGAATCAATCATTTGGACTTTGGAGTGTAGACCGGACCCAGACCCACTTCTCTCTGTTTCTACAAAAGTTTCTGTTTGGAGTAGATAGTTCCTCCATTTGCGGGGAAAAGATTAAAACGTATCGGTGTCCATAGATATGAATTCACAGGCAACCAAGAAAGTCAAAAGAAAAAGATCCCAAATCTGAAGTATCAATCACGGTGGTATCTTTTCTTAGTTTGAAGAAAATTGGGCAACAAAAGCAATGACTTCCAAGAATTTGACAACAAAAGTATTGACTAAATACTATTACGCGTAAAAATTTGACATAGAAAGGTTTTACTAGTGATATTGAAGTTGACATGGTCCTCTAGAAGACACCCACTGGAATGTATGTCCGAAACTCTTACGGGCAATTGGGCAAGAAGTGACACACAGAGAAGTAAACTTTAGCTGCTCAAGCAAAGCTTATTTCATTATGTCAATTAACTACTCCAAATGTAAAAAAGATTGGGTTCGTTTGGTTGGTTGGTTCTCTAAGACCAAGGAAGAAAAAAGGAAAAACAGAAACTTACACAATCTGGTAGAGATTCCACAAGATACAGTAAGAGTGATAGGCCGAGGTTGGGTCAAACCACAGATAATGCCTCTGCTCCCTGTCTCCCTTCCCTCCAGTGAACACATTTGTCTGTACAATGTAGGGCTGCCCAGTCCTGTTTCCCAAGAACTCGAAGTCTATTTCGTCATGCTCTGAGTTTTGGGAAGATAGCTGAAAAATTTTAAGGAAAAAAGAAAAAAAAAATCATGAAATTATTCGGCAAGCAATATGCTCTGCCCACCAACCAAGGGAAAAACCGATGTCACTAAAAATTCAAAAATTCCTTAATCTAAAGAAAAAGGTGGGGAGATGTGTATTTTTCATTTCTACAGTACTAGTTCTTGGAAAGCGTAGAATAATACACCTGTTTATAAATGAAGTAGTTGGTTGCTGTAAACCTCAAAACATAGGTAAATTAGCTCTACAAAGTGTGTATGGGATGGGAGTCATTGATCACTTACATAGAAAGCAGTTACTGTGCCAGCCGAATCTCCAGCAACCATCTTTATTTGCATACAGAAGTGCCCGAATAAGTAAGATCCCTTGGATTGGAAGCCAGTACCTGCTTCCCCCAAAAATCAAACCCACAACACAACACAAGGGATCAAAGTTCAGAAATCTAACACATGGGAGTAACATCTTGTATCTATTACCACACACAGACACAGCAAATATATTGTAGAAGAAAAAGTAGCAGTGTTTATTGAATTGTTTTTGTATATAATACCATACCAGTGTATTTATCAAGGTAGAGCTGGATCTGGGAGCCTCCATTGTAGTACTTGATGTGATCAAAAGCCCATGTTGGCGCATAGTTTCTACCGAATGGCACATCTACAGGCTTCCTCGGTGCAGCTGCCATTGCTCCAGAGACCACAAGTAGGACGCACAGTAACAGTGTCCATCTCCAACAAGCCATTTCTCTGCGCAATGAGAAGCAAAGCATCTATTCAATAACGGGGATCTATGTAAAGATTCAAAATGAAATTTTTGATCTTGAAAAATACAAGGAATCTAAAGACACAAGGAAAAGACTCTTTTTAGATCCAGTGCCCCTACCCAGAGAGAGAGAGAGAGAGAGAGAGGGATGCTGTGGGGAAACGGAGGAGTGCAAGCCCTTTATGTAGGATAGGAGTGAGTGACCAGGTCTGATAATAATCACTATTATTATTATTTTGACTACCCCGTGCAAAGCTTTAGTTATTTTAACTTGAAAGTTCAATCATGAATCTACCAATCTTTTTATATGAGCTGAGCTGTGCCCAAACTAGTGTTTGTGCTTCATATATTTTAAGACTAATAAACTCACACAAATTGAGGGACTGACGGCCGGCTCTATAAATATTACATTTAAGCTCGTTTGGTAGACGTATTATGAGAGGATTAAATATTGAATTGTACTATTTTTTATTTAATCGGTTCTAATATTTTATTTGGTAAACAAATTTGATACCGTATTAATTTCAAAAATGTATACTAATCGTATATTTATAGTATATTTTTTATACGTTAGACCTGTATTATGGATGTATTTTAATACCACCAAAAGAGGTGGTATTATAATCCAACTCAAACTTATTATTTTACACATTTACCATTATAACCCTCCAACTGATAAAATCAAACTATCATCAATGTAATAAACACTGATTGATGATATTTTTGTTAATTCAACATTAATACGATAAAATAATTCATTAACTAAACAACTGATTGAATTAAATAATTACTATCCAACGTTTATTTTGTATATTTCCAAACACTAGATAAAATTACGTATTATTCTAATACTCTATTTAGTCTTGTATTTTGTCTTTCTGTGGTGTATTAGACCGGATTATTTTATCTAATCCATCCATTTCTAATACGACAACCAAACGAGTTCTTAATGTACTGGTACAAAGGTTATTTGAATAAAAAATAAAATAAAACAATTATTTTCAAAAAAATATTACCAAGCAACACCTTATCCAATTAATCAATAAGTTTAAATACAACCCGTTGGGTCCAACAATAACGGATCAAACGTATATGTTTAAAATACATATTCAATTTTAAAATTTAAACTTATAGGCACCGAATTGAATAATATTATTAAGACCTAATTTACTATAATATTTAGATTGATTGTGAGTCCTATCAAATATTAGAACTTAAGATTGATTAAGCTTGAGAATCATGTTAACTGAAACGGTTTCGTGTCGAGTGAAACAGGTTCGTATCAAAAAATCTTTCATCTATACCCTATTTGTTTATATAAACGGGTTCAACTATCACACCCGTACACAAATTCATTTATTAGACGAATTACCCGACACAACCTGTGTGTTACTCGTTAAATAAGAGAATCAGTTAAAATTTTCGAGTCCATATAAAAAATCATGAAATCGCCACACATTATATATATTTGACCTATTTATTATAACAATAAATCATAATTGAGTAAAAAAGTGTGCAAAATAAAGAAAGTGAAAGAAATCACCTTTGATAAGGTGAGGCAGAGAATTAGAGACCAAAATCTTTTTTTGAAAATTTATAATAGCATTGTTAACGAGTTAAACATGTTGAAACGTGTTTATGAATTAAACACGAAACTAATTTGTTTATTTCAAGGGTCTGTCGAGTTAACCCATTAACATGTCGAATCTATCGAGTTAACTCATTAACCTATCGAACCCGTTAAAACTACACTCAAATTCATTAAATCCGTGTCGAGTTCGTGTCGATTTCACGAGTCATATTTAAAATTACCAAACTTAAAATTGATCTAATAGTTTCAATAAAAATTACCTAATTAGATCAATAAATTAAATTTTTAGATCTAAATAATATAACTTAATATATTATTACACTATTTTTTTACAAAAAATAAATATACAAATAAACTAGTCCATACATCCGCGAAGAAACATTGAGGGCCTGTTTGTTTGCAGTATTAGATTTGGGTGGTATTAAAAATCATTTTCATTCCACTCCTATCCAATGGTATACTATGCTCGGTCTTAAACTTTTATCTCATCATTTTCCTTGTTTGTTTGTTCAATATGTATTATGGTGGATCCCACAAACAACCATCTATTCTATCACATCTTATATAACAAATATATCATTTTACCCTTAACATCATTCATTCCATTTTACTCTTAACCATCTATATAAGGAAAAAATTTAAAATGATTTAAAAAAAAATCGATAACATCGTACGCTTAAACATAATATAAAGAAAAAATTCAAAATAATTTTTTAAAAAAACTAAAAAAAAAACGATAACACCGTACGCTTAAACATAATACAAGAAAAAAATTCAAAATTTTAAAAAAAATCGGTGACACCGTACGCTTAAACATAATACAAAGAAAAAATTCAAAATATTTTTTTAAAAGAAAAAATTCAAAATATTTTTAAAAAAAAAAAACTAAAAAAAAAACCGGTGACACCGTACGTTTAAACATAATACAAGAAAAAAATTCAAAATAATTTTTTAAAAAAAAATTAAAAAAAAACGGTAACACCGTACGCTTAAACATAATACAAAGAAAAAATTCAAAATAATTTTTTTAAAAAAAAATTAAAAAAAAAAAGTCGGTGACACCGTACGCTTAAATATAATACAAGGAAAAAATTCAAAATAAATTTTTTATATGTAAACTCTTAACAAATGAGGGTATTTGTGTCAATTTACATGTTTGTACCGTCCTTTCATTTAACCCATGAAAATAATACCGCCGGGAAGGTGGTATTCATTAATACCATCTACAAGGCATTATAATTATTGTTCATACCGGATCAATATTACGCCCCAAAAAATAATAATAACTATAAAATACTAAACAAATAAGATATAAAATAAATCACACGTATTGTTTCCCTAATCCCACCTCCTTGTACCACTCTAATCCTTCAAACAAACTAGCCCTGACAGTCATAATTAATATTCCAACAAGTATCCCAACACAGCCAGCCAGAGCCAGAGGACTCCCATGCTATTATTCTATACCGGACTTGAGTTGAGTAATGTGGCACGTGAACAACACAACAGTCTTCCTCAAAAAGTGCAAATAATCTTAAGTATGTAATAGTTGCCGAAATTAAAATTTTAGGTAAATTTATTATATTTATGGGCACTCTTATTATATTTGTAAGTATTTTTTATTATTATTGTGACATAAAAAAATAATAATAATTACTACAATAATAATAAAAACATCCACCACAATAGTACAAAAAACCTTATAAAAGTAACCACAAATATAGTAATTTTGTTTGTACCTAAAAATGTGATAAAAATAATTATCACAAATGTGATAAAAATACTAATAAAAATAGTAAAAAAATTTACAAAAAATAATAAATCAATTACAAAAATGATAAATTTTTTTGTTATAAAATAACTTACTAAAATTATAAAAATATTCTTTAATAAATTTTAGGTGTCTGATACTAAATTTTTCTTAGCTGTACCATAATCAAATCCAATTTTAAGGCTTTGATTGATGGACCCAAAAGACCCTTACAGACCTCTCCACCGACTGCCGTCTGCCATGTTTGTTTGTCTGATTGGGAGTTTCCCACACCACCCCCATGTGGCTAATAAAAAGCCTGAAAAGCGCACCAGCAGTAACACCGACAGTCACCATCCGCATTGGAAACCGGGAGAGGTCGGAAAAATCAACAATGTTACCTTCATCAAATTTTTACCCCTTGTTCTATTGTTCTATTGGTTTGGTGCCCCCACAAAAAAAAATCAATAAAATTACTCTTACCACAAATTTTTACAGACTATCCAATAACTCTTACCACACCATTTGAAATTATAATTTGATAAAAAAGTTAATCAACACAACATAGCATTTTCCTCCAAAAACAAAAGAAAAAAGGGTGTGGGTCCAACACACCACATGATCAAATGTGCAGTCTGCCAACAACCTCAACCTAAGCACATGCACCTTTTCTTTATTTTGTTTTTTTTTGAAAAATTACATATAAACCCCTAGACTTATCAATTAAATCACTTAGATTCTCTAATATTTAAAATATTATACACAATTTTTTTAGATTTGTATACCCATAGCACTTACACTCATGTTGTCAATGTCTGTTAGTATATTCATTAGTAAATTACATTTAAATGCTTTAAAATTTGTAAACATATAACACTTACATCTCTCAAGCTTGAAATATTATATTTAGACCCTTATTAATTACGGAACTAACGGAATCTATTAAACGATCAAATCATCACCCCAATTAAAGATAAAAGATATTATGTCAATTATAATTTGACCCATTGCTTATTTTTTTTAATTTTATTTCAATAAACAATATAATTATATGCAAATGCGTATTAAATTAAGTTTTTTGATATTTTTATACTGATTACTATTTTTTTTCTTAAAAATTAGAATTTTGTTTGATTTTTATGTCAATAGATGATATAATGGAACATATAAATGTGTTGATTTAGGCTTATTTCATGTGTTCGTACTTAATAATGGAAAAATTGATTCAAGGTGAAAATTCATTTAGTCTAAGTCCAACTCATTCTCTCAAGAGTTCTAATTTGAATAAGATTCTACATATCAAGAATAAACTAAATTTAATCCGATAACATCAAATCAACATATAAAGGTAAGGACCTAATCCTTATCTTTCTATTAGATCTTTAATCATTATCCCTACTCAATTCAAATTGTCAGAAACTTCTACATCAACAATACTAATTATAATTTTTTAATGAAAAGATTAAATTTTTATTTTTAGTTTTATTTTAATAAATGACAAAATATAATATAAATTTTAATTGTAAAATTTAAAATTTAAAATATTTAATATTATATCTTTAATTGAAGTATTTTTAGTCTAAGTATAATATTTTAAACTTGAGAGTCTAAGTATTACACGCTTCAAATTTTAGAGGTCTAGATATAATTTATTAACGAATATACTAACGAACATTAACATCAGGAATCTATATGTTTTCACACGTACAGACCTCAAGGAATTTGTATATAATATTTTAAATGTTAAAGAATCTAGGAGATTAAGTGACAAGTCTCAAAAGGTTTGTGTGTAATTTTTTTTGTATGTTAATAGTTTAATTAGTATTGTTTAATGCATGTCTAAATTGAATTAAGTCTGTGCTTCATATCTCCCCATGCCAGTCACACTGCAGAGAGAGAGAGAGAGAGAGAGAGAGAGAGAGGGGGAGGGAGAGAGGGAAAAGGGAAATAGAAAATAGAGCTACAGAATCTGCTGCCGTGGGATTCTCATCCCTAAATTGAAGGATTGATTGATCGATTGCACATCTATATAACAAATTAAAAAAGAGTAACGACATTTGCTACCGAGTCTATCCACGTTACCTGCCTCCGACACCCCCTCTTGCCTATGGTCTGCTCGTCAGTTAAGCTTTGGAAACTTCAAATCTCTGTTGTTACGTTATTTTTATACACAATATTCCTAATTATTAAGTAGATAAACATATAATCGATCATTCATTCTATGTACATTGCCAATAAGAGCCACACCAAGGGTGTATTTGGGTAATGGGATAAAAAGGGTTAGCACCATAAGGATAACTAAATAAGGTAGTGGGTTCCATTTATCATTTGTTTGAGAAACATTTTTTGAGGCTGGATATCAATCCTGGGTCAAGCCTTGACCCAATTGCTACAGTGGTCCATAACCCCCCTACACTGGTTACATTTAGGGAAATTTGGAGGCCGGTCCCCCTATATGGACTTGTTTGAACTTAAGTCCGTCAAGGAAACTTATTTGTTATGAAATCCGTTTTTTGTCAATTTTACCATACTATCCTTTCCTTTTAGAAGTGAAAATAAAATTAAAAATTAAAAACTCCTAAATCTTAAGAGTTTAACTAACATTAAAATCTTTCCTCTCTCATATCTATCTATATCCATATATAGGTTAAGAGTTTGACTAACATTAAATGTATTTTTTTTGTGTCAAAATGATAATTTTTTTTTTATATTTGAATGTTACTATTTTTTATTTTTAATGTTATATATATATATATATGACATTTAAATATAAAAAAAATTGAAACATTTAATATTAATATTTTTTAAAAATAACAACAATAACATGTTCAACAAAAATATTAACATGTTAAAAAAAAATAAGAACATGCTTAACAAAAACTGTAACATACTTAATAATAATTATTTCTCTCAAATTCAAACGCAAAAAATAGTACCATTCAAACACAAAAAATAGTAATATTCAAAAAAAAAAAAAATATTAACATTGAATATTAATATTTAGTAAAATAACAGTAGTAACATACTAAACAAAAACAGTAACATGCTCAAAATAATAGTAACATGAACAGTAACATAATAAAAAAAATAGTAACATGAACATGAATTTGAAAATATATATATATAGAGAGAGAGAGAACTTTGAATTTGATATATATATATATATATATATAGAGAGAGAGAGAGAGAGAGCTTTGAATTTGAATTTTAAATTTATGATGGAGATTTTATTGACATATTTTAATAGACCTTGAATTAAGGGATAACAATTTCTAAAATAGGAAATTAATTTAACTTCCTTTCAAGGAAGAGTATTTTTGAGATAAAAAAAAAAAGTGGACTTAAATCATTACATATAATTTTAAACATGGATTTAGCCCCTTATAAGTTTCCTTGCAGGACTTATCTCCAAACAAATACATCTAGGGGGACTCACTTTTAATTTTCACTTACATTTAACACCCCCCCCCAATGGGTTACAAACTCAGGCAGCAAGATAACCATCCATCTGACCTATTTCCCCCTCTCATTCCCTATCACTCAACCACTCACACACAACTACACACACACTAGTTGAGCTCGTCCATGGGTTTGGGATTAAGGTGCTACACAGAGGCGATGAAGAAGAAAAGGTTTGGAGAAATCGTAGTGGGTTCGATGGGTCAAGAACGACGTTGAATGACATGGTTGTCATCGACAATGATGAGGGTCTAGTCGTCGACTTGTAATTTTTTTCATAATCGGAGAGTATCGCCATGTATACAGAGGCGAAAAAGCGATTTCGACAGATGGTGGTGGGACCGTGGGAGGTAGTGGTGGTGGTGGTGGTGGGTGTTTCTATTGTAGTGGTGATGATGGCATTTCTGTTGCGTTGAATGTTTATTTGACGAAGTATAGGGAGCTGGATGGAGAGAAGAGCTCGATGGGTGGTGGTAGGTAGAGGGAGAAAGATGGGAGTGGAGACGGTGGGGGTGGGAGAGATAGGGCGGTGAGTTCTGGTGGCAATGATGGTGAGTTCAGGCACAGATGTATGGTTCTGGGTTTGATATATCTAATAAAAAAAGGGATTTAACAAGGGAGAATTACACCCAGACCCCCTGATGTTTGTTACTTAATCATTCAAACCTCTTGACATTTGAAATATTACACACAAACCACCTCAAGTTTGTACGCGCGCAACGCTTAGACCCTTAATTTAGACCTTTGATGTAAATATATCCATTAATAAATTACACTTAGACCTCTCTGAAATTGTATATTATTTTTATTTTTTATGTTTTTATGTATACATGAAAAATGTATAATTTTATTAGGATAATCTACCAATCCAAACATAGGATATGATTGGTTTGGATTGGAATGAATAAAATCATGGGTAGAATGATAAACTACTACAAAATTATTTGTATAATCTATCAGGGTCGGCCCAACCCTTAGGCAACTAAGTTGCTTGCCTAGGGCCCCAAATTTTAGAGGGCTCCTACATATTTGTCCCTTTAGTATAGTAGGTCTAATTTTTTATGTTTTATTTTATATTTTAGATATGATTAAAATTTTTAGGGCCCAATTTTATTAATTCAAATCAATATCTAATTTTATTAGGTCCAAAATTACTCTCTACTTGGTTAAACCCAAATTTTATAGGCTTCCATAAAATTTACCACTTTAATATAATAGTCCTTTTTATTTTTATTTTTTGTATTTTAGATATGATTCAAATTTTTAGGGCTCAAATTTTAATAGTTCAAATCAATATCTAATTTTTTTTTGGTCCAAAATTACTCCTTTTTCTGAACTTTGTTTTAAATTTTTCTTAATATTTTGGGTGTGTTCATAGTTGTATTTCACTCATTCACATAGAAAATTTATATTCATTATTTCTTGTGGTGAAAATCTATAAAATTGATTCATTTTTTGTCTTAATATAAATTTTCAGTCCAAATAATTTATACTTAAATTGTCTATGTTATTAAAGTTTTGTACTTCATGCGTGCACATTACTCATGGGTAAAGAATGATTCTGTTATCTTAAAATTATTCTTTGCTCACATATTCTATTATTAAATTACTTGTTGAAAACTTACATTGATGAAATTTTATTTACAATCAACTAAGAGTGAATGAATTAATAATATTATCTATTAAAAAAAAAAATTATTGTCAAAATTTGAGTATAAAAACTTGATCAATATTTTAAATTTTTTTAAAAAAATAAAAAATAATTTTTTAAAACATAAAAAAATTATAATAATTAAAAATAAAATATAACAATAGACAAAATATTAATAAGGCCTCATATAAAATTTGTCTAGGGCCCAACCCTGCTTGACCTTGGGCCACCCCTGTAATCTATTAGGCCCACTGATTTACATATTTGTTTCCCAAACAAAAGTTAAGTTCGAATATATTCCAAAGTTAGGGTTTTAAAGTGGATGAGTGAATTTGACTTAGATGAATTAGGATATAAAAAAACAAATCCTACCCTATCCAACCCCATTACCCAAACACACCCCAACTTCATATACAGCCAAGCCTAGCCTGGTAAGATCGTGTTCATTTGGTAAGTGCCAACCCACCCTATTGATTCTGTCATCCTCTCTGAGTCTCAGGCATCGAACCTAGGTGATGCCAAACCATGTGCGTTCAAAATCACTCACAGAGACATAGCTCTTCTCTCTCTGCGTGTCTCTGTCTGGCTCTACCTGGAACATTGATTGGTACGGTGGTTGAGTCATTGAAAGGGCACATCTGCTTTGTAACAAGTCTTATATTAATACCTTAGCTAGCTGTACTGAACTCAATGCTTGTTGCCTGCCGGAAGCCAACCTAAACCAGCTGGATATCAAATCATTCTACATGATGAGCATGCTCACGATAGCTGAAATCCAATCCTTACCCAACCACACCCCTATTAACATGAAACAACATGTAAAAGAATTGTCTCAACTATCAATTCTACACAATTATGGTATTATTACTTGGCCCACAAGACTTCAAATCCAACACAGGTCCTCTAGTCAATTTTGTTACTCATCACCCGCTTGTTATTGGCAGCATAATATTTCATTTCATCCCAATTGCATTCACTCCACAACTGCAGAGGCTCTAGTTTCGTGTTGAAAACACACTAAAATTGGGAGTTTTTGTCTGATACATGATATGATATCATCGTATCATACTCTCATTGCCCTTTTGCCTAACATCCATACCTGATCGTATCACCATTCACTTTATTTCTTTTTCCAGTAGGAGGGGTAGGCATACATAAATGTTAATACATCATCATGAATGGAACATTATCACAAGCATCTTAACCCACCTGATCGTATCATACTCTCATTGCCCTTTTGCCTAACATCCATACCTGATCGTATCACCATTCACTTTATTTCTTTTTCCAGTAGGAGGGGTAGGCATACATAAATGTTAATACATCATCATGAATGGAACATTATCACAAGCATCTTAACCCACCCCAAGTTGTTGTGAGGGTACTACCTAGTAGCAACACAGATTGGGGACAGACCTGCTCAACCATCGTTTCATCCTGATCTTCAGTCAGAAGCATAATATTAACAGAACTTCCATTCATCTTTGGATTGCCCAAATTTTGGTCAGGTAAGGTCCAATTCAAGACCAGAATAGCCAAAGTCACATTAAAAATCATAATTGATGCCAAGAAAGCACATACAGCTATACTCTACAATTCAAAATAAAGTACTACCATAATGCCCTACAAACAAATTCCATCCCATCAAAACTCTGTTACCACAAATTATTATAAGCATATTTGTTAATATGGACGCATTTTATACAGCCTTCTCGTTGTATCGAACAATTACATCTACTGTGGTTTTGGTTAAACGCACATAATTTGCGAGCTACATTGTGGTTTATGCGGCAGTTGACTAAATAAAGAGTATAAATCCAACATTTACAACTCTTTTAGTTAACTTGAAGGCACAATTAGGGCACAATTTACTTACTAAAATCCACCTACCCAAACAGCAATGAGTGACAAACAAAATTTGTTTCAAGTAAACTATGGCGACATGTGAGTTACAAATCCAGTGTCAACAGCTGGCTTATTATCAACTTCTTGGTGAGGGTAAAGAAGAATGCTACTCTTACATAGGAAGAAAAGGTAGTGATGCATCACCATTCGTATTATGCTAGCCTCAATGCCAAGGAAAAGGAAAAGGAAAACCATAAGTTTTTACCAGGAGAGAGAGAGAACCCCAAAAGTGTTTACAACTTTATGTGTAGTTTCATATTGATAAAATCCAGTACTTTTTCCAAGTTAAAAAGTGATTGATGAAAGATTTGCCAGCAAGGAAAAAAATAACAAAGTATATACATTTTCAGTCCAACATGTATGTCTGACTGACTTAGAGAAAACTTCCCCCCGTAGAGCTTAAGTTTTGGAGAGTATAGGCACCACTTGGCAGCATTAAAGGACATGTCAGAAGAACACGCGGCCAAATTCTGCTCTTGTACAAATATTTATACGGATGAGAACAAATAATAAAAATAAAAAGCCCAGTTTAATCCCCAATAATGGGGTTTGGGAGGGGCAAATTGGTATAGAGGTAAACTTTGGCAGTATTTGCTAAATGTGGCTGCCCTCAGATTCGAACCCAGAACCTCAAGTTTGGTTAACTGATCAGATCAAATAAGCAATAAATTAAGATATTAACAGACTTCACTCGCCTCTCCTGCACTTGTTCGCATTAAAATCAATATACCCTCATAGCTATGCTTAATCATCTCAAACTCTTTCGAACTCATGTAGCATTGGGAAAGCTTGGGGTAAAACATAAAAGAATCATGTCCCCTTTCTATTTAAGTCATACAATTGATTAACACCCTAACAGAAGCTTATTACTAAAGATAGTCATGTTACAAATCATTAGAAGTTTATTTCTTTTAGTTTTCAAAAACGTTTCAAGAAAGAATGGTCTCTTATGTTAGAAGTAATATAATAATTTATGATGAGAGTTATACTGAGGAAGAAGTCATTAGTTTTTTTAATGAAAAGCCCAATGTGGATGGACCAAGCTAAAGGACGATGACATTTGCAGCAATGAGCATGTAATAACCAAGCAATTGCAAAAAATAAATAAATAAATGAAGCTTGACTGCAAGAAAATCCCAATATATACTTGTACAGATTGTGTTGATCCCAGAACAAGAATTTAGATCCATGTCAATTGACTCTCAGATTTTATATTGCAGTTAGCCCTCTATCATCGCAATCTGATCACCTTCCAAGTTCCAATTCATTTCATCGTCTAGTCGATGCAATTGCACTTGCACTGCTTTGAGGCTAGAGCCCCACTACTCGCTTACAAATCTTAATATGTAGTTTACACGGGGGAGGAAGACGGACCCCCATCCCGGCCAAATGGAAGTTTGGCAAATGTTTTGGTATAGCCGTATATCATGTAACTATTGCCTTTTTTCCCTGGCACTAATACGAAAATTGTATTATGGAGGAATAAAATCCTACAACTATTTTTTTCATCAATGCATGTTTGGATAAACCTTTACGCGTCTTGGACGTTGGTTTAATCTAGTATATTGTTGTGAGGAAATTCGGTCCAGTCTAATATAGGAGACTTGGCTTCATTAGTTGTACATTCTCTCTTTCTCTTTGAATTTTTTAGGATAAAGCTTTAAGTGTCTTTAACAATTGAACTTCAGTCAAACTAATGTAGTAGATAGTTATAAGGATATTTCTCTCTCTCTCTCTCTTAGCTTTCACTTGTAAATGAATACTTCCATGAAATCTTCAGTCAAACTAATCACTTCGGTCTAACAGTTATTGACAATTTGAGCTTACCCATTACATCTAAATACTTAAATATAACTCAATTAAATAAGTTCAAATTTAATGCAGGAACTTGTGTCATGGTTTAGTGGAAATGCGACGTGTTTGATGCTAATCATGGGTGCTTAATTGTTTGGATATATGAACTAGTTAATTGTTATTCATCTGCAACATTTGGAGTGCCCCCAGTCCCCACTGCCCACAAAAATAGATTATTGACTGATCGTTAGGTCATACACGTGTTAAAATACATTCACTTCTATTTTACCATTACATATTCTGTGATTGTATAATGCAATGAATACAGAGTTGGGTATAAAAGTTGAACTTACAGTTAATCTACCAAAACATTCAGAAAAAGTTAGAAGATACAGCTGGCTACCAAGAGGGATTCCATTTCCACCTAAAAAGTTCATCACTCTCCAAGACAACATATAAATGGAACAAAATATTGGTGACAATAAGGTTATCAGTGACTTTTCCTCAAACCCTCACTAGTTTTTGCTACTGGACTAGGTTTGTTAAGTTAACGGTGTCATTACCGTCTTGTTTTATATCCTCACAAGGAGAGGAAACAGAAACTGAAATATCACTGGAGTACTTTTTGATCCTCAACGAGATAAGAATGCTTGATAAAATCCCAAGAAGGGGAAAAAGGTATGACCAAACCTGAGATTTTTGAGACCCCGATGCTGAAGCGACAGCAACACTGGCAAGGCTGCCAATGGATGTATTCTGCAAGATCATAGGCAGACAGCCAATTACCGTAGGGAGAAGGAAATCCATAACAAATCCGACCTTTGTAGCAGCCAAGGCATAATTAATGACATAGGAGGGTATGGGTGAGAAGCGAGCCAGAAGAACAAATCTCCAACCATCTTGTTCAACTCCCCTGGAAAGCAGATGGAAGTACCTATTTCTCTGGACCAACTCACTTGCTGAACTAGAACTCCTGAAAACAAGCCTGAACAAACACAAACGGTCACAATGGCTCTAATACCACAGCAGGAGAAAGTAGTACGTCAAAAACCTGAATATATTGAAATATAATCCATAAGACAGAGTCATCATAATTTCTTTTAGCATCTGACTTCCAACTCCAAGCATCCTAGAAGATACATCCAAGAAGAATACAAGGACCACATCATACCAATCAACACCCAAACCAAATAAAAATGTACAGTCATTTTAATTTCTGTTTTTTTTGTGTGATCCCTTTTTAAGTTTTTGGAACACATTGAGGCAGCCCAAACATATCCCATAGATGTTTTATATAGGACCCAAAGAAATCCACCCCTCATACCTTACATGACACCATAGACGCAAATGTGCAGTTCTTCAAAGCAGTCTCACTCTCTGACCAGCTTTCATTCAAGCCAAGACTTCAACACCTCGTAAGCCCACTGTGTGACAAACAGTGAAAACTAAAAACTAACGGACCGTGGCTCTCTATTGCAATAACAAACTATCAATGCTTCTTACATTTGCAGCACCAATTGAGGAGCATCTCACCCCATCTCACCAAGTTATCAATGGTTGAAACATACACAACATGATAAAAATACCACGGGCACAAAATTTACCAATTCACTTTACCAACTGGCACTGACCTAATTATTTGGACACTCAAGTCCAAACTACTCTTCTCCCTGTTGGAGTTATAGCCTAGTTATTAGGATATTTAGCTTTTTTATCTATTTTGTCCTTACTATGGTTTTTATGTCTTACCCAAACCAGATGGGTGTTCTAGTCAGTTGCACTCTTATTTGGCTATATATACAGGACTCTGCACTCAGTTTGTGCATCTTTTTCACTCCCAACAATTGCAGTTGGTATCAGAGTCAGCCAAACACTAGCCTTCCCTAACCCTAAACCTAGCCTTCCCCACCAGCTCCGCCACCATTTCTCGCCAGCGCTACCAGAGCAGCCACTCCTTCTTGCCAACGCAACCACCTCCAGGCCACTGGTTTCTCATTTCCGTAGGGTCAGAGCACCCTAGGGACTTTTAAAGGGGTTGGATCCCCTCCGTTGATCTACTTTTGATGCACTAGATCGCCTATATATTTTTTTTGGATTTCTTAGTATCGTGACCTATTATTTGGGAGCTTTCTGGACCTCTTTTTTGTTGCTATTATTTGACTGGAGGTATAGTGTTCTCCCTTATTTAACTCTATTTATTTTAGAGTAATTTTTGTCACGGTTGCCGCATTACCATTGTTATTATGACCATCGGTGAGGAATTTGAGAGCTCTCCCGTTGGTACTTCCACTAAGAAGGTACCAACCACTTCTGCAGGGATTACCCCTTCTATCTTTATCTTTAGTAGGGGTACAATTCACCTTCCAGATGGTCTTACATTACATTTTGTTTTTCATGCGTCAAAGTTGGCCATTAATCTGTTATCTGTACATCAGTTAGCCAGAGATTTTTGTTGTGCAGTAGTGTTCTTATCTGACTCTTGTTATTTGCAGGACCTGAGTACCAAAATGATTATTATCAAAAGACATGAGAGAGATGGGTTGTACTATCTAGGCGATCGACCTCCAGTTTTTCTGCCGCCAACACTTGTTTTATCATTATCTGTTCCTATCTTGCCTGCTAGTATTTTACCTAATACTTGTCGTTATGATTTTTCGTCACAAATTGTTCAGTTTTGGCATAACTATTTTAGGCATACAAATTTTAAATATTTATGTATGTTATTTCCTGCTTTGAGTAATGTTTGTGCTAGTGGTAGACTTAACTGTGTTATATGTTCACCATCAAAACATGTTTGGACCAATTATATTCCTCGCATGAACCAGTCTCCTAGGTCATTTGACCTAATATACACTGATATTTGGGGACCCTCACCTGTACTTTGTCAGGTGCCCGATATTATGTGACCTTTATAGATGACCATAGCCGCTGTATTTGGGTATACTTTTTGTATAGGAAGTCAGATGTACTCCCTGTTATCACTCAGTTTCTATAGATGATTAAGACACAATATGATGTCATTGTTCAAGCTCTTTGTTTGGATAATGCCAAAGAATATGTGTCTGATACTTTAATATTTCACCTGTCTTCCGTAGGTATTCTTCAGTAGCCCACCTGCCCATATACTCCTGAGCAAAATAGAATTGGTAAAAGAAAAAATAAGAGTCTAATAAGGATGGTACGTTGTATGCTTATAAGTATGGGAGTGCCTAAGTCTTATTGGGATTTTGTAGTTCTGACTTCTATCTTCCTGTGTAATCGCACACCGAGTCATGTTATTCAGCATAGGGCTCCTTACAAGTCTTATTTCCTAAGCGGACACTTTTTCTTGGTCCCTCCGCGGGTCTTTGGCTGTACATATTTAGTTTGGGATCAGTCTCCTACTCGTCGTAAGCTTGATGATACAATTATTCATTGTGTCTTTGTGGGCTACTGTCAGCAGTCTAAGGGCTATCGGTGTTATGATCCAGTTCGGTGTCATATGTATCATAGTCTAGATATTACTTTTTTTAAGCATGCACCTTATTTTTTTACTTTTAGTCCCGTGTTTGTATCACCCGTTGACGATACTCCCTTTGATTTTCCCTTACCACCGGAGCCACTAATCCTTGTTATTATAGAGTCGCCCATTACACATGATATCCCAGTCTCTCCTACTTTTATCCACTATATCTCAGTCTCTCCTTTACAGGTTTATGTTTGTCACCCTCGTTTTCATCCCCCTGCTAATGTTCTCTCTACTTTAGACAATGCAAGTAATATTTCTCAGTTAGTTGAGCATACTGTTGAGCCTGTTGTTAGCACTGAAGAGAGCGCAAGTGTTGAGGTTTTTGAGCCAGTTAATTTAACTTATGAGACTCTATCTATGCAGGATGATGATTCAAGATGTCGTTATCTACATTATGACCGCTGGCCAGTTATTCGTTATGGTTGGGCCACCAGGACATTATTTCCGGTCTCTAGTTATGTTTCTTATGCTGAGCTATCTCCTACATTTCGAACTTATAGTATGGTATTATCAGATACGCCATTTCCTCGCTCTGTTCCAGAGGCTATACGGAAGCCTCAATGGGTTCTTACTATGTAGACAGAGATAGACGCTTTTCAGCATAACCATATATGGAATCTTGTTTCTTTACCTTTAGGGGTGAAACCTGTTGGCTGTCGTTGGGTTTATACTATGAAGTTTCTTGCGGATGATAATATTGATCGCCACAAGGCTAGGCTTGTGGTGAAAGGCTTTACTCAGGTTCTAGGTCACAATTTTGCCCCGATGGCAAAGTTGACAACGGTTCGTTTGATTATTTCTCTGCCAGCCTCGTATTCTTGGCTCCTTCATCAGTTGGAAGTGAAGAATGTGTTTCTTCACGGTGACCTGGATGAGACAATTTATATGGATGCACCACCAGACTTTCGTGGTGAGGGGAAGTATGGTGAGAAGATGTGTTGACTGCGTAAGTCTCTTTATGGACTGAAATAATCACCACGAGCCTGGCTCTCTCGGTTTAGTGGTGTGCTTGTACGTTTCAGCTTCACCAAATATCATTCTGATTATACATGCTTCATTCGACAGAATACTATTAGACAGTGTGTCATTCTCTTGGTATTTGTGGATGATATTATTATTACTGGAGATGACATTTTTAGGATTGCACAGGTCAAGGTTGATCTTGGGAAAGCTTTCGATGTGAAAGACCTTAGATTTTTATGATACTTTCTTGAAATTGAGATTGCCCGTAATAGTAGGGATATACGTTCTGGATTTTCTCTCGAACACTGGGATGCTGGGGTGCAAACCGGCATCATCACCTATGATTCCAAACCTAAAACTTACTGCTGAAGTTGAGAAGTTGAGAGATCCAACTGTTTATCAGAGGTTAGTAAGTAGACTTATCTACCTAGCCAACACTAGGTCAGACATTTCATTTGTCGTTAGCTGGGTTAGTCAGTTCATGCACAAACCGTGTCAGTCTCATCTGGATGCAGTATATCATATTTTTCAGTACCTCAAGTCGTGTCCTAAACTTGGATTGTTATATGCATCGAGATTACAGACCGATTCTCTAACCTGTTATTCAGATTCAGATTATAAGAGAATTTGTGACGGTCGATCTACTACGGATTTTTGTGCTTTTCGAGGGACTCATCTTATCTCTTGAAAGAGCAAGAAGCAAATAGTTGTCTCCCGTTCATCAGCAAAGGCAGAGTATTGGGCACTGGCACTTGACACATGTGAGATTATCTAGCTATGGTCTATTCTTAGCAAGTTAGAATTTTCAATAACTTCTCCATCTACATTATATTGTATTAATCGATCGACTATTCAGCTCGCTCTTGACTTTGTACTACACGAGAGGATGAAACATATAGAGATCGATGTTCACTTTCTTTGGAAGAAGGTCAACTGTGGCATTGTTAACCCATCGTTTGTGGGAAATAGTGATCAAGTTGCGGATGTCTTCACTAAACCTATCACTCTATCCATTCTTCGGGACTCTATTGTCAAGCTTGGCTTGATTGACATCTTTGTGCCTAGCTTGAAGGAAAGTGTTGGAGTTATAACCTAGTTATTTTTTATCTATTTTGCCCTTACTATAGTTTTTATGTCTTACCTAGACCAGAGAGGTGTTCTGGTCAGTTACACTTTAAGTTAGCTATATATACAGAACTTTGCACTCAGTTTGTGCATCATTTTCACTGTCAACAATTCTAGTCTCCCTAAAATGAAAGTCCACATGCAACAAAGGCCTCCTTGCCTGCAACAATCTTGTACATAATGGGAAACCCTTCACCAGTACAACCTCTCGGTCGTAACAAATGTTTGTCCTCTGCCTATTATGCTCATTGAAGTTAACATGCCTAGGAAAATCTTCTGCCCTTCCTGAGTCTAGTTCCCTCACTTTCCCTTACTTCTAATGTCCCACTCTCCTGCACAAGAAGTCTCTCTACTCTACTAATCTCCTCAAAAACTTCCCCAACGGAGATTCATTAGCATCTATGGTTTTTAAATCTAACCTAGCTTCTAGTGAAGCATGCAATCCATCCAAACATAATAAAGCGCACGTAGAATGTGCAGCTACTGCTCTGCCTCAGGCCCTCAACCATATCAAATGTAAAGGGGTGATCAACTTCGACATAAGACATATGAGAGATGACAATCTATGGGATTCATTGGAATCCCAGCAAAATCAGAGCTTATGATTTGGCTCAAAATTCACAGGTTCATCATGGTTTATCAATTTCCAGTAAGTGATTTGGTAGTTGACAGTAGATCAACATGCGGTGCATCTCAGGATGCAAGTGTGGATAATAGACAACTTGATGTTCACATAAAAGGTGAACTATTTGTTTATAAAAGAAGGCCAAATCTTGATTTGCTAAATCTAGAATGCAACTTTGCTGTTAGGTCAAATAGACATAACTTTTAATGTTTCCCTTTGCTTGCATATTCGTGCCACACATATTCATATGTTCAAATGATGATATAGGTAGATAAGGTGATTCATAAACATCCATTCGAAAAACTGAAATTCACAAAAAAAAAAAAAACATACAGAAAAAAGAACAGCAAATTCAAATAGATCGAATTAAAAACGGAGGAGAAGATGAGACGTCACCTGCCAATCCAGAAGGAGAGGGAGGCTCCGAGGAGCTTGGCTGAGAAGACACATAGCACAGCAGGTAAGAAGCCAAAGAGGAGAGAAGCCCCTGCCTCGAAGAAGACGGCGTAAGGAAGACATAGAGCGAGCGTGAGGGTGTGGAGGCCCACATAAGCAGGGATCGCCCACATCCCCAGCCGATCAGACAATTCACTCAACAATTGCAGCGCTGCGTCTTTGTCCCAACCACCATAATACATATTGCTCATCATCACCCCGGCAATCGCCACCAACACTGCTACCGTTCCCCATCGACCCACTACCCCGCAGCTGCCCATTCCCTCCCTCTCTCGTTCTCGTTCTCTCTCTAATTTGGTGGCAATGGCAAGCAACAAGTGAGTGATGACCAAGATGCTATATGGGCTTTAACAGACACAGAACGGAAGAGCCCTTCCCTTCTTTTATTTGTTATGTTCTGTCAACCTTTCTTTAACCATTCCATTGCAAAGCCATCATCATGTGGGCTGCTAATAGGTAGGCGGCCCATTTTTTGTGGGCAATGGGCCATAGGATGAGTATAACCCCACCTCATTCTATTTACATTACTCTCCACTCCAACACCAACTTTGCTAACAATCAAACTTTCTTATTTATTATGATTCTTCATAGTCTAACAGAAAATCGTAGTCAATGATGGGGCATATTAAAGTCAGCCAAAATGTACTGAATCCCCACCATGATGCCGTGGCGGCTTAGAGCTCTTTATTAAACGACATGGGATTTATTTGTCTATGTATAGCTTGGGTAAAAGCCCAAAGGGTCCTGAAGGTCAGCTAGTGTTGTCCATGGTTAGGTTTAGGTCAGGTCGGGTTAGGTACCCAAGTTAGTTTGGTTAAGCATGGAGTTTCTAACCTTGTCCGCAGTCCATACTCCATGGGGCTGTTTGGATGGTCGGTAAGGATTGGATATGATTTTATTTTTATATCTTACCCCCATTCAATCTAAACCCACTCACCTATTTGCATTAGATGAAATATACGTTAGATCCTGTTCAATCCATAGTTTGGTTAGCAACTCTATAATTTCGTAGACATATGTCAATCCACAAAATAAATAAATAAAATATTATGTAGACATATGGCCAACACATTAGGGCCCAAAGTTGTGAGGGTGAGTTATCGATCACAATAATTTCCATGATAGGGCAATCAGTAGAACCCAATGCTCTCCAATATGCGCGGATGCATCTTCCCATCACCATATGACTCAAAAATAGATGCGAACTTGTAAAATTTGTCACACTATTTCTTGATGCAACGTTCCTTCTCGAACTTGTTCACCTACATCATATATGTTGACAACGAATTAGTTGAGAAAGTGTATCACAATAGTTTTGGCGACTTATTTATAAAAATAAAAGGACTAAAACGTTAAAATACAAACCTATACATACACACATAAATTTGATCAAGAAAAAGGCAGAAGTGAGATGTTAATGAAACAAAATTTCTCCATAATATGTACTGCCACTTATAGTTGGGTGGTTTTCTAATGGATCTCTGGTAAACCGAAAAATAGAATAAGGGAAAGAGAGGGAGAGAAAGAGAGAGATGGGAGCTAGGGAAAAGATATAATGAACTCTATACCAATGATTGAAGTGTTCCCATCTTGTCAACTCCATACCAAAGGCCTCTCTGAAAATCCCCTTCCCCACACACATAATAATCCCTTCCCCAACACCAGAATCTCTCTCCCCACCTCACCTAACTTCTTCAAACCCCTACCCTCACCTAGTAAACTCATATACCCAAAACCACTCTAAATACCCATCCCAACTGAGACAAATAAACCAAGACAATCTAGGCATAGCAAAAAAATAATAGGATAAAGGTGAATTTTTTTTCCAAAAAACTTACCTAAAAAACAATTGATTAAAGCATCAGGGTTTAATCATCTCCCACCTAAGTCGTCGTTGCTTGAGAAAGACACCACGATGCAGAGATAGAGAGAGATGGGTTTGGTAAAAAGAGAAGACACCACGGTGCACGGAGAGAGAGAAAGAGAAAGAGAGAGAGCAAGTAAAGAGAGAGATGGAAAAAGAGAGGGGCAAAGAAGCATACCTTCTTCTTCTTCTTCTTCTTCACCCTTGCACCATTATCAGAGAAAGGGAGAGAGAAAGAGAGAGAGAGAGACGTGAGACAATGGTTGGGTGAAATGAAATGGTAGACAAAAAAGGGAAAAACTCTAATCAATTACTGTTGCAGGGGTGTTTTTGTAAAATGGTGGATCAATTCTATTAACAAGATTTGAATCTCACATGCTCCATGGGTTACATTTATTCGCTTCATAAGGGATTATGGGCTCCAATCAATACGACCGATGTTTTGAAAGACAACAATTATCCCTCCCAATTTTGCACATCCTAACAAAGGATATGTGGGTCCTATGAATTTTTTTAACCGAATCTCCCATATCCGGTGAGCCAAACACACCCCATCTATAATAATAAGATAGAGGCAATTTCAAACTTTTCAAATTGAAATCACCCCCTCTCAATTTAAAAAAGTAGAAGAACGACTAAGATTTGATTGGAGTTTAAATATACGGTTCATATCTCATCTAAACTCATATAATTAAATCTAATGACTCAAATCCATTTCATCTACTTACATTCTCCCGCCCAATTTAATCACACACACGCCACCCATAACACAAACCAAAGCCATATGTTGGCTTTCCATCCCAGACGCCCCTCTCTCTCTCTCTCTCTCTCTCTGAACTCATCTGCCATAGCTAAACCATGTCAAAGATCACCTCTGTCATCACCCAGGTACACCCCCTATCTCTTTCTCTCGACTCACACACACATATACACAATCGATTTGTAAAATTTTGGAATTGTATATATTTTCATTCATCTGTAACTAATTTATATACATTTACAACAGAGTTTTGATCACAAAATGTGGGAACCAAATCCCATGATTAGTGGGATGAGGTGAATTAGAATGGAAATGTAGTGGCAAATTTGGTGGAGGATTTACAGGGTTTACAGCATGCAGGGGATTTAATTGGAGGATTTACAGGAATATGATGAAAGATGTGATCATCCATCTCTTTACAGTTGACTGGAGCCAATATTTTCTGATACTCCCCCTCAAGGTGGAGCATGAGGATTGATCATGCCCAACTTGGATAGAAGAAAGCAGAATTGATTACGTCCAAGAGCCTTCGTGAAGATGTCAACACATTGTTCATTAGTGGGTATGTGATGAGTAGAAATCAAGCCTTGAGTAATTTTTTCACGTACAAGATGACAATCAAGTTCAATGTGCTTAGCGCGCTCATGGAATACTGGATTAGCAGCAATGTGTAAAGCAGCCTGGTTGTCACAGTAGAGTTGTATTGGTTGTGAATGAGAGACGCCCAAGTCAGTAAGAAGATATTTGAGCTATGTTATTTCACAACTGGCAGTGGCCATGGATCGGTACTCGGCCTCAACAGAAGATCGCGACACAGTGACTTTTTTTTTTGTTTTCCACGAAAGTGGACTGTGACCAAGAAGTGTGATAAACCCAGTAGTGGATCGTCTGGTCAAGGGACAACTGGCCCAATCCGAGTAAGTATAACACACCAACTGTAAAAGGTTGCTAGAGGAGAGAAGAATACCTTGACCAGGTGTTGTTTTTAAATAGCGAAGTAGTCGGAAAGCAGCATCCATATGAGGTTGACGAGGTTCATGCATGAATTGGCTTAAAATGTTCACAGTGTAAACAATGTCTGGCTGAGTGATGGTCAAATAAATGAGATGACCAACAAGGCGACGATAACAACTGGGATTGTCTAGAACGGCACCGGTATCATCAAGCTTAAGATGTTGTTCCATAGGAAAATCACAGCCGCGAGAACCCAAGTAGTCAGCATCATCAAGAATATCAAGTAAATATTTGCGCTGGGAGAGAAAAATTCCAGTTGGAAAGCGAGCGACCTCAATTCCTAAAAAGTACTTGAGTGTGCCAAGATCTTTGATATGAAATTTCTGCTGAAGAAAGGCTTTAAGGCTGGTGATGGTAGATGTGTCATTACTAGTAATTAAAACATCATCAACATAGACTAAGACGAAAGTGGAGTGGTCGCCATCCTTGCGAGTAAATAGAGAATAACCGGCTTTGGATTGACTATATCCAGCATGAATAAGAGCAGAGGAGAATTTAGCAAACCATTGGCGAGATGTTTGTTTCAAATTATAAAGTGATTTGTTGAGACGACATACATGTGACTCCCCCTTTCGAGAAAATCCCTGCGGCAAGGTCATATAAATTTCTTCATGGAGATCACCATGTAAGAAAGCGTTGTTGACGTCTAATTGGTGTAAGGACCAATGACGAATGGAGGCCACAACAAGGAGACATCGCAAAGTTGTTAATTTAGCCACCGGAGCAAAGGTGTCATGGTAATTAAAACCTTCTTGCTGGGTATAGCCCTTTGCCACGAGACGGGCTTTATAACGTTCAATGGAACCATCCGAGTGATGTTTGATTTTAAAAACCCACTTACATCAAATGGGATGTTTGTCGGGAGGAAGTTTTGTAAGTGTCCAAGTACCATTATCCTCTAAGGCTTTGATCTCAGATGCCATAGCATTGCGCCAGTGATTAATTTTCATGGCCATAGAAAAAGAAGATGGTTCTATGTCTAAAGATATTGCTGCAAGAAATGACTGATGGGCAGCAGAAAATTTAGAATAATCAAGAAAATGAGACAAATGAATAGGTGAACCAGAACATACCTTCGCAGAGGATTTAGATGGAGAGGGACTGCGACATGGCGGTTGAACAGTCATAATCACACAAGTATGATAGAGTGGTGCGAGCCCGAGAAGAATGACGAAATGGTGGTGGTATGGCAGCAGCAGGTAAGGTCGATGTAGGTGTTTGTGATGTGGGCAGACTAGGTAATGGGTGTAGATTGGAGGGATTCAAAGATGTAGAAGTTGGGAATGGTGTAGGAGATGTATCAATTGAGTCGTGGGTGTCAAGAATGGGTAAAGGTGTTACTGGTTAGATATGTAAATAAATAGATTGGTTATGAAAAGGAAAAGTGGATTCATGAAAGGTTACATCGTGACTCGTGAAGGTTGTACCGTCATTGAGATCATATAAACGGTAACCTTTTTTACCATACGGGTAGCCGATGAAGATGCATTTGCGAGCGCGAGAATCAAACTTGTGGGTATATTTAATATTATGAGCATAACTCAAACAACCAAATACACGAAGATATGAGTAAGAAGGTGAAGTTCCAAATAATACTTCATGTGGTGATTTTTCCGATAGAACGGGTGTGGGTATATGATTGATTAGATGAGCAGTGGTAAGAATGCAATCTCCCCAAAATTTAAGAGGCAAATTTGCTTGAAATCGTAAAGATCGGGCAACTTCAAGTAAATGGCAGTGTTTGCATTCCACAACTCCATTTTGTTGGGGGTTCCAATACAACTACGTTGATGAAGGATTTCATGCTTGCGGATTGTATTTTGGATTTCATGAAAAATAAATTCAGACCCATTATCTGAGCGAATATTTGATTGTGGTATTAAATTGCATGCGAACCATGACAAGAAAATCATAGATGAAACGTGTGGTGTCGGATTTAGCACGCATTAAATACACCAAAGTAGAATGACTAAAATCATCCACAATAGTTAAAAAATAATGAGCGCCTATTAAAGAAGGCGTTTTATAACCACCCCACAAGTCGCAATGAATGAGATCAAAAGGAGCAGCTGAATTAATATCACTGCTGGGAAAAATGAAGCTGATGTTGTTTGGCAAGGGGACAAATATGACATAGACAATCTTGAAAAGAAATTAAAGAGTGCGTCCTAGCTAAATTCTTTAATCAAGCAACTGATGGATAACCAAGTCGCCAATGCTAGAGATCAAATGAGGGATTGTGGACTGCATTTGAGGAGGTCGAAGTAGTGCTTGGTTCAAAGATGTACAACCCGTCATGCGCTTTACCCATCCCAATCGTGGTCCTCGTGCATCGGTCCTGAAAAAGACAATGAGTTGAGGAAAAAATAACATCACAATCAAGGGAAGAAGTGAGTTTGCTAACAGAAATTAAATTACAGGAAAAGGCAAGAACAAAAAAAACATCATGTAAGGTGAAATGAGGGTTAATAGATACTGTGCCAATATGTGAAACTGGGGTTGTGGTACCATTGGATAAACGGACTGGAATAGAAGAAATGGGAATGTGAAAGTCTTCAAATAATGATAGGGAACAGGCCATGTGATCTGTGGCACCCGTATCAATAATCCAAATTGACGAAGACGTCTTACCTGCCAAGTGGGCAATGGGTTGTGGAGTACCTATGAGAGACATGATCTGTTGGTACTGCTCAGGAATGAATTGAGAAGCACTTGTAGGAGAGATAGATGGGGCACTACTGTTGGGATTGGTCTCAGTAATATGAGCTTGAGATGTGGTCAAAGAACGGGCTAGATATCCATGAAGTTTGTAACAACGTTCTTGGGTGTGCCTCAATTTATTATAATAATTGCAATACAGACGCTCCTTTTGGCGATATATAGGACGTCCACCGTGAGATACTGGTGGTGTTCCACTGTTAAAGTTTGGTGCTGGTTGGTTTCGGCCAAGAGGAGGATGTATTGCATTGGAATGGGCAACAACATGTTCAGCTGCAGCGGCAACAACATTGATACTGTCCATTGAAGGAAGAAGGGCTTCACTATGTTTTGCTTCTTGGAGTAACAGATTGTATGCCTTGTTTACAATTGGTAATGGTTCCATGAGAAGTAATTGACATCGTATGGCTGTGTAAGATTCATTCAATCCCATGAGGAAATGTAGCTAATGGATTTGTTGAAGTTCAAGTATAGCCTTTAATCCACCACATTTACACGTAGGAAGGTTTGTGAGATTGGATAAGGCATCCCAATATCCTTTCATTTTAGTGTAATACCCAGCAATAGAAAGTTGATCTTGATGGAGATTAACAATATCTCGTTAAAGCTGAAAGAGACGGGGGCCATTACTTTGCGAAAAATGCTCTTGAAGGTCTACCCAGATTTCGGCAGCAGTGTCCCCATAGATAACGTTCTCCCGAAGATCGCGTTCTAGTGAATTAAGCAACAAGGACCAAGTGGTTGCAACGAACCCATGCATTACTGTTAGGAGATGACGAATCGGGCTTTGCTATGGATTTATTGACAAAGCCAAACTTATTTTTGGCAGAAAGTGCAACAATCATAGTACGTTTCCATGAAGAATGATTATCACCATTGAGAGGTATGAAGACTAAAATCTGACCAGGATTGTCTGAATGGTGAAGAAAAAATGGGTTATCAATGGATTCGTCTGAAAAGGAAGACTGATTACTGGCAGACAAGTCTTGCGAAGTAGAGGAAGGAGGGACGTTGGAAGCCATGACTGAAATATGAAGGATCTTTTAATGCTCTGATACCATGTAAAATTCTAGAATTGTATATCTTTTCATTCATCTGTCACTAATTTATATACAATTACAGTAGAGTTTTGATCACAAAATGTGGGAACCGAATCCCATGATCAGTTGGATAAGGTGAATTAGAATGGAAATGTAGTGGCAGATTTGGTGGAGGATTTATAGGGTTTACAATATGCAGGGGATTTAATTGGAGGATTTACAGGAATATGATGAAGGATGTGATCATCCATATCTTCACAGTTGATTGGAGCCAATATTTTCTGATACGATCGAACCCACACACACCAGCACACAATCCCATCGCACATCATCGCACACAAACACACATACACACACACACATACACATCGCACACAAAACCACACACACACACACACGCACGCACGCACACACACACACACACACACACACACACATCACCCTCTATTTCAATCGCAACAACACCACCACCACTACACAAAACAATAGCGCCCACCATGAGATTGATCTCCAACTTAACTCGCCCAGATCTGAAATCAACAGTAACCCACTTTCCATTGTGGGGTTTGTTTACTTTTAGGAGTTTTGAAGATTTTCATTGTTGGGTGGTTTGAAATTGCAATTGAAAGAGTTGGGTCCAATCAGGTTGGTTCATTTGTGTCTTATGCTTCATCTTTCTTTGCTTAATTTATTGTCAGTTCGTTTGGCAATCCGTGGTTCATTCTTTTTTCGTTCTATGATAAAAATGGTTTTTTGAAGGGAATGTATTTAAGGAAAAAAATTCTGACACAAGATAAACTTTTGAAATTTGACAAAGCAACACCTTGATAACAACCCCCACACATTGGTTTCTGATTACTTCATGGAATTTAGTGAAGGATTGCACTTGATAAAAAAGTGACAGACATCATTCACGTATGATTTGATAATTAGGGTGATATGTCAATTTGGGTGTTAAGATTATTTGATGTTTTCATAATAAGGGTGATTTCATAATTTAGATTTTTTGCATAATCTGTGTGTTTTAAATTAAATGAATGTTATAGTTGTTAGTGTTATTTTCATTGAATTTTTTTATTTTTTATTGCATAATTTATGTGTTTTAAAATTGTTAGTTAGGTGTTGATATAATGGACATCAAGTGTTTGTTGAAATGCCTAAGAGAAATATTGTATACTCCACCATCTTTTTCCTTTTGATTGGTATGAGTTTACTGTGTACCCATTTTTTGTAGGTATAATGTGTTGAAATTATGTTTCTCTTTAATGAAATTTGTTTGATTTTGGCAACTATTGTTATGGAATTCATTGGATTTTCTTCCTTGGATTTAAACTTTTTCTTAAACTTTGTTTGATTTGAGTTTATCAACACACACACAAACACCCCCCCCCCCCCACACACACACAGTCACCATATAGTTTTGTTTGCTTATTAAGCTAACATTGGATGCTTATTTATTCTTTGGGCTTTGATTGATTTTGATTGCCAGTAAATGTATCCAATTTTGTACAACACAAGTGTGTCGGGTTGTGTATGTAAATGTGACGGATCATGTGCGTAAGTTGACATTGTTGTTTTGATTTACAAGCTTTATTTCAGTCCTATTTTTTGGATTCTTAATCTAGGTTATTATTTTTTTGTAAAGATAGGGTTTTTTGAGTGGTGAGATAAATTTCAATTGAGTTGGTGCAAATTTGGGTTAGGTGTGCGGTAGGGGAATTAACCCAACATCAAGTAGTTCAAAATTATTACAGGAACCAAATTACATGTTGGATGCCTTAATGCATAATTGTTTTTGAGGTGTTGATCTTTGTTTTCAAAACATTGATTCATTCTCGATAAAATACATATTTTAGTGCTACTAATAATCAACCTTCATTAATTTGAGAAAAATGACGAAGAATAGATTTTTTGATTTGAAAGTGGTTCAACTACTGCCAAGGTTTTTGGTTGCAATTGAAAATCCATCTCAAGAAATAAGGTCCATTTAGTGTAGCAATTTGCTCTTCACTATTGTATAGCGTAACAAGAGTAAAAATATTGCTTGGTTTTGCGAAAATTATATTATGCTATGATCTGGTTACTATAAGTGTAACTCTTCCCAATTTGGTGCAATTAGAGTGCTCTAGCACTTTTTTTTTTTTGCTGAATTTACTCCTGTGACTTTTTGTTCTGCTTATTGTTAGTTATTTTACATGGATATAGTAAAGGTAAAGACATTGAATTAGGCGTGAATTTTTCGATGGTGAATATGATGATTGAGTTTGTGATTACTATGTAATTGAGCTTGAGGATTTGGTTCAATATTATTTAAGGTATAAAGCGAACCGAAGCGAATAAGGCTCCTAAAGCCTGGGCAAAAAGCGAGAGACAAAGCGAAACGCTTCATCGAAGCAAAACGAGTAGTAAAAAAAAACTTATTATTACTTCTAAAGCAGTATAGAAACAGAGAATCAGAGAAGCAAAATCAAAATTAGAGAAGCATAAGCAAAATCAGAAGCCATAAATAGAAGCAAAATTAAAAACAGAATCAGCATAAACAGTACAGAAACAATAACATCATTTGGTAAAAAGGTGGAGCTCTTGAGAATATCATACTTATTATTATCACAAACATGAACTAAGTATGTGAGTTTTTAGATTTTTTAGTGATTGAAGTCACATATATCTAGAATGAATTTTTCGTAACTAAGTTTTTTAATTTTTGTTTTTTTTTTATTTTTTATTTTTTGTGTTTATTGTTCTTGGTTTGCATTGATTTTGTTGGTTTGGTTTTTTTGTTGACTTGAATTTTCTAGAACATAACGGCTTCGTCGAGTTGGTTTGTCTACCTTCTATATTGATGTATACATTAAGGGTTTGGTTTTTCTGCCTTCTATGTTCATGGTTAAAACTAATGCTACACAATTAGGAGATATACACATCAACATATGGATACATTGACGGTTTTTCTTTATCACTACTCATGGATTTGTGCATGCTCTTCTTTGTGTTTGTGAGCGACCTACTGGATTGGGAATCAATCATATACCATAGGGTCTTTATTTTTCTTCTTTGTTTTTGAAGCTATCTTTAAACCACTTAGGAAATGCTAAGAAAATGTCATTGGATTGCTTGCATGCTGGACCACATTAAAAAAAAAAAAAAATCATGGTGCTTTTGAGGATGCATTTTGATATTTTTCTTCTTGCCAGTTGGGCCATTTTTCTTGCCTAATATCACTAATTACATTAGAGGGAATGCTTGGTAATTTCTCCTTTGACTAGGATAAAAGATCTCATTGAAGCGGCTAATCCCATGCATATTGTATGTACATCTGGTCGCACAAATTGCATAATATCATAAATAGATACTCCGAGTATTACCCATCCGCCAGGAGAGTTTATAAACAAATACAGATCTTTGGTATCATCTGCCTCTTCTTTTAGAGTAGGTTAAATCGATTGTTCATTACAATATAATAATTGTATTTATGTTGTGTCCGAAATGAGTTGGGTTGCATTCACTTAAATTTCCTGTTAGTTATTTTAAGCTGTTGTTTACAATCAAAATGAATAAATTTATGCATGCACATTGTGTATTAAACTTGGGATACGATAAAATTCTTCTTACTCCAATAATTGTTGGGCTGCCTATGAGAGACTCAAACATAGAAATTAATGCTAGACAATAAGTTCTTTCAATTAAATTGGTTAAGAAACCAATAAGTAGCCTTAGTCTTTGGATAGATTTGTCAATGTGGGTTTGAAATTATCTGTCTATATACACTACGAATGGTGTAAATAAGGTATCATGAATGAAGTGAATTTTCACGGTGAAAAGCAATTCAATAGCGATATTATTTATTTTTTTGAATTATCCTTTGTACATGATGGATTTAGTCACTTGTTCGTGCTATTGTTGTGGTTAACTTATTTTGTCTAATGTCAATACTTTTAATCAGCTGACACAATTCTTATAGAGTAAGATGAATGTGAAAAGCACTTAAAGTAATTAACAAAAGCGTAATACTTATTACATGACAGAACAGAGTATCCCATATCTTTCGCGTCGCTGTCCAGCCACCACCGCTTCAACCCATCGAAGTAAACCGTTAGCGCCTCTCATGACAACAAACCTCTCTAATATCTTTCTCTCTCTTTATTCTCTTCTCCGTGCTCCACCTCCTGCAAACACACAAAAACCCACATACATACACAACCTTTACAAACATACATAAAACATATACATGCACAACATAAACACACACCCACATACCCAGATACATTGCACACACATTTAATGCGCCCACACATTTAACGCGCACAACACACACATACACACACACACACACACACACACACACCAGGTGTACCCAATTACTTTCAATTTACCCACTTCATAACCCTCATATATTTCCCCCAATTATTTTCTCCCAAAATTCAATCTCATAAATTTCACCTACATTTCCCCCTTATTATTTTCCCCAAATTTCAATTTCATGAATTTCATCTCAATTCACACACCACTTTTTTTTTTTGTTTGCTTAGGTTGCTATTTTGAATTGTTTTACTTGAATATGAATTTTTTTGTTCATTTAAAATTCTGATACTTGGATTAATGTTTAATCTGTCCATTGACGGTGGTTCACATTGTTTCATGTATTATAGATTTTTGTTTCCCCTGACTCATGGAAGGCTGAAAAGACTCAACAATTCTCTCTGGGTAGATGGATTCTTTGCGATATCTTACCATACATATTGTTTTGGTTTTGGTTTTGTGTTCGAAAAAATGTTAAATGTTAATTCTTTGACTTAGTTTTGTTCTATTGCTAAGGGTTGCAATTTTATTATTAACCAATGCTTCAAAGTATGGAATGTTCAAATCAAATGATTTTTATTTATGTGGATTTAGTTCTTTGGTTGGACTTGCATGTATAACATATGACTATGATTTTTGTTATTATGATATAAATGTTATTTTAGTTTGAATTATGTAGTGACTAAAATTTGATGTTTTCTTTGAGTTAGGTTGGATAATTTATTCTTTAAATTAGTTATGTAATGGTTTGTGTTGGGCAATGTTACAATTGATGTTAGTGTAGATAGGTTGAGATTTTATTGTGATTCTATTTTTAGAGAATTTTTTTTTCAAAATTTTTTGAAAAAATAGTAAGGGTTATATTGATTTCAATTTCCTTAATTAAATTAAATAAAAGAAAAACTATTTTAATTTGAAGGATTTTTGCAAAGTGTCTTTAGGCACGATTTTGTTTTTTATTTTGTCTAATGATTTTTTGTTTACTTGCTTTACTTAATTATGCATATTTGTTTGAGTCCTGTAATATGATATAAATAACTAATTTTATAATATAAACTGTGTTGTGTATATGTTGATATTGTTCAAGGTTATGTCTTTAGGACAAACTATATCAATTTTTTTTATAAAAAAAATGGGTCGATATTAATCTGGTGGAGCTTATAGTCGTAGAGATTGGGTTATATCTCAATCTCTACATGAACTCATAATCTGGCTGGTAGAGCTTATTGCAATATGGCTGATGGTTTTGATTTGGCTGATGGGTTAAATTGTTACTAAAGTATGGCAAATTTTACTATTAGTATGATATACATGATAAATTGCTTCAAATCTTAGTTTTCTCTCTAATAATCTCTGTCAGAACAATATCATTTTGATTACGATTAGGCTTCAATTTTGTTTTTTAATTATTGAAATACGGATCTGTTAGTTATTTAATGTTATAAGTGTTAGTGGTATGGTGTGTGGTTTGTATGGGTTTTGTTTGTTCTGTGTTTAGTACGGTGAACTAATTACACATGGTTATGAGGATATGTTCGATTTTATGTGAATTGATGGTTGTTTTGGTCGTTGGTATGAACTGCTGATTTTGGGGGAAATCGAATTGAATTGTGGTGGTACGGTGTATTATAATAATTGTTATGTATAATTGTAAGTTTTGTAGATAGATTTAGATTTTTCTGAGCTCCTATTTTTAGAGGAAATTTTATCGAAATTTTTGAAAAATAATAGGGACTAACTTAATTTCAATTTCTTATATTAAAACAAATGAAGTAAAAACTATTTTAAATTGATAGTTTGTTTTAGGGTGCAAAATGTCTTTAGACAATATAATAATACTCTTCGAGTTTTTATTTAATTTTTCGTTATATCGTACAGTGACACACGGACAATTAATAATAGTCGATATAATAGAGAATTGTCTTTTTCCATCCTTGATTTCCTTTCACTGGATTTGAATCTGGATCTCGATCTGGATCTATCGTCAACGTAGACAGTAGTTGACTCTCACGTGCGGTATGGGATTGGGGAAATCAAAGATTCGGATGTTCGCTCAAACACGTGCATTTCTGGTCAAAGATGGGATGCAGCCAGTACTCTCTCTTTCTCTTTCTCTCTCGTAAAAGTAAGAAAAATTCAAACTTGTGAAAACACATCCCTCAGTTTTAGTCGTTTTCGGGAAAGGAACACGTTGACGTGGTGCAGGCCCCCTTGGCCTTGGGACTACTTTTCTTCTTTCCTTCTTCCACATGATTACCCATTTTTTTAGAATTTCAATTTTGCCTCTTTTTTTTTTTTTGAATAATGGAATTCATTGCTCATAAGTTCTTTCGAATGAAGCATACATTCTATAATTTTTTAAACAGAGATCTACAATTTAAGAATAACCATAAAAGGGATGCATTATTGATTTTAAGGCAAGGCAACGTTTGAATTGGGAGAGCGATCCCATTAATAAACTGATTGTAGTGCTTACACTACACACTTGAGAGACCCATGTCAAACGTACGCTGAGGGGAGAGGGGGTTGTCTCTTACCCTTCCACTTCCATGAGATATAATTTAGGAAGTACATATACTTCTTACAGGGGTTGCTGTGACAGTGTCAGATAGGGGTTGCTGTGACAGTGTCAGACATGTGTTCGACACAGACACGTGTTCGATACAGTTAAAAGTGTCATGAATAGTGAATTCAGTGGACACGATTAAGACACAGCTAGGATACGTCTAGGACACATCTAGGACACATCAATGATACATCTAGGACACGGCCAAGATACGTCTAGAATATGATCAGGATACGGCCAATAATTTTTTTTATTTTAAAAAAATAACTTTTAACTATTAAAAAGAGTGTGATTTTTATTTTTTTTCAATATATTTTTTGTTATGTACCTTATATACTATGAATATTAATAGATGCAATGATGTTTGATGAAAATGGTAGATTTTAATTTGATCTATTTTAATTTTAATCAAAAATATAATATTTGTTAGGTCTTATTATTAATATATAATATATGCTTTATTTTTAATATATTATTAATTTATTATTATTTTAAAAAAAATATTATATTATTTTAATAACTGTATCCTCGTCGTATATGTGTCCCATATTTTTTAACTTTGTCGTATTCCTGTATCCATGTCGTATCTAATACGACACTCGTGTCCGTATCCGTACTCCCTAAGATATAATTATGAGAGATTTATATCGATCCATGTGATCTTAAACATGGGGAACTAAAGCAATGAAGAACTCCTGGTCATATCACAATGTTCAGGTGATCTCTGTCTTAAGTTTGTGTCTTCCTTATTGTATGCTTTCGTCACCAATTTTTTAGACCATGCAAGACATAGAGGAGAGAGGGAGACAAACTAATTAATGTGGAGGAGGTAGTAACAAGTTCACAATACTAAAAGGCTGTAAGCTTGGGTTTTCATGCGCAATCCATATGAGAATTCTTCATTATCACCTATAACAACTGACTTGTCAAACACAGGGAATTGGCTACTAAAGTAAGGGACTATATATATGTCGTAGATGTGAAAGTAGAAGTTTAAAAATTGGATCTTCTTTCTTCGGTTCAGCAAAGACAAAAAATTGAGAATGGGGAGTTTAATGGCGTGGATAAAAATAAAGTGTACTTAATCTCTAATAGAGTGAATGTAGATGAGATCAACTTAATATTGTCTTATTTGTACATTGTTCTACGTACACCTACCATTCCATATCATTTGACACGCCATCCTGGCCAAATAAATAAATAAATAATTGAATGAGTTATAAGAATAGACTTATTAGTGACTAGATGGATATTTTGTTTTATTGTATTTTTTTTTTTCTTGAATTCTTATCTCTTAGTAATTAATCAGTGGGCAAAACAAACATTGTTTGACATTTTGGAGGCAGTCTAGTTGTGATCCAAAATTGGTTGGTTTGGGCGTCTATTGGCATTGTAGTTGTGGAATGGAAAATCAAAGGAAGAAATTAAATTAAGACTCATTCAAAGCAAAGCGTCAAACTTTGAAAAACAAGGACCAATCAACAAGAAGCATGCGCCACCTTCTCCATCTAGTATTGCCCTTTTAATTAATACGGCTTTCCTAGCTAGCTAATGTAAGTAATATCATCAATTCTCCATCTCCTTCCTTACATTAACAATGCCACCTCTCTATATAGTATAGAAGGGTTGGAGATGCCCTAACTTCCCCGTATATAACAATCAAACCAAGGAATCAAAGCGGCTTGGCTTTAATTTATTCCTCCTCCTCCTGCTGCTGCTGCTGCTGCATGGTCGATCTCTGGGTTGTCCTCTAGCTACTCTCTGCGTCTTAATTTCACTCTCCGGCTGTCTCTCTTTTTTGTTAAACTCTCATAGTATATTATAATTTTTACGCATGGTCTAATGGGAATCAAAGTTTTTAGGCACCAAATGCTACCCTGGTGTTTTCACTTGATGACCAACCACATCTCCTGTTTGCAATTCAAGCCCAAGCCATCACCAGTCGGGGGAACCATCAAGCTCATCAACTCGGACGGCCGTGTCAAGATCTATGACAGGCCCATCCATGTCTCGGACCTGATGGTTGAGTTCCCAAAGCACATGGTGTGCCGCTCCGATTCCTTGTACATAGGCAAGAAGATCTCAGCTCTCTCCGAGGACGATCACCTCCGGTTGGGCCACACCTACTTTCTCCTCCCAAGACATTACTTCCAATCAGTCCTATCCTTCGTCACCATATCCTCTTTTGCCTCCTCTTCCCAAACCCAATCACAACCAGCTTCTTCATTATGCAAGAATGAGTTCCTAAAAAAGGCAGCAGCAAACTGCCAACCATTCCATATAGAGAAATCTCCATCTGGGTGCCTTAGAGTAAGGATCTCAGAAGAGTTCATATCAAAATTGATGGAGGACGGAAAGATTAGAGAAGAGGAGGAGGAAGAGGAGGAAAACTGCTCAGGCAAGTCCAAGAGTAGAGTATGCACGACGCCTCAGTTGCAGAAAGATTACGTTCGGCTCGTTGGGTCACGACTCTGGAGGCCAAAACTGGAAACTATAAGGGAGACTCGTCAGAAGAGGAAACTATCTTCTTTTGGTTTGAAGAGAAGAAAGAGATCTCAATCCATTGTAGTGGCACAAAAGACTCAGAAGCCAAAACACCGTCTTCATCATGTTTTATCATCAATATCGCATACGAAAACACTTTCGAAAGATAAGATGATCAAAACTAAATGTAAATCTGTATAATGGTTGATACTTCACAAGTCAGAACCTTTCTTTATTCACTTGGCAGTACGTGTTTCGATTACTGGGATCGCTAACCCGCTGAATCGAATTTCTGACTCAATTTTTAAAACAAGTTTATAGTAACGATGATACAGAAGCTACGTATGAATTATTCTTTTATCTAAGGTAGTAAGAGGCAAACAATAGGGCAGAGGTCGATAGGACACACGAATCTAGCTCTATGCAATGATAGAGCTGAGAGATCATTTTTCAGTAGATCGAAGTCTGGTCGGATTTGATAATTTCCCAACCAGGTGCATGGCTGTGATCGAATCCTTTGCTATATACATGGGATCATGATCATCATGAGGCTATTCTAAGTTATTAACTGCCTAATTCATGTGTTGGTTGGCTCTGAGACGGTGTTAGATTTTTTTGCTTCACAGTTACATGAATAATATCTGCCAAACTCAGAACTTAAAGACATCGGGTGTGTTTGGTTGGTGTTTTATTTCGTGTTTTTTGTTTTTATTTTCACATTTTGTAAAAAATAAAAATAAAAACGCGTTCGAATTTGTATTTCTATTTTAAGTTATTTTGACGACAAGATCCAAAAACAAGAAATAAAAAAAAAAGATGTTCAAGAATCAAGGAAACAGAAACAAAAGCGCGCAGCTGGGGGGGAGTTTTTGAGATCCGACCTTCGAATTTTGTTAGCAACAAAAACGGTATTTTTTTGTGGAAGTATTTAAACCCATTTTATTCTCTCTCTCTCTCTCTCCTCTCCATCACCTCTCTGCTCTCTCCACCCAACGAAGACCGAAGGTCTTCACCGGCTTTCGTCTCTTCTCCGGTGCTCCTCATGGTCGTTTCTTCTCCGGTTTTCCTCATGGTAGTTTCTCTCGGCCATCTCTTTTCTTTCTCTCATCTATGTATACAGGGGCGGCCCAACAAATCCGGAGGCCCTAGGCGAGAATATGAAAGTGGGCCCTATTAATAGACAATAATTATTAAAATGTATTCATTTAAAAGATATTTTTCTAGCTTTTTTAGATGCAAAAATATTGATTAAATTTTTATATTCAAGTTTTGTTAATATATATTTTTCAATAGATAATATAACTAATCCATTTAATCTTTCTTGTGACATAGTTGATCGGAGATAAGATTTTATTAATTTAAGTTTCGAAAAACTTCTCTTCGCTGAAGCAACTGTTACTGGTATTGCTAACAATATTCTAAAAGCTATACATGCATTTGGAAAACAACCTAATTGTTTTATATAAGTTAGGGTTGCAGCTGGAGTATTAATTTCAGATTGTAGAACTTTTCTTAATACAGCCAATTCTTGAAATAAATCTAAACCATCAATATTAGAAAATAAGTCATGCTTCAAAAAAGTTTCAAGGTTAAGACAATAACTTTTCAAACTATCATCATCTAAGAATTTTAATTTTTTAAAACAAAATAAAAAACCAAAAATATTGTCATATATTTTGAATTGTTCAAATCTACTCTTGATCGAAGAAATAGCTAGATCAACTATAAATAAAAAATACTCAATTCTAAAAGACTCTTCAGCTGATAGTGTTACTGCATTCTCACTTGTATCACCAAATTGTTTTTTCTTAAAAATTTTACGTTTTTCTCGAAATACTGGTTCTATTTACATTTTAAGTGCAATCTCGTTTGATGAAATCAAAACAGAGTAAAATCTATTTTCTCTATATGATTCCAAAAAAGAAATAAGTCATTTTAATTGATCAATAGCAACATCAATATGCATGTCTTTGGATTGTAAATTTTTACTAACTGTGTTGACAGCAAATCAATAAAATTTGGGCCCTTTCAAGTCTCAAACCAATCTATTCAAAATATATATACACATAACTAAAATTCTTAACAGGGGGCCCCAAAATTTTGCAAAAATTGGGGGCCCTAGACGGCCAACTAAGTGGCCTAGGCCTAAGGCCGGCCCTGTATGTATATATTAATAGATCTATACACACACACACACACACATATATATATATATATATATATATATATATATATATATTGATCTATGTATTTAGAATGTTGAGCATAATATGTTTGATTAATTGTGTAAGTGAACAAATTGTACCCATATGAAAAATTGAGCATAATATGTTTGACTAATTGTGTAAGCGAACAAATTGTAACCATTTGGATGACAATGGTGAAAAGGTTGGGACCTTATGCTGCTGAAGATTGATCAGTTCATCTTGCTGCTAGTTGCTGATCTACTGCTGGTTGCTGATCTACTGCTGTTGGTTGGGTCTGTGTGTTAATGGTGTGTGGGTCTGTGTGTGTATTGTGTCTCTGTTGGTGTGTGTATTTATTTTGGGATTGTGTTGAAATTGGAATTGGAATTGGAAAAGAATGTGATTCATTTATTTTTGTGGGTCTTGATTCATTTTCCCCATCTTTAATTTCAAGATGAAATTGAATGGTGTGAATAATTTCACTTGGAAGCGTTGGTATATCACAAGAGGATCTTCCTGTTATGGCAAGACTTCTCCTTATGCAAGATCTACTAGAAATAAGGAGTTTAAGGGCAAAAACCTTTTTTTTAAGTAGAATTCTACTAGGATTTTCCCTCATCCTATAGGATACATTTTTTCACAATAATGTAGCCACAAAATTTTAAGGGTTAATAATATGTCTTCATTAGTGGTCATGTTTGTATGATGGGTTAAATCTGTAATCTGCTGAGATGCCCATGACCTTGCTGGGGTTTGCTTGGGCAAATTCAGGGGCTCCTTAGTAGGATGGAGTTTAACCTTAAGTATGTGTTTAGGGAAGCAAATGGTGTGGCCGGTTAGCAAATCAGGCAGTGCAAGATGATTTTTCTACTGATTTTTCGGCATCTTTACAGCTTCCTTTGGCTGTAAGGATGGTATTGATGCAAGATCAAAGGAGTTTACTAGTGCTAAGAGCTAAGAAGATGTGGGTTTTTGATGGTAAAGGGTAAATAGGTTGTTGTTCTGATAAGCAGTCTGAGTTGCTGCTGTGCTGTGCCTGATGGTTTTCGATTCTGGGCAGTGGCAGCAGGTTTGAGCTTGAAGGAGAAGTGTTGTCATGTTTTGAGGGATTAAAGCCATTTAATTGGTGGTTGTTGCTTTTTGATGGGTGTCTGAAGCTGCTGCTTGGTATTGCTGGATGATTCAGAAGCTGCTGTGGGTTCTAATTGGGTTCTTCGAATGCAGCTCTGCCATAATGCCTTTATGATTGGGTGTTTTGAAGGATTAAAGCCTATACTGATGATGTAAATGAGGAATGAAATTTATCTCTCTTTTTTGATTCGTGTAAAATTCGTTGATTCATTTAATAATATTTCTTTCTTAAAAAAAAAAAAAAAAAAAGGTTACCAAGCATGTTTTTTTATTTTTGTTTTCATAATTTGATAAACGCAAATGACTCTCAAACATATTTTTTATTTTCAGTGTTTACCACAAAACAAAACAAAAATTATATCTATTTTTTTGTTTTTTAAAAACACAAAAATAAAAATGTTACCAAACGATCCCATCGTTTTGATGTTTTCGTTCACTTAGAAAGAGCAAATTCTCTGGTGTTTTCAACAAATCAGACAACAAATACGGATCAAATAATGTAATGTTATCTATCATTATCAAATCTTTGTTCTCGGCACTAAATTAGTAGTTTCGGATTGAGACCTAAGATTGGTAATTTTGGACGCGATGCGAAATAAGTAGATTTTGATCGACTAATTCTCAACACGTGTCAAAAAATGATAGAAACTCAATGTGTCGGATTAGTGTCAAATACGAATAATTTAAAATTAACACAATAAATAAGTTTACTTAGTATTGTATTTTTGTTATTTTTTTTTATCAAATATTGACATGAATCCTTGTAAAATAAGAGAATTTTTAAATTACTTTTGCTATTACAAACAACGCATTACGTAAGTTGCACATGAATACTTTTTCGTACACAAAAATTAATAAAACATATTAGTTATATGTGTATCTAAATTAAATATTATCTCAAATTTATCAAACTTAATTAAATAAAACTTTGAATGTTTCTAAAATTCTTCATTTTAACTATAAAAAAAAAAGATAAAAAAAAAAAGAAATAGTTAATAGTTCTATTTTAACTTTGATTGAGATTGATTTTTTAGTGATGTTTGAGAAATTAATTTTTGAAATTTATTTGATTAAGATTCTATTTATAATTCCTTGAATAAAATAAAAGTAATTATGAATATACTAATTACATTGGAACCTTACTTTGATTAAGAATTAGTTAGGTCAATTGAGATAAAATTTTATATACTACTCTATAATATATATTATCAAGAATATTAAAATTCTAAAAAATTAAAGTTTTACTTAAAAATATGCTACAATATCTATTTTTTACATAAAATTATAGTACAACTTAGAAAAATTATTGTGACTGAAGAATACTGATGTAACATAAATCAATTTTAAAAAAAAATATATGATTATATTTTATCTTAGAAATGAAAGGATTAAAATTTTCAATGAAAAAGAAAATATACATATGCAAACATAATAGTATCTTTACATGTGAGATAAGTAATATTAGATTAATAAAATTTTTGAAGGTTTTTTGAACACTTTATTAAAAATATAATGATGTAACTTTTTTTAATGGTAATATAGTTAATTAAAACATTAAAGACATAAGAATACGATGATAATTTAGATATTTAATTAAAAAAAAGATAGAGTGGTCTTTTTTATAATTTTTTATAACGATAAAATAGAGGTTCAAATTTTTTTTTATATTAAGATACTTTTATTAATAATTTATTAATAACTATAAAATTTACTTTTATTTGTAGTATAAATATGCATTTAATAGATTTTTAGTTTATGAAGAATTATGAGAGTGGATTTGGTTGAGTGATAATGAAGTCTTAGTTTTAAATTTTTAGTTTGCAGGTTAAACTGGTCAATTCAAAAACGACGTAAAAATACAGAGGTCATAAGATTAATATTAAAATAATAGATCCGAACACAAGTAAATTATGACTCCTTGTGAGAGCATTAGAATATTTTTTTGTTCTCATTGCGATTATGATTTTTAGTTGAAATTGAGAGGATATGGCATAAAAGAACAAATCAGCAGTCAAAATAAGTCAGCTTTCAGAACTGACTTTGAATTACTTATATGGCTGCGGCGCCTATTAGTCTTCGTATAGAAAGGAAGCCAAAGTCGCAATTACAAGGTACTAGAGCTGTTTGGATAGATATTTAGGGAGGGTTTGGATAGATTTTTTGGAAGGGTTTGAATTGATTTTTCAAAATTCTTTCAAATTTAAATATTTTTTTATAAAGATAAGATTCAACATTAAATTCAGTCTATACACATGTTTGGTATATACACGGATATATTATTATTATAATAATATATTTATATATAAATGACTATTGTGCCCCTTCACAAATCAAATCCAAACTCATGTTTGTATATGTATGAGGTATAATTGTCTTTTTGTATCTTGAATCCGTTAACCCTCGTCTGAAACCTCTCCCCTCCATGGGTTTGATGAAACTCATGATCTAGGGTTTAAGGTCTGGGCCAATAACGGGCCGGATTTGGTAACTCAAGCTTTAAATTTTTGGCCAAACATGAATTTTGTGTGTCATTTGAACTATTTTTCTCCAACTCATCTTCCAAAGCCCCCCCAATCCCACTTACCAAATAGCCCCTTAGGGTGGCTCACCGAGTATCTATTAGATGTAACGGTTACATCACGTGGTATAATCATTTAATAATAATTCAACAATTAGTTAAAATGAACTTTATTTCTTCAAATAATCACTTCTTCATGTAAAAGATAATAACGGTCACGTATTTACAAAGTAGACTTCACTTTAATTACTTGTTTATTAATCATTAAACGGTTACATCACCTAATAATGCTAACACAATGTAATGTTTCGTTTGATACGGTAGAAAAATGGAAGTGTAGAAAGTTGGAAGAATGTAAAGTTTGAGAGATAGATAAAATGTTTGGTAAGGGAAAAAAATAGGATGAAAGAAAAAGTGGATGAATGAACTTTCTTTCCAATTCACCAAAATCAATCCCTTCAAAATTAAAAGGAAAGTGGATGAAAAATGAATTATTTGTGCTAAAATGTATCTTATTTGTCCATATATCATTTGATATATACATTTATTATATATACATTAATTTCATATATAAATACAATGATAAAATATGTATTTATACTTTTAAAAAAAAATTAAAATGAAAATTTTAAAAAATAAAAAACTACAAATAAAAAATAAAAAAAATATATTTTTTCCATCTTACCAAGCACAAAAAAAAAAAAATTAATCATTTTTATTTTCTATTCATCTAACCAAACACAAAGGAAGGAAAATGTATTATTCTTATTTTCCTTCCTTAAAAGATGAAAAGTGTATCCCTCATACTTTCTATATCGCTAACTTTCAATCTTTCTTACCAAACGGTGCATAACTGTTATATTTAATATTTAGTTACCACTCACCGGAGTCATGAACCATACAAATTCGTGTTTGGCGTTCCTGAATGGAGAAGAGGGGAGTGATTAAACGGGTTGTAAGAATGGCAACAAATTATGTGTCCCATCCCATCCCATCCCGTGGTTTTCCCATTTTTTTTGAAAAAAATATAAAATATTTGACTGATTTTCTTCACTGTCAGAAAAAAATAAGTCCTCGGACTAGCAACAGCCCCATTCATCATCATCATCCCTGCCCTGAGTTCATCTCTCAAGTCTCAACCACATTACTACATATGGAGACATGGAATTTTGTATCACACAATACAAGAAATTATTAAATACAACTTAATATCACGCCATCGTCAACACGTTGAATATCACTAATCTATAACTAGTGAAAAGACCCTATGCTAAACACAATAACTAATGATGAGCCTAAATTTAACCGGACCAGACCCAATAAATCAAGTAAGTTCAGATCTGCTAGAAAGGCAAGCCAAGCCCGGTTCATCAATCCGACCCAGTCCTTGACCCAAGGAGCCCAAGAAGATAAGAGCACGTGGGAGAGAGATCATTGAGATACCCACTCTCGAAGATCAATGCTATCATAATTGTACTTACCTTTTGTAACTATCATCTCCGAATAATTAGTACCCTTACACTCACGTCACCGCCTCACCATGCCTATAAATTGTAAGCTCTCTCCATTGAGAAGAACATCTCACTACAGATTGAGCTCTACCTCTACACCTCTCTACACACACATAGTTTTTCTCTCTCCTAACTATTGTATCTCTCCCGAAACTAACCATTGCTCTCTCCCCCGTTTACCTTACTTCATCAATAAAGATCCCCCCGGCCACCGTTGCCGTTTTCCAGAGTGGAGTAGGTCACCCGGACCGAACCACTAAATATTTATGTGTTGACTCAGTATTTACATTACTGCCATTGATTGTTTATTTATTGTCCATTAATTACACCTTATCACACACTCGACTGGTGATCTTACACGAGACTATTTTGTGCATCATCAACTAATACATCCAACATTATCCAAAAGCTAGAACTTAATCTATACTACTTTAAAAAGCCAGAATATGTGAAAAACATTTTTTTTCCAATTTTATCATCTAACATCACAACTATATCATCCATGTCCTCCAAACTTAATTGCTTCCCATTAACCTATCTAGCCGTTCATGTCTCTCTGTATTCGTACTTTCTCTCCCTCTTCTCTCTCTTTCTCTCCCTATTTCCTCTCTCAAATTCACAGACCTTGGCTCTACTACTTCTCTTAGCTATTACAGTCTCCTCTCTTCGACTTTGTCTCCCTCTTTTCTCTCTCTCTCTCTCTCTCTCTTGAAAATTCACAGCCCCTTCTCTTCATCTTCCCCTCTCCGTCTCTCTATGTCTTTTCTTTCCTGCATTTTCACAGACAGAATAACACACCGCCCCCTTCACCATCCCCCTCTCAGAGTCTCTCTCACACCGTTATGGACCCCCTTCACCGTCCCCCTCTTAGTCTCTCTCTCCCCAATTACATGTATTCAACTGCAAAAATCAGTTACCCATTATAGATTTCAACTATCTTCGATTTTTTCTCCCTTTTTTCTCTCTCTCTCTCTCGCGAATTCACAGATCTTGATCTGGTGCTTTCTCTTCTCTGATTTTCTGTGTTGATCTATGTTCTATGTTGAAATTAGGTGTGGATATGTTCTATGTTGAAATTAGGTGTTAAATTTTTCTGATTTTTTTGAATTGTCTATGTTTGGTTCAATCTCTGATTAGGTTTAATTAGGTTTTAGATTTTTCAGATTATTTTGATTCGTTTATCTTTGATTTTCTCTGATTTCTGTGTTAGATATGCACTGTTGAAGGGTGGCTATATTTTTTTGATTTCTCTTATTTTTCTGATTTCTATATTTTCTCTGATTTTTCTTAATCTGAATGTGATGTACATAGTAATTAAAAATACTTGATTCTTTGGTTGTGATGTTCGGAATCTGAATGTGATGTATATAATGATGGTAGGGCCATTTAAATTTTTTTTGTAGGCACTTACAGACAGAGAACTTGTTTTAACAGGTTAGTTGCCTGCACAACAAAATGTTGACGGTAATCTTTTACTTTTTGTGAGTGCATGTGTGATCCTTGTTTTGGTTTGTTCAACTTGTTCTTTGAAAATGTGTTAGGTTCCAGGTAAAATGTTTTATTTTCTCCTTCCATAATCGAAAATGTGTGCATGTTTGTTGTCATGCATACACCCTTCTATTCTTTCTGTGTCTGCATGCTTACCCTGCTATGGGCGAGGGTCACATGAGTGATTGTTTAGTCTTGCAACGTGAAAGTGCTCTCCCTTTTGACTGGTGTTTGCAGTAACTTGAGGCCGATTCATGTTGTTTGAATGTATAGTTTATTAGCTTTTCCAAAATATGCAATATAGAGATTGATAATAGATTATCAGGATTTGTGCTGGGGTTTACCAAGCATATACTATACAGTAAATTTTAATGAAACTATTGTCTTTGCTTTGGGATACGACTACCTGTTGATCTTAATTCATCCCACAACTTTGTATGGTGTGTCATTACTTGGGAGGTGCTATCTTTGTTCAATGAGATGTTGTTTCAGTTCTTACTTTGTTTGCCCTATGTGTGCTTCTTTCTTTCGGGTTAGAGGTTTGCTGACTATTGTTAGTTCCCAAATTTGTAGATTTTATACTTTTTTTAAAATCTCACGTGTTAGTTGCTTGACAAGTTAATCTAGATCCAAATATAAATAGTATACAAGAAATTTATAAAAATAGATCCAAGTTAATTTGCCTGAGTTTCATGCCATTCAATGTTATTTAGTAAGTAAGAAATTTATTTTCTGGTCGCTGTTGGTTTTTTGTACTATATGTAACGTCCACCTTGGTCATTTCTAGTTTTCAGTGTATCTGATACAAGTGAACGTGTACGAAAAAGTTGTTGTAAAGTTTCATTGTTCGTACCATTGCCGACCCTATCTATGTTTCTACGATGGCCCAAGAACACGCTCATTCTTCAGCCGTACATAGACTTTTGAATTGTGAGGTACCATTACGAGCTCAATACATATGAGTGTTATTCCGTGAAATAACTCGAATTTCAAATCATTTACTTGCTTTAACTACTCATGCTATGGATGTGGGAGCATCAACTCCGTTCAAATTTATTAGATCACTTGAACTCTTTTTGTTAGACCAATTTGAAATGCATTTAGTACAGACCTATTTCATTGTTCTTTAAAAAATAATAATATGGCAATGCAACTTTTAAGATATTGTTCTTGAAGGGGGTGGCTCCCCTCATTACACGTGTCATGTCATTAAATGCACCCACGTGAGATTGAGAAGACAGAGCACGTGACGAAGACATTATCTGCTCAAATCAGATGAACCGAGCCAAACTGATTAAAGAGTTCGGTAAAATACTTGAAGAGCTCGGCCGTGTACCAAGCCGAGTTGATCAATTAGTTCGGCAAACATCGAAGGTGTTCGTTTTCCATTATAACCGATCTGTTTGAAAGGATACATAAAGATAGAGATGCGCCTACAACTTCGGTATTCAGACGGACAAATCAACGAAATTTTAGAGATTAGAAGGAATCGCTGGAGAAATATCAGTAACTTGCCAAACTGAATGACGGAATGAAAGGAAGGTGTGCCACCTTGAACCGGAAACCTCGAAAACCCTAATGAGGTAACGATTTATAAGAGGCAGAAAAGACCAACGTGGAGGTACGCTGAACTCGCCCAGTCTTCTTGCATTCATTCAATTCCATTACTGACTTAAGCATCGGAGTGCCTTCGATCGAAGTACTTCGATCTTGGGCAGTTTGTTCGTTTTGCAGGAAGGAGATTGGAAACAAAGTTCAGAAAATACTTACCAGAATTATCAATTTATCATCAGTAGGAGGTATTCTCAATTTTTACCTCTTACATTTTGGCGCCGTTTGTGGGAACATCATTTAAACAGAACAAAAAGCTACTATGTCAAGACTAAGAAGTGCTATTGGATCACCTGTAGGCAGTCTTGCTTTGGGTAATTCCGATCCAGTGTCACTTCCTTCTGATGGCAACATCAGAATACATGTTAATGGAAGCCCTGTTAAGCCACGCGAGGATGACGAGGTATCCTCAGCAAGCTTCAGACCTTCTATGAATCCAAACCAGCAAGTTGGAAATCACGGTGAATCCCTTCGTACCGAGGGGGAAAATCACTCTATGAGGAAGCTGGTCCAGTCTATGCAGGACCGGCTGGATGCTCATGAAAAATTGTTCAAGAAATCTTATTCAAGGGAGACAGATTTGCTGAAGGAAAACGAAGAGTTGAAAGCCAAAGTGATGGAGCTAACTAGAAAAGAAAAGCGTGAGAGAGAAAGCCGACGAGAAAGTCCTGAGAAGAAGGTTGGCAGGTTCAAAAAACTCGAAACTGACAAGTACCGGCAGAAAAAACCTCGGGTTTCAGAGGAGGACTCCTGGAAGCAGTACATCGCTGAAGAGTTGGACAATCGTTTGAAGAAATCGGAGCAGAGGTCGGCTAGGGATATGGCCAGAAGAGCGACTGGGGAGTATGGAGACGGTTCGGAGTCGTCCCCTTTTTCCTCATGGATAGAAAAGGGGCGTATCCCGAGTAAGTTCACCGTTCCGAACTTCAGACTTTACGATGGAAAACCCGACCCATCCTCCCACATCAGACATTTCAGACAACTGATGACAATACATCGGAGGAATGAACCCCTGCTCTGCACGATATTTCCTAGCAGTCTTGGAGAGTCGACCATGAAGTGGTTCGACAGCTTGCCGAGGCAGTCGATTGACGGCAGGTCACAGCTAGCCGAACAGTTCACTGCTCGATTCATAACGAGTAGAAAACAGCCAAAGGACGTCGGTGCATTGCTGACACTAAAAAAACGAAACAATAAGACTTTGCGCGAGTATGCTCATCGCTATTGGGAGACGATGAACGAGGTAGAAGGTTGCAACCCTGAGATTGCGGTGGCATCATTCAAGATCGGCTTGCCAAAGGAGAACCCGCTGTACCAATCTTTAACAAGGAGGCCGACCGTAAACTTGGAAGAGTTAATGGCTAGAATCGAGAAATATGCTAAAGTCGATGATGACTTGTCCAGAGACGGGGGCAAGGATCAGTATAACAGAAGGCAGTTCGGCAGGGAGAAACAGGCCGAGCCAAACAGAGAGATAGTGAGAAAGAACGAGAAGGAAGGATTCTTCACAAAATCTCCTTTCCTTGGGGTAAACACACTGTTCAAAGAACCCATACACAAGATATTGGGCCAGATCAAAGGAAAACCATTCTTCAAATGACCCAACAAGTTGATGGGAGACCCCTCGAGACGGAATCCTAATTTTAGATGTTCATATCATCGTGATGTTGGTCACATGACCGAAAATTGCCGAACTCTGAAATAGCACTTGGAGGAGTTGGTCCGAGAAGGGCACCTCGCCGAGTTCATTGAGAGCGAGGCCAGCCCAAACGAAGGAAGAACCGAACCTAGGGGAGATAAGACCACACCAGCGGGGGTAATAGATGTTATCCACGCTGCAACAAATCCACAGATGTCCACAAACAACTCTGCTAGGGCGTACATTCAGAAGGCCGCGAAGGGAAAGGGAAGTCTATCAGCTTCGGCTAACACCGGAGATAAGAAGCAAAAGGCTGAAGGTGGAGGAATCAATTGACTACATTTGCTTTACCGAGCAAGACTTGGATGGGATTCATCAACCGCATAATGATGCGTTGGTGGTAACACTTCGGATAGCCAACTTCGATGTGAGAAGGGTTTTGATTGATCCAGGAAGCTCGTCTGAGATTATGTACATTGACCTTTTTGACAAGCTCGGACTCAGGAGAGAGGATCTCAAGCCATCCAACACTCCATTAGTTGGCTTTAGTGGAAAGACGGTCCTTCCCAGAGGAAAAATCACGCTGCCAGTAAAGACGGGACCAGTGGGCGTCATGACTGAATTTCTTATAGTTGATACGGTCTCAGCCTACAACGCAATAATGGGGAGGTCGTGGTTACACGAGATGAAGGCGGTACCATCAACCTACCACCAGATGCTAAGATTCCCTTCTTCGGAGGGAATAGTGAACATCCGAGGAGACCAGGTCAGCTCCAGGACTTGCTTATTGGCTTCGGTCAAAACGAAAAATGAGTAAGAAGTTGGAGAAAAAAGTTCTGTTGCAGGTGGGGAAAAATAGCAATCAATGATTAGTGGCTCGGCTGTTTCACACGACCCAGCTGACAAGGAAAGACCTAAAGTACCTTTAGATAAAGATGGAGATCCGGACAAGTATTTCCTACTTGGAGCAGCTCTTAGCCCCGAACAGCGAAAGGAACTTATTTATCTGCTTAAAGAATATGTCGACGTCTTCGCATGGAGCACCAGTGAAATGCCCGGCGTACCGTCCGATGTTGCGTGTCACAGGTTGAATGTCGACCCGACTTTCAAGCCAATTAAGAAAAAGCTAAGAAGGTCGGCACCACCACATCAAGAAGCAGTAAAAGAAAAGGTGACCCGATTACTTGAATCTCGCACTATCAGGGAAGTGCAATATCTGACCTGACTATCTAACACAGTGGTTGTCAGCAAGAAAAATGGGAAATGGAGGGTTTGTGTGGACTTCACCGACCTCAACAAAGCATGCCCAAAGGACAGCTTCCCTTTGCCTAAAATAGATCAGCTGGTTGATGCGACGGCCAGGCACGAGCAAATGAGCTTCCTAGATGCCTACAGAGGATATCACCAGATCCCCCTGGCCAAAGAAGATCAAGAGAAGACTGACTTCATCACTCCTGTAGGAACATACTGTTACAAGGTGATGCCGTTCGGGTTAAAGAATGCTGGAGCAACATACCAAAGGTTGATAACAAAGATGTTCACGCACATGATAGACAACACTATAGAAGTCTACATTGACGACATGGTGGTGAAAAGTCGAAGAGCCACCGACCATTGTGCCAACCTAAAAGGTACTTTTGAAGTTCTTTGAAGATTCAAAATGAAGTTAAATGCCTCCAAATGTGCCTTTGGTGTGGGCTCTGGAAAGTTTCTCGGTTTCCTGGTTACAAACAGACGTATAGAGGTAAACCCTGACCAGGTCAAAGCCATTGAAGAATTGCAGTCACCCCGGACCGTGAAAGAAGTACAAAGACTTACAGGGATGGCAGCTACGCTCGGCAGATTCATATCCCGAGCCTCTGATAAGTGTATACCGTTTTTTCAGTCTATCAAAGGAAGGAAGAGAACACTTTGGAGTCCGGAGTGTGAAGAAGCGTTTCTAAATCTCAAGGCATACTTGGCCTCACCACCAATCTTATCAACACCATTGCCCAAAGAATGCCTGTTCCTCTACCTAGCAGTATCTGAAAACGCTGTGAGTGGAGCGCTGATGAGAAACGACCATGAAAGATTAAGGCCTGTTTATTATGTAAGCAAAATGCTCCTAGACGCAGAATCAAGGTACACACCATTGGAAAAGCTCGCACTTGCACTAATTAGTTCGGCCAGGAAGCTCAGACATTATTTCCAGGGACATCAGATCACCGTGCTCACCAACCAGCCGCTGAAGTCCATTTTTCAAAAAGCCGACCTCTCAGGACGCATTGCCAAGTGGGCTGTCGAGCTCGGCGAGTTCGACATTTTATTTGAACTGAGAAAGGCAATCAAAGGACAGGTAGTTGCTGACTTCATTGCCGAATTTCAACCCAAAAATAATTCAGAACCAAACGACAAGGCAGATGACAATCAGATGATGGAGCTCGGGGGCAAATGGATCCTTTCTGTTGATGGGTCTTCTAACCAAAAGGGCGCAGGAATTGGCCTCATTCTAATGAGTCCGGATGGCTGTGTCCTAGAAAATTCCATTAGACTCGGTTTCCACGCATCAAATAACGAAGCCGAATATGAGGCCCTAATTGTAGGAGTGAAGCTCGCGGCCGAGTTGGGGGCATCAAAGCTTCAAATATTCTCCGATTCACAACTGGTTGTAAATCAGATAATAGGGGAGTATGCGGCTAAGGATGAAAGAATGATGGCATATCAAGCGATTACCGAAAAAGAAAAATACCGGAGTATACTATCCAGCAGGTCGGAAGAGCAAAAAATTCGCATGCCGATGCCCTTGCCTCATTGGCTTCTGCCATTGATCAGGATACTGAAAGAGCCCTCACAATTGAGTTCCAATCCGAGCCGAGTATCAATCATAATAAAATTGATGAAGTTTTGTGTAATGAAGCCGAACCGAGCTGGATGGATCCAGTCATTGCTTACCTGAAGAATGGTGATTTACCAGAAGACAAGAGGGAGGGTCATAAGCTACGATTGAAAACAGCTAGGTATTGGTTATCTCCAAAAGACGAGCTTTACCGACACTCATTTGGCGGCCCATACTTAAAATGTGTGCACCCGAAAGTAGTCCCGGACTTCCTGTCTGAAATTCATGAAGGAAGTTGTGGAGCTCACACAGGGGGGAGTTCTCTAGCTCACCGAGCCATCTCATAGGGCTTTTGGTGGCCATACATGCAGAAAGACGCCCAACAGTTTGTTAGGCGATGTAAAAAATGCTAGAAATTCTCGGCAATTCCAAGGAAACCCTCACAGGAGTTACTTCCGTTGTCAAGTCCGTGGCCATTTGCGCAGTGGGGGCTGGACATAGTGGGACCTCTACCTCGGGCTCCTGGCAATAAGAAGTACCTTCTAGTTGCCACTGACTATTTTACCAAGTGGGTGGAAGCCGAGCCCCTGACCAATATTAGAGACACCGATACAAGGAAATTCGTTTGGAGGAACATTATCACAAGGTACGGAATCCCTCATACACTTATTTCTGACAATGGCACACAGTTCGATAGCAGTCCTTTCAAGGCTTTCTGTGAGCATTATGGTATTCGGAATCACTATTCCACCCCATCCTATCCTCAAAGTAATGGGCAAGCAGAGATCTCCAACAAGACCATCTTGGATGGAGTCAAGAAAAGATTAGAGGATGCCAAGGGAAGATGGGTAGAAGAGTTGCCTAGCGTTTTGTGGACGTACCGTACCACACCTCGACGCTCCATTGGTGAAACCCCCTTCTCCCTAGCTTATGGAATGGAAGCGGTAATTCCATTAGAGATCGGATTACAGACCCTGAGAACCGAACTGGTGCAGAACAAAAATAATGACGAAACTATCAGCCGGGATCTTGATCTAGCAGAGGAAAAAAGAGAACGAGCAGTTATTACGATGGCCTCTTATCGGCATCAAATGGCTCGAGCCTACAACAAAAAGGTTATGCCTCGGTCTTTCATGCTTGGGGACCTGGTACTTAGACGAGTGATGGGGTCGGCAAAGAATCCAACACATGGAAAGCTTGGACCGAACTGGGAAGGACCGTATAAGGTAACCCGAGTAGGGGGCAGTGGTTACTACGACCTCGAGACTATGGATCACAGAGCCGTGCCACGCCCCTAGAATACTGCTAATTTGAGAAAGTTCTATTTCTAAAAAGTACCTTTTTAAATAGAACTCTGAAGTACCTTCAGAAGACTTAAGGGTGCCCCTTGAGTCAGTAAAGTGTTTGTCGAAAGTTTAAACGAGAATTGAAGTTATTAAATAAAGAGATTTTTTGAAGATCCATTTGCATATTCTACTTTTCATTTACGACCTACTGCTAAGGCAGGGAGGCAAAAATCCTGATAGAAGTAACTACTGTAAGCTGAAAAAAGGATGGATTGGAGTCCAACAAGGTTGGCGGGTCGGTGCGTGGTAGAGACACTCTTATATTCCCAAGGGATTATGAGTAACTCTACGAGAGGACCGAACTCTTGGAAGAAAGGCCGAGCAAGTGCCATAACTTCAGCAGAGGTAAAGTACCTTTTTAAAAATGTTAGTCCTCAATGAAGGACCGAACTCATTGAAGAAAGGCCGAATAAAGGCCATAACTTCAGAAGAGCAAAGAATTTTCTAAGTATTGAAGAAGAATTGTCTAAGTGTTAAAGTCCCCACTAAGGGACCGAACTCTTTGAAGCAAGGCTGAGCAAGTGCCATAATTTTGGCCGAGGTAAAGTACTTTTTAAATGTTAAAGTCTTCACTGAAGGACCGAACTCGTTGAAGAAAGGCCGAACAAAGGCCATAACTTCAGAAGAGGAAAGAATTTTCTAAGTGTTGAAGAAGAATTGTCTAAGTGTTAAAGTCCCCACTAAGGGACCAAACTCTTTGAAGCAAGGCTGAGCAAGTGCCATAACTTCGGCCGAGGTAAAGTACTTTTTAAATGTTAAAGTCCTCACCGAAGGACCGAACTCGTTTAAGAAAGGCCGAACAAAGGCCATAACTTCAGAAGAGGAAAGAATTTTCTAAGTGTTGAAGTCCCCCCTGAGGGACCGAGCTCTTTAGATAGGCTAAGGGCCAAAACTATTGAAGTTTAATTATTTACATATTTTTAAGATTTGATCAAGTTCAATAAAGACGAAAGCAAAGATACCCAAAACTAAAGAGTTACTTGCATTAAAACTTCAAAAAATATTACATCAAAAGGTCATTACACCAAAAAAGATTGCAAAACAAACTTTTTTTTAAGTACTTTCAGGAGGCTGAGAGGAGCTAGGAAAGCAATGCTTGGAATAGAGCTCGGAAGAAGACGGGACCCCGACAGCAATTAATGCAGCATGCCAACCCTTGCTAAAAAACGCATCTTGCAGTTGAGGAATCTGCAAAGCCAGAGCGCTCTCTGCTTTCTCAACCCCTTCATCATAGGCGGCATCTTCTTTCCCTTTTGCCTCGGCCTTGTATTGATCAAACTCCTCAAGGATACTTGCATAATCGAGCTGGGATTGGGAGAGCTCCACAATAGCTTCATGTTCAGAATCTTTAAGTCTGCCAATTTCTGCTTTCAGCTGACAGTTCTCTTCTGTAAGGCTCTGATTGTTAGCCTACAGAACCTTAGCCTCATCACAGATTTTGGCATACTCTTCATCTACTGACTCCTTCTTGGCAAGCGCTGAGGCCCGGGCATGAATAGCATCTCTCATGGCCTTATCCTTTCTCGCTATCCTGGCTCCAACCTCATGCACTTTTTGAAGACCCTAAAAGTTGGAGAGCAAAAAGGCTTGGTAAAATTTTTTAACAAAAGGAAAGTATACAAATTTTACCAAAAGGAAAGCAGACAAAACTTACCAACACCATATGTTGAATTGCTTGGCGGGACACTTCGTCATCAGTCAGTGCCTCATTCATAGCAAGGTCCCGAGGCAAAATAACCCCTCTGGCGATCCCTACTGCGACATTCAATGGCAGAGTCCCTCGAGGTGATCTCTTTCTTTTTTGATCTGAGGATAGGACGGAAATGAGTATCGGATGGTTTAGGAGAAGCACTTGCCTCGGCCTCACCAGTCCTACGTCTTTTAGGAGCTGGGTCCTCAGCAAGCTCAAGTATTGAGTCATCATCAGGAAGCGGAGACTGAAAAGAATTCGGAAGTTCCAACTCTTCTGGAATCAGAGTATCGGTATTCTGAACCAGGTCTGTCGTGCCGCTGCTTGGAACAACATCTTCAGTTAAGGGGACAGCTTCGGCAGGGACCTCGGGGTCAGTTTCGTCCAGTACAGTTATTGATGGTATGGCAGATGGGGGAGTAGGCTCAGAAGTTTGGGTCGGTTCAACAGTGGATAAGAAATCCAAGAAGTTCTTCACTGTTCTGCGCCCAGAAGCAGCAAGGGAGGACTTTTTGCGGGCTCAAGGGGTTTGCTCCCTAGCAGTCTGGATGGCTTCCCGATCTGCCGCTAGGGTGGCGTTCGGACGGTTCGGCACCGCAATGAAAGAGGTATAGGATGGAGAATACCCAAGAAGAGTGTGGGCAGCTCGGCAGAATAGAGACTCGTTGAAATCCCAAACTCTTTTGAGATCTTCCATCTTTACAGCCGACTCAGGAATCCTGCCCTTCACGGTCTCGCCTGCGAGCAAAAAGATCATATCAGAAAACAGCAACCAGAGAGAAAATGCCAAAAGGCAATTTTAGGAGTAAAAAATTCATATACCTGGAGTGCCTTTTTCGAAAGGACAGCGATAGGAGGGGGTGGCATTCGCAGCGTATTCCTAATATCCAGAAACAAAAACAATGTCATTCTTGTGGCCCTTGTTAGAATCTGGAAGGTGAGTTACCAGATAACGATCTTTCTTCCTCGCCGCCAGATAGTAGTTATCCCCAGTTGGTTTAAGGATGTAGCAAAATATAATCTCCCATAAACCAAGATTCAAACCTAGAAGTCTGTTCAGAGCAGCTACTCCCATCACAATCCTAAAGAAGTTGGGGCAGCATTGGAAAGGGCAGAGCTTCGTAGCAGAGAGCACCCAGAGGAGCAGATGATCCAAAGGGAAGCGAACTCCACCCTCTGTAATTGCTCGAGTATGGATGGGGATGCTGTCTCTGGTTTCAATCAAGGGCTCATCTTTACCAGCAACTCTTATATCTACATCATCTGGGATAAGATATTTGGCTTTGAAAGAGGGTATTTCTGGAGATGTAAGAGGGGCCATTGAGGAAACTAAACACAGAAAGAAGAAAGATGGTGTAGAAGAAAAGAAGTCTGAAACAAAGGAAGTAAAGTGATGGGAAGACGAAGAAGAAACCGTTTATAAAGAGTGAGAATTTCAAAAGACGGTATTTAAATACTGAGCATGCCGCCAAAGCAAAAGGGGGGATGTTACCAAGTACAAAGCAATGATAATGAAAAGGCATAAAAACGGCTGACAGACGGAAAACGTCTGTCAAACGCTTTTCTGGGGGCAAATGAAGGGGGTGGCTCCCCTCATTACACGTGTCATGTCATTAAATGCACCCACGTGAGATTGAGAAGACAGAGCACGTGACGAAGACATTATCTGCTCAAATCAGATGAACCGAGCCGAACTGATTAAAGAGTTCGGTAAAATACTTGAAGAGCTCGGTCGTGTACCAAGCCGAGTTGATCAATTAGTTCGGCAAACATCGAAGGTGTTCGTTTGCCATTATAACCGATCTGTTTGAAAAGATACATAAAGATAGAGATGCGCCTACAACTTCGGTATTCAGACGGACAAATCAACGAAATTTTAGAGATTAGAAGGAATCGCTGGAGAAATATCAGTAACTTGCCAAACTGAATGACGGAATGAAAGGAAGGTGTGCCACCTTGAACCGGAAACCTCGGAAACCCTAATGAGGTAACGATTTATAAGAGGCAGAAAAGACCAAGGTGGAGGTACGCTGAACTCGCCCAGTCTTCTTGCATTCATTCAATTCCATTACTGACTTAAGCATCAGAGTGCCTTCGATCGAAACACTTCGATCTTGGGCAGTTTGTTCGTTTTGCAGGAAGGAGATTGGAAGCAAAGTTAATAAAATACTTACCAGAATTATCAATTTATCATCAGTAGGAAGTATTCTCAATTTTTACCTCTTACAGTTCTTATTCGCATAAAATCTGGACTTCATTCGAGAGCTATTGTGGAATATCTTTACAGCAGATTTAATGGCTTCTATGGGTACAATAACTGACTAACAAATGGAAGGGCAAGTCTTTGAAAAAGTTCCAAATATTGTGCTTATGATTGTCATCTGTAAAAGTTCCAAATTCTTCAAGAAATAAACAAATGGCATTGATTTGGAACCTACCAATCCTTTGTTAATACAATACTAATATAATTATTCATCTCTGCTGGTTAATGAGTTTGGACAAGTGTTTTTGTAGTGGACAAGTAGCCTTCTTTTTTTTTTCAACCCAATAAGTGAGCGAATAGCCTTCTTACTATTTGCCTGGTATGCATTTACAATGTTTTTTGGTCAATAAGTGCATTGAACTTTGCTGCCTTATACTTGTGTAATGGGATTTTGACAAATTTCTCCCTTCAATTGAAATGTCAATTCTTTCCATCAACAAAACACAATTGTATTTATGAAGAAAAAAAAAAACCAATTGTTATATTGAAACAAGTTTACAGAAATTTTTAATATCAACTATTACAGGCCATACTCAAAATGGTCCACGCGCAATGCACGTGTGCATCAACTAGTGTATATAAATATCTATAGGTGCCTAGAGTTTCATATCTCACAGTTACCATAACATTTAACAAGAGATAATTATCTTTTACATCATGTGATTTTGAACTATTCACGATTAGGGAGTCCAATGATACCTAGATCTGGATCAAAAACTACAATATTAATCAAGTTACATTGTCGATATTTTACAATAGGATTTATGATTTCATTAACAATATCCATTGGACTCAAAATGAGAAAGTTGACTTTTTATTACAATATCTCACACCTCTTTTCGAAATCTTTGATGATCTAAAAAATTGATCTAATTTGTTAACTTAATGATGTGACAGTGACGTAATCTAATAGTGTTGTCATGACGCTAACTTTTGGACTTCTTCATTGAGACTTCATTACTTGACACATTATTATGTCAACAAATTAGATTCCAATAGTATTATTTTTTTCTAAACATTAAAAAAAATGAACAATACTATTGGGACCTAATTTATTAACCTAATTCACTTTGGTCATTGGATTGACCATGTGTCCATCAAACATTGAAACTTGGTGTTAATCCAACGGTTATAATGAATCTACATTATTAGGTTAACAAATTAAGTGTGTGTGTTATTTGTGTGTTTGATCAAATAAAAAAAAAATTAAGTCAAATTTTTAAGTCCCAATTAGGAGTGTTAATCAAGCTGAGCTTTGCGAGCTTGAACCCGAGCCTAGCAAGCTTGTTTTTCTAAACGAGCCTAAAAAATTGTTCAAACTCGACTCGTTTAGAACTCGAGGCGAGCTTGAGCCAAACCTAAATCAAGCCCGAATAGTTTGACTATTTTACATATAAATGAGCCGAATTTTACGAGATTGAACCGAGTTTTTTAGACTTGTTTTTCTAAACGAGTCTAAAAAATTATTCAAGCTCAGCTCGTTTAGAACACGAGTCGAGCTCGAACTAAATTTTATCTGAGTCGACTTCGAATAGTTCGTCTCGATTAACACCTTAGTCCCAATAACATTAACCTAAAGTAATTCAACTACGGACTTGCACCACCCAACATAATAATAGAATATGAAAGACCACATGATCTCAGTATAGAATAAACTTCATGGTTACAGGCAGACACGTATAGATTTTAATGGAGATGAAGGCATCCAAGATGAAGAGGAGTCATCTTGATTCCAACTAGAGAATATTTTCGTGGAACTTAATTAAGAGAATATGAGTGGTTTTCCTCCTCTTCGAACTGATCATCATGATCGACGATAAGGTATGGTTCTGTGAGGCATCCGTGAATAATGAAAAAGCAGTAGGATTTTTACTGAGCTCGGTCTACATCGAGAAACTAATTAATGTAAGCACATTATTCATTAGTTTTCTTGTTGGTGTTTCATCATGTAAACGACAGTAGAGTAGAGAACAGCTGAACATGGCTAGGTAAGCTCCTGAAGGAAATGGCCAACCAAAACCACTCAATTGGTTTTGAAAGAAACAAACAATTAGCTGCTGCATATGTATGGATATTGGAGGCCATGACGACTGACCCCTCAACCTCAACTGTCCCTCCTTCCTTCCCCTACCCTCTACGTTTAAGCGCTTCTCTCGAGCATCTTCTGATACCTTTTGAAGGACGCCAGCTTTTGCATTCTCATCCTTTTATGAAACTTCATGATAAACAAGTCTGCAACGTGATCAATCTCATTTTCAAGGCTGAATTCCTCTCCTTCCTCCTTTGAATTCCGCACTAAATCGATGACCGATGAATTAGGATCACCCAAGTCCATCTCATTCTCCTCCTCATCAAATAGCGAGTGCCTCAGATCAGGGTACTTATCGTCATCATCTCCACCATCGTCATAGGTGTAGCTATCCTCCTCCATCCTCTGGTCAACCAGCTGAGGAGTATGCTGGTGGCTTGAACTTGAATGTGATTCGTTGTAAAGCACAATGGCCTTGCTGCTCTCGTCAAATATATCACTGACATTGTCATCATGGAATCTCTTGCCATGCTGTCCCAGGCCCAGTATGTCATGGATCTTGTGAGAAATTGTGTCAAGCGAAAGCTTTTTGTCCTTCAAGAAGGAGAACACAAGGAATCGAGCTCTCACATCATCCGTTTTGCTCTTAATGGCCATTGATTTGGCTTTAGCGAAAGATCTCAAAACCGAGATGACATGTTTCAAGAGAATAGAGGCAGAACTGTTCTTCATTTTCACTCACTATGTATCATCGACAAACGAATACAGATGGAGGAATACTCAAATTGAGAACCAGAAGAAACTAGCTAGCTAGCTAGAGAAAAACAGATGAACTTGAGCTGGGGTATTAATTGTTTTTTTCGGGTTCAACGCTGAGGGGTATTAATTGTTGTACAAGCCGTGAAGGGCATGAAGGAATACTACTACTGATGGAGCCTTAATTTGATGGGATATCGTATCTATATAGATGAGAAAAGTGGGCTGGCAGTGGCAGGCAAACACTGAACCTTCGGACTAATTGAGTAACAGAGATTCTTACCAGGTGTGGTGGGGTGTGGTGTGGGCACAGCTTTTCAGCCTTTAAAAAAAAAAAAAAAAAAAAAGGAACATGCACGTAATGGAAGCTCTTTAGAAGGTGAAAAATAAAATAGTAGTCATTTGCCGAAAGCAATGAAAAAGCAGAGCAAAGTAGCTGTCCAGTTAATGCAGTTTGCAGAAGAAGAAGAAAAAGATGCGGTAATGATGTAAATTGGAGGAAAGACACGAGGGCACATTCCTTTAGTAGAAGGCATAGGAGAAAAGAAAACTAATTGTACAGTGCATATAACTCCTACGGATAACAGTAAGAGAAACAAAAACAGCAATCAGTATTTGTGACATTCTCAACCCCAAGTTGATTTTGTGTTTATTCGCATTAGGGGAGCATAGTGAATACGTTGTGTTTTAAATTGTTCCATCTACCAGAAGCATCATCCTCATTTTTTTGTTCTTTTTTTTCTTTTCTGTGGGACAATCCTACCCGTAACATCAAAAAAAAAGACCCACATTGAAATTTGCTAACCACCAAAGTTAATCTGGATCTATGAAAGAATAAGGCAGTTCAAAATGAATTCTACAGTGATAAATGTCAATTTTAATACACGAGAGAGAGAGAGAGAGAGAGAGAGAGAGAGCCCAGATTTTCTCTTAACATGTAGTTTAAATGCAGCACATGGTTTGGTTCACAACTTGAAACAACAAAAATGGTTCCCACCAGCTTATAAGAAGTACTTGAAAATTAGTACCAAACTTGTAAGGAAGATGCTCGGGGAAAGAGAGGGAGTAGGAAAAAGGGATGAATAGAATGATTAAAACCTCATTTTGATTTAGTTTTTAAAACATAGAACAAGAAAAGTGTAGGCTTCATATATGGTGGTCAGTTGTCACACACCAAAGCAAGATGCTCGCTCCCCTCTAAATCTGCTTTATCACAAAGCAAAATGGAGCAGAACACAAAAGTCGATTTGGCCATCACATAAAAGATTAAACTTTTGTAGAAAGCCAGTTGATCAGCACTGACTGCTCCAGGTCCTTCAATTATGGTATACCTACCCTAGCACAGGTCCTTCAATTAGTTTAGTGAAAGCTAAACTAAATATCTGGTCATTCTCTAACCCACAATATTTATACAATAAGCTTTTTATTCTCTTTTGTAGTAAATAAGGAGGTATTCGTGTCTCTTAGACTACCCAATTAATCACATAACAAAAATAAGAGCACCAAATCAATCTTTTCAAGCGCTTATATGACTAGCATGCATACCTACAGGGCAATTCTAGTTGCGATAACTTCCCTTTGTCACAAATAAACTCCTGATCCCCTCTTTTTTTGGTGGAATTTGGTGCACAATTTGACCAACATGTCATGCATTCTTTTTTGTATCATGCCAAGCTTCAAGATACGATGTCCAAAAAACAAAGCTTTAAAACACTGCTTTTAAAATACCTGCAAGTCTATCTCAATTGGCCAAGCGTCTACCTGCCAACATGAAGAATGTTAGTGGAGGATGCAGGTTCGATTCCCCTCTCCCTTCCCATCCCCCAATTTTGTAAATACATTGCAATGACAAATAAAAATACTGCTTCCAGTTTTGAACATTATTCATAAAAGGACCTGTCGCTCTGCTAAGATTCAAGTTCTTTATACAACATCCCAAACTACCAGGCCTTTTCCAATAAAAAATATATCTAACACTGACTGTTAAAAAAAACAATCACACTCAAAATCTAAGCAATTACTGAAAAATAAAGTATTTATTAGCCACTGTCAATTTCGTGTTTGAGGACGGGTCTTGATGCAGCGGTAAACAGCAACAACCTCTTTGTATGAGGGGGTAAACTACAACCACGTATATCCAACCTTCCCATACCTAGGGCTGTTAATCAAGCCAAGTTTGAACATTATTTAAGGCTTGTTTATGTGTTAATTGTTAAACGAGCCAGCTCGTTTATGTGTAAATTAGGCTTGACAAAGGCTCGAATTCAGCTCGATTAACAGCCCTACCCATACCCCATGGTAGTGGGAGCCTTGTGCTGCTGTGCACTGGGACTGGGCTGCCTTTTTCGCCATAAAGAGGACACATGTTGGTTACGTGTCGAAGAAAAGAAGTCTCTATCCTGCAACTTCGAGGATGAATTTATGTTTTGAAGTTCCATGCACAAGGACCCTTGTTGCTCCGTGTATCTGATGACTTTGTAGTGCACCTTTGCCCGCTCAATATCGCAAATCACATCAAAAAGGACCGAATTAAAACAAATCCTATCAGTTATAATCAAGTCATACAAAGATTCTTGACAAAAAAAGGGAAACCATCACCCCCAAGATATCCTCCTACTCTCTTCCACCCCAACAATTAAAAAAAAAGGAAGGATGGAAACGGGGTAACAAATAATAGTAGGCAATCAGTTCCACTTAAACAAACTCATCAAGTAAACAATCCTCTTGTGCAAAATTCTTGATACAGACAGACACATTCAAATATGGTCCTTTGCCATACTAATGTTGATGTCACTGGATGATGATTCAATCCAGACACAATCAATACAAAGCATAAATCAAAACACAACAACTCACATAATTAAAACCATCTAGTCCTTGAAACAAAAATCTGGATCCAACCTTAACGAATTTTGGTCTTTTTCTGATCTTGAATCTGGAATGCTGCACGTCTTCTTCCAGCACCGGATTACGACAAGTGTGGGTATTACAACCCAAAAAGAATTTGCTATGATGTAGTATGCATAATAATAATAATACAAGCTTGCAGCAAAGTCATCCCCATCCAAGAAAGAAGTAATGAAATATACAGCAGTTCCATAAAGCTGTCCCAGAGAAATAGCTACTTGAAGTATGTAGCTATATGGCTTTTTTGTGGCAATAGCATACCTGCCAGGGGGTAATAGTCAAGATAGATTTAGACTGAAAAGGAGTTGTGATTAAAAGCTAGTCAACATACATCTATGCTCAAGCTACCATTAACAGCAAGATTCTTATTATTGTTTATAATCAATTGCATGCCACATTAAATTTACATACGCTGCTAGAAGACTAGCTGGACCCTCTAAAACAGCAGTGATTCCTTCAACAGCAACAATTCCAGATTCTCTTGCTGCATATCTTGAATCACCTTTGCTGTATTCTTTACCTGCCAATTTCATTTAGACGCATAATCAAAATTTTTACATAATCCGAGAGAGTATTAGTGGTCGTAGTCTGGATGAAAGTTAAAGCAAAAGGAGAACTTACAAACTTCTGTGAGGTAACAGGGAATCTTTTCCTTAAAAAATTCTGGAGAGAAAACAAAATAACCCTCAAGGATCATGTGGGTCAGGCCTGTGAAAACCCACCAGCACATGAGCAATCTATCGATCTTTGATGTTTTAGGAAACCGCCCTAGTTTAACAAATAGATGAACAGATGCAACAAAAAGCTCGTCAGTTGGCTAGCTGTCAAATATTATCATTATGACAGAGGTGGGGTGTAAACAGACAAAAGTAAACATATCGTATGTCTATAGAGATAAACATCGAGAGCAATTTTCCGAAATATAACTCAAATGATGATTAAGCTAATGCATTTATATTACATACAACTCTTTTAAGTTCCATGTTTTTGTACTGGAAAGTGAAATGCAAAAGGCAGTTGGCTTTGACAGAGAACTCGGCTTTCATGACTTCTCATGTCATCCAACTCATGTAGAGTTTGTACACCTCTTTTTATCATAATTACAAAGGATCAACAGATATCTCTCCCCTAATTGGTGTATTTTGTGTAAAGAAAGTGGTGGAAGTGTTGATTATTTGTTCTTTCATTGTCTCATTGCTGTGTATCTGTGGCATAAGCAATCATGGGAGGCGGAATTGATGTGGGTCATACCTTGCAATTGTGTGTCCCTGCGGTGCACTTCAAAGGTTTGGAGAGTGGAAAAAAAGCATTGTTGCTATGGGGATGCACATATATGGCCACTATTTGGGTGATCTGGATGGAGAGAAATTGTAGAACTAAGATTCGACATGGACACGTAGACACGACATTTCTCAAAAAAAAAAAATTCGAACATGGACACGTTGGGGATACGCTATAGATAATTGTGTTTAATATATAGAGTTATATAATTTATAACAAAAATATAGTGATAATCATATATTATTCATAATAAATGAGTACTTTATGATAAATAATTGTTATCTCTAGTCATCTTGTGTGATTTTTTAGAATAAAACATCATAAAAGTTAATAATCATGAATTATTTTTAGACAATGTGTATCTAACATATATAATTTAAATGATTGTTGTTGTTTTCTCAATTTCTCTTTTTAAAAACTTTTATATATCTTTTGTTTTATTATTATATTTTGAGTATAATTTTAATATATCTAGTCTTGATAATTATATGTTATGTCCATAGTTATTAGAATCGCACGATACGTCACGATACGCAGGAAAAAGATACGAATTGTGTCCCCGTATTGTTTTTGCATCGTATCGTACGAATCGTGCCTCTATATTATTTTTGCATCGTATCGTACGATACAAAATACGATATATATCGTTCGATATATACAAGATTATATATGAATCTGTTTACACTTTTATTTTATTTTATTTTTGTTGAAAAGGCGCCGTTTCACCCAAGACTTATTTTTTAATCCTATAGCCAATGAAACGACGTCGTTTTGGTGGCTAGGGTATAAAAATAAATAAAGGCTGTCTTCTTTTCTTAATCGACAAAGACCAGGGAAGCTATCCACCAAAAGAGCAGAAGGGAGAAGCCATTGACTGCCTTCTGCGAAGGTTTTTTCTTTTTCTTCTTCCTCTAGATCTATGAAGTTCTTCATTTGGATCTGCAAGAGATCTTCGACTAGTTTATGACTGTTTAGAAGTTTGAATTAGAAGTCTTTGTATTTTGATATTAGTGAACTATGTTGGGAACTTGAGTAGTTGGTTGAATATTAATGAAATACTATGTTATTATGAGTCTATGACTTTTTTGCAAATGTATATATATATATTTTATTAATAATTATTTAAAATTGCGTCATATCTTACGATACACTACTTTTTAAAAAGATAAACCTTCCGATAGGCGATATAACAACTACGGTTCTGCCATAACATAAGATACTTATTTTCAAAATTTTAAACTTTGTTAATCACTTGTCAACATATTTTTATTTAGGCATGGTCTAAAGAAGTGTCGGACACATTACTAAAGAATTGTCGGACACGTGTCCAAAATTGAATTTTTATCATATAATTATGGACACGAATAAAAGAGTATTTGACACATGTCCGAGAGTATCCGAAGAGTGTCAGTGTCCGACATGAATACATTACCTTCATGAGAGTGTATGTGCTTCATAGTCATAGAATCCTTGAAGGTAAGGAGGAGGCAAAAGAGACGTTATCGGATAAAGTGAAGTTTTATCATCTATTTGGGTGGTGGTTTCAAATGAGTTCAGACTTTAGAGACACCTCTTTGTTGGTTTTTACAACATAAGTGGAAAACCACATCTAGTTAATTTTGTTTTGTTTTATACTTGTATCTTGTTTTTTTTTTTGGTGGATTTCCTATCCACCATTTATGTACTTTATATACTTTCTATGAAAGGAAAGTTTTGTTTCTTATAAAAAAAAAATGATCAACCATAAAGCAAACGAAGTCACAGTTTCCATTTTCATAACAATAATCATAATCCTAGTAGTGGATACTTGAGTATGATAAGCCCACATGTCATGGGAGATCGCTAGCATGTCAGCTACAAAAACACCAACTGGCATTCTCCACATAAGCACACTCACAGGATTCCAAGTGCTTCACTAGGCAATAACGCATGGCTGCCTTTGCCATGCACTTCAAACAAGAGGGAGCTGTAATCAAGGCGTTGCACAGTCTTTGCCCCGGACTCCCTCTTAACAACCACCATAGTGCACGCCCCAAATTCTTAGATGCTTTCTTAGAAATTATAACAGCACTACTCAAATCAATGATGTGAACGGTGACCTCAACATCATACCATTGACTTCTTGATGTACTTGGGGATTGGTCTGAGCTTACCATCGAGGGTGAAGGCAAGGGGCCTGAATATTCGACAACACGACCCTATATGCATCGAAATACGTGTTGCACTACAAGTAAGTTCAAGCAATTTGGAACACAGGCAATCCTACAAGTATTACCTCCTAAACTAAGAACCCTCAAATAACACTCTTCCATTGCAGACTGTAAGCATACAATGACTAGGATCAACCTTTTCATAAGTTGAACAGGACGCCTATGCCAACCAAAAAGTTCCAAAAATACTGATCAGCTAAAATCTAACTTGAAAAAACAACTCTACCAATCTTTTATAATGACTGAAGAGCACAATGTTGGTTTAGAAACAGGATCATTCATGCACATAAGGGGTCCATCCTTGCAAGATAGAGTTACTGGAGTCTTACTCAACAGAGTACTGCAACACATATGACAGCAAACTTTAACAGAGCAGTTTGTCGCCATGACAACTGCAGTCATGGCATTTGACTGCTCAACCTGTTTCCACAGAACAATACTTCAACCATCTGAAGTTACTAGTGAGGAAATCCATAAATTAGTAAGATTTCCAGAAGCTTTAACATGTTAAACAATGCTCACTTTATAAGGACAGCTTTCAGTTGTAAATTAGTTAAAGAATATACTTGTATTGGACTTTGGTTTCTTACAGGGTCGTTCAAATCTTTTTGTTGATACAGAAATTATAGTCAGTATAATATGGATGCAGTCTTCAGATAAAGATCATTCAGTATTTGTATTTATGACTTTCTATTCCATCAAGTATTCAAATTAACCAACAACAAAGTTAAGACATGGTTTTGTTTAAATACTATGGGTAGTTTCTTCATCATGGTAACATGCATATAATCGACTATAATGTGCTATATCCATTAGGAGCAATTAGACCATAAACTATTACTAGTACTACCTAATAATTCAACGAAAAGATACATAAATACGTTCAAAATAATGCTATTGCATACAATTGTGTAAAACATTATTAGGTTTTGTAGTTTGTACCAAACACATATCCATAAGAAGAGCAATGCTACGCAACTTAAAAAATTGACTTAAAAACCTAACTTTTATATTTGTCATTGATTTAAGTGTGTGTCTCATTATTTATTGGGACCCAATACCTATTCAATAATAATGATTCATCAAGTCAAGTTTTTAAGTTAATTTTTTAAGTCTATCCAACATTTTCCCCTTTAGAATTCAAAGAACAAATACGTCCGTAGCATGTGGTCGGATAAGATAAGACGGTTGTTATATGATTGGAAGCACGTATCGGAATCTACATGATTTACTAGATGTGATTCTTAAGAAATTGGTCAGATGAGAAAATGGTAAAGCCGCTGATCCGAGGATTCGGTATCTAAAGGATAGGGTCAATACGGAAAACTGGTTCCATAAGATTGAAGGGCAGTAGTGCTGCAGTACCCACTAAATCCATATATCTAATCTAATTTAATCTGCAACAAAGTATTTCTCATTTGAACAAGAATGGAACAGTTCAAAAAGAAGAAAAAAAGAAAGGATTTTTTTTAGGAATAATAATTACCAGAGACGATCCAGACGAAGGAGACAACGAGAAGCGAAGAGAGGCCATAAACGGACAATATGAAGACTGGGAGAGAAAACCTGGCACGAAACCAGGCAGACTCAGATCTCTCGGAACGTACGAGTGTCCTCCTCCTCCTTCATTTACTTGCGTCCCCATTTCCTTCGACCTAAAGATCTACTAGACTTCCCAAATCTCACTTTCACTTCCAAAGTCAAACAGAGCTGGCTAGGCAGACAGGCATATCACAGAAAATATTCAGGGTAAAATGCACATCACAATTTCAAACAAAAAATTAACAAGAATCAATGAATAACAATTTTCTTAAGCAACCTTTAACCCTTGTTGATCCTGAAGCAATAACACCTTCGCTTTTGAGGGAATATCCAGCAGATTGGAAAAATCAGTGGAACACCTTGCTGCACAGCCACAATAGCGAAAAAATCAGCCATGAAGTTAGCCTCCTGTACACACAAGTGTGTACATACACATTTAAACACTCAATAATATACCCAATAGAAGAAATAAAATGACATATATTTCACATGAAACAACAAAGGGGTCAATTGTCATCTTTGATCTTTGGATCGGAGTGATAGACTCATTAAACCCAATAACATCACCGCCATGGAGTAACTAAAACAAAACTCAACAAAAAGATAAATATAAGAACAACAATTAGATACATAAGCAAGAAAATTTCAAGAGGCGGCCTCAAAGATCTTGGTAGATAGAAATCGTCAGATGGGATTTGAGAAAAACCCATCAAGAGTAGCAAATATTATTCGATCATAACTGGTACACTAGATTCAAATCATACACTTAAATCAATCGTAATACACAGACACAAAACATAAATCCTAAATAAAGGAAAAAACAAAATGAACGAGGAGAGAGATTCAGAGTCATGATGGGTCAGAAGTAGCTGTTTGGTAGAGAGAGACTTACTGCTCAGTCGATAGTGGAAAGTGAAGAGAGACGATGGAGAGAGAAATGATTGAAAGAGAGAGACAGAGTGCTGAGCGTAACTACGTAAGAGAGGAGAGAGACGTTCACTCGTTCTTTAGTGGAGGGCCTGGACTGGACTGAGTGGAGGTGGAGGTGGAGGTGGACTGGCTTAGGTTGATATTGGAAGGGGTAAGTTAGGGTTGAGCATATATTTAATTTTATATTATGTAAGGAGAGATAGAGAGAAACAGGATAGGAGACTTTAACGTTAGGAATAATCAGCCACGTTGTATTGGTTGCCTTAGGGTTTATATAGGCAACCAATAGGTGCCTTGGAGAGGGACATGTCTGTTAGTAGTTTAATAGGCACATCCTTTGGGTGGTAAAGGACTCCTCCAAGAGTCATGTTTCATGGGCATTCTCTAATTGGGTCGACTCATCATGGACGCCCCGATTTGGATCCATCACCCAAACCCAATATCTAACATCTCCCACTCGCTTATGGTGGGTATGACACTTCCATCTTTCTCTCAAAATCCATTATATACATCAACGTCCATTCATATAGGCTAATGGGTGATAAGAGTGTAAAATTGCATAATTAATTAGTTAGTTCATCCATTTTATATTATTACTTGGTGTTTAGTATATTTGAATTGTGTTAAGTAGAGATTAATTGGTGTATCTGTGTTTATAGGGTGTAAAGGAGATAAAGAGGGGACTATTGGAACTAATTTAGAAGACATGGAAAGCGAAGGGAAAATGAGAATTGGAAACCCGAGGAGAAAAGCAGGGAATCAAGGAAAGGCTGTTAGAACCTGTATTACGAAGTCCAGAAAGCCTAGAATCAGTTCTACAATACTGGTACCAGTTTTACGAAGGGCAGGAGTTTGGAATCGATTCTAGCATGCCAGAACCGTTACTACGACTAGTTCTATACACTAAGTTAGTTTGTGAAGTTCCGGGTTTCTATTCCTTCATCGTGAAGTTATTCCCTTCCACTTGCACACATGATGGACGACTCCTAACTCCTAGGCAAGCACTCTCATTGGATGATTTCATCTCCCAACATTCATCTTAGCATTTTTATTGGACAACACAGGCGGAGGGAATTCTTCCAAAAAGCTTCCACTACCCAAGCCTCTCACCTTAGCCAATGGGGATGATGGATGAAGATGCTATATATATGAGCATTCCTACACACATAAGGACTCTTATGCTTAATTTTCTAGTTCTAGTTGAGAGTTTGTTAGGTTATAGAGAAGACAATCGGGGAGATTTTCATTTCATTTTCAAAAGCTTTAAGTGGTTTTTGTTGAATATTTTCCGTTCGAGCAAGTTTGAATACAACCTCAGATGAGTTAAAATTGAGAATCAAAATGCTTGATTATGGTGAGTTGATTCCTAAGTATTGACTGACTGTTTTCTTATTGATTTCAATACATTAAAGTTCATTGCTATATTTTTCCACAAAATAAAGGATTTCCATTTTTTATTGCACACACATCACAAATCAAAGTGCGTATGTTCCTTGAGGATACGACCTCGAATTTTTTGAGTTATTACACTGCAAACATTTTCTTACGCTTGGAAAATACATTGCATATATTTTGAAAGAGAGACATTGGAGACAAGCATTTTTGGCACCATTGCTGGGGAACTGACGGTTCAATTTGAAAAGTGATTTGGACAGACATTAGGTAAGTCTTGTGATTTTCATCACAAGCTCAGGTATGTTTTCCCACTGTATATATATATTCATCTTTGTTTTAGTATTTGTAAATTTTCATTTTTAGGTTTAAGTTGTTGTACGTGGGCACGTGATTAACAAATAGAATTGTTAGATGAGACCCACAACCGAACATGAATATGGATGACATAAATTTAAACGATGGACAAAACCAGAGAGAGGGGAAAAATCATAGAAATCCTATAAATATTCTCCCATTAGTTCACTCTGTGAGAACAATGAGGGAATATCTTCAGCCCCCAAGGAATGTTTCACCATCATGCATTATATTGCCTGTTCAAGCCCATGCATTCGTTGTCAAACCAAGCATGCTCCAATTATTACCTCAATTCCATGGAGTGGATAGGTAAAACCCTTATCTACACATCAAGGAATTTGAGAATGTGGTTGGAACATTGCTTGATCAAAATGTGCATGAGGAAGTTGCTAGGATGAAGCTATTTCCATTTTCTTTGAAAGATAAAGCGAAAACTTGGCTTAATTATTTGAAACCTTGATTGATTGGATAATGGTCAGATATGCCAAAAGAGTTTTAAAAGAAAATTTTCCCAGTACATAGAACTACATCTTTGAGGAAATTGATTCAAAATTTTTCAAAAAAGAACATGAATAATTTTATGAATGCTGGGAAAGATTTAAAGATTTGTTCAACTCTGTTCCACATCATGGATTCGAGCTTTGGCAATTGATTAGTTTCTTTTATAAAGGAATTACCCCTGCACATTGCCAGTTCATCGATATGATGTGCAATGATGAATTTTTGAACAAAAACCTAGAGGAGTATTAGATTCCTTTGATACCTTGGCAGAAAATGCCCAATCTTGGAATATTTCCAATCCTACTGAGAGATCAAAGACATCTAACGCAACTCAAATGACTAGGGGAGGTAGATTTGTATTAAGAGACCAAGATGAGTTGCATGTTAAGATTTCTAAATTATCTAGAAAATTGGAAGACTTAGAGGTGAAAAGAGTCAATGAGGTGAATACTGTACCTAAGGTTGATGAGTCATGTACTATTTGTGATGCAAGTGAGTATTCTACTCCGGAATGCCTTACCATATCGGCTTTTAAAGAAGCGTTGCATGAACAGGTCAATGCATTTAATCAACCCAAACAGTCATCTTTTTCTTATTTGAACACATCTAATCCTGGATGATGAAGCCATCCTAATTTTAGTTGGAAGAATGACAACACTTCTGCACCTCATGCATATGTGCCAAATGCCCTTCCATATAACAAAACCAAAACTTTTTTGGTCAGGGTCCGTCTATAAGTACTTATTACCCCAATCATGTACCACAAGGGTTTTCTCAAAACCCGCATCAACAATGTTTTCGCTCTCAAGTCAACAATATGCATGCACATATCAACCCCCTCATAAAAAAAGTTTTGACGAAAATTGCATCAGTTTATACAAAGTCAAACGACAATCAATAATCAAAATGCACAAGCCTTTGGTGACATTAGAACTCAAGTTACTAAGGTGACCAATTCTTTGGGTGTTTTACAACAAGAAAATGGAAAATTCTCAGCTCAGCCACATGAAAACCCTAAAGGTCAACATAGCGTTGAGGCATCTAATGCAAACCAAGGTAATGTGGAAAAAATCAAGTCTATCACCACTTTGAGGAGCGGAAAGGAAATTGACAAGACCATTCTACCAAAAGTCTCCAAACCTACGGAAAAAAGAGATTGAGGAAGAATCTAAGGAGGATGATAAACTTGATAAGCCAAAGATTGTCAATCTTAATGATAATAAATGTCCATTCCCTGTCCCATATCCTCATCGATATGCTAAGAACCCTAATTCTGAAAACTTTGATGTTTTTAAGCAGATGAAGATTAATATTTCATTGCTTGATGCTATTAAGCAGGTGTCTGCGTATGCTAAGTTTTTGAAGGACCTTTGTACTGTGAAGCAAAAGATAAATGTACAAAAAAAGGCTATTCTGACAAAGCATGTAAGTTCTATCCTACGGACGAACACTCCACCGAAGTTCAAGGATCCAAGATGTCCTACTATTTCTGTAATTATCGAAGATTGTTGGGTGGAGTCTACATTACTGGACTTAGGGGCAAGTGTTAATCTACTACTATTCTCGGTTTATCAGCAACTAGGTTTGGGAGAGTTGAAGTCAACAACAATTATTCTCCAATTGGAGGATCGTAGCGTCAAAATACAGAGAGGATTGTGGATGTTGTCTTAGTAAATGGATAGATTTTATTTTCCTATTGATTTCATTGTTCTTGACACACAACTTGTTGCTAGCCTTCTGCATAGATTCCAGTTATTTTGGATAGACCTTTTTTTGCAACTTCTAATGTTGTTATCAATTGCATGAATAGTATGATAAAATTGGCATTTGGAAACATGACACCGGAGCTGAATGTTTTCAACATCAGTAAGCAGTCAGGTGATAAGGGAAAGTTACATGAAATGAATTTGATTGATACCATCATAGAACAACATGTCGAGCATGTGGAAGTGGATAATTTTGAGGATATGGAGTTCCAAGAGAAGTTGGAATGTGAAACTGTTCATGAAAGAGCTACGTGGTTGCCTAAGTTTGAGAAATTGCTAGCAATTGAGAAGAGCATTGTACCATCCACTATTCAGCCACCAATATTGGAGTTAAAGCCACTACCAGATACATTGAAGTATGCATTCTTGGGGAATGATGAGACATTTTGGTGGTGATTAATTCAGCGTTAAATTCAGAGCATGAAGCAACATTCTTAGATGTCTTGCGAGAACATAAAGGAACTATTGGCTGGACGATAACAGACATCAAGGGGATCAGCCCCCTTATTTGTACACATCAGATATATTTGGAAGATGCTGTTAAGCCATCCCGACAACCACATAAAAGATTGAATCCCATAATGAAGGACGTAGGTCGGGCTGAGATTCTAAAGCTGCTTGATATGGGAATTATTTATCCTATTGTAGATAGCAAGTGTGTGAGTCCTATTTAGGTGGTGCTTAAGAAGTCGAGGGTTTATCGTTGTAGCCAATGAGAACAAGGAGTTAATTCCAACTCGGGTGGTGATTGGGTGAAGAGTTTGCATCAATTATAGAAAGCTCAATTCCTGCACCCGAAAGGATCACTTCCCATTGCCCTTCATTGATCAAGTTTTAGAAAGGGTGGCAGGTCATTTGTTCTACTGCTTCTTGGACGAATATTCAGGTTATAATCAAATTGAAATTGCTTTGGAGGATTAGGAGAAAACCACCTTCACCTGCCCCTTTGGAACATTTGCTTACCGAAGTATGCCATTTGGGTTGTGTAATGCCCCAGGAACATTCCAAATGTGCATGGTGGGAGTGTTTAGTGACATGGTGGAGAAGATAGTGGAGGTGTTTGTGGATAATTTTTCGGTGTTTGGAGACTCATTCGATGATTGTTTGGAGAATTTGGAAAATGTATTAGTAAGGTGTGAAGAGAAGAGTATGATACTCAATTGGAAAAAAATGTCATTTTATGGTAACTGAAGGAATTGTTTTGGGTCATATTGTTTCTGCAAAGTGAATAGAGGTCAACAAGGCAAATGTTGAGTTAATTTCCAATCTACCTACCTCGAAAATGGTAAAAGATGTGCGTTCATTTCTTGGCCATGCCACAGATTCTATAGGAGATTCATAAAGGGTTTTAGTGCTATATCTCAGCCCTTATGTAATCTTTTGGCAAAAGATATTCAATTTGTATGACCACCTGATTGTGAGGCCGCTTTTTAAAAATTAAAAAATATGTTGATTTCACCTCTAATCATGCAACCACCAAATTGGAATCTCTCATTTGAGTTTATGTGTAATGCAAGTGACTATGCAGTGGGAGCTGTATTAAGTTAAAGGCAAGACAAGAAACAACATGTTATTTACTATGCTAACAAAACCCTAAATGAGACACAAATGAATTACACTACTATAGAAAAGGAATTGCTAGCTATTGTCTTTGCACTTGATAAATTTAGATCTTATATCATTGGTTCACCTATTGTTGTCTATACTAATCTGTAACACCCCGCATTTTCTTTTATATATGTATATAGATATATAGTAAATAATTGTTGTAAAAATGTGGATATGTGTAATGATGTAAGAATGAACTATATAGATTGTAATAGTAGGAGAAATGTTAGAGATGCATATTGATTGGGAAGTTTGAGTTTCAAAGACGTTTAAATTTGGAAAGGGTGATTAGATGAATTTCTAAATATTTTTAGGTCAAAATAAGGTGTCCATTGAATCTGGAAGGTTGAACAACCTTGGGAGAGGTAATATGAGGTGTATTGGAAGTTAGGAAGTATTTTGGAGTAAAGACACATTTTAGAGAGAGTTGGGTAAAAATGGATCTTGGACACTACTTAGTATTTTGGCCATAACTTTTTATCCTTATGTCCAATTGATCTGAAAATTTTACTGTAGATAGTAGACATCTAGGGCTACAAAAGTGTATCTCATTAAAATTTTCCAATTCAACCTCTAAATGGGTCAAAACTGTTCTGGAAGTCGAAGTAGCCGAAGTGTACCGGAACACAGTACCGGTACGCCCGAACCAGTAGCTAAACCGTACTGGTACAGTGTACCGGTATGCCCGAAGTTTGGCACAGTAAAATTCGAGATTTTGGTGTTTTAAAACACCCTTTTAAGCCTCATTTGACCCATTCTTCCATCCCACTCTCACCCCAAACATCTTAGAGCCCTAAGAGAAGAGAAAAGGAGAGAAAAACACAAAGATCTTGAGAGAGTTACCCCTTATAGAGATCAAAACTGAAATTTCTCAAGAACACCATTCTTCTACTCTCTTCTTCTACACTTTCACTACACCCTTACCCACACCTCTTGGAATTCTAGAGAGAGTCTTAGAAAAGAATAAAGAAGAGAGAAACTCAAGATCAAAGGGAAAAAACACAAGATTTAAGGGTGATTCAAGATTCAAGCCCTAGATTTCAAGAACACCAAGGTAGGGGTTTTCTCTCACTCACTTACATTGAGGCTAGGGTATTTATATATGTATTCTTTGGCTATCAATGATATATATATATATGCTATGGAATCATCCTCTCTTAGGCTTTTTGACAAAGATTACATGTTTTGAACAAAGTTAGGGTTTAATACCCATGAAATCCCTCTTTTTGTTTGAAAACTCTAGTTTTCAAGAGTGATGGTTTTTCCTCTTGAACTCTTTCTTTATTCTTGATTTTGAAACCATAGTGCTTTGTGTTGAGTAATAAAATGATATTGTTGTGATCTCTTGCATTTTCTTAGTTGGTTATTGAAAATGTCACATGCTTAATTTGGGGGTTTTTAAGATATACTTGTAAATTGTGAAATTGGGTTTGGTATTGTATCTCTTATGAGTTTGGGATGACCATGGGTGGCCTTTGACGAGATATCGTAGAGTGGGTAGACGTGTTGCTTGCTCCGTGTGGGTTGGCATTTTTCCTACCACTCGTAGTGGGGTTAGTGCTTTGGTAAGACTAAACCGTTATTACTCACGGGTGCCGTGTCAGAGGGTTAGTACACTAATGCCTGAGTTGGATACGTCACTGTCATTGGTATGACATACGCCCTTCCTAAATGATGGATATCTTTGAGAAGATTTGTGTGAGTGTGTGTGGGCTAGATATTACTCAATGTGTCGATTTATGGGGTTTGTCTTACATCATGGTGGAGATACATGTTTATAATGTTGATACGAATGAAATGGTTAGTATTTGTTCATTCTACTAGATACGGTTTCTACAAGAGTTTTGGGAAGTATGGGATTCCGCAAGAACTTGTGAGAAACGGTTTATGGTGGAATGTATTATTAATTGTGTAGTTTTAAAACCCTAGTTTTTGGGAGAGTGATGTATTTCCTTCTTAAATGCTTTCTTTATTATGAACTTCGAAACCGTAGTTGTTTGTGTTGGGTAGAAAAATGATGTTATTGTGATCTCATGTATTTTTCTTAGTTGGTTGTGGAATTGTTACATGTTATATTTTGGGAGATTTTGGATAGATGATTGTAAATTGAGATAAATATTGGAATTGTATGCTTGTTTGGGTTGTTTGTGATGCACATGAGTGAGAGGTTCCTTATAAGAATGCTCATTCCTTCTCAAGAGGTTCCTTGTAAGGATGCTTGAGAAAACAAGCCTTGAGGGTGAGAGGTTCCTTGTAAGGATGCTCATGCCAAAAGAGGACAATATGTGATTTCCTCAAGAGGTTCCTTGTAAGAATGCTTGAGAAACCAAACCTTGAGGGTGAGAGGTTCCTTGTAAGGATGCTCATGCCAAAAGAGGACAATATGTGATTTCCTCAAGAGGTTCCTTGTAAGGATGCTTGAGAAACCAAGCCTTGAGGGTGAGAGGTTCCTTGTAAGTATGCTCATGCCAAAAGAGGACAGTATGTGATTTCCTCAAGAGGTTCCTTGTAAGGATGCTTGAGAAACCAAGCCTTGAGGGTGAGAGGTTCCTTGTAAGGATGCTCATGCCAAAAGAGAACATTATGTGATTTCCTCAAGAGGTTCCTTGTAAGGATGCTTGAGAAACCAATCATTGGGGGTGAGAGGTTCCTTGTAAGGATGCTCATGCCATGGAGGACAATATTATATAATGTGTGGGAAATGGTTTATATTTTGAAAATGGATGTTTATTAGAATTGGTTATTATTGTTCATTTCTAGTACTATTGATACTTAAACTTGAGATCCGTTGTAAAATGTCATTGTTTTACTTCAAAGATTATATATGCTATTTGTGAAATGAGACCGGTCGTTTTAAATGCTTTTCTAAACCTTGTATGGGTTTGAGAGAATTTTTCTACAGAGCTTCGTGCTCACCCCCTACCGCTAACATTTTTCAGATTACCTGCTTGAGGAAGACGTAAGGGTCGAGGAGCCCGCTACTTGGGAGACTCCACTTGACGGGAGTGTGGATCCCGATGTGGACGCATAGAGCGACCTCCTTTCCTTTTGTACTATACTAGGACATTCTTTTAGAACATTGTGTAGTCTAGTTTCTTTTGTTTATTCCGCTGTGCAACTTTAATTAATTTTTGAGATGTAATAGCCATAATTTGGGCTTATTCTTTTGGATCACTTTGTAAATATTTGTGGATGACAAATGGAGTCTCGTTTCTTGAGGAATTATATTAGTGCTCTCATGATATGAATGTTTTAGAATGTAATGCCGTCCAGGGTGTGTTTAAGGGCGTTACAAAGTTGGTATCAGAGCCTAGGCTTTAGGTCTTACATGGGAGCTGTAGGTTATGGATTACCACTGGAAAGGTAGGACTAGGTTGAAGGAACCGTAGGCTTGCATTTGTTTGAAGTTATGTGTTTATCAGATAGGTTAGATTCATTGTATATTTAGGTTAAGGATTAATTATTTGTTCGGATTCGATGAGTTGTCTCGCTACGCAATCAAGTTTGTGGTCATTGAGGCAAGGAGGGCTAAATGCTTTGAACAAGATTTGAGGCCTTCCATTCGCGAGAAGCTGGTTACACTCTGAATTCGAGAATACAAGATCTCGTGAACGTGGACGTGGACGTGTACGTGGACGTGGACGTGGACGCGGTTGAACAAAAACTTCAGAAAGTTGGAGAAGATGGAGTTACTCAGACGAGAGCAGGCATGGACCCGCGCCAATGCTTTGCATGCGGAGAGTATGGGCACTTCAAATATAGATGCCCCTCGTTTTCCCCAATGACCAAGCAAGCAACCGAGCAAGTACCAGCAAACAAGCCATCTCTACAAAGGCCAGCACAGCAGAGACCTCATATAGCTCGAGGAGCGGGAGGCGTACCAGAGAGAATAGGCACAGATGCACGCCGATGTTTTGCCGGTTGAGGTGTTGGACACTTCATAGATAATTGTCCATTGCTTTCTACCAAGACCAACCAAGCAACTGGGCGAGTGAATGCAAACAGGCCACCGCTACGACAGCCACTACCACCACAGAGACCGTTACAAGCTCAAGCCCCCGGCGGCGCCAATCAAGGGAGGGTTTTTGCTTTGACTCAACCGGAGGAAGATGTCTCCAACGCCGTGGTGGAAGGTATTGCTCTTCTCTACAATTTTTGGGCTCGAATTATATTGGATTCCTATGCGACTTATTCTTTTCTACGTACTGTGTACGCTGTGGAATTGGGTTTCGAGGAAATAGAACTTACTGTATATGTTAACTTGCCTACGGGAAAATAAGGGGATACCAGTAGGGTTTATTTATATGTAATCTTTGACTCTAATTTATATCTACTTGCTAGGGAATCATCATGTCTTGCCATTCTGGATAATACTACCTTGTTCCAAAATATATTATGGTTGGGTAAACCCTAAATCTTTTCTTATGCCTTCAAACCCTAGTTTACAAAGGAGATGTGTTTTTCTCTTGATTTCTCCTATGCTCTTGATTCCCGAACTTAAATATTATTTGTTCTAAGCTATGTTATGGGTGGGTGACCACCAAATCCTTTTGGTATGCCCTTGAAATCCTAGTTTTCAAGGGAGAGGTGTTTTCTCTTTATCTTGCCTTTGTCATTGATTTCAAACCTTGGTAGTCGTTTGTTATCGATTCCAATATATGATTGTTACTTTATCTCTGATTCCAAGCTTGATATCTGGTGTTATTGATCTCGAGACTTGATTGTTTCCTTGTCCTTAATTTCCTAAGCTTAATGATCCATTTGTTCTTGGTATCTAAATTTGATATTCGTTTGTTATTGATTCTACCCTTGTGATTCAATTATTTTCGATATTCAATACTTGATATTTATTGGTTATTGATTTCAAGATTTGACATTCAATTGCTCTTGACTTCAATACTTGATATTCCTTCGTTCTCGGATCCAAAACGTGATATTCGTTTATTATTGATTTCAATACTTGATTACTCTTTGTTTTTGAGTTCGAAACTTGAGACTTATTAGTTCCTGATTACAAAGTTTGATATGTCTTTGTTATTGACTCAAAGATTCGATTGTTACTTTGTTCTTGATTTCAAGCTTTGATTGTTTCTTATTTTGATTCCAAAGCTTGATATGTGTTTGTTATGGAATTCAAGACTTGATTGTTCCTTTATTTTGGATTCCAAAAAAAAAAAAAAACTTGAGATTCGTTTGTTATTAATTTCAAACCTTGCTTGTTATTTTGTTCTTGATTTCCAAGTTGATAGACATTTATTCTTGATTCCAAAGCTTGATTATTTATTTGCTCATGAATTCAAAACTCTAGTGATTGGTAGTGACCACTAAAATGGTATTTTCGATGATATTATGTTAATTTTTCTTAAATTATTTCGTTGAAAAAAAAAATGTATATGGATTTGGAAGCTAAAATGGGAGGAAAATTCTGGTTAGGTTTCAACTGTAACCTTTGGTGGATTGTAATTTATATCAGAGTGCGCAACGAACTAACGGAGTAAGGACTACAATGGGGAAACGACGGAGAAGATTCAACTCATCCGAGAGAGGCTACGCACGGCGCAAAGTAGACAGAAGAGCTATGCGGACCACAGACGATGATCCTTGGAATTCAAAGTGGGAGATTACATGTTTCCCAAGGTGTCACACAAGAAGGGCGTGTTTCGATTCGGCAAGAAGGAGAAGTTAGCGCTAAGATATATCGGACCGTTTGAAGTGATCAAAGCGGTAGGCAATGCGGCGTATCAACTTCGACTACCAGCCTAGCTATCCGGAGTACATGGCGTGTTTCACGTGTCGATGTTGAGGACGTGTCACTCGGATGCAACTCCAGTCGTGAACTTGGAGGAGATTGAAATTCAAGACGGAGCAACTTACGAAGAACAACCGGTAGAAATTCTCAACGCCAAGGAAAATGTGCTTCGCAACAAAGTTATCAGATTGGTGAAGGTTTTGTGGCAACACCATGGAGTGGAGGAAGCTACACGGGAACCGGAGCAAGAAATGCGGGAGAAGTATCCATATTTGTTCGCTACTTGAGGTAAGTTTCGAGGACGAAACTTTCTTTAAGGGGGGTGGATTGTAACACCCCGCATTTTCTTTTATATATATATATAGATATATAGTAAATAATTGTTGTAAAAATGTGGATATGTGTAATGATGTAAGAATGAACTATATAGATTGTAATAGTAGGAGAAATGCTAGAGATGCATATTGATTGGGAAGTTTGAGTTTCAAAGACATTTAAACTTGGAAAGGGTGATTAGATGAATTTCTAAATATTTTTAGGTCAAAATAAGATGTCCATTGAATCCGGAAGGTCGAACAACCTTGGGAGAGGTAATATGAGGTGTATTGGAAGTTAGGAAGTATTTTGGAGTAAAGACACATTTAGAGAGAGTTGGGTAAAAATGGATCTTGGACACTGCTTAGTATTTTGGCCATAACTTTTTATCCTTATGTCCAATTGATCTGCAAATTTTACAGTAGATAGTAGACATCTAGGGCTACAAAAGTGTATCTCATTAAAATTTTCCAATTCAACCTCTAAATGGGTCAAAACTGTTCTGGAAGTCGAAGTAGCCGAAGTGTACCGGAACACAGTACCGGTACGCCCGAACCAGTAGCTAAACCGTACCGGTACAGCGTACCGGTATGCCCGAAGTTTGGCACAGTAAAAGTCGAGATTTTGGTGTTTTAAAACACCCTTTTAAGCCTCATTTGACCCATTCTTCCATCCCACTCTCACCCCAAACATCTTAGAGCCCTAAGAGAAGAGAAAAGGAGAGAAAAACACAAAGATCTTGAGAGAGTTACCCCTTATAGAGATCAAAACCGAAATTTCTCAAGAACACCATTCTTCTACTCTCTTCTTCTACACTTTCACTACACCCTTACCCACACCTCTTGGAATTCTAGAGAGAGTCTTAGAAAAGAATAAAGAAGAGAGAAACTCAAGATCAAAGGGAAAAAACACAAGATTTAAGGGTGATTCAAGATTCAAGCCCTAGATTTCAAGAACACCAAGGTAGGGGTTTTCTCTCACTCACTTACATTGAGGCTAGGGTATTTATATATGTATGATTTGGCTATCAATGGTATATATATATGCTATGAAATCATCATCTCTTAGGCTTTTTGGCAAAGATGACATGTTTTGAACAAAGTTAGGGTTTAATACCCATGAAATCTCTTTTCTAGTTTTTAAAACCCTAGTTTTTGGGAGAGTGATGTATTTCCTTCTTAAATGCTTTCTTTATTATGAACTTCGAAACCGTAGTTGTTTGTGTTGGGTAGAAAAATGATGTTATTGTGATCTCATGTATTTTTCTTAGTTGGTTGTGGAATTGTTACATGTTATATTTTGGGAGATTTTGGATAGATGATTGTAAATTGAGATAAATATTGGAATTGTATGCTTGGTTGAGTTGTTTGTGATGCACATAAGTGAGAGGTTCCTTGTAAGGATGCTCATGCCAAAAGAGAACAGTATGTGATTTCCTCAAGAGGTTCCTTGTAAGGATGCTTGAGAAACCAAGCCTTGAGGGTGAGAAGTTTCTTGTAAGGATGCTCATGCCAAAAGAGGACAATATGTAATTTCCTCAAGAGGTTCCTTGTAAGGATGCTTGAGAAACCAAGCCTTGAGGGTGAGAGGTTCCTTGTAAGGATGCTCATGCCAAAAGAGGACAATATGTGATTTCCTCAAGAGGTTCCTTGTAAGGATGCTTGAGAAACCAAGCATTGAGGGTGAGAGGTTCCTTGTAAGGATGCTCATGCCAAAAGAGGACAGTATGTGATTTCCTCAAGAGGTTCCTTGTAAGGATGCTTGAGAAACCAAGCCTTGAGGGTGAGAAGTTCCTTGTAAGGATGCTCATGCCAAAAGAGAACATTATGTGATTTCCTCAAGAGGTTTCTTGTAAGGATGCTTGAGAAACCAATCATTGGGGGTGAGAGGTTCCTTGTAAGGATGCTCATGCCATGGAGGACAATATTATATAATGTGTGGGAAATGGTTTATATTTTGAAAATGGATGTTTATTAGAATTGGTTATTATTGTTCATTTCTAGTACTATTACTACTTAAACTTGAGATCCGTTGTAAAATGTCATTGTTTTACTTCAAAGATTATATATGCTATTTGTGAAATGAGACCGGTCGTTTTAAATGCTTTTCTAAACCTTGTATGGGTTTGAGAGAATTTTTCTACAGAGCTTCGTGCTCACACCCTACCGCTAACATTTTTCAGATTACCCGCTTGAGGAGGACGTAAGGGTTGAGGAGCCCGCTACTTGGGAGACTCCACTTGACTGGAGTGTGGATCCCGAGGTGGATGCATAGAGCGACCTCCTTTCCTTTTCTACTAGACTAGGACATTCGTTTGGAACATTGTGTAGTCTAGTTTCTTTTGTTTATTCCGCTGTGCAACTTTAATTAATTTTTGAGATGTAATAGCCATAATTTGGGCTTATTCTTTTGGATCACTTTGTAAATATTTGTGGATGACAAATGGAGTCTCGTTTCTTGAGGAATTATATTAATGCTCTCATGATATGAATGTTTTAGAATGTAATGTCGTCCAGGGTGTGTTTTGGGGCGTTACATAATCACTCTACTTTGAAGTATTTGTTGTCTAAGCAGGATGCAAAACCGATACTCATTAGGTGGATTCTCCTCGTACAAGAATTTCATCTGCTCATTAAAGATAAGAAAAAGGTTGAGAATATGGTAGCAGATCATTTATCTCAGCTCGTGTTTCAGGACACACAGGAGCATTTGCCCATTCATGATACTTTTCCCAATGAGTATTTATTTTCTGTTACTACATCTTGTCCTTGGTATGCTGATATAGTTAATTTTCTTGTTACAGGAAAAATACCATCCCACTAGAGTCCATAGGAGAAAAGAAAGTTCTTAGTTAAAGTTAAGAAATTTTTCTTTGATGAATCTTATTTGTTTAAATACTGTGCTGACCAGGCTATGAGAAGATGCGCACCTGATGGTGAGCAGCATGATGTTTTTTTTTTTTCTGTCATTCGGAGGTATGTGGAGGCCATTTTTCATCAAAGAAAACTGCAGAAAAAATCCTGTAGTTTGGGTTCTACTCTCCTAGCCTTTTTAAAGATTGTTTCAAGTCCTGTAAGAGCTGTGACTAGTGTCAAAGGTTGGGTGGTTTGACTCGGCAGAATATGATGCATCTTACTCCCATTCTAGTGATCGAAATCTTTGATTGTTGAGGTATCGATTTCATAGGTCGATTTCCCTCATCTTTTGGTTATTTATATATGTTACTGGCAGTTGATTACGTGTCTAAGTGGGTAGAGGCCATACTAGCTAGGGTAAATGATCATAAATTTGTTATTAAATTTCTTAAGGAAAATATCTTGTCTAGGTTTGGAATGCCTAAGGGGATTATTAGTGATGTGGTTCACATTTTTTTAATAGACCATTTGGGAATTTGATGCACAAATATGGTATTACACACAGAGTGTCCACTTCTTATCACCCAGAGAGACACGACCAAGCTGAGTTGGCCAATAGGGAAATTAAGCATATATTGGAAAAATGGTGAACCCTAATCCTAAGGATTGGTCAATTCGATTGACTGATGCTTTATGATCCTGTCGTACAACATATAAGACTCACTTAGGTATGTCTCCCTACAAGTTGATCTATGGCAAGGCCTTTCATTTGCTAGTAGAGATTGAACACCGAGCATATTGGGCCATAAAGTCGTTGAATTTTAGTTTGAGTTCAACTGGTGAGCACAAAAAATTGCAATTGAATGAATTAGAGGAAATATCCCAGGATGCATATAAGAATACTAAGATTCATAAAGAAAAGGTAAAAAAATTTCATGATTAATCAATAGTAAGAAAAACCTTTGTGCCAAATCAGAAAGTATTGTTGTACAATTCTCTTCTTCACATCTTTCCAAGAAAATTGTGTTCGAGATGGATTGGCCCCTATATAGTTCGTGTTGTCTATCCGAATAGGGTTTTGGAAATTCAAAATCCTAAGAATGGTTAAACTTTTAAAGTTAATGGACAGCGGCTTAAGCCATTCTTGGAAGCTTTTTCATTTGAGGAGGTTGTGGAAGAATTGGTTGATCCTGTGTATCAAGATCTTGATGCTGAGTAGTTTCTTTTGATGATAATAGTATACAGTAGTAGTCTTTATTTTTCTATTTGGTGTACAATTTATTTCATTATACTTACTTCTTTTTGTATAGTTCTTTTGTTGTTTTGTAACTGGTAGTTTTTCTTTATGGAAGTGGTGTCAGGTGTTTTCTTACCCTTATTGTATTCATTTTTTCTCATTGCATAATTGTTTACATTGGGGATAATGCATGATTCAAATTGGGGGGGGGGGGGGGGGGGTAAGGGTGCACCATTACTATGTTATACCACCATGCTATATATGAAAAATAAAAAAAATGAGAAATTTTAAATTTTTTTGAAAAAAAGACGTATCAGATTTGGACTATATGATTCTTTCTTAGTTAGCATGAGATTTTTGATTAATTTGCTTGAATCCTGAGTTATTTGCATAATTGCACACTATAGGGGTTTATTCTATGATTAAGTATCATGTTCGTGTTTCATTGGAAACTCACCCTCTATGTACCATGAGAATACAAATTTTTGCGATTTATTGAATGAGATTCATATCTTAAAAGGCTTGATATACATAGTGGAGATTGATGTATTACCCTTGTGAGTTTTGTGTTATTCCTTGTTGGAGGGTTGAAATACATCTATAGCTATACTACTAATAAAAGTACTTTAATATGAAAAACTTTTGGTTCACTATTTTGCCCTTATAAAAAACTATAAAGGCTAATATGTCATTTTTGTATTTAAATATATAAATTATAATTATATCCCGTTGTATTTAAATAACAAATTAATCTCTAACATATCATATAAATCTATTTATCTTTGCAAAACTTTTGAATGGTCATGTTATGCTTAACATGATATATAAAAATAATATTATTCTTTTTTTTTTTTCAAAAACACAATATTAATACACATTGACAATTCCATTGATACAATATCATCTCTAATGCCCAAAAAACGGATATATTTATCTTATCTCTTCATTCAAAATCAAAATAATTTAATAAAAAATTATTGATACACAAAGTAAAAACAAGAAAGACAAAAAAAAATCGAGAAAAGAACAATTTATAAACCTTACTAGTTGGTAGCTCGAATGAAAGAATCATAGAAAATGAGTCTATTGAATGTTTATAGTTATGAAGAGAATACAAATAATTTAAGTATGATAAATATGAGATAATATCTAATGTAGCTACATAATTAGATTTTTTTATGTATTTTATCAAATGTTTCAACAAAATTTTTTACGCGCAACGCACGTCGTGCATTGCTAGTTTACTAAAAAAACTATTATTTCAAATTCCATCTCTTTCAATAATCTCATTATTTTGTTTTGGTTAGTATAAAGGAGGCAGTTAGTTGACTATATCTCAATGCAAAATAAGTACCTTACCATACATTTTTGGGAAATGATCTTAGGCCAACTTATTCTTTTTTATCATTGTCCACAGTTAACCGTGATTGAGTTTTACTGAAAATTTCATTTCTTTAGCCACATGTTTTACCAAACTAAGTATAAATATGTTTACCTTACCTTGGTTATCCTGAGACTGATATTGTTTACAAATTGAAAAGAGAATGGTGGTTAAAAGGATGAAAAAGAAAAAACAAGTGAAAGAAAGTTGGATGATAAGCATGGAGCTTATTGTTGACATTCAAAAGCAAGGAGAACAAGCAAAGAAAGAAACAAAGGAAATGAGAAGAAAAAGAAAAAGAAAAAGAAGTTGTGAAAAGGCAATGAAAAAGGAGGAAAGTTAGAGAAGTGACTGAGGTGAGCTTATTGAATTCCAAATGAGGAGATGTGGTTGATAAAATCATGTCCCTTGGATAAATTTTTGAATCCCTATATCCCTTTGTTTCTTTACCTTTCATCCAAGGCCAAGTTACAACCAAATTAAAGTCTTTTTTGATCATGAGAATGGTGGTGAGCTTATGTACTGAATCATGCTAAGAGGTAGGTCAATTGTACTGTTTTCATTTGTCCTAACATTCCTTTCATGAGATTATGTCAAATTCATTTCATTTGCATAATTTTCCTTCATTTCTAAACTATATGTGAGACATGCTTTGTTTTGAATAAGAATCCGTCTCACATATAAACAATGAGCGGAACAGCACTATAATCAGAAATATGTTGTTCTAAGAGAAAATCCTTGGTAAGGTTGGCATCAAAGCTAAAATGAGATAGCCAGTGTAGATGTGAGTTTCATTTGATAAATCTCTTGAATTGTACACTCAATTCACACACTCATGAGTCTCAAGAAGAAATGGGGATGTGAATATTTTTTCATAGCATTTAAATCTATGGGGCAGCTCTTGTGTAAATGCCATGGGGAAGTTTTTTTAAATCTCATTGTTAATTAGGATATTATAATATGTTCTAAGTTAGGATGCGATCAAAAGAAGTTTTTAGGTACCTTTACTGAAAACCTTTACGAGACACAACTCGTCTACTATGAGTGACTTAGGGGGGTTTAAAGGCTTATTGCATATGCTAAATGCAAACGTATAATCCTACGAAAATGGTCTTACATTTTGTCTAGCATTCACTTTTATATTTAGGAAATTTTGTAGTTTTATTGTGTGTCGCCCCAAAATCCGGGGGTCCGTTGATTACCCATCAACCCGCGGAATACTCGTGGATACCGAGTAACTCGATATCACACCGTCATGCCCCATTTACCGGGGTCCTTAATTTTAACGAAATTCGAGCAGAGTCTCCCTTGTACGGGGAGCTCTACCCAAAACACAACTTGTGCAGTATACATTAACAAGACCAATCCGAGGTCCAATATAACACAATGACCACACAGGGTCTATTTATAAGTAAAACTTGACCGCACCGGGTCCATTTATCAATACTTATATCAAAACATGCAAGATTAGTTTAACAATAGCCCATATAAGTTCTATTACATTTATTCATGAAAACTTTACAAGTCAAAACCATGTTAATCAAAAGGTTTACAAAATCATGCACTAAGACCACAGGTCGGCCTCCTTCACCCTTGATGCTCTACATGGGAGCCATCCGCCGGTGCAAACCCCACACCTGAAATTGTTTCCCGTATAGGGTGAGCCTCGCTCAGTAGAAAATTTTCCTACAGAGGCTACTCCCCACCTAGATGCACATGTAATGCTCATATGCAATACTCAATTATCCACAAAAATTCTAATCATGTTTATGCAACGCAGATATGGAATTTCTTATGACATGTCTTGCAACGAGGTGAGACTCATTCATGCACTCAATCCGAGCCCTTCCCGGCTCCCCAACACACGCAAGTGCCAATGTGTGAATCCGTCATTTATGTTACACATCAATGACGTTTTACAAAACTAGGGTCTTTCTTGGGGTGGGCATTCATGGACTTACACCAACGCCACCCAACCAACACGAAATTTCAGGACTTCAACCCACGGTTCCGCGTATACCGACACACTTTATGGCCTTTTACACCAACGGAGTGCGAATCCTATCAACGAGTCTTTCACTCGAGGGATATTCTAGCCCTTCTTGCTAACCCTGACCCAATTTATCATGAAACTAAGCGGCTTAGCTAGGCCTTCGACCCAACTTTCCCAAGCCTTCCGTCAATCACCAAGTGTGGTATTGACGACAACCATGCACACACCCATGTGATGAGATGTTCCATGCAAATTCAATGTAATGAATGCCACATGAGCAACATATAACACTTATCATCATATCCCATGGAAATGTATGTCATATACACATGACTTTCATATATCATCATCATGCTCAATATATCAATAAGCATATGATTTTCACAAGTTATCACCTAACTCAACTCAAGCATGTTATTTCAATTTCATAAAGATAACACTTTTCACATTCAAGGCATTTTATCAAACACCTTTCATGCATCAAGTATGTAATCACATAATATTGTCACACAACATTAAATATCATAATTCAAGGCATTTAATCAACACCTTCAAGGCACTTTCACGTTAAACACATATCATGCCCACAATTTCACATAGTTACAAGAAAATGCCCAAGTAACCCCCATGCATCAAAGTCAAGCTAGAAGTTGACCTAAGTCATTTCTAAGCTCACTTTCCCATTTCCATATTAATAGGCAATTGATAGATATATATATATATATATATATATATATATATATATATATATAACACATACATCCAACCATTCCTATGGACATTTAGGTTAGAAATCAACCCAAGTAGGAGAAACCCTACCTCAATAGGAGTGTAGAAAACTCCTATAACACCAAAACAACTCAAGAACTCTTGATTTCCCAAATTTTCACTTTTGAATCTTTGGTGAAATCCCTCGTTCTTGGTACGTACGCGTAGCCCTCGTCGAGGAGATGAACTTTGCCTCTTGGATCGACGGATTTCGACCGACGGAACTCCCGGAATCGGATCGGGAAGGTTGAAGAATTTTTTTCTTTTCTCTTTCTCTCCTCACACGGTTCAGCACTGATTTGCACAGATATTTTGTCCAAAAAGCTGATTTAAGAGCATATTTATAGGCAAAAAATGTGCGGTCCACATCGCACCGCATATTTTCGACTTTCGGGTCCGTTTTTCGTCCCGAAACAATTCATTATACCTCGGATTAAGTTCAAATTAATTTTATTTGAACTTTAACTTAATTTGAAGGAAATTTTATAAAATACATTATTGGAAACCTTTAAAATGTCATTCGCCACGCAGTCGCCTCGAACGACGTGCAAAAATCTGACTATCTCGGAATTCGACGAAATTTGACATGGTGACTAGATTCCGCGATACGAATCCAATGGCGAACTCCGTTTCCTCATCCGAGTTTTAGAGTATGAGTATTTCAAATAAGCATTAGGATGGCAAATGACCATTTTGCCCTTTTTAAGAAAAAGTTCAAATTTGCTCGGGTTTTACATTCTTCCCCCCTTAAAAGAATTTCGTCCCCGAAATTCACACATACATACACATACAACTACATGCATATGCAACAGTCAGTTAATATTTAATGACTATTAGAAAGTACCTCCATCCTCGAATAAGAAAGGATAATGGGTACGGATGGTGTCCTCGTTCTCCCATGTCGCCTCCTCCATTCATCGGTGCTGCCACAACACCTTCACTAACCGCACGGTCTTGCCTCGCAAAACCTGTTCCCGGCTATCCATGATGCGCACCGGTCCCTCCTCGAAGGTCCCATCCGCATCAACAACAAGCTCGCCCCAATCTACCACATGAGTCGGATCTGGGGTGTATTTCCGGAGCATAGAGACATGGAATACCGCATGAACACCTGATAGGTTTGGCGGTAATGCCAACCGGTAAGCAACTGTACCCACCCTCTCGAGTACCTCGAAGGGCCCGATGTATCTCGGCGACAGTTTCCCCCGTTTACCAAACCGGACCACTCCTCTTTTAGGCATAACCTTCAAGAAGACATGATCTCCCACCTCAAACTCTAGAGGTCATCGTCGTCTATCAGCATAACTCTTCTGTCGACTCTGAGCCGTGAGAAGACGCTTCCGAATCAAGTCCACCTTCTCCGAGGTGTTTTTTACCAATTCCGGACCCGTAGAAGACCTCTCTCCTACCTCCGTCCAACAGACCGGAGAACGACATGGCCTCCCGTACAATGCCTCATAGGATGCCATCTGTATACTCGCCTGATAACTATTGTTATAGGCGAACTCCACCAAGGGCAAATGATCTTCCCAGCTACCCTTGAGATCTAGGACGCATGCCCGCAGCATGTCCTCTAAGGTCTGGATAGTCCTCTCCGACTGACCATCTGTCTGAGGATGAAAAGCAGTGCTCATCATCAACTGTGTTCCCATGGCTCGCTGGAAACTCTCCCAAAACTGAGCCGTAAACCTGGGATCTCGATCCGATACTATAGATACGGGTACCCCATGCAACCGGACAATCTCCCGTATGTACAACCTGCAGAATTCCTCCAGTGTGAAGGTCATCCGCACTGCCAGAAAATGTACCGACTTAGTAAGCCGGTCCACTATCACCCACACCGCGTCATGCCCCCGCGATGTCCGTGGAAGATGGGTCACAAAATCCATCGTGATATGCTCCCACTTCCACTCAGCTACCTCCAAAGGCTGGAGTAATCCTGCTGGTTTATGGTGCTCAGCCTTAACTTGCTGACAGGTGAGACATCGTCTGACAAAATCTCCAACATCTCTCTTCATCCCGCTCCAATAATACTGGCGACGAAGATCATGATACATCTTCGTGCCACCTGGGTGCACAGCAAATCAGGAACAATGAAACTCTTTGAGAATCTCCTCTCTGAGCTCCGCAGATTGGGAAACCACAATCCGTCCCCTGAACCGAAGACTACCATCTGTATGAATGGCCCAGCCTTAATCACTCGTACCCAATCGTACTCGGTCCCTGATGGACACTAACTCAGTATCCTGTCCCTGGGACTCAATAACCCTGCTCAGTAGGGAAGGTGTAGCCACCAAGCTCCCCAAAGTACCCTGAATATGATCAGCGTAATGTAGCCCAAACTGTCCCACAGTCTCGAGCATCTGCCACTCTCGGGAAGCCACACTAGCCACCACTCCCCGTGACTTTCGGCTGAGTGCATCAGCCACCACATTTGCCTCATTGGGATGATAATGCAACGTGAAATCGTAGTCCTCGAGGTACTCCATCCACCTGCGTTGCCTCATGTTGAGGTCCCGCTGTGTAAAAATGTACTTCAGACTCTTGTGGTCCGAAAACACTTCAAACTGCTCGCCATACAGGTAGTGACGCCAAGCCTTCAAGGCAAAGAAAATGGCCGCCAATTCCATATCATGTGTGGGGTAATTCTGCTCATGGTTCTTTAACTGCCGAGAACCATAAGCCACCACCCTCCCGGACTGCATCAAGACACATCCCAGTCCGTCCTTCGAGGCATCACAATAAACTGTGTACCTCTGTCCCCTTTCCGGGACTATCAAGATAGGAGCTGAAGTAAGTCTTCTCTTTAACTCCTGGAATGCATTCTCGCAAGAATCATTCCACTCGAACTTGACCTCTTTCCGAGTCAACCTAGTCATAGGTGCAGCCAGCCGAGAGAAGTCCTCAATAAATCGCCGGTAATACCCTGCCAATCCCAAGAAACTGCATATCTCGAAGACTGACTTCGGTCTCTCCCAATTCATAACTGCCTCGACCTTCTCCGGGTCCACAGATACACCCAAAGCCGACACTACATGCCCCAATAATTTCACCTCAGTCAGCCAAAATTCACACTTGCTGAACTTGGCGTACAACTGGTGGTCTCTCAAGGCCTGGAGAACAATCCTCAAGTGACCCTCATACTCCTCCTCAGACTTGGAGTAGATCAAAATGTCGTCAACAAAGACCACGATGAACTGATCTAGGTAGGGTTGGAACACCCTATGCATGAGATCCATGAATGCCACCGGGGCATTTGTCAACCCAAATGGCATCACTGTGAACTCGAAATGCCCATATCGCGTCCGAAACGCCGTCTTAGGGATATCTGCTTCCCTAACCCTCAACTGATGGTAGCCGGTGCGGAGATCTATCTTGGAGTAGACCCGCGCCCCTCTCAGCTGATCAAACAAGTCATCAATCCTCGGCAAAGGGTACATATTCTTGATAGTAACCCTATTCAACTGCCGGTAATCTATGCATAGTCTAAGGGTTTTGTCCTTCTTCTTTGCAAATAACACCGGAACGCCCCAAGGTGAGGTACTCGGTCTAATGAACCCCCTGTCCAACAATTCCTGCAATTGGACCTTGAGTTCTTGCAACTTAGCAGGCGCCATCCTATGTGGAGTCATAGAAATGGGCGATGTACCGGGATGCAACTCTATAGTGAAGTCCACATCCCTATGTGGAGGTAATCCCGGTAGTTCATCCGGAAAAACATCCTCATAATCACACACAACCCGAGGTAGACCAAACTCCTGTCTCGCCTCGTCCTCTAGGGTAAGGCTTGCTAGCCAACCCATCAACTGCCCGTGCCATCTAGAGTCGTACACGGCTTGGGGTAAAGCATCGTGCTTATCCCCCTGAAACATGAAACAAACCCCATCCGGTGTGTAAGCAGTGACCCGCTTCCGGTCACAATCAATGACGACTCGGTGTGTTGCCAACCAATCTATCCCAAGGATTACATCGAACTCCGACATGTCCATGACCCGAAGGTCCACGATGAGTAGAATCCCTGAGATCTCTAACTCACACCCCCGACATATCTGATCAACCCTCACCCTAGCACCTAGGGGAGAACTCACGTGCAAAGGCTCTTCTAAGGTCTCAACCTCTAAACCCAAGTATTTCACACAAGATGCAGCAATAAATGAATGCGATGCACCAGAATCAAACAATATTCTAGCCCATAAGCGGGAAAGTAGAAATGTACCCTGTATCACCGACGGATCTGCCGGCTCAGTCTGTGGTATCATGGCGTAGACACGCCCTTGAGTCCCTGAAGTCCGGCTTGTGAGCCCTGACCTCGTCCCCGACCCATGCCTTGGCCCATCTGGCCAGCTTGCGGTGTCCCCGCACGTGAAGTGGTAGGGCCTTGTGTAGCACCCTGGTACTGATACTGACTCCCCCGGCCCATGGTAGAATAGTGAGGAGTATACTGGGTTTGTGGTTGCCCCACCGAAGTCTGGGACTGTGACGATCCGTAGCTCTGGGATCCTTGTCGCTGAGGACAATCCCGCTTCATGTGACCCGGTTGGCGGCAATGGAAACATGTTTTCTGCCCTGCCTGATATGTAGTCCCCAGATTTCCCCCGCCTTGGGAGGATCGACCGTGGCCTTGGCCTTGATGGCTACGGCCTTGTCCTTGTTGCCCTTGCGGAAGAAAAGTCCTCTGCCTCTTTCCAGAACTAGCAGAAGAGGATTGGCCCTCCTTCTTCTTGTCCTTCACACCCGCCTCCCGGATGTTTCTTGCATCATCCACTTCTCTCTCAATGGCCATGGCTGTCTGGACCATCAAGTCGAAGTCTTGTAGGAGAAGACCCACAATCTTACCCCGGATGGATAACTTCAGCCCATCCTCAAACTTTCTGACTTTGGCCGTATCTGTGGCCACGTAGTCATCGGCGAAACGTGCTAATTCGGTGAATTTAGCAACGTACTCCATCATCGTCATGGTGCCTTGTCTCAAATCCAGGAATTCTCGGGCCTTTGCATGTCTTGCTGCGGCCGGGAAGTACTTTCCCATAAAGAGTTCCTTGAACTCAATCCAAGTCATAGCCTCCAAGTTCTTGGAGTCTTTCACCCAATCCCACCACACCAGGGATTCCCCCTCCAGCTGAAATGTAGTTAGAGTTATCTTGGTCGCGTCGGAGGTGATCTCCATAGCCCTCAAAACCCTATCCACTTGCCGGAACCAATGGTCAGCTACCATAGGGTCCGCTCCTCCCATGAAGATCGGAGGCTGATGTGCCTTGAACTTCTGGAGATGACTGGAGCCTCCTTGGCCCCCACCTGCACCCGTCTGTGTGATTGTGGCAACCACTGTACCAAGAGCCTCTATGAAGGCTTGTTGGTCAGTAGTAGGTGGTGGTGGTTGGTTGTTCCGTCCACCGCCTCGGCCTCGCCCTCGGCCGCGTCCTCTTCCTCTTCCTCTATTTTCCATCTACACACACATCAGATATCAATAGACTAACAATTTAGTACTCCTAATTTAGGGATCAAACACAAACGTTGAGAATTCTCTCATTGTCCCCCCTAGTAGAACATGTGTCACATACTAGTAGACGTTAACACATTGAACCATACCGTTCATCCCTTTTTCCGAACTCAAGATTATGTTTTCTAACCCTAGTGTTCCTCCTTTTTATATACATTCTACCATGTATATAATTCACATAACAAGTAACACATAACATGTAGCAAGTAGAGCACATAACATGAAATGCGTATGGAATGCAATGGTCTAGACCCATGCCCCTCAAGCCTTAGGTAAATCGTATATCTAAGCTCTGATACCAAGCTGTGACGCCCCAAAATCCGGGGGTCCGTTGATTACCCATCAACCCGCGGAATACTCGTGGATACCGAGTAACTCGATATCACACCGTCATGCCCCATTTACCGGGGTCCTTAATTTTAACGAAATTCGAGCAGAGTCTCCCTTGTACGGGGAGCTCTACCCAAAACATAACATGTGCAATATACATTAACAAGACCAATCCGAGGCCCAATATAACACAATGACCACACAGGGTCCATTTATAAGTAAAACTTGACCGCACCGGGTCCATTTATCAATACTTATATCAAAACATGCAAGATTAGTTTAACAATAGCCCATATAAGTTCTATTACATTTATTCATGAAAACTTTACAAGTCAAAACCATGTTAATCAAAAGGTTTACAAAATCATGTACTAAGACCACAGGTCGGCCTCCTTCACCCTTGATGCTCTACATGGGAGCCATCCGCCGGTGCAAACCCCACACCTGAAATTGTTTCCCGTATAGGGTGAGCCTCGCTCAGTAGAAAATTTTCCTACAGAGGCTACTCCCCACCTAGATGCACATGTAATGCTCATATGCAATACTCAATTATCCACAAAAATTCTAATCATGTTTATGCAACTCAGATATGGAATTTCTTATGACATGTCTTGCAACGAGGTGAGACTCATTCATGCACTCAATCCGAGCCCTTCCCGGCTCCCCAACACACGCAAGTGCCAATGTGTGAATCCGTCATTTATGTTACACATCAATGACGTTTTACAAAACTAGGGTCTTTCTTGGGGTGGGCATTCATGGACTTACACCAACGGCACCCAACCGACACGGAATTTCAGGATTTCAACCCACGGTTCCGCGTATACCGACACACTTTATGGCCTTTTACACCAACGGAGTGCGAATCCTATCAACGAGTCTTTCACCCGAGGGATATTCTAGCCCTTCTTGCTAACCCCGACCCAATTTATCATGAAACTAAGCGGCTTAGCTAGGCCTTCGACCCAACTTTCCCATGCCTTCCGTCAATCACCAAGTGTGGTATTGACGACAACCATGCACACACCCATGTGATGAGATGTTCCATGCAAATTCAATGTAATGAATGCCACATGAGCAACATATAACACTTATCATCATATCCCATGGAAATGTATGTCATATACACATGACTTTCATATATCATCATCATGCTCAATATATCAATAAGCATATGATTTTCACAAGTTATCACCTAACTCAACTCAAGCATGTTATTTCAATTTCATAAAGATAACACTTTTCACATTCAAGGCATTTTATCAAACACCTTTCATGCATCAAGTATGTAATCACATAATATTGTCACACAACATTAAATATCATAATTCAAGGCATTTAATCAACACCTTCAAGGCACTTTCATGTTAAACACATATCATGCCCACAATTTCACATAGTTACAAGAAAATGCCCAAGTAACCCCCATGCATCAAAGTCAAGCTAGAAGTTGACCTAAGTCATTTCTAAGCTCACTTTCCCATTTCCATATTAATAGGCAATTGATAGATATATTGTAAAACCCGGGAAATTTGGACTTTTTCCAAAAAGGGCAAAATAGTAATTTGTCACTATAATGCGTATTTAAAATACTCATGTTTTAGACCTCGGATGAGGAAACGGAGTTCGCTGTTGAATTCGTATCGCGAAAACGAGTCACCTTGTCAAATTTCGTCGAATTCCGAGATAGTCGGATTTTGCACATCGTTCGAGGCGACTGCGTGGCGAATGACCTCACGAACGTCCCCATAAATGAATTTTATAAAATTTCCTTAAAATTAAATTAAAGTTCAAATAAAATTAATTTGAACTTAAACCGAGATCAAACGAATCGTTTCGGGACTAAATCGGACCCGATTAAGCGAGGGACACGTGGCGCGACGTGGGCCGAGTATTTAAAACTATAAATAGGGGTAAATATCTAGAAAATCAGAATTTTCTTCTCTTGTGTTCTTGTTTGGCTGGCCAAGAGAGAGAGAAGAGATAAAACCTTGATCTTCAAGCTTTCTCCGTCGATTCCCGGAGTTCCGTCGCTCGGATTCCGTCGAACCAAGAGCTAAAGTCGATCACATCGACGAGGGCTACGCAACCACACCAAGAGCAAGGGATTTCACCGAAGATCCAAGAGAGGAGATTTGGGGGAAATCTAGACTTGGGCTTGGAAAGTGTTCTTGAAGCTTCCTTCGGGTGAATTACGCTTCAAGAGGTAGGGTTTCTCCTACTTGGGACTATTTTTCAACTATGGTGTCATATGGGTGGGTAGGTGTGTATAGAACTATAGGGTTTACTTACCTATGGTTATGGAAAGGGAGGTAAAAAATGGTTGAATTCAAGTTCTAGTTTGAACTCGACATATAGAGGTTCCTTGTGTCATTCTTGGAAGTTTGGCATATAGTGATATGCTATGTATTTATATGATGGTCATTCTTGGAAGTTTGGCATATAGTAATATGCTATGTGTTTATATGATGAGGTGCTAGTTGTGTACATTGAGCCTTGTTATAGGAATGAAATGATTATGTGATAACATGATGGTTGCCTTGAAGGTGTTGTTAAATGCCTTTTGTATGTTAAAGTGTGTGACACATGACTATGTATAGCATGCTTAAGTCTTGTGTTGATTGGATATGTTGCTAATGTGTTAGCTTCATGGGAATATGGTATTTATATGCTTTGATATGATTTGCCATGGATATATATATTGAGCATTATGTTGTATGCAATGGAACATGGCATTGCATATGCATCTCATTACATGGGTGTGTGTGCATGGTTGATGTCAATACCACACTTGGGGATTAACAGTATGACTTGGGAAAAGTTGGGTCGAAGACCTAGCTAAGCCGTTTGATTGCATGATAAATTGGGTCGGGATGAGCAAGAAGAGGCATGACGACCTCTCGGGTGAAAGACCCGGTGTTTGGGGGGTGCACTCCGTTGGTATAAGAGCCCATAAAGTGTACGGGTGTGGAAGACCATTGGTTAAGTCCATAAAGAAGTCCGATCCCAAGAAAGACCCTAGTTTTCAAAATATCATTTGATGTAAACATAAATGATGAAATGAAACACTTTGGCATTGCATCGTGTTGTATGAGTCGGTGAGAACTCGGGTTAAAATGCATGAGTGAGTGACATCTCATTTCATGGCGTGGTATGTTGCATTCCAACTTAGAATGCATGTCCTTTTGATAAATGATTGTTTGCAAATGAATGTTGCATGAGCATGAGCATCTAGGGGGAGAGTAGCCCTGGTAGGGTTTACTTTACTGGGCGTTGGCTCACCCTATACGGGAAACATTTCAGGTATGGGGTTTACACCGGCGAATGGCTCACTTGGAGAGCATCAAGAATGAAGGGGGCCAGCATGTGGCCTTAGTTCGAGTTTTTTTGTAAAACTTTTGTATAAATTCCATTTTGATGTGTAAATTATGGAATTAAATGTAATGGAACTTGTATAAGTTGTGTATTATATGAAAAATCGTATTATACATGTGTTGGATGAGTCAGGAATGTATTAGAATGGATTGGAAGTGAAAAACAAAGGAAAAAGGCAAAACTGGCAAAATCGTACCGGTACGCATACCGGTACGTAGACAGACAGAAGGCAGAGCGTACCGATACGCGTACCGGTACGCTGATGTCCAGTGGGTTCAGCGTACCGGTACGCGTACCGGTACGCCCTCCAAAACTCAGAATTTTTTTTATTATTGTTTTCTTTGCCAAGCCTTTGGGCTATGTTTTTCCTTCCCTCCAATGATCAAATTGGACCCTAATGGGGTATAAAATTGGACCCTAGTGCCGAAACATCTTCCTGCTCCCTTAATCATCAAATCCCTTCCTCAAATCACCTACCCATCTCAATTAAAAGTTTCCCCAAAATTAACTCCCTAAACCCTAGGTTCCTTAATGGCAGCAAGGAGGGTTTCTGAACCTACCTCTCGTGATGACTTTTCATGGGTATGGGTGCTCCATTGTTCACTTATGATGATGGGTACCATTCACTTACCTTTGGAATTGGAACATCGAACATATTGGGTAATCAAAATGATAAATTTTGATAGACAAAACACGTGCATCCCGTAAGCTTCAAATTAGTGAATTAGAAGAATTGAGAAATGAAGCATATGAAAATGCAAAGATTTCTAAGGTCAGAATTAACATTTTTCATGATAAAAAAATTGTGCAAAAGTCCTCTGTACCATCTCAAAAAGTTCAATTATACAATTCAAGGCTCCGCCTATTTCCTAGAAAGTTAAGGTCTAGGTGGACGGGTCCACACGTTGTTAAACAAGTTTTTGAACATGTGGTAGTTGAAATTGAGAACCCGTTAAGTGGAAATATTTTTAAAGTAAATGGTCAAAGACTTAAGCCATATTATGATGGATTTGTTCAAAATGTGGATTCCATTCAGCTAATAAAACCAGAGTATGTGTCTTGAGAAGTTATTATGTGTGATTATTTGTAAATAGTAGTACTAATTGTTTCATTATTTGTTTTGCAGATTAGGGTTTTGCACTATGAATTTGTTTCAATTCCAGACCTTATTAGCAATTGTGTTTAAATTTTGCTTTATGATGTTATACATTGAAGACAATGTTAAATTTAGGTTGGGGGAGGGAACAATCCATAAACGTCTTTGTGACTGGCAGAGTTAAAGAACCTGATAGTGAGTCTTTTTTAAATAAATTTCAAAAATTTTCAAAAAAAGGATGAAAAAATCTTTTGGTTTAGTCTTGGTGTGTTACGCACTTTTCCTAAGGATATACACTCTTTGATAATGACAAAAGTAAAAGTTGTGAGAAATCTAGAAGTCTTTGACAGTCAAGCAAAACCTATGCGTGGAAGAAGTTCATATGCTAAACATCGACGATCATATTCCTCGGTAGTTGTGTAAAGTGTGGTCGATTAATGCATATGAGAAAATTCAATCAATGTTCTGAACCAATTTAGGGTTGTGCATTAGATCATCTTGACTGAATTACGTATGGGCAGAGCAAGGATTATCCTGAGATTCCATCTTATTCTAGTCCAATGCTTACAAGATATCTACAATGTGAAATTAATTAGTTCACTGATGTTCTCAAATTAGAAAATTTTGATTGAAAACTGACCATGGACAAGAGTGTAATTTTAGAATTTTTCTGTATATTTTATGCATTTTGGTGTGTTATTTTATGTGTTTAATTTTAAATTTTAGAAGGTTGTATTTTTATGTTTAATTAGTATTTTAATGATGATTTGTGTTAAGAAGGAAGTTAGTTGAGGAATTTTGAATTAACATGAAAATTTATGACTGTATGAAGTGTAACTGAAATCAGGAAAACGACTGGAAATTAGGAAGGTGAACTTCTAGAATTACCAGACTGCTTGCCTGCCAGAAATAGAAAGCCAGCAGCATCTAGATGGCGGTGGTGGTGTTCAGACGGTACTGCTCCTATAAACTTGTCAGTCCACGAACTAGATCACTTGTCTTCCCTCGCAACAGTTTTTTTGAAAAAAACAGCGAACCAAACTGCCTTTTCTCGTCAGGTCTGCCCTACCCATCAGTTTTTCTTCAATTCTGCTCCGATTAAACACTTACCCATCCTCTTATAAAGACTTTTGCCAATTGAAATCTTGTAGAACCCCATTTTTGTTAAGAAATTCAAGATCTTCATTATGGATCCAAGAAGGAAATCAAGGGCTCGCAAGGGTGGTGCATCTTCAAGCCGTCCAAGGCGAGGAGTCTCTCCACCGCCCCAGCAATGCCACAAGAGGAGGAGCAACCCCAAGTTCAAAATCAATTTGATAATGAAATTTTTGAGAAATTTGAGCAATAAATCTGGCACGATACTCATTTCTTAACTAAAACTATCATTTGAGAAAGGTCAGTTATCTACGAAGATTTTGAACACATTGGGGTTGGACAAAATTTAGCGGCACAGGGAGGGATGGTTGAATTATATGAAAATTATGGGTATTGCTTTTGAATGCTTGGTACATGAATTTTATAGTAATGCTAAAGTGATGGGGCCAAGGAAATTTCTTGTATATGTTAGGGGAATAAAATTTCAAATTACGATATCTACCATTGTTGATCATTTGAACCTTATTCAGAGACACCCTCATCCCCAATACCTTCTTACCACACTACCTGGTATGTCTAATATTGTGATTGAGTTGACTGGGAATCTGGATTTTTTCTAGGGTAAGCCCAACAAATACAATAAGTAGGGAGACTTTACTGATAAATATCGAATTTTGAACCTGATCATTGTGAATAATTTGTTGCCCCAATCCCAGAAAAAATCAAGTCTTCATTGAGAATGCATATTTCCTGTACTCTTTTGGAATGAGACATACGATTGACCTACCGAATCTGATTATGGATCAAATGATACTGACAATGGAAAAAAAAAAATCCCTCACTTCCTTTTGCTATTTTAGTATCTGAATTGTGTAGACAAAAGGGAGTGATTTCAGATCCATCACACCCTTAGGCAAGGCATCTTTGAAAAAGAGCCATGGAATCTAGGCATAAGCACAACAAGAGATACCACCCGAGCCACAAGCAGACCAATTTCTAGGAGGTGCAGATTTCCAGCCACCTGATCAAACTGATAGGCAAATTTTGTTGGGTCTCGAGACGAAGATGACTCAGTTTGATTAGAGGATGGCCCAGTATAAGGAGAACTAGAGAGAGATCCTGAGGTTATTTGGGAGAAGATATGGTGGTGGCCCTTCATTTTAACTTAGTCAAATTCTCCTGCATTTTTCTAACTTTCACTCTTTACCTTTCTCAGACTTTTTATTTATTTTCCAGTTCATGCACTGAGTTTTCTTAAATACTTTGGATGTTTTGGGGATTTTACTTTTATGTTTTGGATGTTGGTTTAATTTTAGTTAATTCAATTAGTTTATGTTTATACTATTTTGCTATGTTAAGATAATTAGTTCATATGATTCACAGTAAGATTACATTGTCATCTTGTTGATTTGCAGGTATAACCCTCACCAAATCGCAGGGGATTTTCATACTCTATTTGTGCACTATCTTTATGTTTTCACAAAAAACTTACTATTATGAGCACGTAATATTTTTTTTTTAATTTTGGAAAACCTTTTGAAATAACATGATCCTTTGTGAAGCTTACATACAAAGTAGGGATGTGAAACCCTTGTGCATACTTTGAACCAATCCTCCTTAGAGAGATTTCAAATGCTTACTCAAGTAAGAATTTCAGTTCAGTATAAGATTTTTTTGAATAATCTCATTAATCTTGTTTTGATTAACACTGATTGAATGACGTGTTAGCATTCTCCTTTAAAATTCTTATGAGATTCATGCATGTGAATGAGTTCTGAAAAATGAACTTAGGCCATTTGTGATCTTATTTTGAGCCGTGATTGAGCCTAAGTAAAATTTCTTTTCTTAAACTTATATGTTAACCAAACCAATGAAAATATATTTGTCAAACCCTTACTATCTAATTTTCTTGCACCCTGTCTTAAAAAAGGCAATATACGGGAAAAGAAAAAGGATAAATATGGTTGGAAAAAAGAAAAAGAAAAAGGAAGGAAAGAATGTGTGGAAAGAAAACGAAAAATAGTGAAAGAAAGTTTTGCAAAGAAAAGAATGGCCAAGTAATTATAGGCCTGAGGTTGAAAAAAAAATGAAAATGGAGAATGTGATATTTTTTCTGTAAAAGTTTGGAAAGTTAAAGAGAGATGTGTGCTATAAAAAATGAAAAAGATAGCTTTTGAATCTCTTAGACGTCATTTCTTAAACCCAACACCCTTGGCCACGTTATAACCCTAATAAAGTGATTTTTTATTCCAGAAGTCATGCATATAGTGTTGATATTCTTTCATAAGATTATACCGAATTTCAGTTTTATTCAAATAACCTTCTTCTGGAATATTACATGTGCCATTACGTTGCCTTGATTTTAATATTCTTATCACATGCAATTTTTGAGTGATAGTCACTAAAACTTGAGTGTGTTCTTTGTTGAGTGATTTCCAGGAAAGGATTGACGTCGAATCTAATTTTCGTATAGCTTAGCAAAGGGTTGTGATATTTCTCAAGTGTTTTTGAAATAAAATAAATCTACACACACACATACATACGAGTTTTTTTTTGAAAAGATACTGAATAGTGTTACAAATGGTTTGTGTTACTCTTATAGTGATAAGGAGAGGGAATATTCTAGCATAAAGATGGAATGATGATTTAATTTTATGTACGAAAAATATAGATTATTTTATTTTAACTATTGAAGTTTGTAGGTACCTTAACTAGAAACCTTCACGAGACAAAACTCGTCCACTAGGGATCACCTAAGAGTTTAACGGCTTGTTGCATAGGCTAAATGTAATTGTGAAATCTATGAAAGTGATTGTATATATATTTTTTTGTATTACTAGGGACTATTAATGTTTGGTTGGGGGGTGTGATTAACCCTAAAAAGTGCGTAAACGAATGAGGGTTTAGGGTTAATTATGTGTGTTAATTGATTTAAAGTGCTTAATTGAGATTATATAATTATTAATGTTTGAATTATATATTTTGTAGGGTTTCATATGTAATTAAGGGAACTTGGAGAGCTAAAGCACAAATAAGAACAAAAAAGGGAGGCAAAAGGAATTTTAGCAAGAAGCTCACTATTTGGATGGTGGTCCAGGTCAAAGAAGTCAACAAAGGATGCAGCATGGCAAAATTCAGAGGATGAGCACCATTCAGACGGCGGTGGTGGCGTCCAGACGGTTGTCTTAACTGCCTCAACTTCAAGCTCCTTTCCCATTGGTCCGTTGATGCAACAAAGCTCCTGATTGGTTGCCTTGGGTGTCTGCTACCTTGACCCTTCATCGGAGCCTATAAATAGGCATGTTCGGGGTCATTTTGAAAAAAATTCTTCTAGCCTTTGGAGAGCAAAAGTCCTAGAGAAAATTCCCTTCCCCTAAACTCTCTTAGCCAAAAAATATCTTCTTCTACATTTCTTTTACTTCCTTTCTATTTGGAGGGTTGAACCTCTCTCACTTTTTCGCCCGAGTAGGCAATAAAGGTGGGGGTGTTTCAACTATTCCTCGGGGAAGGATTCTTGTTGTTTATTTTGTATTTGTGTTGTATTGTAATGTGATTGTCTTATCCTTCTTGTTTGTCTATAGCAATGGAGAGTGAATAGTCTTTTTTATACTCTTTAGTAAAGGGTGAAGACATGTGTAATATTGTTTGAATAATATAAATGTTGGTGTTTTATCTATGCCTTAATGTTTATACCTCCCTTAAGTGATGGATGGTTTTCATTTCTGTTTAGTATCGTATTACTATATGCTCATGGTTACAAGTATCGAGCTAAGCTTATTGCTATATAACATCTTATCTATACGTTATTCTGTATTTAATGCATGATACAAAGATGTATGTAGTTGGGATTTATGTAATAGTCGGGAGATTGGTTATAGACAGGTTAAGTCTTGCCATAGCCAATGCTTTTGATTCAATCCATAAACCGGAACCCCATCTTCATTGAATCATGAACCTGCCGATCGATTAGCTATAGTTAACCTTTTGAATGGTTCACCTTCGAGGTTACTAGGATTATTTGGTTATTGCAAGGTGCATAGACCATCCGGCTAACTTAACAGTTGCTATGATATGGTTTAACTTACGCATCAAACCTACCGGTTAACTTTCTGTTGACACTAGAGTTAATTGCTATAAGGTGGCATTTTCTTAATCTCAAGCTATAAAATGCATGTTGGACCCCCGAAACTAAAGAGTAATCTTTTTCCATTGTTGTAATCAAAAGTTTAGTGTAATTATTTACTTATCAGTTCTGAGTTCACATCACAAGCTGTTGTAATGCATACTACACGCACAACAATCTTACCTTTTCTATTTTGAGTTCCAACAAATAACTCTCTGTGGGTTCGACCTTGAACTTCAATGAGTAATATTACAACTTAACCACTTATACTTGGGTACATGATTAAGATCAAGTCAACTGTATGGATCAAATCATAAGACGTTATGTACCCTATCATGAGATCAGACAAGTAATTTCTTTTTGTCATTCTGAAGCATATGATGGGCATTTTTCGTCAAAGAAAATCGCAGCAAAAATCTTACAGTGTGAATTCTATTGGCCCATACTTTTCTAGGATGTGCATGCCTTTTGTCTAGCATGTGACAGATGCCAAACATTGAGGAGTATTTTAAAAAAATATATAATGGCCTTGAATCCCATACTGGTAATTGAAATTTTTGATTGTTGGGCCATTTGATTTCATGAGACCATTTTCCCCTTCCTTTGGTTATCTATACATCTTGGTGGCTGTCGATTATGTGTTCAAATGGGTTGAATGCACAATGATTAAATTTTTAAAAGAAAATATTTTGTCCTAGTTTGGAATCCTCAAATCCATCATAAGTGATGGGGGTGCTCATTTTTTCAATCGTCCTTTTGAAAACCTGATGAAAAAATATTTGATTTCGCATAAGGTTGCAACCCCTTATCACCCACAGACTACCGGACAAGCTGAATTGGCTAATCGAGAGATTAAAATGATTTTGGAAAAGACGGTAACCTCTGACTGCAAAGATTGGTTATTGTAACTAACTGATGTGCTTTGGGCATATCACATTGCCTTTAAAACAATTTTGGACATGTTTCCCTATTGGCTAGTTTATGGAAAGCCATGTCACTTCCCTGTTGAATTAGAACACATAGCATATTGGGCTATTAAAACCATTAACTTTGATTTGGACAAGACAAGAAAATCAAGAAAACTTCAAATTAGTGAGTTGGAAGAGTTAATGAATGAGGCTTATGAGAATGTTAAAGTTGCAAAAGAATGAATAAAAAATTGTTATGACAAAAACATAGTGCGAAAATCTTTTGTCCCTTCACAGAAATTTCTCATGCACAATTCAAGACTCCACTTGTTTCCTAGTAAGTTGAGGTCAAGGTGGACTGTACCTTATATTGTAAGACAAATGTTTGGACATAGAGCAGTGGAGGTAGAGAATCCTTCAAACGGTAATGCTTTTACTATTAATGGCCAATGTCTAAAACTGTTTTATGAAGGGTTTGTTAAGAATGTGGAATATATTGGTCTAATGGATCCAAAATATCTTGAATGAATTTGTCAAAATTTTTTGGATTTAGACACAGAGTTAGTTCTGGTTATGAGAATATCTATCTCAAGAACCCTACCCACCCGAACAGTGTCTATGTAAAAGCATCAAAGTCCTAAATTAACATCACTTTTCACACTTCACTCTCTCCCTAAAAGCTCCGTTGCTCCTTTTCTCCCTCTCTACCCTTTGAAGTTCATCCTCTGCAATCTCAATGACTTCACATTCAACATTAGCCATCTTATGTTTTATATGTTGTATTTTAATTCTCTATTTACTCATGGGTTTCATTCTTCTTTATTCATTTACATATCGTGGTCCTGATGTTGATCAAACATTGGTTTTTGTAAAGCTAATTAATGTAATAAAATTGTGTATTTTGTTTGTAGGACTTCGACAGATGTACATATCTCTCTCTTTCAACCCTAAGTTCACTTTGCGTGTATTGGTAATTCGAAACATTGAGGGCAATATTGAGTTTAGGTTGGAGGGTGAGAAGTATTGGTATTTTGTATAGCTATTGTATTTGTATTTTGTATATTTTGTATAGAACAAGATCACTCGCTAGCTAGGTCAGATTGGAGCAAGATTGTATGAGAAAATATTACTGTAAATATACATTTTAAAACTTTTCATTTTTCTAAAAAAATTTTGCTGCAGCTTCAATCGTCTTTGTGACTGACAGACGTTAAATAACCAAATAGAGTGTCTTAAGCTTATATTAACCATGGATGCAAAAAATTTTGGTTCAACTTAGGTGTTTTATGCACATTTTCATCTAATGTACATTTTGTAATAATGAACAAAGCAAGACTGGTAAGAAAATTGAAATCCGAGAAGAGCAAGTGAACCCATTGTGTGGAAGAAACACTTATGCTAAACGTCGCCGAGCCAAACGACTTGGTGCATGCAATTGATGTGGTAGACTATTTCACATGAGAGAATCTGAACCAATTTTTGATCGTGCACTCGATCGTTTAAACTGGATAGTGTATGGTCAGGGATTTTCCTGACACGCCATACTATTTCAGTCCTGCTCTTACACATTATGTGCGGCAAGAAGTTGGTAGGGTCACTGATTCTTCAAATAGAATGGAGATAAGGCAAGAATCGGATTAAATGTTTTTCTTTGCCATAACCAGTTGTGGTAAGAACATATTCCAAGGGAAGGTCAATGGTCCAAACCACCTGCTGTAAAAATGTAATTACTTTTGAAAAAAAAGAAGACCTTTTTTAGGTTTGCGTTCGAACGCCAATTCCACATTCGAACGTGAGAAGCTTACAGCATCTCAGGTTCTGCAGAAAATCGAGATACTGGGATCTCCTCAAGTTCGAACACCAGTAACGTGTTAGGGTAAAATTTTTGAATTGATGTTTGAACGCCAGTCACATTCGAATGTAGACTGTCATGGTATAAAATCTGAATCGTCTTTCCCACTTCAAATCTCGACCTCCAAGCTCAAAAATTAAAACCCTAACACTCTAACCTTTTGTCCAAGCTTCGAAAACTCCTCCCCCAACCTTGTTTCCATCAAATCCATCCATCCAAACCATATTCCACCCAATTTACTCACTTTTTATCGATCAAAATCCTTCCATTTGCCCAAAAATCCCTAAATCTGAAATACCTCCAAGAATGAAAATGCCTGCTAGACGGAACATCTGTCGATACGATCGTACTCATTTTTCAAATACACTCAAGGTTGATAGGTGTGAAACTTACTTCCAAAATCAATCCATTGTTTGTGAATGGTCTATTGAGTTGAATAATTTTGCGGAATTGGGTTTGCTTGAAATAATGGAAAGAAGAGGTTGGGTGAGTTATTTCATAAATGTAGGGGAGGTTATGAAGGAGGTGGTAAGGGAGTTTTACTCCAATTCCGAGGTAGTAAACAGAACTATTCAGACGTATTTGAGGGGGATAAGCATTACCACGGACATAGATGTGATTGTGGAGTTGAGGCCTGTGTCTCGAGTGCCTAGACTTACCTACCCTTCGAGGAAGGAGGTGAAAATGGATGTGGTGAGAGCGGAGTTGACTGGGATTGGAGGATTTAAGTGGGGTAACATGCGGTTCTTCCAGGAGGGATGTGTTTGACAAGTACAAAATGCTCTATTTGATTTTCATGTCCACCTTTGCACCATTTGGGCGCAAGAATGAAATTCACCTAACATGGCACAATTTTTGTACGCCATAGGCAAGAATCAATCTATCAATCTCCCATCCTTGATCATGTCAAAGATGATCAAAGGTTGTGACGCTAAGAGGAATTCACTCCCCTTTGGGACTTTAGTGACGGAGATTTGCATGGATGGGGGAGTGAGGATCAAGACAGACTGGGAGGTGCAAAAGCCAATGGGATTCTTGACTAAGGTATCATTCTAGAGGAGCCAGGGCCATACAGCTGGATGAGTGGCGAGAGAGGAGAGACCGCTAGGATATGGCACCGATGAGGTGCAAGATACTTTGGATGCCGAGGAGGAAAGAGAGGCAGAGCAGGCCCACTTTGAGACGAGTGATAGGAGAACTCTACAAGAGATTATGCTTAGCATCAAGGCAAAGCAATATGAGATCCTCCGTCGTTTGGGTGGTGGAGCAACCAGACCTTGGGGCTCTTGAGTTGCTAGTGACTATTTCTATTTCACTTTTTGATTTACCTTGTGTTTTCTTATCCTTAGACAATTTAGGGCCCATTTAGTAATAGGGTGTTTTTTTTTTTTTTTGTTGGGGAAAAAATAAATAAAAATGCGTTTGGTGAATGTTTTCATTTTTTTTACTACTCCATTTTGAAAACAATGACAAAATATAGAAACATCCAAAATGATATTTTTGAAAACATCCAAAATGAAAACACGAAGGAGGCACTAAAAGGATTTTAGTGAGGTCCAACCTTCTAGTCCCGTTAGCAACAAACAAAAGATATTATTTTGCACATATATAAAGTCCTCAACTTTCTTCCTCTTTCTCGAACGTCTATGTATCTCTTTCTTTCTCATCTCTCGCCTCTCTCAGTTGCTCTATCTCTTTGCAGTGTGGGTTGGGTGATGGGTTTAGGTGGGGTTGGTGGTGGGTTTTGAAGTGGGGTTGGGTGTTGGATTTCGGTGGGGTTGGTGGTGGGTTTTGAAGTGGGGTTAGGTGGTAAGTTTAGGTGGTGTTGGCTGGTGGGTTTTGGTGGTGGGTTTAGGTGGTGTTGGGTGTTGGGTTTTGGTGGTGGGTTTAGGTGGTGTTGGGTGTTGGGTTTTGGTGGTTATAGGTGGTGGGTTTATGTGGGGTTAGGTGGTGGTTTTAGGTGGTGTTGGGTGGTGGGTTTCGGTAGGGTTGGTGGTGGGTTTTGAAGTAGGGTTGGGTGATGGTGTTGGCTGGTGGGTTTAGGTGGGTATTGTCTGATGGGTTTCGCTGGGGTTGGTGGTGGGTTTAGGTGATGTTGGGTGTTGGGTTTTGGTGGTGGGTTTCGGTGGGCTTGGGTGGTGGGTTTAGGTGGTGTTGGGTGGTGGGTTTTGGATAAGATACCAAAAATGTTTTTTATTTTTCTTTTCACAATTTTTTAAATATAAATGACTATTAAACATGTTTTATATTTTTAATTTTTATCACAGAGAAAACAAAAATTAGTTTTGTTTTTTTGATAAAAAAAAACATAAAAACGAAAACGTTACCAAATGCACTCTTAGTGTTTTGTTTTGAATATTGGGATATTTTAAATGGGTTATGCTAGTTTTTGGATGTTTTTGCAATAATTCTCTTATTAATGCATTTGGTAAATTTTAGTTATTGCATTCTTGTTTCCTCCCTTTAGTTGATAGGATTGTTATGATATTGAGATTACTTGCTAAAAGTGACCAAGCACAGGATTATCTCGACATTTAATCTAACATTCTGAATTGGAAACCTCATTTCTTTGAAAAATGGTATTTTCTCTATGCTTAAGTGTCGAATGTGCACTGGTATTTGCTACTCTTAGGAAAGTCTAGAGTAGTCTGGCTTGAATATGGAATTAAGATATAACCTACATTCTTTGGAACCCTGACATAATCAGTGGAGATAACGAAGAACCCCGCGGCCAACTTTGAGCCTTGCTATGTTTTTGAGAGAAAATCAACACTTACTCAAGTAAGGTTTTTCATTTTCCATTCTTGAATGATCTCATTAAGTTTGATTTGATTGATGCAAGTAGAGCAGTATGTTGATTTATCCCATAAGAATTAATTCACACGTGAAATACATGAACATGGACTTAAGAAAGGATCTTAGGCCATTTGTGATTATTATTTGAGCTTTATCCCTTTTTTTTTTGCAAAAATATCTTTAGTCAGCCGTGATTGAGCCTGAAATTAAAAACTATTTTCTTTAAAGCCATGTTTTTTACCAAGCCAGTGGAAAAATATATATACCTACCTTGGCTATCTAATTTTCTTGTACACTCTCTTAAAAGTAGATTATATGGAGATGAAAAAGGAAAGGATGTGGGTTTAGAAAAAGAAAAGGCCGAACAAAAGAATAGAATGAAATGAGTAAAGAAATAAAGAATTGCAAAAGAAATCAATCCAGCAAATGATTTGCGAATTGAAAAAGAACAAAATAACAGGGGTGAGTTATTCAAAGACAAAATAAAGGATATAAGGAGAAAATGTGCAGAATCACAATATGATTGGATAGCCCTTTTGAACTCCTATTATCCATCATTTCATTAACCACTTACCCCTAACCACATTACAACCTGGAAAAAGTCCTACTTGATTTCAGGTCTGGTGCTTGTGTATGAAGTCAACTAAAATTTGGGATATGTCAATAGCATTGCTTTATCTGTATTAATATTCTTCCATGAGATTATGCCAAACGCGTTTTTTTTTTTTGGGATCCCATTCTCCTAATTTTTGTGCATGTAAAAAATTGTGTTGATCAATCTTATTCTACTCACGTGCCTTTTTGAGAGAAAACCACTAAAGTCAAAGGGAATTCTTGCTGAGGACATTCTAAGAAAGGTTTGTGAAATTGAAGCTGATCATGAAAGACTATAAAGAGAAATGTTTGTTATATAATGATTCTTGTCACTGGAATGATTATGCTTCACATGGGGAGGTTCAAATGCCAATGTAATAAGTGTTTATTTTTTGCATAGAGTGCATGCCTACAAATAAGAAGTGTGGGAAATGATTTGAAGTTGAGGGTTGGGTATCTCAATGATCATGTCGCTAACTCAATTCTAATAGAGAATCTTACATATGCATAACTATGCAACTGAAGTTTGTGGGTAGCTTCACTGAAAACCTTCACGGGACAAAACTCGTCCACTAGGGGAGACCTAGGGATTCAATGGCTTGTTGCATTTGCTAAACGCAACCGTATGACTTACAAAAATGGCAATATAAATGTGATTTCATTGTGATGTTTCATATTACTAGGGACTAGCAATATATAGGTTGGGAGGTGTGATTCACAATTAAAAGTTACATTTTATTATGCCTTTATAAGACTAAGTATGCTTTAATTGTGTTTAAGTGATGATATTTTAGGATAAATGAAGAACAAGGGCTATACGGGCAATGATGTAATATTTCCAAGCAATACACGTGTGTTTTGAAGCAAACAAAGAGAATTCAAGGAGGAAGAAACAAGTTGCATGACAAAGTGGACTTTGTTGTCATGTTCAAACGCAAGTACACGTTCGAATGCAACATTGAAATTAGACAGGATCTCCAAGGGACTACTAAGGAGTTGACACGTGGCTACTGATTGTTGGTGTCAAGGCTGCACTAATGACCATGTTTGAACTCCAATAGCGTTCGAACTCACTTCAAAGATAAAAGGGATAACGTTTGAATGCCAATTCAGGTTCGAATGTCAATCCAAGACAGAACCATTGTAGATTGGATTTCCATCCGGATTTTTTTGCCTAGGCTTGGACTTTAAGCACCTAAGTCTTTCCTTTACCTTCCTCTTTTACCTATAAATACCACCCCTTGGCAATTGCTTAAGGACGTCTCTTTTGAAAATGAAAATATCCCTCCAAAATAAATAGTTTTCTTCTACTTTTAATATTAGTTTCATTAGCTTCCATTGTAAATCTTTCTCCTTCACTTAGAGGAGTGTACCTCTCTCACCTTCTAGCTCTCTTGTGGCTTTGAAGAGTGGGTAGTGTTTCACTCATTCTTTGTCAGAGATAAGCACATCGTTTTGGCAATCTTTAACTTGTAATTCTAAGTTCCTCTACTTGGAGGGATGAGATTCACTCACTTTTCTAATTTACTCAGAGCCATGAAGAATGAGTAGTTTCTCATTCACTCTTTAGCAAGAGGTGATGGACATGTAAATTATTGTTCGGAAGTTATATTTGTGCACTTTATTTATGCTTAATATTTTATCTTTCTGTTATTTATTGAATGATTGAATGCATCTAACAAAGCTAAAGTGCTTTGTGTAATCATGGATCACCTATAGACAAGTTAAGTCTTGACATAGATGATTTCATTGATTCCCTGCAAGTACCCAAGCTAGGTCTTCATGACAATCTTTCAATCTTCATTTAAATTATGTTTTAACTAATGATGAGATAACTTAACAGTTGTTGGATGATTTGTAGAAGTGCTTGCTTGTTTATAGACAAGTTAAGTTCCGACATAAACAATCCTTGCAAATCTCTACAAAGACATCGGAGCCATGCTCTTAATTTACACATTCTATCTTTATCCTCCAATTCACCTGCTATTGACTTGGGGGTTAATTGAGTAATCTACAAGGTACAAATATAACGACCGCATGAATAAGTACATATCCGGATCCTCAAGCTAAAGGGTGACTTTTATTTCCATTTAAGAGAATCTTATATTTTGTTTAGAAAATTCTATCTTCATCACAACTTCAAATCTCAAGGGTTCTAGTCACTTTGGGTTCAATCACTTTTGACTTTGAAACACCAACATTAGTTCCCTGTGGATTCGACTCCGGACTTAATCGAATTATAACTACAACTTGACCGCCTACACTTGAGTGTACACATTTTGGATCAAGTCATTAGTATTGGTATGACACCGTATAAGTCACTTTATGGTAAGCAGTGCTGGAATCTGGTGTGTTAAAGCAATATGAGGGAAAAATAAATACGTGATCTTGAGTGGAGATGTATAATTACAGAAAAAGATGAAGTGATTCAAGTAAGACTAGAGATTATTTTAAGCAGATAGAAAATATATGTTGATAAGCAAAGGAAAGCTTAGTCTAAGATATATTTGGTCATATGAGATTATAGAGAGAACCGAGGCTACAATTTTAAGATTGGTTCTATTGACAAAATTATTTTGCTTTCATGACATACTTTATGTTGCTATGCTTAGGAAGTATATATATATACACTCAATTATTTTCATATATTGGTTAAGACAACTTATTGAGTTAAAGGAAAATCATATTTATGTTATGGAGCCAATAAGTTTTGCGTAATACAACTATTCCGTTTGTCAATTGTGGATGAATTACACAGTTGAATAAGTTACTTGGGGAAGAAAGGAAAAATGAAAAATCAATAGTTGATAGTAGCGGAATTAGTAATCAAGCAGTGACAGAGAGTCAACGGGGATTAGAAAAAGGATCTGCAAATAGAATCTACCAATGACAATAGAGATGCGACACTAGGAGAACGATCAAATGATTTTGAATTATTTACATGGAATTTTGGCATGGACTTAATTTTTGAATTTATCATTAGATGCTCTGACTATGAACTGTCTGTCATAAACTTGAAAGTTTGAATACCTGTACTTTATGGATGACCAGCTCTATGGATGACCTTTGTTTTTTAGTAATCTATGGTAGTTTGATAACTTGTGGTTATAGATGAATATATATTATGAATCAAACTCGTATGGTAGAAGAGTAATGACTATGTTAATTCAGGTCTTGAGTTATATAATGCTTGTGTGTTGAAAAGGAAAAGTTGGCAGGGAAAATGATTAGATGGATATTGGGTACTTTTGGTTTTGGGATTCAACATTTTGTATGGAAGTCACGATGACATTAATGAATGTTATTGATGAATTTCGAGGACAATTTTTTTGTAGGGGGGAAGAATTGTGAAACCTTGTTATGCATTTCATTGCATTAAGTTTAATTTTGAGTAATGGTGGAAGAAAAACTATTTAAAAAAAAAAATATGTAAGGTGGTAGATTTAAAATTTGTTAAGTGGAAAAGTGTCCACTGTTGGGAAGAAAGTCATATGGAGACTTTAAATTGGCTTTCATAGGATAAGAGTTACTGCATGCCCACCATTTAATATTCATATGTGTGTAGTGAAGCATGGGAAAAGAGTAAAAGTTGAAAACTATTGGGGTGAAAGAATAAGATGTAGAGGAGGTTAAAGTAATTAGGTGAATTATATCTATGGGTTAATTGATGTAGAGGTCCCCAAAGTATGGGGTTTGTCTCATTTTAGTCCCCAATATTTCAATTGCATCATTTTAGCCCCTGAAGTATTGAATATGTTTTTATATAGTCCTTCAAACAGACAACGGCCAGTTTTGTAACGATTTTTTATCATAAACTTGTCACGTAATAGTTAAATATTGACAAAAAATAAATTTTATAGCTCTTAAACAAAATTTGGGTAGTTCTTGACCAAAAAATGTGTAATATGGGTAGCTTTTGACCAAAATTTGGATAGTTCATGATCAAAACTGTGTAATTTAGGTAAATATTTAACCAAAATTTGAGTAAAAATTTGGTCAAGAGTTATCCAGATTATTTTTTTGTCCATATTTAAGTATCATGTGACAAGTTTATGATAAAAAATCGTTAGCAATCTGGACACTGTCTGCTTGGGGTACCATATAGAAACATATTCAATACTTCAGGGACCAAAATGATGCAATTGAAACATTAGGGACCAAAATGAGACAAACTCCATATTTTAGGGACTTTTAATGCAATTAACCCTATATCTATACTATACTACTTATAAAAGGAAGCTAATTGGAAAACTTTTGTTTTCCAAATTTACCCTTAATTAAGACTATAAAACCAATCTTATCCTAGATCCAATGGTTGTAATTTATTTAAAGTTTGGACAGTACGGTTCTACACATTGTATCAGTTAGTGGATGGAATTTGAGCCATTTCAAATTTTTATGCTTTATTCATTAGCAGTTATACCACTAATAAATCTGTGATTAGTATACCAGTTACAAATTAGAAGTTGGATAATTCTGACCCTATCCCATTCTTGTTTGTTTCAAGTACTGCTAATACGCATGCCTCTTAAAAACCCCTTCAATTTACGACTTATGCCTCTCTCTCTCTCTCTCTCTCTCTCTCTCTCTTTAACCAACATAATGCTTCAATAGATTCCAATTTCACGATCTACTTGGTTCACTTCTTCGATCTCTATCCCATCAAAGTTGGTGATGTTTTCCTTGCTTTTATATCTTCTGTTGTTCTATTATATTTTGCCTTTGTGCTACTTGATGGTTTCATTTTGTTTTGTTTTAGTTAGATTTGGTGCTGATGATGATCATTTTGTCTGATGGCCCTAGGCCTTGCCTTTTTTTTTTTTTTTGTCACTTGTAGTACTTTGAGGATGGCAGGTGATGATCTATCATCCTGTTATCTTTTTTTTTTTCATGTTATTTCTTCAATACTTTGTAATTAGTTATGAGTATCCACAAGTAACAACAAAAAAAGTATTTACCCAGAGCAAATATTTATGTACGCATCTAGAATGCAGTTTTTTTGCCCAACTATAGTTTTTTTATTGCTTCTTTACCTAGACAACCGTCACTTCAAAAATTGCAGGTATGCTTTTCAAACCAAAACTACAAGATGAGTACTTGGGGTTATTATCGCTCAAGTTATATGTGTGACACCCCAAAACTCGGGGGTCCTTTATTAACCGTTGACCATCCGTCAACCCGCGGAAATACTCGTGATAGTCGTATAACCCGACACCACGTCATTCACATGCTTTTAACCGGATTTACCATCCACAAGGTCAATTATACCTCAATTTATGTCTATTTATGTCATAGGAACCAAAGAAAACAAAGCCCAAAAGCATGGCTAAGCATTTTGAAAATTTCAAATTTTTGGAAAACCTTCCGGAAGGTCGACATACACCTACCGGAAGGTCTCTGAAAGAACAGTTAAATGAAAAGAATCAATTGCAAGAACTTCCGGAAGGTCGACATCAGTAGCAAAAACCTTCCGGAAGGTTCATTCCAGTAGCCAAAACCTTCCGGAAGGTTCATTCCAGAAAACAAAACCTTCCGGAAGATTTTGGCAGTCAAAAAGAAACCCAAGGCAAAACCTTCCGGAAGGTCCATTCCAGTAGACAAGTCCTTCCGGTAGGTTTTACTCCAGTAGCTAAAATCTTCCGGAAGGTTCATTCCAGTGGGCAAAACCTTCCGGTGGGCAAAACCTTCCGGAAGGTATTAGCTGTGAACAAGGCATCCAGGGTTTTTAGCAAAACCTTCCGGAAGGCCGACATACACCTTCCGGTAGGTTTTCAGTCTGTGAGCAAAAAAAATGGATTTCTTTCCCCTCCAAACCATCCTTAAAGCTACCCCATGCACTCCAAACTCATCCAACACATGTTTAATGAGATTTTCCATATAATACACAACTCATACAAGCTCTATCACAATTCATTCCATAATATATAAACATCAAAATGGAATTTTGTTAAAGGTTTTACAAAACTCAAACTAAGGCCACAAGCCGGCCCCCTTCATGCTTGATGCTCTCCAAGTGAGCCATCCGCCGGTGCAAAACCCACACCTGAAATGTTTTTCCCATAAAGGGTGAGTCACGCTCAATAGGGTATCTCCTAAAGAGGCTACTCCCTAACCTAAATGCATATGAAATGTTCACATGCTATCAATCAACAATCCACAACAAGAATATATTCCATGTTGAAACATGTAATGCCATGCTATGAAATGAGGTGAGACTCACTCATGCACATCAACCGAGCCCTTCCCGGCTCCTCTACACATGCAAGTGCCAATGTGTACCAATCCGTCATTTATGTTTCACATCAAATGACATTTCATTCTAGGGTCTTTGTAGGGGTGGATGTTCATGGACTCACACCAAGGGTCACCCAACCCACACGGAATTGACGGACTTCCACCGAAGGTTCCGCGTACACCCACACACTTCATGGACCGAGCCAAGGGAGTGTGTATCCCATCACCGGGTCTCTCACCCGAGGGATAGTCTAGCCCTTCTTGCTACCCCAACCCTATTAACCATGCAAACCGTGCGACTCGACTAGGTCACCGACCCATATTACGCGAGCCCACTCGCCATCCACCACACGTGGTGAGGACAACAATCATGCACACTCACCCACTAATTGCGATGTTCCCGTGCATATGCAATGTGATGCTCCATTGCAACAATAATTTAATGTTCGATATGGTATGAGTGACATATGAACATTCTCATCACACTTCACATATTTCATGGCGAAATCATATCATAAGCATATAATTCCCATAATACAAATTTCAAGCATGTTATCAACATACTAGAATTTCAAGGCATATATATATATAAACACATAACATGCCCACCTTTTCACATAACACATGAATTCACATTGGGTTCATTTCACATATCCAATCATAGAAATCACATTTAGTAACTTCTAAATACCTATCCAAGCTAGGATTTTCCTTTACCCATTTCAATACCCAATTCACCCAATTTCACGACAATAGGCAAGAGATACATAGGCTATCATCCTACCCATTCCATAAAAGCATTATAGGCTTGGAATAAACCTTAGTAGGAAGAAACCCTACCTCTTGAAGCGTGAGGAACGACTGAGGGAAGTTCCAAGACCCGATTCAAGCAAAAACCCTCACTTCTCAAAAATCCCGTACCTTGATCTTCGGTAAAACTTGCGCTTTTTGGTATAGCCGCGTAGCCCTCGATGAGTAGAGCGACTTTAATTCTTGGCTTGCGTGGATTCGAGGTCCGTAGCACCGTAGATTGTAGAGAGAATGTGAGTTTTTTCTCTTTTCTCCCTCTTTCTCTCTATCGGCTGAACAATCGGCTGAACAATGGGGAAAAATCTAATTTTTCCCCCTATTTATATTTTAGAATACTTGGCCCACAATTGGCCACACGTCCTACTTAATTTCGGGTCCGTTTTAATCCCGAAACGACTAAATTTCGCTCCGGTTCAAGTTCGAATTATTTTTATTTTAACTTGTTTCTAATATTTCCCCAAACTTGGAAATTTTATAAAAATTTCGTGTACAGGGTCACCCGGGGCCCGTTCGTCTCGTAAAACGCGAAAAATCCGACTATCTCGGAATTCAACGAAATTTGACGTGGTAACTAGATTTCGCGAGACGAATCCAACGGTGAGGTCCATTTCGTCATCCGAGTTCTAGAAAAATTCAGGTTTACAACCTGTACCGTAGTGGCAATTTACCGTTTTGCCCTTTTTCACAAAGGTTTAAATTTTTCTCTGGTTTTACAATATGAGAAATCTTAGGCATGGAATGTCAACCATCCTAGGTGAATAAAGAAGGGGAAACAAAAAAGTCAAAACAAATAAACATTCCTCCTCTTCGTCACTTACATACTCTAATCTATGAGCCACATTTTTTCTATTCTTCTGCCTATATATTTTCCTATTCCTTAATTGTTAGTTTTTTTTTTCCTTTTTTAGGTCGATTTTAGCTTGCAATTTACAAGGTTTTGTCTTTGTGTGTCGAATTCAAAAAATTGTTGTGTGCAGGTACAATGATACTTGTTTTTCTATTTGTCGTTGCCTTTGTCTTTATTGTTTCTTGTTTATGATACCTGAATTGAAACTACACTTACATTTATGATCTCTCCACGATCTCAATGGTGTAATTACACAATAAGTCTTCAAACACTTGAACTTTATTCTATTTGAATAATTTGTGGATTGATGGACCTGCTAATGAATCTGCATATGGAATTCTTGTTAAGTAATTGTATTGCAAGTTAACATTGATGCAAACGCGTCGGTAAGGCCATTGGAAAGTTGTCCATCTCTCATGCTCTTTTGAATTAATGTGATTTTTCATTTTAATATGTTTCTATTTTTTTGTCCATTTTATTTTTGTTTCTTAAATTTTGAGCAAGTTAAAAAAGCTTAATTATTTGATCTTTGCTAATGGAGATGTAGTTTAGTAGCACTGGCTCACAAGTTAGTGATTTTAGTTTTAGGAATTTCTCAAGAATTGACCTGCCAAAAAAACTTCTCAAAAATTGATTAAATTTGGTCCAAATTTTAAGTTGCATTTCTTGTAGGTTACAAGAGCAAACTATCTTTGTAAAAGGACACATCTCCATTTGGCTGCGGTAAATGGACATATGCGAAGTATAAAATTCAAGGTATATGATTTTGTTCCACTAGAAATGCTCAAACAATTGAAGATATAAGAGACATTTCCAGTATAAAAGTAGACACTGCAAAAGTTTTGTGATCTCTTCATGTCCCACATGATCCTCTTTTTCTTTTTGGATAATGTAATTCACATGGATTATATATGAAAAGGCTATCAAGATAGGGTGAATTAAGACGGTTCAAACACGTCTGATAAACTATTAGTTTCCCATATAAAAAGCGTGACATGATATAGATTGAAGCAACTAAGGATGACTAAAGACCATGAATGACATGAACAAGGTACCAGGAAAATGTATTAGCTTATGTTCAAGAGGGTTATTCAATAGATTTTTCAGTTTGTGTGTACATCAAAGATTGCTTTGTACATGTTAGAAGAGAAGCTTGTGAATTAATAAGGTTCTTGATCAACAAAAAAATTAAAATGGTTGAATGGACACTTAATTTCATAGTGCAATACAATTAGTCTTCTTAGTTTTTGCCAGTAGTATAATAGCTTGGGACACATTTGATCCCCTAATTCTCAAGAATTAGCTTTGATAAGCTTAAATATGCTCATACCAATGATTTTCATATGATAAAGAGTTGTTTAGCTTAACATTTCAAAAAAGAGTGGTCTAACTTGTGCCAAAATTACCAAATAATGAACTATCTTTTCATTTATGTATTCAATTTATTGTGTTGCAGCCGACAAAAGTTCAAAACATGGTTGTGGCTTCCAAGTGTCTTATCAAAGTGAATTGATCAAACTAATGAGAATTTTGGCTTGTGAGAATAACAGGAACAAGCATGAAGATGAATATTGTGACAATTCCTTGTAGAGAATTGGAACTGTGACGCCCCAAAATCCGGGGTCCGTTGATTTCCCATCAACCTGCGGAATACCCGTGGATACCGAATAACTCGATATCGCGCCGTTATGCCCCATTTATCGGGGTCCATAATTAAACAAAAAATCGGGCAGAGTCTCCTTTGTACGGGGAGCTCTACCCAAAACTCAACCTGTGCAATATATATTCAAATGACCCATCCGAGGTCCAATATAAAACAATGACCGCACCGGGTCCATTTATAAGTAAACATTGGCCACACCGGGTCCAATTATCCATATTTATATCAAAACATGCAAGGTTATTTTAACAACAATCTATATACGTTCTAATACAGTTATTTGTAAAAGACTACATGTCCAAAAACATAATTTTCACAAGTGTTTTACAATAACACAAAATAAAGCCACATACGGCTTTCTTCAAACATGAGGGTCCAACATGGAGCCATCCGCCGGTGTATCTCTCCCACCTGAAATGTTTTCTCGTATAGGGTGAGCCAACGCCCAGTAAAGTAATTTCCTACAGAGGCTACTCCCCACCTAAGTGCACATGCAATGTTCACATTCAACATTTCGTTTTCACATCAACATTCCAAGTAAGAATATGCAACTCTATATTGGAATCTACCATGCCATGCTATGAAATGAGATGTGACTCACTCATGCACCTTTAACCCGAGTCATCACCGACTCCCCCAACACAATGCCATGCCAATGTGTAGTAACCCCATCAACTGATGGAAAATACATCCAATTACCGTTTGAATTGAAATCATGTGTTTTATAAAATCAAAATCATTGTTGGATGCTACCCATTGAATGAGTGTTTTTAGATAACAAAATCTCGTGTTTTCTTGGGCAACGGATTTTGGAATCGCACCGCCGGCTCCATGGGCCTAACTTACACTTTTCTAGAATTTCACCGCCGAAAAGTGAATAAACCAAGTGGCCGGGTTTTGCACCCGAGGGAGAGTTTAGCCCTACTTGCTATACCCGACACAAGTTTTTCTTATGCATGAAACCGTGCAATTCAGTCGGATCTTCGATCCAACTTTCCCGAGTTCACATATCAACCACCAAGAATGGTGTTTGATCAACCATGCACCCACACACCCACACTCATGACTTATGCCCATGAATGTGATGCCCACTCACACACACACTCATGTCTTATACCCATGAATGTGATGCCTTTATGCATATGCAATGTAATGAACATTTGCAATACCAATGTCGTGTTCCATATGTGATAAGTGCCATATGGACAATTTGAACCACATATATAAACATATATCCCTGGTAAATTATATCAAAGCATATAAATACCATATCCCCATGAAGCTAACACATTAGCAACATATCCAATCAACACAAGACTTAGGCATGCTATACATAGTCATGTGTCACACACTTTAACATACAAAAAGCATTTAACAACACCTTCAAGGCAACCATCATGTTATCACATAATCATTTCATTCCTATGACAAGGCTCAATGTACACACATAGCACCTCATCATATAAACACATAGCATATCACTAAATACCAAAATTTCAAGAATGACACAAGGAACCTCTATATACCGAATTCAAACTAGAACTTGAATTCAACCATTTTTACCTCCCTTTCAATAACCATAGGTAAGTAAACCCTATAGTTCTACACACATATACCCACCCATATAACACCATAGGTGATAAATAGTCCCAAGTAGGAGAAACCCTACCTTTTGAAGCGTGAGATGAAGACTAGAGCTTCAAAGCTTCAAGAATACCAACAAAAACCCCAAAATCCTTGATTTCTTCAAAGACTCCACTTGAATCTTTGGTGAAATCCCTCGTTCTTGGTACGTACGCGTAGCCCTTGACGAGTAGAAGAACTTTAAGTCTTGGTCCGACGAATTCCGACCGACAGAACTTTCGGAATCGGAGCGGGAAGGTTGAAGTTGGAAATTTTCTTTTCCTCTTTGCTTGGCCGGCTGCTTACAGCTAAGGAGAAGATCTTTTATGTCTCAAAAAGCTGATTTAAGAGGGTATATATAGGCACAAATGTGCGGTCCACATCGCACCGCATATTTTCGACTTCTAGGTTCGTTTTTCGTCCCAAAATGATTCATTATACCTCGGATTAAGTTCAAATTAATTTTATTTGAACTTTAACTTAATTTTAAGGAAATTTTATAAAATATATTTATGGGGACCTTTAAAATGTCATTCACCACGCAGTCGACTCGAACGACGTGCAAAAATTCGACTATCTCGGAATTCGACGAAATTTGACAGGGTGACTCGATTTCGCGATACGAATCCAACGGCGAACTCCGTTTCCTCATTCGAGGTCTAGAGCATGAGTATCTCAAATACGCATTAGGATGACAAATGACCATTTTGCCCTTATTCACAAAAATTCAAATTTACCCGGGTGTCACAGGAACAACCTATGCCAATGATGTTGATAATTGTGTTGTTTTCCTGGAAAGAGCATGTACCATAGCTGCTGGATATATGTGTTTTTTTTTTTCAATCTTTGTTTTTCATATTCACTTGGTTTCCACTCTGCAACATAATATAGTTTAATTTGCGTCTTAACGTTTTCTAGCTTTCTTGTGATGAAAGTATAGTTCCTTTTGTTTGTCTATGCTACATGAGGCAAACTCCAATTCTTTGAACGAATTTTACTTATGGTTCGTTTAAGCTACATGGAAGTTAGGAACACATATAAAAATTTAAAGATTATCAATTTTTTAGCTTTATTTGATCGAGATTCAAAATTTTATCTAAGCCCTTAAATTTCTAAGCACCAACCTGATGTTCACTAAGAGGACTGATATTATTTTTCAAGAGGAATTTTTGGGTACTCAAGTACATGTGTTTGAGTTTCTTTTGAAGAATTGAAAGTTGCACTAATTATAACATTCTTGTTTAGAGAATAGTAGAGGTTAATATGCAGCCAAAGCAATGGCATCATGATAACATTTTTGTTTATTGGTGTTTGTAATTTTCTTATTCACTGTAATGTTAGTTTGTAATTGTTTGGTAAGAAATTATAAGGTATCTAATTGTGAAGGGAAACACACACATAAGGGATAACATCATGGAGATGGTTGTATTTGGCTTTGTGCATGTTGTGTTATTAGGATGGAAAGGATAATGACTTGGTTTTGAACATAGGAGGCATTTTGCAGCACCTCCCCCTTTATGACCTTATTTTTTTAGTTAGCCACTTCTTGGTTTTTGGGTGAAAATTAATGAATGTAAACACCTAACTTATAAGTGGACACCAAAGTAAACTTTATAACACTTAACCTTACAAATTACTTCATAAACATATATGCAAAAGTTATTAAAAAAACACATTCACCTACAGGGTACATATGAGTGATGACATTTTATAATTTTTCAGCACAAATATTTAATATTTGAAATAGTCTACGTGCAACGCACGTGAGCACTAACTAGTAAGAATAAAAGCCTCAGACATCAAACTTGAAGGCATTTACTAGGTTCTAAAAAGTTATAGACATTCTTGAGGAAGCTCTTCCCTCCCCGTTGGCGCTCCCTACACAAATTTTGTCTTCCATCTTTCACAAACTCTGATTTTTCTTATCCCTCAAACTCAAATTCCTCTTCAACGTTCGGGTGTGAGTCCAAAAGGTAAGAAGGCTTCCTAAGTGTTAGTTTTTTTTAAAAGGAACGTTCAATTAAATTAGGGCATGCTAGGGTTCATGTTTTGATCCCAATAGTTGAAAATTCTAGTTAAGCTTTTATCTTATTATTGTAATTAGAATTAGATTTGTTGGTGGAATCAAGATTTGTTGGTTTATATTGTTAAGTTGGTGTTTAGATATTTGAAACTAAAACATACTTTGTGGAATTTCTAAAGTGTTTGACCGCTGGAATTTAACATGTTCATGCTAAAATTGGTGTTGGATGAGTTAGAAATTGGTTTGGAAATGTTTAAAAGAGAATAGGAAGTTGGTGGTCAATCCCGCTTTTGACAAACAACTTTGGGGGGTCCGGCTCCTCTGCAGTTAGGGACTAACAACAAGTTGTGTTGTTAGTTTATCCCATTAAAAAGCCACTGCATAGTTGTTCTCTTGCAAACGACGTCATCAAAATCAGCAAGAGGGAGAGGCTTCAAGCAAAACAAGTTCTTCCCAAAAAAAAAAAAAAACCCTCTTGTTGACAGAAGATGCTTAAAAAGAGATGAGCCCCACCCATAAATCTCTATCTGAACATCAACCACTGAAGGACTCTAGTGCTGGCAATAGTGACCATGAAGCTCTGATTTGGATTCCCTTATGGACATTAAGACCTAGATTTTTCAGAAGGATCAAGAACCAGGTTTGATTGTTTGATTTTAAACTAAAATCATCTTCATATAAGTAGATCAAGAAGGAACAAATTACGTATGATTCCGAAACTAAAAATCACCAAATAATGCAAAATCGTTAGCCACGCATGCAATAAACACATTATAGCCATTGATATCAATAACAAAAAAAACTAAAACTATGTATAAAAAGTAGTTCCAATTAAATATAAATTCATGTTCAAAATGGCTCTCCTAATTTACAAGTTTAATTTTTTCGCATCTTGAATGATTTGATCGAGATTGTAATTAAACAGGATGAACGATTTGACCTTACAAATAGATAAAATTAGTGCTTGTTGGAAGAGGGAGAAATTGTGGGTGCCGATGCTGGTGTAGTTAATCAACGATAAAAAGAGATTGGGTCTTATGATTTTAATGGGTGGTAACGCTAAAATTATGAGGGGAATGGAGTGAGAGATTAATGGATCTGAGGTTATGTGGAACAATATCACAGATCTCTCATGGAAGAAGGAGAATCTTTCGTTGTTCAACTGGTGGAGAGTGAATCCAGATTTTAGTTTTTGGAGATGAGTTTGTTTTTGAAGGGACAACCAAAATATTCTTTTATACCTCAGACGGTACCATTTAATGCCAAGTTTACTATGTAAGATTAATGACGTCTATGCAATTTTTTTTAATGGACAACTGTGCATGAATTTTTAATGGGATGACATCATATAAATTAACAGTACAACGTGCTGTTAGTACATAATTGCAGAGGAGTCGGACCCTAGCTTGGGTAGTCGGTGGGTAAACGACAATAACTCTCTCTAGGAAATTCAGATTTGTGCACCATTTTTTTGTTAACACATAGACTCATAGATATTTCTAACCATATATGATACATAGCCTAATTTTATTTTTGTGAAAATAGATATCTGTTTAAATTCAAGTAAAAATCTATGACTGATAGAAAACAATCAGCTTAATACCCTTTTAAACAAGTGATCATAATTATTCACATTAAACTATGATTTTAGCTCGTGAGCTATGGTTAGAATGCTTAGGAAGTCTAATTTATGATTAATTTGTTTTTTTTTTTAATTTTAGCAAGGATAAAAGCTTGTTTTAATTAAACTCACGCGATGAGTTCTCATGTTATTTTAATGTATTTAAAGTGTTCAAAGAAATGTTTCAGTGAAGTGAATGAGCGAAAATGGGGCTTAAGTGACCCGACCTTATCTGATTTGAATGTGGTATAAAATAAATTGGATTGGTTTGGATCAAAGAAACAAAATATTGAAAAATTCGGATATGATGTGTATTGGATAAATTTGACACCCCTTAGTAAAACGGGCACAATTTTTTGTAAAAAACTCGGATTGATGCACCATCAATTTTGTTGGAAACTAGACATAGAGACATTTCCAATGGTATATGGTAAAACATCATATTATTCCTATGTAAATTCAGGTTTTAGTTTAAAGATAGCTAAAAATAGTCCACTTATCAAATTTAATAACTTGTTGGAAAATAATCGAAACAATGTCTATGGGAGGTGGTTTTGAGCTTATGATCTATCGTTAGAAACTTTAAGAAGTTTACTTTTTAACTCATTTGGTTTAATGTTGAGTTATTCAAAAATAAGCCATAGGATTGGAGTTTGTCTTGATCCAAGTCGAGTTTAATCAGAATGAACAAAACTTAAAATGAAATATGCTCATACGCAAACATTTGCATCGATTTAGTTATTTAGAGTTGAAACTCATTGTATATGGTTATATGATATGTGTTAGGTCCAGAAAATACTATACCGATTCCACTTAGGGATCAAGCATAAAGCAGATGGGTATAGCTGTCGGTGGTGACAGGTGAAGTATATTGATTCATAATAATTGAAAATTAAAGTATATGATATATGTTTTATTTTCTTGATGTGAAGTGAAATCTCAATAATTCGATTTTAGTTGAGTTGTGCATATGATGAATCAAATATGTTTTTTTGTGAAAAGCTTGTAGTTGAAGTATATTCACTGTGCCAGAGTAGTTGGATATTTTAACATGACTTACATGTTGCTGTATTTTACACAGCGCAATTGTCGTGAGATAGCTTGACATTGCTTAAATGTTGTTGTTGACTCGTGGCATATGCAGATTATTTATTATGTTGATATTTGGTAGTGATTTGAGATTTCAAAGTGAGTTGAAAACATTTTTGTTCCGTTTCTCTCGGCAGTAGGTTTTATTGTTTATCTCTTTACTGCTTTTGACATTTCCTTGTAACAACATGCATTTTATTTCCATATTTTTTTATTTCATGCTTTAATTAGAAGCATTGAGGGGTAAGGTACATACATCCCCCCTATCTAGGTGTAATCCTATTTTTTAATCAATAAAATTCTCCCTCGCACCGTCGAGGTTCACAAAAAAAAAAGTGAGTTGAAAACACTTTGATTTTGTTGTTCTCCTCGGGTAGTGAACATATTTTGCTGAAATGATATTTGATCCATTTTTTTGATATTTTTATTTATTATGATGCGCAGTACACTAAAAAGAATATTTGTTTTCAAGAAACTGAAATTTAGAGTTGGGTCCACTACAACACTAGCAAGGTAGGGAGAGGAGATTAAGGAAACTAATTACATATATATTGTACATGAGTGTTCATTTCCTTGTTGATGCAATCGATGAATTCACTAATGTTTTGTTTTGTTTTATGTTACACTGTTGCGTACTCTGTCATAGAGTTATATTGTTTATGTCTTTGATGAGATCTTCAATTGATAGTATTGGTTTTAAATGCAACCTTTCATTACAGGCGCATGTATTGTCACGTGTCAAGTTATACTTACATCTTACGGATACCAAGTTGGTCTCAGGGGATGGGGTGTCACTGTTTGGCTGAACAAAATAACCTAGTCATGTAAAAATGACTTGGAGGACTCACACAATGAGGAAGCAAGAATCCATTCCTTCACGTCCGTAATTGGTCGCCAAGCAAATGTAGTATGAAATGCATGCTGCGGTGGAGTGTCTCGATCCTAATGAGAGTGCATGTCATACTCAAACACCATACAAATCTTAGTCTAGTCTCTCTAAAAGCGTCTAACCCAAGTTCTCTATTTGCTCGCCCTCCAAAGGCGCAAAATCAAGATCTCGCATCTGGCTAATCAACAAACACAAGTATAGTGCACATGAAGTTGAGTCCATTATCGATCCTCAAATGTTAGATCTTATTCTGTATACAAAACAGAGCGATACTATATGCTAGAGTATCTCATCTTTGCTTGCCATCTCAAGTGCCAAAGGCGATTGCTCGTGTGAATAAGCCAATCATACCCGCTGACAAACTTAATGTGTGTGCTTTCCCAAATACCAAGGTAATCAAGTAATATAGCATTTAATTGCAAGTAAAACCATTTATTAATATCCCAAAAATGTCAATACAAATGACTGCATAATACATACAATCTCTAGCACATAATCAATGCCCACGAAGTCCTAGATTCTAACATCAGCTATATACGCATCTCTAGCTATAGGCATAGTAAGGGGGTCTGCAACCATCTGAGTTGTAAGTATATGCTTCAAGATCACTTCCTTTTGTGCAATCATGTCCTTGATGTAATGATATCTTAATTCTCTGTGTTTGGTTTTTCCATGATACTTAGGATCCTTAGCATAAGCTGATAGAGTCATGTTATCACAATGAATTGTCACTGGGCCCAAGGTATGTGTGACAACTCCTAGATGTTGAAGGAGCCTTCTTAACCAAACAACTTCTTGTACAACAGTAGAACAAGCAACGTATTTTGCTTCCATAGTGGATAAGGATATGTATGATTGCTTTTTGCTACTCCATGTAATGGCCCCACCATTAAGTAAGAAAGCATATCCTGATGTGGACTTGCGCTCATCTATATCACCACCTTAATCTGCATCACTATAACCAATCATCTATAAATCTGGAAACTGGTAGCATAACATATAATCCAAAGTCCCTTTAAGATATCGTTGTATCCTTTTGACTACCTTCTAATGAGCTATTCCAGGATTTGACTAAAATGACTAACTAGGCCTATCGCATAGCAAATATCAAGACGAGTACGCATCATAGCGTACATTAAGCTACCTACAACACTGGCATAGGGAACACGAAGCATTCATTTTCCTCAACAGTCTTAGGGCACATCTTCAGGCTTAGGTCTCCTCTTTCACTACAGGAGTGTCTATGGGTTTGCAGTTTTTCATCTGGAATTGTTCAAGAACATTCTTAATGTAAGTCTCTTGAGACAAACCAAAAAGTTTCTTAGAACGATTCATTAGGCTCGTCCAAGAACATAACTTGCTTCGCCCAAGTCCTACATCTCAAATGTTGAGGACAACCACCTTTGAGTGGTCACAATCATCTCCTTATTATTTCCAGCTAATAAAATATCGTCAACATACAAAGATAGAATCAAGAAGCTATCTTTAGACCATTTAACATACAAAAATGGTCTTCATCGATAATCGTAAACTCATTAGAAGTAAAAGCTCGATGAAATCTTAGATACCACTATTTGGATGACTGCTTCAAGTCATAGATGGATCGTTGGAGTTTACCAAATTTGTTCTCTTGACCCACCACCACGAAGCTCTTAGGTTGATCAATGTAGATCTTTTCCTCCCAGTTCTCCATTAAGAAATGTAGTTTTAACGTCCATTTGATACATTTCTAAATCCAAATATGCGACGATAACTAGAATCATGTGAATCAAGACAAACCTTACAACTGGAGAAAAGGTTTGCCCGTAGTCCACACCTTTTCTTTGGGTGTAACCTTTTGCCACTAGGCGAGCCTTATACCTTTCTATGGATCCATCCGCCTTGTGCTTTATTTTGAGAACCCATTTGTTCCTAATGGCCTTGTGCCCAGACAGAAGGTCAACCAAGTCCTAGACTTGATTAGCCTTCATTGACTCCATCTTGTTATTCATTGTAGCTATCGACTCATTACTAGTAGGTGATGATAGAGCCTCTTTAATATTTTTAGGTTCGGATTTAGAAGGCACTCGGTTAAGGATATAGGCAACAATCAATAAAGCATCTCTCTAGTATGAAATCAGAAGATGAGCCTACGCCATCATCTACCTAACCATGTTAAGTAAAGTGCAATTTTGCCTCTCTGCTACACCATTTTGTTGCGGAGTGCTAGATATTGTCAATTTCCTGATTATTCCTTTTTCTTCACAATGCTCTTTAAACTGCTCAAATAGATACTTGCGACCTCGATCAGTTCTAAAAACCTTAATGTTATTATCTCGCTGATTCTCAACCTCCTCAATGTAACGTTTGAAGCAATCCGATACTTCGGACTTGTGAGTACTCAGATAGACATGACCGAAGCGCGTGAAGTCATCTACAAAAGTTATGAAATAGGATGCACCATGTCTTGCCTTCACATTCATGGGGAACATATATCTGAGTTTATTAATTGCAGTGGAACATATGCTCTTTTGGCCTTACCAAATGGTTTTCTAGTTGCCTTGCCTGCAAGATAATTTTCACATGTGGGCAAGTTAATTTTAGCGTATGGACCCAAAAGTCCCTCTCTAGCTAATCTATTCATTCTATCTTGCCCGATATGACCTAATCTAGCATGTCATCTAATAGAATCAACATCATTCATAGATGTAACATAATAATAACATTCATTACTAGAATGATTAATATCTAATACAATAAAACATTCTATGGTATAGCCAGATCCATAAAATGTAGTTCCCTTATAAATGCCAACATGCTAGCCTTCAAAACGAAAAAAAAAACCTAGTCTCATTAAGCTAGTAAATGACAACAAAGTTCGTCGGATTCCTGGAGCATATAATACATCTTGAAGGTATAGAGTGCGCCCATGTTGTAATTCCAGTTTGTATGTGTCAATCCCAGGAACATCTACACTGGTCTCGTTCCCTATGTTAATTCGTTTGCTTCCAGTTGGAACTCGATAGTACTCCACAAATATGAATTTGTGTCTTGTTATGTGGTCTGTTGCTCATGAGTCTACAATCCACGAATTAAGAGAGTGAGCAAAAAAAACTTGACTAGCAACTAAATAGTCAATGCGAGAGACAGAACTAGAGGGTACCTTCTTCGGCTCATTGCATTCACGAGCGAAGTGACCCTTCTTGTTACAGTTATGGCAAATCATGTTGGCTTTATTCTTCTTGCCAGCTCTTTTTGTCGTGCTCGTGGTTGTTAGAACTAGAGTGATCAACCACAGTTTGAGCATCAGACTTATTCCCACCGCGCTTGTGCTTGGATCCGAAGGTCTTGCGCGAGCCAATTTTAGTCACATAAGAGCTACTCTTACCTTTGATAGCCTCCAAGCGCTCAGCCTCAAGCTCAAGCTCAAGGTAACGCGATACATTCTCAAATGTTTCACACTCTCATTGTGCGTTATGTTTTCTTTCATATGCTCCCATGATGGTGGAAGAGAGCGAAGTACAACTTGAACTTATTATTCATCGATCAACACATGACCAGCAGCGCCTAAATCACACATCATAGAGGTCATAACCCTCAAATGTTGTTTCATTGTATACTCTAATTTCTTTTGATACGAGTCAAACCTCATGGTCAAACCACGAAGCCTAACAAGATAAGTAATACCAAACTTCTCTTTGAGGGCCTTTTACATGGTCTAAGTAGTGGGATAATTCTCAAATTCAAGAATAAGGTTGTTTTGCATGCTCGCTTGCATGGTATGGAGCACAAGTCGATCCTTATTCTGCCAAGACTAGTAATTCTCTTAGTCTTGGCGGGACTGAGGTCGCTCAAGCTATGGCAGCACAGAGTTTAGGATATCCAAGACTTGTTGCTCATATAGGACAAATTGAATCTTATAACGACATATATCATAGTTATTGCCATTCAATTTGTCGCCCTTAGTTAATTCAGTCACTATGCTTTTAGTAGTCATTATGATTTAATCTACTTGCGGAGACAATGCATATGAGATATTAGCACAACACATTCTAGAATTCTATTGCAAAAATCTAAATTCAAATATTAACAACTTTCACAAGTCGCGGGATCAAAAGTTCACAAAGTTCCCAATCATCTCCCGCGCCACAAGCAATTATTATTGACACTTAATTTAATTAATGTGCAAAATTTCAGTTTACTAATACCAAACAAAAAATTAAAACTCTCACTAGATCTTGTATCTCTAGGCATACTGATCATCGCTAATTTCATATCATGATTGTTTCCACTTTAAATCAAATAAGCATGCAATTTAAATAATATTAGATAAAATTCTAATTTAAATCGTGCTAATCAAGAAAATAAATGCAACTAGTGTATCCATCATGCTAATATCTATATAATAAGAGAGTTAGCATTGTTTATCTTGAATTTTTTGCGGCCAAGATCATTTTTAAATCGAACGACTGAAATGCATTCCTGAAATACTTTTCCCACCCAATAGTTTGAGTAAAATTTTCAGTCCATATATAACTCACACTTGATCTCTCACACGTCTCTATCTCTCACTTTCTCCTATCTCTCTCCCCTTCTCTCTCTCTTCGCGCTCTTCTCCCGTCTGAATTCCTTTTCCTTTTCCTTTCCCCTTCCCCTCTCTCCCTCCAGCGCACTCAACCCAACCGCCACAAAGCTTCACCCATGTCATGTCTCTCAACCCCTCAATGTCGCTCACGACAACACAATATTGCCTCCTTACTTCCAATGACAACATTGCCATCCACCCCCCAAATCTCTCTCTCTCTCTCTCTCTCTCTCTCTCTCTCTCTCTCTCTCTCTCCTTCCCCCTCTCTATCTTCTCTCTCAACAACTCGTCTATCAGCCGCATAAGGGCTCCCAAGGCTCCCTCCTCTTGTTAGGGTCGATATTTCTATGCTGGCAATGATCCCTCTCTATGGCCATTGACAGTACCACCCAACGACAAATCTCTCTCAACCCTCTCCATCTACAACCATCCACAACTCATTGCTCTCAACACCATCGACACCGGAAGCAAGATGTTGTCTTTCGATGCCAACAATCACCAATAGCCACTGCTGGTGACACAATCGACTCAAGCCACCACGACCCCCCACTAGGTCTTCTTCATTTTGTCCTCTAATTCGAATCTCTGTAAGTTTGAATTAATTTTTGTTTTATTTAGCTCTATTTGTAAAGGAAACTCTGGGTTTGTCATGGGCTCGACCCATTTTCCAATAGGTAGGTTCAATGCTTTCCATAGACCCACTGAAGCCCACCCCACAACCATCAACACAGCCTAGCGAAACCCCCTACAGCCACCAGCCACAACACCATCCTAAAACAAACACAATGCACAACAATTGTTTGTTGAAATGCCTACAAAAATGTTGTCCATTCCAAATCAACCGAATAGAAAATAACCACCAACTGGCTGACATAATTAAGAAATTAGGTGATGTGATGTCAAATGATCGTAGCCCTCCGTCTGCGTTAGGGTTGCAAGCAAAGGAATGAAGAGCTTATTCATGGTTGGTGGTATTTTTTTTTTCTGTTTCTATATATTGAATCGTGATTGTGGTGGTGTAGTTTTAAAGGGTGTGGATCCTGCAAAGGTATTGACAATCAAATTTCTAATACCAAGTGGAGGTCCAAGTTAGGAATCCACCAGTGGCTCAGTATTGATTACCCGTATGTCTACTTCTTAGGTAATTCCATTAGTACTCTGTTTTTAAATTGTTATGGTGAAGTATTCTCTTGGTTGATAATTCTTTGCAAGCATGGTCAGAGTCCATAGAAGAGTTTCATATAAGGAAAATAAAAGATAACTTTTTGGTGCCTTAAAGAAAAATTATCAGGTTACCATTTATGGAAATGGAACTTAAGTAAACAATGTCGTTCAAAAATTTGCGGTTGATTAGTAAAGACTTCGGATTGGTCCTAAATTTTCCGATCTATTGAGTCATAACTTAGTTTGTTTAATCAGTTCAAATTATTTTTAGATTATTGATCCGATAATTCTGATTGATATCTAAATTTAATTTCCCGTCTAATTATTTATGCAAGACCCTCATTTAAGGTAAAACTCTCCAATCCCAAGTCCCATCTCTTATATACATCTCCTTCTCCCCATCTCTTATGTATGTTTCTCTGTTGATGGGTCAAGCCCAAATAGCCCAATTTATGTGAAAATGCCCAACCTCGATTGAAGAGTCCAACCATGCAAAGACCCACCAAGTCCAAGTTCAAGTTCAATCCAACTGGGGCCCTCCTCCAAAGGAATTGGAATGCGAGGGAGGGAAATGCAGCGCACGGAGAAACCCTACCAAATTTGTAATTACCAAAACAAAGTAGAAAACCCTTCCCTCACGTCACCGCCTCACCTCCAAACCCTAACTCTATAAATGTAAGCCCTCTCACCATCTAGGGCACGCCTCCCAAAAATACCTCATCCCCTGCCTCAATACCACAAGGTCGTTGCTCCTTTTTCCCTAAAAGCTCTGTAGCTCCAGTGACGATTATTCATCAATATATAACACAAAAGGCCACCGTTGTCATTAAAAGTGGACGTAGGCCACAGCCGAACCACTATAAATCTCTCTGTTTTACTCCTTATTTGCCATTTTTGTCATTGATTGTTTGTTTACTGCATTTTATATTACTTTACTTGATTGTGGTGCATAAAAACCAATTTGTGCATCATCAGTTTGGCGCCGTCTGTGGGAACCGACAGAATTCTCATTCCTAAACACAATCCATTTTTACTGAAACAATGGCGATCACTACCAGATCCATGAACCAGCATGAAGACAATCCTCCACGAGAGGAGGAGGTTCCTCCGCCTGCCAACCATGTGCCGAATGCTCCAGCTCCAAATCCTCAACAAATGTTGGAGACCATGCAGCAGCTGGTGGCCCAAAACCAACAGATGCTACAGCTTATGCTCGCCGGACGAGGAGGGGCACAACTTGGCGGAGCACAGCTTGGAGGAGCTCCACGTCCTGGAGGTCAAGGAGCTCCACGCCCTGCTGCTCCACATCTAGGCGCCCCCGTAGGGCTGGGCGCTCCCTTTGGAGTCCCCCTGGGCGCCCCACACAGGGAAGCTCATCATGAGGGACCTCCACCCCCTCCTCCTCATGCTTCCCATGGTGAGGACCCTCATCTCCAAGAGGACGAGGGCGAAAACCAAAGCATGGAGCATGGGAGTCACTTTCACGATCATTCCAAAGGAGCTCCCAACCTTTGGGATGAGAAAATCAAGGAAGTGCAAAACCAACTAGGTGACGTCTTCAATGCCATGAAGGCGCAAGGACCAGAAACAGTGGACTATCTTGTGCGGCGAACAGACACGCCTTTCAAACCTGACGTGGTGAACTACCCCCTCCCTCAGAAGTTCAAAATGTCATCCGTGGAAACCTTTGACGGAACGAAGGATCCACTAGACCACCTCGACACCTATAAAACTCTGATGCAGCTGCACAACGTCCCCGACGAAATCATGTGCAGAGCGTTCCCAACTACCTTGAAGGGATCAGCGCGACAATGGTTCACCAATCTCACACCGGCCTCGATAGGCTCCTTCGCCGAACTGAGCAGATCCTTTGTGACACAATTCATTGGTGGATGCCGCCAGCAGAAGCCTATCACCCATCTGCTCAGCATAAAGCAGGACCAAGATGAGTGCCTGAGAAGCTACCTCACTCGTTTTAACGAGGGGGTCCTTCAGGTCGAAGAACCCGATGAAAAAGTCAGCATGACCGCCTTCCTGGGAGGCCTCCGATCATCGAGCTTCTTTTTCTCCGTGATGAAGCGACCACCAAATAGCATGCCAGAACTATTGGCAAAAGCTCAAAAATATATGAATGCTGATGAAATCAACAAGTCTAGGCGAGGTGAATCATCTCGCGGATCGACAAATGATTGACCTACCTCTGCACTGTTCTCAAACAGACAGCCTAATGCCAGCTTAGTGGCTCTCTCGCGGGTCACCAAAAAGCTTAGCCTTTGCACTGTTCTCAAACAGGCAGCCTAACTCCAGTTTCGCGGCTTTCTCGTGGGTCGTCAAAAAAGTCTGACATATCTCTACTCTGCTCTTAAGCAGGCAGCCTACCTCTGCACTGCTCTCAAGCAGGCAGCTCACCTACCTCTGCACTGCTCTTAAGCAGACAACCCATCTCTAGCTTCGCGGCTCTCTCATGGGTCGCCAAAAGCTCGGTCTCAAAAGGTGTAGCTCTCTCACGAGCAGTCCTCAAACTCTGCATTTGCTCTCACGCAAGCAGCCTCCCTCTCTCTCTCTCCAGGTAATCATGTTAAACATTTTAATGTTTGAAATAACATTATTTTTGCCATCTCTAGGCAAGATCTTGAAACTTAGGTCGTCTGCAACTCGAGGGACTACATTAGATCAGCGTACTCAGCTGTCTGGCTGCCTTAGTCAGCCGCCCTGGTCGCCCAGATCAACCTTTGCACTCCCCTCTACGCAGGGCTCCTCGCCAAAATGCCACGTACTTCAGTGGGGCTCGCCCATGGGAGCTCGCCAAGTCCCAGACTCACCCAAGTTGCCCAACGCTCCTGAGCTGTCCAGCGCTCCTAAAACAACATCCAAGCTGCTGCCCAGCGCTCCTGAGCTGTCCAGCGTTCCTGAGCTGCCCAACGCTCCTGAGCTGCCCCAGCGTTCTTGAGTTGCCCCAGCGCTCCTGAGCTGTCCAGGATAGCAGAAACAGCATCCAAGCTGCTGCCCAACGCTCCTGAGCTACCCCAGCGTTCCTGAGTTGCCCCAGCGCTCCTGAGCTGTCCAGGATAGCAGAAACAGCATCCAAGCTGCTGCCCAGCGCTCCTGAGCTGCCCAGCGCTCCTGAGCTGTCCAGGACAGCAGAAACAGCATCCAAGCTGCTGCCCAGCGCTCCTGAGCTGCCCAGCGCTCCTGAGCTGTCCAGCGCGCCAGAACTGCCCAGACCAGCGCTGATCAGCGCCTGCTGTCCGCCCACCTCTGCTGCGTGCCCAAGGGGCTGTCCGTCTGCCACTGCTGCGCGCCCAAGGGGCTGTCCGCCTGCCACTGCTGCGCGCCCAAGCTGTCCATAACAGAAATTTCAGCGCCCAAAGTGGCGCCCACCATCTTCTCCACTGCGCCCGTAACGTCTTCGGAAGGAACAGCCCGCAAGACCTGCTCGCCCACTGCGTGGGCAGCAGCGCCTGGGGCCTGCTCACCTAACTCTTGCAAGCCCATGGCAGCGGCGGCCAGCGGGGCTCCTCCTCCTTCAATGCTTACAGCTCCAAGAACTCCATGACCGTCTGATTCAGATCCAATTTCACCACCCACCATGATATCAATAGACCTTTGTACATCTCCTTCCTCAATCGACATTGTCCTCTTAAAAATCCTAGCAAAAGTGGAAAAAACTTGGAGTATGCACCAAAGCAAAAATGCATCTAGCAGAGGAAGTCTCCACCACCTGAAACTCAAGATGTAAAATAATGCACCCTTCTCCAAAGTTTCCTTGGACAAGGGGCATTGGGAGGCAAATGATGGGTCAAGCCCAAATAGCCCAATTTATATGAAAATGCCCAACCTCGATTGAAGAGTCCAACCATGCAAAGACCCACCAAGTCCAAGTTCAAGTTCAATCCAACTGGGGCCCTCCTCCAAAGGAATTGGAATGCGAGGGAGGGAAATGCGGCGCACGGAGAAACCCTACCAAATTTGTAATTACCAAAACAAAGTAGAAAACCCTTCCCTCACGTCACCGCCTCACCTCCAAACCCCAACTCTATAAATGTAAGCCCTCTCACCATCTAGGGCACGCCTCCCAAAAATACCTCATCCCCTGCCTCAATACCACAAGGTCGTTGCTCCTTTTTCCCTAAAAGCTCTGTAGCTCCGGTGACGATTATTCATCAATATATAACACAAAAGGCCACCGTTGCCATTAAAAGTGGACGTAGGCCACGACCGAACCACTATAAATCTCTCTGTTTTACTCCTTATTTGCCATTTTTGTCATTGATTGTTTGTTTACTGCATTTTATATTACTTTACTTGACTGTGGTGCATAAAAACCAATTTGTGCATCATCATCTGTCTCTCCTCTCACATACGCCATCTGTCTATCTCTCACACTCTACCACAATGCCATCGCCAACAAACAACCAGCCACCATGGTCGTCTCTCCTTCTCTCTCATCTCTATTTTTCTCTCTCTCACCCATCTCTGGCTTTTCACCGTTCTTCCTCCCTCGACTCTTTTTAAGAGTCCTGGCCCCGTATCTACCTCCCTCTTTCCCATCTCTCTCCCCGCCATATTTCACCCCCTCGCTGCGCCACCTCCATAGCGTATCCCTTTGTTTCTCTCTGTCTTTGCCATCTCTTCCCCACTGCTATGCCACCGCCATAACACCACAACCACCACCACTAGAAATCACTCTCAGGTGCGCCAGAACCACCACCATCTTCTCTAGAAATTGACAGCCGCACAACGCCACTGAGAGTCACCACATCGCCATTTATTCTAGGTACGTCTCTCTCTCTCTCTTCACCATTCTCTCTGTTTTTTCTCCCTCTTCACTCAATTGTAAAACCACCCACCCCACCCATCCACCCAACAACTCCAACCCACAGTCCCCACCCACCATCTTCCCCTCCTTTGCCCACAACCCCAACCCACCCAAACAGGACCAACCCTTAGCGACGGTTAACGAAGGGTTTTTTTTTTTTAATTGGTGATTGTTTTTTTGAGTTATGTAGTGTAGTCACCCAATTTACGTATTGCTTTTTAAAATTAGTGATCATCCAATATGAATTTTGGGTTGCCATTAAAGTTATTGATCATCTAAAATTTGATTTTTATCTTTCATATTAAAGCTTCATTTAAGAAAGCTACAGTTTTTCATTTCCTTGGAGCATTGCTATATAGCAAAAAATTAGCGATATTTGCCATGTTTGTAGAATATTCTACAGTCGCTTGCAAACACTTAATTTTTAACGTATTTTTTTGTTTGTTTGTAATTTGGTGATTTTGAGGTCTGAAATTTCTTTTTCTTTTTTCTATTTTGAAGCAATTCCGTAAGTACTTGGAAGCAAGAAGGCAATGACTATTCGCTCATCATTGCAAATTCAACAGACAATTAGGTATTGATTATGCTTTATTCACTTGTTATATTTTCTAAGTTTTGCTTGGGTGCAGGTGTGGGTGTGAGTGTGGATGGGTGATGATTGTGGTGTGAAATTTGATATTTTTTTATTGCCTTTCATAATTGTGTGGGCAGGTTTTCATTCTTTTAGAAGCTTTATTAGACAAAAATTATGATGTATTTTGACGATTTTTAACATTATTTTTTAATTAGACTTTAATTTATTACTATTTTATCTTAAAAGTTTGAATTGTTGTATTTCTAACAAAAGTAGTTGTTAGTTATGAGGGTTTGTCGGTAAGTTAAAAAGAAATGTGTGTGGGTCTGTGTTTTGTGTATATTTACATGTGGGGGATTAGACATTTGGTAATTGAATTTATAATTATGTTATCATTGGGGTTGAATGGTGATAGTGATGATAAATTAATGAGTTTTATAAATGATCAAGATTTGGTTGATTTTATTTATTACTTAGAGATTGTGAATTTAATTATGTTATGTTAGTATTTGTTTGTTTTTGCTTGAGATATTTATTATATGGGGTGAATTGAAAATTTGGAGATTGAGTTTATAATTATTGTTGTGTTATTGGGTTAAATGGTGACCATGGTGATAAATTCACGAGTCTTATAAATGGACAAGATTTTATTGATTTTATTTATTTCTTAAAGATTGTAAATTTTATTAGGTTCTTTTAGTATTTGTTTTTTTTTTCGAGGTATTTATACATGTGTTGTTTTGAGAATTTTTTGTACATTTTTATGATAGTTCCATTAATATGGAGGATATGGTCGACAGTATATTTTGGATCATTTTAAAAGAAAAATTGGAATGAATGTTTTCAGGTCATTCTTTTTTAATCTGAACAATTGCTTGTAATTTTTTTGTTACATAGTTCATTCAGACATAGATAATAATTAATTATTCTCTATAGAATATCAATAAATTACATAATAAATCATGCATTTATTTCATTCTTTGGGTGGTAAATGACTCCTTCAAGAGTTATAGAAGCATTCTCTAATTGGGTCGACCCATTATAAACGCCCCGGTTTGAGTCCATCATCCAACCCAATATTATCAACTTCATCAACTCATTCACCTTCAATTCAATCATTCAGCAGAAGTGGAAGCGTACCGTGAGCAAGATGTATTCCATTGTCAGCCGCCCTTTAAGTAACAGAAACTTCAAACATCAAATCAAGCTAGCACTCAAAATCTCAATGCAGCAATGATAACAAAGGCTTTGATCGATCTTCAATACTCGTCAATAAAATAAATAACAGCACTGGCAAAGCGAAATAGGAGGCTTCAGTCCGCCGCATAGGAGGCCTTTACAAGGAGTTATTTACCAAATTACAACTGTTTTAAAACAAATATATTAAATTAAAACACTTTTGATCTTATTTAATAAATTAGGACACTTTTTAAAAGTGAAGTTAAAAAACGGAGGTTTTTTTTAAAAAAAAAAAAAAAAGTGGACAATGTGAATTTTAAGTTTTTTTACTATGCACGCTCTTCACACACGGAACACGTTGCTCTGATTACTATGTTGCTGTAATTTCTAAGGTATGGATAGCTTGTTGCCACACTTGCAACGCCAAGCTTCTGGGTAGTACTCCATATAGGCTCTCCCTTTTTTGTGTTCTTTTTTTTTTTTTTTGCTACCTTTTTCTGTGAATTTATCCCACAGACCTAATTTATAATCACCTTAATGTGGATGAATGCAAAATCTGACACCCAGTCATTTGTGCATTCCACGTAGAAGAACATTGGGTGAATCCATTTCATGATTTCCTCCTCAGCCGTGGAGTGGAATGCGAAGTGGGACGGGAAAACCTAGTCATGTTCAGTTCAAAAGGCATTGAAATTCCGAAGAAGCTGCAATTAACAGAGTGGGGGATTGTAGAAGATGAAAAATTTTATGTTGAATCTTTTAACTTCTCCCCCACTGGAGACAGTTGGCTCTGGTGAACAATTTATTGGTCTGAAACTTGGTAAGAGGACGTATTTTGACAACAATGGTGCTGGGAGCAACAATAAGACTCCTTCTGTCTCTGTTATTCTTGTGAAGTCTGCAACTGCAGCAAAGAAAATCAAATCATCTTGTCATAGTGCACCCACCCCACGCTGCCAAGTTGAAGGCTGCAACCTTGATCTCTCATCATTGAAAGATTATCATCGAAAGCATCAAGTTTACTAAACTGTGGAATCCAGTGGTAAAAGCATGTTTAGTAAATAGGCTGGTTAGAATAATTGTAAAAAGCGTGTTTACTAAACACCCTTTTTCCACTACCTATTTTTTTTTTTTTTAAAAAGGGGGGATTGTTGACTCCGTTTTTTTAATAAATCGGAATTATTAAATCTATTTTTAAAAAGTATATATTGTTTGATAAATAAGTTCAAAACTATAGTATATTTATTTTATAAGAGTTGTACTCCAGTATCAATTACTAAGACAATTATATTTCCACATATTCTCCTGTCCTCTTCACTCTAATCTGCCCAAATTTTTCTTCGTTCAACTAAATCAGAATCCTTGATGATGTTATCTTCTTGACATGTAAAACCAATTAGATAGGGCAAGTTTCTTCTTCTTGTTTTTTTTTTTTCCTGTTCTTAGAGAACTGAACAGAACAGGAAAAGTTCACGCTTTGTGATACACATAGTAGCAAAAATAAGAGATAATTGGAGGCAACAAAAAAAAAAAAAAAGAGAGAAAATGCAGGATGAGCAACACAAAGTTATCAATAACTGCAACGTGCCTGCCACTCTGACCGCATGTCGTGTATGCTCTGCTGCCCATTTGAGTATCCTAAGCCCATTAAGTTGCCATCATAGCTTCCTTTTTTTGCAAAATTTGAATGACCGGCTGGCTCTACCCCTAAGAAGTCCACAGTCGTTTTTTCACTTCCTCCCATTACTACTTCTCTTTCCAGGAGGTCACCACCAGAGTATCCATTTGACGAATGCATATAATAAAAAGAACAATCATATAAACCAGTGTAAGAAACAGTGTCACTATCTCTTTGATTTCGTGCCTCTGTTATCTTGCCAAAAGTTTTTGGATTTCCAGCATATAAACCATTGGTAGTTACGGGAATATGCCCCATATTAGGACCACCACCAATTGAAGACGCCTCCTGAACTGAGTCAGATGAGTTCATATTGCTAGTAGAGTACCCTGTAAATCCTCTAAGGAGAATTGGGGCGATTGAATTGTCACTACTGATCTTTGCACCCATTTCTGCAGCTTTCTGAAACAAGGCAGTTGCTGACGAGAAAGCAGAGCCAACAACTGTCAGGAGAGAGCTATTTGGTCCATGTACGGAGCTAAAGCTTGAACATGCTGCTCGTTGATTGAAAATTGGATCCAAATTGCTAGATATCATGACCACCCCATGTGAGTCAAAAGAAGATGTTGGCTTTACTGAATTGTCAACGTTCTCGTGAGAACCGGATAGATGCATCATGGTGTTTAAGTTTGCGCAGGAGTCAGAGGTGAGCACTGAGGAAGAGAATAATTCCTGAGGTTGGTTAGGTAACATTCCTCCCATGGTAGCGAGGGTCTGGTTCATCTTGTAGTTCTCTTCCGTCAATGCATCACAAAAGGCTTTATGTGTAACGAAACTGTCCTTCCTGATCAACAGATTCAATATAAAAAATGTTGAAGTACACAAAACATAAATGTAAACAAAAAAGCATAACTTCACCTTGAGAAAATAGTCCCACAATCACATCGATATTCTCGTGTCCCACAGATTTTTGCGTGTGCCTTCCAGTCAGACTGAACAGCATAACACTTTGAGCACTTGTCGCACTTCCATTTCTTCTCTCCATGCTTTCTGGAAAAGTGTTTCTTTATGCCAGTCAAGTCACCTAGTGCCCGACTTGGGTCATGATGCTCACACTTTGGTTCAGGGCACACATACACCCTCTTCTTCACTTGTATGCTTGGCCTTTGCTTCAGCTTCCATGGCAAATTGTGGCCTCTCCTGTGGAGTTGAAGGTTCTGATCTCTCTGGAATCCTTTATGACAGACCTCACAAATGTACCTATTTGTTGCCATCAGAGTCCTTGGTGACAGCGCGACAACCTCTGCATCAGGGTCTGAATATTTTCAAATAAGTACAAGAAAAAGGTTGTTTTGGCAGTATAAATTAGCGGATCCAAGATATGCTTTGGAAGACAACTACCGTGAACTTTACTAGGGGAAATAGAAATGTCTCTTTTTTTTGGTGCTCGGGAAGTAGAAATTTCTACCTAAAGGATTACTCTATTCAGCAGCTGTCATGTTTAGGATTGATTAGCATATGTGAGCTAAAATTCCAACAAAAGAAAAGGAAGGAACATTTTTTTTTTTTGGTCGCGAAAAAGAAGGAACATGAAACACATGAGACGTTGCATGATCTCATCCCATCTGTTTTTTTAACATCTGCTTATATTTTCCTTTTGAAGCTTGAAAATTGATAATATGACGACTTTATAGGTGTCATTTTTTTATTGAATTTGCCACCATTTGTAAAATTGTTGAAATGATAGCATGTGATAGTTATCGTTATAAACCCATGTCATTTTGATCCCTTTCTTCAACTGCGAGCAATAGATAGGCAAAATTTTGGGTTACTTCCTTAATTAGCTTCCTACCACTAGTAAGACTTGAATTTCAAGCATCGTCTTAATCTCATGTTCGCTAAGTGCCATTATATGTCTTAACAATTCAGAATCCGAATTTATGTTTTGCCAAAGTTCATATGGCTTGTACCCCCTACTTCCAAGCATATGCAGCCCATTTTGGTTCAAACTTTGGGTAATAAAAGAGTGCACCCCATTTAAACAAAGAAACAGTGCGTTTGCTTGCCTGGATTTCCTGGGAGATTTCGTTTCTTCTTTGATGTTGTGATGGCATGAGTGGAACCATCACCACCATTTTCGGTAGGATTAGGACTCCCATTGGACGATTGTGTACCTAGAGTGCTCTGGAATTGCTCGTCTTCTTCTTCAAATTCCTCAATAAAGTTTGACATGTTGTAAGTCTTTGATCCAGTTCCATGTTACGAAGAGGGTCTATATCTGCTGTTATATGCTCAGGGAAGTCGGGAGTATGGTAGCTGACAAAAGAAAGAAAAAATTCCATGCCAACATGAATCATAAACCATGGTCCATTAGTTGATATTATAATACCACACAATTCTACTGATGGCAACATCTTTGGATGCTATACAGATAGTTTAATAGCTGAAAATGGACGTAGGAGTTTGCTCTGTTTGTCCTTTTCAGTTGGTGAAGAATGCATCGCCCCTCAAAATTACCAAACCCCACCCGACTGCGTTGCTTTGTTGATGGAATCGGGAAAAAGAAATACATATCTTAACGATTTAAGATCGAGACCAATTCAGAGGAAATCACTTTAAGCTGACGGTGTTGCGGTTCAAGTTTATGGATCCTCTAAAGAGGCTTGCCGTTCATCTAGTAACAAAAGGAATTAGTTGAAAACACGACAAGAAGGGTTAGAGACAATTCATATAGGACATGGAAGAGAATTACAAAGGAGAGATCCATATAAAAAGACAACTTTGCCTTCTATTTAGTTCTTTTTTTGGGATGAAGTTCTGTTGAATATCATAGCCTCCTATGTTGAATATCATGCTTGCCTCCTATGTTGACTTGATAATATGCCTAACAAGACATGCCTAACTTTGTTAGGGATAACATACCTAACAAAGTTAGGCATGTCATCAAGCATTCTTGTATATATAGAGGATAGTTTCTAGCATAAGAATTAATTACTTGCATTCAATGTTTTGTCTTGTAATTCTTGTATTGTATATGTCAATTAATGACATAATAGAGAATAGAGAGTTCTTACATGGTATGGCTCCTCCATTGAGTAAGCCAATACAATCTCCTTTTTGGTATCAGAGCCAAAGCACTCCCTTTGGTTCCTCTCATGAACTAAGGCTCATTTGCTTCCTATTATGTTTGGGCTGCTGTTTTTTTCGGCGGCAAAGATTTTGAACTTCTCCGCCGAGTTCTTTCCGGCAGATTTTTTTTTTTCCGGTGGTCTTTCTAGATCTATTGGGCTGCTTCTTCAGCAGATTTTTTGGACTGTTCATAGCAGATTTTTTGGACTGTTTGTAGCAGATTTTTTGGACTGTCCAAGGGCGGGAAAGGTATGTTCTCCGCAAATCCCTTTTATGGGTTAAAACAGTCTCCAAAGGCGGGAAAGGTATGTTGTCTCCGCAAATCCCTTTTATGGGTTAAACCAGTCTCCAAGGGCGGGAAAGGTATGTTGTCTTCGCAAATCCCTTTTATGGGTTAAAACAGTCTCCAAGGGCGGGAAAGGTATGTTGTCTCCGCAAATCCCTTTTATGGGTTAAAACAGTCTCCAAGGGCGGGAAATGTATGTTGTTCTCCGCAAATCCCTTTTATGGGTTAAACCAGTCTCCAAGGGCGGGAAAGGTATGTTGTCTCCGCAAATCCCTTTTATGGGTTAAAACAATCTCCAAGGGCGGGAAATGTATGTTGTCTCCGCAAATCCCTTTTATGGGTTAAAACAGTCTCCAAGGGCGGGAACTGTATGTTGCACATTGAGGTCGATATCCACTTTATTCGAGAGAAAGTTCGAGCTAGCATTATTACTCCATCATTTGTTCCGTCTTCAGAGCAGACAGCAGATATGTTCACAAAATCAGTGGGGCAGTCCCTTTTGAAGTCGTCTATAGTCAAGCTTGGCTTGATTAACATCTTCGTTTCAGCTTGAGGGGGAGTGTTGAATATCATAGCCTCCTATGTTGAATATCATGCTTGCCTCCTATGTTGACTTGATAATATGCCTAACAAGACATGCCTAACTTTGTTAGGGATAACATACCTAACAAAGTTAGGCATGTCATCAAGCATTCTTGTATATATAGAGGATAGTTTCTAGCATAAGAATTAATTACTTGCATTCAATGTTTTGTCTTGTAATTCTTGTATTGTATATGTCAATTAATGACATAATAGAGAATAGAGAGTTCTTACATGGTATGGCTCCTCCATTGAGTAAGCCAATACAATCTCCTTTTAGTTCAAACCTGCTTCCATGATCTACCCTGGATATACGTCACCTGTCAGCATATTTGTGTTTGTCGTGCTTTGTTTGTCATCTATTTTTGGATATTTGGATAGTATTATATTCTTCATGCTGAAAAGTTCATATGCATACAATAGAATATGAAGGTAAATTAGATGGAATTGCCGTTTCTTTTGTGAAAGTCTGAGAACTTATTGTGTTTCCATGTCTGAAAAAAGTGAAGCATGAATAAGAAGTTGAAATCCTCAAAGTTATCTAAAAGTGTTAACCTCAAAGCGAAAACAACTTTTTTGATAGAACTCCCAATTTTTAACAACTAGAGATAATGAATTGGACGAAGAAAAAGAAATCCTCAAGTAAAAAAATCTCAATTTTCAAGTCATCAATAATTTCCTCAATTTATTCCACCTAAGAAAGAAAACTCAGCACAAGTGTATGTCTGTATCGAAATGCTATAAGGCAATAACTGGATGCTACCTTCTATGAATATGCACTATCTCCACAAACTCTTTACTTTGATTGAAACTGGCTTTCCAGGAACCCATCAGTAGACTGTGATTGGGGTGGAGGGAGGAGGGCAGGAAAACATTTTTGGACTCTTTTTTCAGAACGTTCAGCTAGAAATTTGTACATTAACAAAAAAATCTCATTTGTTCATTAACAAAAAATCTCCTTTGTACATTAACAAAAAATTCATTTGTTCATTTCATTTATGTTACTGGACTGGTGATTACTGATTATAAGCGAATAAGAAATTTGCAGATCAAGACATGTACAAGCTCTTTGAAACACTTGAACCCTGCTTTAATGCATTGCCAGGAGCTGGACAGGTTGTTCATTCTTTTTCCGCCTCTCTCGACAGGGTTGAAAAAGCATTCATGACATGTGTTGAATATGATTTCCACAGGCAGCTTTAAGCCATGAATTGACATGTTGTCCATTTATGTTGTCTACAAACTCGTCAGAACAAAGGCTTCGTTGAATTTTTCTGGTAGACATCGTTGATCTATTGTCTGCCTTGGCATTTAAAAACTGGAGTTGGAGGTCTGTAAATTCCTTATCGACCTTGATTTACCATTATAGAAATTTGTTCCCAATTTTCGAATACTGAAAGAAACTGGATATTAACATATCATCATATATATTGGAAATATGGATTCCACTTATTGTCGAATCCACCATAGCATATGGTCATTCAATTCTTACAAATGCTATCAGAAACTTTGAAGTATCAAAGCATAGCACTACCTTTGATTTTTTAAATGTATGCTTGTTTCTTATATCTCATAGGTCATTCCAACCCTCAGAAGTCTGGTCTGAGGAATTGCTATGACTTTCTCTCCCTGCCTGAAATTCTTCCTCAGGAAGTTGTAGGCATAGTTGACAACAATCTTATTGAGTACCGATGAATTTTGTTTTGCAATCACTTCTGCTTCTCCAATAAGATAAACTACTCCTGTGTCCATTGCTTTCTGCACGAACTGGATCTCTTCTTCAGCTTCCTGGATACGCCCAGTGATGGTTCGACTTGAAGAGTGTGTTGACTTAGCTGCGTTGAATGACTGAATGGAGCTTGAAGAGAAACGTGACATGTCTTGCTGTTGTAAGGATTCCTCAATGTGAACTGTGGATGGACTGGATCCTCTTACTTTTGCATCTTTCACTAATGGAGAAGAGTGCTCATTGTTTATTGGCTCAGCCATTTGTTCATTGAGCCCACCATCAAGAATGAAGTGTTCGTGCCTGATGAACTCCTTCAAGTGCTCCACCAGCTGCTGTTCGAACTCCTTGGGTTCAAGAATCCTATCCTTGTATCCGTATCTCACCACGCAGCGAAACATTCGGTAATCTCTTGGCTCAACCTGCCGAAATAAGAACCTTTCCTCCAGTTCCACTTTACTGATTGGAATGGACTTTATTGAGACTAAAACAAGAACTGAATGGATGGAGGGTATGTTGGAGATGAAGTGAGAAAATATAGGAGGAATGCCCTGTACAAGCTCAGAGTACAATAGTCCAATTCCAGGAACACGGATTAGATCCTGGTTTTTTGCCAAGTCTCGGATGTAATCACTGGAAACCTTGTTATTGAGCTCAAACATGTATCTCTGTTTGTGTACATAATGCCATATTCCCATTACTATCACCAGGACAAGAGAAAAGGCCAGTGGGAGGAAGCCACCCTGTTTGAATTTGTACAGGACAGAAGATAAATAAATGAACTCTATGGAACCAAACACCACAAAGAACAGAGAAATCCACCATATGCTTGTCTTCCATATAACTAGCATTATAAGGGTGATCATACATGTTGTGATCACCATTACAGCCATAACGGCGATTCCTGCAATAGAATTTCTGGTGTTAATTTTTCGTTGCTTCACTAGACAAGAACATAATAATTACCAAATGCTGCCAACCTTTTCAGGAAAAAACAAACTTGACATTGTATTTTTCTTATTTCTGTTATCTAAATTATATACAGACGAGCCACAATTTCACCTTGTTTGGAGAAAGGCACTTATTACTCATCTCATTGAAGAGCATTGCCTGCACTATTATTTAAGTAACTAAGCAACTGAATTACTTTTTCAATTCCCTAGTTGATACATGGAGTTAAAACATGCTAATTGGTGAATATTTTGTCTGAACCCAAGAGTCATTTGAGTTTACCATATGCATTGCCGATCTTTTCAGTGGTCTTGAAGGCAAAAGTGACGATAACACAAGCAACCATAAGCAAGTAGTTGATTTCTGGTATGTAAACCTGACCCTCATACTTGGCAGAAGTATGAACAACCTTAACCCTTGGAAAACAACCTAGTCGTAAGGACTGAGAGATAATTGCAAAGGCTCCAGATATCATTGCTTGGCTTGCAATAATAGCCGCAGCAACAGCCACAACAAATGTTGGCCAGTAAATTGGATCTGCATACCAGTCAATAAGATGATTGTGAAAGAGCAAACATTTAAAGTGATAACAAGAAACTAAATAGTATAATGTTATCAGTCATCCTCTTCCATGTTGCCCATATAAAAACTTGCCAGGAATTGACTTGTAGAAAGTATCGGACACATGATCAGAGTGTTTGGTCAGGTATGCAGCTTGCCCACAATATGCAGCTAGTATTGGAGGAAACACCATCCCAGAGAAACTAATCTGCAATACCATGGTGGAAAAATAAATTACACCTATAATCTGCAATCTTACAAAGGGTTCGGAATCTAGAGAACAAAGAACTAGGTTTTAGGTTCACCTTTCTTTACTTTTGGGTAGTTACTGGTGCCCTCAATAACATTAACTTACATATTCCTCCTTTTCAACAGGTAGAAATTGTATGACAGGGCTTCATCTCATAATATATAGGCTTGTAGGGCCTAATTTATATTCATTTTCAACTTTATTTGTATTCGAAAAACTTAGGCCGAGTACTTTTGAGTCCCACAGAGCCCGCATCATGGTTAAAGAATGAATGAGCATATACTATTGAATCATATAAGTAGAGTAGCTATTTTTTTCTTGTCAGAAGGCGATAATGGTTAACCGTAACTTCAGGGTGTTAATCTCTTGGTACACTTGATTGAGAGAACATTAGAACTTCTCCTCAATGCATGTCATATTCTTTCATTTGCGGGCTCCAAAGGATTAAAGGGCGTGAAACATATCTGAAACTGATTCTTATATTTGAAATTGATTTTGTTTTCTGTCATGTCCAGGCGAGAGAAAAGATACGTTGTTTGGACCCAATTGGCGAAGTACTATTAAATTGCTAGAATATTTTCACAGTATCACTTACTTGGACTGCTTTTACGCTAAAGTGACCCAGATCAGCAAACATGGCTTCAGTCCCTGTTTCATGCAGCAATTCAGTGAGAAGAAGGTAGCCATTAAGGTGGAAAAAGAGAAAATGTTCAACCGTTAACACCTATTCACCTGTGATGCACAGTACAATTCCACCGAGCGATATCCATCCTTTCTTCCCATTTCTTCTGAAGTAATCTACCATATATTTTGGATTGAATGCACGTAAAACACCCAAATCATACTTGAATAAGTTGTAGAGACCGATGCCACCGATGAATAAAAACCACAAGAGGATGACCGGGGCAAATGAGTATCCCACCTTATCAGTGCCAAATTGCTGAACACAGAAGAGAATGACCAATATTGCAATTGAAACACCCACAACCCCATCTGGAACATCAAAGTAATGAAATATATATCATATAATTGAGATTTGAGAGACATGTATCCTATCATATTTGTGAAAGTTCATATAGATTGCAGTTATTTTAGAACATGCAACAGGGCAAGAGCATTCTTAGTTCACCCCCGCCCCTGTTTTATGGCAAGATTTGTGGGCTTTCACCCGAGTTGGAAGTATATATATATATACCTTTGCTTAGGGAACTTATTCCACCCACTGCGGAAAGGACTGCAAAACCATAACAATCTCAATTAATTCCAACACGTTCACACTTAAAGGTGGTGTCTGAAGGCAAATAATTAGAAACTAAATCAACTGACCTGAGATGCATGGAGTTAGAACCCCATCGCCAATTACCATGGATGTTCCCAGGATGGTGACCAGGAAGAGCACTATTTTTGCAGTTTTGCTGCTCTCTAGCTTCTGCTTGATCTTTTGAGCTCTTTTCAATTGGTTGGATGGTGTGTCCAGTCTATAGTTGGATAGCTCCCTGTCCTCTATTTGTTGATTTGGAATTAGGCTGACCTTTGCATACCGACATATCAAGGAGTAAAGTGCAAATGTCCCGCCTACAAACACACTCATTTTCATTACCTATCCAAATTTTCCATTCACTTGAGGGAATCAAAGGGGTGGGGTCGTCTTTTGGTGGCTACTTATGTTTGCTTTACTTGTGAAGTAAGATAAACACCAATTACAAAATTTTATTTGAAGAAAGTATTTGTACGTATGGAAGATTAAGGTAGAGCACCAGCAATTAATGGCATGAGGTAACCAAGTGATTTAATTTAAAAGTAGTATATATATGTAGCGTAAAGGAAAGGAAAGTGATTAGGAACTCACCATCGCCATTGTCGTTGGCCCACAATACTATGAAGACATACTTGAGCATGGGGATAAGAGCTATGGTATAGATGATGAAGGACAACACCCCATAAATGTCATCGGTGTTGTGAATCCCATCTGGGAAAGTACTGGAAAACACGTAGAGTGGAGACGTCCCTATATCACCATATATTACTCCTATGCTCTGAAATGCCAAACTCAATGTCCTCTTCCAATCTGCCTGTTCAAACATATATACAGGGTTTCTTGTTTTGTAAAGAATGGGATTTTCATGTATGGTGACCAATACAAGAATATAAGAATGTCCTCTTCCAATCTGCCTGTTCAAACATATATACAGGGTTTCTTGTTTTGTAAAGAATGGGATTTTCATGTATGGTGACCAATACAAGAATATAAGAATGTGACCTTGGAGCTATGGCTTGGAGTAGAAGAAACTCTTCCAGCCTCCAAATTAAGAGAGTCCACTCGGCGCAGCTTTGCCCATGAGACCTTCCGCTCTTTCAGATTGGTGGTGGTGTGGTCCTGGTTGTGCTTCTTCTCAACTTGTGCGGTGTTGTCATTGTTAACTCCTTCATCTTCCATACTTGCTTCACTTGTCTCAAAGGCTGTCTGCTCCAAAGCCTTGTTGCAGCCTCGGTTTTTTATAGGCTCAGAAGTCAGATATTGCTTCTTAGTTAGTTTATTACAGCACTGCAATCATGCATTATTCTACACCTAATTGTCATTCTCAATGCCTCACGTATTGAAGAGGTGTTTGTTGCCCTTCGTCCTCCTTACTCGCTCTCTCAATTGTTTATCTGTTTATCAGGCAAGGTCAGTCCTGTTTTATTTCTTTAATTAATGCAAAGCCACCGTTGATTGATGTACCTAACATTCACTTGATGTTAAGTATTGTTCATTATACTTTTTTTTTTTTTTTTTTTTGGGTGAGAAGGAGATTTCTATTGACATCTCAGTTATAATGGCGTATACAGTTTCCACTTGAATTAATTAATTAATTAATTTTTTTTTTTTGGGGGGGAGGGGGTGGAAGAACGTACCTTATATAATTTTTTAGTCGAAGAAGGTTGAAGTGTTTTTTTGTTTCCCCAAATTCGAAGAAAGAAACTCGGGGTTTCCTCTTCTTTTTTATCACTAAATTATTCTCAATTTCATGACTTGGATTATATTGGAAGGTGAGATCATAGTGCTGTGATGTATATTGGGACACAACTATCTTGATATCGAGCAAAAAAAATATTTAAAAAAATTCTACAACCACATTCTACCACTAAACCCATATAAACTCTTTTTTGCATAAAAAGCAATTAGTCGATAATATATAAATATATATATATTTGAAACCCGGTGCATTTCTTCCGACTTTTTTGAAAAGTGCATAGTTTCTCCTCAAAAAATAACCTCTCCAGTCGGGGAGCGCATGAGATATTTACCTAACCAAAAAAAAATAAGAGACATACAAAGATATTCAAGAAAAGTTTCACCAAGTATCAAAAAGAAAAATCCCACTATTGCAAACTTTGGAAGATATTTTATTGCTTTCATTATTTACAGTCAACATTCTGCCAACAAAAGGTGGGAAAAATGTTTTTTGCAAATTGGCCGATGTAAAGTTAAGGCAAGAACACACTAGTAGAGGTCACAGCCAACATGATGAATATTGTCTGAATTGTTTACTATTTAATCTTTCAAAATTGTACCTTTCTTAATTTATGACATTTGGGTGTTTCAAATTTATGATTTCTGAAAGGATACAAAACAATTGCGCATGATTTGAATTGTTAATGAGCACACGTGTGTCTTAAAACACGTGACCAAGAGCACGTGCGAGAAACACGTGAGAAAAACAACATCCACCACAGTCAAACCGAGCAGATGACTAGTGCTCGGCTTGAAGGGCCGAGTTCATTATGGAGAGATCCTTCAACAAGTAAGAGAGTTAGACGAGGCTGAATTGAGAGAAACATTGCCACAATCATAGAAAAACGTTCGACATATCGTTATAAATAAACAAACGGGGAGGAGATTCAAGAGAGATCCTAGCCTCCAAAAGGATTTAACTAAAAATATTAGGTGTGCCCAATACATCCAAAGGCTGAAATGGTGCCAAAGACCTTCTCATACAATCTTATAAAAATCAAGCTATCCTCGAGTCAAAGGTACACACAAAAATCCTTGCAAATTACTTTATTTTCTTTTAGAGCCATAACTTTCTTTTAGAGCCATTATTGACTTAGTTATCGGAGTGCATACGATCGGCCTACCTCTAATTTCTGGCAGTTTGCTCATTTTGCAGGACCAACAATTTGATCTTTGTTCACCTTCTCTAAATGAGATCAATTCAAATACCGAAGGAAAGAGATTTTGCCTCTTACAATTTCCTTGCTAATACTGCTTATAACGAGAATCCAGCTATTGACTTAACAATAAATTCTGATCCAACATTTAGATAATTTTATAGATTCTAAACTAGAACCGAACTATTAAAAGAAAGTCAATTTAGCGTGTAATTAAAAAAAATCATCATTGTAATTCATTTTTTTCTTCTCATATTTAAGTGATTACATAATCACCTTCTTGGAGGAGGACAATAGGACAAATGAGAAGTCGTCTGTGAAGAGTGCCTTCTGACTTCTGAGAGTTTTTGGAATTGAGGTTTTCTTTCCAAAAAAAGAAATGCTTGAGATTCGGGCATAATTCGGCTATATATCAGTACCTGTTTTAAAATAATAGGTTAACTATGAAACTTGAAAGGGAAACCACACATTAAACAGTTATTTTATCAAACATTATTGCAATAAGTCTCAACAAGTGACAGGGACAACAAAGTTGAATTATTAGGTTAGTAATAGTTGACAATTGCAAATGAGGTAGAAGTCAATAATAAATATCCATTTTAATAACAGTAATGAATGTGCTTAATAATGTCATTGCCAAGTTGCATTCTGATTCTAAAATCATATCATAAAAAATTAAAAAACAAAAAAGACAAACTTTGTTGACTTTAAGGTTCTAGATTTAATCATTCATTCATGAGAGAGAGAGACAAATGCATAATCATGATGTTAGTTGGATCAAGGAGTATATTCTATTTATATAATAAAGTAGGACGAGTTTTAAATTTAAAGATAAAGAGCTACTAAGATCGTTTCGTGATAAAATAGGCCTCATTCGATGAACGATGTTATCCTATCACAATCTATTTCAAGTTATTGATGTTTCAGATCATTTCGATCAAACGTACAAAAATAGCTCTTGAAATTTTTTAGTCGCTCAAAATTTTATTTTCTTTCAAATTGACATCCCAAAATTAATTCCCCCAATTCTTGCCATAATATCCTTCCCCTCCCGATTGTTAAATGCATCAAATAAAATCATATCCTATATTATAAAAGACTGAATGTAACTTTGGTATCTGTACTTTAAAAACTAGATCCTTGGATATGAACTGCCCATATTTTCATTTAGTTACACACAAATGAAATAAAAAAGTTATACTGTGCCTCACATCTCTTTTCTCTATTAATTTCCCTTCACTTATTAAATGAATAAACAAATTGAGAGAACATGGGGTTGTAAGAAGAATACTCTAGAGACCTGCAAAACCCCACTTCTCAGCTTCTCATCACATAAAAAATGAGAAAAAATCCCATTTGTTCCTTCTCCCTCGCGCCAATACCTTGACTCAATTTGTCCCAAATGTCAGCCCCTCTCTCCTAACCCTTTTGTTCTCTCTCTACTCTCTCTTCTCATCGAGGCCCATCCACGACCCAGCGACGCCATAGAGCCACTATCGGTGACCCGCCACTGACGATCATGTAAAGAAACAGAGAACTCATGAAGAAGAAGAAGTTAAGAAAGCAAAGGGTTGAGTCATGGAGAGAAACTTCTGTAAATCTTTCATTGAATTAATCTACTAGAATGCATACATATGAGCTTTTGTATAGAAATCCTAACAACGATCTAACCATCTAACCAACTAACTCTCACTTGTCTTCACATGGCATTTGCCAACTAGACAATTACAACTCAGCAAAACTTCAACCAACTAACTAGTTAACAAATGAACAAATTGAATAAGATTATCCTTCTCCATCCCTATTAGCTGTACCTGCATTTGGTGTGATCATGGCTTGCATACTTTATGCTGCAACTACATCTTTAGTAGCTGCAGCTGCATCTACTGTGGACATGGCTGACATACTAAGTTATGCAGTTGTATCCTCAGTAGTAGTAGCTGATATATGTTGCAATACACCCCCCCCCCCCCCCCCCCCCCCCCCTCCTGGAGCGGGGAAAGATGGAGAATAAAGATTAACTATGCCCATCTTGGATAAATGAGTATTAAGAAGATAAGAGGGTAATGCCTTATTACAAATATTAGGCAATTGACATTGAGTGAGAACATGAGCAATTTGAATACTACCCTCTTGAATTTTATCACGAACAAGATGACAATCCAACTTAATGTGTTTAGTACGTTCATGAAAAAGGGGGTTAGCAGCTATGTGAAGAGCAGCTTGATTGTCACAAAAAAGCAATGATGCATGTGGATGAGGAACTTGAAAATCAGCAAGAAGATATCTCAACCAAGTAAGCTCAGAACAATTAACTGCCATGACTCTGTACTCTGCTTCAGAAAAAGAGTGAGAAACAATAGATTGCTTCTTGGATTTCCAAGAAACAAGAGAAGAGCCTAATAGGAACAGTAACCAGTAACAGATCTGCGAGTATCAGGACGTGAAGCCCAATTTGAATCACAAAAAGCTCTAAATTGTAGCTGAGATTAAGAGGACAGAAAAACACCTTGACCAGGAGCTGCCTTAAAATAATGAAGAACTTTGTGTGCAGCTGCTAAATGAGCATTAGAGGGTTTTTATCAGCCAACAAATGGCCATCCTCTTTGCGGAGGTTGAGATTCTGTTCCAGTGGAACCTTGAGAGGTTTGGAACCAAGAAAACCAGAATCAGCTAGGATATCTAAAGTATATTTGCATTGACAAAGATGAATGCCCTTTGAAGAACTTGCAACCTCAATGCCCAGAAAATATCTCAAAGAACCAAGGCCCTTAATCTTAAACTTATTATCAAAGAATTCTTTGAGAGAAGAAATGGAGGACATGCATTTGCTAGCTACAATGATATCATCAACATATACTAAAAGGGTTGCAAAGGAATCTGCAGTAGTCTTAATGAAAAGACTCTAATCAGCTTTGGACTGATGAAACCCAAACTCAAGAAGATAAGTTCAGAACTTAGAATACCATTGCCTAGAGGCCTGCTTAAGACCATAAAGGCTCTTGAGAAGTTTGCAAACTTGATGAGGATGACCTTTAGTATAGCTAGGTGATTTTTGCATATAGATGTCTTCTTGTAAATCCCCATGAAGAAAGGAATTATTGACATCAAACTGATGCAAATGCCATCCTTTAATGGCTGCAACTACAAATAAAGTCTTGACTATAACCATTTTGGTAATAGGAGAAAATGTTTCATGATGTTCAATCCTTTCCTACTAAGTGTAACCTTTAGCTACCAACCTTGCTTTGAACCCTTCATTAGTACCATCTAAGTGGTATTTAATTTTGTACACATACTTACACTGAATTGCTTCTTTGTCTGGAGGTAAATCAGTAAGAAACCAAGTATTATTGAGTTCCAAAGCTGTGAGTTCAGCCTCCATAGCTTTGCACCAATTAGGGTCTTTAACAGCTTGGTGATAAGTGTGAGGTTTAGTGTGAAGAGAAATAGAAGAAGAAAATGCTTGAAAAATAGGAGAAAATCTATGATAGGATAAAGAAGCATTTAAGGGAAAAGGTTTACCTGAAGTAGAAAATGATATCTTGACCAAATATTGAGTTGGTGAAGAAAAGTTGGCTTGATTATACTGAAGTAATGCCAGAAGCTAAAGTAATGCTAGAAGCTGATTATACTGGCCTTTGGTCCAAGTAACTTTATCAGCACCTTCATCTTCTTGATCATGTGTGGATACATTGGACTGATTAGCAAATGTACCAGAACTCTTTGTCTTGTTAAAGAGTTTGTGTCCAGGTGGATAGCCATGAAGTTTGTAACATTTTTCTACTAAATGACCACAAACATGACAATGTGTACAAACAGGAGCTTCTACATTCCCAGCCTTAAAACAATTCTCCAATAGATAACCTTGAACTCGACAATGAGTACAAAAAGGTCTATCTCTTTTCTGATTAACCACTAATTTGGTTCCAAACTTAGAACTTGAAGGAAAATTTTTGATGGCTAATGCCATAGAATCAGATGATGGATCATGAGAGATCATTTTATGTTGTCTTTCTTGTTGTTGTACTAAAGAAAATATCTTGTTAACAAGAGGCAAAGGAACCATAAGCATAATCTGATCTCTGAAGTTAGCATAAGAATCATTTAAGCCCATAAAAAATTGTATGACACAGTCTCTTTGATATCGATCTAGTAATACCTTAAGTTTCCACAAATTGTAGTCAGGAATTGGATCATAAACAGAAAGCTCATCCCATAAAGTCTTGAGTTTACAATAGTAGATGTTTACATAATCTTTCTCCTGCATCAGTCCTCCTATTGCCTTCTTTAATTGAAAAATTCTTGGTCCATTTTGCTGCGAGAATCAGTCTTGACGTTCATTCCAGATTTTACAAGCATTATCAACAAAAGCTACACTTGATTTGAGTGTTTGATTGATCGAATTTTGAATCCAAGAAACTACCATATCATTGCAACTCTCCCAAGCTTCCATAAGAGAACTTTTAATATCTTTTGGTTTGGAAATTGCTCCATCAATGAACCCTAGCTTGTTTTTGGCCCTAAGAGCTCGTTGCATTGCTCTTGACCAACTAGCATAGTTATCTACAGTAAGGAATTCAGTAACCAAAGTAACACCAGGATTATCACCATTCTCTAATCGATAAGGATTAGAAGGATCATTGGAATTTGTGAAACGTGACAAGTTTTCTGTGGTGGATGAAGAATTTTTTGTGTTGAGTGGTGGAGGGTCCATGGCTTCGACTCTCAAAGCTCTGATACCATGTAAAGAAATAGAGAACTCATGAAGAAGAAAAAGAAGTTAAGAAAGCAGAGAGTTAAGTCATGGAGAGAAACTTCTGTAAATCCTTCATTGAATCAATCTACTAGAATACACACATGTGATCTTTTATATAGAAATCCTAACAACGATCTAACCATCTAACCAACTAACTAACTCTCATATGTCTTCACATGGCATTTTCCAGCTAGACAATTATAACTCAGCAAAACTTCAACTAACTAACAAACTAACTGACTAGTTAACAAATGAACAAATTAAATAAGATTATACTTCTCCATCCCTATTAGCTAAATCTGCATTTGGTGTGATCATGGCTTGCATACTTTGTGTTGCAGCTGCATCTATGTGGACATGGCTGACATACTAAGTTCTGCAGCTGTATGCTAAGTAATTGCAGCTGATGTATACTGCAATAGATCATCCCGACGACCATCATGAAGCCCTCCCTCAGGTATCTGTCCATCTCCCTTTCTGTGTCTTCATCTCTCCCTCTCTCTCTCTCCCTTGGTATTTATCTCCCTCTCTCCCACACTGTCTTCATCTCCTTATTTCCCTTTATTTGCAACCCAACACACGCACACAACACACAGAGCACAACACCCCTACGTACAGTACACGCATAGCATAGACTCGCACACTCACAACACAGACACACACCTACAAACACAATACACACAACACAAACACGCACACACAAAACACATATACTTACCCAAAGATCCATACGCATAACACACACACACACACACACCGACATCCACACAAAAAAATTTTAGTTACTATTTTTGGTGTTGTTTTGGTTTTCAATTTTCATTCAATTCAATTTCAGATTGAACTTGAGTAATTTTGCGGCAATCCATCTAATCGCCAGAAAAATCCCAGATCTTGTGTTTCATTTTGACCCAATTAACCTGAAACCAATTTTTTTTAATAATCATAATCGAGAACACCAAGTGTGGTATTGCTTCATTTAGTTGGCTATGACCTATCTATTTTTTCTAGGTGCTAAAAGCAGAAGTGTTGTCAGCAGTTACTGATATGATGGCTCAAAAACTTTATATCAGCTCAAGTGCTTGATTATCAAAGTGGTATGACTCAAGCTTCTCCTTCTTTTTCTATAATTGATTGGTGCTGTGTATTATTTGTTAAACTTTGTGTTTCAATTAGTGCACTGTTGAGTTGCAGAGAAAAATTTATGGAAAGTTAGATTGATTTAGATATTTTTATTGTACATTAATGTTTGTGTTGTGTAGTGCAATAAATCATAATTCTACATTGGACTCGATCTATTCATTATAGGCAAAGTGTTTAAATTGGAATATTCTATACTTCTCTTTGTTATCAAAGAGTGGGTTAGGTTTTCTAAGCAAGGTTTCCTTGTTTTTGTTTGGTTGCTTGAATAGGATGTTCGAAACTTAGAATTCTTTTATGTGGTGGAAAATTTTGAACATGTGAGGTTTTTTGGTTCCTGTAATTTTCATATTTATAAGTACTCACACAATGTGAATATGAAACCTAAAATGGGAAGAGGGAATCTATCTGGGGTAGAGTTTCTATAGTTAGACGCATTACACATCTTCTTTGAAATTTAATTATTGAAGTACTTACATGCTATTTAGTTTGGTTCCTCTTGAGTTTGGAAGTCCATTTAAAGGTCTCCAATATTCCCATTGGATATCCAGGTTTCTACAATATTGAAGTAGAAGTGCCACACTGCTACTATCAAACGAAAGGGGGGCAATGACTATTTATGATAATATGGCAATACTATTTGTTTAGCACTTAATATTGCATGTTGCAGAACTTAAGTTATTCATTCTATGTACTATTTCATGTTTATTCCTTTTGAAATTGGGTTGTTAATTGATTAAAGGTGTTTTTTTGAATGAAGGTATAAGCAATGCAATGAGAAAGAGGTTAGGCGAAGTTAAGAAAGAAGTGGAAATGCAACAAGAAGGAAATCAACAAAAATTAAGGAAAAAAAGACTTTCAACCGGTTCATCTTCAACCAGTTGAACAGTGCAGAAACAAAGCTTCAACCGGTTGATCAGTTATTTTTGGAGATGCTGGAACTAGGGGTGCAACTCGGGCGGGTTGGGCGGGTTAGACAGTCAACCCTAGCCCAACCCTAGGTATATAATCTTCAACCCTAACCCTAACCCTAACCCTACCTCGGGTTGAGAAACTCAACCCGAGCCCAGCCCGAGTTTAATTCGGGCGGGCTCGGGTTGAATTCGGGTTCACTGCAAGAGAGACAGAGAGAGGGGGGAATAATTACAAATTCATAAAACAATCCATATATTTCATTCATAACAGTGCACGATTATTGATCATCTGTTTTCACACCAAAAAACTAGTAATCTCAAAGTACAATCCCAAAAAACATAGAAATTAGACTCATAAAAATATTAAACTTAAAACATCACACTATCACACTAATTGAATTCGGGTTCGGGTTGAAATCGGGTTGCCGATGCCTCAACCCGAGCCCGGCCCAAATTAAATTCGGGTTGAAGTTTTTTGACCCAAGCCCAACCCAAGTATTAAAAGCCCTAGCCCAAGCCCTAATTTTTTCGGGTTGGGCTCGGGTTGAAATCGGGTTGCCCAACCCAAGTTGCACCCCTAGCTGGAACTAGGAGAGATATCCAACTGATTCATCTGCGCTTTTCAACCGGTTCATTAGACAACTTCAACCGGTTGGTCTTAAGTCAGCTACACAGAGAACAACTTTCCTGAGTTTTTATTGGTTCATGGTGTTGGCTACATGATTCCTACACTCATGGGAGGCTACCAATCCCCATGAGATTCGTTCCTATTGGTGGAAACCACTTCCCACATTTCAAGAAGACCATCCATTGGACGATTTCGGTGGAGGAAGCTTCTCTCGCAATAAACCCATCACTCATGCCACACTCCATGTCCAATGAAAATGACGGAATGGGATATATATATATACACACATGAAGGGATCTCCCCCTTATATAACTAACGACAATCAATCCGTTTAGAGAAAAAAAAAGTAAAAGATATTGCAAATATTTAAATTTAATAGTTTCTTAGTGCGGTTTATTGTCAAAAGGTTGATTGATTATTTTTTTCACCATCTCTCACAAGGTGCTCTTATGGACATGTTGGTGTTTTTTGTCTTTTACTAAGGGTCCTTGTAGTTAAGTGGTTTTTATTGGTCTATGCTTTGGTTTGGGCTTGGTTCTTAGGTCATGTTAATTTGATTGGTTCTTCCTTTTATCCTAGCTTTTGTTCTATTGTTGTTTTGTTTTATTTAATAGTTTCCACATATGAGAGATCTAATTATTTTTTTGACTATAGTTGGGATTTCTTATTTTTTCCTATCTCTTAGTTGGACATTGGCATTTTTACGGACCAGATTTATGAGTGGGCTCAAGTTTTTCTGCCACATTGTTGCACAAAATTGGTAGTTCGATGGTAAATTGTTTGGTGAATTCTTTCTTCATTGCAACAAAATGTGAAGTTTAAGGTATGCAATGCCTAATTTCATATTATCTTCACTTAGAAAATTTTTATCTCTGATTTGAGTTAAATACAAATCACTATCTGCTTTGCCTTCATATAGAAATTATCAATATATTTTTTTTCAGAATTGTTAGTAATTTTAGTTTTTTATGTGTTTTCAAATTGGTTATTTGATTGGATTGAATGTTCTAATATCTCAGTTTTTTTTTTTTTTGTGTGCAGTGCCTTCACGCATGGATTCATTCATAATGATCGTATTCATCAGAGGTCAGTTAATTAAAGAAGTTTTTTTAGCTCGAATATCTTTGAAGCTTGTATTTGATTGATATTCTGTCTTTTGATCCTTCTTTTTATATGTTTCTTTTTTCAATTTTGAGAATCAGTACTAAAAAAAAGGCACGTATACAACTTGCATTTGGTGGATACTAATGGCTACAAAGAGGTACGAGAAAATTGGCGAGTGGGTGAAAAATTTTCTATTATATTTCTTTACATTTAGGGAAAAAAATGTCTTTTTCATAACAGACAAAATCATTAGAGTTACTCCAGCCAATGAGTAAAACATTCAAAGTTTACTCTAATCAACCTAGCAAATTTTAAAAAGTTGTACCGATATAATCATTGCAACTAGGGCTGTCCAATGGGCCGGGCCGGGTTCGGCCCACAAATTTTTTCCCGGGCCGGGTTTGGGTTGTGTAGGCCCAAGCCTGTGCTAGGGTGAGCTACCCGCAACCCAGCCAGTCAACTATTGGGCAGGCTTTTTGGAGGGCCTGACTGGGCGGGCTTTGGGCGGGTTTTTGTTGGGCCTGTTTTGGGCAGGCTTGTTGGGCCCTATTGAAAAAATATACAACTTCATTTAATTTTTTTTGTAAATTATATTTTTGAATTAAAAGTATAGTCAAAATCAAAATAGATAAAAATTAAATAATGAATAATTTTATTTATGAATAGAAGAGAAATTGCATCACACTAGAATGAGTACATCCTAACTAGGTTGGCAACTACCCACCTATCTATCATTTGTACAATTCTACCCATTAAAAGATTTTGTACATGAAAAACTTGTATATTGAATACATGAAAAAAAAAAAATACATTAGTCTTAATATCTAAATTTCTAAAACTTCAAATTCTGGTATTGGAGATTTATTTCCATATTTTGATCTCTCGCTTCAGCGGCATATCAATCTGGAAGACAGGTGAGGGCTTCCACTGTCTTTCCATCCAAGGAAGTGTAACATTTGGGAATAGTGGTACACTTAATCCTCCCTCAGCTTCTAGTGATATTGTTGGTAGTACTAGTAAAGGTAAAGGTAAAACATCTATGCTAGCTTCAATTTTGACCAGATGAGGTATGTCAACATCTAGGGGGTTAACTAAACTTCAGCAATATTACAATGCTTCATTGATAGGTGTTGAAGATCCTAATTTTGATATTTTGGTATGGTGGAAAAGATATGAAATTAGGCTTCTAATTCTTTCCACCATGGCTTGTGATATACTAACAGTTCCTATGTCGACTATAGCATCCGAATCTGCTTTTAATACAGGTGGACGTGTCATTGATGAGTATAGGAGTTATTTATTAAAAAAAATTTCAAAATAATATTTTATTTTATTCATGTGCTCATCATTTAAGTTACCATATGGAGACATAAAAACACTTGTAAGACCAAATTCTTTAAATCGATGGTCAATTAACATACAAAAACCAATAAATATAGGAAGTGGTGAGAAATATTTATTAAATTTAGATTGCATATTATGTAAAATAATAGAAAATTCGGGTTCAGTACTATATTGTTAAAAAAAATCACTGATACTAACTATATGAACACAGGTAAGTGTAATAGTTGGATAATAATTACCAGATAAAGCCATAGTTGCCTCATAAAAAACTTTCAAATTTTTTTTCATTTTATCAGTGACATCTCATTCCTCTTCGATGAGACGCGACAATGAACCAGTGGTATCTATACTAACTTAGTCATTTAAAACAACTTTATATTTAACTGCCACATCTAGCATTTTATAGGTGGAGTTCCACCTATGTTGTACATCATATAGTATTTTTTTGCATTTTAAATTATTCTTTTTACACATAGTTTCAAATGTCCTAAGTCTATTTTCAGAACCTATTATATGATAAATAATATGTCTAATTTTATCAATTACAAATCTAATATCATGGAGACCACTTTGTAATATGAGATTTATGATAAGACACATACATCTCATATGAAAAAAAGTACCTTCATATGGTAAATTTAAATAACATTTTAAATGACTTACAACCCCACTATTATTTGTTGCATTATTTAAAGTAATAGTGAAAATCTTGTCTTGAATACGATAAATTTGTAACTGATTATAAATAACTTCAAAAATAACTTGTGCACTATGATTATTTTCAATATTTGTAAAAGTAATAATTCTTTTTTGCATAACCCAATTATCATCTATAAAATGAGTAGTTATACATAAATATCCTAATTGTTGGCAAGAAGTCCAAATATCATAAATCAAACAAATTTTACTTTTAAAATTATCAAAATAAGCAATTAAATTATTTTTTTCTTGTACATAATATTTAATAACATCTCTTTCACATGTTTGACGAGAAAACTTTCGGAAAGAAGGATTAAAACAACTTTGTAACATTCTTTCAAATTCAGCATCGTCTACAAGAACAAATAGAAAATTTCTTATAAGAATCCATCTGACAATTGTTTTTCTAGCAGATTCAGGTTCATAACTAAAAGTGCTTAGTGTACCGTTGCTAGCATATTGTGATAACATTGTTTGTCTAATATCAGTTTGATATTTTAATAAGCATGTATTTAGGTATCTAGTTAAGTGACTAGTTCCATTTTTAGAGTCTCCAACAAATTTTTTTTTACAATAATTACATATAACATTTTTCTGATGTAATGACCCCATTAGAATTCTTAATTTTGATTTTTTCAATGTGATCCCAGGCCTTGAACTTTTGTCTTTTATTAGATGGTACATTTTCAGTAGAATCCATCTCAGGAGTTGAAAGTGGATCATCCCCTTCACCCTCATCGATGTTCTCATTATCATTATTCGACTCAAGAATTTCGTTATAAAAAATATTTTATGAGTGAGATGAAGTCATTAAGTAAATTAAACTATAAAAATAAAATAAATACTTAAATTATGTAAAAAAACTTTCTCACCAAATGAGAGCACTTGACAATTGTGACTTGTGAGATTGAGAGCAAATGAGAGTTTCGGTCTTGAGACTTCAGAACACTTGATAATATGACTTGTGAGCTGAGAGCAAATGAGAGTTTCTGCTGCTGAGTTGAGAGCAAATGAGAGTTTTGAATTGTGAAGTTATGAGTTGAGAGCAAATGTATTTATAAATTATACATTAAAAATAGCCGTTTATTTATGACCGTTAATTATATAAATGGTCCAGTGGAGAAAGAAATTTTTTTATGAGTTATGACTGTCTCAGGCTCTCAGCCGCTGGCTCAGATAGAAGAGAAGACAGTCACAGACTTACACATGGAAAAGACAATACACAGATAGAGACAGTCATAGTAGCCGTTTAAATTTGATGTGGTGCTCAGCAGTTCAAATTTGAAAAAATTTGACTCACCTAACTTTCAACATTCAAATGTTGAATTCTCACCTAACTTTCAACATTTAAATTTTCATCTCACCTACCAAATTCTCACAAATTCTCAAATTTTATGGACGGGTTATTGGGTCGGGGGTCGGGCTTCGGGACGGGTATGTGGGCGGGTTATTGGGTAGGGCTTCGGGCCCGATAATGGGTTTAGGGGTAAACCCAAACCCTTTCTTAAAGGATATCGGGCTCGAGCGAGCCAACTATCGGGCTTATTGGGTTTCGCACTTATTTTTTTTGGGCCGAGTAACAGGACCCGTGGGTAATCCGGTACATGGATACCCCTAATTGCAACCATGAAGTTAATTAACAAAAAATGAATAAATTATGAGAAGTTAGAACATAAGTCTGATCCCCCCCTCCTTTTTTTTTTTCAACTTAGAAAATGAATATTACGGTGGTTTATGTGCTATCTGAGTTCTTTAGTATCTTTTTACAAATCATCATATTGTTCTTCTTGAAATATGAGTTAGTGAATTGTATTACTATTTTCCCCTTTCGTAGGTTATCTTCTCATATTTTGTTAAACATGTTTTTCCTTCCATGATGCCTTAAAGGACAACCATATGTTGTATTTTTAGCTTGATTAAAATAGAAATCATTTATTATTTTGTGGAAAAATTTGTGATATTTTAGGATCTAGAACATTAAACTCATTTGTAAATGGAAAATGTTAATACTAATAGAAGGCCTTTGAAGGATAATTTCATTGTGTATTGAAGGGCTTATTGTCTCCCTTGTCTTGATTCCTCTTCCTTCCCCTCCCATTCTTTCTCACCCTACGGTGGGGGTAATTTATGATAAGTAGGTAAATCAAATAGATTGTAATGGCGGTATTTTCCATGTTCAAGTGGAATAATTAAGACGAGCAACTTATAAAAAGGAAAAGTAATCTTGAATGATTTATTTTTTGGAAGCTTCTATACTTTTTGCCCGTGACAACCTTATTCAAGATATTGACTATTGCTTTGACAAATCTTCTTCAGGATCAGACGAAAAGTGGATCGGAAGCCTCTCTTTGTTTCTTCGATCAAAACTTTCAGTAAGTCAATTGAAGTGATGTCATGTGCATATCAAATAAAGTTATGGTTGTAATATATACTTTGATGTAAAAATATGTAATCTTCATTATGATTGTAATATATTCTTAATAGCAAAAAATAATATATGTTTTGATTTTCCACAATAATACTTTTTTCCATTGCTTAAGGTTTGAAAGAAAAAACTTATTAACAAATGGTATGATTTTTCCCAATTAGCCATAGTTAATTTAACTTCTATTATTTGCTTTCAGGATTAATCCACATATCAGTCACATTAGTTTCAATAATTTGATTATGGGCTTTACATTATTATGCAGCTTAGTGCCTTCAAATAATTCAATTTTTTTTGTTCAAATTCATTCACTTTAATTAAAAAAAATTACTGCCTCGTAGAAAAAGGGCACTAAAAGCATGCAGGCAACTCACTAGTCTATACTACTTTAAAATATCATAATACATGAAAAACATTTTTATCCCACTTTTACCCTCCAACAATACACATATATATGACGTGTTTATCCTCCAAATTTACTTCCACATTAAACCTATATTACCTCAGTCCAAAGCCTTCCCAATTCTCAACTGTTACCCTCTCTTTCTCTCTCCCTTATTTTCAGTCGTCTCTCTCATACTCTCTCTCTCCTATTTATTCACCAACATCCATTATACAGCTGAAACTTATTTCTTTCATCTGTTAGAAACCAAAAAAAACTCTACAGATTTTGCTGCTACATTTTCAATGATCGGTCAGTTATGAACTCTTCCAAATTCTCCCTCCCTCCAGATCTCTTATATCCATATTTGATATGTTCCTCTTTTTATCATGGCAGTACCAATGGCAATGAACACCAGCACAAGAGATTTTGAAGGCAACTCTTCCAGAGGCTGTTTAGGAATTATAGAAAATTCTTCTATGAGGTGCACTATCTATTTTTTTTTATAATAAAATGTGTGAAATTTTCTTTGTTTGTTGATTGATTGATTTCCTCTATAGAAAAATATATCCTCTGTGACAAGTTACTTCCTTTGAATTTTAATTTTTCTAAATCAATTTGCTTTCATCTCTTTATAGCTTTTCTTTCTTCTATTTGCGGCTTCTTATATTCTCTGTTTTATAATTGAGTATAATATGTTTTAAAAATTTTACAATTCAATATAGTATGTTTTACAATTCATCATGATCTTCATGAGCAAATTTTACTGGGATGTGCTTCCATTCATCGAATTTGCCTTTAGATAGGGATCATTTGATCGACCCTATGTTTTGATACATTGCAAGCATGGTTTTTGATCATCTCATACAGAAACTTCTGGAGGGGAATGAGAGAATACGGAGACTAAATCAATCCCGAAGCCCTTTCCGCCTGTTCAGCTTTTGGGTTAGTTGCAATTTCAAAGAGCATTGCTACCTTTTTTACATATCCGACAATCAAGTTCCGTACTATCTTCTCATGCTCTATTTCCGGCAATCAAGTTCTCCACTATGATTTCATCCTCTATTTCATTTAACAACTTGAGTATATTTGAAGTGTTTAATAATGAGCACAAGCAAGTGTAAAGTCATGATCCAAGCTGAAGACTCATGTGATGATGGGGTTAAGAAAGAGCCACAAAAATGAAAAACAATATTTGTTATTCTTCATGATATTTGGAGAAAAGAGAGGGCCATATTAATTGAGATGCCATGTTTCCTTCCCTTCTTGTTATAGATAAAAAAGACTACTACATTTTTATTTTTATTTTTTTCGTTTCGGTGGAATGTGTTCGATTTTTTTAATTATGTCATATTATACTTGACATTCACACAACCACAAGGCATAGTTGCATGTTTCATTGGTTGTCATTAATTATTCAGGTCTGGTTCATTTAAATTTTTAGCAGTATTTCTGATGCAGCTGAGACTGGTATCTTTGGATTCCAAAATTATTTAGTTATACTTGGCATAATCCTATAGCTCATGTTCCTCAAATTGGAGGAGGATGTGGGAATTAAGAATGCATTTATCTGTAGTTAAATTGCTTTTTAATGTGGGCTTGATCAACTTAGTAAGAAAAATGGGGACCAATTTTTTACACAAAACAAAAAATTAAGAAAATAAGTGTCCCATTTCTAGACCTCTCTCTCCTTTTCTCCAAGTCTTATTCATAGTCCATGTCAATTTACCATGACCAAATAGAGTGTTGTCTCTCCATTAAGATAGATAGTTCACTCTTGTAACATAAAAGTAATGCTACGGATAATTTGGACCCAATCTAATCAATTCTTGAGAATGTCATTAAACTAAAAACTACTACTTGTGAGCCAGATAGTTGTTGTAAGTGGCCCCATCAAGTTATTAAATGTTTTGTTTCAGGCTTTGCCTTATGAATTAACTGGAGCTCCGCCACCTTCCGCACGGTGGAATAAAAATTTAAGGTATGTTTGTTAATCATTAATCTTCTTTTTAGGGGTTAAGATTTAGAAAAATAGAAAAGAAATTGACAAATTGTTTGAGTGTGAGTTTGTGACTGGGAAGTAATGTTTTGCTCTCAAACTTTTCTTGTTTATTCATTTTTACTTTTTACACATGCACTATTGGCAGTTAGATTTTTTGGTTGCATACTGAGTTGCGTAGTTATTGGTCATTGTGATATGGAGGGAGGAAAAGGTAATTATATTTTGAACCATCTCATGTATTCTTAAAATGGGCTCTAAGTGAACAGTATGTCACCATCTTCAGATTCTCCTCAAAGAAGACCTGCTGAAAATGTGGTAATATGTTGATTGGCTAGGGCAATATTATGGTGATTGTGAGGGACATTGTACACAGGCATGTGTTTAGGGCTTTTAGGGTACAAAAAATCTATTTTTTCCCTGTGTTTGTGTATGTATGCTCATAAAATAATTATATGTAGTTTGAAATTTGCAAAAGTCAAGAAGAATAATGAAAGCATGTATATGTTTTAGTCTCAAATTGAACTTTATGGTTCTCTGATGCTTTAGCATTCTTATTGTGGCTATGTGGAAACATGGTTGCTCACATAGCCAAATTAGATCTACGACTAATCCAGGTGAGAGTGTGAATATGGGTGAGGAAGCAATATATAAAATAGTATGAGATGAGACGGAATTTAAGTATGTGTGAAACAATAACAGTATAATGGATGTGATTAAAATTTTCTTAGTTTCTAAAGTGTAAGGGTCATTTAGATGACATATCCGCCTTGTAAATATGACGGTAAGAATAGTATTGTAATTAATGCGGACATGGTTGTTGTTTCTTTATATTGTAGTTATGGTCCTTCAACTGCTGCAACACACAAGGCCAAATAAAATAAAAAGCTGCTGCAAAACACGTGGGATTATTCGTGATTTTTAGATATTTTAGTAAAATATTGTCATATAACACTTGTACAAGTTTGACAAACGTATAGTATCGTCATATTAATTTCCAGACAGTCTATATCATCCTATAAGAGAATTTAAGAACAGATGAAGTCCAAGAAATAAGGGAACTTTTGGGTCTCGCCTTAAGTGATTGAAGTAATAAATGATATTCATGTGGTCAAAATTAATAATACCAGCCAAGTCATCGGTCCACACTCAAGAATTTAAAAGAAGTAATCAAATGAATTGATGGACGGATGAGAAGCACCAATGTCATCATAAAAAAGAAGTTGAGATTGCAATTAAAGAAGTCTTCTAGTCAATTTGCTTGGGATGCAACATAGCCAAATAGGAAAATAAAGAAACAAAGAAGCATGCTTTTGTGTTCATAATTGTTGTTTCTCCATGCTATGGGTTCATTTCTTGAGATTCTATTTGTAGTTCCAAATGGTAAATTAAGATTGGTGTTGGGAGTGTGTTGGATAGATGTTAGTCATCATGAAATTTTCTCAAAGAATTTAGTAAGGAAAATATTAATTTCGGATCCCAAATGAATAGGGATCTTTGGATGAGTGGGTTCCGTTAAAAAAACTAACTTGTCATGCTAGAATGTGTAGGTGTCAGTCATGGTAAAGATTTCATGAAGAATCCGATATTATTATGCGTTGATTTGCCATATGTGAAAAAACTATAAAGGTGCATGATGTTCAAGAATTATGCTTTGTGTCAATTTTAGTCATTCTAATATTAATGGAATTGATATTTTTGCCATGCTTGAAGATTTGAATTAAGAGTTGGGCTTATCTTTTGTCTAATTCTTTCCAAGACAACTCTTTATGGCACCAATGAGCCTTTGGTCCAATGGTATTCATTGTCTTGCGAAGGTTTTGTCTTCTTGAAGTTAAGGGTTCAAGTCCCCCTCCCCTTTCCCCTTCCCCCTTCCCCCAAAAAATTAAAAAATTTAAAAAAATAATTTAAAAAAAAAAGCTCTTTATGGCATATAGTTTAGGTTGAAAATTTATTTGAAATTACTCAATAATGTCTACTACAATTGATATGTGAATGACTAAAATGTTTGTGTTAAAATGGAAAGTAGGAAATGTTGTTTTTTGTTTTTTTCCATGGAAAACATTGTCTAATTCAACTAAACTAACCTATAAAATTCATTTTCTCTTTGAGAAATAAATACTATGAAAAATAAGTCATTTCTTTTTAGAATCCGCTTATAACAAATGGAGAAAATAAAATGAGCTTACCTAAACATTTAACATTATCTAAGTATTAATGTGTGAATACAAGTCTTCAAAGTCAACATACAAAGAACATTAGAACCTAATTTTATATTATGCTTCTTGCCCGGGTACTCGCCAATTTTGATAAATTCACATATCTTTTATCATAGCCATAAACAAAATCATCCCATTTTGTTGAGCGGAAAGGTGTCTACTCACATATAATCGTTGTTTCAGCTTCATTTGGTAAAACTATACAATGTTTCTCCAATTATGCTATGAGAACTTCAAAATTATGGAGTAGCTTGCAAACAAGAATGTATCAAAAACTTGCAATATAAGGTGGGATGCAAAACAATGCATTTGTACCAACTTTAAATATTATTTTAATTAATAGTATTTTGGTTTTTCTTACCGAACGGGGTTCTTATTTAATTATTGATCAATGCTCATCAAAGATGTGATTTTGCAAAAAAGTTGATCATGGTTTTAATTTATAGAATTTTATATTGAAAGTAGTTCACGTGTAACGTACGTGTGCATCAACTAATATTATAAAATAGTGAATGCGACTCAGATGCGTGTCGCTCCCTCACTAATCCCCAAAGTGTCCCATCACCTCCCTTTATCTTCCTTCTGTCTCTCTATCTCTCTCTCGCTCCCACCCATTCTCCACCATCCTAACCAGTACCTCTTTGCTCCCCCGCCAAGTGTCTGTTAAACCCAAAGAACACACACACCTGTGTTGAGACACGCACATACAAAGTGAGTCACCATATCCCACGTGCTTCAGTGAAAGGACTATCTTTGGGTGATTGGTTAGAAGATTGTCAGACTTACATCCAATATCATGCCACCATCAACCGTTACTTGTGTTTTAGAGCCAAATTTTAATTCCAACCTCTACAATAGGTGAATGGTCTTTTGTAGAATTACTTACCAAAATATAATTAATTTTAACAAATTTACTGATCTACGATACTTTTAAACTTATTTACCAAATTACGATACCATTTAAAAGCAGAGTCAAAAACCCCGATTTTACAATAAAAACAGAGTCAACAACCCTACTTTTAAATAACATTTTTATAGTATACGTCACGCCCCGAACCCGATCTCCTTGGATTCGGTGCACGAACTCAAGTACTATCAATATCAATCCATACAGAGCACTAAAATTCTCAATCAATAAAATAGAAAAACCCAGTCTTCAAAAATCATTACAATGGTTCAAACCACTATCAAAATTTTGGAAATTTCACTATTTAAACGATTCTCACAAAATAGAAGATGTGATTGTGATGGTTTTGTTATTGAGATGTGATTGAAGCGATAATTGTGAGGACTCGATTTTACCTTCAAAATTGAAGCGATAATTATGATTAATTAAAGCGATAATTATGAGGACTCGATATCGAACCAATCTTCTCAAATTCTCGCCTAAGTGAGATTTGTACTCTCTGTTGGCCATTGATTTGTTTTAGAAAGAGTCTACGTCATTTTCTCTTTATTTCTACATCTCTTGGCAACTTTTATCTTTCACTATTTTATTTTCTTTGTCTTCATGGCTGCACTCACACTTTCTGGCTTTCTGCTACATAGGCATCTCTCTCAAACTCTCTAGCCGCCAGGTCTTCTCTACCCAAACCTATTGTGTATATATATGTAAATAGATATTTTCTTATGCAGTTACAAAGTTCCCATTTATTCCTTATTTTATGGGACACGCTCTATATCACAAGCATAATTCATGGGCGCATAGTCAAGCCATCAAATTATACCTCACGTTTTAGTTTTATCTTGAATAAAAAATAATTGAAATTTCAGAAATTATTCTAATTAATTTCTTAATTTCAGCCCCAATTTATTGTCACATTATCTTTTATAGTCTAATTCAACTTTACGTAATTAGTGGGTACATCAAGTTACTACACATAAGTCTAATTTAGTCATACTTAATCAGCGGCTAATGAAGTAACTTGTATATTATTCCTAATATTATTTTCGGTATAGAGTATTACAGTATAAAAAGCAAAAAGAGGGTTCAAAGATCCCGCTTTTACATTGTTGCTTTGAAAATTACATTGACAACCTTTATAGGTTCTGTCAGGCTCGTAGTCATTTGATTAAGATTGTAAATTATCCATTTTACCCTCACACCATAATTCCTCCTAGGGGTGTCCATGGGCCGGGCTGAGCTGGACTTTAGGTAGGAGTAGGCTATTGGCAACCCAACCCGCGAGCCTATTAGACGGGCCTGCTCGCGGGTTTTTTTATATACAACTTTATTTAAAAATAATGAATATTTTTGTAACTTAATATTTGTGTAAATTATATTTTTGAATCAAAAGTAGAGTCAAAATAGATAAAAATAAAATAATGAATAATTTTATTTTTGATTAGAGAATGAACTACATCTAATAGAATGAATACATCTCAACTAGGTTGACACTTACTCACTTATCTATCATTTGCATTACTCTACCATTTTAAACGTGTATGTTTCATACATGGAAAAGAAAATAATACATTATTTATAATATCTAAAATTTTAAAACTTCAAATTCCGACATTGGAATACTTATTTCAAAGTTTCAAATTTAATGGTCTAAAAATATAACTTTTTTTCAAAGGAAGGGTGGGCAGACTGTGTGGGCGGGCGGGCAAGCTATTTGGGATGGGTTTTAATGAATTTTTCGGGCGGGCTATTAGGCCAGGCTTCGGGCCGGGTAATGTGTTTAGGGGCAAACCCAAGCCATATTTTTAAGGATATTGGGCTCGGTCTTGGGCGGGCCAATTATCGGGTCTATCGGATTTTGGGTAGGATAACGGGACTGTGGGTAACCCGGCCCATAGACCCCTAATTCCTCCTCTCTCTCTCCCTCACACACACACACAGAGAGTCACGCATATGATGGGAGAAGAATCCAACTGCTATGAATATGGTGGATTTCTGGGTTACTTATAGAGCCCAAAATCAATTGAAGGGTTCTGTTTTGATTTTGCAAGATTAATTATATATGGTTCGATAAATTATTTTTTGTGATTTGTGAATGGGTTTGTGAAGGAGATGCTTGAGTTTGTGTAGCGATGGAGATGGAGATGCTTGAGTTGATTTTGTTACAAATCAAGAATTCTCTGTGTAGAAGCTTAGCCGTGAAAGAATAAGTTTTTTTTTTTTGGGTAAGTCATGGAAGAAGAAGATGTGAAAAGGAGATCCAGCAAGCCTTAAAAGTATTAGAAGCTTTAAAACAAGCTTCACACAAGTTCTCAACGGCTTGAAGTGGCTGTCCGGCTGTGACGATTGCGATGGAGTTCCAATAGGATACTAGTCTGACATTTTTGGATGGTGCTATTTTCACCCATAAATCTTCATTCACATCCCATTTAATTTTTCACTATCAAACTATTAAATTCAGTTTTTTTATACTTATCTCATTAGTAACTAAGTTCACCCCATATTAAACTCACTCATTCTATGTACACCTCTTTAATAAAAAAAGTCATCGTAAGAAAAAAATAACGAAATAAGACAATTAGTTTGAATGCATAAATATATTTACGAAACAAGAAAAAAGAAACAGGCCGAAACAAGAAAAAAGAAAAGAATGAAACAAGGAAAAAACAAAAAGAAATAAGCAAACCGATATAAGAAGGAAAAAAAAATCAAGCAAAGATTAATGGAACAAACAAAATTACAACACGCAAAACCAAATAAGAAAAAAAAAAAAAAAACAAGCATCAAGCACAGACACAAAATCGAACAAGAGAAAAAATAACAAGCATAGATGCAAAACCTTAACAAGATAAAAAAAAACAAATAATCTGAAAGCATACATATATATACACAAATATAAATTCTAAATAAAAATTTATTAAACTTGATAGATATATTAAAATATACAAAAAATAATGAAAATTCATATAACAAACATGAAATCAAATATAGAATTAAATTGAGAAGTAATGATAACATGTATCTCACTAGAAAAATTCATATTGAAAAAGTATTTTTGTGAGTGCATGAGATAAGATAATGAATAAAACTCTAATTATGACAAAATATAAAGTGAGTTTATTTATTAAAAGGGGTGTATGTAGCATGGTGTGGGTTTAGTTACTAATGAGGGGAATATAGAAGGAGTGGACTTAGTAGTTTGATAATGAGAAATTAAATGGGTGAGAATGGAGATTGTTGGATGGGAGTAACCCCACCCGATATTTTTTCTCACCTAGAAAGCGGATTTAGTTTTGTAATGATATTAAAAATATGTTTTATTTAAAAGCGGAGTTGTTGATCTCATTTTTTAAAAAAAAAAAGCGGGTCAATGATCCTATTTTTAAAAAAAGTTGTAGTTTAATAAATAAGTTTAAAAGTGTCGTAAATTGATAGATTTGTTATAAATTAGCTATATTTTGGTAAATAATTCGTCTTTTGTGTAACTATTTACTTCATCTTATCATAACTTGGTTTCTGTTAATTCAAACCAAGTTATTATACAATTCTCTCATACCAGTTGTGAAAAATGCTTTGATGGTCAAATTGTATTTTTTTTTTGGGGGGGGGGGGGGGGGGGGGGGGGTTTAGTTCTGGTTACTTTATGTAAAGCAAGTAATATAGGTGCTGTTCAATTTCATCTGGTCATTGCATTATACAAGAATTCTTTGGATAAATTTACTTTTATCTCTTTCACCAATAGCTCATTGTCAAGTTTGATATACATACACAGGACTGAACCCCAAAATATAGTTTAATATCTATGAAATAATTAGCTCATGTCCAAGTCTATTTCTCTGTTAGGTGTTTTTTTCTTAATTTTGTGCTTAACCATTTTTTTTGCGGGAAAAGGGAAAGTTGGATGCAGATTCCTTTTCATCATATTGAATGGGATTGATTGTGACCCTATGCCCTAGATTATGCAGAGTACAATATATTATATAAACTCTATGGAGTGGGGTTATATAAACAAACCAAGACTTAACTTTGCCTTACCATGGACTTAATTGTAGGCATCTTTAGAATTGTTTCAAACATGTATATCAAGCTGTATCAGTCAAATAATCATGGCATATCCTAACGCCCACATGAACATGTGAATTGCTACACATCCTATATTCTCAAAAGAAACTCTAGCAATTTTTTGTTGCTACGACGATTATTTTGATTTGAGTGGTATAGAATTGTAATATACACTAAGTTGGATATGTCTTATACTAATTTTTTTTTTGGTTACATGGTGTCTTTAGCCATGAATAATTTCTAGTAATATAATAACTAAGATCGAGGAAGTGAATAACAGGTTGTCTTTCATTGGTCCTACCATACCCGAGTCTGATACAACTCATGGGATCTTAATCTTCCCAAGTTAAAAGTTTTCCTAATTAATGATATTAATTAAATAGGTCCTTTGAATGTGGGGATCCAAAACCTATAAATAAATGAGAACTATAACACCATTGAGCCGGGTTATGAAATTAATTTTTGTTTTTAAGGCTAGCTAGTTCTCAAAGTGGTATAAAATATCGGGCAATTAAGAAAACAACCCATCTTTGCATTTTTCTGCCATATATAAGACAATAACTCTTGATTCCCCCTGGCTAAACATCGTGAGTATTGCAATGCTTCTTATATGTGTGAGCTTCATGATATGAGAGAGAAAATGGGTTAGCTTTAGCCGGTTATCTATGTTAGTATTTACATCTGATGGTTAGTGACCTAAGGATGATCATGCTTGTTGATGCTGTGGAACATACAGATGTGAAAATGGATGTGGTCATCTGTAATATCCCAATTTTACATTTAAAGGCATTAACTAACTAAGATTCATTCATGAGCATACTATAATACTTTAAAATCAATGTCAATTATCCACAATTCCACATCCTCTAGATTAATGTTCTCAGAATCTGATGGACCGATTCTAAAATTAAACCGCTTAAGCATCAAACCACTAAAAATTCGATCAAATCGGACACATTTTACCAAACCGGTGTAAAAGCGGACAGTTTAACCAGACAGTTCAACCAGACCTATGATCACCTTTAGTTTGTAATAAAATATTATACTAATTAGCTGGTATCCTGCTGTTAAGCAACACCATACTATAACAACTAAACGGCCTTAGCTTGACCTTTTATAGAAGGACTAGTAATAACTCGTGCCTGAAGGCAATTAGTAACTCAAAAAACCTCGAGCACCGATCATGCAATATAAATATTTTCAAACAATATTTTATTTTTTATTATTTTCTTTAGTTACACAATTCAAAATCAATTTGAAAACACTATTTTCTAAAAAAATTTGACAAAACTTCTCTAAAAACACGACCTTTAAAAATATCAACATTTACACAATTTATATATTTAATCATTATACCTAAAAAATATTTTCTTTTTTTTTTGGGTAGAAGTTGATATTGGCGTATTTGTGTTGGCGGGTGTATAGAGACAAAGAGAGAGTTATATGAGAGATGGGATAAACTTATGAAATATGAGAATATGATATAGAGAGAGATTAGATTTTTAATGGGTATTAGATTTATTTTGTTATTATTAGATATATATAACCGTTCAGGCTAAACTCTCCAACTCCTATTACTTTATTATTATATTAGGACGAGAGAGTGTGTGCGAGTATGAGATAAATAGAAAGATAGAGTTATATAAGAGATGAGAGTGTGTGTGTTTAAAATGTGTGAGAGATAGGAAAGAGAGAGAGATGTAAAAGGAATGAAAATCCAATTAGAATCATATAGATATAGATATAGATAGATAGATATATATATGATGACATACATGGGCAGAGCTACACAAGAGTGAGGGTGGGCACGGGCTCACCCTCAATGTTTTTAAAAAAATATGATATGATATATATATATATTTTACTTGTGCTCACTCTATAATTTTCTTATTTCAATTATTTAGTTTTGTTTATTATAATTAGACTTTCTTTATATGACCTTCATTTTATTATGAATTTTTGCAAGTGAAAGTTTATTTCAATTGATCTTTATTTGACCTTTTTTTTTACTAAAAATTGTCTTTTATTTTTTATTCGAGTATTGATTATATTTTTTATTATGTGCCAATCGATTTTTATTTTATTAATATGTTTACCTTTTAAATTTTAGTTCAATAGTTTTACTATGCTAATATTTTAGTGATAATGTTTAGAACATTGTTTATTGAATAAATTTAATGGATTGTTAGTAAATAACTGATATTTTTTAATATAAAGATGACAATTAACTTCACTTTTTTATAATGGTGATAATTAGTCAATTTTTTTATACATATACAATATTCATTATTTTTTTGCCTTTTTATGTTAAATAGACTTCATGTATCAAATATGATATAATAAATATAAATATATTATATAGTGTGATTGGTTAGGAAGAAAAAAAAATTAGAGTGTATAATTAAAGTGCCCACCCTAAATAAAATTCTTGGCTCATGACATATGTTAATAAATCTATAATTTGTTAGAAATAATCCTTATTATTAAAATTTTAATAGGTATTAGATATATTTTGTTATTATTAGATATATATAGCCGTCCAAGAGAGAGTTACATTAGAGATAGAAGAGTGTGTGTTTAAAACGTGTGAGATATAGGAGAGAGAGTATGAGATGGAGGGAGAGAGAGTTGTATCAATTAGTATGAGATTGAGAGAGAGAGAGTTAGATGAGAGATAGGAATCTTAAAAAAAATTCCGCATGAGGACTGTTGGATCAATAATTGTCAAGCGATCTGAGCCGCAGAAAGCTCAAGACAAACATTTATAGCTACTTTATTATATAGATTAGTCATTGTCCGTACCTGAAAGCACTACACAATGCACAAAAAAATGACAAGTAATTGTTCAGCTTGAAAAAGAAAATGGCCCGAAAACATTCATACCAATTCTTTTAAAATGTTATCACCATTGCACCATTCAACCCAATAATACAAAATAATTATAAACTCAATCACTTGTCATTTTTTTATTGGTGATTAGCTTGACTTTGAATTTTTTTATTTTTTAGGTGCAATTGGTATCACTTGTTATTTGTTTTATTAGTGATTAACTTGGCTTTGAATATTTTTATTTTTTTAATGCAATTGGTTTCACTTGTTTTTATTTATTTATTGGTGATTAGCTTGACTTTGAATTTTTTTTATTTTTTTGGTGCAATTGATTTCACATGTTTTTTTAATTGGTGATTAGCTTGACTTTGAATGTCTACAACCTAGGGAAAAAAAAATTATCATTCAAATATTTTATCATTCTATAAAATTACTCAAATATTTGGCTTTTTTATTTTTTTTATTAGTGATTAGCTTGGGTTTGAATGTCTACAACTTGGGAATTTTTTTTTTATATTTGGTTTTGAATATTATTTTTTTGTGCAATTGGTTTCTCTTATTTTTTATTGGTAATTAGCTTGACTTTGAATTTTTGGTTTTTTGGTGTAATTGTATCACTTGTTATTTTTTTATTGGTGATTAGCTTGGCTTTGAATTTTTTTTTGTTTTTGTGATTAGCTTGACTTTGAAAGTCTACGACTTGAGAAATATTTTTTTAACATTTAAATATTTTCCCATCGATAAAATCATACAAATGTTTGAGTAAAGAAGTACCGAAAATAGCAATAGCACATTTAACACATGACATTTAACAATAATAAAATCATGTCAAAGCTACAAACTTTGAGTGAAGAAGCACTGAAAATAACAATACACATTTAACACATAACATTTAACAATAATAAAATCGTGTCAAAGCATCCACAATTAAACCAACAAAAACATTAATTAAAAAGAAAAAATATTTAATGACAAATTTGTAGTATGAATTAAAAAGAACAAATTCATTACTACTTACTTGGTAAAGGAGAAAATTCAAAGAGATAAGAGATAGAGAGAGAAGATGAGAGTGTGTGTGTTTAAAACGTCTAAGAGATAGGAGAGAAACAATCTAGCTCCCTATACGTATGAGAGTTGGGGGAGAGAGAGAGGAGATGGGAGAGTGTGTGTTCAAAAGAGATATGAGATAGAATAGAGAGAGTTATATGAGAGAGTTAGAGAGTTATAAGAGAGAAAAGATATATAAGATAGAGAGAGAGAGAGAGAGGAGATGGAAGAATGTGTATTTAAAACGTCTAAGAGATAGGGGAGAGAGAGAATTATATGAGAGATGGAAGTGTTAGAGTTAACTCCAATTAGGATCGTCGGATTAATAATCCTCTAACGATCTGAGCTGCGAAAAGCTCAACACAAATAATCTAGCTATTTTATTATATAGATTGTCTGTTTTGCAGGTGGCTTCCGATGTGGGATACCTGTTAGCATAATTTTTGTAACCGTCTCTTTTTTTTTTTTTGTTAGTCATCTTCTCCTAAACTTACCGCTTTATAATTTTTCTTTCAATTGCGTATCTTTTTTTTTTTGTCATCTTAATATTATTACTTATGTCAATATGCAATTACTATTTGTGGATTATTGATATTATATTAGATTTTATAAATTATCAAAGAAAATAGGTAATTTGTGAATTTTTTTTATGTTCTTATTTGATCTACCATAGCATAAAAATGTTATTTTATACCTATTCAAATTTTTTGGTATATTTTATTATTATTATTATTATTTTATTTTTTTATTATGCGACCGGTCTGACTAGTTGACCCAACGTTTGAACCAATGAACTATTAATTCGGTTCCTTTACCGGTTCGATGTCCGGTCTAGTTCTAATAACATTGCTCTAGATAAATAAAATTCCAAATAAAATATAGAAACTCTTTTAAATTACATTCAAAACCAGAACAATCATCTTCCAACTAACTAAATAAAAAAATATTCCAAAACATTTGTTCAATAAACCATAATTCATAAATTTAATCTAAAGCAACATTTCTAGGCATTCACTTATGGATCCATGTAATGATCCACCTCAGCCTACCAATCCACCTGCTCACCTAGATTTATGTCATCTTCAATTCCAAAATCTGAAAATATTGTTATATCATATGATGAACAATATGTCCTGTAGAAAAATTTTTCCAAATCCAAACAAGGTTTCGAAATGATAAAACAGTAAGTCACAGTTGGTAAAATAGCATTTAATAATTTGAGGTAAAATAATAACATTTAATAAGATCTCAAGTTTACGATACCAAACAATAAAGTTCAAAAGTAGTAAAATTAATTTTCAAATCAATTGTTAATTACAACCAATTGTATGTCATGTACGCAGGTAGACTAGCATGAATCCACATATCGAGAATATTCTAGCCTACACACACAACAATCATCTAACCAATCCTTGCAAGGATACACCACTTTAGAAAGAGCGTATAGTGTAAATTTTTTAACCTCGCAAGGAATCAAACAACCCTCAATGTAAGAAACGCATTTATGCCTTTTATGATATTCGCGCGAATGTAACCCCCGTTCATCACACTTACCTATACAAGAAATAATTTTTTCACAAAGTCCACATAAAATCATTAATCATGGTTCCATAAGTGTTCAAATAGAGTAATTTCAAAAAAAATGCAAGAGATCTTAAAGAACATATGTACATTGATCATAACAAAAAATTAGAGTTTTTGAATCAAGAACAAATAAATTTTGAAATTAAATCATGTATTTTTTTTTAAGAAATAATTTCTGAATTCAAACAAACGTAAAAACATTGTAAATCTTTTATTTATATCATAATAAAGATGAAAATTATACAAATATATAGCCCTGATCTCAATGAATTAGTTTGAGAAAGAACCCCTACCTGAATTTTCATAGATCTTGACTCTAACGTGGTTCGTTGCGTTTTTCATGCGTTAATCCTTCATAATCTCTCTCTTTTTTGTTCTCCTAACTCTGGTTAGCCTCCTAGGGTTGAAAACTGCTAAAACTAACCTAAAGAACACCCTTAGGGTATTTATAGGGTTAAAAATTGTTCATTTAACGCGAGACTGATTGTTGCAAAACTTGCACTTACGTTCAAACATGACTGGTGTTCAAACGTGTCACGTTTGAATATAACTTGCGTTCGAACGACTTTACTCCCAGTATCTCATATTATGTCAGTTTTGTCTGTTAGGCCTAAACTTATGTGGCTAAGGTGCGTTCGAACGAGCTCCACGTTCGAATGTGAGATTATTTTATGCCTGAACTTCCAAAATAGTTTTGACCTAGTTAGAAGTCGATTCCCAAAAACTCCATGAAATAAATTTTTGTAGCCTTTATAGTCTAGTTTCTAGTGTCCAAAAATCATAGAAACCGAATATTAGGATAAAACGTTATGACTAAAATACTAAGCTAGTATCTAATTCCTTTATAACTAGTTTTCTCAAAATGCATCTAAGCTCTGAAACACTTTCCAACCCTTATTATACCCCATATAACCTATCCAAATTCATTTTATATTAATGCAATACATCATAATTCAATATAATTCAAAATAATAACATGGGGGTTTACATCACTTATATTGGGGATGGTCGTTAGTGCTTAAATACATTAGGGGAAAGGTGGGGAAATGAATGTGATCACTGTATTAGGGATCGTCGATAGTGTTCAGGTAAGCTATGATGGTCAATTTTTTTTTTTTTTTTTTTTGTTTCTGAGATTTATTTTGATGTTTTACTTCATTAATGCTATTGAGACATAATACATTGTGACCACTGGATTGATAGTGAAGTGCATTTAATGTTCAGACCCACTAATAATCTAATGACTACAATCATTATGTTCTCTAAATTATATCCCAATAGCATTGTTCATTTTTGCCCTGTGTTTTGATAGCAAAATGACAAAAACACGCATCAATACTATTATGTGTCAAGCACATGATAATTTATATCTTTTTTTTTTCAACGGCAGTTAGTGTCAAGGATTAAATTGGTTCAATGTGTGGACTTTGTGGATCAAATTGACGAAATTAAAATTTTAAAGACTAAAGTGTGACCAATGATAAACCTCAAATAACATTAATACAATTTAGCCTACAACTAAAACCATCAACGCTTACAAAAATTTGGGAATACATGCCTTGTCTATATACTATTTAGGGGGGAAGGGGACTGACTTATCCTTTCTGGGGCCAAAGTACTTTCAAAATATCTCGGACCCACATCCAAATGACACACATTGAAAGAAGAACTACAATAATTAGGAGTGCAACTCAGGTGGGTTAGGGAGTTGACCAAGGTCTGATCCGAGGTACAAAAACAACCTTCAACCCTAATCCAACTTCTAGCACGAGCTATTCAACCCGAGTATTGCCAACTCGGGCTTGGGTTAAATTTGGGTTAAGCCCAAATTATTAAATCGGGTTCAATTTTTGGGTTAAATTCGGGTTCTTAATGTAAATACTTTTAAATATTTTATTAGATTCATATAGGCCCAATAAAAACCAAGCCCATCAAAGACACAAGATACATAGAGTTTGTCTTCTTTATATACAAGAGGAGGGAGAGAACTTTTTTGTTTGCAACTAATGTGGGATTTTAACTTGGACATATTTTATTCTTTATTCAGTTGAACAAGGGAGTTTGTATAAAATCCAGAAAAATTTGAATTTTTACAAAAAATGGCAAAACGGTAATTATCGCTACGGTACGGGTTGAAAACTCAAATTTTTTTATAACTTAGATGACGAAACGGACCTCGCCGTTGGTTTCGTCTCGTAAAATCTAGTTACCCAGTCAATTTTCGTTGAATTTCGAGACAGTCAGATTTTTGCGTTTTACATGTGATCGAGCATCGTGTGGCTAAAATAAACGCGATCGAGAATTAATTGCGAAACATAGAAAATAATTTAAAACTAGTTCAAATAAAATATTTTGAACATGACATGGGACGAGATTTAATTGATTCGGGACAAAATCGGATCAGGAAAAGACGGGACGTGTGGCGCAACGTGAACCAAGTATTTGAAAAGTATAAAAGGGCAAAAAAAATCAAATTTCTTCCCCATTTGAGCTGGTTTTTGCCGGAAAAGAGAGTAGGGAGAAAGGAAAGACAAAACCAAAGTTTCTTTCATCTTCTTCTTGCGATCTAGGGCCAACCGTTCGTCGAAACACTTAGGGCCAAGAACTAAAGTTGATCTACGCGACGAGAGCTACGTCTACATACCAAAAATCGGGGATTTCGCTGAAGTCTGAAAGACTAAATTTTTGGAAATCAATGGCTGAAGCTTGATTTGGGTTCTTGAGAGTTTCTACCACTCGTATTACGCTTCAAGAGGTAAGGTTTTTCTCCTAGCTAGGTTTATTTTTAACTTAGGGTTTGCGTATGAAATAGGTATAATTAGAGATGAAAGCTCTTGTTTAAATGTACTCATAGTGTAACTGGAGTATGAAAAATGGTATAAGAATGTATAAAATTAATTTTGCATGATTTGTGTATTGTTGAAATTGCTTATTTGGTGATTTCATGAGAATGTGATAAATTCGACATGATTATGTGTTTATATGATTTTTGTGTCTTTTGGGTATTTGATAAAATGTCTATGATGATTTAGCATGTTATTTGAATGAAATTGATATGTCATGCTTTGTGATGATGTTGGCATGTAATTATACGCTTTATGATATAAGTTACATTGGGGATTTGGAAATGTTCATGTGGTGCTCATGACATGTTGAACATGATGTTGTAATTGCAATTGAAAATTTGGTTTCATAATTATATGAAATGCAATAGTTCATTACATTGCATATGCACGAGAAGCATCACATTCGTAGACATATGACATGAGTGTGGGTGTTTGCATGGTTTTGATCAAACACCATTTTTTATGGATGATAAGTGGGCTCGGGAAAGTTGGACTAAGGTCCGACTGAGTCACACGGGTTGCATGGAGAACTTGTGTCGGGTATAGCAAGAAGGGCTAGATTCTTCCTTGGGTGCAAGACTCGGCTACTGGTTTATTTCTGACGGTAAAAGTCCAAAAAAGTGTATTAGTGTACGTGGAACCGGAGGAGAGATACCAAAATCCATGTCAGTGTGGTGGACTGTTGGTGCAAGTCCAGGAAATCACCAACCCAATAAGGACACATGGTTTACTTTATAAATTGTCATAGGATGCGTAGCATCAATGGCAAGGGCTTGGAATGCTCGGATACATACGCGTGATATTGCATGTGTTATATGAGCAGGTGGAAGGCTCGGGTTACGTGCCATGTGTGAGTGTCACCTCATAACATGGCATGGCATTGTAACATTCATGCTTGAAGTTGTATGTTCTTGGATGAATGCTTGTTTGATTGTTCAATTGCATGTGAGTATTGCATATGCATCTAGGTTGGGGAGTAGCCTTTTTAGGAGATACCCTATTGAGCGTGACTCACCTTTATGAGGACAACATTTCTGGTGCGGGACAAGCGCCGGTGGACGGCCCTCACATAGGACCTTGTTGAGAAAAAGCAGGATTGTAACTTTAAATTACATTTTGTAAACCAAATTGTGTAATTAGTTTTGGACATGTAATGTCGTATAAACGATTGTAAAATGAACTCATATGGACTATGTTTTGTGTAAAATTAGATATTATATGAGTTTGAGTGAATGTAGTATGAGATTGAGTGAGTTGGAATTTTAAAATGATTGAATTGGGAAAACTGGGTCCTACTATTGGTAGCACAGTGATTAGCTAACTGTAGCACGATTCCAGAGCACTCAGCTACCGGAAGCAAGTACCCGAGCTACCGTAGCTCGTTTGCAGTGGGCAACTGCTTGTAGCTCTGGCAGAGGGCTCAGCTACCGGTAGCACGTACATGAGCTACTAGTAGCTCCTCCAAAAAAATTTAAAATTTAAAATAACTTTGCCAAACCTTCGGACCTTAAGCCCTTTTGTTCAAAGGATGTAAATTGAGTAATATTAAGGAAAAATTGATGTATATTGGACCTTGGAATGGTCAAGTGATTGAAAAATATACAGGTTGTGCATTTGGGAGTGCCCGGTACAACAAAGACTCTGCCCAAACTCTGTGTTCATTACAATCCTGGTGAAGTGGATGTTATGATGTGGTGTCAGATTATGCGGCATGCATGAGTACTTTTGCGAGTTGATGAGTGATCAACAGGTTGACAAATGACCCCCGATTTTAGGGGCGTCACAGTTTGCACTCCCTCTTGATATGTCTAAGTAACACATATTACTTTATTGTATAGTCTTTTATATATACTAGTTGGTATGCATGTGCGTTGCACATGGACTATTTCGAATTATAATTTTGTTTTCTTATTCTAAGAGAAACAACTCCTAAATTTTTATCAAGGTTAGCTTGATACCTAAACTTTCAAGAAAAAAATGAGTTTCTAACTGAAATTAGGAGGTTGTCAAGACTCTACAAGCAACCCTTTGGCAAAGAATTTTTTTTCATTTTTTTCACTGCCTTAATTAAGTGCAGTACAAGGTGGCCGAAGTTATTTTGTCCTCCCAGTCTTCTTATATTTTTTTCCACTTCATTATTACAGTCTCTGCATCTTCAGGAGATAGTCAGTGAGCAAGGTTGAGACTAAAAACAAACCAAATAAATTTACTTTCTAAAATTATGAGTGAGTGCATGAACATGTCTAATAGTTATGTTAGATTAGACAAAACAATAGATAGCTATATAAAACTTATGTTGTCTTAGTATAGAGGATTTGCACATTTTAGTAGATAACAATATTTTTGTGTTTTGATAAATTATTTTTCTATGTTTTATACTTGATCATATATTCTTGAGAGCCTATAGCTGCGTTGACCAAATCCACTAAACTCGCTCAATTCTTCCAATATTTATCTAGTCAAAATCAACACAAAATAGTGAGATTGAACAAAACTATACAAATTTTGGTCATATCTCATGTCAGATTCTCGTCTTATTATGTTATCCACCGTCCGCCACCGTTAGATGTTGGGTTTTCTTCATTGTCAAAATGAACAAACCTTAATTAGAATCAAAAAATAAAGTGAACATACACATTCACACGCAGAATATAGAAACAAGCACAAAAAGTGAGATCAATTGGTGGGTGGAAAGAGAGATAAAGAAAATAATTCACATAATTTTGGAACTTAACTATAAGAATTTTTTGACTTTTGCGTTTCGATTGTTACAAAATAAAAGAAAATGTGTATGAAATAAAAAAGTTCAAATCGACTAATCAATATTGAGTTAGAATTTGAAAGGTCAAAAAGTAAATGAAACAAAGTAGAAGCTTTAACAGTATGTGTTAGAGGAAGGATTTAAAGTCCAATTATTTGAAGGTAAAAAAATGACTTTTTATATACTATTATTTGAACAATCATGTACAAGTGTATCAATAGGAAATTAGGTGGCTGCAAAAATATAATTAGATAATGGTTGTATTGTAAATTAAATGGTTGGTGAAAAAAAATTGAGAGAGAGAGAGTCATCAACTTGTGAAATAAGTAAATGTATACTATAAGAAACAATAATTTGTGTAGAAGTAGAAGTATATGAAAGGTCATTTGAATATTTAATTAATATTGGATAATTAAATACATAAGGATATAGTTGGTTTTAATCTTTTTAATAGGGATATAATAGTCAATCAAAAGTTTTTCACTTAACTTCCTTTTATTAGTAGTATAGATACAAAAATTGCCCGTGCCTAAATGCACTAAATAACAAAAAATATCACAAATTAAAAGAAAATTGTTGCCTATCATGAAATTTAATATTATCATCACACCATGCCAGATCTTAATGTATTTTACCCCAAGAAATCAAACATCATCATAATAATATAAAATTACAATTTATCAAACAAAGTTCCAAAATCCAACTACGTAGAGAGTTTATTAATACCAATCCTAGAGACGACACTAATACATCGTCGTATGGATTCAATAATCTACTCGAGCATAATGAAAAAAAATTTAAAAAAAAAAACTAAAAGTGAATGATGGTATCAAATCAGAAATTTTTTGTTCAATTTCTGCACCAAGTCATGGCCAAAACAAAAAAGTTTCAACTAAAAAGATATCGCATATTGAATTTTTTTGTTCAATTTCTGCACCAAGTCATGGACAAAACAAAAAAGTTTCAATTAAAAAGTTATCACGTATTGAATTAAACTAAGAAATCCCAAAAATTAGAAAAAGTGTAAACAATCATAAACATCTGTCGTGTAAATTGTGCACCTAGCCATGTTCAAGATCTCGCATATTGAATTCAACTATCAAAATTCGTTTTCGACCAAGCACAACTTACATGTCTTCTTCTTTCCAAGCAACCTCTATAAACACGACCAAACACACCTTCATCCAACAAACTGAAACAGGCAACAGTAATATTTTGTTTATGGGAAGGTACTACAGTAAGATTTTGTTGCCATGATATGCAACATATTATTGCCGAGATATACCAAAAAGTTAAGAGGCACTACAAATTAATACTGATGATGCACAAAAGTGTTTATGCGAAATCAATCAAATATTTAATAGAGTATGGTATGCTTAACACAATCAAACACACATATTAGGTGGTTCGGTCTGAGTGACCTACTCCATGGGGAATAGCTACGGTGGTCGGAGAGTTTTATTATTCAAGGTGTATAAAGTGCTGAGAGATGAGTGATACCCCCCTTGTGTAGGCAAGGCTTACAATTTATAGGTGAGTAAAGTTTCATAAAGACTCCGAGGGAGCCCTGATTGAGGCGTTATTCTCGTAACGGGGAACAGGGTAGTTCCGTGAGGCCGATGTCATTCCCGTAATGGGCGAGGTGATTCCATGAAGCTGGTGATGTGCACCTCGATGACTGCGTTCAACGGATTCCCTTTCCTAAAATGGAGACCCCCACGTGTTCTAGTAATAAATTGAGTCTTTCAGGACGGTGGGCTTGGCCCAAGTAAAATTGTGACTGTGTCTTTGTTGGTCTGTATCTGTGATCTGGGCCTGGTTTGCATTTGTGATTTGGGCTTAGTCTAGCCAGGACCCATCATTTGCCCCCATGCCTAGATTCTAATGGGATTTGGGGGTGTGGGCATTAGTAACCTTTCCTTTATGGGTATTGATTGTGGTGACCTTCAATCATTCTCGTTCTCAATGCCTCCTCTTGCCGCAAACTCTTTCACTCCATAAACAGTTGTGATTTCGCTTCAGTTGCTTGTCTTCGTCCTCTGTCAGTGATAGATACCTAGGGCTTTAAATAGTGAGATATTGAGTTAGGGCGAGAGAGAAGTGTGTGGCGTAGGAATGGCGAGGCGCTAGCGAAAGGAGGCCCGCAGGTGCCGAGAGGTGAGGCACAGTTGACAGGAGGCGTTGGTGGCCTGGGAGAGCAGGCGGCAAGAGGCGAGGCACAGGGCACGGCGCAGGTGACAAGGCGCAAGCAGTGAGGCGTTAGGCATAGTGCGGGCAACGAGGCAAGGCTTTTCGTGTGGGCCATAGAGATTGGCCCCAAATGGTTGAAGAGTGTTATTAGCATTTCTTGCATAGTGGTGAAGGGTACAAATCTTGCCCTTCTTATTTCCATTCAATTTTTGGGAAGGCCAACCAGCAGTAGATATCGAGGACTCTGATGAGGGAAAGACAAACACAGCGAGCTATAGAGGAGGAGTTAAGGGTGGCTCGCGAGAGAGATGCACCTCTTGTGGTCGAGCTTTTGGCGACTTGCGAGAGAGCCGCTAAGTTAGAGGTTGAAATTGAGGCTACTTGTGCGAGAGCAGAGACAGAGTTACAGGTAGCTCGTGAGAGAGATACACCTCTTGAGGCCGAGATTTTCGAGACTCGCGAGAGAGCCGCTATGCTGGAGGTTGAGACTGAGGCTACTTCCGTAAGAACAAAGGCAGAGTTGCGAGTAGTTCATGAGAGGGCTACCAGAGCATAGGCTCACTCCCTGAAGTGGAGAAGAGGAGTTAGGCTATAGAGTAGGCTGTCCATGACCTGTAGGATAGCGTCGCAGACGCTTTTATTGATGGTTACGAGGAGTTCAGGGGGAAAGCTTCAGCAGATTTTCTCAGCATAGAATTCTCAGAATTTATCCATATGAGGAGTTGGGCACAAGTGGTGATGATGATGACGATGATTCTAACTAGAGTGGATCAGGCAGAGCTAGGAAGGTGATGATAGCGAAGGTAGCCAGAGTGTTAAGGATGCTTGATAGATTTTGCATTTTGCCCTTATGTTTTCTCTCTGTTTTTTTTTACGGGGCCATTTTCTTCCCTTCTACGTGAGGACTCACCTCACCTAGATTTGGTGATGTCCTCAGCGTTCATGTATATTTGGGCTTTTGATAGTAATTTTGGCATGCTCTTTGGCAGCGCTTCAAAACTGAAAACAAAAAAGTGGATGGGTGTAGGCCTCCTATGAAGGCAGTCATGGTGACTTTGTCATCTGGATCTTCAATTTGGAGGATTTCCTCGTTAAAACGAGTGAGGTAACTCCTTAAACTTTCGTCTTGGTCTTGCTCGGTGCTGAGCAAATGGGTAGCAGACTTTTGATGTGGGTTTCCCCTATGAAGTGGAAGACAAAGGATTTGCTTAGTTCAATAAAAGAATCAATGGAAGCTGATCTGAGTTTGGGGAACCAATGGTGCGCGGATCTCTTGAGGGTGGTAGGAAAAGCCCTGCACTTAACTTTGTCTGGTATGTCATGCAGCTACATGAGTGATTTATAGAGTGTCAAGGTGGTCTAGTGGATTTTTTGAGTCATCAAAAACTTCCACAGTTGGCATTCTAAACTTTTGGGGGAGGGGTAGTTGGCCACATCAGCTACGAATGCCATGTTAGTATGCCTCACAAGGTACTCGGCCGTTTTCGGCCCTCGCGCCTTCATGGCTTTGAAGACGTCGCCCAATTGGTTCTGCACTTCCTTGATTTTTTTGTCTCAGTGGTTGGGTGACTTGATCCGAAATGTGTACACCCAAGTGCAGCCGGTCAAGCTGTAGTAATAATCCGGTTTAAGTCCGGAGTCGAATCCACAGGGAACTCTTGTTGGTGTTTTGAGATAAGCAGTGGTGGAGACTTATTGATTGTAACCTTTGAGATTTGAAGTTGTGTGAGGTGTGAGATTTCCTGGACAGAATATAAGATTCTTTCCAAGAGAATTTTCTAAACAAAATATGAGATAAGCTCTAATGGAAAAGAGTCACTCTTTAGTTCAAGGATCTGGACATGTAGTCAATTATCCGGTTTGTTATACTTGTGCTTGATAACTCAATTAACCCCCGTGTCAACAACAGGTTAATCGGAAGATAAATGTGGATTATGAGAATTAAGAACATGATTTCGATGTCTTTCTAGAAGTTTACAAGAATTGTCTGTGCCGAGACTTAACCCGTCTACAAACAAGCAAGTGTTTCTACAAGACATCCAATTATGACATTAATGTTCCATTTCCATTCTTTAATTGAAGCACAATAATTGTGAAGATTGAAGGGTAGCCATGAAGATCTAGCCGGGGTACTTGCCTTGAACCAACGAGTCTTTCTATGCAAGAGTTATCTATGTCATAGAAAGAACTTCTGGTTATACAAAGTACCTTAGCTTTGCTAGATGCAATCAATCATTCAATACGCATGGGGAATATAAAGCATTAAGCCTAATCAAAATTGCACAAATATAATTTCCGGATAATTTGTACATGCCCTTCTCCTCTTACTAAAGAGTGAATGGGAAACTACTCACTCTTCATGGCTTTGGTAAAGCTAGAAAAGTGAGTGATGCTCATTCTTCCAAGTAGAGGGTTCACAAAACAATGCACAATAAACAAGGAGTCGATCTTCGACAAAGAATGAATGAATCACGTTCCACCCTTCACGACTTTGACGAAGCTCTAGAAAAGTGGAAGAGTTTTACTCCTCTAAGGGAATAAAGAAGCTCAAGCAATGGAAGTGAATGAAATACAAATTAAAAGTAGAAGAAAGGTAGTCACTTTTGGAGGGTGATCCACAACCAAAGGTAAGCTATCTCCTTCTATGCATGTAATTGAAAGCATAAGCATAAAACTAATCTTACAACAAGCTAAGAGATGTTGGACTAATGCCAAACCAATCTCTTAGAACAACTACTTCTTCATACAAGGAAATATAAGATTACTCTACAATAATATGAGTGGGATTCTAAGCCTCCATCAAGCTCTCTACTAAGTCTCCCCTTGCTCTCCAACAATGGGAGTATTTATAGGCAAGAGGAGGAGACAAGAGGGGGGGTGAAGGAATAGTGTATGCCGCCCAAGTCCAACTGAAAAGCCAACTACTCTGCAGCCAGTCCGTGGAGAACGTTCGAACGTGAGTTAGCGTTCGAACGTGGTCTGGTGTTCGAACGTTTCTTCTGTCTTTGCTTTATGGGCGTTCAAACGCCAGATGTGGTCTGACCTTCTCACTCAAGTGGCCTGTGGTCTTCTGTGGAAACCTATTTCCACACTTCATGCTCATCTTGGCACTTTGCACTCATCATTCTGGTCCTCAATCAATTCAAGTGGACGTTTGAACATGAGTTGGCGTTCGAACGTGGTACTCAAGTACCTCAAGGTCTTTCTTTCTTGACTGCAACACACCATGTCTCAGCAGTCGGGTCTTCTCATAAATCAAGTGGACGTTCAAACGTGAGTTGGCGTTCGAACGTTCTTGCTTTGCTCCAAGCTTCTCCAATTTTGTTCCCTAATGTGTTGGTGTTACACTCAAGTGTGATACTTGTTATTTTTTAGTCCTTGTTCATTTTAGGACCTGAAATGTCATCACTTAAACTGCATCAATATACAATTAGTCTAAAAAAAACATGGTAAAATACTAATTTTAAGTACTAATCACACCCCCCAACCTAAATATTGCTAGTCTCTAGTAATACATTAATTGAAACTCTATTTCTAATGCCATTTTCGTAGGTCATCCGGTTGCATTTAGCTTATGCAACAAGCCGTTGAACCCCTAGGTTTATCCTAGCGGACGAGTGTTGTCTCGTGAGGGTTTTCAGTGAAGCTACCCACAAACTTCAGTCGAACAGATGTGCATATGGGATTGCTGGTTAAAGTAAATTAGCATCATGGTCGTTGGGACACCCAACCCTCAATTTCGACTCATATCCCGCATGCTCCTCTTTCATGGGTATTTATTCTATGCAAAAATTAGCATTAGTCATTTTGGCATTTGGATTCCCCTGTGTAGTAGGAATGGTCATTCTTGAAACAAGAATTGTTACATAACAAACATTCCACTTTACCACCTTCCATGGATAGTTTTGATTTCACAAACCTCTCTTAGAATGCTCTCAGCAACAAAAACTGCGCTCCGATTATGGTGACTTGTCTCTCAAGGAACATGTGATCAGAAGATGGCCAATCAAAAAATCACATGCACAATTTAGTAAGGTAGTGAAGTTTAAGGAAACAAACTAATCATGTTTAGCATAATCTTATGGAAGAATATTGATGCAATTTAAAGAAATGCTATTTACCATACCCCACTTTCGGTTGACGACACATGCATGCAACAGACTTGAGATCAATTAGGGCTTTTTATAGGTTGTAATGTGGCCAGAGGTCAGTAGCTAACGAAATGACATCAATGGTATTCAAAAGCTTTCCTTTCATTCTGTAATGTAGCACACTTCTTTCTAGCTTTTCGACATTTTGCCCAGAAATGGTATTTCTTTTCTTTCATTTTTCTCATTTTTCACTTTCTTGGCAATTTCCTGCCTTTCTGTTTCTTTTCCGTTTCAATTGTTCCCATCGATTTTTCTTGTCATTGAATAGTAGCCTCCATAGCCTTTTCCCTTTTCCTTGCATTTCTGTATCATATTGATTTATAAGAGGGTGCAAGAAAATTAGATAGCAAAGGTATGTCAAGTATATTCTCTTGTGGCTCGGCTATCATATGGGTTTTTTGAAGAAGAGATCATATATTGATGGCTCAAGCATGGCTAACTAGGGATATAATTTTGTAAAAGAAATGGCTAAGGCTCAAAATTAAATCAAAGATGACCTAAGATCATTTCTCAAGTATGTGCACATGTATGTGTCATATGCGAAGGTTCCCTGTGGGATATGTCAATAGATTACTTTAGTTGCGTCAATCAAAGCAAGGTTAATGAGATTATTCAAAAATTGAGAGTGAAAGACCTTTCTTGAGTAAATGTTGATAGTTTCTCAAAAGTATAGCAAGGTTCAAAACTTACCATGGTATTATTTGTCATCTCCACTGGTTATGTCAGGTTTCTCATGGAATGTCGGTTATATATCAGTTCCTTTTTCGAGCTTGGTCATCTTGTACCTTAGGAATAGCAAATACCAATATACATTTGACAATTTAAGCATAGAGAGAATACCAATTTTCCAAGAGATGTGGTTTTAAGTCTAGGTTGCCAAGTTGAGGTGTCAAACCGATCATGTGATTAGTTACTTTAACAAACAGTCTTAGCATCCACATTTGTTCCATCATTCATCAACAAATAGCAATATTATACTAAATCTACACATGTATTTACAAAGATAAAATTGATAAACTGAACCATTCATTTCACAATATATGATTGTTTTATACAAACACCAACGATTCAATTCATCCACAAAAGAAGCAATAAAACACAACAAAGCTTTAAACATCCATAACAAGAAGAAACTCATCCACAAAAGAAGAAACAATCACACAAAACAAGAACAGAAATCCCCCTCTCTCACTCTCCACCAGCTCCACCACTCAGGTAGCCGAGAATCTCCTCCTGCTGTCGGAGAATCTCGTCTTGCTTGGCCTCGATGCCAAGCATAATCTCTCGTAGCGATCGGTGGGTGCTGGTGCTGGGACCTGCCTCATGTGGCTGTTCCTGGCCTCTCTCGGTCTCTAGCTCTCTCTCCTCATTCGCATCGAGCTCCTCCTGCACCTCGTCAACTCCATGGGTAGGGGGCACCTCCTGTTTGGCCGCTGGGCGGCTACTATGACCTTGGCTCCTCCTAAAGGATGCCTTGTTCAGTGGCCCCATTGGCTTTTGAATTTCCATTTTAGGCCTTACACTAACCCCATGATCCTTGCATATTTCAGTTACTAGGGTGCTGAAGGGAAGTGAATTCCGCTTCACATCACACCCTTTCTTCATATCCGTCAAAACTAGGTAGGGGAGTTCGATGCTCTAGCCCTTCCCAAGTGCATAAAGCAACCGGGCCATGTCAGGGAGGATTTCATTTTTTCTTCCTATCGGAGCAAAATTCGACACTGCAATCAAATTTAACATTTTGTATTTGTCAATGAGCTCCCCTTGTCTAAAAAATCTTTTTCCAGTCCAAGAAAAGTCAGACACCCCCGTCAGCTCTTTCCCCACAACATTCATCGCCACATTCTTTCTCGGGGGATAGGTGGGACTTGGTACCCGAGGCACCTCTTGCCTTATCCCCTGAATATAGTCTTCATCTACATCGATGTGGATTCCCCTCACATAGCTCTTTAGTGCCCCATTGACTATTTCGGCGTTGGAGTAAAACTCCCGCACCAAGTCAATCACGGACTCTCCGCCGTTTCACAAGTATAGTACCCAACCTCTCCTCTCCATCTCCGCAAATATTCCCAACTCAGCAAAATCATTCAAAATTACATCTTGCTCACAAACTACGGCATGGTTTTGGTAGAAATTTTCATACCTGTCAGCTTTTAGAGCCGTAGGGAATCGGGTCTTGTCATACCTTCGCGTAATGGGTGGCCTCCCTTATCTCACTTCGATTACTTCCTCCACCATGTTAGGTTCCTGAGTTGGTGGAGTACGCCTGGCAGGTAGCTTAACCCTTGGAGGCATGGTGTTTCGGTTTTGGAGGTTTTTGGGTTTGGAAATCTTGAATTTCTTGGTGAAAATGGAGATTTTTTATGTTGGAATGGTCTTGGGAGGGTTGATTTTAGGTAGAAATGGGGAATGGTAGGTGTTTTGGGGCTTGGGTAATGAAGGGTTACCGAGGGTTTGGGGGTTTTTGGGGGGTTTTTGGGTGGTTTTGAAATGAAGAAGACGAATCAGGCTTTTATAGCCTAAGTCGTGACGTTCGAACGTGGTTGGCATTCGAACGTGTGTAGAAATATTTTTAAACGATCGTTCGAACATGAGTGACGTTCGAACGTGGTGAGCTCCCAGTACTTTTGAGTTCTGTCAGAGACCAAAGTACTGCAAGGTCTTTTCGTTCGAACGATCTATTGGCGTTCGAACGTAAACTCTCGTTCGAACGTTCTATTGGTGTTCGAACGGGCTGAGCTCCCAGTACTTTTGAGTTCCATCAGAAGCTTCATCAGAGGCTGAGTACTGCAAGCAGGCGACGTTTCGAACGTCAATTGGCGTTCGAATGTTGAATCAAAATCAAAAAAATTTCTGCACTACATTATACACAATCAGAGAGGGCTAAACACACAAGTTTAAATCAAAAACCAATGGCATCTCAGGATAAGTCCCTACCCACGCTTTAGGTTGATATTCTGGGATATTCCTTACTCGGCCCATATTTTCATTTCAGTCAAAAGAGTTTGTACAAGAAGATTTTTACACTTTTTACAAAAAATTCGGACCTTTGGCTTTCATCCCAACAAAAGTACAATTTCCTACAGAAAATAATCTAATCCGAGTCTCCCTCTGTGTCTATGTAGTTCGAACAACCAGTGAGTCTCCCAATTTCCTCTCTCAAAAACCGGTTAAGCAAAGTATCGGAATAGCATGGCGTCTCAGGGTAATCCTTACTCAGCTCATTCACTATCCAGTCTAATCGATTGAGTGCACGACCAGAAATTGGTTTATAACACTGATTATATCTTTTCTCGTGAAAGACTCTGCCACACTACTTACAAGCACCAAGCCTTTTGACACGACGACGTTTAGCAAAAGTGCTTCTGCCACAGAGGGGTTTTGTTTTTTTTTGTCGGATTTCGGCCTTCCTTACCCGTCTTGCTTTTCTCATGATCACAGTATTCACATCAGATGGAAAAGTGCGTAGAACTCCTAGACTAAACCAAAAAAGTTTAACATCCATGTTTTCTAAACTTTAAGACTCACTATCTGGTTATTTAACGTCTGTCAGTCACAAAGACAATTAAAGCTAATTCACAGACATAATCATCAATTTATACAAGACAAGGTACATAATATGATCAGAACAACAACAACAACAACAAAAAATAACAACAAAAATTTTAAAAATTTACGGGCACATGGTGGCAAATATGAACTGTAGTTCTCACCCCCCAACATAAACAGAACATTGTCCCCAATGTTTCGAATTTACCAGTTTACGGATCTTAGAGATGAGGTTGAAAGGTAGAGATATGTTCATCTGCCGAAACCTACAAATAAAAATACACAAATTACTCATCTTTGCACATATCTGGGTTTTGAGTAGGCTGAAAATCTTTGTGTGTGAGTGCGAACAATAGAAGAACACCCATGAGCAAATATAAGATTAAAATGCAAAGCATGAAGCAAAAGATTGTGTTTGTAGAGTGTGTAGTCATTGGTTTGCAGGGGATGGGTCGTTTATCAGTCAACAGAGAAAAACGAAGAAGAAAAGGAAGAAGAAGAAGAAAAAAAAAGGGGGGGGGGGGGGCAACAGCGGCGACTGGGAAAAAGAGGAAAAAGATTGGGGGCCTTATAAAGGCACCCCAGCGGGTCGGGTTGGGTTAGATTTTTCCTGACCCGATCCAATTGAGTGTCGGCAGGCACGAATCTCGAAGGAGTATTCTGGTTCCATTAAAATAATGGTTTCTACATTTTTAACAAAGTCCTCCAAAAATGGTTTCAACCGCTGACCATTAACAGTAAAGATATTACCGTTCGATGGGTTTTCCACTTCAACTGCTCCATGTCCAAACACTTTTTTGACAATATAAGGCCCAGTCCATCTTGACTTCAACTTACCAGGAAAGAGGCGGAGTCTTGAATTAAATAACAGGACTTTTTGAGAAGGCTCAAAAGATTTCCGCACAATGTTCTCCTCATGAAAAATTTTCATCCTAGTTTTAGCAATCTTTGCATTCTCATATGCTTCATTTCTCAATTCCTACAATTCATTTATCTAAAGTTTCATTTCTAGTCCGGTCTTGTCTAGTTAAAGTTCATTGCTTTAATGGACCAGTATGCTCTATTTTCAAATTCCACAGGTAGGTGACACGGCTTTTCATAGACTAATCGATAAGGAGACATGCCCAAAATTGTTTTAAAAACAGTGTGGTATGCCCAGAGTGCATCAGTTAATCTTAACGACCAATCTTTGCGGTCTGGATTCACCGTTTTTTCTAAAATTAATTTGATCTTCCGATTAGCTAATTCAACCTGTCCACTGGTCTGTGGGTGATAAGGGGTTGCAATTTTGTGAAAGATCAAGTATTTTTTCATCAAATTCCAAAATGGACGATTGCAAAAATGAGCACCCCCATCACTTATGATTGATTTCAGAATTCCAAACCGGGACAAAATATTTTCTTTTAAAAACTTGATCACTGTTCGGTGATCATTGTTTCGGCATGAAATTGTCTCAACCCATTTGGATAAATAGTCTACGGCCACTAAAATGTAAAGATAGCCAAAGGAAGGGGGAAACGGTCCCATACAATCGATGCCCCAGCAGTCAAAAATTTCAATCACCAGAATGGGGTTTAAGGGCATCATGTTTCTTTTAGAAATGCTTCCCAACCTTTGGCATCTATCGCAAGTTAAGCAAAAGGCATGGACATCTTTGAAAAGCGTGGGCTAGTAAAATCCACACTGCAATATTTTTGCAGCGGTTTTCCTTGATGAAAAATGGCCACCGCATGCTTCAGAATGACAAAATGTTATTACTTGACTGCTTTCATGAGCGGGGATGCAACGCCTTATGATTTGATCCTTACAGTACTTAAATACATAGGGATCCTCCCAAAAGAAGTTACGAACCTCCCTCAGAAATTTCTTTTTGTCCATAATAGTAAAGGACGGGGGGAACGTACCAGTAGCAAGGAAGTTAGCAATATCAGCGTACCATGGTGTCTTATCAATCATGAACAGTTGTTCATCGGAGAATTTCTCATTGATTGGTAGTCCATCTTCACGAAATTCATATGTTAATTTGGACAGATGATCTGCCACCACATTCTCGACACCTTTCTTGTCTTTGATGACAAAATCAAACTCTTGGAGCAAGAGTATCCATCTCAAAAGTCTTGGCTTGGCGTCCTTCTTTGTGAGCAGGAATTTCAGGGCGGTATGGTCAGTGAATACAGTAACAGACGAACCAACAAGATAAGAACAGAATTTTTCCAGAGCAAAAACTACAGCAAGCAATTCTTTTTCAGTTGTTGAATAATTCATTTGAGCATCATTCAAAGTTTTGCTTGCATAGTAAATCACATGGGGTTTCTTATCCTTTCTTTGTCCCAACACACCACCTACAGCATAATCACTTGCATCACACATTAGTTCAAAGGGTAAAGTCCAGTCAGGGGGTTGCATTATTGGAGCAGAAATTAACATACCCTAAGCTTTTCAAAAGCTTTCTGACATGCTTCATTCCACAAAAAGATTACGTCCTGACTCAGAAGATGATACATGAGTTTGGCTATGGTATTGAAATCTTTGATGAATCTTCTGTAAAAACCTGCATGTCCTAGGAATGATCGAACATCCTTTACAGTCTTAGGGGCGGGCAAATTTTCAATCAGATCTATTTTTGCTTTGTCAACTTTCATGCCCTCAGACGACACAATGTGACCAAGGACAATGTCTTGTGTTACCATGAAATGAAATTTTTCCCAATTGAGTACTAGATGAGCTTCCTTAAATCTTATTAGCACTTTCTCTAGATTGGTCAGACACAAATCAAAGGAATCACCATATACAGAAAAATCATCCATAAACACTTCCAAAAAATTTTCAACCATGTCACTGAACAAAGCTTAGCATGCATCTTTGGAATATTGCAAGAGCGTTACAAAGTCCAAATGGCATCCTTTTGAATGCAAAGGTGCCAAAGGGGCATGTGAATGTTGTTTTCTCCTGATCATCTAGTGTTATCTCAATTTGATTGTACCCAGAATATCCATCTAGGAAACAGTAGAATGCATGACCTACAATTCTTTCTAGGACTTGGTGAAGAAATGGAAGAGGAAAATGATATTTTCTAGTGACCAAATTGAGTTTTCGATATTCAATACACATTCGCCATCCTGTGACAGCTTGAGTTGGTACTAGTTCATTTGCATCATTTTTTACCACTGTGACCCCAGACTTTTTGGGCACAACTTGGGTTGGACTAACCCACTTGCTATCAGAGATGGGGAAGATTATCCCTGTATTTAAGAGCTTAAGTACCTCCGTTCTCATAACTTCCTTCATGTGAGGGTTCAGTCGTCGATGCATTTGACAAGAGAGTTTTGAATCCTCTTCAAGGTATATAGCATGATTGCAGATTAATGGGCTTATACCTTTCAGGTCAGCGATGGTCCACCCAATGGTGTTTTTATGGCTTTTAAGAACTTCAATCAGTTTAGACTCTTGCAAGTCTATGAGCTTAGATGAAATTACCACTGGGTATGACTCGTCCTCTCCTAAGAATGCATATTTGAGGTCAGATAGGAGAGGTTTCAATTCAGGCTTTGGTGGCCTGATATTGGATGAGATTGGCTTTGTACCACTCGGTGAAATCTCTTCGAAATTGGGGGCCCATGTCTCAACAGCATGAGTAGGGCAACTTTGTGGATTTGGACCATCATTTGTTGTTTCAGATGAGATGAACTCTAGCAGAGAAGATTCAGTAGGGTTCTCACAGAATGTGTCATTCAGATGTTCCTGTATCAAAGATTCAATAGAGTTTATTTCCCCTTCTTCCTTGTCTTCTTCTGGGTGCTTAGCAATATTGAAAATGTTCAGTTCGAGAGTCATATTCCCAAAATTTAATTTCATGACTCCATTCCTGCAATTGATTAGTGCATTGGAAGTTGCTAGGAAAGGTCGACCAAGAATGACAGGAATTTGGTTCTCCGAATGTATTGCTGGCTGAGTATCCAGAACAATGAAGTCAATAGGGAAGACAAAGTTGTCCACTTGGACAAGTACATCTTCAACAATGCCTCTAGGGGTTTTGACAAATCTATCGGCCAACTGGAGTGTGACACAAGTGGGTTTGAGTTCACCCAGACCCAACTGCTGGTAGACAGAGTAAGGCAGCAAATTAACACTGGCTCCAAGGTCTAATAGTGCTTGTTCAATTCTGAAGTTTCCAATGACACAGTCGGACACCCTGGGTCTTTGTATTTTGGAAGGGTTTTGTGTTGAAGAAGGGCAATGGCTTGTTCTGTTAGGAAAGCTCTTTTTTGGACATTTTGGCTTCTCTTGACTGTGCACAAGTCTTTTAGAAACTTGGCATAAGACGGAACTTGTTTGATTACATCTAGAAATGGGATGTTGATGTTTACTTGCTTAAAAAGCTCGTAAATTTCAGGCTGATTTTTCAACTTCTGTTTGGTTTTGAGTTTATGAGGAAAAGGAGTAGGAATGGAACACGAAGGCTCTCTTTCCTCAGAAGGTTCTGGCTCTTGTTCAATCATAGGCTCGGGTTCTTCTTCAAGTTCAGTCTCAATCGGTTCAGGTTCAAATGATGAGTTGACTGAGATTGACTCAGGTTTTGGATTTGGAATGAGCATGTCTCTGATGGTCTTGTCAATCACCTTGCCACTTCTCAGTGTAGTGACAATCTGGGCTTGGTCTTGTGGGTTTCCTGTGGTTGAAGGGTTCCCCACATGGAATTGGCCTTGTGGTTGCTTTGGTTGGGTAGGGAACTTGCCCTTCTCATGTGTGGTCATGGATTGGATCAACTTTTGGATGTGGCTTTTAAGATCCTTGAAAGATTGAGTGGTCTGAGTTTTGAAATCAGTGAAAGCCTGTGTAGAATTATTGTTATAGTTCATTTGGCTTTGCATGAACTGATTCAGTGTGTCCTCAAGGCTCCTCTTTTGTGGTGGTTGGTATGGTTGATATGTGGGAGGTCCCTGAGGTGGTGGGTATGAACCTTGTTGTTGGTTCATGGGCGTCAGTTGTGTGTTCCTCCAACTGAAGTTCAGGTGGTTCCGCCACCCTGGATTGTATGTTTCAGAGTATGGGTTGGAGTAAGGCTTGTTGAAGTTGGAAACTGCATTTGTTTGTTCCAAGAAGACCTCCTTGAATGCTGGGATGATAGGGCACTCCCCAGTAAGGTGTCCTGTTAACGCACAGATTCCACACACTTGTTCTGTGGAAGAGCTAACATCAACTTGATGGACCTTCTTCATCTCTAAAGCTTCAAGATTTCGAGACAAAGTAGACATTTTTGCTCTCAAGTCATCATCATCTCTCAAGACATACTTACCTCCTTGGGAAGTAGATGGTCTGGCTTCTACAGTGGTAGCAGAGGTTGAGTCCCACATCTGAGAACTATTAGATATGGTGTCAAAAAAAATGAATGCCTCCTCCGGACTTTTTCCCATAAATTCTCCTTAAGTCATCATTTCGACAAACTGATGTAGTCTAGAGGGTAAGGAGTCATAGAAAAATTCTACCAAAGTTCAATTCTCAAAAGTGTGATGTGGGCAGGATTGGAGCAGATCTTTGAATCTCTCCCAACTTTGGTAAAAAGTTTCTCATTCTTTAACCGCAAAATTCATGATTTGCGTTTTTAGTGCATTCGTGCGGTGTAGAGGAAAAAACTTTCTAAAAAATTCATTCTGCAATATCTGCCAGTTAGGTATTGAAAGAGCTTTTAAAGAATTTAGTCATTGTTTAGCTTTGTCCCTTAAAGAGAAAGGGAAAAGTTTCATCTTGGCTAGTTCAGAATTGTCTTGAAATGTTCCACACACTTCCTCAAAATCTTTTATATGTAGATATGGATTTTCTGCATCCAATCCATGAAAAACAGGTAATAACTGCATTGTCCCCGGCTTTACAGTAAAGAGGGGAGCATTTTCAGGAAATACAAAACAAGAGGGGACACTATTTCTTGTGGGATTTAAGTAATCCCACAAATTTCGAATGTTAGGCACTTCCCCCTCTCTCATAGGGACTTCTCCGTTTCTCTCATTATTTTCCATATTACTCTCACAAGAGTCTGCTACTGATCTAGGTGAATTTGGTTCAGGCTAATTCACAGACTCACAAGATTCTGCCGGCAAATTTTGATAGTGAGGAGTGCCCTCAGACATAAAGAAAATAAAACAAAACAAAGTTATTCACAGTAAACCAAAGAATATATACAAAAATTGAAGGTCTTTTTACCTTTTACCTTAAAACACATTTTATGGTTCCCCAGCAACGGCGTCAAAAACTTGACTTGATCTGAAATGTGTACACTCAAGTGCAGGCGGTCAAGCTGTAGTAATAATCCGGTTTGAGTCTGGAGTGGAATCCACAAGGAACTCTTGTCAGTGTTTTGAGATAAGCAGTGGTGGAGACCTATTGATTGTAACCCTTGAGATTTGAAGTTGTGTGAGGTGTGAGATTTCCTGGACAGAATATAAGATTCTTTCCAAAAGAATTTTCTAAACAAAATATGAGATAAGCTCTAATGGAAAAGAGTCACTCTTTAGTTCAAGGATCTAGACATGTAGTCAATTATCCGATTTGTTATATTTGTGCTTGATAACTCAATTAACCCTCGTGTCAACAGCAGGTTAATTGGAAGATAAAGGTGAATTATGAGAATTCAGAACATGATTCCGCTGTCTTTCTACAAGTTTACAAGAATTGTCTGTGCCGAGACTTAACCCGTCTACAAACAAGCAAGTGTTTCTACAAGACATCCAATCATGACATTAATGTTCCATTTCCATTCTTTAATTGAAGCACAATAATGGTGAAGATTGAAGGGTAGTCATGAAGATCTAGCTGGGGTACTTGTCTTGAACCAACGAGTCTTTCTATGCAAGAGTTATCTATGTCATAGAAATAACTCCTGGTTATACAAAGTACCTTAGCTTTGCTAGATGCAATCAATCATTCAATAAGCATGGGAATATAAAGCATTAAGCATAATTTAAATTGCACAAATATAATTTCCAGATAATTTGTACATGCCCTTCTCCTCTGACTAAAGAGTGAATGAGAAACTACTCACTCTTCATGACTTTGGTAAAGCTAGAAAAGTGAGTGATGCTCATTCCTCCAAGTAGAGGGTTCACAAAATAATGCACAATAAACAAGGAGCCGATCTTCGACAAAGAATGAGTGAATCACGTTCCACCATTCACGGCTTTGGCGAAGCTCTAGAAAAGTGGAAGAGTTTCACTCCTCTAAGGGAATAAAGAAGCTCAAGCAATGGAAGTGAATGAAACACATATTAAAAGTAGAAGAAAAGTAGTCACTTTTGGAGGGTGATCCACAACCAAAGATAAGCTATCTCCTTCTATGCATGTAATTGAAAGCATAAGCATAAAACTAATCTTACAACAAGCTAAGAGATGTTGGACTAATGCCAAACCAATCTCTTAGAACAACTACTTCTTCATACAAGGAAATATAAGATTACTCTACAATAATATGAGTGGGAGTCTAAGCCTCCATCAAGTTCTCTACTAAGTCTCCCCTTGCTCTCCAACAATGGGAGTATTTATAGGCAAGAGGAGGAGACAAGAGGGGGGGTGAAGGAATAGTGTATGCCGCCCAAGTCCAAGTGAAAAGCCAACTACTCTGCAACCAGTCTGTGGAGAACATTCAAACGTGAGATGGCGTTCGAACGTTTTTTCTGTTTTTGCTTTATGGGCGTTCGAACGTGGTCTGGCGTTCGAACGTTTCTTCTGTCTTTGCTTTATGGGTGTTCGAACGCTAGATGTGGTCTGACCTTCTCACTCAAGTGGCCTGTGGTCTTCTGTGGAAACCTATTTCCACACTTCATGCTCATCTTGGCGCTTTGCACTCATCATTCTGGTCCTCAATCAATTCAAGTGGACGTTCGAACGTGAGTTGGTGTTCGAACGTGGTACTCAAGTACCTCAGGGTCTTTCTTTCTTGACTGCAACTCGCCATGTCTCAGCAGTCTGGTCTTCTCATAAATCAAGTGGACGTTCGAACGTGAGTTGGCGTTCAAACATTCTTGCTTTGCTCCAAGCTTCTCCAATTTTGTTTCCTAATGTGCTGGTGTTACACTCAAGTGTGATACTTGTTGTTCTTGAGTCCTTGTTCATTTTAGGACCTGAAATGTCATCACTTAAACTCCATCAAAGTACAATTAGTCTCAAAAAGGCATGGTAAAATGCTAATTTTAAGTACTAATCATTGGGGATGCCCTTAGAAGGTGGTTTTCCCACATATTGGTTTTCTCCCACGTCTTCTTGGAATAAAAGGGTTGCCAACATGGGAGGATGGAACAGGCGCACAAGGAGGGGTAGTGAGAGTGCCCTGGTGCTGAGGTGGTGTGCCTTGGCACTGCAGCGAGGCACCTTGGCGAGCTGGGCGAGGCGCCTGAGGTGCTAGGGCACGGCTCCTCGAGGGCGCCCAACAAGCATCAATTGGAGGAGTTCTTAGTTTTAGTTTACCAACAACTGCATAGTCTCTAGTAACTGTGGTCCAACGATGGGGTTTGTCGACGGGGGGCGGGACCTCATCGCGATGTGGCTGATCATCATCTTGTTGATTCATGGATCTAGTTGTAATAGTCATAAGAAGCGGGAATACAGTAGAGTGAAAACTAAATCGTTCTCACAAACGGCGCCAAACTGATGATGCACAAAAATGTTTATGCAAAATCAATCAAGTATGTAATGGAGTATGGTATGCTCAACGGAATCAAACACACAGATTAGGCGATTGATTTTGAGTGATCTACTCCACTGGGAATAACTACGATGGCCGGAGAGTTTAATTACTCAAGGTGTGTAGAGTGATGAGAGATGAGTGATGCCCCCCATGTGTAGGCAGAGCTTACAATTTATAAGCGAGTAAAGTTTCATAACGGCTCTGAGGGAGCCCTACTTGAGGCGTCATTCTCATAACGGGGAGTAGGGTGGTTCCGTGAGGTAGACATCATTTCCGTAACGGGCGAGGTGATTCCGTGAAGCTGACGATGTGCACCTCGATGACTGTTTTCCACGGATTTCCTTTCCTAAAATGGAGATCCCAACGTGCGCCAGTAATAGACTGGCTCTTTTAGGATGGTGGACTTGACCCAACTGAAATTGTGACTGAGCCTTTGTTGATCTGCATCTATGATCTAGGTCTGGTCTGTAAAAATAATTATAGACCTTATAGATTTATGATTGGAATTAGGAAAAACGGCTACTGAATTTTTGACCAAAGCAACAAATATTAGAATTATGATGTGAGCAAAATAACTATGAGTGTTGTAATCTAAAATTAGAAATAAAGCATGCAAATAGTGGTTAGATCATTAAAATATAACATGTGATTTAAACGAATACATGCAGTTTATATAAACAAAATAAATTGATTTGGAAAGAGCTGGCCTGCGAGTCCGAGAGGCGTGTGATCACTATCCTAAAGCAGCTGAGCCTTCCCACGTGAGGGTACTGACGGACACCAACGACTTCAAGATCCAACCCAGATGCTGGCAACAGTACCTTCTCAATGGTCACGTCCACTGGAAGGTTGAAGTGAACCTGACTCGAATTGAGTTGCCCAAAAACAAAATAATAGATGATAATTGAAAAGTAGGCCAAGTATAAAAGAATTGAAACAAGTAATTGGAATAAGCTGGAGTGTTGATTTCGTTGCTATCATCGTCCAAAAGATATCTCCTATCCATTTATATAGCCACTGTGTGTTAAAAAAACTGTTTCTATTTTCCGGGAAAAAAAAAACCAGTTTTCTAGAAAACAGTTTTTCTAAAAAAAAAAAATTGTTTTCTAAATTTTTCTAAAAAATAGTTTCTGAAAAGAAAAACAGTTTTTGTTGGAAAATTTTTTTTTTGAATAGTAACAAAATCTGTCTAAAGGGATCTACAACAATAAAAAAAAAAAAAAAAAGTAGCTACTTGCTTTAATAAAAAAGAATATAGCTACTTGCTTTGGAAAAAAAAAATAATAAAATTGAAGTTTCAAGAGCTATTATAATAATTTAAACATCTTTCTTAATTTTGTTACAAATAGAGTTTTGACAGTTGGCATTTAAATTCAATATAGGTTCTTTGCATATCTCTTATTATTTCTTTGCCCTTGAATTCTAAGTTAAGGATGACTAGACTAGAAGAAGCTAATAATGTCAAACCTGAAAAATTTAGTGGTCAAAATTTTCGTACGTGGCAAAAACAAGTTCAATATTAGTTGACTGTACTAGGCTTAATTTCTGCTATAGAAGAGCCTCAATCTAGTCAAGTGTCCTCTTCATGGTATACCCCTGAACAAATTGAATACCACTATCATAATAGAATTCTTAGTGCTCTTTCTGATCATCTTTATGATGTCTACCATAATACTATGACAACCGCTAAAGAACTTTGGAACACTTTAGAGGCCGAGTATGGGATTGTTAATGCAGGAATTAAACGGTTTATGATCTCTAATTTTAATAGTTATAAAAAGGTGGAGAATAAACCCGTTGGTGATCAAATTCATGAATATCAAGAATTTTTTAGGAAAATTGAAAAGGGTGGAACTACATTTAGTGAAGATTTTAAAGTTTCAATCTTAATTGACAAACTTCCACCTTCTTGGGATAATTTTGCTAAGACCCTTAGGCATAAGCAAGGAGAGTTAACCTTAACCCACACTATAAACGCCCTTAGGGTTGAAGAGAAGCATAGGGTTAGTACAAACTCACAAAATGACAGACCCCCTAAGGTAAACCTAGTGGAAAATAGTAACAACAGCCATAACAATTTCCGACCTGGGGGAAGAAATTTTAAGAATAAAAGGTTTAATGGTCGTCCTAATAATGGTCAAAAACAAAACTATCAAAACAATAATAATAATAATAATAATAAGTTCAAGGGCTTAGAGAGAGAGAGAGGATGCCTTGTTTTGTTTGTGGACGAACCAATCACTTGGCTAAGGATTGCTATTATAAGAAAACTGAACCGTATAAGCCAAAGCCCAAGCCAAATCAAAGAGGTCGAAGAGCCCAAGTCAATGTTCTAGTGGATGGAGATAATTCTGTCGAACACTCATTTAGGTATAATCGTTCCCTAGTTAATTTTATCTATCAAGATAATTTATTTTCAAGTTATGATGAAAAAATTGAAAAGAACAAAATAAGAAAAAAAAATTATCACATCAAGGACTTTTTTTAGTCTATAACAATATTATGAATAAAATATAATAACCAATAATATACTGAACAAAAAAAACAACTGATTTGAAATCACAAACCAAATCAACTTAGAACAATAATAATTTTGAATTCTTCAGCTCATATTATAAAATAAAATGTAAAATTCTACAACATTCAACAACAGAAAAAAATCTCATAATTAAAGGAACAATTCGAATTTGATTTAATTGGAATGTATGAAATTATTTATCATTCTACAACATTCAACAACAGAAAAAAAAATCTCACAATTAAAGGAAGAATTCGAATTTGATTTAATTGGAATGTATGAAATTATTTATCATTATATTATTTGATTTAATATAATTTGCAACAATATTCGATTTGTCCTATGACAACCAACAAGTACACAAAACAAGGCTGGGTGGAGAGAAAAAACATTAATAGTTTGCTGGAGAATAAAAAATACATTGGCTGCTAAGAGTTTATTTTCAAATTTCAAATGATTTTTTATTCCCTTAATTTAGAAAACTTCTTATCTAATAAAATAGATTTATAAAATAAGAAAACCGCCAAATCTAGTATACATGAATTAAGGTAAGGGCATTTAGTTAATGTAAAAATATGTAAAACTATAAATGTGTACCTAGTCACTAAATATTTAAGAGAATGAGAATTTAATAACAAAAAAATCTGAGTTACGTAATTTAAGATAAATAAATTGTCTAGAGCGTACTCCTCTCAATTTTCCTATAATAAATTTTCATTGTTGCAGTATAAGTTTATGTTACGGATGGCCAGGCTGGCGTTACTAGTCAGCGGCCCAGTACCAATACCAAGTCCAACGTGTGTTCTGTTGATCGGTGGCGCAGCAGCAGGACGAAGCCAGTGGAACCAAGATTTGTCACCTTTATACTTCAAAATCAACTGTACACTTTAAAAAATCTCACTAACTGCTATTTGTAACATTATTTCACAATTTTTTCCACGAAACTTGATAATAGAGGCAAGTTAGGAAATGGGGCTTAAGAAGCCTTCCTTCCTCATTTCCAGATTTCCTAAAATTTTTTTATTTAATGACAACAAGATTTTATCAAGTCACATACTTCATATAACTTGACGAGCCCAAATTCAACTGGGTCAAGCCCGATAAGAATAAGTCGAGGAAGGCCCAAATACTAATGGGCCCCGGAAATAGTCCAAGTCGCCAAAGCCCATCAAGACGGGTCAACCCACCTAAAAGGAGCGGAGAAGAGGTGAAAGGACCAAGGGAGACCAAGGGGCGCCACATGAGAGGCACCCAAGCCATATGGGCGCCGCCCACTAGGCGCCACCATTGGCGCCGCCCAATGGTTGAGCTCCTTACTCCCCCTCAACCTCTCACTTGTTTCTCCTCATGCAATGATGCTTCAGATCCAAGAAGGAAGACACCAGAAGCCAACACCTAAGCCCAAGGGAGACACCAAAGGGGATGGCCACCCTTGGGCGCCAACCATGGGGCGCCGCCCATTGGGCGCCTACCCCTTGGTGCCCTCTTGCCTTGGGACTCCGGTACTCCCACTCCAACTCAAGGTCCAGCCTAAAGTCCAATCCAATCAGGACTCTCATCCGACTAAATAGGAGCACGAGGGAGAGAATGACGGGATACGGAGATCAACTTCTACCTTAATTGTGCTTGCCAAAGAGGTCCACTCTTACCATGATTGTACTTACCAAAATAGTGGAAGACCTCTTCCTCACGGCACCGCCTCACCGCCTCACCATAGCTATATAATGAAAGCCCTCTCAAGGGTAAAGACACGCTGAATACACCTTGATACATCCCAGACACCTAGAGACAGACCTCACTACACACTTGCTCTATCTCTCTCTCTCTCTCGCTCTCTCTAAAAGCTTTGTAACTCTCCGGTGACTCTTATTCATCAATAAAGAACACCAGGCCACCGCTGCCATTCCCGAAAGTGGAGTAGGTCATCCGAGACCGAACCACTATAATTTCCTGTGTTGATCTGTTGTTTATTGCTTTAAGTTCCATTGATTGCCATTGATTGCTTGTTAATTACTCATTAATTACACCCTTACATATTCTTAACTGTTGATCTTGCACAAGACGATTTTGTGCATCATCAGTTTGGCGCCGTCTGTGGGAACGACAAAGTTTCTATTGCTATACTTCCTTGCTCATTGAATCCATGGCAATCACCACGAGATCAAAGTCTCAACAACCCGGGGACAACAACCCGGCTCGCCGGGAGGAGGCTCCGCCTCCCCCCGCACCTTCGGGACCTTCTACCACGGCGACTCCTGTCGTCGGACATCAACAACTCTTGCAGACCATGCAGCTGCTGGTGGAACAGAACCAGCAGATCATCCAATTGATGCTCACCCAAGGGGGCGTCGCCCCTCACCCCGCAGGAGGAGAACCTCTCCCTCCAACAGTAGAGGGGTTGGCAGCCCCTCACCAGGAGGTCATTCGCCAGAACGCCCCGAGGCCACAGGGCGCCCCTCGCCCAGCAGCCCCTCCTCAACGCGCAAGCAGCTCGCGTGTTCCTCATCTCTCACACGTACCTGCGCAGGAGAATGAAGACGGTGAGAGTCAATACGGTGACCATCAAAGCCAGTACCATCCGACTAGATATGTCCCTAACCAGTGGGACGAGAAGATTAAAGAGGTGCAGAACCAGCTCGGTGATGCCCTCAACGCCATCAAGGCACAGGCGCCTGAGGCCGTAGACTACCTGGTAAGACGTACTGATACGCCTTTTACTGCTGATATTGTCAATTATCCTCTGCCTTCGAAGTTCAAGATGCCCAATATCGAGATCTTCGATGGCACCAAAGACCCGCTTGACCACCTGGACACCTACAAATCTCTCATGCAACTCCACAATGTGCCTGAGGAGGTTATGTGCAGAGCCTTCCCTACCACCTTGAAGGGGTCTGCCCGCCAGTGGTTCTCCAAAATCAAGCCTTCCTCCATCCACTCTTTTGCAGAGCTAAGCAGGTCCTTCGTCTCCCACTTCATTGGGGGACGCCGCCACCAAAAGCCAGTAACCCACCTGCTTACCATCAAGCAGGATAGGGACGAGAGCCTTAGGGGCTACCTTGTCCGCTTCAACAAGGAGGTCCTCCAGGTTGAGGAGCCAGATGATAAGGTGGCCTTAGCCGCTTTTATCGCTGGACTCCGCTCCTCAAGTTTTATGTTCTCTGTACTCAAGAAGCCGCCCTCCAGTATGCCTGAGCTGCTATCCAGGGCTCAGAAGTACATGAACGCGGAGGACATCACCAAGGCCCGCCGAAGAGAGCCCTCTCGAGGAGGTGAGAAGAGAAAAGAAAGTCGTGAAGACAAGAGGGAGACCGAGAACAAGAGAAAGAAAGCTAACAGGGTGTCTGTGAAGGACCGTCTCGGTCCACTACCCCCAAGAGATCGGTAGCCTTTCACACCACTCAACGCCTCAGTGAAGCACATCTTGTTCCAAATACAGGATGACCCCGCCATCCGTTGGCCCGGGAAGATGAAATCCGACCCCAAACGCCGAAATACCAGTAAGTACTGTCGCTTCCACCGCGACCACGACCATAATACAGATGACTGCTTCCAGCTAAAGAAGCAAATTGAGGAACTTATTCAACGGGGCCATCTGAGGCAATACGTGGCTGGTCAAGGACCAGCTCCTCCGCATGAAGAGCGTGAGCACCAGCAATCCCTTGGTGAGATTTAGACCATTGCAGGAGGGTTAGGAGGGGGAGGTGATTCCAACTCCACTAGGAAGGCACACGCCCGAAGGGCCAAACAGGAAGAGTCACACGACTCTCGCCCGAAGAAAACACCACGACATGGAGAGGAGGAGGCTATCACCTTCTCAGATAAAGACCTTGTGGGGGTCCAGGTCCCACATGATGACCCTTTAGTTTTGACCTTGATGGTAGCCAACTACCAGGTCAGGAGAGTCCTAGTCGACAGTGGTAGCTCAACCGACATCTTGTTCGCCTCAGCCTACAACAGCCTTCATCTCGGTAGAGAACGACTACAGCCAGTCAGGACTCCCTTGGTTGGTTTCTCAGGAGAGAGAGTCCATCCCTTGGGATCCATCACCTTGCCTGTCACAGCAGGGACTGCACCGAGGAGCTCTACTATAATGGTAAATTTTCTAGTACTAGATTGCCCTTCTGCTTATAATATAATCCTTGGACGACCTGCCCTCAACACACTAAGGGCAGTATCGTCAACCTACCACCTTCTCCTCCGTTTCTCAACATCCACTGGGGTTGGGGAGATAAGAGGAGATCAGGTCTCGGCCAGAGAGTGCTATGTGGCCTCTACGAGGGCTAAGAGACCACACGAGACTCTCCAAGTCGAAGTGTGTGACCCCAGGGAGGACAGTGCCATGGAAAGAGGTGAACCAGCAGAAGAGCTCCAACCCGTTGTGATCAATGATAATCTTCCAAAAATGAAGGTCTACATAGGCTCCTCACTTTCACAGGAGCAAGCTTCCGCCTTGGTAGACTTCCTCAGACAGAACACTGACGTCTTCGCCTGGTCTCACGAAGACCTGGAGGGCATCAACCCCGGGGTGGCCTCCAATCGACTTAATGTTGACCCCAGATATAAGCCTATTCGACATAAGCTGAGGAATGTAAGCACTGAAAGGGGGCAAGCCATGGAAGCAGAGGTAGACAAGTTGTTAACTAATGGATCAGTAAGGGAGGTAGCCTACCCAAATTGGCTATCCAATGTGGTGATGATAACCAAAACCAATGGGAAGTGGCGCCTCTGCGTAGACTTCACGGAACTCAACAAAGCCTATCCAAAAGACAGCTATCCACTCCCACGCATCGACCTCCATATTGATGCCACTGCTGGACATGAACTCTTGAGCTTCCTGGATGCCTACTCCGGTTACAATCAGATCAGCATGTTCCCCCCAGATCAGGAGAAGACCTCTTTCATTACTCCAAAAGGTACTTATTGTTATAGGGTGATGCCTTTCGGACTCAAGAACGCCGGTGCCACATACCAGCGCCTCGTCAACAAGATGTTTGAGGCTCAGATTGGGAAGACTATGAAGGTCTATGTAGATGACATGTTGGTGAAGAGTGCAGCTGCGGATGATCATGTATCACACCTGCAGGAGACCTTTGACGTGTTGAGAGCCTACAAGATGAAGTTGAACCCTGAAAAGTGCGCCTTCGGCGTCGGCTCAGGAAAATTTCTAGGCTTCATGGTCCATAAGAGGGGCATAGAAGCCAACCCTGACAAGATCAGAGCCATCATGGAGATGAAGTCCCCGGCCTCGACAAAGGAGGTACAGCGCCTCAACGGAAGGGTAGCAGCCCTCAACAGGTTTGTCTCTAAGTCAGCCGATAAATGCCTACCTTTCTTTAAAATCCTACGCAGGTCATTCCAGTGGGGACTAGAGGCTGAGAAAGCCTTTCAGAAGCTTAAAGCCTATCTCGCTGCACCACCTCTGCTCTCCTATGCACTACCAGGAGAGAAACTGTACCTCTACCTCTCCTCTTCACCGTCTGCCGTAAGCTCCATCCTCATCAGAGAGGATGAGGGCACCCAGAAGCCCGTCTACTATGTGAGTAGAGCCTATCGAGGGGCAGAGGTAAGGTACACGGAGTTAGAAAAATTGGCCCTTGCCCTCGTCACTGCAGCCAGACGCCTGCGCCCCTACTTTCAAGGCCACACCATCGTGGTAATCACAGATCAACCACTTAAAAGAATTTTGGGGAAGCCTGACGTCTCTGGTAGGTTGCTCAAATGGGCGGTGGAGTTGAGTGAACTCGACATACAGTACCAGCCTAGGGCTGCCATCAAAGCCCAAGCCCTTGTAGATTTCGTGGCGGAGTCCATGCCCTTACAGGAGTCCCAAGAAGAGGTATCAGGTGCCCATGCGCCCACCTACTCAGTGTACACTGACTCCACCCCCCAGGAGTCTAGTCCAGATGTTGCCCAAGGGGAGAACCACTACCCAGAGAAGGAGGAAGAGTCAGCTACGCTGACTAGGCAACCTTGGGCGCCGCCTGATGAGTGGGTTTTATACCTACGAATTGAGTACTTTCGGTTTGATGAAATTGCAAGTTAGCAATTATTTTATGTTAATTTTTAATTGTTTTGTGTGTTTTGATGTTATTTTGTAGGAATCATTATTTGGAAGGAAACAAGGATTTGGAGGCTTAAAAGTGAAAGAAATCAAGGAGGTATTGGTGTTTGGTAACAAAGGCATCAGAACTAGCACCATCTGGTGGAAGTACCTCAGTTTTTCCTTAATTTTGACCATGATCCACTCATAATCTGGAAAAGTTCAAAACATAAAAGTTGTAGATCTGGATGTCTTCTGTATTGTGTCAAAATTTCAGCTCAATCCAACGGTTAGATCAAAAGTTATGGCGATTTTACAAAAATTGGTCCAGAGCTGAAGGCTTAAAAAAAGGGCCAGCGCTGTTTAAGCGCCCCAGTGCCCATTCACTGCCTTCCCAGCGCTGTTCCAGCGCTGTCCCAGCGCCCCAGCGCGCCTCCACTGAAGTTGGACGCGATTATGACTTGTTTGATCCTAAATTGGACTCTAATGCTACCTATATGCTAGGGTTTGATGGGGTATATATAATATAATGACTTTGGGGGCTGAAAAGATATAGAGGAGAAGACCAAGGATTGATAGAAAATTGAAGGCAAAAATCAAAGGAACCGACACGAAGAAAATCGTACTTGAAGGCTAGAGAAGAATTGAAGATTGCAACTAAGTTTTCATTCTTTTCCCTTACTTTTACTTCTTGATTTTCTAAGATGTTGTTTAATTTGAGAAGGATGTTTTTCAATTACATTATGAATTAAATTTTTATTAAGATTGCAACGGAACCTAATGTCTAGTTAAATTTACCTGCTCTCGTTTCTAGTTCTTGTTGATCATATATGAGTTGTTTGTCATATTTTGTGTTTAATATATAATTGTTTGGCCATCTATTAATTTGATAACCTAGATGAAATTGGGAGATGAATTCTAGGTTTAGATCTGAATATGATGACATGCGTCTGGTTAATTCTTCTTCGGATTGAATTGCTGGGTTTGTGTATAGGATATGAATATACATATATGCCGTGTGTAACTTATATGAGAGTTTGAACTTAATGAATCTATTCCAACTTATTTTGCATAGGAATATAGCAATTTAATTGGGATATATATGCTTATCTTACTATCGGAAGAGGTTTGATAAATAATTTTGAAGTCTCAGTTAACAACTTATTTTGATCAATTACCTGGAAAGAGAGTGGAAAGATTTATACGAAGCATTAGGAGAAGTTGTAATCTTAACTTCTTCTATTCGTTAAATTCAATCTTTGATTGTTAAATTTAGGTTTAGTCTTAAATTAGTAAATTCATAGTTTAATTCTCATTGTTTAAATAAAATCGAATTGATATAAAGTTAGTACTTGGAAGTTATTAGTAATAATTCTCCATGGGAACGATACTCTACTTATCACTTTATTACTTGTTGATCGTGTATACTTGCACGTAAATTGTCAATACCAAATTCGGACAACAAGTTTTTGGCGTCGTTGCCGGGGACTTATTCTAGTAATTATTTCAATATTAATTTCAATCAGTTTGATCTTAGTTTAAACTTATTTAATTTTCTATTTTAATTGTTTTAATTTTCTGTTTTAATTATTTTCGCAAGTACTGTTGAATTTTGTATGCAAACACGATCTACAGGTCATGAGCTATTACCGTACGAAGACGAAATCGAAAGAAGACTCCGAAACTTGCGAAAACAGAACCAAGAAGCTATGGCTGAGGAGGAACAGAAATCGCTAAGGGATTATGCTATGCCGCTTGTGACGGAAATACAATCGAGCATTCGAAGGCCCGCAATTCAAGCAAATAATTTCGAGATTAAGCCGGGTACCATTCAAATGATTCAGAATTCAGTGCAGTTTGGGGGTTTGCCTACCGATGACCCAAACGATCATTTGATGAGTTTTCTGGAGATATGTGACACATTCTGATACAATGGGGTTTCTGAAGATGCAATTAGACTCCGCCTTTTCCCTTTCTCACTTCGTGATAAGGCGAAGAGTTGGTTGCATTCATTGCCATCGGATTCTATTACTACGTGGTCAGAGTTAGCTCAAAAATTCTTAGCTAAATTCTTTCCACCAGCTAAAACTGCAAGGATGAGGAACGACATCACTTCATTCGCACAACATGATTCTGAGACTCTCTATGAAGCTTGGGAGCGATTCAAAGACTTACTCCGAAAATGCCCTCACCATGGTATTCCTAATTGGTTGCAAGTTCAAACGTTCTACAACGGGTTGTTTAGTGCTACCCGAACCAGTATCGATGCAGCTGCAGGTGGGGCATTAATGGGGAAAAAATTCGATGAAGCATACGAGTTATTGAAGACGATGGCTGCCAACAATTATCAGTGGCCTTCTACAAGGATCAATCAGCCAAAGGTAGCAGGGATTTATGAAGTTGATGTAGTTACTGCATTGGCTGCACAGGTTGCTACGTTGTCAAAGAAGATTGATGCTCTAGGAGTTCAACCTATTCAGAGTGTGGCAGTTGTATGTGAATTATGTGCAGGGAACCATCCAAGTGATCAATGTGCAATTAATCCAGATTCGGTACAATACATTGGTAACCACAACAGGCAGCAATATAGTAACAATTCCAACAATTATAACCCTGGTTGGAGGAATCATCCGGGTTTTTCTTGGAACAATAATCAAGCTTAATCCTCTGCTCCAAGACAATCATACCCACCAGGCTTTCAAAATCAAGCTGTGGCACAGCAGGAAAAGAAGTCGAATTTGGAGGATTTGCTTTCCAAGTATATAGCACAGAGTGAGACCAGGATGAACAGTCAGGAAGTATCAATTCGAAACCTTGAAAATCAAATGGGTCAGCTTGCTAATGCCATTAACAACCGACCTCAAGGAACTTTACCTAATGATACGGAGATCAATCCTAAGAGAGAAGGGAAGGAGCACTGCAAGGCTATTTCATTACGAAGTGGAAAAGAGCTATCTGAAGTTGTGAGTGGAATTCCAAAACAATCACTTGGAGATGATAGTAGGGATGAGAATAGAGATAGCACGAATGTGGAACATGCAAAGAAGGAAGAAGAGTTAGTGGTAAATTCTGATGAAGGCAAGCAGAGACTTATTGTGCCTTCCGTACCGTTTCCACAACGTTTGCAAAAAAAGAAATTAGATAATCAGTTCTCAAAATTTTTGGAAGTATTCAAGAAGCTCCAAATTAATATCCCTTTTGCAGATGCATTGGAGCAGATGCCTAGTTATGTGAAATTTATGAAGGAAATTTTGTCAAGGAAAAGAAAACTAGGTGATTTTGAGACAGTGGCACTCACTGAGGAGTGCAGTGCTATCCTTCAAAAGAAACTACCACCAAAGCTCAAGGATCCGGGTAGCTTTACAATTCCATGCACAATAGGCAGCCAGTTCTTCGGGAAAGCATTGTGTGACTTGGGAGCTAGTATTAACTTAATGCCGCTCTCAATTTATCAGCAGTTGGGTTTGAATGAAGCAAAGCCTACCAATGTTACATTATAATTGGCGGACAGATCACTCACTTATCCAAGGGGCATAGTTGAAGATGTTCTAGTTAAAGTGGATAAGTTCATTTTTCCAGCTGATTTCATAGTTTTGGATTGTGAGGAAGATAGGGAAGTACCTATAATTCTTGGGCGACCATTCTTAGCAACGGGAAGAACACTTATCGATGTACAGAAATGTGAGCTAACTATGCGAGTCCAAGATCAAAAGGTGACATTCAATGTATTTTCAGCTATGAAATTTCCTAAGGACGAAGAAGAATGTTTTCGGGTTGATTTGATGGAACATACAGTAAATGAGATATTCGTAGAAAGCTGTCTCTCAGATCCCCTTGAGACATCACTGGTTAGTCCCACTGCTTCGGACTACCCGGCTCCTTTAGAGTATATACAGTGGTTGAATGCTTCCCCACGGATTGTCAAGTTTAGACAACAGTTTGAGACTTTGGATCAATCAGGAAGCTCTACTCATGCAAAGTCCTCTTTGGAAGAACCACCTATATTGGATCTTAAACCTCTTCCAAATCATCTACGGTATGCGTATTTGGGTGACTCTTTTACTTTACCTGTTATTGTTTCTGCTTCACTTGATGAATTTCGGGAAAGTAAGTTGCTGCGAGTCCTTCGTGAGTACAAAGCGGCTTTAGGATGGTCTATTGCAGATATTAAGGGCATTAGTCCCTCAATTTGTATGCACAAAATTCTGCTTGAAGATGATGCTAAGCCCGTGATTGAGCAACAACGCCGATTAAATCCTATCATGAAGGAGGTAGTCAAGAAAGAAATCATCAAGTGGTTGGATGCCGGAATCGTATACCCTATCTCAAACAGTTCGTGGGTTAGTCCAGTGCAATGTGTTCCGAAGAAAGGAGGCATGACGGTAGTGTCCAATGAGAACAACGAGTTAATCCCAACAAGAACAGTGACTGGGTGGAGAGTATGTATGGATTATCGTAAACTCAATAAGGCAACTCGAAAAGATCACTTCCCTCTACCATTCATTGATCAGATGCTTGACAGATTGGCTGAGCATGTATTTTATTGTCTATTGGATGGTTATTCCGGCTATAATCAGATTGCAATAGAACCCGAGGATCAGGAGAAGACTACATTTACCTGCCCCTATGGAACCTTTGCATTCCGGAGGATGCCGTTTGGATTATGCAACGCACCTGCAACGTTTCAACGATGCATGATGGCAATATTCTCCGACATGGTCGAGCAAAATCTTGAGGTATTTATGGATAATTTTTCGGTATTTGGAGATAGCTTTGACCTATGTTTAGAGAACTTAACCCTTGTGTTGAAAAGATGTGTGGAAACAAACTTGGTATTAAACTGGGAAAAATGTCACTTCATGGTTCAAGAAGGCATTATTTTGGGGCACAAAGTTTCTGCTAATGGCATAGAGGTGGATAAGGCAAAAATAGAGACTATTGAGAAACTACCACCACCAACATCAGTCAAGGGAATTCGTAGTTTCTTGGGCCATGCAGGATTTTATAGGCGATTCATAAAGGATTTTTCCAAGATCACAAAGCCTCTGTGTAACCTTTTAGAGAAAGATGTCCCCTTTAAGTTTGATAAGGCTTGCCTTGAGGCCTTCGAGGTGTTGAAAAATAAGCTCATAACTGCCCCTGTGATAGTTGCACCAAATTGGGATTTGCCGTTTGAGCTGATGTGTGATGCTAGCGACTTTGCAGTTGGCGCAGTTTTAGGTCAAAGGAAAGAAAAGATGTTTCATGCTATCTATTATGCTAGCAAGACATTATCGGATGCACAGCTCAACTACACAACCACTGAGAAAGAATTATTAGCAGTTGTTTTTGCTTTCGACAAATTACGATCTTATCTCATTGGTACAAAGGTGATAGTGTTCACAGATCATTCTGCCATCAAGTATTTAATTTCGAAGAAGGACGCCAAGCCACGCTTGATTCGATGGGTCCTTTTGCTTCAAGAGTTTGATCTAGAGATTCGGGACAGAAAGGGGACAGAGAATCAAGTGGCGGATCATCTCTCCAGACTAGAGAATACCGTACAACAAAAGGGTGAGGGGATAATGATCAATGAATCCTTTCCGGATGAGCAACTCTTTTGTGTTGAAGGGGGAGCACCATGGTATGTAGACTATGTCAACTATATAGTGAGTCATGTGTTTCCTTCTGACTTGAGCTACCAACAAAGGAAGAAGTTCTTGCACGAGGTGAAGCATTACATCTGGGATGAGTCATTCCTATTCAAACAATGTGCGGATCAAATGTTAAGAAGATGTGTACCCAGGGAAGAGATCAAAGGAATCTTGCAACATTGTCACTCATCAGATTATGGAGGACATTATGGGGGAGAGAGAACAGCGGCAAAAGTCCTTCAATCAGGTTTGTATTGGCCAACTCTCTTTAAGGATGCCCATTTTTTCGCATTAAAGTGCGACAGATGTCAACGGACTGGGAATATTTCAAAGCGACATGAAATGCCCTTAAACAGTATTTTGGAGGTTGAGATCTTTGATGTCTGGGGTATAGACTTCATGGGCCCGTTTCCATCATCTTACAATAACCTTTACATATTAGTTGCGGTGGATTATGTCTCGAAATGGGTTGAAGCAGCTGCGTTGCCTACCAATGATGCAAAGGTGGTGTTAAATTTCCTCCGGAAAAACATCTTCACGAGGTTTGGTACACCGAGAGCAATCATTAGCGATGAAGGTATGCATTTTTGTAATAAATATTTTGCAGCCCTTCTTGCTAAATATGGAGTCACCCATAAGATTGCCACAGCTTATCACCCCCAGACCAATGGCCAAGTTGAAGTTTCGAATAGAGAAGTGAAGCGGATTCTAGAGAAAATTGTTAATCCAACCCGAAAGGACTGGTCGAAGAAGCTAGATGATGCCTTGTGGGCCTATCGAACAGCGTACAAAACGCCAATTGGAATGTCTCCATATCGGCTCATGTATGGAAAAGCTTGTCATCTACCGGTGGAATTGGAGCATAGTGCATATTGGGCTATTCGGAAACTTAACTTTGACTTGCATGCAGCGGGTGAGAAGTGTCTCTTGCAGTTGAATGAGATGGATGAGTTCCGTCTCCAAGCATACGAAAACGCCAAGCTCTATAAAGAGAAGATAAAAAGGTGGCATGATAAGAAAATCATTGAGCGAAAGTTTGAGTCGGGACAAGCTGTACTCCTCTTCAATTCGCGGTTAAAACTCTTCCCGGGTAAACTCAAATCAAGGTGGTCAGGGCCATTTATTGTTACTAAAGTGTTCCCGCATGGAGCAATTGAAGTCGAAGATTCCCACTCCAAGAGAAATTTTAAAGTGAACGGGAAAAGGTTGAAGCACTATTGGGGTGGCGACATTGATCGCCAAATGACTTCAATCACTCTCGCCAATCTAGAATAAAAACAGGGAGTAGTTAGGCTGATGACTATAAAACAAGCGCTAATTGGGAGGCAACCCAAATTTTAGTCTCTAAGTTTTATTTCATTTTATTTTAATTTAGTTTTTTTCTAGAAATATTGTTTTTAGATTATTAGTGCATTTTAATTAGTGTGCCCATCGTTTGTAGGTACCACAAATTGAACAAGGGTTGAGAAGATGAAGAAACCAGCGCTGTTTCAGCGTTGTTCCAGCGCCTAGGCGCTCAAATTCTGCCTTCCCAGCACTGTTTCAATGCTGTTCCAGCGCCCAGGCGCCCAGAAACTGCCTCCCCAGCGCTGTCCCAGCGCCCCAGCGCGCCTCCACTGCCCTCCAAGCGCTGTTTCAGCGCTGTTCCAGCGCGCCTCCACTGCCCTCCAAGCGCTATTTCAGCGCTGTTCCAGCGCCTAGGCGCGCCCTAGCTGTTCAAATACAGCTCCAAACTTAAAATTCAGCCTTTTAAACACTCCACACCTCTCCAAACTCAAAATTTCAGCCTTCTAAACACTCCACACTGCTCCTAACTCAGAAAAAAAAAAAAAACTGCTCCACATACAAGAACAACAAGCCATCCACATCAACTCCTACCACTCCCAAAAATGTCAAACTTCTAAAACAAATTACATACACCCCAATTCTTTACATCCCAACTCTCAACTAGCACCAATGATTTCTTCATTCTCCACGGGCAACATAAGGTATCAAGTTCACTCATTCTTTATGGGTAAAGTTTAAAAATTGTTTGGTTACATGCTTGTGGGAGATGGTTGTGTGCTTTATTTGGGAGATATTAAATTCTTGAGATGGTGTGGTAGTGCAAAGTTTAACATTGCACACAAGGTGTTTGTTAAATTGCCAAAGTGACAACAAAGCTTAGTTAGCTAGTTTTTCTACTTGGTTTTTGGTATTGTGGAGCCTCTTACTTAAATATTCATCATGTCGTCAAAACGCCAAAGAGGGGAAAACTCTAAATCTTCCAAGCCATACGACAAAAAGAGATTTGTTAGCGAAGCGGCGTCGGAGAGATTTCATACATGGTTAGCAAAAAAGGCATTGATTCCCGAACGCGGCCTTCGCCCAGATAAGACGTATGATGGGTGTGTACATGAAATGATTGAGGAGCGTGGGTGGTTAGATCTCACAGCACAGCAGGAGGCAGCCGTCATCCCTATTGTAAAAGAATTTTATGCCAATGCCAAGGAAGTCGACAACCCTGTGGTTCAAGTTCGGGGGAAAATAGTGTTGTTTGACAAGACAAGCATCAATGCTTATTACAATATAGTAGATATGTCAGACGACAATGAGTATACGACATACAAAATCGAAGACCTCGACTTGGACGAGGTGATCAAGTGTCTATGTAAGCCGGGTGCTAAGTGGACAGAAAAGGAGGCAGAGAAGGTTCACTTTTCACACAGTGAGCTAAGCCGGTTTGGGAAGGCATGGAACTATTTTTTATGTGCTAAGCTAATGCCTACCACCCACCTTAGTGATGTATTCTGTGATAGGGCGGTATTGCTTTATTGCATAGTTACAGGAAAAAGCATTAATGTGGGTCAGGTTATTCAAGACTCAATCACAAAGGCTATCAAGGGAGGTTCAACTAGCGGATTGCCTCACCCATCATTAATTTGCGGACTATGTAAGAAGGCCAACGTCACATGGAGTGCCGATGAAGTGGTTCAACAACCGTAAGTACCAATTGATCATCAAATCATTAGCCGTTTTAAGGTATGGAAGGGTGGTTTCTCTGATCATAGGGGTGTCGGGTATGTTGTGGTGGATATGCCTCAGGATTCTGGGGGACCATCGGTGCCTCCTCAACCTGTCGCTGCTACATCCCAGTCACCTATGGAGAGTCTAATTGATGAGATGCATGAATTGCGACGAGAAACACAGGAGTTACACAGAGAGACACAAGAGTTACATAGGGAATCTCGACGTGAGTCTAGACGCAATGACCAACTTGCACATCGTTTGGACTCATTCATAGAGTATTCAACGAACTTCAATTCCTCACTAGTGCAGATGTTTACCAACTGTGGTTTCAACTTGAGCACATCTCCAGTACAGTTTCCTAGTCCACCCATGTTTCCCGAATACACTCCTGACTCAGCGGACGATGAGGACGCTAACGATGATGCAAACTAGCGAAGTCTCAGGGAAGTCCTCTGTCTTAAATTTTCCTACCTTATACATTGAGGACAATGCTTAGTTTAAGTTTGGGGGTGTTTTCTTGCTTGCATTTGCATTATTAGGTTTGCATTTAGATAGCATGTTTTTGCATGTTTTAATACAATTTGAGCAATGGGTTGAGTGAATTTGATCATGGCCAATGATGAATGTGATTAATTGTCAAATTAAGGAAAATTGATGAACATGTGGAGTTTGTAGTTTAACATACTAGTTGGTTTTACACTGTTTATGATCCGTTCATGCATGAGCACATATCTATCTGTTACCTTGCCAGAGGCGCCACCCACTAGGCCCTGGGCGCCGCCCAGCCTCCCCAGGGCTCCATCCTCTCAGCCCTCATCACATTCTCCTCCACCACCCCCTACACCATCCTGGAAGCTTTACGTAGATGGGTCTTCCACTAGCGAAGGGGGTGGAGATGGACTAGTACTGATCAGCCCACATGGCACACCCTTGAAGTATGCTGTCTCCTTACACTTCGCCACATCAAATAACCAAGCAGAGTATGAGGCTCTCATATCAGGCCTAAGGTTAGCCTTGGAGATGGAAGCACTCAATCTCATGGCCTATAGTGACTCTTAGTTCATAGTCAACCAAATGAGGGGAGATTTTGAAGCCAAGGAAGAAAGGATGCAAGAGTACCTCGCAGTGGTCCAAGTCCTGCTCACAAGGTTTGCCTGTTTCGAAATCCACCATGTGCCTCGAGAAAAGAATGCTATGGCAGACGCCCTTGCAAAATTTGCCTCTGCCAATATACTCATGGGACCAGCACTAACAGGTCACCAGTTCGAGCCCAGCACCACCAAACCAGAGGAGGAGGTCCACTGTGCATCCTCAGAATCCAACTGGATGACTCCTATCCGAGCTTACCTGCAGGAGGGCACTAGTCCAGACGACCCAGTAGAGGCCAGAAAAGTAAGGATGAGAGCATCCAGGTATGTCATCCTACAGAACACCCTTTATAAGAAGAGTCACTCTCTCCCTCTACTTCGCTGCCTCACCCCCGAAGAGGCCAACTATGCTATGAGGGAAATCCATGAAGGGGTATGTGGAAACCATTCGGGAGGGCGTGCACTGGCCCATAAAGCAGTTAGGCAGGGATACTATTGGCCTACTATGATCCGGGATACCAAAGACTTCGTCAAGAGATGTGATAAGTGCCAGCGTTTTGCAACGGTACCCAGACAACCACCCGAAGAGCTCACCACCATCTAGAGCCCATGGCCCTTCTCCATGTGGGGGATTGACATCCTAGGTCCCCTACCTGTGAGTCGAGGCCAGTGCAAGTTTGTAGTCATAGCCATCGACTACTTCACCAAGTGGGTAGAAACAGAAGCCTTAGCCAAAATCATAGATCAAAAGATAAAGGATTTCATATGGAGGAATCTAGTCTGCAGGTTTGGAATACCACATGCCATTGTGAGCGACAACGCCAAGCAGTTTGACAACAAACTCCTCAACGGTTTCTGTGCAGACCTCCAGATCAAGCAACCCCACTCTAGCCCCGCCCATCCCCAGGCAAATGGCCAAGCAGAGGTCACTGTCAGAACCATACTTCGCAACCTGAAAGCCAGATTGGAGACTGCCAAGGGGAGATGGGTAGAAGAACTCCCAGGAGTACTATGGGCATATCAGACCACACCAAGGAGTCCAACGGGCGAGACTCCTTTCTCTCTAGCATATGGAACAGAGGCAGTGATACCCGTTGAAATCGGGGTACACTCCCTTAGGGTCCAACACCATAACCCTACCAGTAACGAAGAAGGCCTCCGCATCAACCTCGACTTGGTAGAGGAGGAGAGGGAGATAGCCATGCTCCGGAATGCAGAGTACAAGCGTCGCATGACCAAGTACTACAACTCGAGGGTGAAGCCTCGGTCTTTCTTACCCGGGGACCTGGTCTTAAAAAAGGTCATCCTGTCTACCAAAGACTCCCGAGAAGGAAAACTGGGACCAAACTGGGAAGGTCCCTACACCGTTATCGAGGTAGTAAGGCCAGGAACTTACAGAATCCAAAACCCCGAAGGAAAGATCCTAGCCCATCCATGGAATGCGGAGCACTTAAAGAAATACTACCAGTAGCTGGGGGCAGTGAGTCATGAGTCGAGGGCCATTACTTGTACTGTTTACCTTTTAGTCGTTTTGCTATTTTCTGCTTTCTTAAGTATTTACTTGGAATTGCGAAATAAAATTTCAAAGTACTTTCTCAAAAAGTTGTGTTTCATTAAGACCCATGAACTTTTTTACAAAAGGAAGACATAGTCTGTCAACAAAAAAGTACAAAGGCATCACTCCTAATGACCCTCACTGCTCCCACTCACATAATCTCCTCCATCACCATCATCATCGGTGTCGGGGGCCTCATTAGGCCGAAAGGTAGTAAAGTCATTGTAAGGGTATGCTGCTGTGACCTTCCTCCTGAGCTCCTCGTAGCCGTCAACGATGGCACCGACCCTGCCCCTCTCAGCAGCATCCCTTTGAGCCTCGGCCCGAGTAGCTCTCTCGAGTGCTACATGAAGGTCGGCCTCAAGCTGGGCAGTCCTCTCCTGCGCCCGCCTCAACTCCTCAGCGACATTCTCTCGCGTCTGCCACTCGAGCCTCAACTGCTTCTCGGCATCCTCTCGTGCCTGCCGTGAAAGCTCCGCAGCATCCTCTCGTGCCTGCTGCTCCAGTCTAAGCTGCTCCTCGGCACTCTCACGTGCCTGCCTCTCCCTCACCTGGCCGTCGACTGCCTCCCTGATCTTCAGAGTGTTGTTAAACAGGTAGGGTAAGGTTGCAGCCACCTATATACATCCAAAGATGAAATACAAGAAGAATTAGGGACAAAGCCAGTATATTACAGAAAAGCTAAATGCAAAGTGAGAAGTGCAGAGCTTACCAATGCAAGGCCCTCCACAGCAGCATCAACTGCGCCCTCAGGACCTCGAGAAGCAACCTCTTGAATCTCGACGCCAGTCACATAATTGCAAAGTCTCCCCCTCGCCAATCTCACATCCTGCAACATGGACACTGGGGGAGAACCTGAAGTGGGAAAGCTGGGCAGACCCTCCGTCCTGACCGGAGACGACATCAGAGCCTCAGCCCCCGCAGCAGTGTAAGAGTGCTCTCTCAGGGGCGAGGAGACGTCAATAGAAGAGGGAGGAGGAGCATCACTGGGGTCAGCCTCAGAGATGGACTCTGGTCGTGAAGAGCTGGGGGCACTGGTCTTAGCCCTCTTGGGAGGGTGAGCGGGAGAAGACATCACCCTGGAATCAAAAACTCCCCCCACCAGTGACCTATTAATAGGAAGACCTGCAGAACCAGTGTAAGTCAAGAATCATATCATGCTTTCTTCTTTAAGGGACAACAAAAGGAGTTAAGTACCTTTTCTCCTCGGCCTTGTAAGAATCGTAGGAATACCGGACGCTGACATAATCTCGGAAAACTTTCTGGTCGGATTGCTACGAACCATGTCAAGCAGCCTCTCTTGAATCGGAGTCAGAGTTGGTGGATCTGCAGAAAGACGGTGACACCATAAGAACAAATAGGCAATAATTAAGGCAGAAGTAGAAGGTGAAATACTTACCTTTTGTGTTCCGGGGGACTGTATCCCATCGTGTGGGCACCATGTCGTGGTCGGACTCAGAAGCCCACTCTCCCCCGACGAAGAAAAACCTCATCTTCCAATTGTGAAGGTTGGACGTAAGCCCGTCGATAATCTTGCCAAGTCTGGGGGCAAAACGGTACCACCCCTGATGAGGAACGGGGTTCACTCGAAGCGCATGAGTAGCCAGGAACTCCTCAAATGGCGAGGGAACTGGAGCAGGGTGGACCAGTCGCCATAGTGCGAAGAATGCCATAATCACCCTCCAACCATTGGGAGCCAACCTCCCTGGAGTAAGGGACAGGTGCCCCAGAACCCGACATATGGGCCCGGGGATAGGAAACCACAAGCCAGCCTCCAACATACCCTCGTAAACGACAATCTCGCCTAAAGAGTCACAGCATGCAGACTCATCGGTCTCAGGACGGCGGCATGTCACAGAGGGTGGAATATAGTACCAAGCAACCATGTCGAAGATGTCATCATCATATTTAAAGGAACTAAGTATAGAGGCTACCTGAGAAACATTGTCATGCTTTGCACTTGGACCTTCGTCAAGGTCTCCGGCGGGTTCCCCCTCATCTGAAAGGGTACCCCAGAAGCAGGCTCAGGCCATTGGTAAGAAAAAATTATCATCATTGACAGAAGAATAAAAAGAACATTGGAGCATACCTCGGGAGCCAGGCCTATCCAAGTCAGCGATTGGTCGTTTTCTGGACTCGCGAAGGGGAAGTTGCACCATACTTGGGGTGTCACCCGAAGACCCCTAGGCGCCACCCACACCACCTGAAGAGCCCAGGGTGCCGTCTGGACCATGGGTACTGCCCTCAGTCGAAGATCTACTCCGTTGCCCACCTATGCTTTGAGCCTTCGTCGATATACTGAAGGGATTGACTAGAGCCTTATTGCTCGAACCCAACCTGGAACTAATAATTCCAGATGGTTTCTCTCCACCCGTAGACATCCCCACCATGCTGCGACTGCCAACGGGGCGACTAAGGCCAACACCCGCAGGAGGACAGGACCCCTGGGCGTCGCCTGGGCAGGACCCATGGGCGCCGCCTATGACAGGCCCTTGGGCGCTGACCATGGGAGCCCCATGGGCGCCGACCATGGCAGCCCCTTGGGCGCTGACCATGGCAGCCCCATGGGCGCCGACCATGGCAGCCCCTTGGGCGCTGGCCATGGCAGCCCCTTGGGCGCCGACCATGGCAGCCCCTTGGGTGCCTCCCTCTCTTCCATGCTCCTCTCTTCCACCATCCCTTGAGCTCCTAGTCTTCATTTGTTTGCTTTGGGTGAATAAGGAGAAGGCTAAAGAAAAATATGGTGAGGAGCTATGAAGTGTGGATGAACAGTAAACTCAAGGCTTTAAATAGAGAAGACAAAGCTTCTTGGGGAAGCTTGGTAAAGCTTCTTGGGGAAGATTGACAAGGCTTCTTGAGGAAGCTTGGTAAAGCTTCTTGGGGAAGCTTGGTGAAACTTCTCATGAAAACTTAGTGGTTTTGAAGAATACCCATATGAAAGGCCTTCAGAAATGAGGAACTACGAGGAGGAAGATGAAACAGTGGCCTCGACTCGTAGACAAAAAAAATAAATTATTATTTCCCGGTAACTCAGCGAACGACCCGATGAAGGGGTGCCGTGAAGAGCAAGGAAAAGTCATTACGAAGCCGAAACACATGCCCTCGTCCTCTTTCCTTTCGAGAAAATCTGAGCTCGGAGCATGGGGGGCAAATGACGAGCCCAAATTCAACTGGGCCAAGCCCGATAAGAATAAGTCGAGGAAGGCCCAAATACTAATGGGCCCCGAAAGTAGTCCAAGTCGCCAAAGCCCATCAAGACGGGTCAACCCACCTAAAAGGAGCGGAGAAGAGGTGAAAGGACCAAGGGAGACCAAGGGGCGCCACATGAGAGGCACCCAAGCCATATGGGCGCCGCCCACTAGGCGCCACCATTGGCGCCGCCCAATGGTTGAGCTCCTCACTCCCCCTCAACCTCTCACTTGTTGCTCCTCATGCAATGATGCTTCAGGTCCAAGAAGGAAGACACCAGAAGCCAACACCTAAGCCCAAGGGAGACACCAAAGGGGATGGCCACCCTTGGGCGCCAACCATGGGACGCCAACCATGGGGCGCCGCCCATTGGGCGGCTACCCCTTGGTGCCCTCTTGCCTTGGGACTCCGGTACTCCCACTCCAACTGAAGGTCCAGCCTAAAGTCCAATCCAATCAGGACTCTCATCCGACTAAATAGGAGCACGAGGGAGAGAATGATGGGATACAGAGATCAACTCCTACCTTAATTGTGCTTGCCAAAGAGGTCCACTCTTACCATGATTGTACTTACCAAAATAGTGGAAGACCTCTTCCTCACGGCACCGCCTCACCACCTCACCATAGCTATATAATGTAAGCCCTCTCAAGGGTAAAGACACGCTGAATACACCTTGATACATCTCAGACACCTAGAGACAGGCCTCACTACACACTTGCTCTCTCTCTCTCTCTCTCTAAAAGCTCTGTAACTCTCCGGTGACTCTTATTCATCAATCAAGAACACCAGGCCACCGCTGCCATTCCCGAAAGTGGAGTAGGTCATCCGAGACCGAACCACTATAATTTCATGTGTTGATCTGTTGTTTATTGCTTTAAGTTCCATTGATTGCCATTGATTGCTTGTTAATTACTCATTAATTACACAATTACATATTCTTGACTGTTGATCTTGCACAAGACGATTTTGTGCATCATCATAACTAACTACACATTCACTCCCCTAATTAATTACCATTTATTTAAATTTTACCCTTCACCTCATTAATTAACTATCAATTATTTAATTTTTTTAGGGGTGCCTACTAGTATCTCATATACTATAGCAATGTGTTGAGCCATGAGAAGGCTCCAAAACTTAAATTCTAGGGATCGTTTGATAACGTTTTTATTTTCGTATTTTCAAAAAAATCAAAAATAGAAATAATTTTTATTTTGTTTGTGATAAAATTGAAAACAGAAAACATGTTTGTGAGTCATTTGTATTTACCAAATTAATTTCTCAATTTTTTGAGTTTTTTAAATAGCCAAAAAAATCTACGTGGCACATTGTTGCTCACATTTAAAATTTGGAAGTCAAATCTAAATTACTAACCTCTAAAATCATGCACCGACCTCATCAACATTCCTAAAATCTTGCATGCCCACCCCATCCATTATACCGGTGGCTTAAAACCCGGCCCTACTAGGCGGGTTGATCCTGTGAATCGGAGCCTAAACTGGGCCAGTTTAGCTATGAGATTGTTCAAGCAAAGCAACAGCGAAGAACTCACTAAACCGATCGGTTTTGTAACAAACCCGCTGACCCGAACGTTTTATAACAAACCAGACGGTTTAATTAGAAAGCTATAAAAAGCAAGTTCTAGGGCATTTTTGCTCAAATTTTCATTTCCTTTGCCTTTTGCTCTGCTTCTCCTCGACTCTGACGAACGACGATTGACCCTCATTGTCACTGGTTAGTGATCCATCTCTCTCTCTCTCTCTATCTCTCTCTGTTGGCGCTCGTTGTACTCAGCTCAGACCTTATCACATCACTGATCACTCAATCGAAGTACTCAGATTCATTCAACTCTTTGACTCAGCTCTTCTCAAACAACAAATCATTGGCTCACAACAGATCTTCATCTTCTTCATCCATCAGTCGACAATTTCTCTTCTCTTTCTCTCTCTTATATCTATGCTAGTATGTTATTATATTATTTTATATCATATATGTATTGGTAATTGTGCTATTAGTTGATTTGAAGATTCATTCAACTCTTATATTATGATATTAGTTGATTTGTATTTCTATAAATTTCAGATTACCAATTTCAATAATTATGCAATTCATATGAAGGACCTTGACATCCCCTGAATGCTTTCATAACTTCATATACATTAAAAATGTTTTGGTGTTGGAACTTTGGAATTGGAAGAACTTACATAAATGCATCAAATGGCAATTGTGTAAGAGCAGATTTTTTTTTTAAAATCCTTCGTATAGTTGTCAATTGTAATGCACATGCCTGAATCTAGAGGTTCAATGTTGAATCATTCAAATTAAATATTGATATTGATGCTATGAAATGAGATGTATGTGAAATTGAATGGATTGGATATATGTTTGATGATTTTTGAGTTTTTATTTGATCTAATATACATTAAGCATGCTATTTTCGTAATAATTTTTTATTTTTTTTATTATTTGACTGGTTCGACTAGTGACCCAATAGTTGAACTAATAACCCAATGACCCGGTCCTTTTACCGGGTTGATGTCCCAATCGGATTTAAAAACTATGCATTATACAAGTTTCTTCTCTCTTTCACCTCATCAGTCCTCCTCCTCCTGCTCATTAGGGATGGCAATGGACCGAAGCGGGAGCAGGGGGTGTAGTCTCCATCCTCGGTCCATCTCCGTTAATGGGGATGGTTTTCATCTCCATCCCCATCCGTGGGTAAATTTGTAATCCCCGCCCCCGCCTTCACCTCCACCCCCACCCCCATCCACCTTACCCGCCCAAGCACAAGCCCAAGCCAACATAATCCAAAATTCTAAATAAATCTAACATTCTAAATAATCCAACATAATTATAGAATATCATAATATAATTAAAAGGTTATCATTTACAACATAATATAATTAAAACCTTGTCTACAACATAATCTAACATAATATAATTAAAATTTTGTCTCCCTTGTAAATCCTACACAATATCATGCAACACAACATAATGTAACATAACATAATCCAACATAAAAAATATATAAAAACACAAAGATCTACACTTTTACAAGCCAAAATCATGAAAAAAAATCAAAAAATAAAACAATTTTCAAAAGAAAAAATCATTCAATAATATGTAGATTTGTATATATATATATATATATATATATAATTTAGGGGTGAGAGGCTTCCCTCCTTTCTTGTCTTTTTAAATTCTTATAAATAATTTTTTTTATAATTATTTATTTAGCTTCTTAAATAATAATATAGAATAAAATTTAATAAATAAAAAAAGAGATAAATTATAATTGCACAGCCTCTAATATAATAAAATAATGTTATTAAAACTTAAAAACTTAACCAAATAATATGAGTTTATTAGAATCATTAGATTAATTTTAATATTTAAGAGAGTCCATAATAAATTCAAAAGTCCGAATAAATTAGATCTCTCAGAGCAACTCCAACGGGAGTTGCCATCAGGGGTGCCATCCCCATAACCGCTAAAATAGCACCCCAACTGCAAAAAATCGAACTCCAACGGAGGTGGCATCAGAGGTGGCAAAATGACATCTAGGGTTTTGGGGTGGCATATTTGGCAACTTTGGAGAGAGAATTGAGAGGTTGTGTGACACCCCAAAATCCGGGGGTCCGTTGATTACCCATCAACCCGCAGAATACCTGTAGATACCTAGTATCTCGATATCACACTGTTATGCCCCATTTACCGGGGTCCATAACTTAACGAAATTTGGGCAGAGTCTCCTTTGTATGGGGAGCTCTACCCAATACCCAACCTGTGCAATACACAATTACCAGACCTATCCGAGGTCAAATATAAAGCAATGGCCGCACCGGGTCCATGTATAAGTAAACATTGGCCACACTGGGTCCAATTAACCATACTTAAATCAAAACATGAAAGGCTAATCTAACAATAGTTTTTATAAGTTCTATTACAATTATTTTACGCATTACATGCCCCAAAATATAGTTTCTAACATGTAATTACACAAAACATTAAGTAAAGCCACATGCGGCTTTCTTCAAGCATGAGGGTCCAAAATGGAGCCATCCGCCGGTGTATCTCTCCCACCTGAAATGTGTTCCCGTATAGGGTGAGCCAACGCCCAGTAGAGTGTTTCCTACAGAGGCTACTCCTCAACCTATATGCATATGAAAATGTTCACATGCACAACCACAATTCCCATAACCATTCCATCAAATAATATACAATTAAATGATGTAATGCTTTAATGTCATGCCATGAATGAGGTGAGACCCACCCATGTGCACTCAACCCGAGTCCACTCTGACTCCCTTTACATGTCAATGTCATGTATGTTAAACCCGGGCTACCCAAGCCCCATAAAATGAGATGAGACTCATGTACTCAACCCGAGCCTGCCCCGGCTCAACATGAAATGAGATGTGACTCATTTACACACTCACCCCGAGCCCTTCCCAGCTCGACAACACAATGCAAATGCCAATGTGTACAACATGCCATGAGTGAGATGAGACTCAATCATGTAACACACCCCGAGCCTCCCCGGCTCCCTCACACACAATGAAATGTCAATGTGTCGTAAAATCCGCCGTTGATGTTATCCACTCAACGACCATTGATAAATCAAAACCCTTGTGTCTTTGTTGGGCAACGGATTTTGGTATCTCAACCGCCGGTTCCGTAAACCATGGCACTTTTCTGGAATTTCACCGCCGGACAAATGCCTGAACCATGTAACCGGGTCTTGCACCCGAGGGGGGATCTATCCCTTCTTGCTATACCCTGACACAAGTTTTTCCTTTATGCATGTAACCGTGCAACTCAAATGAATATTCAATCCATCTTTCCCGAGCCCACCATCAAACACCAAGTATGGTGTTGATTAATGCAACCATACCACCACACTCATGAATGACTCCCATGAATGTGACACAACCTTATGCCCAATATGCTATGACCGCCAATGAGCAACTCTTTTCATGTCCACATGCATTTAATACCACATAGATTGTGGTACAATACCCATGCACAAACACACCCACACCCATGCTAACATCCCATGAATGTGATGCCACACCATGTCCCATATGCAATGTATGCAACTTGGACTACTCCTTGCGTCAATTACCATGCCGGGTATCGACGTCAACCATGCACTCACCCATGAAATAAATGATTCCATGCCAATGCAATGTAATGCAGCATTGCATATCCATGCCATGTGCCATATGATATGAATGTCATATGGACAATTAATTCATAATTTCACATGTTCACATTCATGGCAATTATATCAGTAACATATAACTACCAAATTCCTTAACCATGTCAATACATCAAGGAGCATATATTGGCATCTTAGTGCATAATTTCACATAGCTCTACTCATCTAAACATGTTATCACAATTTCGTTGGAATAACAACCAATTCCACAATCAAGGCATTTAAACAAACACCTTCAAGGCAAACAATTATGGTAGCACATATCATGCCCAACTTTCATATAATTCAAGAAATTTCAATAGACAATTTCTACATAACAATTTAGGATAAAATTATTTTACCTAAATTCCACCAATAGGCAAGTGTAATTTTCTAACAACCTACCCACCATCTTCATTATTCCATAACCATATACATATAAATATATGTATACATAGGTCAATATATATATATATATATATCCAGCCCATTTATCATAGGCATTTCTAGGTAAGAAATCAACCCAAGTAGGAGAACCCCTACCTCTTGTAGCGTGAGAATCCCGTAGGAAGCTCCCAAGACCCGAAAACCCAACTCGAAGCTTGATTTTCCCAACTCCCGAAATTTCACCTTCGGTGAAATTCGTTGTTTTTGGTACCCACGCGTAGCCTTCGTCGACGTGATCACTTCTCCCTTCTAGCTCGACGGAATCCGAGCAAAGAAATACAACTCGAATCTTGATTTTCGTACACCCCCACCCGTTCACCTTCGGTGAAACTTGTTGTTTTTGGTACCCACGCGTAGGCCTCGTCGCGTAGATGAACTTTGCCTTTTGAATCGACGAATTCCGACGGACGGAACTCCCGGAATCGGAGCGGGAAGCTTGGAGATCAAAATTTTTCTCCTCTCCCTTCAACGTCTGAACACAGCCAGCTAAAGGGGCTGAAAAATCTGATTTTTCAGATATTTAGCCCCTATTTATACTTTTAATTGCGCGGTCCACATTGCATTGCATATTTTCGACTTTCGGTTCCGTTTTTCGTCCCGAAACGATTCATTATACCTCGGATTAAGTTCAAATTAATTTTATTTGAACTTTAATTCAATTATTAGAAAATTTTATAATTTTAAAAAAAAAATTCGTTTTTGGGGTCATCCGAGACCCGACTGTCTCGTAAAACGTGAAAAATCCGACTATTTCAGAATTTGATGAAATTTTACATGGTCACTAGATTTCGCGAGACGAATTCAACGGCGAAGTCCGTTTCGTCATCCGAGCTCTAGAAAAATTCAGGTTCGCAACCCGTTCATAGTGGCAAGTTATTGTTTTGCCCCTTTGTGAATAGTTCAAATTTTCCGGGGTTTCACATTCTTCCCCCCTTAAAAGAATTTCGTCCCCGAAATTCACACGCACAACCACGTTCAACCACGTGCCTATGCTTTCGTTTGTGGTTCTTTAACCGTCGTGAACCATAAACCATCACTCTCCCGGACTATATTCAAATACAATCAAGTCCGTCCTTGGAGGTATCACAATATCAAGTGTACCTCTGTCCCATTTCCTGGACTACTAGAATAGGAGATAAATTAACCTCCTCTGTAATTTGACAATAGTACCGAAGCATCCCAAGGCGAAGCATTCGGTAGTGAAGTCTTTATTCAAACTAGAGTTCTCACAACTCTACCCGGTCATTCTATGAGGAGCCATAGAGTAGACAACATACCGGGGTGTAACTTAACACTGAAGTCTACATCCCTACGTGGAGGCAAACATTCGTAAGCTCATAAACATCTGAGGTGGGCCAAATTCCTGTCTCACCTCGTCCCCTAGGGTAAAGCTTGCTAGCTACCCCATTAACTGTCCATACCAACGAAATTTATACAACACTTGGGGTAAAACATCTTGGTTTTCCCCCCCAAAAGCTCAAAACAACCACCATCCGGTGTGTAGACAGTGACCTGTTTACGATCACGATGAATAAGGGCACGATGTGCCGTCAACCAATCCATCCTGAGGATGAATCGAACCCTAACATGTCCGTGGAGTAGAATCCCCGAGATTCTTAACTCACGTTCCCGACATATCTATTTAGTACTCACCCTTGCTCCTAGGGGAGAACTCACCCACAATGGCTCTTCCAAGGTTTCAACCTCTAAGCCCAATTCCATTATGCAATTTAAATTGTCATGAAACAATAACTTAGTATCCCAATGTAGGGACCAAGTTCAAAACATTGAGAATTCTCTCATCGTGTCCCTAGTAGAGCGAGTGTCTCACACTAGTAGACATTTAACCCATGAACTATCCCGTTCATCCTTTTCCGAACCCCCAAGGTTATGTTTTCTAACCCTAGTGTTCCTCTTTTCCATATACATTTTACCATGTATATAATTTAAACATAACACATAATCATGTAGCACATAATCATGTAACAAATAAAACACATAACATGAATGCACATGGAATGCAATGGTATAAACCCATTTCCCTCAAGCCCTAGGTAATCGTATACCTATGCTCTGATACCATCTGTGACACCCCAAAATCCGGGGGTCCGTTGATTACCCATCAACCCGCGGAATACCTGTAGATACCTAGTATCTCGATATCACACTGTTATGCCCCATTTACCGGGGTCCATAACTTAACGAAATTTGGGCAGAGTCTCCTTTGTATGGGGAGCTCTACCCAATACCCAACCTGTGCAATACACAATTACCAGACCCATCCGAGGTCAAATATAAAGCAATGGCCGCACCGGGTCCATGTATAAGTAAACATTGGCCACACTGGGTCCAATTAACCATACTTAAATCAAAACATGAAAGGCTAATCTAACAATAGTTTTTATAAGTTCTATTACAATTATTTTACGCATTACATGCCCCAAAATATAGTTTCTAACATGTAATTACACAAAACATTAAGTAAAGCCACATGCGGCTTTCTTCAAGCATGAGGGTCCAAAATGGAGCCATCCGCCGGTGTATCTCTCCCACCTGAAATGTGTTCCCGTATAGGGTGAGCCAACGCCCAGTAGAGTGTTTCCTACAGAGGCTACTCCTCAACCTATATGCATATGAAAATGTTCACATGCACAACCACAATTTCCATAACCATTCCATCAAATAATATACAATTAAATGATGTAATGCTTTAATGTCATGCCATGAATGAGGTGAGACCCACCCATGTGCACTCAACCCGAGTCCACTCTGACTCCCTTTACATGTCAATGTCATGTATGTTAAACCCGGGCTACCCAAGCCCCATAAAATGAGATGAGACTCATGTACTCAACCCGAGCCTGCCCCGGCTCAACATGAAATGAGATGTGACTCATTTACACACTCACCCCGAGCCCTTCCCAGCTCGACAACACAATGCAAATGCCAATGTGTACAACATGCCATGAGTGAGATGAGACTCAATCATGTAACACACCCCGAGCCTCCCCGGCTCCCACACACACAATGAAATGTCAATGTGTCGTAAAATCCGCCGTTGATGTTATCCACTCAACGACCATTGATAAATCAAAACCCTTGTGTCTTTGTTGGGCAACGGATTTTGGTATCTCAACCGCCGGTTCCGTAAACCATGGCACTTTTCTGGAATTTCACCGCCGGACAAATGTCTGAACCATGTAACCGGGTCTTGCACCCGAGGGGGGATCTATCCCTTCTTGCTATACCCTGACACAAGTTTTCCCTTTATGCATGTAACCGTGCAACTCAAATGAATATTCAATCCATCTTTCCCGAGCCCACCATCAAACACCAAGTATGGTGTTGATTAATGCAACCATACCACCACACTCATGAATGACTCCCATGAATGTGACACAACCTTATGCCCAATATGCTATGACCGCCAATGAGCAACTCTTTTCATGTCCACATGCATTTAATACCACATAGATTGTGGTACAATACCCATGCACAAACACACCCACACCCATGCTAACATCCCATGAATGTGATGCCACACCATGTCCCATATGCAATGTATGCAACTTGGACTACTCCTTGCGTCAATTACCATGCCGGGTATCGACGTCAACCATGCACTCACCCATGAAATAAATGATTCCATGCCAATGCAATGTAATGCAGCATTGCATATCCATGCCATGTGCCATATGATATGAATGTCATATGGACAATTAATTCATAATTTCACATGTTCACATTCATGGCAATTATATCAGTAACATATAACTACCAAATTCCTTAACCATGTCAATACATCAAGGAGCATATATTGGCATCTTAGTGCATAATTTCACATAGCTCTACTCATCTAAACATGTTATCACAATTTCGTTGGAATAACAACCAATTCCACAATCAAGGCATTTAAACAAACACCTTCAAGGCAAACAATTATGGTAGCACATATCATGCCCAACTTTCATATAATTCAAGAAATTTCAATAGACAATTTCTACATAACAATTTAGGATAAAATTATTTTACCTAAATTCCACCAATAGGCAAGTGTAATTTTCTAACAACCTACCCACCATCTTCATTATTCCCTAACCATATACATATAAATATATGTATACATAGGTCAATATATATATATATATATATATATATATGTATATCCAGCCCATTTATCATAGGCATTTCTAGGTAAGAAATCAACCCAAGTAGGAGAACCCCTACCTCTTGTAGCGTGAGAATCCCGTAGGAAGCTCCCAAGACCCGAAAACCCAACTCGAAGCTTGATTTTCCCAACTCCCGAAATTTCACCTTCGGTGAAATTCGTTGTTTTTGGTACCCACGCGTAGCCTTCGTCGACGTGATCACTTCTCCCTTCTAGCTCGACGGAATCCGAGCAAAGAAATACAACTCGAATCTTGATTTTCGTACACCCCCACCCGTTCACCTTCGGTGAAACTTGTTGTTTTTGGTACCCACGCGTAGGCCTCGTCGCGTAGATGAACTTTGCCTTTTGAATCGACGAATTCCGACGGACGGAACTCCCGGAATCAGAGCGGGAAGCTTGGAGATCAAAATTTTTCTCCTCTCCCTTCAACGTCTGAACACAGCCAGCTAAAGGGGCTGAAAAATCTGATTTTTCAAATATTTAGCCCCTATTTATACTTTTAATTGCGCGGTCCACATTGCACTGCATATTTTCGACTTTCGGTTCCGTTTTTCGTCCCGAAACGATTCATTATACCTCGGATTAAGTTCAAATTAATTTTATTTGAACTTTAATTCAATTATTAGAAAATTTTATAATTTTAAAAAAAAAATTCGTTTTTGGGGTCATCCGAGACCCGACTGTCTCGTAAAACGTGAAAAATCCGACTATTTCGGAATTTGATGAAATTTTACATGGTCACTAGATTTCGCGAGACGAATTCAACGGCGAAGTCCGTTTCGTCATCCGAGTTCTAGAAAAATTCAGGTTCGCAACCCGTTCATAGTGACAAGTTATTGTTTTGCCCCTTTGTGAATAGTTCAAATTTTCCGGGGTTTCACAGGTTGCAAAATAGCCGTTGGTGGTTACTGTTCCTCTCAACGGCTATATTCCACCCAAAATTTCTATAAAAATACAGAGAGAGGAAAGGGGAAGGAGACTTGCCTGAAAATCGATTTTTGTACTACTCCCAGAAAATAGCTTCCCTGAATCCTTGCCTTTGATATCGAAAACCCTAGCTTCCCTGAACCCTTGCCGTTGGTGTACTGCTCGCATAGCTCCGTTGCCGTTGTAAGTTGCAGAGAGGCACAGGGGAAGGGGAGGAAGGGGAAGGGGAAAGGGAAGAAGACGATTTGGTAAGGGAAGAGGTAGGAACCGTTTTATTTAGGGGAAAGGGAAGGGGTTGTAATTTATAATACATCTGCCCCTCCTATTCTTGTTTTAATTTATAATTTGTAATATAATTTATAATTTATAAATTGTTTATAATTTATGGCAAATTTATTTGTTTTAATTAAGGATAATTTTATTTATTTTTTAATTGATTATTTTATGCTCATTCTTTAAATTGATTATAATAATTTATTTATTTTTTTGTAGATGGATTCGCAATTTGACGGTTCTTTCACTGATTTGCTTATGAACGACACCGATTTATATGATGATGCTATGCAGATCAATCCCACAGTATTGGCGCCAGTACAAAATGAAGCCGTTCCAAGAGTGAGAAAATTGCAAAGGACAAAGAACTTCTCTCTAGAAGAAGATAAATTAATTGTGTCTGCGTGGCTTAATACGAGTAAAGATGTAATTACTGGGAATGAACAACAAGGTGATGCTTTCTGGCAAAGAATATTGTAATACTTAGAACTTCATGGAGGCAATCAAGAAGATTGTTCGCAATCTTCTATTAAAAGTCGTTGGACTGATATAAATGCAAAATGCAGCAAATTTGTCGGTTTTTATAGTCAAATTGAAAGACTGCGACAAAGTGGACACACCGAGCAAAATAATGTAATGATCAAGCTTTTAATTTAAACACTACTATAATTTGATATTTGAACTATTGACTGAATAATTTCATATGTTTTTCAGGTTGATGATGCAAAAGAAATGTTTACTAAGATTATTGGAAAATCATTTCAATACAAGCATTGTTGGAATATATTGAAAATAGAGCGGAAATGGACTGATAATCTCACCAGCAATAAGAGAGCAAAAACTCATTCAACTGGTAGTCCTGCTGAATCAACTCATGTTGAATCTTGCTATTCAACTTCATATTTAGGGGATGACACTGAACCCTCATCCACTAATTTGTAGTCATTATTTATTATGTTGCTATTATGTATGAAAATTGAAATTACAACTTCAAATTGAAATTGGAATTGAAAATACAACTTGAAATTGAAATTGGAATTGAAAATACAACATGAAATTGAAATTGAAATTGAAAATACAACTTGAAATTGAAATTGAAATTGAAAATACAACTTGAAATTGAAATTGAGAAAATTATTAGTTGCCATATCGTTCCCACAAATGCTCGATAAGATCTGACTGCAGTTGAGAATGAGTAACAATGTCCCTGATCTGACAATGGGTTTGCATGAAGTCTTCTAATTCTGGTGTATACGCATGCGACACTTCTACAGGCAGATTTGAATCACTTCCATCAAAGTTATTGTTACTAATATCTACTTCATCCTCAATGACCATATTATGCATTATTATGCATGCTTTCATAATATCTGCAAGTGTTTCTTCATCCCAAAAGCGTGCTGGTCCACGCATGATTGCAAAACGGGCTTGAAGTACCCCAAATGCCCGCTCTACATTTTTTCTTGCCGACTCTTGTGCTTTAGCAAAATGTTTTTTCTTCAAACTTTGTGGACAGAGAATTGTTTTTACAAATGTCGATCAGTTTGGATAAATACCATCAGCTAGATAATATCCCATTGTATACTCATGACCATTAATTATATAGTTGACTGGAGGAGCATGACCATTTGCTAATAATGTAAAAACAGGAGACCTATCTAGAACATTTATGTCATTCAGCGAACCAGGAAACCCAAAGAATGCATGCCATATCCAAAGATCGTGAGAAGCCACAGCTTCTAAAATGATTGTTGGTTCATGACAATGACCAGTATACATACCTTGCCACGCGGTAGGACAATTTTTTCACTTCCAATGCATGCAATCAATACTCCCTAACATGCCGGGAAAGCCACGTTGTTCTCCCGTTTGTAGCAATCGAGCAATATCAATATTGTTTGGTGACCTCAGGTAATGGTCGCCAAACACTGCAATAACAACTTTCACAAACCTTCTCAGACTCTGTATGGCAGTGCTTTCTCCAATTCTGATGTATTCATCCACATAATCTGCCGGTGTTCTGTAAGCAAGAATTCTATAAGCAGCTGTTATCTTTTGAAGGGATGACAAACCGAGAATTCCAACGGCATCTGTTGTTTGGATGAAGTATGGATCGTGTTGTTCAACCTCATTTACAATTCGGAGAAAAAGAGGACGACTCATTCGAAACCTCCTTCGGAAAAAACCTTCATATACACAAGGGGGTAGCAAAATAGTCATGATAGAGTCTTTCGTGACCTTCAACTCTACCACGATTAACTATTCTGTGGCCTGGAACGGAAGCACGATGCGATCTTATCCGTCCCTGACTAGACCCTTCTGACCTTCTAGTTGCAGCATACAACATATCCAAGTCATTATTATATTCTTCTTCAATATTGAGGATCTCTCCTAAAATATTAGGATAACAATTCATATAGCTTGATGAATGAAAATATGAAAGGATAAATAATCAAAGAGAAATGAGATATTGAATTTATAGAGAGAAGGTAAGATATATGGATGAAAACATGAGAAAAATGATCATATTTATAGACGAATTATATTTTTTTTAATTTTTATTTTGGCGGTTAAATTTTCAAATTTGAATTTCAACGGTTGAAATTTGAAATTTGAATTTCGATGGACAAAATTTGAAATTTGAAATTTGAAATTTTTACTATAAAAGTATATCCGTTAAATTGCGATCGTTATGAAAACTATATTCGTTAAAATATAACCGTTAAGTTTAATTATATTTTTTAATAAAAAATATTGAAATATTGAAATATTAAAATGGCATCCCATTTTGACACCTACCATTGAAACAAAAACACTATTCAGAAGTGCCAAAATACTGTTCAAAGTTACAAAATGACATTTGACACTCCATTTTTGGCAACTCCCCTCGGAGTTGCTCTCGTAACATTGATGAGGTTGGGATGCTATTTGATTTTAATTCAACTAGTTAGTGCACACGTGCATTGCACGTGGATTATTATAAATATAATGTATCATATATTACAACATTACACCATTTTTGTACCAAAAAAAAAGTCTCTCCATAACCTCGGAATGGTCATAAAAATCTTCTGGCGTTTCCTCAAACTCGAAATGGTCATACTCAAGCAAAATATAAGTATAAAAAAATATTGAAGGAAAAATTATTGAGAACTCCTATAATTTACCCTGACTTCAATGTGCAAAAGTGAAATATTAGCAACCAGTTTGTATGTATTGGTCACTATTGTTATTCTATCTTGAAATTCAAGGTGTAACAGTGAAATATGTTTGTAAATTATTTTTTGCAGAAAATCCTGGATCAATATAGGAAAGTTTCACGAATTTCAACATGTAAGTAGATACACAACTGCTAAAGTCTACAAATATTAATCCAAATAATTAACTAAATAAATTCATGTAAAAAACAAATAAAATTTTGAAAAAGGTGATATTGTCTAACACAAGCATAAACAACAAAATCAAAAATTAAAGTTGATGAGCAAACGTAGGTAATAGATAAGTAAAAAAACAACATAACTTGCCACAAATATCCAAGAAAAAAGACAAAACAAAGCAAAAGGGGAGGAGAAGTGAAATTTTGACGCTAAACATGGACGCAAGAGAAGAATTTAGAGAGATAAAGGATAACATCTTATTGAAGTAGTCAGTCCATAGTGTTTACCACAAGTGAGGGGAAAAACTTTTTTAAAATTTTTTGAATGGTATCCCATTATGGGAAATTTTCACAATTCACGACGGCCAACCTCCATATATAATGCATTTAAAGAGATTAATAACATAAAGGATGAGAGAAATATCTAAGAACTTATTTCCTCTCTCAACCCAATAAAGCAGATAACCAGTTTTTAATCTAAGAAATATGAATAGGTCAATGAAGATTTTCCACAAAAACAAAACTTAGTATATGTTTGATTATATTTTTTCTCTCGGCTTTCCATAGTATATCAATATTCATCATAGTTTGTAACCATAATCGGAAAATTACTTAAGGTCTTTAAAATCTACATATGAAGAATAATTAGAGGTGATCTTCCCCTTGCATGTTCAAAGCACAAATGTATCCTATAAATGGTTGTAAGTGAAGAATTCGATATATGTTGTATAAAGACGTACTCACAGAAATGAAAATGGTGAATTACTTCAACATATTTTTCTTTGGTAAGTGAAGTTCTTCAACATTGGTTTGGGCCATAGTTAGAAACCTCTGCAAGAAACTATTGAGGTGGTATAACTATAAAAAGAGCTTGTGAGAGCATCAATTATAGGAGGATATATAAGATTATCTGAAGCAAACTTATCAAATAAAACTAAAATGTCCTTTAATAAATGAAGGTTATTCAGAGAGTTATATAGGTGGATGAAATTGCTTTTAATTGAAACAAAGCGGATAATAGCCTCATAATCATCCAAGTTATGAATGAAACCGAAGTAAAAACACACATTAAACCCAACCATGCTACAAAGGGGGACAATATGTGAATCTGGAAACCGTGAATCAAGAGAGAAAGAAAGAGCAACCCTCCAACAGCTACCGTACGTGCTCTCTCCAGGTAAATGACACAAGTATCAAGTATTATCGGAGCAAGTTATTTAGTTCTCTCCAGGTAAATGATACAAGTATCAAGTATCATCGGAGCAAGTTATGGAGCACCGCAACCCACATTCTGTGTAGAGAAATGTCACAGTGTTATTCTTGGTGCGTGTTTCCATTTAATGGTTAGGAGGAGGAAACACTGGGATCATGGAGCAGAATTGGGTGCTATCAGTGGCTCAAGCCGAGCCTATGACGACATCCTGACTATATCTAGAAGAACCCTCCTAAAAAGAATATAGATTTCAATTAAGCATATGTACAAAGACAGCCTATAATACTATCTACGTCAATCAGCCAATGGTTGAACACCAGAAAAACAATTTATTGTTTACTACTAAATGTAGTTTGATTGGCAGTAACTTGGTTGTTTTCTCAAGTGGACTAAAACACATCAAGATACAGTGTATGTTTTTTTTGGTAATGTTGCCAGAAAGCAATCCCAGCTGAAATCATAATCTCCCTGATAGCTCTTTAACATCTTGTTATATCCTAATTTCAGATCCTCATAGCTAATATGAACCCTTGTTTTATGAATGTAGCGATCAATTGTTTATTTACAACTCATCAATATGTATAGTTAATTATAAATCTAAAATTATTTAAATGCAATATATAATAGAAGGATCTGATTAAAAATCAATATGACATGAAAGTTTTACTTAAAGATACCTCACTTAACCAATTCTTAGCCTTGCTTGATATTCAAACTTCACAGAGATGAATCGTCAAGAAGATATTGCAAGGTCTTTTTATCTCCTCATTGGGAATCTTATTAGCAAGAGTAGCACTACCATACCAAAGCCTCCTGTGTCAAAAATTGAAATGTTATACGTACATCACACAACGATTCCAAGAATTTGAACACACAAATACAATTGCATGAATTAAAAAATACAAATGACCCAAACAAAGGAAAGGCTAAAAATTAAGGAATCACAAAACTTTGACATTTTTTTGCTAACAAATATCAATTGAGATTAAGAAAAAATAGTATAGAAAACATAATTGAGAAGGAGTCACATAAAATTTGAATGTATATGAAAGAATCCTAACATTTCAAAAGTAAAACATTAATGAACTTAACTCGAGAGAGATCAGACAACGAAGTAAACCGGAGATTCAATCACCACATTGTGAGCCAAAATCCACCAAAAGCATGTTAATTCTGCAACGAAGAGAGGTAGGGGCAAAAGCTTTTGAGTTGGTGAAACAAAAGAATTTCTAAGAGTGACTGCTATAAATAAACCAACGTGATTAGTATCATGTGAAACTAGCAAGAATAGGAAAGGGCTGATTTGGTTCATCTTCCAATTTCTAGTATATTCATTGAAGGGAAATACTATGTATCCCAAATTTCTAACCAAAATTTTTATCCCAAATGAAGGGAGACCATTGGATGAGTGGGTCCCATCAACTTTTTTAAATGAGACCCACTGATCCAATGATCTCCCTTGATTTGGGATGAAAATTTGGGTTAGAGATTTGGGATACATAACATTGCTCTTCATTGAATACATCTGCATTAACTGATATCCTCACTATGTGTACCGCCTAAACAATATAAATTAGCCAACAAGGAATAAACTTAACAAGGGAAAAATGGAATTGCATCAGTCATTGTGTATTGAGATTGCTTGATGATATATAACATTGAAGATGTGGAGCGTAGAGAGCAGCCCAAAAGTCTACATGAGTATTACAAAAGAGATAATGTTGTCTTTACATTTTTTGTTAAGGTTAATTTAGTCAATCAAAAGTTTTTCACTTTTGTTGACATTTTATAGTAGTACTAGTTATTTCTCGTGCTTGAAGGCACGGAGTAATAAAAAAAAGATTAACATATTTGTATTCACACTCAAAATCAAATCGTAAACATAAAGGAGAGATTAAGAAATTTAAGCATCGATTGTAGTGGGAATGAGCGGTGGTGGGCGACAATGGTGATGGTGGGAGACGGTGATGGTTGTGGTGGGTAAGGCGATGACCGTGGTGATAGTAGCAGTCGTGGGTGGGAATGGTGATGGTGGTGGTGGGTTTTGAGTGACGATGATGGTAGTGACGGTGGAAGCGGTGGTGGTGGCGGTGGCAGTGGCAGTGGCGACGATGGTGGTGGTAATGACGGTGGTGGTGGCGGTGGTGACGACGGTGGTGGCGGTGGCGACGACTGTGATGGTGGCGGTGTCGGTGGCGGTGGTAACAGTGGCGGTAGTGGTGGCGGTGGGGGGCGACGGCGGTGGTGATGGTGGTGGCGATGGCGATGGTAGTGGTGGCGGCGGCGGTGGTGATGATAGAGGTAGTGGTGGGACGGTTTCAAACACTATTTTTTTTTTTAAAGTACTTATGAAAAATAATTTCTAGAAGTACTTATGAAAAATAATTTCTAGAAGTACTTTTAAAAAATCACTCCAAATACACTCTTAGATACCTATTTTTTCTATTAAATATGAGGTGTTAATATTAGCCGTTAGATTAATTTTAAAGTAAAATTTAAAGCGATCTCAACCGCGAATAGCAAAAGTCATTTTGTTTATCTTTTGAGATTTGAATTGTAAGCTAATTTATTATATAGATAGTGAAGGGGTTAGACCCCAGTGTTACACGTGTCCTGGCATTTAATGTGCTCACGTGAGGCTGAAAAGACTAAACACGTGCTTACAAATGAAGAATTCGTAAGTGTCCCTTATCCGATCCGAACAATGGAATAGCTCGGCTTGAACTCAGCCGAGCTATTGAATGAGATCAGCACGGCAAGAGAAAGGGCTGTCGTGCCAAACCGAGCTCGTTAACGGATCGGCAAACAGAGGATGTGCTCGGCATTAAGAAAGTCCGACATTTTCGAAAGCAGAAGATACAGAAAGATTTGCCTAAAACTTAGGCAAATCGGATGAACGAGATCTGCTAAAATAAAGGCATTCAGAGAAATTATTGGAGAAGGATTAGAAACTTCCCAAACTCAAACACTGAAAGAAAGGAAGGTGTGCCACCTTGCCTCTGAATTAACGGAAACCCTAAGGGGAATACAAGCTATAAAAGGAACGCGAAACCAAGGTGAAAGGTACGCTGAACTCTCCTAGTCTTCGCACAGTTCATATCATTCAAGTACTGACTTAAGCATCGGAGTGCCTTCGATCGAAGGACTTCGATCTTGGGCAGTTTGTTCGTTTTGCAGGGAGAAGGCCGGGAGATCAGGTTCAGAAAATCTCATAAATCATAACCCTTAATTTCATCTTGTCAGAGGTAATCTCTATTTTTTGCCTCTACATTTTGGCGCCGTCTGTGGGAAAGATCTTAATCTTTCGAACAAAAAGCTATAATGTCAAGACTCAGAAGCGCAGTTGGATCACCAAGGGGCAGTCCTCCCCTAGGCGATTCTGATCCTGCGTACGTTCCGACTGACAGCAATAGGAGGTTGCATGCAGTCAGAAACCCATCTGGGACCCCCGAAAGAGACGAAGCTTCTTCTGCGAGTTTCAAACCTTCGAAAAGCCGGAACCAGGGGGTTGAAAACCAAGGTGCTGAGGGGGAAAACCGTTCGTTAGCAAAGCTGATCCAATCGTTCCAGGACCGTTTGGACGCTCATGACAGTCTCTTCAAGAAATCGTATGCCAAGGAAAAGGATCTGATCAAGGAGAACAAAGAGTTGAAAGACAGACTAAACGAGATGACCAAAAAGGAAAAGCGCTCGAGAGAAGGCCGACGTGAGAGCCCGGAGAGAAAGCCTAGCCGTATCACAATAGCTGATGATGACAGATACCAACCAAAGAAGCCAAGGGTACACGAAGTGGACGCATGGAAACAATATATTAACGATGAGCTCAACAGCCGCTTGAGGAGACCAGAGCAAAGGTCGGCTAGGGACCTAGCCAGGAGAGCAACAGGGGAGTACGGAGACGGATGGGAGTCATCTCCATTCACCACATGGATTGAAAAGGGGCGAATCTCGAGTAAATTCACCGTCCCGAGCTTCAGATTGTACGACGGAAAGACAGATCCGTCCTCCCATATCAGACACTTCAGACAGCTCATGACCGTCCATAGAAGAAACGAGCCGCTGTTGTGCACTATCTTCCCTAGCAGCCTAGGGGAGTCGGCCATGAAGTGGTTTGACAGCCTGCCGAGGGGAACAATTGATGGATGGGCCCAGTTAGCCGAGCAATTCACGGCTCGGTTCATCACCAGTAGCAAGCAGCCGAAAGATGTTGGAGCTTTACTCACACTAAAAAAGAACAATACCGAGACACTGCGTGAATACGCTCATCGATACTGGGAGACAATGAACGAGGTCGAGGGATGTAATCCTGAAATTGCGGTTGCGTCATTCAAAATGGGATTGCCAAAGGAGAACCCTCTCTATCAGTCGCTTACCAGGAGACCGGCAATAGACTTAGAAGAACTCATGGCGCGGATCGAGAAATACGCCAAGGTCGATGACGACCTGACCAGGGAAGTGGTGAAGGAGCAACCGAACAGGAGGCAGTTCGGTAGAGAAAGGCAATCAGAGCCGAGCAGAGAAGGAGGAAGGAAGGCTGAAAAGGATGGCTTTCCCCAAAGGTCGTCCTTCCTAGGGGTGAACACGGTGTTCAAGGAGCCTATTTACAAAATATTGGGGCAGATCAAAGAAAAGCCTTTTTTCAAATGGCCGAGCAAGCTAATGGGAGACCCTTCTAAAAGGAACCCTAATTTTAGGTGTTCATACCATAAGGACGTAGGTCATAAGACAGAGAACTGCCGACACTTGAAACAACATTTGGAGGAGTTGGTGCAGGCTGGGCACCTAGCAGAGTTCATCGAAGGTGGGCGAAAGGCAGAGGAAGGAATGACCGAGCAAGCTGGGGAGCGCAACACCCCAACGGGAGTAATTGATGTGATCCACGCCGCAACTAATCCCCAGATGTCCACCAATAACTCTGCTCGGGCCTACATTCAAAAGGCAGCAAAGGAAAGGGAGGTTTACGAGTTGAGAATGACACCCGAGGTCACCAATAAAAGAATCAAATTAGAGGAATCAGCCGAGGCAATATGCTTTACCGAACAGGATTTGGTCGGCGTTCACCAGCCTCATAACGATGCCCTAGTCGTCACCCTTCGGATCGCTAACTTTGATGTCAGAAGAGTTCTAATCGATCCAGGGAGCTCTTCAGAGATAATGTATTGGGATTTGTTCCAGAAGCTCGGGCTCAAGAATCACGACCTCAAGCCGTCAAACACGCCACTCATTGGCTTCAGTGGAAAAACAGTACTTCCTAAAGGGAGGATCACGCTTCCAGTAAAAACAGGACCAGTTTGCGTGATGACTGAGTTCCTGGTTGTGGACACAGTCTCGGCATACAACGCGATAATGGGGAGATCCTGGCTGCATGACATGAGGGTCGTGCCCTCAACATACCACCAGATGCTAAGATTCCCGTCGGCTGATGGAATAGTGAACGTTCGTGGAGATCAAGTCAGTTCCAGAACCTGCCTTTTGACCTCGGTTAAGACAAGGGATCCGTCCCGAGAACCTGGCTCGGTCGAGGAAAGTGAGAAATAGCAATTAAACACTGACAGCACGGTCAATCTAGATGACGTAGCTGTCAAAGGAAGTCCTGACCAACCTTTGAGATCAGAAAATGAAATTACAGAGCGAACCATCGAAGACTTGACAAAAGTACCTCTAGACAAGAATGGAGACCCAGAAAAGTATTTTATGGTGGGGGCAGCACTCAGTACCGAACAGAGGGTAGAGTTGGTAGAACTATTGCAGACATATGCCGATGTATTTGCATGGAATACTAATGATATGCTCGGAGTACCTCCCGAGTTGGCGTGTCATCATTTGAATATCAATCCGAGTAGTAGGCCGATCAGACAGAAACTGAGGAGATCGTCGCCGCAGCACCAGGAGGCAGTAAAAGAGGAGGTGGCACGGTTGCTGGAGTCCAAAGCGATAAGGGAAGTTAAATACCCGACTTGGCTGTCGAACACAGTGGTGGTCAAGAAAAAGAATGGTAAATGGAGGGTGTGTGTCGATTTTACAGATCTGAATAAAGCTTGTCCGAAGGACAGCTTTCCACTGCCAAAGATAGATCAGATGGTGGATGCAACAGCGGGGCACGAGCAGATGAGTTTCCTGGACGCTTTCAGAGGATATCATCAGATCCCTCTCGCCGAGGAGGACCAGGAGAAAACTGCCTTCATAACCCCAGAAGGGACGTATTGCTATAGGGTGATGCCGTTCGGACTCAAGAACGCCGGGGCAACATACCAGAGGTTAGTAACCCGAATGTTTTCAAATATGCTTGGTCGTACTGTTGAGGTTTATATTGATGATATGGTAATAAAGAGTAAAAAGGCCAGTTCCCATTGTGCCGATCTCAAGGAGACTTTTGAGGTCCTCCGAAAGTATAACATGAAGTTGAACGCATCCAAGTGCGCGTTCGGTGTGGGCTCCGGGAAGTTTTTAGGATTTCTTGTTACACACCGCGGAATAGAGGTAAGTCCCGAGCAGGTAAAGGCAATTACCGAGTTATAGTCACCTCGGACGGTTAAAGAGGTCCAGCGATTGACCGGCATGGCTGCAGCGCTCGGGAGATTTATATCCCGAGCCTCTGACAAATGTAGACCCTTTTTTCAATCCATTAAAGGGCAGAAAGGGGCGCATTGGAACCAGGAATGTGAAGAGGCTTTTGCAAGACTAAAGGAGTATTTGGCATCCCCGCCGATCTTATCCACTCCCTTACTCGAGGAGAATCTATTCCTTTATTTGGCTGTATCAGAACAGGCTGTCAGCGGAGCTTTAATGAGGAATGATGATGACAAATTTAAACCTATTTACTATGTGAGTAAGGTGCTCTTAGACGCAGAATCAAGGTACACCTCGTTGGAGAAATTGGCACTGGCGCTGGTTAGCTCGGCAAGAAAGCTTAGACACTACTTCCAGGCCCATCAAATCACAGTCCTAACTGACCAGCCGCTTAGGTCACTCTTCCTGAAAGCCGACCTGTCTGGGCGTATTGCCAAATGGGCAGTTGAGCTAGGGGAGTTTGACATCCGATTCGAGCCGAGGAAAGCCATCAAGGGACAGATAGTTGCAGACTTTATTGCTGAATTTCAGCCAGAAAGATCCCAGGAAGGAGCCAAAGATAATAAACTAGCAGAACTCGACGGCAACTGGACTCTATCAGTTGACGGTTCCTCAAACCAGAAAGGCGCAGGAGTTGGCATCATTCTTGTTAGTCCAGACGGGTGCATACTGGAGAAAGCAATAAGGTTAGGATTTGGCGCTTCCAATAATGAGGCAGAGTACGAGGCCTTGATAGCTGGTGTAAGACTGGCAAGTGAGCTCGGGGCGTTGAGGCTCCAAATATTTTCTGACTCACAGTTAGTAGTGAATCAGATAATAGGGGAGTACATGGCTAAAGATGAAAGAATGATAGCATATCAGGCAGTTGCGGAGAAAGAATTGAGCAAGATAACAGAGTACTCAATCCAGCAAGAAAGTGCCGAGCAGGCCATAACTTCTAGAGAATCGAACAAGTAAACTGTTCCTATAAGGAACCGAACTCTAGCAAGTGCCGAGCAGGCCATAACTTCTAGAGAATCGAAGGAGTAGACTGTTCCTATAAGGAACCGAACTCTAACAAGAAAGTGCCGAGCAGACCATAACTTCTAGTGAATCGAAGGAGTAGGCAGTTCCTATAAGGAACCGAACTCTAGCAAGAAAGTGCTGAGCAGGCCATAACTCCTAGAGAATCGAACAAGTAAATAGTTCCTATAAGGAACCGAACTCTAGCAAGAAAGTGTCGAGCAGGCCATAACTTCTAGAGAGTCGAATTAGTAAATAGTTCCTATAAGGAACCAAACTCTAACAAGAAAGTGCCGTGCAGGCCATAATTCCTATGAGTCAAACAAGCAAAAAGTTCCTATGAGGAACCGCTCACTTAAAATGACGAGCTCTTTGGATAGACTAAATGGACAAAACTATTAGAGTGATTGTTCATATTTGATCAAATTATATATACTAAAAAACAAATATCCTCAAAATCAAAAAGTTACTTGCATTAAAACTTCAAAAAAGTTGTTATAATAAAAGGTCATTACATCCAGAAACCCAAAAGAGATTGTAACAGAAGAAATTGTAAACTTTCTCAAGTACTTTCAGGAGGCTGAGATGAGCTAGGAGGGGAGTGCTGGGAATAAAGCTCGGACGAAGAAGGGACCCCAGCAGCGATCAGTGCAGCATGCCAACCCTTGCTAAAGAACGCATCCTTCAGCTGGGGAATCTGCAAAGATAGATCGTTCTCTGCTTTTTCAACCCCTTCATCATAGGCGGCATCTTCTCTAACTTTTGCCTCGGCTTTGAATTTATCGAACTCCTCAAGGATACTGGCATAGTCAAGTTGGGACTGGGAAAGCTCCAAGATGGCTTCATGTTCAGAATCCTTAAGTTTGCCAATATCTGCTTTCAGCTGGCGGTTCTCCTCGGTAAGGCTCTGATTGTCAGCCTGCAGAACCTTAGCCTCTTCACAGACTTTGGCATACTCTTCATCTATCGACTCCTTCTTGGCGAGCGCTGAGGCCCGAGCATGGATTGCATCTCTCATAGCCTTATCCTTCCTCGCTATCCTGGCCCCGACCTCGTGCACTTTTTGAAGACCCTGTAAGTTGGGGAGCAGAAAAAGGCTAAGTTTAACTTACAAATTTTGCCAAAGAGAGAAGACAAAAACTTACCAACACTATGTGCTGAATTGCTTGGCGGGACACTTCGTCATCAGTCAGTGCCTCATTCATAGCAAGGTCCCGAGGCAAAATAACCCCCCTGGCGATCCCAACTGCGACATTGAAGTCTTCAATGGCAGAGTCCTTGGTTGTGATCTCTTTCTTTTTTGATCTAAGAACAGGACGGAAAGGGGTCTCAGATGGCTTTGGAGAAGCACTCGGTTCGGCTTCAGCGGTCCTTCGCCTTTTAAATGCTGGGGCCTCCGCGAGCTCAAAGAGCGAGTCATCTTCGGGTGCAGGGGACTGAACAAGATTCAAAGGCTCCAATCCCTCTGGTATCAAAAGATCCGTTGTTCTAACTAAGTCTGGTGCTTCGCTGCTCGGACCGACCTCAGCAGCTGATGGAACATCTTCAGCAGGGACCTCGGCATCGGCATCGTCCAGTACAGTTATCGAAGGTATGACGGGTGGAGGAGTAGGATCAGAAGGTAGGCTCGGTTCAACAGTAGACAGGAAATCCAGGAAGTTCTTCACGGTTCTGCGCCCAGAAGCAGCAAGGGAAGACTTCTTGCGGGCTCGTGGGGTTTGCTCCCTAGCAGCCTGGATGGCTTCCCGATCTGCTGCCAGTGTGGCATTGGGACGGTTCGGCACCGCAATAAAAGACGAATAAGTCGGGACATAACCGAGCAGAGTATGAGCGGCTCGGCAAAACAGAGTTTCATTGAAATCCCAGACCCTCTGAAGTTGATCTAACTTAACAGAGGAGTCTGGGACTCTACCCTTCACAGTCTCACCTGCACAAAAACAACAGCAAGACAAGAATTTGAAAAATGAGTAATAAAAGAAGCAACTCAAGTAGAGCGAGACATCAAATACCTGGCATGCCCTCTTCATAGGGACAACGATAGGATGGTGCAACTCCGGCAGCGTACTCCCAGTTCCCAGACACGAACACAATGTCGTTCTCATGGCCCTTGTTGGAATCTGGAAGATGGGTGACCAGATACCGATCCTTCTTCCTTACAGATAGATAGAAGCTGTCCCCTGCTGCCTTCAGAATATAGCAGTAGAGGATCTCCCATAGCCCAAGGCTTAAACCTAAGACTTTGTTCAAAGAAGCTACCCCCATGACGATCCTGAAGAGATTCAGGCAGCACTGAAGAGGGCACAGTTTGGCAGCTGACAACACCCAGATGAGAAGGGGGTCAAGAGGGAATCTCACCCCCCCTTCAGTGATGGCCCTAGTGGGAATGGGGATTGATTCCCTCGTACCTACCAATGGTTCATCCCTCCCGGCAACCCTGACCTCCACGTCATCAGGGATGTTGTACTTAGTTCTGAATGCTGGGATATCCGAAGGCTGAAGAGGAGCCATTGACGAAGACAGGGCACGCAAGGATGAACACAGAATGAAAAAGATGCAAGAGAGGGAGTGAGCAAAGCAAGAAGTGCAGAGTGTACAAAAAGAAAGAAAAGGCGGTTTATATAGGAGAAGAATTTCAAAAGACAGATTGCGTACAATGAATGTACCGCCAAAACTGAGAGACGCAGAGCCCAAGACAATAATGATTAAGAAGGAAAACGGCTGACAGACGAAGAGAACGTCTGTCAGACGTTTTCTGGGGGCAAATGAAGGGGTTAGACCCCAGCGTTACACGTGTCCTGGCATTTAATGTGCTCACGTGAGGCTGAAAAGACTAAACACGTGCTTACAAATGAAGAATTCGTAAGTGTCCCTTATCCGATCCGAACAATGGAATAGCTCGGCTTGAACTCAGCCGAGCTATTGAATGAGATCAGCACGGCAAGAGAAAGGGCTGTCGTGCCAAACCGAGCTCGTTAACGGATCGGCAAACAGAGGATGTGCTCGGCATTAAGAAAGTCCGACATTTTCGAAAGCAGAAGATACAGAAAGATTTGCCTAAAACTTAGGCAAATCGGATGAACGAGATCTGCTAAAATAAAGGCATTCAGAGAAATTATTGGAGAAGGATTAGAAACTTCCCAAACTCAAACACTGAAAGAAAGGAAGGTGTGCCACCTTGCCTCTGAATTAATGGAAACCCTAAGGGGAATACAAGCTATAAAAGGAACGCGAATCCAAGGTGAAAGGTACGCTGAACTCTCCTAGTCTTCGCACAGTTCATATTATTCAAGTACTGACTTAAGCATCGGAGTGCCTTCGATCGAAGGACTTCGATCTTGGGCAGTTTGTTCGTTTTGCAGAGAGAAGGCCGGGAGATCAGGTTCAGAAAATCTCATAAATCATAACCCTTAATTTCATCTTGTCAGAGGTAATCTCTATTTTTTGCCTCTACAGATAGATAGCTGCTACTTATCCTTATCCGGATAAGAACACGCGTCGCGTTCCCGTCTATATTTAAGAGTAGAAAGAAGAGACAGCCCAACCAACCAAGAATAAGAAGAAAAAAAAAAGTAACAGCAGGTGGAGGATGACATTTTCAACCGAACCAATCATCATCATCATCACTACTCACCTTCTCCTCCTCTTCACAGTCGCCGCCGCTTCATCACTCTCATCTCCGGTTCTGGTGGCATCGCCATCCGATTCAATCACCGCAGCAACAGACCCAACTCCGACCCCGTGGCCCTACCAATTCCACTCCATTCTCTTCGTCAACTACAGCGGAGCTCTCAGCATCATCGATCTTTGGTACGACTGGCCAAACGGTCGCAACTTCAACATCGTACAGGACCAGCTGGGCAAGCTTCTCTACGATCTCGAATGGAACAACGGCACTTCTTTCTTCTACACTTTGGGCTCCACCCAAACGTGTAGGTCCGCACAGCTCGAGGTTGGGATTCTTCGACCTAATTGGCTCCACGGGGCCAACTATCTGGGTCAGCGACAAGTGGATGGCTTCCTCTGCAATGTCTGGGAGAAGGTCGACTTCATTTGGTACTACGAGGACGTTCTCACCAAAAGGCCTGTCGGTTGGGTCTTCTACACTGGTAATTCTACTATACTTAATGCTAATTATCATGATACAATTCCAAAGTAGTGCATTTGTTTGGTTTCTCTGAAGAATTTTGATTTTGAATTTGTTTTTTCATTTCATCTCAAGATTTAGTTCCGTTCATCAATATTTTATCAGATAATTATGCTTTTGGTAACTGGGTTCTACTTCTACGTTGTGGTGCATGCCTTATTAATTTATTTTTATTGCGATAGGTTGTTTTTTCTCTCAATCTTAGTTATGTGCCACTTAAATATGCATAAGTTTGTTTAGAAGTGCAATAACATAAACATCTAGATTAATTACAGAGAACACCCTTTACTTTGGGCTGGTTACACTTCACAGCAGTTTATATTTTGATTGCAGAATTTTGCGAAAAATCCCTTGAATAAAAGAAAAAAAAAACCCCGAGAAAATGATATAGAGATGTTTGGAGAAGCAGAATAATGGGGAGGAGAAATTGTGTGTGCTTGTTGAGAGAAAGAGAGAGAGAGAACCGGAGAGACTTGTGTCGAAGTGACCATTTGCAAATTCGGGAACGGGTGGTTGATTGGTGAAGAAGGAAAAAAAAAAGAGTGGAGTTATACGAGTAGGACAATGAGCAGTGTGTTAACATCAATATCCACCCTTCTACATAGTTATACAACTTAATGGACATTTTGTGGAATGCAGTACCAAACCTTCCGAAAAAACACATCTTACTTTGTAAAGCCCGTCTTCCCACGTCCACAGCCTGCACGAAACTACATACAACCCTACTCAAGAAGTTACTAAAGAAGCAAAATTCATGGCAAAACCAATGACACAAAAAGACAACCATTTTTCCCACAATTTTTCTTTGTTTTTGCAAGAAAATAGATAAAAGAGTAACCATAGTCACAAGCTACCATTGTCATATCCAACTTCTCAACCAATATGGTGAAGTTAATGACTAATGCCCATGGTGATTGTAGTTAGAGGTGGGATTTGTAGTGAGTGGGCAAAAGACAATAGAAGATGAAGAAGGAACTGATGTAGAAAAGAGTGGGTATATTTCCCATTTTATACCATAAAATTATTTTTAAAAATGGGCAGCCCAATTACGTGATCTATTTTTGTGAGCAAAAGTTGTCACATTTTTTAGTTTTACCTACGCATTTAAGGATGCTTAGTATCACAAATAAAAGCTGGAGCTGAAGTGTGATCAGCCCAAAAAATGAGAAGGTTCTTTGTAGTTAACCCTTACAATTTATTCTATCACCTTCAATTTATATCTGTACATGTAGTTTTAGGTGATAACCTTTTGTTGTAAACTAGGGACGGAATCAGGATTCTATCCCAAAAAAGTTCAAACAATGATATAGATAAAAATTTTATTAACTAAATAAACAGTCATACAAAATCTATCAAAACTAACTTTCATATAATACAATTGTAAAAATTAGTATTGGTCATAAAATCTAAAGATATCAGTTCTTACCATCTTGAAAAAATAGTTTGCGACAGTGTCATGATCTTTTCATTTCCCCATTATGATATTATGTAATTACTTGAAAATAATTTATTTTCACAAGTAATAGTTTCATACGGTAAGATAAAATTGAGTCGTGAGTCAACATATTACCTTTTGATATAAACCACATTTATAATCTAGTTTTGTAAAATTTTGCACTTTTTTTAACTTACGTTGATCATCAAACTCATCCAACCAAATATCTTCAGTTATAAAACCATTCATGGCTTACATCCCCATTTGGCTATTAAATATCAATTTATTGGTCTTTTCAAATGCACTAAGTAAATTGTCTATGCATAATATTTTTTAGAACCTAAGGAAGGGAAAATATTGATAGAATCAAGGAAAGCTCAAGGAATCTCAGAGAGGAAGAAGATAGAGAACAGAATGAGGAAAAACATATTTTGAGTTTCTATTCAATCAATCTTATTTGCAAAGATTACAAGCCTATAAATAGGACAAGCTATACCTCATCATACAACAGTGTAGTTGAGTTCTAGCTCAACATTTCTTACTCTTAACAGACTTAACAACCTAACAGAATACTAACTAACTTCTATAATCTTGGTATGTGTTATGAGCCTCCCTTAAACTTATGGAGAAGCATGAACCACGAGTTTGTCCCTGAACTTGATGAAGTTAGCAGTAGTAAGACCCTTGGTGAACACATCTGCAATTTGATCTTGTGTTTAGACATAATGAACTGATAAATCTTTGCGTACCACCTTCTCTCGAATGTAATGAAAGTCAATAGCAATATGCTTGGACCTGGCATGAAACATAGGATTTGAAGTTAAGGCCATGGTTGATATATTGTCACACCAAAGTTTAGGAACTGTGGGAAGATAAACATGAAGATCACAGAGCAAAATTCGTAACCAAGATAGTTCTGCAGTAGTGGAAGCCAAGGACCTATATTCTGCTTCAGTAGAGAATCTAGTCACTGTGGATTGTTTCTTGGTAGCCCAATGAATAGGATTGTTGCCCAGATATACTATAAAGTCAGTTGTTGATCTTCTATCCAGTGGATCCCCAACCCAATCAGCATCTGCATATGCTGTAAGAGAAAGATTGCTCTTTACATAAGTAAGACCATAGGATGAAGTGCCTTGAAGATATCTAAGGATCCTCTTGATTGTTGCATAGTGGACATCAGTTGGACAGTGCATGAATTGACAGGCATGATTTACAGCAAACTGAATGTCTGGTCTGGTAAAGTTAAGTACTGAAGTGCTCCCACAACACTTCTATAAACTGTAAGATCAGGAAGTAATGTACCATCTGTTTTGCTTAGTCTTGTAGCAGAAACACATGGAGTTTTACAGCTCTTGCAAGTAGACATGTTTGTCTTGTGAAGAAGATCCTTAAAATACTTCTCTTGACTGATAAACAGTCTAGTAGATGTGTGTTTAATCTCCAATCCTAGAAAGAAATGAAGAGGACCTAAGTCCTTCATTTCAAACTCTGTATGCAGGTGGGAAACAAGATTCTGGATATATGAAGGATCATTCTCAGTGAGAATGATGTCATCTACAAAAAGAAGCAGCAATGTAAGAGATGATCCATTCTTTCTAACAAACAGAGAAGGATCTGCTATTGAAGCATGGAAGGCACAAGTGTAGAGATGAGATGTGAACCTCTCAAACCAGGCTCTGGGAGCTTGTTTGAGTCCATAAATGGATTTGTGGAATTTGCAAACATAATGAGGTGCTGTTTGATCAAGAAAACAAGGAGGTTGAGCCATATACACATTTTCCTTTAAAGTGCCATGCAAAAAAAATATTTTTGACATCCTGTTGTTGTAGTTTTCAGCCATATGTAGCAGCCAAAGACAAAATAACCTTGACTGTGGAATGCTTAAACTATAGGACAAAAAGTCTCATCATAGTCAATTCCTGGTTCTTGGTGATAACCTTTAGCCACTAGTCTGGCTTTGTATCTTGCAATGGAGCCATTTGCATTGTACTTTATTCTATAAACCCATTTAGAACCTATAAGATTTTGATTAGGAGTGGGGGGAACCAAAGACCAGGTGTCCTGTTGCTTCAAGGCTGAAAACTCTTTAGACATGGCTTTTCTCCATTCTGGAGATTTGGCAGCAATTGTATAAGAGGTTGGTTCAGTCATAGGAGCAGTAGCAAGGAAGACTTTCTTCTTGAAAATACCATGCTTGGATCTGGTTTGCATGGGATGAGTATTAACTGAGGGAGGTTGTGCAGGTGTGGGTAATGGTGGAGCAACTGGAACTGAAGAGGGCACAAGATCTGAAGATGGTAAAGACTCAGTGGATGTAGAAGTCTGAGTAGTAATAGGTGTTTGATTTGGTGAAGAAGAAATAGGTACTGAAGACAGAGGGTAATAGGGGGAGAAGATGCTGAGGGCTAATTATAAAAATAAAGAGGAGCAGAACACAAAACTGAAGATGTGTGATATGGAGGGGAAGAAGAGGATGAAACATTAGTAAAGGAAAAAGTTGTTTCATCAAATAGTACATGCCTAGAGATGTACATTCTCTGTATGGGAATATGATAACAAAAGTAACCTTTATAATCTGCTGTATAACCAGGAAAAACACAAAGCTTAGATTTAGGCTAGAGTTTCTGAGAATTATAAGGTCTAAGCAGAGGAAAACAGGAGCAGCCAAAAACCTTGAGAAACAGGTTATCAGGTTTAGTGCCAAAAAAAAGTTTAAAGGGAGATTTATTAGAAGTGTTTGAAGTCTATTAATAAGATAGACTGCTGTGAAAAAATCATGAACCCAAAATTTGAGTGGAACTGAGGCCTTAAATATGAGAGAAACAGCAGTTTCTACTATATGTCTGTGTTTTTTCTTAGCAACTCCATTTTGCTTAGGAGTGTGAAGACAAGATTTTTTATGAGAAATACCATATTGCTACAAAAAACACTTCAAAGGATGACTGACAAACTCACCACCTCCATCAGATCTGATAATCTTTTGATTTTATAACTGAGTAAGTTTTCAATATAAGGCTTGAACTGACAAATTATCTGGTAAACTTCAGATTTTTGAGCAAGAGGATACAACCAAGTGAATTTGGAGTTGAGCAAGAGGATACAACCAAGTGAATTTGGAGTAATTGTCTATAAAAGAAATATAGTATCTATAGCCATTACAAGAAAGTTCAGGAGCAAGACCCCATACATCTGTGTGCATTAATTCCAAAGGGAAGAGTGAAACTGTGTGTGAAATAGGAAATGGCAGCCTAGACATTTTGCCAAAAATGCAATGTTCACAATTACAAGACTTATTTGAAGTAGATTTAAAAGGCAGAAAAGTAGACAAAACTTGCTGAAGTATAGAATGAGATGGATGTCCCAATCAATCATGCCAAAGTGGATGTTGAACACGACTACCCAGATTTGCAATTATTGAAGAAAGCTGAAGTAAAGCTTGGATGGGATATAAGCCATTAGTACTCTTTCCTTTGTATAGAAGAGTGCCCGTTGCTTTGTCTTAAATAAAAGAATTCATGCTCATCAAAGGTGGTTTGGCAATGGTTAGTAGCACACAATTTATGGATAGAAAGTAAGTTGGATGAAAGTGAAGGTACATGAAGTACATTACTTAAATTAAAAGTGTGTGAAGATGTGGGAAGAGTAGATTGACCTGTGTGGGAGATAGGTAAACCCTGTCCATTACCAATTGTGACCAAATCCTCACCAACATAGTCTGTAGGAAATGATAAATTGTCAAAGTCTGAAGTAAGATGATTTGTTGCTCCAGAATCTGTGAGCCAGATATTTGGATTGGAGATAGAAGAATCAGAAGAAGCTGCCATAGTGGTGAGATTTGGAGATGGATGATTGCCTTGATAAGCAAAGTTCATGCGATGGTAGCAGTCAGGAACCACATGACCTGCTTTATTGCAGATTTGACAGATAGGTCTAGATTGATTTCTGGAGGAGTTTGACCGGTTGTAATTGCCTGTGTTGTGTTTGTCAAAATTGCTAGATGAACCATTGAATTGAGAATCAAAACCATAGTTTTGATTGTTTGATCTGTAGCAACCACCGCCACGATTGTTAGACCAACGACCTCTACCTCTTCCTTGGTTATTCGAATGCCTGCCTCTATTTGATGAGAAATTGTTATTTTTCTGCTGTGTAGCTGCCATAGCTGAGGGAGCCAGTGTGGTTTGATGCATTGCTTCAATAGAATGCTCTTTTGCTCTCAGAAGAACATGAAGATCTTCAAGACAAAGAGGTTGTTCACGTGTTTAGTAGACAAACCATTAAGAGTGTAGATTAACATGTCTTCATCTTCAACAAGCACAGAAGCAGCTGCAATTTTGTCACGAAACTCTTTGAGCTTTTGCACATAAATGTCTATATAGAATCTGAGCCTTTTTTCACTGTTTGCTGACTTGATTTGAGCTAAAGAATATTGGCTCTAGTAAGAGAAGATAATCTTCTTTCTAGTGCAATCCAGATATTATGAGAGGTTGTGTAGCCAATCACGTGTAAGAGTAGAAGGTGAAAGCGTTGCATTGAGCAATGTAATGAGGATATGACCTTGAGTCAGCCATGCCTGATACAGAGGATTTAGATTTGTAGTTACAATGCCTTCAGCATTGCGAAGAAATTGTTCTGGACAGGGAATTGATCCATCCACATGACCTAGGAGAGAATGTGCTCTCAAAATTGCAGAGACTTGATATTTCCATGGCACAAAGGTTGTGGAATCCAGACGAATCGAAATCAAATTACAAATGTTTGATAGAAGGAAGATTGGAGACTGTGACATTGAAGTACTCAACGAAGCTGTTGAGCTAGGACTCGAAGAAGTCTGAGGAGTAGTAGAAGAAGAATCAGCCATTGAGATATTAATCTCTTGTTATTGGCTCTCATACCATGATAGAACCAAGGAAAGCTCAAGGAATCTCAGAGAGGAAGAAGACAGAGAACAGAATTAGGAAAAACATATTTTGAGTTTCTATTCAATCAATCTTATTTGCAAAGATTACAAGCCTATATATAGGACAAGCTATACCTCATCATACAACAGTGTAGTGAGTTCTAACTCAGCATTTCTTACTCTTAACAGACTTAACAACCTAACAGAATACTAATTAACTTCTATGATCTTGCTATGTGTTATGAAATATAACCGGGCAAATCAGTTTAGTAAGTTCAAATCAAAACTACTTAGGAGTGGCTACATGTATATTCAACTAATTAGCAATTATTCTATCCATCCGATCATTCTACAGACCCCCTATTCCATGATATTCAAGAATTCAACTAATTAGCAATTACTTCCCAAGAAAATATAATTAGCAGATTTTGAGGAACCAATTAAAGACCTTTGAGAAAAAATCTCTCACTCACGGTAGGTAGAGAGAGTCTTTGTATTTGACATATATAGAAAGATTACAGAATGTATTCTGCCAAATTAATGGATATGTACTGTAAAACAAAAAGATAAGAAAGAGATAGGATAAGATGTTATCTATCCATTAAGCTGAATTTAAAATCCATTCTATCACCAATTTCATCTCAGAGCGAATGATTACTGATTTGGTTGCAGAATAAATAATAGATTTAACCAAAATCTGTTCACAATAACAATTATAATAGAGGAAAAATATGTGTATCCACATGTATATATTATATCAAAAATAAAAGTAATATATTAGTAAATAAAGAATTATGTTATGAGCTAACATGTGACCCTGGTGAAATATTCTACATAACTATCTTGAAAATAATAGACCTATGTTGAAGATATTATTCAAAGTTTCATTTTTTGTTGGTACACAGTTTGTTGACCAATGGAAGTTATAGAAAACTTGAGGCAGCATATTTCTACTCATAGATTATATTTTTCTCATGTGGCGTTTTAATGTCATTGAAGTGTATGAAGATGTTCTTAAAAGTTCTCATTTCCTTGTAGTTGTATATCTTGGTTTTGCAACTTCATATGACAGAGCTTCGATTTTTTTCCTGTATCTGATTTTGAAATTGAAGGCACGCTGCAAATGCACTCCAATTTTGTCCTGATTTATGTTGAATGTGCCGCACTTGTTTGTTGTTTCGTTCTCTAGTTATTGTTGTGATTTATGCAGGAAGGACTATTCATGTCATGACATTTGAAGTGGGAGCTGTGCTTGAGGATGTGAAATGGCAAGCCCCTGCATATTGTTTTGAGAACAAAGATGTGGCCGTGCCGAAAGCAGTCTACGACGTAGATATCGGTCTTCAAGAACTTCTAATGGATGGAGTTCTGAGAGGCTCAATGCAGTTCTGAATGCAATATTTTGCTTGTAATTTTGTGTTTTATCAAAATAAATTATTTACCAAGCAGCTCACTATATTTAACACTAACACTGAAATCAATTCAAAATCGTATGTGCAGAAATCCCGGGCGTGTTTGGTTAGGTTTTTAAAAACTGTTTTTTGTTCTCAAAATTTCAAAAATACCCAAAACTTGTTTGTTTAGTTTTTTGGTTCTCTAATTTTTTGAAAATTTTGGGAATTGAGATATGATTTTAGAAAACAACAAAATGATGTTTTCATTGTTTTCTAAGGCAAAATGAAAACAAGGAAAATAACCTATCTCCAAATTAATGAGGTCTCTCCTTCGAGTTTCATTGGAGACAAAAAAAAGAGACTGTTTCATTTTCTCCAAAACTGCCTCACTGAGCTCCCCCTCAGTCTGTTCATTCTTCTTCTCCACCTCTCTCTCTCTCTCTGTTCATTCTTCTTCTCCGCCTCACTGAGCGTCCGTGTGTGTGTCTCTCTGTCTCTATTTGTTGTGGTTGTTACCCAGCAGTTGTGCTGTTGTCTTCGATGGTGGTTGTGAGTTTTAGGTGGTGGTTGTGGATTCGGTGGTGAGTCTGGGTTTTGGTAGTGGTTGTGGGTTTCGGTAGTGGTTGTGGGTTTTGGTGGTGAGTCTGGTTTTTGGTGGTGGTTCTGGGTTCGGTGGGTCACTGTGCTTTGGTGGTGATTGTTCACTGTGCTTTGTGGGTTTCGGTGGTTCACTGTGCACAGTGAAAGAGATGCACAGTGGGTCTTGATGCACAGTGAAAGAGAGAGACAGAGAGAGGAGATGGAGATTATTATCCAAACAAATTTTTATAATTTTTGTTCTTTAAAACTATTTTTAAAAATATACAACCAAATAGGTTTTGCAACTTAACAATTTTTAAAAACACTTTCTTAAAACTCTTCATAAAAACAGTTTTTGGATATTATTTTTTGAGATGCAAACTAAATAGACCCTATTTTTTTCTGTTTTTCTGTTTCAGAGGCTTTATTTAATCTTAGCATTGTCTACGCGGGGTTGGTCTAATTACATGTATGCCCCCTGCGGGGGGGGGGGGGGGGGGGGGGGAGATCACGTTATCAAATCCTGTCAATCTCATGGGATACCTATATAGACTATGTTCTGGAGTTGCCTGAGTCTTGTGGTTGGTCATGTGCCCCGTGTTTTACTTATTTACTTCATGCAGAAATTTCATTGAAGATTTGAAGTCTTAATAATAATATCTATCTTTTTGTACATATGTTAGTCCTAAATATGTTCTGCTCCGGATTATGATTGATTGATGCATGGCTTGCAATCTATCTAAATCAATTAATTAAGGTGTCTGGTGGGGACCATGGGAGATTGTATCAGCTAACCACCTGTAGCCCCACTTCACCCGCTATCATAAATGGTTCTTCATTGTACTGCCATCTAATTGTGGTGGATGAAATTATAATTGCTTGCTGACAATACATAATCAATATTGTATACTACATTTTTGGCGTGGAGTCTGATAATGTTGTTTTTCATTGATTTTATTGTGAAGCAGAAGGCGGTTTATTCTTATGGATGGTATTCCTGCACAATAGCACACTGCAGTCATCAAATAATCACATGGGAGACAATTCCTGATTGTTAGGATGATGCCATAATTATATAATTATACTGGTTGCCTATAACAACTAATACATAGGAGGAACATAACAAAATTGAAGTCTGTTTTTCACATAGTGATGCAATGTCTCCATACAATTCCAATACAAAGGGAAACTATTTACTACTGAGTTGTACATTTGCTCGCTCCCCCATCTCAATCACCTGCTTTACTCTATATTTATACCGTTGTGCTGCATACAGGAAAGCGCAGAAATTGATGATACTCAGAGCCGTAAGAAGCCAATAGAAGTAGTCAAACCTTCCTGTATTTATATTCTGGGATAGCCATGATGGTTGCATTTTCTCTGCATTCCCTGTTACAGATTTGATAATGCTGTTCAATATAGAGGCTGCAAAGCAACCTAAACCGCCTGCTACAGCAGCATAAGCTGAACCAATACTTCTCATGGCATCTGGGGCCTCCTCATAGAGGAATTCTAGCAATCCCACAATGCAAAATACTTCGGCAATCCCTATAAGGCAGTACTGGATCAACAACCAGTAGGCACTTAGATCAGGCATGGGAGTTAGAAAACTAACTTCATACCCATGTTCTATTGCATACTTTCTTCGGTACCTCTCAAAAATCCCACCCCATGCCACAGATAGGATTGAAACCGCCAATCCAATGCCAACCCTCTGAATTTGAGATGCACCATGAGGATGACCAGTAATGCGCCTGGACAGTGGGACAAATACAGAGTAATAAAGGGCGAGTATAAGAAATATGCTGAGGCCGGGAAAGACTGGCATGCACGTGACAGGAAGTTTCAGGTGACCAATGTGAGTATTCAGTGTATATGCCTGCTGTACTGAGAGAGTCAAAAACTCTGTTAAGATTAAATTGAGCAATATAGTGCAAGCCGGAATTGGAATGAGTTTCACAAGAATTTTAACTTCTTCCACTTGGGTCACAGTGCAAAGCCTCCAAAGACTTGGATCAACACTGTCTTCCTTCAGTTGCAGAGCTGCTTTGTCCAGACATCTGCAAGGGCCAAAAGTCTCAAATCATATGGCAGGACGGGTGGGTTACCATAGGAACAATTCATTACTCAAAATCATGTGAGTAGAGAGAGGGATCTTTGGTGTTTATTGAATTCGTCGTTTCATTTAACAAACAGATTTCATAGGGTTTGTTTCCTTTCTCATACCAATTGCATGCATAGCTTAAATCTTGCCTATCAATGTAAGGCTGTGCACAAGTAATCTAAAACAATGAAAGAAAAGCTTAAGGGAAACAAGCCCCATTACCTGAAATCATCGGTGTGAGCTATCTTGTTGCTGCCCTTTATGGCAGATACTTTGCCTGGAACCTCATATAGGCCTACCAATTCACTGCTATCAAAAGGGACCTTTCTCTTCCGAAAGGCAGCAACTAGGACTTGTGCAACTCGTGTCAGAGGAGAGCCTCCAGGCATTCTGTGCCTGTATAAGGGAGTACCAAGAAAGAAGACCATGTTTGACATGCCCATAGCTATGGCTAAGGAACCAAAAGCAGATCCCCATCCAAGTTTTATTTGAATGTAGACCACGGCAGTAAAGGCTACAATAGCCCCAACGGTGACGGAAAGGTAGAAGAAGTTGAAAAATCTATCTAGGTGAGCCCTGTAATCTCGACTTCTTTCATCAAACTGATCAGCCCCAAAAGAAGATACACAGGGCCTAATACCTGCAGCTCCAAATCCAGTCACATAGAGTACTGTGTAGAGGTAAAGCATCTGCCACGGTTTTGCAGGTTCACAATTGCCCAAAAGTAGAGCAATCTGATCACACTGATCTTGGTTTGGCATAAAAATGTTCATTGTCGCGCATAAGGTTATTCCTGTCAAACCCTTCATACAAGAAAATGATAAAACAAGTAGCTCGTATCAGAACAAAACAATTCACGCAATCTAAGGTGAAATGAATAGGATAGTACCAAGAAACTGCACCTTTGAAAGCAAAGCATGCGCAAGAAGATAAATGTAAGTGATCTTACCGCAAGATAGATTGTTGTAAAAATTGCTATTGTCCAATATCGACCAAGATATGCATCAGCTAAAAAACCACCAAGAACAGAGGATGCCTGGGATATCCCCAAGAAATTGTTAACTGCATTTGCTGAACTTGAGAAGGGTCGATGCATAACATAGAACATAAATGCCACCATATTTACAGATAGCCCAAAATAAGCCATTCTCTCAGCCATTTCATTCCCTGGAAAAATAGAATGACAAGTGTTCACTAGAGGAATTGGAATTGGATCTTCACATCTCAAGTTGCTTACCAGATGAAATGAATACCAAATCTATAGTGCAAAACTTGTGAGACTGCTTGTTTTCACAATAGGGAAGGTCGATGAACATAACTTCAGCTTTTTGGACAAATATCACTGGATGGTATCGAAAACATGACTATTAATCCATTCAGCAGTTCATTTATAGTATAGCTTTTAGATATATATATATAGCTAGTGAGGATTATTGAGAAAAATTTCTTAGAGCGGCTGGGCTGGGGCTTACCAAATATGAAGAAGGCGGCAATCCAACCACCTGTCTTGGACAGGTCGGCAATAGGCTTCCCATGGATGTTAACCGGAGTAGTTCCCCCTCTATATCCACCTCCCAAAGCTGTCCGCCTGTCATCAGACTCCATGAAATAGATACCAAGCTTCTTTCTCCGAGATGACTCGGAATTCACATCAAAACTTGCTGGTGTCTCAGGCTGGGTTTCAGGTGACTTGATTTCTCGGGTGCCCATCCCTCAACTCAACTCCTGCAAGCCTATCTATATATATGTATTAATATGCTTAATTACAACAATAGTTCTGAGGACTGATTTCAGTAATCTCCTACTACTCTTATATATGTATATTATATAGATATATCTGCTTACAGCTGAGGAAAACAATAACATTCTTCTATATTATTATTGTTATGGTTGGAACGTTTAAAATTATGACAACTGCAAATCTTAAAACTTATGAAAGATCAAATTCCGTTTAGCTACATACTCATGGTTGGCCCATCTTACCAGTAAGATCAGCGGAACTCTGAAACCCAAAGTTATAGGAACGTGTTTGCGACTGTTTAACAGCTTATATAGAAGATAAAAAAATATAGAGAATGGAGTGAAGTGGGGGTGCACTGCAGGGCTTAAAAGGATTCAACAGCCAAACTTGATTACAAGAAGAAGTAAAAGCCTGCTCAACTGTTTTAGGTGGGTAATAAGGGACTAAATGAGATGTTTACATACATATAAGAGTAAGAGTAATGACTGATAACAACAGCAATAAAAGAGTGATCCAACCAACACGTGAAGGGGCGAAAGATCAGTAAGAGCAAGTGGCAGTGCTTAATAAATTGGGAGAATTACACCCAGATTCCTTGAGGTTTGTCACTTAATCACTCAGACCCCCTGACATTTGAAATATTATACACAGAACCCCTGAGGTTTGTACACGCGTAACCCTTAGACCCTTGCTGTAAATATATCAATTAATAAATTACACTTAGACCCCCTTAAGTTTGTAAATATATAATATTTAGACTCTTTAAGTTTAAAATATTATACTTAAACAAAAAATACTCTAATTAAAGATAGAATATCAAATATTTTAAATTTTACAACCAAAATTCATTTTCTATTGTATCATTTATTGAAATAAAATTTAAAATCAAAATTAATTTTTTCTTAAAAAATCGTAATTAGTATACAATTATATTATCTATTGGAATAAAGTTAAAAAATCAAACAAGGGGTCTAAGTCATTCATAATAGAACATAAATTTTACATCTAAAATTCATGTTCTATTATGTCATTTATTGAAATAAAATCAAAAATAAAAATCTTGTTTTTAAAAAAAAAATTATAGTTAGTATATAATTATACTATCTATTAGAATAAAACAAAAAAATTAAATAAGAGATTAAACTGTAATGAATATAATATCTTTTAATTTTAATTGGGGTAGTTTTGTATTTTAATTTGGTCGTTTAAACGACTAAATTAAATTTCAATAGACAATATAATTGTATACTAATTACGATTTTTTTTAAAAAAATTGAATTTTTAGTTTTGATTTTATTTCAATAAAAGATTCAATATAACATGAATTTTAATTGTAAACTTTAAAATATTTGATATTTTATCTTTGATTGAAATATTTTTGGTCTAATTATAATATTTTAAACTTAAAGGGTTTAAGTAATATATATTTACAAACTTTAGGGGGTCTGAGTGTAATTTATTAATGGATATATTTACAGCAGGGGTCTAAGTGTTACACGTGTACAAACTTCAGGGGGTCTGTGTGTAATATTTCAAATGTCAGGGGATTTGAGTGATTAAGTGACAAACTTTAAGGGGTGTAGGTGTAATTCTCCCTAATAAATTGAACCAAAAATGATAAAAAAAAAGAAAAAGAAAAAGAAAAAGGAAAAGTAAAAGAGAGTTTATAATTAGCTAGTAGGCAACATTTAATTCCACTACCTGTATAGGAGGTGATTGTAGGTACAACGCCATTCTACACAGCCGACCCCATTCCATCTCCCTTATACCAGCATTAAATGGGCCGACCCATCAATCATCTTCACCAGTTCACCGACTCATCAGTCATCTTCATTTCCTATTTACTTTGGGGACTTAAACATTTACACAAACTTCAGTTACCAAAGATATAAAGTTCTTAGCAGCAAAATTTGCTCTAAAATATTGACAGTTGGCATTATTCCATAACGTTGTTGTAATTAAATTATTAAGACTTTTTATTACTGCTAATAGCATAATGTTTTTGGGACATAATTTAAGGATATAAATTAGAACTTAATAATTGTGATCATTAAATTATTAATGAATCTCAACATTAAATTATCACTGTATGTCAACATTGTCAACCCAATGGTCCAGATAATATTATTAATTACGAAACTTTCAAAGTGATGAGAGAACCTATATTCTTGACCAGTCATTATCACTTAATTTGACGGCTAAACAAGTCGGTCCCTTAAATTGACGACTAAACTAGTTGGTCCCCGCTTGAGGAAAGAAGCATATTACACTTTCTCCTTAATTTTTTATAGTCTGTTTGGTATGTGTGAAAATAGGATGGATGAAAAATGGTGAAAGGAAATCCATTCTACCCACCATTTTTTATCCCTCTATTTTTGGGCGGAAAGTGGCAGACAAGTTGTCAAGATGGGTCCCACAGCTTTTATGTAATGGTTAATTATCATTTACTCCAAAAAGAGCTCGTCTCTCAATAAATTATTTATATTTTATTAAGGTATTTTTGATATTTCATAAGTAATAATATTCTATTATTTTTTTTCATACCAAATAAAATAATAAAAAAATTATTCCTTCCACTTTTTCATCCTTCTTACCAAACACAAAATATGGAAAACCTCTTTCCTTCCTTCAAGGATGAAAAATATATCACTCATACTTTTCCATCCCTCCAACATTACATCCCTCCTGCCAAACGGACCATTTGAGTTCTCTATTGTACCTCTATTTAGTTTTTTTTGGTACCATATGGAAAATTGGTAATTGTAAAATGTTGCAGATTTGACGATGTGTAAAAGTAAAAGTAAGGCAACCGACTTCATCGGTTACTTTTTTATATTGTCTGCATATATCAATTGAGGACAAAATTAAAATGTCAATAGAAAATTTACAATAGTACTAGAAAAAATTACAATATCAGTGGAAAAATTACAACAGTGAGAAATTTACAACTATAGTGAAAAATTTACAATAATAGTGGAAAAAATTATCATAGTAGTTGACAAAATTACAACATCAGTGAGAAATTTACAACAGTAGTATGCAAAATTACCATATCAGTGAAAAATTAACACATTAGTGGCAAACATCAATGAACAATTTACAACATCAGTAGGGAATTTACAACAGCAGTAGACAAAATTATAAAGAGAAAAGGTATATTTGCAACATAAATGGGTAATTTTACAACAACAACAGTTAACTCAATGGATGCGAATTTACAATAAAAGGGGTTGAAGGTACCTGATTAACCTTAATAAGTATGTAAATTAAAAAATTAAAAAACTCGAATTAGCATAACTAACACACTAAAAATTAGTACTTAGAGTAAATTAGGGTTTGTGCGGGAATAATACTAGTTGTAACATTTTATCTAAAAGTTGCAGGACAAATGCCGAATTAACGCAAGACCAAGGGAACAATGTCAGGAGAATACAAAGAATGAAGGACAAAGTGTAAATTACCCAACGTGAAGAGTCAGCATGCATGCAAGTGGGATTCTCCAGCAAAGCACCACCGTCCGGACGGTGGTGATGGCGTTCGGACGGTCACCCTTGTCAGACTCAAGCTCATCTCTTCTCCCACTTGCCTTCCCACGCCTATAAATACCCATGCTCCTCTTCAGCTTTCAGAAGGTCGGACCTGAGGGAGAAACCAAGAGAGAAACTGAGAGATACAGAGGAATCAGAAGTTCTAAAGCAACTCAGAAGAGAGAAAAAGAGAGAAAGAAAAGAGAGAAAAGAAAAGAGAAAGCACGCTCCGGTCCGTGTTATACTTCAGTCCTACGTCCTGTACTTTTATATTTTCGTTGTATCTTTCCATTCGGATAGTTGAACTGCTGCCACTTTTTCATCTTAATCGATCATAAGAGTGGTTGTGTTTCAATCATTCCCTGCGAAAGACATTTAAATTCCGCACTTTACTTTCTGTTGTAATGACAACTGCTAGCACTCCTTGCTTGTCTATAACAATGGAGCGTGAGTAGTTCCGTATATCCTCCGGTTCGAGGGGAACACATGTATAATATTGATCTGTTTATGGAATTGCTGATGTTTTATTTATACATTTATTATATATATGAGACGGGCCAGCTAGAATGACCCCGGCGTTCCTACCGGTATGGTTAATCCTCCACTGGAATGCTGAGGAAGTTCCACTGACGCCCGGTATTACTATATATATTAATATTGCCTACTAGAATAACCCCGGTGATCCTATCGGTATGGCTAGTCCTCCACCGGAACGCTGAGGAAGTTCTACTGTCAATATATATATATTACAAGATAACCTGTTACATAATTCAAGTATGCCGTTTAAGTGTCTTCACTTTCTGGGTGACATATCTAAATACAGTTAGCCTGAGAAGCGGCTGTATTATGATTAACTACCACCAGTTGACCTGACAAGTCACCGGAAGATAGTCTGTACCACCTGCGGATTTTACTTGGATTAGTCAATTGGAACATCTATGCCCAGTGTAGCCTAAGAAGCAGCTGTGCTATATATTACCACCAGTGTAGCTTAAGCAGCAGTTGTGTTATGGTTTATTATATATATATGCATTTGCAATCATGAGATCAAGTGAATAACTCAAGTATTCCTCATGAATGGCTTGACCTTCTGGTTTGCTTGAGTTAATCAGTTGACGTGGATATAACCAGTGTGGCTTGAGAAGCAGCTGTGTTACAAAATATTACCACCAGTGTAGCTTGAGAAGCAGCTGTGCTATGGTTTATATACATCAGACCTGCCGGTTAGCTTTCCAGTAAAATGGAAGTTAATTGATGTGAGGTAGCAATTCCATAATACGATCAATATAACGCATGTGGGATCCTTGAACTGAAGGATATCTTTTATATTTCTGTCATTAATCTACTTTACTTACGCATTTCATTATTGTTGCAATTTAATTCCGTCTTTTAATTAAGTTAAGTTACTCGAACAGACTAAGCTCACACCACAAGCTCTCAAACATCAAACTACTCCAAACAACCTCTTTATGGCTTTATTTTTATTTTATTGTTTTTATTTTATCTTTAACTTCTAATTACTAAAACTCTCTGTGGGATCGATACTTGGACTTAAAACCGAGAAAACTACAATTTGACCACTTATACTTGGGTGTAATATAATAATATAATTCAGACACACTAAAAAGTCGAATCAGTACCAATTACCACACTATGGATGAGTTAACACAATTAAAGGTATGTATACCACTAGTGAGGGCGAGGTTACCAGAATTGCGGACAAAGTTAGTAATTTAGAGTATGATTGGCTACCTTTTACTTAACCCACTAATGTGGTAAATTAACCCTTTATTTTTATAATGTTGCCCAAATTTGTTGTAATTTGAACCAAAAAAATCATAAACTCTCCTCTAAACTTATAAATTTATCAACAATTGTGATAAACTCACCTTCAAATGTGGTAAAACTGTCTTTAATTGTAGTAAATTGTTGGCTAGATTGAATGGGGTTATGGTGGAGCTTTTTCTGAGCTTTCTATGAGGAGAAGGGACTTGGAGGGCGAAAGATAGACCCTTACCCAAAAGGTCATAGAGCTTTCTGCCTCTTTTGAATAAAAGGATCTTGAGCTAAAGGCTACTGGAGCACTGACTATATTTATATATATATAGATCCGCTATATGCTTTTGTATACAGAAGAACAAAATCGCAGTGGCCTTCTATCTATGGGTTTTTCTACGTAGCTACTACTACCCAAAACAAAATTCTTAAGGTTCTACTCGAACCTATACACTTCCTAGGAAACTAAGAAGATGAAAAAGAAAATAGAAAGGTAGAAAAGTAGGAAGGTAGGTCCATCAATCACTCTCCTCATCATCATCACTCCCCTCCTCATCATCTGAGGACTCCTCCTCCTCAGTAGTGCTCTCCATTTCCATGCTGAGAGGTGTGGCAGAAATGGAAGTGGCATGTGATCCAGGAGTGGGGGTAGGAGTAGAAGTAGAAGCAGGTGTTGCTATTTCTCTTGGAACCCTCTCTCTAGGGAAAACAAGCTCAAATAGCCTCCTCAACATCCCAATGCACACTTCAACTTACTTACCCTCTGATTCACTGTGGCATGAGGGATAGTCTCTGTAGCAGCTTCAGTAATAGTGGGAGGAGTGGTCTTGCTCTTGCTATTTGAACCACAAACCCTCGACATAGTCGAGCTCTTCCTCTCCCCCACACTGCTAATCGAGTTCAGCTCAGGAGGTCTCATCGTGTCGGATGCCATCTTTTTCACCCCAGCTTTTAGGAAAAGCTGGGTAATCATACTCCCGAAGGGCTTGTTCCCCTTTGGCCTACTCATAGTGCAATAGTCTCTTAACACACCCTAATCATCAAAGCGACGTCGATCCTTGACCTTGACATAAACTCGTAAAGCAGTACGACCTTTGACATCCCTGACAGCTTCTCAGATCCCTGGCTACTTCTCATTATAGTGGAGGATCTTATTGAGCAAACGGTAATCCCCAACAAAATGGTTGTGTACAAAAATACCTTTGAAATCCTTGGGGTTCCCTTACATCTCCTTAACATACTCAGTAGGGTCCTTGGCAACAAAACTGACGTGGGGGTAATCAATCTCAGAAGGATTCGGCCTCTTATAGCTAAGATATTCAACTATAGAGGTTGGAGTAATATCAATCACCTTACCCCCGGACCTTAGTCCTCAACAACATCAAATCCGTCTTTACTAAATTCAAACCCAAATAAAACTCACGGCACAATGAAAAAATATAACCTTCAATGGGCTTAAAAAAACTCTCTAGCCATCTTTCAATGATAACCTAGAATGCCGGAGTTTTACCAAGACCCTCCATATCCACCATCCGCTCACACATCACCCCCACGCTTCCCAATCGTCTCTTTATACCAAAATTTATTGGGCTTCTTAGCCATAGGAGGTGCATCCTCTTCCTCCTCAGACCTCGATTCAACCACCATCTTCCTTTTCCCTTTTTCCTTAGTTGTTGATCGCTTACTTGGAGAACCTATGCCCTTAGCCGACGGTGTGGCCTTGGCTTGGGGTATCCTTTGGCCACTCATTGTCCTGGTCATCCCCACCAAGATCAAAGGAGTCATGGAGATAAAGAGAAACAATACTAGTAGTGTGACCTCAAAGACTTCATCTGAAGAGGGAGTTGAAGACAAAAATTTCCTTGGAGCCATTTCGAATATGAAGAACAAAATGCAATCGACGAGTGAAGGAAGAGAATTGAGGATTTAGAGAGATGGTTTAGACAAGTGGACCTCAAGGGTTTTAGGGAATGCAATGATTTCCTACTGATAGAAACTCTTTTATTTTTTTCGGACGGAACAGGAACCTACAACCGGTAGGAAGTAACTTTCGACCTACCGGTAGCTGAGTTCAGAATTTTAAAAGTTTTTCTTATTTTTTATTTTTTTAGAATTAATTAAAAATAAAACTAATTAACTCTAAATTTTAAAACTCAAAATATATCCAATTAAAGCCTTAATCACATTACAATGTGCCACAAATTCTCAAGTATATGCAATGCAATTTATCATACAAAATAACAAATATAATGCAAAGAATTTTAAAGCATAATAAACAATCTAATAGGATGAAAAATTAAATGCAAAATTAGAAATATAAAATCATTTTCGTAGGTAACACAAATGCATTTAGCCTATACACTAAACTTTTAAACCCCTAGGTTTTCCCTAGTGGATGAGTGTTGTCTCGTGAAGGTTTCCAGAGAAGATACGTACAAACTTCAAATTCGTCTATTCAGTCTTCAACTTATTATTACTCAATTACCATGAAATCAAAGACAGATCATATCTACTCAAACTAATGAACACACAATTTTTCTAAAGACTTCAAGGCTATGCAAGAATATTCAACATCATGTTAATACTCAAAACTCGTGTGTGTGATATGATCATGCAACTCAATAGATTCATCAACCCAGATTCATATTCTGATTAGCTATCCAAAGCTACTTTCAATGCCAAAACTCACCAAGGTTTTCACACTCAGAAAAGAAGTTTTTTGACTATCATGACTGTTCCACTCATACGTATATGTGAGGATCGATTTATGTAATTAAGATAAATTTTTACTCACATATTTCTCAAAAATTGAAATGCTTAAGTTAAATGAAACGACCTTGGCATAATCTGATGAAGAGAAATATTAAAAAACATATAAGTAATATAGTTGGTATATCTCATAGACTTTAAAGCTTACACACTCAATCATACCTTCTAAATCAAATAGGACTTTCTATATAGCATATATGCTCATATCCCTCATTCTTCCTTCACAAGCCTTTGACTTTTTTTTTTTTTTTTCAATTTTCACCATTCTTTTCACAATTCCATCTCATTTTTCAAAATTTTTCCTTCTTTTATTTCTCATCATCTTTCTTTTTCATTCATTCTTGATTGAACATTTCACCTCAACTCCCCACACATATCAATAAACACACATCTAGGGATAACCAATGTAAGATATATACTTATATGCTCAACTTGGTTATTAATTGAGGTAAAGAAACGAAAACTCATCGTGGCTCAATCACGGATACTAAGGATAATGCAATAAAATAATAGGACTAAGGCTCAAATAGAATTCAAATATGGCCTCGAATCATCTTTCAGAAAATATGGAAAAGTGTTGCTCTTTATTGAGATATACCCAACTAATTACTCCTATGCTCCTAACCAAAACTAAAGTAATGAGATTATTGAAAAATAATGGATTTGAAATGAATATCATAAGAGTAAATATATTATACCCCTCCAACCATGATAAGCACAATACTTACAGGGTTTATACATGCATCTCTACCATGGATGTCAAGCTTTTTCGAAACATGAATCTAATCTCATAAATCTCAATAGAAATTTGCTTGTTCATTGTGAACAAAGTTTGAATTTCTAATACAAACATCACTATGATATTCAAGCATAGACTACAAGTCGCTAGAGTACATCATGCAATCAATTTGGGTATCATATAGCATATCTAAATCTCACAGTTCTTAAGAAACAAGTATCATTCAAATAGACATATTTTTTTTTCAATTTTTTCACTAAACTACAAAGAATACTAAAAAAAAAAAACAAGAATAGGATAGGAGCAAGACCATGATGTAACCCTCACCCCCCAACTTCAAATCTGCGTTGCCCTCAATGCAACAAAGATAATGCAATAAGGAAATAAAAAGATAAGTGAAAGAGAACACCTGAGCGTAGCTTCAAAACACAACTAACTGCAAAATAACAAAAGACAAATTAGAATGAAAGAAAATAACACAACTATCTAAGAAGAAAAGAAGAAGTTATCTAACAAAACTAATGTACAAAGAGTCATTTATCCAAAGGGTTCAACCGGGCTCCAATTGCCCAATACCCGACTTCACTCGGGATTTTTCTTCACCAAAGAACAGTTCTTGTTTGGGGTTTATCTCCACTCCTCTTAACTCCGGCAAATTGTTTAGCAAGTAGTATAAAATAAAGCCTTGGAATTATCATCCTCACATTTAGAATTAATCAAACATAATTGTAGAGGATCATAATACATAGAAGTTTCAAACTTCTCCCCCACACATTCATCCACCAAGTCTATCCCATAAAACTCTCCCTCACCTCTCAGTTACTTCGCTACAAGAAAAATATTAAACTTAGTCGTCATGTTCCCAAATGAGCATTTCATCACACCACTCCTACAATTTATTAATGCATTGGATGTTGAAAGGAATGGACATCTTAATATTATGGGAATCTGTGCAGCGAGGTTTGTAACAGGTGTAGTGTCCATTATTATAAAGTCGACGAAAAAGTAAAACCTATCTAGTTGAACCAACAAATTTTCCACCACCCCTCTCAGTATTTTCATACTTCAGTCTGCCAGCTGAAGAGTAATTAAAGTGGGCTTCAATTCTCTCAAGCATAACTAGTTGTACACCAAGAAGGGTAGTACATTCACACTAGCACCCACGTCTAATAGTGCTTGTTCGACTTGGCAATTCCTAATGGTAATTGCAATGGTGAGACAGCGAGGATCGTTATACTTGGGTGGAGTGTTGGTTCGGAGAATAGTGCTTACTTTCTCTATCAGGAATGCCTTTTTTTGGACATTCAATTTTCTCTTGACAGTGCACAAATATTTTAAAAACTTAGCATATGAAGGCACTTGTTGGATTGCATCAAAGAGAGGAATATTGATTTTTACCTGCTTGAATAAATCAATAATTTTAGCTTGGTTGGCTTGTTATGCAGGCATTTTCAACTGATGAGGGTAGGGAGTAGGAATGGGGCAAACAAATTCATCAGACCCAACAACCTTGGGCAGCTCAACTGACTCATTATCCTTGGGAGTACGTTAAGTCTCTTTTTCTATATGTTTAGAGACTCTAGGTTGGATAGTTTTGTCGACTTCCTTACCACTCTGAAGAGTGGTTATAGACTTGAGTTACTCCTCCTTATTTGTGACATAAGGAATCTCAATCCCATGTTGACCTTTGAGATTCTCTTGGGGTTATTCAAAAAAAATTTCCTTTTCTTGTTGCATCATCCCCATAATGTTGGTCAACTTAGCCATTTGAGACCTGATGTCATTCAGAGCTTGATTGGTTTGGTTGTTTATGGCGGTCTGGTTCTGAATGAACTAATAGAGGACATCCTTGATGTTTTTTCTTGTGAGGAGGCTAGTATGGAGGTACACCGGCTTGCCCTTGGGGAGCAAACCCATGTGAAAACGGGTTCTGAACAAACCCTTATTGTGGTGGGTGCAAAGACTGATTACTTATAGACTGGTCGTGAGTTGAAGGGACATAAGAAATAGAGGTGGAGGGTTGAGCAGTGGTGTCATTCCTCTAACTAAAGTTCGGTTGGCTATGACAACCGACTCGCATAAAGAACAAGATTCCTCCTGAGGCACACTTACCACCTCGTTCACTTTCTTTACCTTCAAGTTTTCAAATTTTCTAGACAGATGAGCAATCTTGGCAAATAGCTCATCTTGCTCTCTCAAAGTATATTTTCCACCCCTAATAGACTGGGATAGAGTAGACTATTTCGATCGTTCAGCGGGATTGAAAATATCCCAAGATTGGGCATTCTCCGCTAAACTATCAAAATAGTCTAATGATTCCTCAGGCTCCTTACCCAAAAACTCACCATTACACATCATGTCGATGAATTGATGATGAACTGGTGTGATTCGTTCATAAAAGAAACTCATCAACTGCCATGATTCAAAGCCATGATGTGGTACAACATTTAAAAGATCTTTGAATCTCTCCCAACAATTATAGAACTGTTCATTGGATTTTTTAGAAAATTTTTTGTACTTTTTTTTTCAAAGAAATTGTTCTATGAACTGGGAAGAATTTCTTAAGAAACTCTTTTTGCAAGTCAACCCAAGAAGCCATAGTTCGAGGCTTTAGAGGGTTGAGTCAAGTTTTTGCCTTGTATTTCAATGAGAACAGAAAAAGTTTGATTTCGCTACCTCTTTGCGTATATTCTTCTTGAGGAATATGCTAACTACTTCCTCAAACTCCTTGATATGGAGGTAGGGGTTTTCCTTCTCCACACCATGGAATTGGGGAAGCAGTTTGAGCATCCCAGGTTTTACAATAAAAGTTTGTGCTTGCACAGGCAAAAGTATGCATGAAGGTGCAGAAGAACGAGTAGGTTGAAGATAATCTCTCATCATTCCCATAGGAAGAACCAACGAAAGACTATCTCCAGCATTCCCATTATTAGGTCCAGAGGGAGCCAAGGGAAAGTTGTGTCCCTGGTTCCCCACGTTCTGTGGATTCTCATTGTTAATTTCATCCATCTCAGCAGTGTGTGTGGGTTCAAGTCTTACGAGTCTATTATGCAATGTGTCTATTACCCAATACAAAAGAAAAATAAATAATAGAAACAAACTATGCACAAAAACAAAAAAGAAACAACAAATTGACAGTAAAATACAACGAAAAATGCACATGAGCTTGTGATTCACATCAAAAGACTTACCTAGGCGATCTTCGGATCACTCTTGAATCAAAAATTGTTTTTCCCGACAACGGTGTTACAAATGCTTGCTTCTTAGAGTTGATTAAATTATAGAGGAATTCCCAAGCGCAGGAAGGGGTATCATTTTTGTAACTTGGTCGATTACCGATGTCGTCTCCTCAAGGAAAACAAATGGCTCAATAGGTGATGGTTAAAAGAAAAAGAAAACCTTGAATTGTGAGAGTTAGTTTGACCAATTGATCACTTTAAGAAAATAACAATTAAAGAAAAGAATTGGTTGATCGGTAGAGATCTCCTAATCCTGAATAGGTATTTTGACTCAAACTCTATAACTCACTCAAGATTGTGGTCAAATGCACTCAAGCGGTATATATTCGTTTAACTTGCATTCGAGACAATTGAATTGATTAAATAGAATTTACAACGATTGCAGTGATTACAAGAATTACTCATGCCAAGTCTTTAGCTTTCGACGGGTAAGCGAGAAGATATACAATTCAATAGTATCTTCAAATTAACCCATCCAATTAACTCGACAGTAGACAAGCCCTAATTTTGAGTCGAAATCCCCAATTCAAGGATGAGACTACTACATTCGATCAAACCGGTGAACGGTTACTCACTCATGACTGAACTAAAATTGAAAGCAATTAACTAAAGCATCTAAATGAAAGCAAGAAGAAAAGAATTGAAAGTGCAAGAATTGAAATTACAAGAAGAGTAAATACCTTGTATTGAAATTGCAATGAATGTAAATTGTTTGCAAAACGAAACTAAAAGTAATTCCTTTGCAGGAATTTAATGCTTGAATTGAACAAAAGTTTGTAAAGTAAAATAATGGAGAAAGCTCGAAAGAGAAGAAGAAAATCTAAAAACCCTAAGAAAGAGAAAATAAAAGATGGTGAATTGAACGATGGAATTGGAGCCCCAACAATTGATCCCTCTCTCTTGGCTAGACTTGGGTATTTATAGGAGGTCTTGTGCTAAAAATCCTCCTCTCTATCCACCAATCATGGCCCTTGAAATATTCAGCAGATTGCCTTCCTGAGGAGTCTTAATTACTGAATTTACAGGAACCTACTAGTAGGAAACATAAAACAACCTACTAGTAGAACTGTTCTCTGTAATCTTCTTACTGGTAGAACCCCTCTCTATCTTCAACTTACCGGTAGAAAGTACTAACCTACTGGTAGAACAACTTTCTTTTTTAACCTACCGGTAGGTTTGAACTCCTACGGGTATAACCAACTTCTGGCCTCAGTTGTACCGCCAGAAGACCTACCGGTAGAAAGGGTATTTTTCTCAATTCTGCTTGTTGTGGCCTTGGCTTCACTATTGGACCTCTTGGCTCATCCTCCAAGTCTTTTATGGCATTGAAACACATGCAATTCTAGGTTCTTACACCAATTCAACTACAAACACACAAATTTGCTAAAAAATACAAAACTCAACTTAAACAAATGATTTAAGTGAGTAGCATGACTAAGATGGATGATTATGAGGCTTATAGTAAGCAATATTATGCTCTCATCACTGTTTTTCACTTCGGGTCACCGTACTTTAGCTACTTGATCTTTATTTGCTTCGGGTTACTACACAAATCTCGTTTGGATACTATAGGAGTATTTTTCTGGTTGTGGTTTAGTTTTGGGAGTGATTTCTCTGGTTTTTTAGGACCTTTTGTGGTTGCTATTTTTTTGGCTTAATCCTACTCTGAAGTGCGACTGGAGGTAATCTAACTTACCCAAATAGATTTGTTGCATTTGGATTGGACTTGTGACCTTTTTGGCCTTTTTTTGAGGCTCGACATCACTGTTTCGCCCTCTTTCTACTACTGTCTAGAAATTTGCTTTGCTTGAAAGATTTTAGGCATATTACTTGGGTTGTATTTGTTTACTAGTTTTGTGACTTGCCGTTGTTATTGTTTGACCCTATTGAGTGTGGAAATGTCAAAAGGGAGTGTAGTCTCTAGTCATTTCACTCAAGATGAGCTGCAGACTCTTAGGCATTTGATGGTTCAACTTGATGTTTCATTTACTACAGCTCTGAATCCTACCTCTTCTTCCAATTTTGCTTATACAGGTATTTCTACCAATGTGTTTACTATGTCATCATCATATACTCATTGGATAATAGATTCTAGAGCCATGGATCATATGACAGGTTCTTCTAGCCTTTTCTCTTCATATTCTACTATTTCTGGTAGGGATAAAGTTAGCTTGGCAGATGGATCTTTATCCTCGATTTCTGGGAAAAGGTTCAATTAATTGTTCACCCTCTTTATCTCTCTATTCTATTCTTCATGTTCTCAATTTCTTAACTAATATATTGTCTACTAGTAGTGATGGGGAGAATTTAATCTCAACTAAGGGAAAGGTCCTAGTTGGCAATACCTTTAGAAATGTAACGGTTGGCTGACCTATTAGCAAGAAAGGAAAGTTGGAGGAGTAATGAACTCAGATAATCAGCTTTCCCCAACCTGGTGGAAACCAAAAGGATTATAAAGATTATACCAAATTGTTAGGAACCTTATTTGCCAATGACCACTTAAATGACAACTTCATTTAAATAATATGGGAAGATAAGGTAGTTAAGGGATAAAGATAAAACCATACCCTCGACAAGTCTTATCTGTGTGATCAAACAGAATCCAAGCACAGCTAGGACTCTGGATGGTTATCCTAACAAGGGATAAAGTCCATAGAAGCTAAGACTCCTCAACCAAAAGGACATCTAACAAATCCAGAATACCAGTAGAGCCTAGAATCCTCTCTCCCTAGGACACCTATCAACATACTATAAAAGGGGACCTCCGGGGTAAGATTCAGGTAAGTACACTAAGCCCTATTAAATTGTTGCACCTTGAAATTCATAGATATTGACTTAAGCATCAGAGGGTCGTCCCCTGGAGCACCCCTATGGCCTTCGACTTCCCTTTTAGGCACCATAATAGCCAAAAACCTCACTTAGAGCTCGAGAAAAGGTGTAGCTAGGCCCAAATCAACCTCAAACAGCTTTCAAAACAGTTGAGCACATTTTTCACCCTAGCAGTTTGGCACCGTCTATAGGAAACAACTTGACAACCAAAGTTGTTTCTCAATTTTGTTGTATACCGGTGGATGGTGTCAACTAGAGCCATGAATTCCAATCAAGACAAACCTACCGGAGAACAACTATTCAAATAACTGTTGGGTTGAAATCCAAGACCCAAACCTTACTCGCCTAAAGAGGCGTCAAGAGGCCCAATAGATTTTCAACATCGAAAGGAACGTGGATCAGATGAACCAAGCCATTGGAGGCATGGCCCAACAAACCCAGCAAATCCGATAACTTTTGCAAGGCCTTGTGGGTCCTCAAAATCAATAAGGAAATTAGGATCTTCACTCTGAGGAGGTTTGCCCTAGTGATGAACCAAACTTGGTGGATAAGCGTAGCCAAAGTGATTCTCTACAACATTAGGAAGAAGATGCCTCTTTGAACAAAAGTTCAAAGAGGTGAACGATCGAATTGGAGATATGTTGAAAACCGTAAAAGCTCAACCTCTAGAAATAGTGCAAACACTGGTTCAAAGACTTAAGTCACCCTTCTCTCAGGATGTAACCAACTACCCTCTCCCAACCAAGTTCAAGATGCTAAGCATCGAGACTTTCGATGGTAAGAAAGATCCTTTGGATCATTTGGAGACCTAAAAATATCTCATGTTATTGCACAACATCCCCGATGCCATTATGTGCAGAGCTTTCCCTACCACATTGAAGTGAACAATTCGTCTCTAGTTCAATAGGCTCCCTGCTAGGTCTATTGGATCCTTCTTGGTGCTCAATAAATCTTTTCTTTTCCATTTCGTTGGAGGAAGGACTCCCAAGATACCTGCCACTTCTCTCCTCAACATCAAGCAGATGAAAAAAGAGACTCTTAGGCAGTATGTAGCAAGATTTATGGAGTCGTCCCTCTAGATAGGTGATGTCAATGACAATATGGCTTTGATTGCCTTCATAAGTGGACTTAGGTCCTCTAGGTTCTATTTCTCTATGGACAAACATTCCCCAAAAACTATGGTGGAGCTCCTTTCTAGAGCTCAGAGCCATATGAATGAGGAGGATGAGATTAACGCAAAGAAAGGTGTGGAAGGCTCTACCTTTGAAAAGAACAGAAAGAGCCAAGAAAAGTCAGACAAATCAAATACTTTGAAGAAGGGGAAAGCTGATAGTGTTCCAGACAGGGATAGATTAGGCCCCCTCTTACCATAGTAAGGGCTCATGCGTACACCCCACTACAAGAAAAAGGTTTTTTTGCATCAGCAATTTGCCGACTCAAAAGATCACGTTGCCGTCGCAAATAGTATTTGCGACGGCAACGTGATCTTTTGAGTCGGCAAATTGGGGGTGACAAGTAATAGGCGATGCAAAAGATTTTGCATCGGCAATTAACCGTCACAAAAGCTTTTGCATCGGAAAAGTCCGATGCAAATGCGCTGTCGCAAAAAAATCTTAGATTCGACATTTTTTGTTTGTGTCAGTTATTTTCCGTCGCAAAAAACCCATATGCGATGGTTTAAATCCATTGCAAAAAGTATTATTAGCCACAGTTGGGAATTGTCGCAACAAACCCCATTCGTAACGGTTAAAATCTGTCGCAAAAGATACTATTAGCCACAGTAGAGGACCGTTGCAGCAAACCCATTTACAACGGTTTTAATCCGTCGCAAAAGATATTATTAGCCACAGTAAAGATCAGTCTCAACTAACCCATTTACGATGTTTTTTAACCGTTGCAAAATATATTATTTGCCACGATAGTAGGCCGATGAAAAAAAATGATATTACTCTTTTGACCTTATTTGCGTCAGCAACTTGCTTTCATAAATATTTTTTTTTTTAAAACTTAATTCTCTCTTTCACATGTTTCTCTACACCTGTTTACATATCCAATACATTACCCATAACATCATTTAATTAAAATAATAAGGCACATCTCTCAAAACAAAAGCATCTAAAATTTAAAAATAAAAATATATTCATCATAAGTAAATAGCATCTGAAATTTTAAAAACAAAATATTCCAAACTAAGTAATGAAAGTGTCAATACATAATAAAAAAATTTAGTCTCCCAATGCACAATTTGCTCTTTAATCATGCACAATGTGTACTCTCTACCCATGCATCATCTACTCTCTGCGTTATCTACTCATTTGATAGCACCTGCAAAAGATACAATTTGTGTTATCAAATAAGTATTATGCACTATTGCTTCCTCAACATATACGTTCGAAAAATCAGGTCCCAATGATACTCTATCTACTTCTTTCGATGGGTCCACAGTAACAAAGATCCCTTCGCCACTACTTGCCTTGATAAATGAGAACTAAGCAGGTCTACTTTTGTATGAACCTACAACCACATATGTTAACAACTTTTAGAAGCCAAAACAAAACATTTAAAGAATGTTCAACAAACACATTTTTACATCACCAAATGTAGGTTTAAACTGCGCATAAACATAAACAATAGTAAAAGAGAAAATAAATCAAAAACCACAATAATGAAGAATTAACTTGTCAAATCATGGTAATTTAGTGAAAATCTCCAAGTTTAATAGATTAAGATCACCTCAAGTACTAATACGTTTGTCCATGTGTGTACCTATACGCTATGTAAAGATAAGAGGTCTATTAAAATACGATAGATTCCATTTTAATCCATTATAAGTGATTTAAAGACTATAGTTAACAAAATTGAAAAGAATTAATACCCAAGTAGATTTGAATTCTAAGCTCAACTACTATGAGCTTTAGTTTAGATTTGCATGACCACTATGGCTTTAGCTTAGATGTGTGTTCAATTCTAGCATTTTTGTTTTTCTAGAAAACTCCAATTCCAGAATTTTGGAGAAGATATAATCCATGATAGACCCTGTTTAATTTGTCACCAAATAATTGTAACCATTAAAGAGTCAAATGTACCAAACATCTCAGCCACATAAATCCTCTCTCCCCACCAAATAAAGAAAAGGTGCCCACGACTATATAAGATACAAGGCATGTTAAAAAATAAATACTACCTACTGAATTGTCAATTACCAAATAATTCGAAGGGAAGATGGAACCTCCTACTTGACGCCGTTCATGAGTCAAAAGTTGTCCCCAATGGCTGCAAGATTTCCTAAGAAACCGCCTAATTGAAATCAAAACACCATTGCAACTCAGAATACCATAGCATTTTTAAAGCACAAAAACAATATTGCAAAATGGCATGAAAAAAAAACCTAAAGAGGGAAGTTAAAATGCTGCTTTAAAAAACAATCAAGTTGGCCAAGAAATACTTGGGCTCTTTAAATCGGTCTGTGTTTTTACATTAGAATCATTATACTGCTACAATTTAACGTATCAAGAAGGAAGGTCTAGAACTCACAAAAATGAATTTACAAGGTACAAGGAGGCAAAGCAAAAATATAAGCAGCACGTGTATCATACTATCTGAACTCTTAACATGACAGTCCCAGCCAGTACTTAAATATATGGGAATTAAAAGCTGCTACTGCAACACTGAAGTGTTTTGTTATTTTTACTACAGGTACCATCACAACGCCAAGGTTACCATTGCAGAGAGGCAACAAAAGAATACTTTAATTATGATTTTGAAAGTGAAGCACAACAGGTCATCCACAACCTGCTTTTCATATGATACCAACAATCGTGAATCTCATGTTGGCTGAATTGGTGTATGAATTTTCATTTTGCAAGAGTGTATCTTTGACTAAACTAACAAACAAAGCTCCAACATGAGCACACAAAAAAAAATCGAATCAATAACTGAACTGCATGATCATTAACAGTGAAAAGTAATAGGGTGGGAAAGGGTCAAAAATGGAATTATCTTTTCATAAAAAGGTCTAGGAGTTAGTTGCCATATACTATATCAAGGCAAAATGGGATCCTTGACCACTATTAAAATGTGCAAACCATCAATTAAAGCATGTTGATGTATGAGACAGTTTGGTCATGCAAAGCTACTTCTCCAGAGAACAGAGCATTTTTTAGCTACATATCTTATATAGTAACCATAAAAGTTCATACTTCCTTATGCAACACCTGGAACATCAACTTAAAAGCTCCCAAATAATAAATTCTGGGACACAACTTTTGAAACATCAATTCAAGCACTAGATGAAACCAGTATTAGTACTTCATAGTTAGGGTTAGGGTCCAACAATAATGTATAGCTGTAGCAGCAAGTGTCCAGCTGAAGCAGAAAGACGCAACCAGCTGAGCAGCAGCAGCTGAGTAGCGTCCAGCTGAAGCAGAGCAGCTGAGAAGCAGCCCAGCTGCAGCAGCTGAACAGGCAGTCCAGTTGAGGCAACTGAACAGAGAGTCCAGCCAAAAGCAACCCCAGCTGTGAGAAATCCATGCAGAACCCAGTTAACTTGATCCAGTTGAACAGTCCAATCTCGATGAAGAGTCCATGTGCAGCAGCCAGAGGAATCCAACTTAAAACCGTGAACATGTTTCTAGGATTCCTTATCTCGAACATATTTTGTTTGACAACTGGAAAATCCAATTCCAAGTAACCTTGCCCTATGTTTGAACTCTTGATATTGAAACACAATTTTCCAGTAAGTTAAATGAATGACCATGAACACCATAACTCAAACTTATGGATTGTGACCCATTTTGTTCTTACATTTGATAGAAAGGTACCAAGCAAAGGCTACGGGCTAACCATTGATATAATGGGTGGATTCCCTATTTCTTTATAACTATTTATAGCCAGTCGCTGCATTTATGTTACAGGTTGAAATAAGGACTTTCACCGACTTGGTGTTATGCTACTCTCTTTTCGAATTTAAGATTTTCAAGGTGAAGGTTTGGTATGCCATATGCAGAGATCACTGCTTTAAACCTCTATCATTAAGTTACGTAGAATTGAATTAAAACCAATCTATGCTGCAATTATATATATATCAAGAATCCACCAGTCTGAATTCTTTTACAGCAATTTAAATGTTGGCATGGAATAACTATAGACCATAACCAGTAGTATATTAGAATTTAGAAGAATAGCATTACCACTTAGTGAAATGCCTTGAACTCGAACGAAAAGACCTCCTGCTCGAGATGCTTGGCTTCAATTCTGAAACAGTAACAACACCAATCTTCTCAAAAACCTCACAATCTACCTCCAAATCTATCAATCTATAAGTAACCAAACCCAACACAACATTAAGCTTCAAGTTAGTGTTTCTTATGTAAGTACTTTGATTCTTTTCTAAATCATACTCATTAGTTTATAAGCAGTCCTGGACAGATGCTCTTCTGATCTGTCTGGTTCTGTTCGTCTACCTTATGCAGTAAGGGTAGTGCTGATGCAAGATCAAAGGAGAATCCCTGTGTTGCGTACTAGAAGGAAACTGGTATGTGGTTATAAGGAGGATTATGTTTAAGCATATTGCAGAGAAGGGGCATTTTCTGAGTGATGCAGTCTGGCGTTGTAGAAAAGTGTTAACAGAATTTTCTGTTTTGTCTTGTAACAGAATTTTCTATTTTGCTTCTTGTAAAAGATTTTCTGTTTTTCTTGTAATAGATTTTATGTTTTGTAACAGAATTTCTGATTTTTGATTCTTGTAATTTCTTTGATTCTTTCAATAAAATTGCCTTGTTTTTTAAAAAATTAAACAAATAAATAAAGACGTTACATCCATGATGGTTCCAAACAAAGTGGCATGTCACTCGGTACAAGTGTTTTGTTGAAAAGTTGTAGGGACTATTTCATCCCATTGATCTTACACCCCTAAAATAGACTGAATCCCAAATTTAAGTAATAAGAACCTACTGACTATACTCATCTTGCACTAAGCAACTTCCGTACACAATGAGGAAATGGGTGAAGAGCAGATTCATGACAAAACCCATTTGCATAGACATTGAAAATCGACATAAAATAGCATAGCGGGTGACCTATGGGATAAACATAGACCCATATAAGTGAGGATCAGCGAAAAAATCTAACAATCTTTGGGAATAATTCCTTGCAACAGAGAGAAAGAATGAACAGAAAAGAAAATTCTTATCAACGAATCTCAATAACAAAGGAACTATTTTTCTTCTTTTTTTTTTTCGAGAAACAAAGGGAAATGTTTGATCTTGAGGAGAGGAGAGAGAGTCCGGGTACCTTGTTCTTTTCTTTTTTTTTCTTAGGATGGAGACTACTGAATGGATAACTATCATCACGCTTATGCCAAAAATGCTGATGCTGTAGGCATTTACACCGATGATACACCATAGCAAGCAGTATTGCACGAGCACTTGGATAAAACACAGCAAAAATTTGACCCAAAATACAAGAATTCCAAATTCAAGACTATAATTTCATCTTAGAGCATCTCCAACAGATGCTCTAAATGCCCAAAATAGCTAAAATTTAGCTAATCCAAGCCAAAATTCATCTCCAACAGATGTTGTCCAGATCATGTAAAATACATTTTTGCTACAGTGACACTCTAAATATAGAGTGTCACTGTAGCAATATCTAAACATTTTATATATTAATTTCTCTCTCTTCCTCTCTTTTTCTCTCATTCTCTCTCTTTCTCCCTTTCACTATTCCCAAAAAATATAATACAAAATAGATGATAAATAATATTTAAAAGGAGTAGTTAAAAATATAGAGAATTTGTTGGAGTGTGTATTGAAAAAGTGAGTAGCTAAAATAGAAAAAGTTGTTTTTTGGGTAGCTAAAATAGCTACTATTGTTGGAGATGCTCTTAGTGGATCGATCACATTAGAACATTACGACGCTCTACCCTATCAGCCAGTGGCGGAGGGATGCTTGGGCCAGGGTGGGCACGTGCCCCCCCCCTCAAAAAAAAAAAAAATTTTTTTAGTAAAGTATATATATTATATATTTGTATAATATATTATTTGTGCCCACCCAAAACCTAAGATAAAAATATTAGGCCCACATTATTTACCCAAAAAAATTAAAAAATTAAACCCATTTAAAAAAAAAATTTGAGTCCACTATTATCTACCCAAACTTATTAAAAAATCAAATATTTGACCTATCATAATCCACCCAAACCTATTAAAAAAAACAAAATTTTTAGCCCAACATTAAAAACAAAATTTTTGGCCCAACATTAAAATAAAACTTTTGACCCACCCATCAATAAAAAATAAAACTTTTGGCCCACTTAACTAAAAAATATCTTATCTTATCTTTCTTTTTTTATTTTTTCTCTCTATCTCACTCGGTCCAAGCCAGCTGCCCACTTGACCACTTCCCAACCACAAGAAAAAGATAAGAAAAAATGGAGAAATAGAGAAGCTTTACACAGACAAACGAGAAGCTCAGACCTCAGTTATTGAGCTTTTGTTTTTGCTTGCACCGACACAGAGGGCCACCACCACCACTGGACAAAACAAAGTAAATACTCTCTCTCTCTCTCTCTCTCTCTCTCTCTCTCTCGAACACGGCACACACGCACACTGTGTACACTGTGCACACAAAATAAATTAATTTTTTATTTTTAAAATTTTGAATTAATTAGTCTTGGTAATTTTTTATTTTTTTGTGCATTTTAATTTTTAACCCTAATTTATATTTTGTGCATTTTGCCATTATTTAATTTTTTATGTATTTTTCCCTAATTTATTTTTTTGTGCATTTTGCCCTAATTATTTTGTTGATTTGTTATTGCCCAGATTATTGATTGGGGATGCTTTGAAGACCTTGAGTTGCGGTTATTGAGTCGACCTATTTTTTGGTAACTCTCAATTTGAAACTATTTTTAATATTTTGAATGATATTGCTTGGATTTATTAAAATTATGAAGTGGATACTTGTATGAATTTGTACAGTTGTATTTGTATTTGCTTCCTAATGCAATATATTCTTTAGAATGGTAGCGATAAAATTTACAAAATAATTTGTTTAATTAATTGTAAAAGTTGATGTATAAGTCTATTTTCTTGAATAACTTTTTGAAACAGTCATGGAGAAGTATTTCAAGAGAAAATCTGAGTCAGAGTTATCACCTCCTCCAAATAAAGGTGGTGATTCTTCAAAGAAAAGTCATGTAGATATTAATTTGTCCGATCTTCCATCAGATCCCGGACTACGGCCTAGGATTTTAGATTATAATCCTAATGATCGAGACCAAATTCGTAGAGCTTATCTACAACAGGGTCCTTGTCAACCCCGCGACCATAATTTTCCACAAAAAGAATTTGGTGTTAAACTACGACGGTTTAACAAAGCTTGGTTTTCTCAATTTGGTAACTGGCTTGAGTATAGTGTAGCGAAAGATGCAGCATTTTGCTTGTGTTGTTATCTTTTTAAATCAGATATGGGAGAACAATCGGGTGGCGAAACATTTGTTACCTCAGGCTTTTCAAATTGGAAGAGAATAGAAAAGTTCCAAATGCATGTTGGAGGCGTTAATAGTTCTCATAACCAAGCTTGGAAAAAATGTCAAGATTTATTAAATTCAAAGCAAAGTATTGAAGCTATTTTCTTCAAACAGTCAGACCAAGCTCGAAGTGAGTACAGAACCAGGTTGAATGCATCCATTGATTGTATTCGATTTCTTTTAAGGCAAGGGCTTGCATTTCGTGGTCACAATGAATCTGAGAATTCAAGTAATCAAGGAAACTTCCTTGAGCTTCTTAAATTTCTTGCGGATCACAATGAAGATATTAAAGATGTTGTGTTGAAAAATGCTCCTGAGAATCTCAAGTTGACTTCGCCTGAAATTCAAAAAGACATTGTAACTGCAGCTTCTGTTGAAACGTGTAATGCTATTGTGACCTGCCTTGGTGATGCACTTTTTTCTGTTCTTATTGATGAATCACGTGACATATCAACAAAGGAGCAAATGGCTGTTGTGTTGCGATTTGTGGACAAGAAGGGACATGTAGTTGAACACCTTTTGGGTTTTGAACATGTTACTAATACAAGTGCTCTCTCACTTAAGGCAGCTGTAGAAGATTTATTTGCTAGACATGGTTTGAGTTTATCAAGATTGCGCGGGCAAGGTTACGATGGGGCTAGTAATATGCGAGGTGAGTTTAATGGTCTCAAGACACTTATATTGAAGGAGAATGAGTATGCATATTATGTCCATTGTTTTTCGCATCAATTGCAATTAGCTCTTGTGGCCGTTGCAAAGAATCATATTCAAATCGCGACTCTTTTCAACTTGGTTGCTAATATTGTGAATGTTGTGGGAGCCTCATGTAAACGGCGAGATATTCTTAGGGAGAAACAAGCGGCTAGAGTTATTGAATTAATCGATAATGAGGAGCTTTCAAGTGGGCGAGGCCTAAATCAGGAAACTAATCTTACACGTGCTTGTGATACACGTTGGGGTTCACATTATTATTCTTTGATCAGCTTGATTGATATGTTCTCATCAGTGGTTGATATGCTTGATATGGTTTCAGAAGATGGTATAAATGCAGAACAAAGAGGGGAGGCAAATGTTCTTTTGGATTTGCTACAATCTTTTGAGTTTGTATTCAATCTTCATTTGATGAGAAGCATTTTGGGAATCACAAATGAGTTGTCGCAAGCATTACAAAGGAAAGATCAAGATATCGTGAATGCCATGACATTAGTTCAAGTATCTAAGCAACGACTTCAAATGATGAGGGAAAGTGGTTGGAGTTGTTTTCTTGATGATGTCACATCTTTTTGTGAAAAACATGAGATAGTTGTTCCACAGATGAACGATATCTTTAAAGCTCGAGGGAGGTCAAGACGTACTCAAGAAAAGACAAATTTGCATCACTATCAAGTTGAGTTATTTTATACCGTCATAGATATGCAACTTCAAGAGCTAAATAGTCGTTTTACCGAGTCAAACACTAATTTACTTCTTTGTGTGACATGTTTGAGTCCTTCTGATTCCTTCTTAGCTTTTGACAAGGACAAATTGGTTCGTCTTGCCCAATTTTATCCAAAAGAATTTTCTTCACTAGAGCTCATGATACTTTCTGATCAGCTGGATAGTTATATTATTGATATGCGCACTAGTATTGAGTTTTCAAATTTGTTGGGGATTGGAGATCTTGCTCAGAAAATGGTTGAGACGAAAAAACACGTGGTATATCCATTGGTCTACTTACTAGTGACATTGGCATTTATCTTGCCAGTTGCGACTGCTACAGTAGAGAGAGCATTTTCGGCTATGAAGATTGTGAAGAATCGATTGCGTAATCGAATGGGCGATCAATGGATGACAAATAACTTGATTGTATACATAGAGAAAGACATTTTCGATTGCATTGATAATGATGTTATCATGCAACGCTTTCAAAATATGAAATCACTTCGTGGTCAATTGTAAAAGATTATAGTTAGTCTCATTTTTTGTAAAAAGGTCTAATTAGAACCTTATTTTGCAATTAGGTTCTTTTTTTTTTTTTTGTACCCCATGTATATTGGTTTTTGGCTCTTTTGTCAATGAAATTTTAAGTATTATATATAATTTAAAAAAAATTATTTGTCTTTAACTTTAATACTTAAAAAAACAAATTTTTAAACTTATAGTTAGTGCCCCCCCTCGTATAAATTCCTGGCTCCGCCCCTGCTATCAGCGGATATATTTCTTAGTGAGTAAATATAACATCCATACGATTAAACTTAAAGCTTGGTCACGTGTATCGGTTTGAAAAATACTTGTTCTCACTAATACACTGCAGTTTTTAGTAAAATTCTAGTTATAAGCTATCAATCACCTACCCAATCCCCAGAATGCCCATGTCGACATAAGCCCCAGATGCCTCCGGTGCTAGTTAGTGCCATGGCCATCAGGAAAGTCCACCTCATTCAAGATAACTTATGAAACTCTAATGTGCCATGTCTGTTCTCGAAAATCGACCTTCATGAAAACATAACTCTAAGGTATTGTACATCTGATACAAGGGAGGACAACATGGCAAATCAGGACTACCGAAAATCTCAGGGACAATTTAACAAACACTTGGAGGCACAATTATACATAACCCACTGAACCAATTACAAATACAAAACAATTCAATATATAGGATTATCACACATAATCGATCAGAAAAAACAAAGTGAGTTCGCTGGAAATCAATTTCATTTTGGTTGAATTGGGCAGTCAGATGATGTATATTTTGCCTAAACCCGTCAAGAAATTGAAAGTAATCAGAAAATAGCAGTAACTAACCTCCTTGGAATTTTTCTCTTCTGGCTTGTCTTTGGCCTCTTTCTTCTTATTCTCTTCTCTGCCACCGCCTTTCTCTTTCTTCTTGTTCTTGTCCTCGTCTTTCTCTGGCAATAGAGTGGCTGCTATGGCTTCGAGTTCTTGGGCTTGGTCGATTTTAGAGAGACAGAGGGAGAGAGAACCAGAGAGAGCGAGAGAGAGTGGAGAGTTGTAGCTGGAGAAAAAAGAGGAAACGTGCGTGAGAAGAGTGCGACTGATAATCGGATGAAAAAGAAAGTAATAGGGTAAATTACATCTAGACCCCATGAACTTTGTCACTAAAACACACATAGCTCCTCAGGTATGACATATTATATTGACACCCCCTATCAATAACAACCGACTACTGACAAAATTAAGTGAATTAAGTGGGTTGGTTTTAATTATTTCTATAAGGATATTTTGGAAATTAAATTATTAAAATACGGTAACATAATCAAAGTTTGACAGTGTTTCAAACGGTTTTTAATGGTGGGGATCTATGTGTTATATGCGTATAAACTTTGGGGGTGTCAATGTAATGTGTTTTAATGAAAAAGTTCAGGGAGTGTTGATGTAATTTATCGACGTCATTTTTGGTAATTAGAATTAATAAAACGTTGTTTTGGTTTAGGCATTTACAACAGGAAAAAAAACCAACGCAAAAAGAGAAAAAAATTTAAAAAAATTTTACTTTTTGCCACGGCAACGATTTCCTATTGCAAATATACCATTTAAAACATCAGTATCAAGAACCATTGCAAAAAAAATATTTTTACCACTGTAAATATTCCGTTGCAAAAAAAAGTGACGCAAAAACCCTAATTCTTGTAGTGCCCCTTGAACGCTCCAATTGAACAAGTTCTCTGTCAAGTGCAAAATGACAACCTCCTGAAATGCCCCAGAAATCTTAGAACACCTCCTAACAAATAAGACAGAGACAAGTACTGTCGTTTTCACCGTGACCACAGGCATGACACTGAAGGGTGCTTCACCTTTCGAGATCAGATTGAGGACCTAATCTAGAAGGGCCATCTTGGAAGATTTATAGAAAGGAATTTTTGAGAATGAAGAGCCCTTCTAGAGCCTCAAGAACATCAGCAACCAATAGGGGAAATCAAGGTGATTTCTGGAGGATTTACTTCAGGGGAGAAAACAGCTCGATGAGGAAAATTTATGTCTAGAGAGCTCGGGTAAAGGAGGAAGAAATTAGCCTTGTTTAACCAGGAAAGATGTCCCATAGAAATCCTCCCATCACATTCACATATGAAGATTTCAAGGGAATCCACACTCCACATGAGGATCCTTTGGTGATCTCTATGGTTGCTTCCAATCATACAGTTTGAAGAATTGTGGTATATAGTGGTAGCTCTATAGACATCATCTTACTTCATGCCTTCAACCAATTAGGCATAAGAAAGTCAAAGCTCTGCCCTTTCGAGGCCCCTCTAGTAGGTTTCTTCGGAGAAAGAGTCTATCTAGTGGGGATTTCGTAGTAATGGATTGCCCTTCAGCTTATAACATGATATTGGGGCGACCAACCCTTGATACCCTCAAAGTAGTACCGTCCACTTATCACTTTCTCCTACGATACCCAACAAGTCAAGGTATTGGAGAGGTCCGAGGAGATCAAGCAGTAGCAAGGGAATGCTATGTTGCATTAGCAAGGTCCTTTTAGGTTTCTAAGACTTTTCTGGTGGATAACCTAGACCCTAGAGATCAGGAAGAATCAGACAGAGAACACCCCGATGAACAGTTGGTCCCAGTGACCTTGGGAAAGAAGCTTGACCAAATTATGTACGTGGGTTCCAATCCTTTCCCTCATATTAAAGAAAAGTTGGAGAAGATCTTGCAAGAGAATGTAGATGTCTTTGTCTAGAGTCATGAGGACATTCCAAGCATAGATCCGCATCTAATAGTCCATTGCTCAATGTGGATTCCTCAGTCAAGCCAGTAAAGCAGACAAATAGAGCTTTTGCCGCTAAAAGGGCCAAGACAATCGCTGAGGAAGTGCTAAAATTCCTATAAGCAAAGTCAGTTCGGGAAGTCTACTATCCAGAGTGGATAGTCAATGTTGAGCTCGTAAAAAAAAATGAAAAATAGAGACTTCGCATAGAATTTACTGACCTAAATAAGGCGTGGCTGAAGGACTATTTTCCACTTCCAAGGATTGACCTTCTAGTGGATGCAATAGCAAGTTTCGAGCTTCTCAATTTTATGGTCGCATTCTCAGGGTATAATTAGATCTGCATGCACCTAGACGACAAGGATAAGACCTCATTCGTCACAGAGCGAGGGTTGTATTACTAACAGGTCATACCCTTTGGACTAAAGAACTCTGGTGCCATTTATCAGCACTTGGTCAATTATATTTTCAAGAACCTTATTGGAAAAAACATGGAGGTTTATTTTGATGATATGTTGGTGAAAATTAAAGCAGCTGAGGACCATGTGAGCAAGTTGTAAGAAGCTTTCTAGGTCCTAAGAAAGTACAAGATGAAGCTAAACCCTACGAAATGTGCTTTTGGGGTATCCTTTGGAAAATTTCTGGGATTCACAGTGTCTCAAAGGGGAATTTAGGCAAACCTAGAAAAGATTCAAGCTTTGATGGATATGCACCAACCTCAGAATATCAAGGAGATACAGTGCCTCACTAGACGTGTTGTAGCACTTAGTAGGTTTGTATTGTGGACCAGTGATGAGTGTTTATCTTTCTTTAAGATGTTAAAGAAAGTTTTCGAATGGACGCCAAAGTGCTCGGCAGCTTTCAAAAAGCTAAAGCAATATTTAGGGACACCCCTATTATTATTCGTGCCAGTTCAAAAAGAGGTCATTTACCTTTATCTGGCAGTCTCTGATGAAGTCATCAATTCTTCCCTAATAAGGGAAGAACAAAGAGTTTATAAGCTAGTATACTATACTAGCCTTGTCCTAAAGGGAGCAGAAGTCAGGTATTCAAGATTAGAGAAAGTAACTTTGACACTAATTTCTACAACACAAAAGATGTGCCCCTACTTCCAAGCTCACCTGATCACTATCACAACTGACTCTCCCATCCAACAAGTTTTACACCAACTAGAAATCTCCAGAAGGCTCATCAAATGGGCCATTGTGTTAGGTGAGCTGGATATAACTTACCAGCTAAGAACATCCATCAAGGGACAAGCATTAGTAGACTTTATCGTTAAAAATACCTCATCGGAAGAATCCCATTTGTTAAACAACTTGGGACACAAGAGTTGGATCCTATTTACTGATGGTTCATCAAATGCTGATGGAGGAGTGGCAGGAATAATCCTAGTTTCCCCATGTCAACTCAGGATAGAGTATGCCTTAAGATTTGGGTTTGGAGCCTCAAATAATGAAGCAGAATATGAAGCTATGCTCGCTGGATTGAGGTTGGCATTGTCACATGGAGTCAAAAACCTCCTGTTAAAGGTAGATTTCCAACTAATTGTTAAACATATCAAATGAGAATATGCAACCAATGATACCAAGATGGTTGCATACTTAGCCATGGTTTCCGAATGTATATCCCATTTGGAAACCTTCAACATCGAGCAGATTCCCAGGGTTGAAAATGCTCATGTTGATTCTTTAGCTTGCTTGGCCTCATCATTCCACGATGAGCTCCCAAGTGTAATCCCTATGGAGTTCCTTCCTAAACCTAGCATCGACGAGGTCGAAGCAGAGGTCAATGTCACCCAACAAAAGAAGGGATGGACCTTTCCTATCTTTCAATATTTAACAGATGGAGTAATCCCCAAGGAGAAAACTAAGTCGCAAAAGATCCGCAAGAAAGATGCAAAGTACACTATTATAGGCAGAGTTTTATATAAAACAGGTTTCCTCACTCCTTATTTACGTTGATTGGAGAAAGAGGAAGCTAAGTATGTTCTCAGAGATATTCATGAAGGAGAATGTGGGAACCACCTAGGAGGGAGAGCTCTGACCTATAAAGCACTCTACTCGGGGTACTATTGGCCAACCATACAGAAGGATGCTATGCAGTTTATGAAAACTTGTGGTATAGAGGTACGACAACGTGTCAAAGAAACCTCCACAGGAGCTTTCTCCTATGACAAGTCCTTGGTCGTTCGCCCAATGAGGCATTAACATAGTCGGACCTCTACTAGTCGAAAAAGGGCAGAACCGATTTGCAGTTGTGGTGATCGATTACTTCACCAATGGGCCGAGGTTGAACCCTTGACCACTATCACAGAAAAAAGACTTTAAGATTTCTTTGTCCATACTTTTTTGATTTAGGGTGCCTCATGTTTTGGTGTCGGATAATGGGAAACAGTTTGACAATGATCCATTCAGAGAATTCTGCTTCGAACCTGTAGTTCACAATCATTACTCATCCCCCGGCCACCCATAAGCTAATGGACAAGTAGAGGTGACCATCAAGAAACTTATGCAAGGAATCAAAATTTGCCTAAAGGAGTCAAAGGGGCTATGGGTAGAGGAACTACCCTGAATCCTGTGGGTGTATCGCATGACAATTAGAACTCTGACAAGGGAAACACCATTCTACCTGGAATACGGTACAGAGGTAGTAATCTCAACCAAAATGGAGATGCAAACTTTCAGATTCCAACATTATAATGAAGAGGAAAATGAAGGACAACTCCATGCTAACCTAGATCTCTTGGAAGAAAAAAAGGAGCGATCTCAAATTAAACTAGCATCTTACCAAGCTCAAATAACCCGCTACTACAACAGAAATGTCAAGATCCGCGAGTTTTCCTCAGGAGACCTGGTTCTCAAGAAAGTAACCCAAACCTCCAAGGATCCTACGCATGGGAAGTTGGGCCCAAACTGGGAAGGGCCCTATCAAGTTACTCAGATGATAAGACCTTGAACTTGCAAGCTGCTGACACTGAATGGAAGAAAGCTGACGCATGCTTGGAATGCTGAGCACCTTAAGAAGTACTACCAGTAGGAATGGCTCTCTGAAAGCATAAATAAGAATGGCAGTTCATCTCTCTCACTTTGATTCCTTTATTTCATTTTGTAATAAACCTTAAGGCAACCTTTCTTATAAGAAAAATTATGAATAAAGGATGTTTATTTTATCTCTTAGAAATACTTTAAGTGAATCTCATGTCAAAAAAAAACCTCGAGAAAGCTCAATGTTGAGGAAATTAGGCTTTCATAAAGAAGGCACCTTAGTTAAAAAAGGTTGGAAAGAGAAGAGCACCTCTAAAGAAAGTGTCCATTTCTAACAAAAAAAAAAGAGAAAGAATGAAAGCTAAAAGGCCTTCCATTCACTAGATCGAAAAGACCTAGCCCCGCCTAGGCTTGATGGGGACCAACTTGGTTAACCACCAATCAAACAGTTGGCAATACTCTAAAATCAACATAATACTCTCGATCTAGAGTAAAGAGAAAAACTGCCAAGGTGGGAAACCCGGTAAGCTTGACCTCCAAATATAGGCAATTAACAAGCCCAAAAATCAGTTAGGCAAAAATAGCCAAAGCAAAAGCAATATAAAGAAAGAACAGTTTTTAGAAACTATTAAGCTACTTTCATTATGAGTTAAAAGTTTATGTACAGAAAACTCAGAAATCAGAAAGAAAAAGAAAGTATAATTGTCTCTTATAAACCTAATTCTCTCCATCCTTTGGCAAGGAATCCTCCTTATCATAATCACCTTCACCCTCCTTAGTAGCAAGGGAGGCAGCGAGGAGAATAGCAGAAGTACAAGCCAGGACAGAGGAGTCAAGCTGAATGCTAGAAAAATCAATATTGGGGTAAAGAGCCATAGCTTGCTGGAGAAAATCTTCAAATTCAGCATCCCAATAGCTCATCCCAAGCTCGAGACATTCATAAGACTTCTTAAAATTATCTACTGCTTCGTCAACAACTTTCTTCATGGCAGCTTTAGCCTCATTATTTAGGGAGGAAAGCTGGTTGTCCGTATCATTTTCAGCGTTCTTGGCCTTCTTGGCTTCTTCCTAGGCCATCCTTAAAGCCTCCTACATACTACTCTTTGCAACTTTCTCAATCTCTAAGGAGTTCTTGATATTATCTAAGTCAGCTTGTACAAACACTAGCTCCTTTTTGTGAGAATAAAGAATTTGCTTCGAGGACAGAGTCCCAGAAAGAGCTTTCTCCAGGTACTCCTTGATGGGATCCTCTTTCGTAAAAGTCAAACAACTTATTGCAGAACCAAGAAGAGCCAGCTGAAACAAAGAAAGTCCCTATTAGGATAAGAATATGGAAGGATAAGGAAAAGAAGGGAGATAGGTACTACCTTCCCAAAGTGGTAAGCCATGGACTCAACAACTTTTAGGGACCTCATCTTCACTATCTTCTCCACCTCTACCCTTGGGATAACATCTTGAAACCACTTCACAACGATTCTTTGTTGCTCCAGAATGTCGGAGCAGTGTTCTTGATTTTAGAAGTTGAAGCATAACCAAGAGCAAAGGCAGGAAGCTTACCCTCAATAGTCTTCATTTTCTTGATTAAAGGAATATCTGGAGAAGACTCCACGTTGATGGACTCATTGGAGCTAGAAACTGTTGGAGGCGACTTGGAAGTAGGAGAATCTCTAGACCTCAGCCTCTTTAAAATTTCCAAAGAAGGGCTGTTGAATCTTTCCTTCTGCTTGGCTTTCACACTTTTGAGAGCCTTTCTATCCAGCTTTACATCAAGCTAGGGAGCCAATCCTGCAGTAGAAATATCACAAGATGAGAGGAAAATTTGAGACATAGCACAAATATGAACATATAAAATAAAGAACTCACTCTTCAGAGGTATAACAGTAAGGGTAGAAACTTTAGGTCCCATCTTCAATTTATGCAGGTTGGCCTTTGTAACCAAGCTGCTGAATTCTTTAAAATTGTGGCTTTGGGCCACAACAACTCTGTCAATAATCTCTTTACCCACAGATGAAATGTCAACTACAAATACTAAAAGTTCTTAATTCTTAATTTCTTGAAATAAAAAAAAAATTCAAGAAAGCAAAACAAGAAACTTACCAGAGGCAGAGGAGGGTATTACACCCCATTTGCAGAGAACCCTAGTAGGGTTTGCAACCAGTGGTTCAGAGGGATCGAATTCCCATCCATAACCAAAAATGAAGAAGAAACGATTTTTCAACTCTTTGGGAGGGGAAGAAATTTTCGTTAGCAGATCAGCGTTGTCAGCCTTCTTCGTCAAATAATACCAGCCTAAGCTTGGGCCAATACCCACCTTGATCTGAAAAAAATGGAGGACTTCTCCAATAATGGGAAAAAAGTCGAAGCCATAAATCAGCTCCATAAAAGCACCAAGCCCAATTAACACCCTCCAACTATTTGGGGTGATTTGGGCGTGAGAAATGTTCAAGAAAAACAAGAATTCATGAACATAAGGAAGAAAGGGAAATCAAAATCCAGAATTGAAGGCTGCTTCATACACGCAGGCCTCCCCTTCATGATAATCGCAAGCTCTTTCGTCCCTGCTAGGAGCTCTTAATAGGATGGAATTGGAAATGCAAAATTTAGAGCGAAGGTGGGAAAGATCAACGTCGGTAATAGTACTAAAGACCACCATAGCAAAATAGCTGGGGGTTTCAAGGGCCTCTTCTCGAGCAACCTCCACAATCCCAATCTCTTTTACCTCCACCTCTTGAGCAGAGGAAGAGGAAATTTCAGATGAAGATTTTTTAGAAGCCATGGAAAGTAAGAGCAGTAAGTAAGGGAAAAGCGATAGATATTTTTGACCTAGGAAACCCTAAAAAACAACAAGGCAGCTCATTTCTGAGGAGGGAGATCAAGAAGGGAAGGAAAAATTTTCCAAAACCAAAGGCCCTAACAGGCCTTTAAATAAGTCGAGGTGACGGTTACAAAAGCCCTGCTTAAAAGACGCGTAATTAATGCGCTTCAAAAATCGAAGAGAGGTAATGGTCATATTTCTAATAGGCAGAAATCTCCACTAGCTTGGGAAACCTAATAAAGGGGCAACTGATGGAAAGAATTTAATCTCAACTAAGGAAAATGTCCTAATTGACACTACCTTTGAAAATGTAACAGTTGGCTAACTTGTTAGCAAGAAAGAGAAGTTTGAGGAGTAATGAGCTCAAATAATCAGCTTTCCCCCGCCTGATGGAAACCAGAAGGATGGTAAAAATTATCCCAAATTGTTAGGAACCTTATCTGCCAAAGACCCACTCAAATGGCGGATTCATTTAAATATTATGGGAAGATAAGGCAGTCAAGGGATAAGGATAAGACCACACACTCGGCAAGCCTTATCCGTGTGATCAAACAGACTCCAAGTACAACTGAGACTATGGATGGTTATCCCAACAAGGGATAAAGTCCATAGAAGCTAAGACTTCTTAACCAAAAAAAGATCATACAAATTCAGACTATCAGGATAAGAGCCTAGAGTCCACTCTCCCAAGGACACCTATCAAAATACTATAAAAAGGTACTTCCGGAGTAAGATTCAGGTAAGCACACTAAGCCCCGTGATAAGTATAGAATATTGCACATCATGCATCTCTATTGCACCCATATTACTTGTTTTGTGGTGAAAATTGGGGGAAATGGCTTCAAATTCACAATTAATGGAGTTTTATGTGATTGTAGGTAAAGAGCAAGTAAGTTCATGTATAAAGAGCATCCCATGAAGTGCTCAAAGTTAATGGGGAAGAAGGGACCGCTTAACAGATGGCTCGGGACCTCAAGGAACCAAGGAAATCCCAAAGCAGGACAAAACCTACCGGTAGAAGTCATCAAAGACCTACCGGTAGAAGACTCAACACCTACCGATAGAAAATGCTACTTGAAATCTTCTACCTCTGCTTTGCAAAAACCTACCAGTAGAAAATGCTACTAGAAAAAACTTACTGGTAGGTTTTCTACGTTATACCGATAGGTTTTGCCCAGATTTTCCAGACACCTTTCCACACGACTCCACCTACTCCGGGGGCCCACCTTTTATCTCCTAAGCCATACCCTGACATATTTGACACTCCATGATGCTCCCCTATCCCCTAAAGCCAGATTTGAAGTAAGAGAGAGGGGAAGCAAGAGAGATAAGAGGGGTGGTTGGGAAAGCATGGGAGGAGCATTCTTTGACTGAATTTGTTTCTTCAAGTATCCAACCTCTCTCCAATCATTCCAATTCAGTTCACACATGCTAAGGGAGAGGGTATGGACAAAAATTGGGGAGTCTTAGACCATTTTAGAGAGAGAAAGTTGGGTTTTTACATTTCCTTCACCATTTCCATTGTAGTAAGCTTTATTCTACTTGTAATCTTTCCATCTTACATTCTAATCTCTTTTATTTAAGTTGTAATCAAGCTTAGCTTCATGTTCTTGTATTTCCATTTCTACATTTGGATATTTTCTCTTCAAGCTTTGTATTTTGGGTATGAATTACTTTGTTCTTGTATTTTAAACCTTTTCTTGCATCAATACAAGTTTCATGTTCCATTTCACTGCCATGTTTCTTTACATTATGTTTGTTCTTGCCTTTACTATGAGTAGCTAAACTTTTAGTTGACTAATCCAAGAGGAATTTCCTCTTGGGTATGTGAAATCTACTCTCTTTCATTCTTCCTCATAGTGTAAAGTGTTTGGGTTGACTAGGTTGAATGCGGACATGGTTGTGGGCTCTTGATACACCGTAGACTTGTCATGTGGTATGTTTTTGTCCAACACAATCACATTAGTCTCTCATTTCCTACGAATCAATCAAACACCGAGACACCATTGGTAGAATGAAATGAGTTGATTTGGCATTTCCATTGGAATGACCTCTATGGATTAACCAACCTTGCTTTCTTGCTTACTTTACAAATCACAAACCACCAAACACAAATCACAAGATTTTTCAATTTTCATTTCTTTACAAAATCACACTTCAAAAGCATTTGACATTTCCTTCCCTGAGGAGACAACCTTGGAATACCCATTCCAAGTAAAACATGACATTGCAAGTCTCTCTATGCTTGAGGAGCACTTTTGCACACACACACACACATATATTTTTTTTCATCCACACGATTTTTTCCATTTCTTGCATCGAACTCGAAGGAGAGTGACACTCATATACACGTAATCTGGGTTCGTGGTTGGAGATTAGGAAAAATGATCAAGCACCCCATTAAATTGTTGCACCTTGAAATTTCTAGATACCAACTTAAGCATCGGAGGTTCATCCCCTGGAGCACCCCTCTGGTCTTCGACTTCCTTTTCAAGTACCATAATAGTCGGAAACCTCACCCAGAGCTCGGGAAAAGGTGCATCCAGGCCCAGGTCAACCTCAAACCGATATCAGAATAGTTGGGCATATTTTTCACCCCAACAAGTAGTATTACTAAATCCTTAAAGTGTTCAGTGACTTTTTCCCCTACTCATTGTATCTTTCAGGAACTACAATCAAGAAAAATAATTGGCAATGGTAGAGCACATGGTGGTCTGTACCTCTTGGATGCTGAAAATTCTTCTCAGTCTATCTGTCAAGCTCTCCAAGCAAATGGTGTTTCAACTCTTACATCAGTGGCATAGAATTTTGGAACATCCATCATTTGGTGTTTTAGAAAATCTTTTTCCTAACCTAGTGAAGCAATGTAGTTGACAATTCTTTATTTGTGATGCTTGTGAATTTGCCAAGTATAAATGTTCATCTTATCCTAGTACTAACCATAGAAGCACTACACATTTTGCCACTATTCATTCAAATGTGTGGGGCCCTTCCCGTATTGTGTCTACTTCTGGTTATCATTGTTTTGTTACTTTTATTGATTGTTATTCTCGTCTTACTTAGATTTACTTACTACACAGTAAATGTGAAGTTTTCTCATGCTCTAGATCTTTCTATAAAATGGTGAATACTCAATTTGATGCCAAAGTCAAAATTCTTTAAAGTGATAATGAAACTGAGTATATTAATGGGGAATTTCGTCCTTATCTCAATGAAAATAGTATCTTGTATTAAACCACTTGTGTGTGTACCCCTGACCAAAATGGTGTTGCTAAGCAAAAAAATTGTCATCTTCTTAAGGTTGTTCACTCATTGATGTTCGCATTGAATGTTCCTCCATGTTTCTGGGGGATGTGGTTCTTTTTGCTGCTCATCTTATTAATCGTCGACCCTCGAGTGTCCTCCAGTTTAGGTCTCCTATCGAGTGTCTTTCTGAGACTTTTTCCATTCCTTTTATTTCTTCCCTTCCCTCTAAAGATTTTGGGTGTTGTACATGATTACAGTCCCTCTAGGGGAAACTTGACTCATGGGCTTTGCAATGTGTTTTTGTTGGTTACTCTGCCACCCAAAAGGGATATAAATGTTTTCATTCAGAGTCATAGAAAATGTATGTTAGCATGGATGTTATTTTTCATGAATTTGAGTCCTTCTTCTCTATTACCCAAACATCTCTTTAGGGGGAGAATACCACTATAGGGAAAGAGATTTTTTTTAGGAACCTCTTATTCAATTGCTTGTTCAGTGGTATGTTCGTCAGGGGGAGCAACAACTTATGGAGAAAAAAGCTGATGGCCATGATCCATATGGTGTTCACCTTCACAAGGATAATCTGAAGAATTGTTCTCGGCGTGAAAAAGTACAGATTACCCATGTGCCGCCGCATCAATCAGATTCCTCAACTCTAGTTCCATCCTCCATTGATTTATCAAGTAATGAACCTCCAGATGTTACTCTTGTTATTGATAATCCAGTCATTGATGAATTTGATCTTCCTATTGCAGTCATAAAAGGTGTTCGAGCTTGTAATCAGCATCCTATCTCTAATTTTTCCTCTTATGATTCATTGTCTCCATCCTATCATATTTTTGTTTCCTCCTTGTCTTCTGTGTCAATTCCTTAGGGTTGGAAATAAGCTCTCACTAACTCTAAGTGGAGAGAAACTATGGTAAAGGAAATGAAAGCCTTGAAGAAAAATGAAACATAGGAGTCGGTTCCTATTTCTCCTAGAGTAAGGGCAGTAGGTTGCAGATGGGTGTTCACCGTCAAACAACATGCTGAGGGGACTGTTGGGAGGTACAAAACTAGATTGGTTGTTAAGGAATTTACTCAGACATATGGTATTCATTATCAGGAGACTTTTTCTCCTATGGCAAGGATGAACTTCATATGTGCTCTTATCTTTTGTGCAACAAATTTGGGGTGGAGTTTACAACAGTTGGATGTGAAGAATGTCTTTCTTCACGAAGATTTGGAGGAGGAAGTGTATATGGAGATTCGTTCAGGTTTTTCATCTCCAATGACTAAAGGGAAGGAGTGTAAGTTGAAGAAATCTCTTTATTGGTTAAAGCAATCTCCCAGAACTTGGTTTGATAGGTTTCTCAAAGTTATGCTAACATTTGGATACAAACAGAGTCAAGCAGATCATACCTTGTCCATCAGATGAGTTGATGGTCAGATTATAGTTCTCATTATATATGTGGATGGCATAGTGATAATTTTAAATGGTAAGTATGAAATCACCAAGTTGAAAGCTCAATTGGTCAAGGAGTTCGAAATCAAAGACTTAGGTCCACTAAAGTATTTCCTTGGAATTGAGGTTTCCAAATCAGGTAGAGGTATCTTTATGTCTCACAGAAAGTATGTTCTTGACCTTCTTGAGGAGACAGGGATGTTAGGATACAGACCTACGGATTCTCCTATTGAAGTCAACCATCGACTGAGTGGTGGTGTTGGTGAGGTAGTAGAGAAAGAGAGATAGCAAAGACTAGTGGGGAGATTAGTATATCTCTTACATACTAGGCTAAACATCACTTATGTAGTGGGTGTTGTTAGTCAATTTATGTATGATCCTTGAACCCCCTCATCTTGAAAATGTGTATTGCATATTGAGTTATCTTAAGTCAGCTCCAGGAAAAGGGATCATATTCTCTAATAATGACTACTTGAAGTTGGAAACATTTAGTGATGCAGACTGGGCAGGCTCAATGGATGATAGAAGATCTACTTCAGGTTATTACACCTTGATTGGAGGAAATCTTATCACATGGCAAAGCAAGAAGCAGACAGTAGTGGCTAGATCTAGTGTAGAAGCAAAATACAAACCAATGTCCCATGGAGTCTGTGAGCTTATGTGGCTCCAAACAATATTGGGAGAGCTGGGAATTCATGATGATGGACCTATGAAACTACATTGTGACAACAAGGCTGCTATTAATATTGTTCATAATCCGATTAAACATAAAATGACCAAACATGTTGAAATTGATCGGCACTTCATCAAAAAGAAATTAAATAAGGGTTTGATTTGTATGCCATTTGTGAAGTCGAAAGACCAATTAACTGATGTTTTCACAAAAGAGCCTTAGTAGTAAGGTTTTTCATCCCACTGTTTGCAAGTTGGGCATGAGGGATATTTATGTACCAACTTAAGGGGAGTGTCATGTTATGTGTTATTTTTAGACTAAGGGTAGTTTTGTACTTTGTGATTATATATAAAAGCTAGGTGTAGCTGTGTAACCTAATACACAACCCTATTCTGATAATCTTTTTTCTTCCTTCTATTCTTTTCTGTCTCTCAAAACTCTAACGGCTTCTAACTTAACTACACCACAGTGAGCATTGTTCCAAAGGGAATCTCCAAAGTAATTTCCCAATCAAAGCCTCATTCCTTTTTAACAAATGACCAATCAAAAGACTACCTTTCGACCTAGGTCTAGACACAACCTCCCATGAAATCAAGTGATCCTTCCTATCTTCCCTTGATCCTTCCCATAAAAAAAAAATTTAATCAAACCTTCATCTAAAAAAAGACAAGAAGTAAATAGGAATATGCTACGTTGCATAGAATTTGCAAGTATAACAGGCCGATGCACAGGGAGTGCACTAGGATCTTTCTTACAGGGCTTTCCTATTTTGAGAACAATATACTTCTGAAACACTTCGAGGGGTTCTGGCCTCCTTTGGTAGGGAATACGATTTTCCCTACAACTCCTAAATCAACTGACGGTGAGGGAAGAATAATTGATTGATATTTTCATTAATGATTTCTACTCTTTAAATAGAGTTTACAAAGAAATTCATAATAAAGATATTGACAAACCTAACTAATTGGGATAACATGCATATCCCATTTATTTGAAATACTAGGGATTCTATCCAACTTTCATCTTAAGGATAATAGGCTTCTTAGTTCAAATACTAGGGATCCTATCCAACTATCATCTTAAGGATAATAGTTTTCTTATTCAATTCAAACTTCCAACTAAACATCATATGCCAACATCTACTTTCATGTGCTTATCAACAATCCTAAATTCTAGGATATTGATCGCATCATTCCCTCCCCCTTAAATTTTTCCTTTTCCAAAGGGAAAAAAAGGAAAACGAATTTGAAATTCAATGAAACTTTCCCATGTAGCATATGTAGGTGACAGTCCTTGCCAATGAATTAGTAGCTCTTCCTTGCGCTTTCGTAATCTTGTATCAAAAACAGCTTGTGGAAGTGGATGAACCGAGTGTGGCGTAGCTCCATCCTTGCTAATTCGATTTTAACCGAAACTTGTGGACACACCTATTTCTTCAAGTGTGAGATATGAAAGACAAGATGCACATTAGAATTTGATGGAAGATCTAAGTGATAAGAAACAACACCCACTTTAGCAAGTATTTTATAGGGACCAAAATACTTTGTCGTTAGCTTTAGATTTCTCCTCTTTGCAATTGTTTTCTGGCGGTTGTAACTTGAGATAGACATAGTCGTCGACGTCAAAGAACCGTTATGTGTGCTTCCCATCATAAATTTGCTTCATTCTTCCTTGAGCTGCTAAAATATTCTGCCTTGCCACTCACACCATTTGGTCTCGGGCCAAAATAAATTTCTTAACAGATTCCACCGTCAAAGTGCCATGAACATAGGATTGGAGGCTTGGGGGTTAATGGTTGTATACCAATTCAAAGGAGTTCTTCTTGATGGAAGAATGGATACTAGTATTGTAGCAATATTCCACCCATGGAAGCCATATAAGCCACTCCTTGGGTTTAGTGCTAGTGAAGTAATGCAAATTGATTAACCCTAAAAAGTGCATAAATGAATTAGGATTTGGGGTTAATTATGTGCGTTAATTGATTTAAAGTGTTTAATTGAGACTATATTATGATTAATGTTTGAATTATATATTTTGTAGGGTTTCATACGTATTAAGGAAACTTGAAGGGTTAAAACACGAAAGAAGAACAAAGGAGGGAGGCAAAAATAAATTCAGCAAGAGGCTTACCATCTGGATGGTGAAACCACCATCCAGATGGTGGTGGCGGCGTCCAGACGGTGATCATAACCGCCTCAACTTCAATCTTCTTTCCCATTGGTTCGTTGATGCAACAAAGCTCCTAATTGGTTCTGGTGGGTGTCTGTCTCCTTAACCAGGCCTTGATGCCTATAAATAGGAATGTTCAGGGTCATTTTGAGAAGAGATCTTCTAGCTTTTGGAGAGCAAGAATCCTAGAGAAAAATACCTTACCCTAAACTCCCCTAGCCAAAAATTCTCTTCTTCTACATTTCTTTTACTTTCTTTCTACTTGGAGGGTTGAACCTCTCTCACTTTTTCACCCTACTTGGTAATAAGAGTGAGTGTGTTTCAACTATTCCTCGGGGAAGGATTCTTTGTATTTTGTTTTGTATTTGCGTTGTATTGTAATGGGATTGTCTTACCCTTCTTGCTTGTCTATAGCAATAGAGAGTGAGTAATCCTCTTATACTCTTTAGTAAAGGGTGAAGTCATGTGTAATATTGTTGACTAATGGAATGTCGATGCTTTATCTATGTTTTAATGGTTATACCTCCCTTAAGTGCTGAATGATTTTCATTTATGTTTGGTATCGTACTACTATATGCTCATGGTTACGAGTACCAAGCTAAGCTTATTGTTATCTACCATATCATATGTACGTTATTATGTACTTCATACATGATACAATGATGCACGTAGTTGGAATTTATGTAAAAATCGGGAGATTGGTCATAGACAAGTTAAGTCTTGTCATAGCTAATGCTTTTGATTCAATGCATAAACCGAACTCCATCTTCATTGAATCATGAACCTACTAATCGATTAGCTATAATAAACCTTTTGAATGGTTAACCTTCGGGTTTACTAGGGTTATTTGGTTGTTGCAAGGTGCATAGACTTTCCGGCTAACTTAATAGTTGCTATGACATGGTTTTTTTTTTTTTTTGATCAATGCTATGACATGGTTCAACCTACGCATCAAACATACCGGTTAACTTTCTGTTGACACATGAGTTAATTGCTGAAAGGTGGCATTTTCATAATCTCAAGCAATAGAATGAATGTTGGATCCCCGAACTGAAGAGTGGCCTTTTTTAATTATTGTAATCAAAATTTTAGTTTAAGTATTTACTTATCTGTTCTAAGTTCATATCACAAGCTGTTATAATGCACATTACGCGCACGACAATCTTACCTCTTCTATTTTGAGTTCCAACAGATAACTCCCTGTGGATTCAATCTCGAACTTAACCGAGCAATACTATAACTTGACCACTTATACTTGGGTGTATGATTAAAATCAAGTCATAAATACATCTCTACCGTTCTATTTACCACCTCAAATTGGCCATCTGTTTGTGGGTGATAAGCGGAATTGAAATTAAACTTAACTCCACCTAATTGTAATAAATGCTTCCAAAAATGAAGAGGTAAAAACTAGATCGCGATCACATACAATTGATTCAGGCATACCATGGAGCTTGAAAATATTTTCAAAGAATACCTGTGCCACTGCTGTAGATGTGTATGGATGTGATATGCTAATAAAAATGCCCATACTTCGAGAAACGGTCCACCACAACCACAAGTAGAATAGTAGTCTTCCCCTTAGAGGAGGGAAGCCCATCAATAAAATCCACAGAAATATCAGTCCATACATGCCTAGTGATTGGTAATGGACTAAGCGAGCTTGTGGACCTTGTATGCTCCACCTTGTGCTTTTGACAAACTTCACATTCTTTTACAAACTGCCGTACTTGGGCCCTCATTACTTGCCAATAAAAAACTGATCTAATGCATTGAAGTGTCTTGTGAAATCCTTTGTGGGTGCTGGATTGGTATTCATTGATGATGGGCAATTTTTATGAGGAATTGGGCATAAGATAAATTCTTTCTTTAAAGAAAATAATCTCACCTCTGTAAGCCCAAGGACCTAATGCCTCCCCTTCTTTATTTTCCCAATTAAGCCTTGCATTTCATCATCTTCTTGAATTTTCTCTTAAATTGGCTCCACCAAGTAAAGAATAGGTGTGGATAACTTCTTGTTCATCCTTAAACTTTCTTGACAACGCATCTACTACAGCATTATCTTGCCCCCTTTTATACTCGATGTGAAAATCATAGCCTAGTAATTTCACTAACCATTTTTGTTGGGCAGTGGTAGTGATAGTTTGGCCCAATAAATATTGGAGACTTTTTTTGATCGGTACGAACTATGAATTTAGAACCCAAGAGATATGGTCTCCATCTTTGCACTGTGCAAACTAAGGCTAACATTTCTTTTTCATAAGTACATAAGGCCAAATTTTTTTCCATGCAACGCTTGACTAAAAAATGCAATGGGCCGCCTTTCTTGCATCAACACCGCCCTAAGTCCAATTCCAGAAGCATCACACTCCATTATAAATGGTCAAGAGAAATTGGGTAGAGCTAGCATCGGCCCAATAGTTATGGCCTCCTTTAATTTTAAGAAAGTCCCCTCTGCCACAAGGTTTCCATGTAAATGAATCCTTCTTTAACATGTGAGTTAGGGGCTGGGCTATTTCCCATAATTTTGAATAAACTTTCGGTAGTACCCCATGAGGCCAAGAAACCCATGCAAAACCTTCCTAGATTGAACTCTAGGTGAATCCCCTGAAAAGTGGCTGAAGCAGGGTATTTATAGGCACTAGTAGGGGCTTTTGAGGTGGCAGACTCCTTCCTGGCCAGTAGGATGAGTTTGCAACTTCATTGGACAAATAGGGTGAGGAGAGAGAACTAAGGCGGTTGCAGCATCGTCCGGAAGGTGGCAATCCTCTGGATTTTGCATGCCTGACTGCCTCTTTGCTTGATGTATTAATGTGATAATTACACTTATCTCCCCTTCCTTATTCGGCTTGTACACTTTATCCCTCCTGAATTTTCGTATTTCCGCATGAAACCCTCCAAAATCTCCAACTTACGCATTAACCCTAATATTCTATAACTTAATTGTTTTAACCTAATTCAAGCACACAATAAACTTTATAACCTAATTCATTAACACATTATTTAGGATTAATCACACCCCCAACCAAACATTACTAGTCCCTAGTGATAAAAATAAATAACAAAACAAAATCACTTTCGTAGATTTCACGATTGCATTTAGCATATGCAACAAGCCGTTAAACACCTAGGTGATCCCTAGTGGACGAGTTTTGTCTCGTGAAGGTTTCTAGTGAAGATACCTACAAACTTCAACGGTTAGGATTCCATAATTCATATTTTTCACAGATAGAATTAAATCACCATTCCTTTTTATTGCTAGGATATTTCCCTTTCCTTGATCACTTTAAGAGTAAGACACATTAGTTGTAACACTATTCTACATATTTTTCGGGAAAAATTGTGTGTGTGTGAGGATTTCTTTATTTCAAAAATCACTTAAGAAATATCACCACCCTTCACTTTGATGTACAAGAATTAGCCTCGATGTCAATCTTTTCCTGGAAATCACTCATCAAAGAACACACTCAAGTTGTAGTGACAATCACTCAAAAATTACTAGTGATAAGAATATTGTTATCAAGGCAAAGTAATGGCACATGTAATACCTCAAAAGAAAGTTATTTGAATAGAATTGGAAATTGACAGAATCTCATGAAAGAATATTAACACTGCATTAAACACATTATCAGCACTTTCCCCTTTTTTGATAAATAGGTGGAAATAATACACATGCATGACTTCTGGAATTAAAAAGGACTTTATTAGGGTTATAACATGGTCAAGGGTAATAGGTTTAAGAAACGATGTCAAAGGTATTCAAAGAGCTATCCTTCCTTGATTAGTGTGGCACACATCTTCCCCATTTTTCCAAAACTTTCACACATGGTATTTCCCATTTTTTCATTTTCAATTTCTTGGCTAATTTCTTTCTTCGCTTCTTTGCTTTTTATTTTCTCTTTCTTTTTGTCTCTTTCCACAGATTCTTTTCTTCCTTGAACTATAGTCACCATTTTCTTCTTTCCTCATTTTCGTATAGTACTTACTTTAGGAGAGAGTGCAAGAAAATTAGATAGCAAGGATTGGTTAAATATATTTTATGTGCCTCGGTTAACTTGATGGGCTTTACGAAAAATAAATTTATACTTTTAGGCTCAATCATGGCTTACTAGGGATATAATTTTGCAAAAAAAATAGATAAGGCTCAAAATTAAATCACAAATGACCTAAGATCATTTTCTAGAAATCATACACCTGCATAATTTCAAATTAAAAATTTAAGGAAAATGTTAATCATGTTATTCAATGAGTGCTAACCAAAGCAAAGCTAATGAGATTATTCAAAGAAGTATTACCGCTGAATCGAAAATTCTTACTTGAGTAAATGTGAAATATCACTCCAAGGCGGATTGACTCAAAATTTGCAGAAGGTTTACGTCTCCACTATATATGTAAGCTTAATAAAGGATTGTAATATTTCAAAAGGTTTTCAGAATAAGGAATTTTTACGTCCTCAAAATGCTGAGTTTCTATGAAAACATAAAGATAGTGCACAATCAATGTATGAAAATCTCGCGCAATCGGGTTAGGGTTATCCCTACAAAGCATAAGAATAATAACCTAAATTTTATCGTGAATCACATGAAATAAGCATCCTAACATGAAAAATTTAACACAATGATAAACTAACTATATTAGTCCAAAAACAACTCAAAACCATCATTCAAAACATAAAAATTGAAATAAAGTGCACAAGTAAAAAGTTCAGTAAAAGTAGCAAAAGAATGGAAATTCAAGAATCTCGAATCACTAAGCTGAAAGGCCTCCGCCGTACTGTCCTCGAAGTATCCTTAGGATTTCATTTTGAGTCTCCTCATAGCTAGTCATCCTCTGATCTAATTGGGTGATGCTGGTCTCCAACCCTAACAAAATATGGAGGTCAGACCTGTCATCAACTGGAATATATGGTTGTTTTTCTTGTCGTTGAGGCTTTTCTGGTGGCTGAAAGTTTGCACCTCCCGGGAATGGATCTTGTGGTGGCGGTGATACTTCTTGTTGCTCCTCGGGCTATCCTCCATGGCTCTTTCTCAATGAAGTTTTATCTAATGGTGCTAAATTCTCCATCATTGGTCATGAGGGATCTGTAATAACTCATTTCTCCCTGCATAACTCAGATACTAACATAGCAAACGGGAGTAAGGCTTCTTAAATTTCATAGTTAGCATCATTTGGTCCATTATCAGATTTGGCAAATCAATGGTGTGTCCCATTCCAAAGGCATACAGAAAATAGGCTCTCTCGGTGTTAATTTGGTTTTTCTGGGACTGAGACAAAAGATAGTTCACCGTTATCAAATTCAAGATTCTATACTTGTCGGTTAAGTCCCCTTGGTTAATATACGTATTCGGTCTACCCCAAACATATTCCAGGTTCCCAGTCAACTCAATCCTAATAACAGTCATGTCAGGCAATTCAGTATAGGGATACTGTGACTGTGGGTTCTGATATCTTGGGATCGGATTCAGAAAATTCGCGATGGTAGCCGGTGTAACTTGAAACACCACCCCCTAACATAGACTCTAAACTCTCTTGGCCTGGTTTCTTTTGCATTGCTATAAAACTCCGGACCAAACATTCATATGCAGGGCCAACTAATTTTACATAATTCAGCCAAACTCGTGCAGCTAAATTTTGTCTCACCCCTATGTATTCAAAATCTTCATATATAACAGGCCTCACATAAATAATAGTCTTGGAATAAAAATAATTGTCATACCAGACTTGTTGATCAATATTCTCGAACATCGTAGCGTCAAAGACATTATGTCCCTAGGGTTGTTCTTGCTGCTGTGGGGGTGCTTTAGGCGGTGAAGATGCTCCTCTCCTTGCTCAGCTTAATGAAGCTCTCGTTCTTATTCTTGGATCCATAAATTCTTGGATTTCTTGCTTGAGATGAGCTTTTAAGGAATTTCGATCTGTAGAAACCTGTACAAGGGTATGGGTAAGTGTTTAATCGGAGTAGAATTCAAGAAAAGTGGATGGGTTAAGCAAATCTGAGGAGAAAAGGTGAAGAAGTTGCTAGTTTTTCATATTTCTACTGCGAGGGGGATGCTAAAACTGTTCAGTTCATGCCTGTCTGCTTTTATAATGGGCAATACCATTTGAACGCTATCAGCACCATCCGGACAGTGCTGATCCTCTGGAATTCCTTTAGCTTTGCAAACTACTGTCCCTTGATATTCTTCTGGTTTCCATCTTCAGTTTTCCAACCTACAGTTACAAAATCAACTTAAATTCAAATATTTACAAAGTTAATTATCTAATAAACTTAAACATTCATACATACCCTAAGAATTATGCACTTTGATCATAACCAGTTTTAATCAGAATCTTCTAAATCAAGTACATTAGTGAACCGATTAATCTCATGTCGCACATATCTTGAAAGCATGGGACTGGAATAAGATGGCGTCTCAGGGTAATCCTTACGCTACCCATACTTAATCCAGTCAAGAAGATCTAACGCTCGACCTGAAATTAGTTCAGCACACTGATTGTATTCTCTCATATGCATTAATCGACCGCACTTTATATAACCACCGAGTCAATTTACTCGTCGGCGTTTGGCAAATGACCTTTTTTCGCACAAAGGTCTTGCTTGACTGTCAAGAATTTCTAATTTTCTAACAACCTTTACTTTTGCTATGATCAAAGAATGTATATCTTTTGGAAAAAGTATGCAGCGTACCCAAACTAGGCCAAAACAATTGCCCATTCATTTTTGAAAATTATGAATATTTTTGAAAAAAACTCACTATCTAGTTCTTTAACGTCTGCCAGTCACAAAGACGAATATGGTTTGTTCCCTCTGCCAACCTAATTTTAACATTGTCCCCAATGTGTAACATGATTAAGTAAAATTATAGACAATTGCTAATAAGATTTGGAGGCGAGACAAATCCATAGTGCAAAATCCTAATCTGTACAATAAACAACAAACGGTTAGTACTACTATTTACAATCAAACACTTATAAAGACTTTTCAAAGCACATGTGATTTAATGATTTAATAATTGCTTTCGAAAACCAAATTGATTGGCCATATTCTTTGTTGATTGTATACAATTGATTTTGGTAAAAATAATACTTGGAGTCCCTGCATTCAATTGGATTCACATTTTTCCAATCAATCTATTTGTCATCAAAATCACTAGTTTTTACTAAGTAATGCTTTTGGTTGAATATCATCCATATGGGGGAGTTTGATTACGAACTCGTATGAGTTATAGATTTAGAGTGTGAAGTTATGTTCATGGTGGGATTGAATATAAGGATTATCTGGTTCTTTCTCTTAATTGAAGTTCCTCTTTATTTAGTTAGTTAACCAAAACTTCTCAAATTGAAAGAGTTTTTACTTTTATTTTCTTCCTTCATCCTTGGTTACAAAAGATTTCCCTAAGGAGATGACTTCGGAATTCTGTTCCAAGTTACTACACGATAAACGCATGGGAGCTACGTGAAAATCTACCAATTTGAGGGCAAGCAGTGACCAACTCTGCCTGAAAGGTCAAACTCACCGGTCCCTTCACCAAAACACCATTTTTTTTCATAGCTTAACCCCCTTCCCCATGAGTTATCCTCCAAACCCCAACCACACCATTTCTCAACAATTCCACCCCATCATTTTTTCCTTCCCCCAAAAGATAAAAAAAAACAAGACACAAGATTCAGAGATAAAAGAAGGATCACAAATAGAGAAAACAGAAGAATGATCATCTCCACTAGAAGTAGCCAAACTAGAAGATGAAGAAGGAACAAAAAGTAGGGCAAAAAAGAGCATGAGAATCAAACTCATCCACCTTACTTACCTTATGATGTGCTTCAAAGAAATCTCTAAGTTTGTCCCTCATGTTGAAAAGTGTCGCAGCACCCCCCCTGAAGCTCATCCGAAAGCACACCAGTATCACAATCCATATCACACCATAGAGGCGAAGCTTTAGGACTATCACTATCCTCCATTTCGGTCATAGCAACTCAAAAATCGCAATCGCCTTCCTCAATCTCCAAAATCATTCCCCTCTATTCATCTTTTGCCACCCCATAGAATTCGTTACCAAATTATTCTCTGAAGGACTCATCCCCATCACACCCATTGCACACAACTAAGCTCGAATGATCCCCTCGAATCCAACCCCTTCCCTTTCAATTCATTTGAGTTAGTACCCAAAGCAAAATTTCGCATATAGCCTTCGGTGTCATAACATCTCTCTGAATCGTTGTCAATAGATCTTTGTAGGGGTGTTCAAATTTCTGATTACCAGCAATTTCTTACCCTAACCGATCATATTGATCGGCTAACTGAAAAAATCAGGTAGGAATGCAGAAGATTTTTTGGTCTTCCGATTAAATCGGGTAGGAATGCGGATACCCATCAAATTTTCATATTTCTACCCTACCCTACCCTACCCTATCCGCATATATATATATATATATATATATATATATATATATATATATATATAAACTAAAAACCCTAACACCTCTTCATCTTGCCTCTTCGCCCTTTCTTTTCTCTGTGCTAGCTGACCTAGCTCAGTCGCTCGACTTCTCGCCTCTCTACTCTGAATGCTCTCTGGCCTCTCTTCGAGTCCCAGCCTCCCAAGTACTCTGTCTCTGTCTTTCTCTCAGTTGACTGTTTGGGGGCAATTCGATGCCATCGAATCAATGTCCCAGGTAATGATTTCTTCGAATCGATGGTCCCAGTTCCATCGATGGTTGGTGGTTTTGCTTTTGGCTATTGATTAGGGCTACAAATACTATGATTTTGAGATTTTATGGCTCTACTCTCTCTCTCTCTCTCTCTCTCAGTTGACTGTTTGGGAGCAATTCGATGCCATCAAATCGACGGTCCCAAGTACTCCATTCATCGAATCGATGGTCCCAGGTGGTACTCCATTGATGGTTGGTGGTTTTGCATAAGATTGTTGATTAGGGTTGTTGGTTGGTGGTTTTGCTTAGGTCCGTTGGTTTTGCTTAGGGCTGTTGGTGGTTTTTCTAAGATTTTATGGCTCTATGCTCTGTGCTGGTGCATTTCTGAGATCAAGAAATGGATCATATACTATGATTTCTGAGATTTTATGTATAGCTGTTGATTAGGGTTGTTGGTTGGTGGTTTTGCTTAGGACTGTTTGTGGTTATTCTGAGATCAAAGTATGCAATATGTGCTCTGTGTTGGTGCATTTCTGAGATCAATAAAGGGGCCATATACTATGATTTCTAAGATTTTATGTATAATTGTTTGTCTTTGTGGATTTCTGAGATTTTATGATTTCTGAGATGGAGTAATTTCTAAGATTTTGTTTGTGATCATAGTATATTATTTATGAGATTTTGTTTGTGATCACAGTATATAAAATGTTGATTACTTAGACCACAAAATATTCAGTTTGTTATTGTATTTGTGCAACAATTATGATGTATTGATGTTTATGCCTTGGGCTTTCTTGTGTTTTATTGTAATTGTTATTATAATTGTTTTAGGCTTTAGAGTTATTTGTTTATTGTGCTATTAAATTGGTGCATGTTACTTAATTGAATTGGTAAAATTATCCAAAAATTAATAATTATAAAACATATTCACCCGATTTCCTACCCAACTTCCTACCCGATTAATTTGGACGGAATTCAGGTAGGAATACTACACTTGATCGGGTAGGGTAGGTCAATAAAAAATTCTTCTGCAAAGTATCGGATAGGAAAATGAAAGACTATATTTCCTGGTAAGGTGAACACCCCTAGATCCTTGGAAAACAGCCCTAGGAGACTTCATCTTGGAAGAAAAAAGTTTAGGGCCAAAACATCTCAGGGCCTTCTCCGACCCCAAACCAGACTTGTCCACCTGTTTAAGCCCACCTTGATTAGCCCTAATAGCTTTAGGTTCATAATTTTGATTAAAGCCCACATTCTGAAGGCCCACAGACTTGTTTTTCTTAACCAAATCCAAACCCTGCTTTAAAGCATTTTTAAAATTCAAATTTTCATAAGACCTTTTTACCAGTAATTGATTCTTTTCCATTATTACCTTTGACAACATCCAACTCCTGTGCCCCCTTTCTTCCCATCATGACATGTACCCCATCAAACCTTCTTGCTTCATCTTCTTCTTGACCATTGTACTTTTTTTTCGTGCTACCTCCTCGAAATGGTCTCCATCAAAATCAATGATCCACAGTGTCTTCAAAAGACCAGAAGGAGGCTTATGAACCCTAATCCTTGCTTGAAAGAGATTCTCACAATTCTCTGTTTTACGATCAACTTCAATAAAACTACCACAACTGTTATCGATACACATAAAACATCTCGATTGCACATATGAAATGGAAACCCTTCCACCGCAATCTAGCCAGCCATAAACGACACCATACTCTGACATGAATTAGATTCTGGACACCATTTTTGGAGCTTCACTATAACAGAGTCCGGTAATAAACATTGTTCATTCCTGCAAATAGCTTCAGCCTTCAACGCATCTTGATAAAAGAAGATGGCCTTATCAGCTAGAAAAGATTTTAAACAAACCTTAAAATTCAAAACTTTCGAAAGTTAACTATGAATCATTCCCCAAGGGTGAAATAAACTTTCTTTTATGCAAACCACAACACTCTTCCATTGCTAAAATTCTTTGAAGGTCATTTCATCACCTTTAAGAGCAGTGACGCCCACAGGATCCCTTTTATTTTACACAACTGATCCATCCTCCCATCCTCAGCATTTCCTCTTCTGTGATTTTCTTCTAAAATAGAGATTGCTTATATAACCATGAAGAATATCCTCTATCAGTATATCAAATGCCTCACATCCCCTTCCAGCATTTCCTTTTGGAATAATCAAGCTTATTCTCCTTCCATTATTCATCAACTTAGAAATTCTAGCAAATTCTCCAAATATGCTAGAATCCACTTCAATCCATAAACAAAAACTATTACCTCTATACTTTCTTAAGAAAACTTCCTTCCTATTCCTTCAAATAACATTCCCAATAGACTCCTTCAACCATATTACCACAGTAATCCTTATCTATTGAAATTGCAAGACAAAGATCCATATTGATTCCATTCAGTAACACAAAATCACTCTCCAGACGACCTTCAATTTTCACATGAAATTGTTTCTTCTTAATTGAAATCTCCATTGTCCTACTTTGCACCCCTTTTGCTTAAGACGTGTAGGAGAGTCAAATGGATGCCTGTTGTCACTGTGGTTAAGTTATATATTAGAGGTGAATTTATGTGCATTTGTATGTTATTGTTCTATCTCTTTGATAGTTGGAAAGATTTCACGGTGCGTTTCCCTTGTCCATTACCCAGAGCCGAGTGAACTTCAAAAAGAAAATAGCAAGAACATGAAACAGATGTATCAGAGGTCTTCTGGAACTTTTGCAACTCCAACTCAAAGTATTAGGCTGAGGATCTCGCAATCAGTAAGAACAACTCCAACGGGAGTTACTATCAGGGGTGCCATCCCCATAACCGCTAAAATGGCACCTCAACGACAAAAATTCAGGCTCCAACGGAGGTGGCATCAGAGGTGGCAAAATGGCACCTAGGATTTTGGGGTGGCATATTTGGCAACTTTGGAGAGAGAATTGAGAGATTGCAAAATAGCCGTTGGTGGCTACTATTCCTCTCAACGGCTATATTCCATCCAAATTTCTATAAAAATACAGAGAGAGGAAAGGGGAAAGGAACTTGCCTAAAAATCGATTTGTGTACTGCTTCCTTGAATCCTTGCCTTTGATATTGAAAACTCTAGCTTCCCTGAACCCTAGCCCTTGCCGTTACCCTTGGTGTACTGCTCGCATAGCTTCGTTGCCGTTGTAAGTTGCAGAGAGACGCAGAAGAAAGGGAGGAAGAGGAAGAAGACGTCTGGTAAGAAATAAGGGGAAGGGAAGAAGACGATGGTTTTATTTAGGGGAAGGGGTAGGCATTGTAATTTTTAATTACATCTGCCCCCCCTGTTCTTGTTTTAATTTATAATTTGTAATATAATTTATAAATTGTTTATACTTTATGGCATATTTATTTGTTTTAATTAAGGGTAATTTCATTTATTTTTTAATTGATAAATTGCTCATTCTTTAAATTTATTATAAATTTTATAATTGATAGATTTATTTGTATACGTTATAAATTGCTCATTCTTTAAATTGATTATAAATTTTTTAATTGATAAATTGCTCATTCTTTAAATTGATTGTAAATTTTATAATTGATAGATTTATTTGTATACTTTATAAATTGCTCATTCTTTAAATTGATTATAAATTTTATAATTGATAAATGTATTTGTATACTTTATAAATTGCTCATTCTTTAAATTGATTATAAATTTTTTAATTGATAAATTGCTCATTCTTTAAATTGATTATAAATTTTATAATTGATAGATTTATTTGTATACTTTATAAATTGCTCATTCTTTAAATTGATTATAAATTTTTTAATTGATAAATTGCTCATTCTTTAAATTTACAAATTGATTTTTTAAATTTAAATTGATAAATTGATAATTTTTTAATTGATAAATTGCTCATTCTTTAAATTGATTATAAATTTTATAATTGATAGATTTATTGGTATACTTTATAAATTGCTCATTCTTTAAATTGATTATAAATTTTTATTTTTTTTTGTAGATGGATTCGCAATTTGACGGTTCTTTCACTGATTTGCTTATGAACGACACCGATTTATATGATGATGCTATTCAGATCAATCCCACAGTATTGGCGCCAGTACAAAATGAACCCGTTCCAAGAGTGAGAAAATCGCAAAGGACAAATAACTTCTCTCTAGAAGAAGATAAATTAATTGTGCAGACGTGGCTTAATACGAGCAAAGATGCAATTACTGGGAATGAACAATAAGGTGGTGCATTCTGGCAAAGAATATTGCAATACTTAGAACTTCATGGAGGCAATCATGAAGAGCGTTCTCAATCTTCTATTAAAAGTCATTGGACTGATATAAATGTAAAATGCAGCAAATTTGTCGGTTTTTATAGTCAAATTGAAAGACTGCGACAAAGTGGACACACCGAGCAAAATAATGTAATAATTAAACTTTTAATTTAGACACTATTATGATTTGATATTTGAACTATTAACTGAATAATTTCATATGTTTTTCAGGTTGATGACGCAAAAGAAATGTTTGCTAAGATTATTGGAAAACTATTTCAATACGAGCATTGTTGGAATATATTGAAAATGGAGCGGAAATGGACTGATAATCTAACCAGCAATAAGAGAACAAAAACTCATTCAACTAGTACTCCTGCTGAATCAACTCATGTTGAATCTTGCTATTCAACTCCATATCTAGGGGATGACACTGAACCCTTGTCCACTCCCAACCTCGATAGGACATTGGGCAGAAAGGCTTCGAAGAAACAACTTAAAAACAAAGAGAAGCAAACCGGTGTTGAAATATCACTAGATCATCACCACTGGAATGAAAGAATGGAAGTGGAACGACAAAAAGTTGAGCGACACGACAAAATTTATGCTCAACAGGATATAGCATTGGAGCAACATCGTAGACAGTTAGAAATTGAAGAAAGGCAGGTGCAAGAAATTGAAATGCAAAATGAAATGAAAATCATGGAAACTGACACTACTGGCATGGACCCAATTTCTGCAACATATTGGAATAACCTGAAGATAGAGGTTATGAAAAAGCGGGGTTTTAATTTTTAGTCGTTATTTATTATGTTGCTATTATTTTTTAATTTGTAGTCATTATTTATTATGTTGCAATTGGAATTGAAAATACAACATGAAATTGAAATTGGAATTGAAAATACAACATGAAATTGAAATTGGAATTGACAATACAACATGAAATTGGAATTGGAATTGACAAATACAACATGAAATTGAAATTGAAATTGGAATTGACAAATACAACATGAAATTGAAAATGGAATTGAAAATACAACTTGAAATTGAAATTGATAGAGGTTATTAGTCGCCTTGTTGTTCCCAAAAATGCTCGATAAGATCTGACTGCAGTTGAGAATGAGTAACACTGTCCCTGATCTGACAATGGGTTTGCATGAAGTCTTCTAATTCTGGTGTATACGCATGTGACACTTCTACAAGCGGATTTGCATCACTTCCATCAAAGTAATTGTTACCAATATCTCATTCATTCTCAATGACCATATTATGCATTATTATGCACGCTTTCATAATATCTGCAAGTGTTTCTTCATCCCAAAAACGTGCTGATCCACGCACGATTGCAAAACGGGCTTGAAGTACCCCAAATGCCCGCTCTACATCTTTTCTTGCTACTCTTGTGCTTTAGCAAAATATTTTTTCTTCAAACCTTGTGGACAGTGAATTGTTTTTACAAATGTCGACCATTTTTTATAAATATCATAAGCTAGATAATATCTCATTGTATACTCATGACCATTAATTATATAGTTGGCTGGAGGAGCATGATCATTTGCTAATAATGTAAAAATAGGGGACCTATCTAGAACATTTATGTCATTTAGCAAACCAGGTAGACCAAAGAATGCATGTCATATCCAAAGATCTTGAGAAGCCACAGCTTCTAAAATGATTGTTGGTTCATGACAATGACCAGTATACATACTTTGCCATGCGGTAGGACAATTTTTCCACTTCCAATGCATGCAATCAATACTCCTTAACATGCCAGGAAAGCCACGTTCTTCCCCCGTCTGTAGCAATTGAGCAATATCGATATTGTTTAGTGACCTCAGGTAATGGTCGCCAAATATTGCAGTAACAGCTTTCACAAACCTTCTCAGACTCTGTATGTCAGTGCTTTCTCCAATTCTGATGTATTCATCCACAGAATCTGCCGGTGTTCCGTAAGCAAGAATTCTATAAGCAGCTTTTATCTTTTGAAGGAATGACAAACCGAGAACTCCAACGGCATCTGTTGTTTGGATGAAGTATGGATCGTGTTGTTCAACCTCATTTACAATTCAGATAAAAAGAGGACGACTCATTCGGAACCTCCTTCAAAAAAAACCTTCATATACACAAGGAGTAGCAAAATAGTCACGATAGAGTCTTTTGTGACCTTCAACTCTACCACGATTAACTATTATGTGGCCTGGAACGGAACCACGATGTCTTCTTATCCGTCCCTGACTAGACCCTTCTGACCTTCTAGTTGCAGCATACAACATATCCAAGTCATCATTATCTTCTTCTTCAATATTGAGGATCTCTCCTACAATATTAGGATAACGATTCATATAGCTTGATGAGTGAAAATATGAAAGGATAAATAGTCAAAGAGAAAGGAGATATTGAATTTATAGAGAGAATGTAAGATAGATGGATGAAAAATATGAGAAAAATGATCATATTTATAGACGAATTATACTTTTTTTAATTTTTATTTTGGCGGTTAAATTTTCAAATTTGAATTTCAACGGTTGAAATTTGAATTTGAATTTCGGCGGACAAATTTTGAAATTTGAAATTTGAAATTTTTACTATAAAAATATATTCGTTAAATTGCGATCGTTATGAAAACTATACCCGTTAAAATATAACTGTTAAGTTTAATTATATTTTTTAATAAAAAACATTGAATTATTAAAATGGCACCCCATTTTTGCACCTACCATTGGAGCAGAAATACTGTTAAGGGGTGCCAAAACACTGTTCAGGGTTACAAAATGGCATTTGGCACCCCATTTTTAACAACTCCCCTTGGAGTTGCTCTAAGTGGTAATGTTGCCACCATGCATAGTAGTAGTAGTTTAATGTCCGGAGCAGGTGACCCATCAAATCCTCCCAAAAGAAGACTTGTTGTTGCTGATGAGCCCACTAGACAATTGACTAGTTTGCTCATGATTCAGGATAAGTTCTTTGTGCAGTTACCTCTTCGAGGTCCTTTCAGTAATCCCAAGAAAAGAAATCAAAGAAGAAAAAGAAAAGGACGGTTAAGGTTATGTTAGGCTCCAATTTCCCAACTACCTTTTTTACACTTGAGCCATATTATGACAAATTGTGAGGATGGAGCATCGACCTCTCAGCACTGAATATGAGTGCTGCTCTGGTTCATGATTGCAGAAATGTGTTTTCCATATGCTAATTATTAGGGGTGCGTGTGAAATGCCAGGAAGAATGCGGTCGCTGAGATATTACCTTTTGATTTGTGTTTTCTCATTATTACCACTTTTGTGCTGTGCTGCTGGGAACCGAACATTCTTTATTTCTTTTGCACAAAACAGTGAACTTAATTAAGGATTAATTGAGTTTATTTTGGTGGTAAAGTTGGCAACGAGAACATCAAATTGATTATGGGAAAGGAAGAAGAAAAATAAGTAAATTATGTGCTTTTGCGTTACACGCGCATGTGGCTGGTCCCCAACCAGTGTTCTTTTCTTCCATTGTGGAAATTGATCATAAATTGTGTACTTCATCTAACTCTATTTGTCGGCTGAAGTTTACGCACAGGCACCCTTCATCCACCTCTCTTTGTCGGCTCGTGTTTTCTTCCTTCAGGGTACCGCTCACTGGTCCATAACCACACAATACTGTCTGAGAATTAATTCATTGGCCGCTCAGTTTACTGTTCTCATTAATTAGCTCTTCCCCAATGTGAAATCGTGTTTGATGTGACATCCCATTTGATATTTATCTAACGTTCAAACATGGCACCGAGATTGCCGCAAGTTCGTTGATCAATTTTGAGACTTCATGTTTCTTAAAAATTCTACATATATAAGATTAACTGAATTGAATTGGAAACAGAAAGGGGGTTTTGAGTATGAGCTTCTTTTTTTTTTTTTTTTGTTTCAATAGTCTTTGAAAATATACTAATTGTTCTTTGTGGAAACAAAGTTGATATCAAGAATGTTTATGCTCCATTTGGTTGGAAGGATGGAAAGTAGGAGAGATACACTTTCTATCCTTCAAGGAAGGAAAGTAGGAGGGATACACTTTCCTTCCTTTGTGTTTGGTTGGATGGATGAAAAATAAAAATGACTAATTTTTTTTTTTTTTTTGTGCTGGATAAGATTAGGGGTGACAATCGAGTCGTATCGTGTCAGATTCGTGTTGAGTCATTGCAGATTTATGTTGAACATTAGTAAAATCTAACTCAACTCATTTAATTAATTGTGTCGTGTCGAATTGCGAGTTGACCTGTTTATTATTTTTATTTTTTATTTTTTCTATTTTTTATTTTTAAATTTATTTTTAAAATTTTTAAATATATATATATATATATATAAATACATATTTTATCATTATATTTTTATATGAAATTAATGTATATATAATATATGTATATATTAAAATATATATAGACAAATAAGATACATCTCAACATAAATAAGATTTCCATCCACTTTCCTTCCGATTTTGGAGGGATTGATTTTGATGAGTTAGAAGGAAAGTTAATCCATCTACTTTTTCATCCTTCCTACTTTCCTTCCTTACCAAACATGATGTTTTATTTATCCCTCCCACTTTCCATCATTCCAATTTTCCATGCTTCCACTTTTCCATCGTACCAAACGGAGCATTAGAGTCAACACCGATTCTCGATTTCCTTGTCTGCAGAATTTTCCCTTTCTTCTCAATGCCTCTCTAGAACGATCCATGGCTACCAATTGTTTCTTTCCAAAAAAAAATCCACAAGTCTATGGAATTTTGGGTTTTCGTTGTGTGTGCATGTGGGAAGTGAACTTGAATGTGAGTGGGCAGTGTCCTATTTGTATGCCTTGTGTTCAAGTGCAATGTGCAAGTGTCTCGTGCGAGTGGTGACGCGTATACCAGTGTGGTGAAATGTATGGAGTATGTCAGCCCACTTGCTGAGTAATAATAAATTACACTGCTAATGTTATGTTTTTTGTTACAAACTCTGTATAACTACACTAAAAAATGATGGTTGCTTTGTCGATATCAGGTACTCCAACCTTCATTTTGTGGAATCAACAGAATTGCTCAGCCAAAAGTTCACGTTGACATGGCTGCACAGAAACAGTAAGTGCTCAGTTACTGTTGAAACTGATCTTTCACTTGCTTAGACTTTTAGCTAACTCTTTCTAATTGCGACCTCTATTAATATAGTTGGGACTTTTGATTATATATTGAAGGAATTTAGAGGATGAAAAGGAATCATTAATTTGAGAAAGCAAATAAATAGAATGTTCCAATTACATTAAGACCACACTTTAAGAGAATTATATCAGCTTGAAGTATTTAAAAAAACAAAAGAGGCATTACTATTGAAGAATTTTCTACCATATATACTAATTTTTCCTGCGTCAGTCAAAATATTGACACAATTATCGACTCAATAATTAAACTTTACTCAATACTCATTCAAATATTTTTCTATAGGAATTGGTTATCCGAAATCACTAATATGAGACTGATTTTGAAAAAATTCTAATATATGTACATTTATATTGGTCATATGTAGGCACAATTTTGATACTAGAGCGTTTATATTTCTTTAGGTAAGAGGTGTAGATTGATTATGGTACTCAAAATTGAAAACGTTGGTAGATTTGACAAATTTATTGAACTTCCAATCATACTTCTTTAAGTTGTTGGAATTGAGTTTCAGAAAGGGGGGAAGAGAAGAAGAACAAAAGAATTAAAGAAAGAAGAACAATTACACTAAAAAAGCATACAATGTTACCATGGATGTCAAATTCAATCATACAACATCGACCTTATATAACCATACCATTAACAGTGAACAAAATAGTGTTAGTCGAGTTTTTGCTTACAGATGTTCAAAATGATGTTCTGGAGAAAGTATGTATAGATCTCGATAGACATCACGCAATTGCATTAAATGCATTAAGTTAGATTCTACTACTGAATTAGAGGAAGTAAGACTTGTAACGTGATCTATAATTACTTCAAAAGGTCCCATTGCACTTTGTTTGGTTATGCCTTGTTTCCTTCTTCTTTGATGAGCAATAGCCACCCTTTCTTGTTTTCTCATCATGTTCTTTGTGACCAAATACTAACGTGTTTCACTTGTGTATGATTACTAAGGATATTCTACCCACATTTCCTATCCTTTACCCAAAGCTCTGTATTGAATGACTTTGAAGAGACATCTAATAGAGATTCAGCACTAAGGACGCCAAATTTTGTCTCAAAAAAAGATAATGGAAACTTGATTTAATAGAGGACTAGATCGATGTTGTGATAAACAACTTTGTGGATTTACGCTAGAAGCAATAAGTATCTTTGTGGGTTTTCCAAGCTAACCTAGAAGAGGAACTTGAAAAGCTATAGAAGGAAAAAGCCTACACTTTCAAAAAGAGGTAATTAAAATTTGATTTAATTTAGAGATAGGTTGTATTGCTGCTCGGGACTTGGTCAGGTGTTAATTTGTCCTTTTTATCCAAATTTGTTTTTGTTTCATTTGTGCTTACAGTTTTTTTTTCTTTAATTTTAATTCTAAGTATGTTGTGCTTAAATTATTTTCCTTTTCAATGTGAAGGTATGCCATTCTATTTTATGATTTACAAGCTTGTATCTTGATCAAAATTTTATGACTAGAGAGTAAAAGATTCCTAACTTAAAAAAGAAGAAGGTAATATTAGCATAATGATTGGTTATATAAGTTAGAAGTTTTGCATGTATATGCAGAACTTATCACCACCACTCCCTTTTTAATCCGACAAAATTTAGGGAGGTCCTTTTGATGTTTAGTTTCAACCTAATGTCTTGAACCTTGCAGACTGAGGTTAGAGAAGAAAATTAATTAGATGGTTGTGAAGCAGACATCAAAAAAATTTCTCTTCATGTCTTCGAGAAGTTTTGATCGGTCTCCAACCAAACGAAAGGCATTTGTAGTAGAGGTAGTGCTATTGTTGGAACTTTATTTGGACATGCTTCCTATTTTCTTGGTTGTTTAGATTAATTCCATTCTAAGTTTTTAATTCCGATGTTAGGTTCTTGTTCAAATGTAAGAACTTAGTGCACTGTTCATTCAATTTCCCGGTTTTTTGCTTGCTAAAAGTGATGCATATGTTAGAAGCAGGATCTCTTTTATAGACATTAGTTCATCTATTGTCATAGTCTGACAAGTGTGCGTATCGTGAATGCTATATTTAAGGTTAGTTTCTTTACTAACGTTGTCTATTTGAGTTAGTTTGAATTATCTAATGTCAGACGTAGTGATTTGTTTTGCAACCATAAGTACTATTATGTATGTCAATAATTTATTAATTAAATTAGTCATTGTTCGAAATGTATTCTAGCATTGTGGGATTTTGCCAAAGAATGTAATTTTGTTCAAAACAAAAAACTAAGGAATAATGTAACATAATATATTTTTTCCTTTTTTCTCCATTTTTGGAATTCTATGTGTTATCAAATATTCAATGACCATAATAAAATGAATGCTTATGATTTCCAATAGAGAATTAACACTCTTTTCGCCCATGTGTTTGACAACATGAAAAATTAATTCAGTTTCCTTTTATCTTGATTTCAATTTCAAGTTAATTTATTTAGATAGAGAAGTAATTAGATTCAACAATGGACAATGCCACTGAGTGAGACAAAAATGGAGCGAGACTGCTATTATCTACCTTAATTTTTTATTTTAATTTTTTTTCAGTTGGTTAAGAAATTGACCTATTTTTAGCTTCATTCATTGATAAATGACATATTCAGATCAAAGAGAATACCTTGTATGTTCAAAGTATTAATTTGAATGACACGTCTATATTAATTCAGGAAGCATAGGTAAAATGTGCTAATATCTATTAGGTTATCATATTTCAATTTGAAGTTAACAACATCAACTTAACTGGAACTCAACATAGTTTACGTGCAACTACTATTTGATTTTAACTGGAACTCTACACTATTCTTCGATTTTATTTAATTTTTCACTGATTTGCTTCGAATTTCTTCTAAATTATTCTGATTAATCATGAATTCCTATCTTTCTCAGCATCCAATCCCCTCCAAAATCACCTGACATCACAAAAAATTATGCCTCACTCTTAAAAAATCTATCGAAGCCTTTGAGTTCTTCAAACTTCTCTGTGAATGATCAAGAAAAGACTCATAGAATTTCTCATCCCATGCCTTATGCTCCTTCTACTCAACTCAAACCAACGAAGAAGGTCGTGTACAACAATGGTGAGACAGGTATGTGCTAGACTCTAGATGAGACCCAAGAATTGTCGAAGGGATTTCACTAAACTCTTATACGCAAATGTACCTACGGGAAACCTTCTCTGGGAGTGATCAAAGAATTCATCACCTCTCGATGGCTTCCTAAGGGTGAGTTTATAGTGGGGATTCTTGATCCTAGGCATGTCCTCATCAGATTTAGTCCATATGAAGTTTATGTTAAAACTTGGGTAAAGGATGCGACTTATATTGAAGGATATTTGTTTCAATTCTTCAAATGGTTTCCTGAATTCCAACCAGTGTGGAACCTCTTATGGTGCCTATTTTGGATTTCTTTGCCTCGGTTGCCAAGCCATTTGCTAACTGATAATCCAAAGTGCTTTTGGTTATATATGGGAGGGTTGAGTGGAAGATCCCAGAGAATTCTATATGAGAAGGAGTGCAAATACTGTGCGATTTGTTTAAAACAGGGACATGATGACTCGTCTTGTAGGAAGAAAAAGAAAGCAGATTGAGAATCGAAGGAAGGAAAGGTGATTGTTTCTACGTCAGATAAAAATCAAGAGGTGGGTAAGAATGTAGATAAGGGGAAGGATAATAAGAATGATTGGAAGACTATGAAAGGAAAAGGGGTGATGCAAAGGAGCCACATAAGTGATCCAAACAAGGAGTTAAGGCAAAAATCATATGGTTTTCCATATAAAGTGTTGAAGAATAATAAGGAAGGAAATATGGTTTCTGTTTAGAAAGAGAAAGGTATGGTGCTGAAGAAAGAGGATCACTCTAGGAAGGACTTGATGTCTGGGCCAATAGAGGTCTCTTTTGTTGAAGTTTGTTCAGCTTCTGGAAAGGCTATCCAAAAGGTGAATGCTCAGACTGTGGAGGCTGCAGAGGTGGTTGTTTTAGATAGTGATAAGGCTGTTGAGAAGGAGGCGGAGCAGGTGATTCAAGAATCTGAAAGGGGCTAAGGTGGGGAGGATTTGGTGAATACCTTAGTCACTACAAGAATGGAAGATCCTTTAGTCTACTATTTGAATAAACAGTGGTATCCATCTTTGGAGTCCAGTTTTTGGGTTGATCATCAATTTGTTAATAAAGGAATATGTGAATTTTCTTTGGATGATGACAAGGGTCTAATTGCTAGAAAAGTTCCTGTTGATAAAGGTTATCATTCTGACAATGAGAGCTTGAGAAGATTGTTGCGGATACAGAGGATTCTGAACTGGAGGAGTCTTCAAATATTCCTCTTATTGCAGTGATCTCTCCACCTTCTGTGACTAGAACTCCTTCTAGAGGTAATTTTGTGCCTCATCCTAATGATTAATATACTTTCCTGGAATATGAGGGGGGCAGGTAAGGATGTCCAAAGAAGGAGATTAAAGAAATTAGTTAAGATAAATGATGTTAGTCTGGTTGCAATTCAAGAGCAAAAGATGAGTACTTCTAAGCTTCCAGATTTTGCTAGAAGTCTCAGTCTTGGTTTTTATTGTTCAAATGAGTTAGCAGAAACGAATATTTGGGTTTTTTGGGATCATAGAATGAGGGTGAGGGTTGTTAAGTGTCATGAACAGGTTTTAACTGTTGAAGCATCTTTTTTGGCATCAAATGTGTTTTGGATTTCTGTTGTGTATGCCAATTGTGACCATATACTTAGAAGGTCTTTATGGCAGCATTTATTGGATCTCATTGCTCCAAATTATATGCCCTGGATGGTACTAGGTGATTTTAATGCTATTTTGAATTCTACAGAAAGGTTAGGAGGTGTTTTTCCTTCTATTCCTGCTATGGAAGAGTTTAAGGATTTCATTGATGGATATGGTCTAATTGGTTGTAGTTTTATTGGAAGTAGGTTTACTTGGTGCAATAATCATCAAGGTAACTCTAGAATGTGGCAGAGGTTGGATAATGTCCTTATGAATTCTGAGTGGAGTTTAAAATTTGAAAGCTCTGAGGTTGTGCATATGGCTAGGGGCAGGTCTGACCATTGTCCTTTGTTGGTCAAGGTTTTGGATGTTCCTATACAGCAGAGAATTTCCTATTTTAGATTCCAAGATATGTGGGTTGAGCATCCCTCTTTTTTGGCATTTGTTTCTTCTAAGTGGGGTGGTTTTTATTCAGTAAACCCTATTGAAAATGTTTTTTTGAAATTGAAATATTTGAAATGGCATTTGAAGGTCTGGAATAAGGAGGTGTTTGGTAACATTTTTTATTAGATTAAGAGCACAAGAAATTGCTTTGTAGAGCTGAGGTGATGATGGAGCAGGATGCTTCTGTTGAAAATCTATCGATTTTGGAGGAGACTAAAAAGGGCTATGATGATATTTTGAGATTAGAAGAGATTTTTGGAAATGAAAAGCTAATGTGAGACGGGCAATAGAAGGAGAAAGGAACACTAAGTTTTCCCATTCTTTGGCTAAGAGTAATGTTATTAGGAACAAGATTAGGAGGATTAAGAATGATAATGGTGACTGGGTTCTTCATAATGAAAGTGAGATTGCAGAATTGGCAGTTGGTTCATTTTCTAAGCTTTATATGTCTCAGTCCCATTCTTTAAGTGAGGATTTGTTTGCAGTCATTCCAAAGCTGATGAGTGATGCTGAGAATGAGAGGTTGATTGCTGATGCTAATATGGAAGACATAAGATCTGTGATCTTTTCAATGGAAGTAGAAAGTGCTCCTGGGGCTAATGGACTGTCTGGAAAGTTTTTTCAAGTTACTTGGGATATTATTAAGTTGGATATATTAGTTGCTGTCAATTTTTTCTGAGGGGAAGTGTAGTGCCTAGGGCTGTGAATGCAACACTTCTTGTTTTAATTCCTAAAGTCAGTTGTCCTTCTACATTTGCTGAGTTTAAACCTATTAGTTTGTGCAACTTTCATTATAAGATTTTTACAAATTTGCTCAATAATAGGTTAAATTCTTTGCTTCCTTCTTTAGTGTCAAAGGAACAGCATGGTTTTGTGCAAGGGAGGAATATTGGGGAGTGTATCTGATGTAGATCGTAATAGCTCTGATACCAAATTGATGTAGATCGTAGTAAGGAAGAATTAGGGATGAGAAGGGAAGAAGAAGGAGATGAGAAAAGAAGAAGAAGGGGATGAGAACAGAGAGAGAATTTGAGGAAGAATGATTCAATATCAATAATCAATAATAATCAAAAGTCTCCTACAACAAATATGTATCCCCTATATATATAGGAGTTCACAAATCCTATATATATAAGGAGATCACAAATCCTAAAATAAATAAATAATCAAAATGACAACTAAACCCTTAAAAGGTAAAATAAATTACTTAAAAGATAAATACTAAAAGTATCTAAATAACTATCATAATTAATCTATAATATCTATCCAATTCCTACACGATCCCCATCATTCTCCTCCGGTTGAAAAAACTCTCCTCCGGAGAGTCTTCAAAGCAGAAGTATCCTAAGAAAGCAGCATGAAGATGATAGAACGCCTCATCTAGAATGAAAGAATCATCAACATTTTTCCATCGACCAGAATAAATGCAAGAATCTTCATCTGTAGTAATGTAAATCTGGTCCCGTAGCACATCATCTATTTGGCCCGAAATATGCGATGGAAGTGGAAAGATAAGAACTGGAGCTTGTGTTGAAGAAGAAGCAATTCCACCTGTAGAAACACTAGATAACAAAATAGGAGGTTCTGGAGTACCTCGATTAAGTAGCATGTCCTCCAAATAAAAATCTGGACTAATACTAACATTCAATGAAAAATTAAGTAAATAAGCATTAGATCCAAATTCAAGAATAGAAAAACAATTTCCATCAGACTTGAACAACAAGCATTCAGTGGGACAAGACTTCAACAATCTTAGATTGGCAATAGGCAGAGGAATAAAGTTAACAATCTTAGATTGGGAAAAATCCGTAACAAAGTCATGATGACTTGGACAAGTAGACACGGAATAGTCACTAGTAGATTCTACAATAAATGACTCGATTGGCTTAATATCTTGCATAGGTGTAGACTCAACAGTTTTTTTCACAATTTTCAAGACCAATGATGGTTCAAGAATTGACACAAGCAAAGACTCACACACACGTTCTTTTGATATGAACTCTTGTGGGTGCAAAAGAGGAGGACTCTGATCTGATGAAATTGAATGAGGGAGTTGGAAGTCAATATGAGTAACATTTTTCTTTTTATCCGATACTAGCATATCTAAATCCTTTGCTACATTCGGATTAGGAAAGCATACAGAAACAACATGGACATCGTTCAAGTAATCATGATACTCATATGTGGTGGAATTAAAATTGGAAGGTATGCTTTCACGCTGTTTAGCAGACTGTGATAAAGAACCCATCAAGTTATAGTTGGATTTCTTATGAAACCTCTCAACCTTTAGAGCATATTGATAGGCTGCAACTAATGTATTAAAAGTATATTGTTTGACCTCCCTACTAATTTTTTGTCTCAATCCAAGAATAAACTGATCAATTGTCCAAGGTTCTTCAACAATGTCACACAAGTACATGAGATAATCGAACTGGACAAAGTAATCAGAGACACTAGAAGAATGTTGTCTAAGATTGAGTCATTGGTCATAAACTTGATCCATGTAGGAAGTAGGCAAATACTTCTCTTTCAATTTATATCTCATTTCAACCCAAGTAATAAGTGATTCTCCAAAGGGGTCTAAGCTTCTTTGGATTGTTTGCCAATACTACTTGGCGGAACCCTCCAACATTAATTTAGCAAACCGGACGCAATGGGAATCCGACATGCCATGCCAATCAAAATATTCTTCTAAATTAGCTAGCCAATCCAAGAATTCAAAAGGATCTAAAGTCCCACTAAATATAGAAGGATCTTTGACTCGTTTGGTCATATGGGTTGACTCCATGTAAACATCCCTACACTTACTATGATGATGACCTCGACGAGAGACTCTTGAAACATGTGCATTAGAGGAACTCATGAGTGACTCTTGAGAGATGAGAATGGTATAAGAACAAATTCTTGATAATTTCAAGAAAGTTTAAATAGAAGAAAATGTGTTTTGGACCCTTTGCATATTCTCTAATTTCCCAATGAATAAAAATATTAGTCTCAAAATCTATGGGAGTATGCATACCATAATCAAGAGGAGATTCTGAAATTTTTTGCGGATGATTCTGCAATTTTTGAAACTTTTGGAGGAGGACTCTGTAATTTCTGAAACTTCTGGGGTGATTCTGCAACTTTTGGAACTGCTGGGACAGTTCTGTTTTTTTTTTTTTTTGGCTGGCACGAACAGTACCGCTGTGAACAGTGCCAATGAACAATATTTTTTTTTTTTTTTGTGATTTGTACGAATCGAAATTGGGCTCTGATACCAAATTGATGTAGATCGTAATAGTTTTGATACCAAATTGATGTAGATCGTAGTAAGGAAGAATTAGGAATGAGAAGAGAAGAAGAATGAGATGAAAAAATAAGAAGAAGGGGATGAGAACAGAGAGAGAATTTGAGGAAGAAGGATTCAATATCAATAATCAATAATAATCAAAAGTCTCCTACAACAAATATGTATCCCCTATATATATAGGAGTTCACAAATCCTATATATATAAGGAGATCACAAACCCTAAAATAAATAAATAATCAAAATGACAACTAAACCATTAAAAGGTAAAAGAAATTACTTAAAAGATAAATACTAAAAGTATCTAAATAACTATCATAATTAATCTATAATATCTATCAAATTCCTACACAATCCCCATCATCTCTTTGACTCAATTAATGGTGGGAGAGTTAGACAGGAAATTGGAAGCTGGGAAAGTAATTCTAAAGCTAGATATGATGAAGGCCTATGATATGATGAAGAAAGTACTTTCTGCATTTGGTTTCTCAAGTAGGTTTGTTTCAGTTATTGCAAGATGTCTGTGTAACCAATATATTTCTGTGTTTCAATGGGCAGAGGTATGGATTTTTTCCTACTTCTAGGGGCTTGAGACAATGGGATCCAATTTCCCCTAGTCTTTTTATCTTGGTTGAGGAGGTATTGAGTAGAGGATTGAGAATGATTTATGAGATTGGATTGGTGAGGCCTTTTCACATTGGTAGAGGCTCTTTGGTAATGAGTCATTTGCTTTTTGCTGATGACACCTTGTTATTCTTAAAGGGAAACAAGAAGTCTACGGAGAATCTAATGGAGTTTATTGGTAGCTATAAAAAGTGTTCTGGTCAAAGGGTGATAAGCAGAAGAGTTTAGAAGAGTTCTCTGATATCCTCTAGCAGGATTTCCTCTGCTAGAAGGCAGGTTTTGGTTTCTGTTGCAAATATCCATATTAAGGACTGTCCTTTTACTTACCTAGGCTGTCCTTTAATTAAAGGGAGAGTGAGACTTATGTACTTTGAGGATTTGCTGAAGTTTAGGGCTAGGATTGAGGGGTGGTATGCTAAGCTGCTGTCCAACATGGGGAGAGTGGTTTTAATTCAATCTGTTTTGAATTCAATGCCAATTCATTTGCTGCCTGTATGAATCTCCCTAAAGGTATTATGGTGAAGCTGAATTCTTCAATGTCTTCTTTTCTTTGGTCTAGTAAGTCTGAGGTGAGGAGGCATTGGATTTCTTGGAAGAATGTATGCCTGCCTAAATCAGAAGGTGGTCTTGGATTAAGGAGGGTGGAGGATGTTCAGTGTGCTCTTAGAATGAAGCAAGTCTAGGGAATTTTGAAGGGTTCTTCTCTTTGGGCTAAGGTGTTTTCTTCTAAATTTCTAAGCAATCATCACTTGTTGAGAAGTTCTTTTGAGGGCTTCTAGGTGTTTTAGAAATTTATATCCTTGGTTTGAGGAGGTGGTGGTCCATTCTCAGAGAATTGTTAGTAATGGGGTAGGCACTGATTTCTAGTGTGATAATTGGCTTGGATCTGGTCCATTATTGAGAAGAGTGGATAGTGCCCCTCAAGTTTTTCCAAAGGTGTCAGAATTGTGTCTGTGTTCTGGTTGGCAGCTTCTATGTGTGGCAGAATGGTTGAGATTCTGGAGTTTGGTATTTCTTTGACAGATGAACCATATAGGTTGGTTTGGATGGACTCTGTCACTGGTCTATTCTCTGTTAAGGCAGCTTGGCATTTGATCAGGCATAAGGAGGTGCAGAATGAGACTATTTCTGCTATCTGGAAGCAGAAGATGTCTCCTAGTGCCCAATTGGTTTCTTGGAAAATTTCAAGAATGCTTTATCACTGGACTCTTGTGTTCAAAGCTTAGGTGTTCCACTGGTGAGCAGGTGTAGTTTGTGTTTTCAAGGTATGAAAAATCCTTCTCATCTTTTTATTGATTGCTTCTTTTCTCAAGCCATATGGAGAAGGTTAGCTGCAGTAATGGGGTTTCAACTTATTCTTAATGAGTCTCCTATGGTAAGGTTTATGAGGCTTATTAGAATTTTCAAGGAGCAGTCATTAAGTAGTGGATTGGTAAGGGGTGTTTCCTTATTGGTGTTTTTGGTTTATTTGGAAGGAAAGGTGTAGGAGGTATGAGGGGTGTAAATTGACTTCATATGCTGTTTTTATGCAAATTTTGTCTTCCCTTAGATATCAGACTTATTGTTTAAAACCTAAGAGGATTGATGGATTGAGAGGAAAGGATATGATGCAGGCCATGAGGGTGCAGGTGTCTTATAGGGTGATAACTAAGGCTGTTTGGGTTTACTGGACACCCCCTCCAGTTGGGGTGCTCAAAATGAATGTGGATGGGGCTTCTAAGGGTAACCCTGGGCTGTCTGGAGGAGGGGTAGTGGTGAGGAATCCTGATGGGCATTTGGTGTTGGCTGCTGCCTATTTCTATGGTATGGGTTCAAATATGAGAGCTGAATGTTTAGCTCTGTTGGATGGTTTAAAGTTGATAGGGAGGTATGGTCTTGAGGTATATAAGGTGCTTATTGAATCTGATTCTCAAATGTTGGTGAAAATGGTGTTGGAGAAGGTTAAGGTTTCCTGGAAACTATGAGGTTTGATGTCTCAGATTTTTGTTCTGTTAATGAGGATGGAGGTCCAGATTTCTCATGTTTATAGGTAAGCCAATTGTGTGGCAGACTTCCTTGCTAATCAGGCTGTTCAGGTGAGAGGTTCTACTGATTTTACTGAGTCAGGTTCTCTTCCTGGTTCAGGAAAGCTGTTGGTGATGCAGGACCAGTGTAAGCTGCCAGTGCTGAGAGCTAAAAATTCATTCATTCTTTCTATTTGATTCTTGTAAATAGTTGTCTGATTGCTTTAAAGGCAGTTATGTGTTGTCTGTTTGCTTCTTGTAATTTTGTGTTATTGGAATAAAATTTTCTACTTTTTAAAAAAAAAACAATGAAACCACATCATTAGGTCAACAAAATAGATCAGATTTTTAGGTCCAAATAGTATTACTCATATTATAAGAGCAATGCTATTGAGACGTAATTTGCTAACTTAATTTATTATGACATTTGGATTGACTGTAGACTTCATTAGACATTAGAACTTGGTGTTGATCCAATGGTTTCAATGAAACTACATCATTAAGTTAGATTTTTAGGTACAAATAACATTACTCATATTGTAAGAGCAATGTTGTGGGAACCTAATTTGCTGACCTAATTTATTATGATTTTTAGATTGACCGTGGACTCCATCAAATATTGGAACTTGGTCTTGATCTAATAGTTTCAATAAAACCATATAATTACGTCAAAAAATTATGTCAGATTTTTAACTCTAAATAACATTACACATATTGTAAAAGCAATGCTATTGAGATTTAATTTGGTAACTTAATTTGTTATGACCAATTAACTATATGCTATATCAAATATTGAAACTATTTGTTGATCTAATAGTTTCAATGAAACCACGTCACTCTCTAACCCGCCCCGGTGGGGTTTGGATTTGCATTTTTATATTTTTTATTTATAGAAAAATTTCAGCTGGCCGCCGTTAGCTCTGGGACAACCCCGTTAAACAGCTTCTACCGAAACTGAAAAATCAAAGACAAGGAGATTGCTGTTAAAGGTTTTTTGTCTTTCCCCGAGAAAGACAGACATTCTGCTTATATAACATAACATTGAGGACTTGATTATAGTACCGAAATATTTTTTTTGGGTAGTATATTTTTATTTATTATTTTTATGATTATTTTTATTATATTTATGGGTATTTTTATTATTATTGTGGTACCTAAAAAAATAATAAAATAAGTATCACAATAATGATAAAAATATCTACAAATGTGATAAAAAATACCCACAAATATGATAAAATACTCACAAAAGTAATAATTTTTTTTGCATAAAAGAAAATTAGTAAAATAGTTATCATAAATATGATAAAAACACTCATAATAGTGATAAAAATAACTACAAAAATTATAAATTATCCAAAAAAGTAATAAATTTTTTAATTATAAAATGACTCACAAAAAATATAAAAATACCCTTTAAGATAATAAATTTTAGAGGTATAATATCAATTTTTTTTTGTCGGTATCGTAGTACTCAAATTCTAACATTGAATATTCACTTAAAAAAAAAAAAAAACCATTGAATATTCTGTAGTGCAAGGAAAGTTGACAGCAGCCAATACCATGTACCTATTTATGATTGAGTTATCAACAACTAGTGGACTTGACAAAGGTACCGTTAAAAAAAAATTTGGTATCATATCTCTAAAATTTATTATTTTAAATGGTATTTTTATAACTTTTATGCATCATTTTATAACTAAAAAATTTATCACTTTTATGGTTAATTTGTTATTTTTGCAAGTATTTTTACTACTGTTGTGAGTGTTTTTATCCTATTTGTGATAATTATTTTTATCACTTTTTTTAAGTACAAAAAAAATTATCACTTTTATGGGTGATTTTATCATATTTGTAAATGGTTTTATCACAATTAAAGATGCTTTTATCATTATTGTGGTACCTATAATTATTTTTACTATTTTTTTGTACCGCAACAATGATAAAAATACTCATAAATATGATAAATTTCAGTATGGTACCGAAATTTTGAATTTCGATAAATTTACAAATATGATAAATCACCCACAAAAGTATATGGTAGCATCCATATATTTACAAATATGTAAATTTACAAATATGGTAAATGTGGTAAATTTCGCTACCATAGTCAAATCCATAACTAATAGTTGGAGTCAATCTCATAGCTACCATATCCCTTAGGTTATGTTTGGTTCGATGGAAAGAAGGGTGGATAAAAAATAAATGGGGAAAATAGAGAGGAAGGAAAGATTTTCACTCATTTGGTGTAGAAGGAAAACAGAGCGAAAAAGAAAATGGGAAGGAAACCCAATCCCTTGTGCCCGCCATTTTTATTCCTTTCGTTTTTGGTCGAAAGTGGGAGAGAAGATGAGGACCTTGATTAGGTTTAAGCCAATTACTATTATGCCCTCATGTCCATTCATATTGTGCACAGTTTGTTTGGGAGATTGATTGTGGGTGGTATTAGAAATGATATATATTCCACTCCTACCCAATGGGATACTATACCTAGTCTTACATTTTTATCCCATATTTTTTCTTGTTTGTTTCTTACAAAAATTATTTGTGTGATACCTACCAAAAAAAGTGTGTCAGATGAACTATTCAATGTAAAAAAACAATTGTAATCTTATAATCCAAAACAATCCATGTCCTTGTTTGTTAGTATAACCACCTGTTCATGACTAAAACCAAAAGCACAGGTGGTTATACTAGACATAAATTCAAGCACAGGTGGTTATATTCCACAGCTCTAGCGATCGGCCCATCGACGACGCACAAGTCAGCTGAGTCCCAAGCAAATATTCTCGTCTTCAACATAGACTTGATAGTGAAGTACTGCTTCTTCCAGAAAAAAAATAATCTTCACGAGGTCAATCTGATCCATGTTAAATGCAGGCAGCCTCCTTTTCATCCGCCTTAACAGATTCCTATAATTTTGGGCTGTCATGCTGCCTCGTTCAGGCACTATGCCCTGTTGTTTGTTTTGAAGCAACAAATCCATCAAGACATCACTTTTCGCAGGACCAATTTGAGGAACCGACATTTTCTATATAGAGTAATGCTACATAGACTTAAAAATTAGACTTAAAAAGTAGACTTGATAATCACAACCATTAAATAGGTAGTGAGTCCTAATAAATGCTGGGACCCACAGTGAAATCAATTGTTATAATTATCAAGTCTAGTTTTTAAATTCATGTAGCATTGCTCTTCTATATAATATTGTGCAAACCAAATGCACAAACCATTGACACACCACCAGTTTATATAAATTCATTAAACAAAAAAATCATAACGCAAAAATCAATTACAATAGAATTTCATTCATATTGTAGATTATATTCATACATTCCCCAGTTAATGTCAAAACATAGGAGGTAACATTACAACGATTACTAAATAGAGCACCAAACACTAACCTTAAAGATTATCCAAAATGTGCCAAAAAATACAAACATAGTTCAAGAAAGTCTATCCATAAAAAAATAAAGAATATGGGTTAGTACCATACCCAAAACAAACATCATAATATACATGAGACAGTTACCGACATTACGGTCTCCCTCACCCTCGTCATTGCGCCCAACAACTGTCAGGGCTGCAAGAGGAATGTCCATTGCATCTTCTACACGAAGATTATCCAGAGGTTGATTATGATGGACAGCCACTTGACAATCATGTTGGACATCTCTTACGACATATTCATTCGCAATGTACGTGCGCAATGCGTTTTCAGTCTCGATGTACGAGTCATAAGACTTGTACAATGCGCTCCGGTACCTATTCACTTGTACATGACATTCTTGTCATGTCGTATAGACACCAACTTGTCTTCCAATAAACACAATGTAAAAACGTGTTCGCATGTGCATCACTTGTCTAACTAAACACATATTAGTACATTTCTATGCAAGTGCATACCAATATAAAAAACAAGTGTTAATAAACATAATGTCATTATGCAAGAGTGGCTAAGTTGTTCAAACTTCATAGAAAATAATTTACATACGTATATAACCATATTTTACATACGGACATAACCATGTTTTACATACAGACATAGGTGAACAAGCCAAAAAAGTAGACAGTATATCATGTCACTTTATAAGGTCTATCTAACTAATTTCACTTATATCAAGTCAAAAGAAATGTTACCCAACCCTACACCTTAACCGGACAAACAAGTTAAAGAACAAGTCCACCTTAATCGGATCAAAGGCAATTATGTAACCAACCTCATATAGTAGATTCTCATCAAGCCACCCAAGTTTCTCAAGCTCAGCAAATATTCTTCTCCTCGATTTAGACACATCTTGGGCATGGCCTACCCTATGTATGATACTATCGAGCTTATGACCACAAGTAGCAACATAATCACATAAGACCCTGGTCATATCACTCAAGCTACCTGCAATGATTTCGGCAACTGTTGAAGCCTTTCTCTTCTTGATATTTTTGGAAGTGGGGTTGTCAATGGAAACATCCATGCCTTGAGTCGTACTATGACTTGCGCCATTGGTCTAATTTTTATTGTTAATGCCTGTCTGGTCAACTTCATGGTGTGCATTCTCATTGTCATTCCATTTAACCATTTCATCAAGATCTTCACAAATTCTCCTGTTGCTCGATCCTTGCCAAAAATAATTCCCCAATCTTTATAGTATGGCCAACATTTTTCACACATGCTCCTAGTCTGTTTATCCTTCTGCAACAATTATACCATGAAAAAACATGCCTCGAATAAGTGGAGTACCAAAAATAACAAAAGACCTCTATTAATTAAAAAGTGGTATACCTGACCAAATTACCTTTAAATACACCTTCTAGACATCATCAGAGTCAACCTCAATTTTGTTATCAGTGTCATTAAACCTGAAGCCACTTGTGTTCATCATAGATAGTATACAATTATATTGCCTCTTCCACATTTTGATCTTTGATTCGATGTGTGGTTGTGCACGAAGAGTATTGCTGCCAATTTTCTATTCTAGCATCTGTAGATAGTCTGATCTGAATGTACCATTAGGACACTTTAACCCTGTTGCACATAGATCTTTCAGTGCATATAATAGTTGTCCCTCTTCTGCATTTGTCCATATTCGTCTGGTATCTTTTTCCACTTGAATACCACTCATACTCTACGAGCTGCCAACACTAATCATATTCGTTATATATATATATATATATATATATATATATATATATATATATATATATATATATATATATATATATATATATATATATATATATATATATATATATATATATATGTATGTATGTATCAGTGTAGAGCGAATATGTAATGTAAAATCAATTACAATACGGCAAATGTGGAATATATAGCATAATAACACCACCAAATAAATTGTATTCCTTAGCATTCAGGACAACCATTAATCAAACAAGAAAAGTGGGGCAAAGGAAGTACCAATAACACATTCCAAACATATCCAACATTTAGTCTACTAATTGAAGGTCGCAAAATAACCCTCTCCCCCCAAATTCATCTACCCATCTGCCAGGCGTCGTACATTTCATTCGCCAACTGATTCCTCCAAGCAATCCACACAGTAGAGGTCTCAACACTGTCAACTACGTTGGTGTTGGTATGTCATCGTCCTCAACTGGTATCTCATTTCTAATGAAATTATGTAATAGACAACAAGTAGCAATAATTATTTTATGTGTGGGGACAGGGTAGAAACAAGCAATTCAAAGAATTGCCCATCGCATCTTGAGGAGAGCAAAACACCTCTTAATAACATTCCTGGCAGAGGAATGTTTTAGGATGAAATATTCCTCGGCATTACGAAGAGTTGTCCTTCCACTTCCAAATTCGTCAAGATGGTATCTTTGACCCCTAAAAGGAGCTAAGAAACCATCATCATTGGTGTACCCAGCATCATATAAAAAATTTGTGCTTGCCGTAATTGTGTATATATCCATTAGTACACAATTTTCACAAAATAAACAAGGCACTAAAAATTTTCACTATAGCTTACCCCGTTGAACATGTACCAGTACGTCTTGGAACTGCGTCGCAAAGGACTCTTGAATCTGCCACTGATCCCTCCCAACCAGGCAAAACATAAATGATTCTCATGTCGGGCGCACATACTCCTAACACATTTGTTGCAATTTGTCCCTTCCTTATTATATATCTTGTTTGCTGCACAAGTGACATTTTGGCTCTAATGTGAGTGTCATCTAAAGCCCCAACACAGTTCTATACAATAGGAAATAAACATATTATCAACTGATATTTCACTAACTACATATTATACGTGACATGACAACTCAAAGGTGGATATACTTTAAAAAAACTCTCAATACCTTAAAAAATTGCCACTTATGATCAGTGCATTCTGTTGTAATTGGATCGGGGACTGCAAGCAATAATCGACGTAACCTAAGAACCGCCAACAACACTGCATTGAAATACTTGCTAATCGTCTCACCGGATCTAATGAAACTGAATTTGACTGGTCTATTCTTATGATCATAACTAATAATACTCAAGAACATATCTATCATCTCTTCAACGCTAACATTCCTTGTACAAATGAGTCCACCAACCTATTCAACTAGTGTGCACAATCTAGAAAAACATCGTATGTCCATCCTAAGTTGATTGTAGCATGTTATATCACTATCACCTATCAATCTATTAAGATGCTCTATTTGCAGTCGGGTTCGCGTGACTGAGCTTGGGATCCTATTGTTGTTTTGAATTTCATGAAATTCTAGCAAATTTGCAATCACAACAATTAGACATGAGCATATCATAACCATATCAGATAGGACACTATCCAAAACAACCACTGATGGCACACTGAGATCATTTTCTTCATCCATAACAGCTGTCACTCACACCAATAACAGTAAACATTCACAGCCAACAAGCAACGCTTTAAATGGAGCGCTTTAAATTACCAAAATAAAACATATTACAAGAATAAGCATGCATTAGATATCATCATACAACAAAGCATACATATTTTTTGTTAAAATATAAAAATATCATAATTGTCAACTACGTTGGTGTTGGTATTGTCATCGTCCTCATTAAGAACATACTCAAGTATTTGGTCTTCCAATGGGTCAACTGGTATCTCATTTCTAATGAAATTATGTAATAGACAACGAGCAGCAATAATTATTTTATGTGTGGGGACAGGGTAGAAACAGGCAGTTCGAAGGATTGTCCATTGCATCTTGAGGAGATCAAAACACCTCTCAATAACATTCCTAGCAGAGGAATGTTTTAGGTTGAAATATTCCTCAGTATTACGAAGAGCTATCCTTCCACTTCCAAATTCGTCAAGATGGAATCTTTGACCCCTAAAAGGAGCTAAGAAACCATCGCCATTGGTGTACCCAACATCATATAAATAATATGTGATTTTGCGTAATTGTGTATATACCCATTTGTACACAATTTTCACAAAATAAACAAGGCACTAAAAATTTTCACTATAGCTTACCCCGTTGAACATGTACCAGTATGTCTTGGAACTGCGTCGCAAAGAACTCTTGAATCTGCCACTGATCCCTCCCAACCAGGCAAAACATAAATGATTCTCATGTCGGGCGCACATACTCCTAACACATTTGTTGCAATTTGTCCCTTCCTTATTATATATCTTGTTTGCTGCACAAGTGACACTTTGGCTCTAATGTGAGTGTCATCTAAAGCCCCAAAACAATTCTATACAATAGGAAATAAACATATTATCAACTGATATTTCACTAACTACATACTACGTGACATGACAACTCAAAGGTGGATATACTTTAAAAAAACTCTCAATACCTTAAAAAACTGCCACTTATGATTAGTGCATTCTGTTGTAATTGGATCAGGGATTGCAAGTAATAATTGACGTAGCCTAAGAACCACCAACAACACTGCATTGAAATACTTGCTAACCATCTCATCGAATCTAATGAAACTGAATTTGACTGGTCTATTCTTATGATCATAACTAATAATGCTCAAGAACATAGCTACCATCTCTTCAATGCTAACATTCCTTGTACAAATGAGTCCACCAACCTGTTCAACTAGTGTCACAATCTAGAAAAACATCGTATGTCCATCCTAAGTTGATTGTAGCATGTTATATCACTGTCACCTATCAATCTATTAAGATGCTCTATTTGCAGTCGGGTTCGCATGACTGAGCTTGAGAACCTATTGTTGTTTTGAATTTCATGAAATTCCAGTAAATTTGCAATCACAGCAATCAGACATGAGCATATCATAACCATATCGAAGAGAACAATATCCAAAACAACCACCAATGGCACACTGAGATCATTTTCTTCATCCATAACAGCTGTCACTCACACCAATAACAGTAAACATCCACAGCCAACAAGCAACGCTTTAAATGGAGCGCTTTAAATTACCAAAATAAAACATATTACAAGAATAAGCATGCATTAGATATCATCATACAACAAAGCATACATATTTTTTGTTAAAATATAAAAATATCATAATCGTTGGACTCAAAATCAAATCAGACAAACATTCTTAACATTTTAAGGGCTAAAATATGGATAGGGGCAACATTCTGCAATAAGTAAGAGAACAAACTACCCAAAAATCGAATAGGTCCAACGACTAAAACAAGGAAAAAATTATTTTGGGCTTGTATTTCACTTTTCAAAAACAAATGGTTTGAAAAAAAAAAAGAGGACATTCTTAATGTAAGGTTGGGGGATTAGGCAAATATGATTTTGGGCATGTATTTCACTGGCGATTGAAAATTTAGAAGGCCAAAATACCAGATCGCCACCAATCTTTCCCACAGAGGTCGAGATAGTCGAGATCGCCAACGATCGTCTCCCTATCTTACAGCATTAACACAACATTAGCGTACAGAATGTTGACGAAAAATTTGAGAAGATTCATAAGAAGGTACCTGTGTATGGTTTGCAGAAAAAAGGGGTTCAGCAGCGTTAAGAGTGGCTAGGGTTTCAGCAGCGTTGACAGTGATTAAGGTTTCACCACCGTTGAGAGTGGCTAGGGTTTCACCATTGTTCAAAGTGGGTAAGGTTTCAACATCGTTGAGAGTGGCTAGGGTTTCAGCAACGTTGAGAGAGGCGAGTGGCTAAGGTTTGTGGAAAGAAATTTGGCTTTTATATGTGAACTCTACACATGAGGATATTTGTGTCATTTTTCTTTCTTGTACCGTCGGTGGATTTATACTAGTAAATAATACCACCCAGTATGTGGTATTCATTAAAGCCATGTACAAGGGTTAAAGGCTACTATATAAACCGGGTCGGTATTGTAACCCAAAAAATAGTACTGCACATAAAATGCAAACCAAACAAGGTAATAGGTGGGTGTCAAGTACTATTTCTTACTATCCCACCCTATAATATCACTAAAACTCCCAAACAAACATGTCTTAGATGTCTACTTTTGATGATGTCCGACACGCGAAGTTCACCATTCTTTTCTAATGAATATTGTTATATTACTTAAATATTATTTTCTTTTAGTTTTGTATCTTCATTTTTTATCCAGTAAAATGCATCATTGTATAAATTCTTTTTATATTTTTATTAATTTGTCATTTTTTAATTAATAGTTACAAATCATTCAAAACAAAATTAATTCATTCAAATCAATTTTGACACAGTACCTCTGAGGTATCGTAGTCTTATTTTTTCTTAGTAAGCAATAGAAAAAAATTTAATTAAAAGTTTTTTCAAATTAATTGGATTGATTTATAGTAAAAAAATTTACTTGATATATTTAAGAGTAGAATTGTAAATTGGACATGCATGTTTTTCCTTTCCTTTCATTTTTTATCTAATACCAATTGATAGAAAATATCTCTTTCTTATTTTCTTTCTCTCCTACCAAACAAAAAAGATAGAAAATAAAATTTTTTTTTTTTAAAAGATGGAAAGTTTATTCGTTTCACATTTCCTTCTTTCCATTCTTCGTATTTAATGGACCATTAAAATTGGGCTATTGACAACTAATAAGAATTGGGAAAATTGGAAGCAGGTACACCAAATTAAACTTAATTGTAAAAAAAGTACACAGAAAAAAATGTTGGGTAATTAAGCCCTTAATTTTGATACTTATTTGTATCTAAGTACATTATTTGAATTTTACTGATTTTTTTGTGACATTTTTGTCCTTCATTGATCCATGTGTATTTTCTTTGGAAAATGGTGCATTAAACATCTCCTAGTTTTATAGGAGAACTTTAAAAAAATATTCATGAATCAAGGTGCATTAAAGATAATTCAAAATTTAGATAAGAGATATATATATTTGAATTTATATGCACCTTGATTCACGTTGATTAAATCTCTAAATTTTGAATTATCTTTAATGCACCTTGATTCATGCGTATTTTTTTTTGGAAAGTGGTTTTATTTTCAAATTATATTTATGCATTAAATATTTACTACTACTAGTTTTATAGGAGAATTTTAATATTTCGTTTATTTTAGAATATATCACTTGTTTGAATTTCAAAATTTGTTAATATCCGAATTTCATAATAGTGTAACAAACAAATACATTGTAACAAAGACAGTGTAACAATACACTGTAACAAAAACAGTGTTCAGTAGTTTTGTGCATGTGGTAACAAATTCAAAACGGAGATGGACTATTTTAAATGAAATTATATGAAAATATATGTTTGACAAAATGTAATAGTACAATATTTTGTGTATATAGTTTGTTACACTGTTATTGTTACACTATTACACTATTCGGATATTAAATTAATTTGAAAATAAAACCACTTTTCAAAAAAAAAAACGCATGAATCAAGGTGCATTAAATATAATTTGAAAACAAAATCACTTTTCAAAAAAAATTCGCATAAATCAAGGGAGGACATACAAATATAGAATATTAAATTTCTCCCACTAATATATATATATATATATATATATATATATATATATATATATATATATATATATATATATATATATATACGTATTTATATATATTAACAAATACACATGAATCAAGGTGCATTAAAGATAAGAGATTTTGAATTAAATGACCCTAAAATGGGCATTTACGTATTTGTATCTCAGCTGTATACTTTTTTTCAAAACATTTTGTTCTATATATTTTTTGCCAAATAAATCTAATTAGGTGTACCGGCTTCCAAATAACCCATAAGAATTTCATTTTAAGTTTCAGCAAATTATGCAAAAGGCCAACTTTAACAGGTTCCATCTCGCCAATGACTCCCAACTGAATTGCAACAACGAGATGGAAAATAGTAAGAAAAGCTGAGAGAATATTTCCCTATTATGGTGGGTACGTGCACGCACGCACGCACTTATGCGAATGGTAAGATTCATTAGCAGGTTACAGGTACGTGCTATGCTAGACAGAGGAGGGTTAGCTTCGTTATTTTTTAGGGTTAATTACAATTTGCCCCCTTTAACTATACCCTATATGTAGCAATCAACTCCATGTGGTTTCATTTCTAGCAATTTGCCCCCTTCTTGTATCAAAATGAAAAAACAGGTTGAGGATTTTCAAATAGATGAGGAATTTCCCAAAAAACCCTTCAACCATGGTACCGAAAGGGTGCTAAAACATTAACCATAGTTAGATTTTTTTGCCTGGTGTAAAAGTTGTCCTTAGTCACTTAACCACTCTCTCAAACCACCCCACACTAGTCTCTGCGATGCTTGAAGGCCTGAAATGGTTGAAGTCCTCAAATGTTTGAAGTCTTCGATTGAGGTACAGGATATTTATACAAGACCTATTGAAGTCCTGAGCCGTTGTGATGCAACGTCGTAGGTAAGTTATGATGCAATTTTTTTGTCCATGGGGTTTTTGTCGCTTGGGTTCACATCTGTGCATTATGGGTCCACACATGGGGTGTATTTTGTTTGTTATAACTGATGAATCATAGATTTTTTTTGGTCACCTTTTGTTGTATTAGTTTATTGAAAAATAAAATATTTGTGGGAATCATGTGGGTCAGTGGGTTGTTAGTGTTATGTGAGGCAATATATTATTTTAGTTCAATGCATGTGAATATCAATGTAAAGGGTCCCCATTAACAGAAATTCCTATGTTTATATGTTTTGTGTAGATGGCTACTAGTTGCTTCTCGCTGGAGTATTATCATGGTGGGCAATTTGACAATGTGATAAGGAAGAGACAACACTCTCTTATGTGCAGGAAATGCCTCAGTTATGGACACAATTCCAGAACGAGTAAAGCACCAGTCAAAAAATCCAAAAATGGAAAAGGCAAACTTAAAACGAAGGTAACATAATTGTGTTTTATCATTCCAAATCTTGTTACATTATTTTTTTTAGCTCTAGCTAAAATTGTATCTTTACTTGTTATAGACTCATGAAGCATCAGGGAGCAGCTCACATCCAGCAGGTGGTAATGCCAGTGGAAGTTCTTCCCAACCTATTGGTGGCAGTGACAAAGTTTCTGGAGGAAAAGATATTAGAATAGGAGGTGGGAGTTCCTCACAACCAGTAGTTGGCAGTGGCAGTGTTACAAGTGAGTGTGTTCATGGAAGTTGCTCACAATCTGGAGGAAAATATGTTCACCGTATGAAAATTGTATGAGAGGTTGCAGAGATGAGGGAAAGAGAAAAAGAGTTGTGGTCTCGGATGAGGGAAAGAGAAAATGAGCTTCATTTCTCATCTGTTAAATAGCAAAATTCCTAACCGTTAGAAGACAAGGGCAAAATTGTCTTGAAAATATTTTTTGCTCTGACACAAACAAAAGATTCTAATGTTTCTGTTACTTTTCACTATGTTTCCGTTACTAATTTGAATTTTGATACAAAAAGAGGCCAAATTATTGGAAATGAAACCAGAGGGAATTGATTGTTACATAGGGTATAGTTGGAGGGGGCAAATTGTAATTAACCCTATTTTTTTTAAGTGTTGGGCTCGAGCTTGGAAATCTCGGTTACTGTGGGCGCTTCTGGAATAATTTACCCAATCGACCACTGTTATCCCATTAACACCCCCAACCAAACAGGCTGTGTGTTGGTTCCTTCCATCCCATGAACAATTAAAAATTAGTCATGGGCCATAAAAAATTAGTTAAATGTCAATGAAACAAGGGGCGGGTTGGATTAACATTCACGTCAAGCCCATATTAATGTGGATCAACTGTCACACTACAGAGGTAAAAAAACACAGTTTTATTTTAATACCACCTTCAATATCCTTATTTTTATTTTTATTTTTTTAGATTAAAATTTAGTTTTTAGTAAAAGTAGTCCAAAAACCTTCTCCAATTCTATATCCCAACTCATACCAAACTGAGGGAGATTCAAAATTTTACTCAAATTAAGAAATATTCAAATTATCAATAGTGAGATTTTATTTCGTTTAAAGATTTAATGTTCATATTTCCCTCATTTTTAAATTTGAGTTTGTCTTTTTTTAAATTTAAATTTTTTTATTACAATTATTTATATCAAATTAAATTTTTTATTTAAATATTAATTTAAATTTGAGTGAAAAGTTGGAGGTATTCCCTAATAGCTCCTGACCAACTTTTTTGTTTTTTATTAGACAATTAAATATAAACCTTAAATCAAAAACCGTGCTTCGCACATTGTTTCCCAGAATCCAGATCTAATCTCTCTCTCTCTCTCTCTCTCTCTCACAACTGAAGTCCAATGCAAACTCCAAGCCGAACCATGAGCCGTACTAACTAGTTCATTCAGCAGGCCCAGCCTAAAACAAACAAACAAACAAAAGACTATCCTATCCTCCAGTTCCAGTGCACCACCACCTTGCACGCCCTTTTTTAAACCTAATAATAATTAAGGCAAATTCTGTTTTACCCTCTTGTGGTTTGCCCCCAAAGCACTTTGCTCTCTTGTAGTTCAAAAATAAGCACATAATCCTCATGTAATTTTGGACCAAGTTGCTACTGTTATAATTTTCATCCAACTTGACGGAAATTGTGGTACACGTGCCCAATTTCAGAGTAGTTGTGCCAAAAATTTTAGTCAAAGTTAATAATTAATTGTAAAGAGGCAAAAAAAACCCTCCATCTTCTTCAACCTTTTGTCAAAAGAACCATGCTTTTCCCATCATTTCTCCAGCCAAACCCACCACCACCACTAGCGGTTTTTTACTTTTCTAGCCTAAACCAAATCAGTAGCAAGGGTCTTCTTTCTCTCTCTCTAGTAATCAACTCTATTGATTAGCCCAATGTCAACCTCATCAAAGCCACCTTCAATTAATCGTCACCACCATCAGCGACCTCCACATACAATGATGATGCCAAAAGCACTTTCAGCCACTAGCTATCTCAACCCACCATACCAAATTGATCACTTTCAATTTCAATTTCAACTAGAAAATCAAAATCATTTTCAATTCTAAATTGAACTCAAAGTCAAAATCAAAAATTGAAATCCATATCACATTTAAAAATAAAAACTCAAAATTAATTTCGATTCGGATTTTGTTTGAATTTTGCAACAAATTAACGAGATGTTGCTATGTTTCAACAAGTAAGAGACTATGTTGGTTGTAGGGGTGGAGCCGAAAAAGTATTAATTTTCTTTTACTTACGGTTAATAAAATTAATATTATACATTTATGCTTAATGACATCACGTTTGATATTTAGAAATTCACCCGAAAAAGGCCAAAAATCAAAAAGCACTCTGTATAAAATCATACCCATAAATTAAAAACAATTAAAAATACTAATTATAAACTTTTACAATCAATGAGATTAATTAAAGTTATTTACAATTTTCTCTTTGAACTGGAACTATTTACAATTCATACCAATAAATTTTCATATTTCATAAGTGAGGCGTTGTAGTCACTGTTACTACTTGTTCTTCTCCCTTGTTTCTCTTTTCTCCCTATACTCTGTCTCGAAGTGTTGATTGTGTGGTTAGCTTCAAAGTTGTTAATAAGATGAATGACAAAAAAAAAAAAAAAAAGAGTCAATGTGGTGTGGATCATGGGTGGGCACCATTAGACAATGGGTAAGCACAACAAAAACAATATGAAAATTGCGTATAACAAAAACAATATGAAAATTGTGTATAACATATATAGTTGATTTTTTTTTTCAGGGTGGGCCAGTGCCCCTCTTGGGGTAGTGCTGGCTCTGCCATGGTTGATTGCTATGATTTGTTGCACTGTTTTTGCTATGATTTGTAAGGTGGTTTAGTTGAGAGGTGACAATAATTTCTTGCAGTTGTGTCTCCTGTATTGGTTGTTTGTTGTTGTGTGAACTTGGGAACCATTAGTAAAGGGAAAAAAAAGTGGGGTTGGATTGGATTTTATTATTTTAATTGCAATTACTTCATGCGATTTTTATCTTAACAATACAATCAATATTGGTAAGTTTTAATTTTAGCAGTGTCATTTGTAGAATGTATGAGAGAATGAATTTGTTGAACAATATTTGTAGTACTATCACAACATGTGGACTTATTACAATGCAAGATTACAGGGAGACAAATTTACATAATCAATGGAGCAAATCAAGAGAGCATGTGTGATTTACATTAGCTGTAGAATTGTAGTAATCAGTGAGGGAATTAAGTGATCAGATCTGACTTCCTTCATTGATGAGGAGGAGAAAATAATTGGGAGAAGAAGATAGTGAGGGTATTAATGTAATTTAACTTTTTCTGTTAACAGTGTTAGTTGTGTGAATTGGTTCAAAATTATATGGCGGTTATGTGCTTATTTTTAAACTACAAGGGGGCAAAGTGCTACGGAGGCAAACAAAAAGGGAGTAAAATGGAATTTTCTCTAATAATTAAAAGACAAAACACAGCTGATCTTAGCCATCTATGCCCAGTGCTGAACCTCCTCAACGCCCCCAAAAATCAGAAGAATGTCTAGTTGAACGTCCCTCCTTCCTTATCATTTCGTTATCTCAAAGTCTTCAATCAGGTTTGAAACTCTTCCTGCCACTCCAATTACTCCTCCTTTCTTTCTTTCTTTCCTACTTAATTCATTCACGTCATTCTGCAAAAACTTTCCGGCCTTTTTGTTTTTAAGTTTTCAGATCTCAAAAAAGAAAAAAAAAATTATATAAATACATTTTTATCCTAGGCTAATCTCAGCGCCTCCCTTATACCTCAACTCACTCTCAGTCTCTCTCGGTCTCTCTCAGTCTCTCACCGACTCACCCTCACTCACCTGCGCCTCCTCCCTCCCTCTCGTCTTCGCCTCTCTCTCTCTCAGAGCAGATCAAAGCAGATCTACTCTCTCAGAGCAGATCAGAGCAGCCTCCTTCGTCTTCATCAGGTATGCAATTTTCATTTTTATTTTCACATTTTCAGAGTTAATTTTCAGTTTTTGAACAGAAACATGATGGTTCAGTTGGATTTTGTTTAAACTAGTTACACTACTTAGCCCGTCTGATCATTAAAAAATTATCCAAAGAGAGCTTTATCAAAATAATGTCTCCTTAATGTGAAGGAATTTCTGTTAGAAACTTGGGGAATGTTTGGTGTTTCTACCACTTTGTTCGGGTGTGAAAAGCAAGACACGGTGGCATCAGTATCATTGTAGTTTTTAATGTTTTTATGACATTTAAACCCGCCAGTCTTGCACAAGGATATGATTCCTAGTGCTACAAGTGATAAGCATTGTCAGTAACTTGTTTTGTTTTTCTTGCGCCAATATTACCTGCTCTTTTGAAAGTTCCTCTTGCAAATTTCCTATCAATTAGGATCTCAGCATATGAATAAAGATTAGAATAGAGAAGAAGACTGGTCATTTGTGTTTATGCTGTTTATGCATATGGCATTTGTGTTTATGCATATGGTTGAATTTTGAATTGGAAATATTCCTGTTTAAGAGATTGATTGTCATTGGTTTTTGATGGTCATGGTGGTCCCTTCTTAGTTGTAACTCAACTCGCAAAGTTTCTATCTTTATTGCCAGTGCTATACCACACTCTCCAATTATTCTCTGTCTCTCACTCGTAGTATCTTCTAACTTTTTTGTTTTTTTGGTTTCCATTCCACAGAGTTGGGGTAGAGTTTTTCGTTCAATCAAGCCATCCGATCCGAGCCATCCAACAAATCCATGGAGGTGGACCACAAGTTCTTCAATGTTGGTCTCCTAGTCGTCGCGACTATTATCGTCGCAAAACTGGTATCGACACTTGTAATGCCCAAATCAAAGAAACGCCTCCCGCCGGTTGTCAAATCCTGGCCGGTCTTTGGCGGACTGGTCCGCTTCTTGAAAGGACCCGTGGTGATGCTCAGAGAGGAGTACCCCAAGCTCGGGAGTGTTTTCACTCTAAATCTGTTGAACAAAAATATAACTTTCTTCATTGGCCCAGAGGTCTCTGCCCATTTCTTTAAGGCGTCGGAGTCCGATCTCAGCCAGCAAGAGGTGTACCAGTTCAATGTGCCCACTTTCGGGCCTGGGGTAGTCTTCGATGTTGATTACTCCATAAGGCAAGAGCAGTTCAGATTCTTCACAGAGTCTCTGAGAGTCAATAAATTGAAGGGTTATGTGGATCAGATGGTTATCGAAGCTGAGGTATTACATCTCTTTTGTTTGGTCGTTCAATTTTTCGGATCTACATTTTGGATTTTTGATGAACTACTCTACTTTGGTTTGAACTCCACAAATGCTAATTTTAACTTACGACATCTGGTTCTTTGAATCAATGTTATGTGAATCATGGGTAGTTTTGGTACGTGGTACGAGAATGGGTACATGGTTCGACACTTTCTTAAATACTCGATACGATACGATATTTTGGGTGGTAATTCATTTTGGAACTCTTATGTAAATCGTTTTCACTACTATACAATATTATATATTACAAAACATTCATAAACACTAAATTAGTTATCATTTATCTTATAGTTGCGCATGATTTTCTATTATCTAAAATAATATATAATTATAGATCTATATACATGTAGTCAATTAATATATATTTTATATTTGTGCTACATGTTTTAAAGCGAATTGATTTAGGGTTAGTATTATAATTTAGGGTCGTATATTTTGGTGACCTGAATTGCAAACCCACCACGTTAAGGGTTTAGTGAATTGTGGTAACCATGCTTTGGGTACATCGAGAATCTTTCCCCTGAGCTGTAGGGTTGTTGTAACTCCTTTGTATTGTGGCATTTTACCATCTTTGGTTTGGTTTAGGTGCAAGGACAATTTAACTGCTGAATGTTACAGTTGAGATGAAATAATATAGAATTTCACAATAACAGAATGATTGGGATGAGCTGAAGTTGGATTTTGTAAATTTTTGTATCCAAATGCGCTCTAACCTCAATTTTGGCTTGTCTACATTTCAATTTTGGATTTCTCATAATCTCATAAAATAGACTTTCTGATGCTACTGGAAATCTAGTGCGCATCTTTGGCCTATTCATGATTCTTTGCAACCCCTTAAATGCTTATAAATTATGTGGTGATGTGCGTCAGTTATGTGACTTGCCTATGATAGCATAATCCTTGGACATTCTCCTTGAGTTGTCATGGAATTCATATCTAATTGCTTATTGATGTGAGTATATGGATGTTTGATTTTCTTTTACATAATCAAAGTGTGCTAAGATCATAGGGATTCTAGTCATAGAAACAGTCTATCTATATGGGGAGTAAGGTTGTGTACATTTGACTGTCTCTTGACCTCCCAATGAGGGGAGACTCATGCACTAGGCTACTCTATTGTTCCATTTGGAGAATTAGGCTGGAGCTCTTAGTGGAGGTCTTGGGAGGATCTGAGCAGACTATGCTCAAATTCATGCAATTTTTGTTGTCGTCCTTATTTTTTTGGTATTCTGGAAACAAGCTCGTTTCTTTAGATCTTTTGTAGAGTCTTTTGGAGCTTTTAATTTTTTTGGATGCTGTAGTTTCATTGATTTTCCTTGTAACTATTATTTAGCTATCTTTTATTTTTTACAATCATTTAACTATCGCTGCCTATCTTGAAAAATAGATACATAAAAACAGGAAATGACACATTTTGTGGTTCAGAGATTACCTAGCTAATCTGCTTTGTCCTCCTTTATTCAATCATTTTCTTTAGGAATGGCTCCTGCAATGATCTTCTATTGAATAAGATGTTTGCAATCTGGGGATGACTGTGGTTCATGCTTCCATTGTAGCGGTTCTCTTGCATTTAGTCTAGGCTAGGACTCGCACCATTCCATAGGACTCTGATGGAGTTATTTGAAAATTGGAAGTTTTTATAAGGGCAACATTTCTGATATGGAAAATAAGTACAGATGGATTCTAGTTTTCTGGGGCAACACATCTAGAAATTCAAACTTTAATATTTGTTGCACTAGTCTTCCCACCCTTTATGAAGCTGCATGTTCAATTTCTCAGGGTGACCTTCATTTCACAGTGTCTCTCTCTCACTCAGTGTATGCGTGCATGTTTGCGCGCGCCTGTGTTTGTGTGATGGCAAGAGCATCCCCCTTTGCCCTGTGGGTGGGAACATTAAGCCAAAAAAATACCACAAACACAATGATGAAGGCAAAGAGCAAAAGTGGATACTGACTCGTACAAATATCTACGTTGATTATTAGTTATATCTTGGAACTACTTGATCTTGAGATTGTCTTTTGCAGAACTAACTGTGAGTTTTCTTTTAGGAGATTTGGTGCTAATTAGGAGCTGCATGTTTCCTTTCTCTTTGCCCTTGACCTGTGCAGGAATACTTCTCAAAATGGGGGAACAGTGGTGAGGTGGACATAAAATATGAACTGGAGCATCTAATTATCATAACAGCCAGTAGATGCCTTTTGGGTGAAGAAGTTCGTAATAAGCTCTTTGATGACGTGTCGGCTCTCTTCCATGATCTCGATAGTGGTATGCTCCCCATCAGTGTTATCTTCCCATACCTTCCTATCCCAGCCCACCGCCGCCGTGACCAAGCTCGCAAGAAGCTTGCAGATATATTTGCTACCATTATAGCTTCCCGTAAACAAACTGGCAAGTCAGAAAATGACATGTTACAGTGCTTTATGGAGTCCAAGTACAAAGATGGTCGCCAAACAACCGAGTCTGAGGTCACTGGCCTGCTTATTGCTGCTCTCTTTGCCGGTCAGCACACTAGCTCCATCACTTCCACCTGGACTGGGGCATACCTCCTCCGTCACAAGGAATACATGACTGCTGTGTTGGATGAGCAGAAGAACCTGATGAGAAAGCATGGGAACAAGGTTGATCATGATATCTTGTCTGAGATGGAAGTCTTGTACCGGTGCATAAAGGAAGCCCTGAGACTCCACCCTCCTTTGATAATGCTTTTGCGTAGCTCACATAGGGATTTCAGTGTTACAACCAGGGAAGGGAAAGAGTATGACATTCCGAAGGGCCATATTGTGGCCACATCTCCAGCTTTTGCCAATCGACTTCCACATGTATATAAGGATCCAGATTCATATGACCCTGACAGGTTTTCTCCTGGGAGAGAAGAAGATAAGGTAGCTGGGGCATTCTCTTATATATCTTTTGGTGGTGGCAGGCATGGTTGTCTTGGGGAACCATTTGCATATCTGCAGATAAAGGCAATATGGAGTCACTTGTTGAGAAATTTTGAGTTGGAACTGATCTCACCTTTTCCAGAGATTGACTGGAATGCTATGGTCGTGGGTGTAAAAGGGAAGGTTATGGTGCGGTACAAGCGCAGGGAGCTTTCTGTTAGCTAACTAGTAACAAAATGGTTGCCAGATCATTGTGAATGCTTTGGCTGTTTAAATTATGCACTCGGCCTCTAGGTTGCCATTACCCCTTTTTGGATATACTGATTTCAGCGTCCATGTCTTTCCCTTAATATGTGTTTCTTCAAATGACTTTTGAGTTGCTTTTATTGGATTGTGGTAATTTCAGTTTGTATTGGAATTAGTTTCATCTTATTATGTTTTCCTGATGTTAGTAATTTCTAGAACATTGGTTTTGTTGACTTTGTGTCCAACCTTGGGGTGTTCTTGTTGAGTTTGATTTGATCCTGGGATAATCTACAATCATATTTCATTAGCATACAGTGGCACCACACCACACCACCTTGGAAAAGCAGTGGACACTACCAACTGCCCTTCGATGCAGAAGCCTTTGAACGTGTCCTTTTAGGCATTTCAGCCCTCTTGACGCACAACTTGTCTTGAAAAGGCTAAAAACAACTGCCCGTGCTTATTTTGCCCCTTTTGAGCGCAGAAATCAGAGATAGAGGTCTAAGATTCAAGGTAAGAGGTGATAATCCTAGTCATAATAGCTGCTGCATTATAGTATTAATCACAATATATAATTGTTGAGTGTCCATTTAAGTTTCTGATACACGCGGTATTGGATGGAGTTCCAATTCCTGTCTATTATGCACAAAAGAGACCAAAAGTTCATTCTTTTACAAGTAATGGAGTCGTGGTATTATCTGATTCCCGATTCCAGACAATTGCGCATTGCTAAGGGCTTTCATTCGACAAAGAATGAGGCCCGTTTGTTCATAATATCAAGCTTTCCGAGTGCCTTTTATCTTCTTACTATGCATTGTGCCCTGAAACAACACACACACACACACACGAGGAAGTAATAAATCCACAGTCCACACTTATACTTTTACCACCAGGTACCTGTACACCATGAAATTGTCAGGAAAACATACACGTTATACAATCTATCACCATGTTGGCATAGGCTATCATGCTTTGATATAAAATAATGGGCCTTAGCCACATTACTTGTCAGAAACTTTCTTACTTTTAGTCTTTGTTTTTGTTCTGGTAGGTACCGACCAGTTTTGATAATAGCAAAATGGATGAATCTTCTGTGTCAAATTCAATTTGCGGACCAGATCAAGTTCGAGAGTATTTATAAAAACCTTGCTAAATGAGAATTATAATAACCCAACAATTGTTCGCTTGCTCGCAAGCATATGTCAATTCATCATCAACAATCACAAGAAGAGCATATGTCAATTCATCATCAACAGTCGCAAGAAAAAGAATTTGATTTGGTTAATCGAAGCCAATGTCCATGTACACAACTACGAATGCCTTTATAGTCGAGAGTCTAAGAGTTTCAATGTCTCAGAAGAAATCTCAGACAGCTTCAAGTTCTTGCTGAAAAGTCAAGAAATTGACCCCTTTCTCAAATGCCACTTGCCATACATACAGTCATCTGTGAACAAGCAAAAAATAGAGCAAAAAAATTCTCTGATTACACCGCATATCTGTCTAGGACCCTGGGTTTCAAAACGACTAGCAATTAGAAAATGTCTCCCCCACAAAAGTTATCTTACGACTTCTCTGGACAAAACTAGAACTCATAAACAGTGTATACAATAAACAAACCTGTTTGAATTAGACTTAATATCACTGACAGGCATCTTTGTTGTTCCGATGGTGCTGTCCACCCAGCGGGTTCAACTAAACTGTGATTCAGTTTGAAATTATTTTTACAAGCTCAATATCAAACAAAAGAGTTTTGTCTATAAGTCCTTGGTTCCTCAGCACAAAGTCCAAGGCTCGTTGCCCCTGTGAAACACATCAATATTAGGCAACTTCATGGAAAATTAACATAATGCAAGTCTGCTAGGAAGGATTCAATACCGAAAATGTTGTTGGTCTTGGGCCTCTCTTGTTGAAGTCATTCTCTGGATATCCCAGATCTGGCGGCACTATGATCCTGCACAGTTTGTCAATCAAACTGTGAAAAGCCATCCCTAAAGTACGTATGCATATTACCCTACTCCAGTTGGGCATTCTAATTCTCTCTCAAACATGGCTGAAGTGAAAAGAAAGAACTACAAAATTCTTGCATGAGTAATAAACAGCTATTTTTTTATTTTATTTTTTTTGGAGGGGGAATGGGAAGGGGGTGGAGGACTTGAACCCTTGACCGCCTTTACAAGACAAGGAACACCATTGGACCAAAGGCCCATTGGTAATAAACAGCTATAGAAAGCCATAACACGACTAATAGTAACTTCACCGAGAGATTTAATACAGAAACAATGCATCAACTGATGAGGTGAAAGAAACTAGGATCAGTAGTCAAAAATGGGTGGTCGACTTCTTTTTTCTATATTTTTTATTATCTGGTTGGTGGACATTCAAAGTCATTTGTTCATTTAGATGGTGAAGAACTCTCTCTCGTGTATGATTGAACTTTTTGACTCTCTCTTGTGTATGATTGAACTCTCTCGTGAAGAACTCAAGCCACTGGAATGTGTGCGAATGTGTGGTCAGGGCTGCGTGTGTGTGGTGGTACTATTTAAACCAGCTGATCAGAAAAAACTATTTGCTTCAGGAAGGCTGATACAGCACCTTCTAATGCCACCCAGAGCCATGCCTGAAACAGCTTCCTCAAAGGCTGGTATCACCTGAGCACATCCAAGAACCAAGCACTATAAGAAGCTCCACCATGATTCCCAGTTACAAGCCACTAATAATGCTACTTCATTTCACAAGTAGTTTAGCACCATGAGTTTATTCCTATATCCCTTATGTTGTAACTACCCACATATTATGGTGTAGAATATACATTAGAAAGGGAAGAATCAAAGCTTCACCAAAAAAGGTAAGAAACAGAACAAACGTGATGCCCAATTTCAATGGATCCAATACGTCCTAATCATCTTGCCTGAACCAGGACAACATTGTCTGGAATTCAGAATGGAGAACAAACTTCTCACCTGTTGAGCACCTATTTGGAATTTGTAGAAGTCCTTATCATCCCCCTGCAAATTAATATACACAAAACGTAATATTTTGATCGACTATAACATCATGCCTCCTTATATGATGAAAATGATGCAATACCTCAAAGGAACCACCCTTTGTCTTGTTTCGAGCTTCAAATATCCGTCCATAATATCCGATGGTGTAACCATCCCAATCAACCTAAAAGGCATTCATGATTCAGAAATTGCTTCAGGCTTTCTATTTTCTTCCTTAAAACACATCACAAAAAAAAAAAAGGATAGAGTCAACAAGAAAGGTTTCACAACCACAAATTTGTTTCTTTCGTTGGTTCTTTTCTTGATATATTAACAAGAAAGGTTTCACATCCACAATTTTTCTTTCTTTCTGGGTTCTTTTCTTGATATTACCTATTTAAAGCTCAAATGATCAATAATATGTAAAACCAAGTTTCTAAAATGCAAACGTGTTAAAAATTAAACTCCAGTCTGAATATCAAAAGTTTACATTTACACACTGTTTTTCTTCTTTTGTTATTATTTTTTTCTTTTTTGAGTGTGTGTGGTTGTGGTTGTGGGGTTTTTTTTTTGGGGGGGGTGGGGTGGGTTGGGGGGTTGGCATTGCTAGCCATCCAGCAAAGTTGATATACAACGAAATTTGAAAACAAAGGAAAACTTCAGCCACATGCCTATAGTTTGCCACATCTGTAAGGGCATCCTATGCAGTATCTGCAACTTCAAGGCACTCCTTTGTCTTGTATATAAACGTTTCAGCCATATACCTTACTGTGATCTGGATAAAAGTTAAAAAAGGTTCTGACATCATACAAAATTCCTTTAAAATGCTAATATTACCCCCGTAGTTTTCGTCTCCAAAACACATCAGATCGTTCACTAAACTACCCCCTTCGAACACAACCTAGGACATGACAATTCGAATGACAATCTAAAATACCAACAAACACAAATATAACCCAAATACCAACTTCAATCCGCAATACCACCCATAACCAATGCAATCAAATACCATGCCCAATAAATTGCTTGATTGGGAGATTACTATAATCTTCCGATAGTGTATGCCAATTTCAATCAATTAGCGTTATTCAGTTAGACCTCTTCCTCAATTCCATAGATTCGCCATACATTCAATTCAGCCCATATCGGCAAAAGCAAAGCATGACCCCCACACACACATTTGTTTGAGAGGTCTCACTTAAAACCTAAAGTGGCAAAGGTGGTTGAAAAGAGGAATTGGAGGCAATGTCCCAAGAGCCTTGTTACAAAAGAGTGCAGCAGTAGGAGGTGATAAGGGGTGAAGCGTCAAGAGTATGGAGTAGGCAGCAGTGAAGGAAGGTGGATAGAGAGCAGAATGTTGTGAAGAACAAAGAGGGCTTGTTGTCCCAAAAAATATGTTCGACGGAAATGTTTCAATTGACAGACAGTTCTCAAGCGATTGCTTGTGAATGGGTTCTAATGCCTTGTTTCAAGACTTCCTTGGATAAATTCTTAAAGCGATAGAAGCACAGAATAATGAATCAATAAAAGCAGACTCTTTTATTAATTCAATCGAATGAGTTTCAGTTACAGAGTGACTGATTTAACAACCTTTGATTACAACACTAACTACTTGCTAAAAACTAACTCTAGCACTACTCCTAAATGCACTGATCGTGGGTCTTGTGAGGTGTTTGAGTTGTCCTTCAACTTCCTTCTTTTATAGCCACTCCCTTCGATGGTTTTCCCTTTTCAACAGTTAGTTGGCTTTGTAATTCCCAGGTAGTTATTCCCTCTTTCAAACTAGAGTTGTGGCTGATCGCTTCCCGTCTTTTCTTCAGATCTTGATACGTAATAATCCTTTAATGATTTTAGGCTTGCCAATAACACATGCATCTAATGCTCTCATAATTATGTCCAAACAATGCTCTCTCATTTAATTGACTTTTATTCTTAATTAAGTAAATGAACAGTCATTACCTTTGCCTCCTTTAAACATATGTCTAAAAGCTTTTTGCGGCTGAACTGTTCATTGAACTTCCCTCTTTTGCTTCCTTTCTTGTCTCCGAAAACCTCTAGCGATTTTTGTTTTCTTTCTCTTGCTGATCCTTAATGGCTCCCAAAAAGCAAAATCTTTCATCTTCAACTTCCTCTGAGATTCCTTTCTTACCGAGGTTCTCTCCTAAAATTAAGCAAGCTGCCAACGAAGCTTTAAACTCAAGAGTTTTAATTACTACCCCTAACTCAAGTGGGGTTTTTGCTCTAGGTCCTTCCTTTAAATCGTATGTCTGGGAGGGATTTTCTGATTACTACCTTATTCACAAAAGCGAAACCCTAATGCTGAACCAATTGCAATTTTTGTGGAAGCTATGGAACTAAGGAACCAACCCACTTCGATCGTTGATCGACCCTAACCAGAGCTGGGTCGATTGGGTCACCAAAATGGAAGTTCTCTATGCCTCTTAATGGCGAAGACTAGGTATTCGTGAAATGATCAAGCTTTCAACCCAAGACCTACATATGAACCGATGGCTAATTGGTGGCGTTGTATGCTTCTAGTCCTAGTCGTGCAATGCCATGCTTCTTCCCGTAGGCATGATGTCCCCAACGATTTTAGATGTAATCTTTTTAACTGGACTCTCTTCGACTGGTGTAGAGGTGAATGTCTGTCTTTCTACTGATTCTGATCGCGATTTCTTCACTATCCCTACTAGCATAGGGTCTAATGATCTCACCAACCGTTTCTTTACTTCTCAGTCCCTTACTTCATCATTCGTAGAACACGTTTCTTTTCTGTTTCACTGGTTATGTCGATTTATTTTATGTGTCCCTAGGTTCAAAGTGACCCGAAAATATATTGATATAGCCATCCAATTGGCTAGAAACAAAAAACTTGCCTTAGCCCCTTTTATATTGAGTGCATTGTATAGGGCCTCTTTAACTTTACAGAGAATAGGATCACTGCTAGCTGTGGGGTCCTTTCTGGCTTTTTTAGGCTTGACTTTATGCCTATTTTCCTGATGTTTGGCCTTCCGCTACCTTGTCTGATCCTAAATTCATTTCTTTGAATTACGTCCATCGATTCCACTCTATCCCCACACTGAAAAAACTTTTAATTCTTCAATACTTTTTTCAATCTTCCTTTAGACTGAGATGATGCTGTACACCCCATTTCATAATTTCCTTTGTTTTGCCTCTCTTCTTAGGCCATTTTTTTATGATCCAGATACTTCTTCAGAAGAGGCTATTGAATCACATTTCCTCTTTTGGGGTAGTGTTCTGATCCCTCGAACCTTCATATTGGGGGTCTGTTTCTTCCTCCAAATTCTCTAACTGCAGCTTTGAAAGCTATAGTCCTAACCAGTTTGCTAGACAATTTGGCTTAACCCAAAATATTCCTTTTCTTTACATGCATGCCTATATCGATGAACCTGCAAGTGAGAGGCTAAAGATAAAATCTGATGCCTTCATTATCCAAATCTCCTAGGCTTAAGAAAACTCCCTAGGGACCTTCCAATTCTTTCATTTTAGTTCTGATCTATCTCCATCCCCATCCCTTTTTTTCTGAGAGTGGTGGCAGAATATTCCAGCCTTGTTTTTTATTGATCCTCTAGAGAAATATTTGTCCAGGCTCTATTTTGACAATAGACACAGTCCTTCCGGTCGCAAGAAGAGAACTGTCGAAACCACTTCCCTTCCCCCTGCCTCTTTTGACAAAGGGAAAGCTATCTTGTTAGGAAAACCAAAAAAGAAAAAGCAAAGGACCTCCATTCCAAAATTGCTGCAGTCTAGCATAGATGCTCATGATTCTATCTCACAATCTTCTAAGAAAACTAAAGCTCATCAAGCTCACGTCAACACTGTCTTGCCCGATGCTATCAATGACCAAGGTACTGAGAAGGTTCCTCTTGTTCGCAAGAAAATGACAACCTCTCCTCCTGCGAATGCCCCAAAAACTACTTCCAAACAAGTTACCTCACCCTCCAATCCAGTTGTCTTGGAGAAGGCTCAAGATACACTCCCTTCCCAGTTTGATAGTGAAGACATTCCACTGAGCCAACGTGTTCCTTCTACCACGCAGACTGGCAAAAGATTCAAAGTGGCTATGAGGGTACATGAACCATTTTCTTCAGCATTCTTGCTTTCTTTTTTTGACTAAGCATGCATGTCCTTATTTCCTCTGTCTTTCCCTTGTAGAAAGGGACCAAAGAATTACCTACACCTTTGAAAACGATCGATCCAGTGCAACCTATCTCTCCTCCTCTTACTCAAAGAAGCAACATCCCCTCCATGAACCAAGGAGAGGACATGTTGGCTACTATAGTAGTGGCTACTCCAGTCAGCCAATTCATGCCTCTTCCAGCTATCGAGGATCGCATAGCCACCAATCAGCCTCATTCTCCTGCTAATACTGGTGTTAGCCTTGAAGAACAGATTAACACCGAGCTTGTCATCCTCTCTCCAACGCTTCCAGTTGAAGATCCAATTTATCCTTCCAACTTAGGCGTCCTTCAACAACATCATCTCAACCTACCTAGCTTTGTTCAGGAAAAGGCTGCCCATGAGGATGCTTCTACGAGAACACCCCTATTAACCCCCTGATTGAATCTGGTAATCAGCCAAATCAATTAAAGAAGTCCCTACCTTCTACCTCTTCTATAAATCAGATATATACCCTTTTCGTTTGCTACTTTTCCCCTCTTTATCCATATCATGCCTCTCTTTTTCTCACAATCGATGCTTGAATCCACCTCTCATGTTTCCACCTCCGATCTTGACATTTAAGCCACTTATCAGAAAGCAGATGAATTCCTGAAAGCAGTGGACTTTGTGTCGACTTCAAGCATTTCTCTTCCACCCATCAATGATGCCTTGCGGCAAGAATTTTCTCTTTTTTTTCAAATTACTGAAGTTGTCCTTTGATCAACTCATTGAGACTGACCTTGCCTCCGTGGCCTCATGTTTAGCCAAAATCTTTATTGTTTCATCAACTTACTTCAACAAACAGCAACAAGAACAAGTGACCTACATGAGTGCTCACCTACAAACGAAGATCTCCCAAGCCAGCTACTTCAAAGATGAGGCAAGGACCAAAATCAGTTTCATTATTTCTATAAAAGACTTCGCTCCTCACCTTATTTCTAATAAAGAAAAAGAAAAGAAGTTAAAGAAAGAGATGTTCTACTATCCCAGGAAGAAATAGAGCTCAAGGAATGAAGGAAAAGCTATCAAAAGTGATGGAGGAATGGTTTGTAATAAGGCAAGAAAGAGAGAACATGATTCTTCACACGAAAAAGTCTACTAGCCTCCCACCAAAATGGAAGTGGTACGGTATTGGCTGCAGCCAAGAGTTTGAAACATGCCCAATAATAGCTACGCTTGCTCTTAAACGAATTGAATACTTTCAAGCTCTATTTTTCTTTATAGATTCTTATAACCTTTGTATATTCTTCTCCCCTTTTTTTATTTTTTTTTATTTTTTATTTTTGCATAACCATTTGGTCCACTTGAGATCCTTTCTTCCTTATATGTGTCCCATCTGTTTTTCTTTATGTTTGGGTTAATGTATGCGCTTCCATCATAATGGAGATACCTTTCCACTCCAAAGATGGCAAGATTTTTTTTTCTTTTTTCAAATAATTTTAACCAGATAAATTAACCTCAGAGTTACCTAAATTGAATAATGACAAGATAGAATAATACTTTCAGAATTCTTGAAAGAATATTTTCATTACAAAACCAAAGTCATACCAAAGTCATCGACTAGTGGCACACATATTTAGGAAATCTACATTTGTCCTTTCATTTAAACAAAAATCTTAAAGAAAAGCACTAGACACTAGCCGTAATGACATGGAAGATGTATCCATGTATCACCTAGTTCGCTTTATGATTTTTGCTCTTCATCCTTAGATGGCTCTTTTACCTTCCGGAACAACCCTTTTGATGTACCAAAACCATTCAACCTGCACTCGGCTGTATTTTCTGCACCAATTTGTTCTTCATTTTGCCTCCTATGCCATTGATTTTGGCAACCACCTGATATCCTTTGAATTTTTCTTCTACACCCTGAGTGTTCCTTACTTGACATTCTTCCACCACTATAAAACCTTCCACAGGCTTCATGAATCCTACTGGTAAACTCTTGCCAACTCAAGACCTCTTTGCAGGCCTCACCAATACTCTTGTGCAGTATCCTCTTTCCCTAGCTTAGGCAAAAAGAATTCAAGCCCAGCCAAATCGTGGCAGATCTAGTGCAAATCGTGGCAGATCTAGTGCAGGCCCTCATCAAGATTTCTCTGTGATGACCCTGATTCAATGTCTCCCCCTTATGGCAATTAGATCCCTGCGGATGAAATGTGCTTCCATATTATGTGCATCTGCATGGAATGGGTTAGCATCTGCCCAATGTACTTCCATCCTTTTCCTTCCTACATTGTCACTCCCTAATAGAAAGATTAAGGCTTGGTGTAGGGATGATGGCACATAGTCATTTGCATGTATCCAATCTCTTCCCAAAAGAGCATTGAAGTGGGATAAAGAATCCACCACAAAAAAATTACTGAGGTGTCCCTATTACCTACTTGGAGTTGCACCAATAGAATACCTTTTGCAAAAGAAGAGTCTCTTGCAAAATTACTGACTGTTATGTCAGTATGAAACAAATTATTTTCTTCTTTGCCCAAAACTTCAAGCATTCTTGATGGAAAAATATTCACCACTGCTCTATTATCAACCAAGATTTTGTTAACTGACTAACCATCGATTTGGGCTTGACTATACAGTGGCTTGAATATACAGTGGCCTTAGATGTTTAGACAATTCTTTCCTAGGTGGGTGTAATATTACTCTATCTGCCCCTCAGTCTCCTTGTTCGATGCTTATAGACCTTCCATCAGGTCTTAAACTGCTTTACTGTTTCTACAAACACTACTACAGGCTCAGTACTATCCTCTACATCTCCTGCCAATTGACTTGGCTGTCATGACTTAGCCTTGAATGACTCAGGTAAAGCCAATATCATATTACATGGTGCTTCATCTTTGAGAAAGGACTCTATATCGTCGAAGTCCATTAGTTCCTCATTAGAGAACATGCCCTTATCTTTTTCCACTTTCTCTTTTCCTTTACTGATGAACTTGCAGATATTTTCTCTATTTCCCCTTAAGATAGATCTATATCTGTTTGAACTCAACAATCTTCTAGACCAAGATATTTTGCTTGATATGGACCTCCTTGATTTCTTTTTGTTGTTCCCTTGTCCAAGTGGAGTTTTTGTTCCCCATCGATGGACTTGAGTAAGCCTCTAAAAGAGTGGAATTTTGACCGATCATCCAGGTGGCAAACTTTCTCTGTTCTCTCCTTTTTTGAGTACTATTGAATGTTTGGTACCATACCCCAGATGAAAACTTCGGGTGTTGAACTAGTGTCATTTATCATCATGGACTTTAAGGAGATTTATTGTTCTTAATCCGACTTTTGAAACAATCTCAAATCTCCCTTTCCTCTTCTAGGACTATTGTTCTTGGCGCTCTTGCCTCTTGATCTTTTGCCAAACAGTCTCTTTAGCCATCGGTGGCCCAATAGAATGGTCCATTCCTTGTATTTTTCCTCTTCTTCCTTGATGCTCAATACTTCTTGCATCTCTCCTAATTTCAGGGAGATAATGGGGACCAGGTTGATACCTCTCTTTGATTGGAAAGATGTTTGGGTCTGCATTGATTAACCATCCAAATTGTTATTTTATTATATTTAATGATTGGTTAATTGTATATTATTTGTGATTAAATGTGTTAAATTCCTTGATTTTCTAGTTTGATATTTTTTCTAGTTGTTTGGTTTATTTTGCAGGTAAATTGGTTGATTTAGAGTAATAATTGATAAGGCAAGTGAAGCAATCACTAGAAGAAGAATCACAATTGATAAGGATTGAAGAATCATGAGGAAGATAAGAAGATTTGAAGATATGGCAGCAATTTAATCCTTATAAGAGTCCAAGTGAGAAGAAAACTCATTTAAAGTTGGATTAGGAAAGTTTCCTAGAAGATAAGGATTTGACACGTCTTCAGTATTTTGGTCATAAATTTTGACTCTGATATCGGATTTACCTGATTTTTGTGGGGTTGGAAAGAAGAATTCAAAGGCTACAGAAGTGTATTTCACGAAAATTTCATGAATCAGCCTCTAAATATGCGAAACTCAAGCTCGACGTCTGGACAGATTTTGTACTCGCGGCGCCCAAGATTTCATGCACGGGATTTAACTTTAAAAGACTTTTGTTTGGAAAGGAATTCCTCTCAAGCCAATCTTATATCTTCTACCTATACGTATGATTTATTTTACTATAAACAAAAGCTCTCATATATTCAGAGGGAATAATTAGGATTTAGATTATTATTATTTTCTTTTTATCCTTTCTTTTCCAATTTTTGTTCTAAATTCTATGGCTTGCTAAAAGCCCAACTAAAGCTAGGGGATATACTTTTAATGAAGCACGGTACTTATTATTGATTCAATGTTCTTTTTAATGCATGATTTATTCTTTTCATTTAATTCTTGTCTTTTAGTAAAGTTTTTGCTATGTATAATTTATTGATTTGTTGTGCCACGTACATCGAATGCTTGAGATTCCCTGCGAGTCAAATAACTGGTTATTCCACGCTTGAATTAATTAATTAAAATTTTTCATAAATTAGTTGATTTATTATTTGCAATAAAATAAGGTTTACCTGTTAGAAAGCTTGATTTATCGTAAACTCCGGGTACGGTGAATACTTGTGATCTACAAGTAAATTTCTTATATTTATTCAGATAATTCATTAATTATAACTTTTGATATTTTTCTATTATCACCGCTAAATATTCCGATTGGGATCACTCTTCAGTTGATTCTCAATTAAGTTCGAAAACTGGATCATTAATAATTACTATGTGAATTTGAAAAGGTATCCCCGATACTTTAGTATTTTCAATTATTGTTTTAACCAACCCACCTATCTTCTGTTGGATAAATTCTTACTCAAATCAATTTCAAAATAGTTTTCTTTTATTTGTTTTGTGTCTCTTGTTTTCACAATTCCCTGTGATTCAACCTCGGATTCTCGAAAAATTTATTACTTCGCACAACCTGCACTTTGGGTGATCAATTCTAAAGTTGTAGCATGCACCATCGAAGATTTTCTCATAGCCATTGTAGATTTGCAAATCTCCTTCCCACTAGTGCTGAATTGAAGTTCTTTATCAGTGAACTCCTTGACTACATCATCTAGTAGGATTGCACCAGGTTTGGCTATTTCCTTTGCACACTTGAAACACATAACCAATGGCTCCTCCTATTTGAGACGAAGTCTGTTATGCACTGGGACTCTCATCTTGGGAACAATTCTCTCTTTGCCAACCATAGAACTAGCAGATTCCTTGTTTCCCTACGTGTTAACAGAAACCACATTAATATTTACTTCATCAGGAAATAATCTTTGTCAATTTGCATGGTTTCTTCCTCTTTTGTGGCATACTTAAGCATTCTCTTCTGTATTAGGTTTTGCACTCGATTCCTAAAAGTGATACAATTCTTAGTTGAATGCCTAAATGAATTATACCATTTGCAATAATCCTTTCCTTTCCTGTTTTTTTCCGATGGGATACTATGTCCCTGAGATAAAACTATGAACTTTTGGTTGATCATCTCATTAAAATAGATATGACACAAGTCGTAGGAAAGTCACCAATCATGTGTGATACCCTAAAAAAAGTTGAAGACCCTGTCGACATACCATTGTGTCCAACCTCTCTAGATTGAAAAGTGAACTTTCCTACATGTTCAATTATGGATTGGCTCTCTTCACCAGAGAAGAGATGAAATTCTGGGATTTTATATCCCCTTGAGAACTCTTCATAGTCTACCCACAGAGGGTATTGTTTTCTGAACACAAGCCTCTCAATTTTTCTTAGGCCAGGACCATAAAAATCTTGCATTATTTTTACTAACTGGTTTCTGTTGAAAACCAAATTCTGGCGACCATTTAGGTGTTCACCTTGATCAAAAAGTTGTCTCCTGGTCTTGGGTATTCATCTATGGGTTCCAATGGAGGCATAACAAACCTCTCACGACCCCTCCTGAGAATTTCAGGGGCCATTCTTGGTTCATTCCTTCCCCTAGGATTTCTATATGAAAAGAAGTTTGGAAAAACCTCTACAGTCTCTCCATTAAACAACATGTTAAATTGATTTTGATGTGGAACGTTTGGTCTGTCAATAGCAACCATTGATGGTGGCCTCTGATTTTCTATAGGGAATATCATAGGACCAACATTTCCCTCATTCGCCACTGGATTTCTAGTGGGAGTGTTTGTCCTTTGATTGATAGGTCCAAATACTAGTGTGGGGACACTCATCAACTTATGCACGACATTAAATAATTCTTGACTAATGCTAGAATTGGGATTGTGCAATACTTGTTTCAAATTCTACACAAATTCTTTTATTTACACACTATCCTCGCCATTGGACTGGCCATTCACTGGGTTCACAGATTCTATAGGAAGGACACTCGAATTTGCTTCATGATTGGCGTCACTTCCACAGTCTCGTTAGTCTCAAACAGAATCTTGTCTTGCTTCGTTGTTCGCACCATCTTTTTTAATCCAAGTTAGTACAAATGTCCCACCGGGCGTGCCAATAGATTGTTGTCCCAAAAAATCTGTTGCAATCAATGGAAATGCTTCAATCGACAAACAGTTTTCAGGCGATTGTCTATGAATGGGTTATAATGTCTTATTTCAGGACTTCTTTGGATGAATTCTTAAAGCGATAGACACACCAAATAATCAATCAATAAAAGCAAACTCTTATATTAATTCAATCAAACAGATTTTAGTTACAGAGTGACTAATTTAACAACCTTTGATTATAGTACTAACTTTTTCCTAAAAACTAACTCTAACACTACTTCTAAATGTCCTGATCGTGAGGGTTTGAGTTGTTCTTTAACTTCCTTCTTTTTCTTCTTTTATAACCACTCTCTTCCACGGTTTTCCCTTATCGACAGTTAGTTGGCTTTGTAACTCTCAGACAATTATTCCCTCTTTCAAACCAGAGTTGTGGATGATTGCTTCCCCTCTTTTCTTCAGATATTGACACGTGGTAATCTTTTAATGATTTTAGTCTTGTCAATAACACATGCATCGAATGCTCTCATAATTTTGTATTTTATGTCCAAACTGGGGTTTATTCATGTAAGGGCTATGAGGACTATATGGACTGTGAGGGTTGTGCTCATGTGTGCGTAGAGGGGGAGGAGAGGTTGAAGTGTCTGTGTCTGTGTGAGTGGAGGTGGTGCATTGGATTGGAGGTGATGATTTGGTGGAATGGGGTTATTAAGGAAGGGATGGATTGTACTGAATGGTCAGGAAGCTAAGTTTGGGTAGGTTGGTGGGTCTACGAAGGAAGTGTTTTTTGTGAGGGGGAGTAGAAGTACTTAGTAATGCAATGAATGTCCTTCAAGATATGGCGATATACATGGGTGTGGATGATATATTCCCTAAAAATGGTAAACAGTCATCCTCCTCCCTTCCATTAAACTTGTTTTCTTTCAAATTTGGTCAACAAATGAGTATTAGAGCAACTCCAAGGGGCTATGTAAACCCACCCCTTTAGCTATTTTAGATAACCCCTTCCCAAAATAATGCTCCTACGGACTAGCTATTGGGCTATCTAAAATAGATAAGCCCATTTTCACTCGGTAGACGTAGCTAGCGCCTCTCCCTCGCTGCCCCCTCTCTCTCTCTCGCTCTCTCTCACTGATCGACAAGCTTCATCGCAGATCGACACAGCTCCAGAATGGGTGTGTGCTAGATATTTTGAGACCTCTTGTTCAGCACAGCTCCACCGAGTCCACCGATATTCATCAGCACAGCTCCACCGAGTCCACCGAAGGCTCCACCGACTTCAGCACAGCTCATCGTTATTCAGCACAGCTCCACCGAGTCCACCGAAGGCTCCATCGACTTCAAGGTATTCATCTTCACTTTCAACAATGGATTCTGATTCATGCCGAAATCCCCGCAGACCAACTCCTTTCCGACGCCACCTTATTTCATACATACATTTAGCTCTCCAAAAAATCTCCGGGTATTTGTTTGATGGGTATTGATTGGGTATTTGTCAGATTTTTTGGGTATTTGTTTGATGGGTATTGATTGGGTATTTGTCAGATTTTTCTATGTTTTGATTTTATTGGGCAATGCTGGTCAGATTTTTTGTTGTTCATTGTTCGTTGTTCAATGTCAGATTGGGTATGAAAGTGGGGACGAAATTAAATGTTATTTGCTTCATTTTTTTTGTTCTGGATCTGCAAAATTTAACTGTTGTGTTTAGGTGAACTGAATATGCCCATGTATGGATGTATGCATATGTATCTTTGCTTGGAAGAATTTAATTGCTTGTTTGTTTGTAAGTACTGGAATGACAATGAAGCTTTTGAACTAACTAGCTGTGCAAGTTGGTTTAGTGATCTTTTTCTAATTTTGTGAATTATTTTAGTAAGATGCACTCGATGCATGGCTAGACACACATCCAACTTTGGCTGTGATTGTAGTAGTTTGTTAAGTTTTGATGATGTGGGTGTTCAGTGTTTTGTGCTGTAGATAGGGTGATGACTAGATATTTATGTTCAATTACTCTGAGAGTGTATGTTGCATATTCGGATGGGTTCCTTTTGGTTGTGTGGAAGCTGGAAGTTTTTTTTCATAAACCCAATAAGAAAAATATTTTGCTGTGTTGATAGTCATAAAAATGCAGACTGAGTCGTGGTTACTCTGGAAAGTAGTATTCTAGATTTGCACAGAAGGCAAGATCCATAAAAATGCAGACTTGGGTAAACATGGATCTTTGATCATTAGTGGAAATTGATGCCCGCAATATACTCGTAATAACTAGAATATGTTGATTTTTATAGAAACACAATGTGTACTATATCTTGGATGCTATGTGTTGCCATGGAAAATCATGCTCCCTTGACTTTATATTTGCAAAACACCAGCTGCCCATACTTGATTCAACACATTGAGGGGAACCTTGCTACTTGTCTTATCTTATAGGCATTACACATGGATCCATTCCAACATGGTGCGTACTTCACCAATCTCATGTATGATGGAACAAATTTAGATGATGAGGTTATAGGTCAATCTGCATCAATATCTCCTCAAGTAGAATCCACCACAAAAAAACAACGAGGTGACAATTTTACATCAGAGGAAGACATTATGATAATCTCGGCGTGGCTTAATATTAGTTTGGATGTTGTGCAAGGAAATGAACAAAAATCAAAGACATATTGGCAAAGGGTTTGCGAGTTCTTCCACGAATACAAACCTAAGTCATGTCCTAGTCGTACTCAAAATTCTTTGATGAATCGTTGGTCGGCAATTCAGCTAGCCACCAACAAATTTTGTGGGTGCTTTGCACAGATAGAAAGACTAAATCAAAGTGGTTTGACAGAGAAAGACAAGGTATGAGGGAATATTTTCTTACAAAATAGTGTACTTTTAATGACATGATAATGAGTTTTGTTGATAATTTTTTCAGATTCGTGATGCCAAGAACTTGTACAAGGAACTCTATAAATCTTCTTTTACGTTTGAACATTGTTGGAATGAGTTAAGGTATCAACCAAAATGGACGGAGGATTCTCAAGCAAAGAAGCAAAAAACAAAACATAATGCTACTCCTGGCAGCTCCGTGCCTTCTACAGCGGACTCCATAAATTTAAGAGATGACGGTAGGTCCTATGGATCTTGAGACAGGCCACCTGGAAGGAAAGCTGAGAAAGCGCGACTACGAAAATCAAAAAGCAAAGAAGCTGGAGATGATGAACTCGTTAATCTGTTAGCAGATATGAAGGAAGATAAAAAGGTAATGAATGAGAAGAAATTTGAAATGTTTGAAAAATATTATCATCAAGAACAAGAACGTCTACTGCAAGAACAAGAACGTCTACTGCAAGAAAAGGAACGTATATTGCAAGAGAAAGAGAGAATGCGAATGAAGCAACTAAAAGAGGAAGATCGAATAATGTCGATGGATATGAGTTGCATGTCTCCGTTGCAAGCTGAATATTATCAGCGCCGCCAAATGGAAATATTGGGGAAGAAGGTGTAGTTCTTTTTTATTAATAGACAAACAACTTTAAGTAGTAGTAATGATGCTACAAGTACTGTAATAACATTTGCTTAAGTAGTGCCTAGTAGTTTCCATGTATATTCCACTGATGCTCAACTAGATCAGCTTGGAGTTTGGAATGACTTTCTTTGTCTCTAATGCAATGCTGAGTATTGATAAATTGAAGTAGTTCTGAACTCCGCTCAAGTATGACTGTGGCAGTGGGATTCTCATCCATTGTATCATAACTAAATTCCAACCCATTAGCATTCCTCTCATCTTCGACAATCATGTTATGTAATATTATGCATGCCTTCATAATATCCTTAAACACTTCAAGTGTCCAGAAACGTGCTGGTCCACGCACTATAGCAAATCATGCTTGGAGCACTCCAAATGCTCGCTCAACATCCTTTCTTGCAGACTCTTGAGATTTTGCAAAATGTATTTGCTTATTGCCTCTTGGAGATGGAATTGTTTTGACAAATGTTGCCCATTTTGGATATATACCATCAGCAAGGTAATATCCCATTGTATAATCGTTCCCGTTGACTGAGAAATTGACTGGAGGAGCCCGACCTTCTGAAAGGAGAGCAAAAACAGAAGAGCGTTCTAGTATGTTGATATCATTATGAGATCCAGGTAACCCAAAAAAGGCATGCCAAATCCAGAGATCATATGAAGTCACAGCCTCCAAAATAATTGTTGGTTCATGGACGTGACCAGAATACATACATTTTCATGATGTTGGACAATTCTTCCATTTCCAATGCATACAATCAATGCTACCTAACATCCCAGGAAACCCACGATTGGTACCCATTGCTAATAATCTAGCAATGTCATCGTTGTTTGGTGACCTGAGGTATTTATTGGAAAAAACTGTTACTACCGCCCTCACAAATCTTTTCAAACTTTCTATTGCGGTGCTTTCGCCAATCCTCACATAATCATCAACAACATCTGCTGCAACTCCATAAGCAAGCATCCTTATGGCGGCTGTCATCTTTTGAAGGGAAGACAAACCAGTAATTCCAACAGCATCTTTTTTTTGGACAAAATATGGATCATAATTTTCCACCATTGATAGAATACGAAGGAAAAGGGTTCGATTCATTCGAAACCTTCTTCGAAATAAATTTGGGGGATAGAGAGGCGGATCAGCAAAATAGTCACGATACAGTCTTTCGTGGCCTTGAACTCGATTGCGAACAATAACTGAATGACCTTGAATGGAACCACGACGTACACCAGAGCTTTCCTCGCTATTGCGTTTGTTCCTTTTGATAACACAAATTGTTATCATCTCCAATTCATCATCAGAGTCAGAATCGTCAAGAATCATCTTCATTTCAGAATGGCGAGCCATAACATAAACACAAAGAAGAGTGCAATGACAATAAATAGATTTGAGGTGTATGACAATGAGAGATGGAAAATCCTATTTATACATATCCTAAAATATGACCGTTGCAAATATGACCGTTATTAATATGACCGTTAAAAAATTCAAATTTTAAAATTTTGAATTACGTGACCGTTATTAATATGATTGTTATTAAAAAAATTAAAATTTTAAAATTTTGATGATGTGGCGTAACACATCAGCACGTGATGTCATCAATATGGTGATGACATGGCATACTACATAGTATTTTAGATTTTAATAATTATAGTTAGTTAAAGTTAGTTGAAGTGGTTAGTTAAAATAGATAGCGTGGTTGGAGTAAATTTGAAAAAGTGGTTAGCTAAAGTAGATAATGTAATAAAAAAATATATTTTTGCTAGCTAGTTTAGATAGTTCCCTTGGAGTTGCTCTTAGTGTTCACTTGGAAAACCATGTGTGTGCAAAAATTGTTGGCTTACCACCACCGTCTCTCCCATCTTTGGTATAGGGCCAGTTCCTAGTCGCAAGTCCTGCACTTTTTCGAATAGGAAATTAAAATATACATAACCAGAGCATGAGAATATTGTGCAAGTATAAATACTAGCAAGGCTCACAAAAGTGCTTCCAACAGGTGACCTTATATTGGAGACCGGATTGTGTTTCAGCATAGTCAGGATACCGCATCTTCGTCTTGCCATAATCCTTGCCCCTAAGTGCTGGCACTGTGAGTCGAAACATTGAGCCAACCATCAGTTCTCACCTCTATGATAGGCTGCATATAGTGATTAACTACACTGAAATTTGTCTAGCTTCACTAAAACTACTCAATGCACGCACTTAGCACGTAAATCATAGCACATTCAATCAATAAATGAATCACAGGATAAAGAACTTGAGTTACTGATCAACAAAACAGATGTCATGAAATAAAATGATGGCTATATTGGAATTTACAAACAAAGATAAAAAAATAAGTTTTGGTTTATAATTTAGGTGAACTCACAAACAGAAATGTTTGCTAACCAAACTGAAAAAGAAAAAAATTTAGAAACGTGATGAAAAATAAATTAAATATCTTTAACTATGTAAATAAGCTTCACAATTGATTATTGAGCATGTTTATTGTCTAAACATCATTGATACATGAATTTAGAGAACAGAAATAAATGTTAATGTGATGTGAAAGTCATTCCTAGTACTACCAAACAATTACAATTTACAAAATTTTAAGGACTTATACAAATGAAGTGCTCATGACCATCTCTTCATCACAAATGAGCAATGTTCCTACCACCATCTCATTCCTTTTGACAAGCAAGAAACAACATCGTTGCAGTCTAAACAGTCTGAAATCAGCACCATCTCAAGGTGATGAACCATCAATGTTCCCATCTCCACCTCTTCCTTGGGACACATAGTAAATGGCATCGTTTTGGTCGAAACATGTTGAAACAATTCTATGAAATATTGGAATGTCGATTTTCAATCATTAATCCGTATATGTTTCAACCGAAAACGAAGAGTTCCGGCAGTCTCATCCAAAGATAAACTAATTTTGATCCAGGTAGTTCTGAGGTTCTGGTCAATAGCATCCTACCAATCCAGCTTCCAGGCACATAGATCAATCCCAATTGTGCAAGATTATGAGGTGGTAAGAAAATCAGATGTTACACTATTGTTAATTGTAGAGCAGCTAATCCAGGAGATAGTGAAGGAACAGCTGCAAATCTCAATTTGTCAGCATATATGCTTGACGTTATAAATATGATGGAAAACATATGATTAGCCCTTTGATTCAAAAACAAAACAAAGTTTTACGCAAGGGTTCCCACAGAGTCACAGTCAACCCCCCCTCTCCTGTCACCCATCCCAACCCCCGACTTTTTGAAATTGCCTATTTTTTTTCCTGTGCTATTATATTGGGCCCAAACGAAACTTGGAAATTTTGGCTTCGCACCTGACATTGCACGCACATACACTTGATGATGTCACTCACACGCAGGAAAATGGTGAAAAATAAAAAGCAGAAGAAAAAATGAGGGGGGGCAATAGAAATTACTGTCAGCAAATTGAGAAGCCACAGCAACTGCATCCCGTGAAACGGTCCACAAGGACGCTGCCGTTAATAATCCAATTGAAGACATCACAACCTCTCTTCGGTCAATAAGCGGCACACAATCCAAGCGGCTTCTTTCATCTTCAGGAAGCACAACAGTTAGATCAAAAAATTCCTCCTGGATTAAAGAATGGTTAAAATTCGAAGACAGATACACCTATTAATTTCCCCAATTCTACCAAGGAAAGGATAATATTCTCCAGGAAAAGATGAAATTGTTTCTGACCACATGGAGTTGATGCGGCATCATTGTTGGAATGTCTCGATGGCGACGGTTGTTGATTCGTCGTGGATCTTGGAGTAATTTGTCTGCGCCACCACTGGAAGTTCAAACTCCCACTTTTATGGATATTACAACAATGGATTAAGAAATTGACGTAGTAAAGACGACTTAATTTTCTAAGCTAACGGAGTAATTTTGCAGGATTTTTCCATAGAAGCCAATATTAAACAGAGAAACACAGTTAGTACGTACCAAAGATGAAGAAGAAATAGAAGAAGAAGAAGCAGCTTTCCCAGCGGATATGATCGCGAAGGATGTAGGAGGACACCCGACGGCTGATATTAGGTTCGCCATATACACTCCACTCACAGTGAATTAAATTTGAACGTAACGTAGACACAGAAAGGGAGAGAGAGAGAGAGAGAGTGAAGTTTCCAGTAAGAGTAGGGAAGGGAAGCATTTCTATTTCATTCCGCGGGAAGATAACGGCCACATCTTTTCGTTGAGCACTAGTTATCGTATGTAGTGTAGCCTATTCCATTGAGATTGTCTATTGACCATCCTACCCGCCCCAATCTTATAGTTGCAGGCTTCTGAAAATTGTGAAAATACCGTCCGTCTTTTTTTAGTGCATTACTACACACTTGATAAAATTAAGTATTTTTCTTATATTTTATTTAATTTTATCTTTTATCTATTGTATTAGATTGAATTCTTTAATCTAATTCATTCATTTGTAATACTTCAACTAAACCATTCCATATAATTTTAATAGCGACATTCAAATCAAACAATTCTTTAGCTGGAATACGACCTGTTATGGTTACTTATATTCTTCAATCACAAAACTGGTTTGTATTCTAGTTTGAATTTTTCTACATTTTCTTTATTAATACTCATCTCTATTGTATCAAACTCTTTAAAACTCAGTTCATATTTTAACTCTTTTTAAAACTGTCTATCAGATTGTTGAAATTTTATAACTGATTATAGAAAAATAATCACTACTTTTTTATATAAAAAAAATTTGATTATTAATACACATTGATAATCAAATGATTACCAATACACATCGAACCTTGGTAGTTATACGGAGTTACGTCCGTATACACCATTGAGATTGAAAGAGCAATCATGATCCAGATGTTCCCTGTCCTGTCATGTCCTGTTCCTCTTTGTGCAATCACCCCCGAAAACATCCACAAACGCCATAGAGAAGGGGATAAGTGAAAATTCTTGCTTACATGCAAGTTACATCAAACGGTTTGATTCAAACCCGTTATTCAAATTACACTCTTTATAGGATAGTCATCAATAGCCTTTACAGCAGGACTGGAACCCAGTCACTTTATTAAAGCCATAATGCCTGTAATCAAACATAACATAAGGTTTATAGGCCGACTAGTTTAAGAGAGTTTGCCTTCTCCTGAAGACTATCGAGCAGGCTGTCAAAACTCTTTTTGAAAGAATCCACTCCTTCAAGTTCAAGCTGAGAGCCAACATGGCTCCAGTCAATCCCCAACTTCTCTAGGGCATTATAAATGCCTTCTGATTCAGATACATTCAAATCTATTGTCCTTGCAACTGTACCATGGTCAATAAATGCTTGGAGAGCTTGATCAGGCATGGTTGAAACCTATGGAAAGAGGAGGCGGTATAGATGAACATTTAAAATAAATTCAAGAAAGTACAAAAAGTAAAAAAACATGACCGCAACCAACCACAACTGTCAATATAATAAGATGGCTCACCGTGCCAGGTCCAACTAGAGGAGCCACATATAGAGTATCAGGGTAGGCTGGATTCTTGACGCCGGTAGAGGCCCACAGCAGCCTCTGCTTCTTGGCACCTTTCTTCACCAGAGCCTCCCATCTTGGACCAGAGAATTTTTTCTGGTAAAGCTTGTAAGCCAGAGCTGCTTGAGCATTTGCAGCCTAACGGAAAAGGAGAAAAGTTACACGACATGGACAAAAGTTTCAAATCACTACAATTCTATATGCTGATTACCTTTCCCCGGAGATCAAGAGCCTCTGGAGTACCAATCTTTTCAAGCATCTTGTCAACAAGTGTGTCTACTCGACTAACAAAGAAGGAAGCAACACTAGTAACTCTGGAGAGGTCACTTAGCCCAGAAGCCTCAAGGCCATCCAAGTAAGCATCAATGACGGCTTCATATCTTGCAAGAGAGAATATAAGCTGTGCATATCCATAGCAAAAATTTGGAATCAGCAATAGTACATCACGTTTCTCCAAAAATAGTGGTACAATACGACTCTGTTCACAGCATTATGAGCAAATCCAATAGGTTTCTCTTAGTAACATATTTGTCATGGGCTCTCTCAAAATCAAGATAAGCACATCAGTGCAAAAAAGGTAGTCACTGTGCCCAACCCATCCAAATAAAGCACTGAGGCTCAAAAGATAGTAATTCATTGATTGGTTAGCACTAAAGCAGTTTTTGCAACATTGGTACATGCATGCTACCAAGCATCACCTTGTAAAGAGATAAGAGCTAAAACAAAGCATCTTAAGTCAATCCACGTGTTGTAATACACACTTCTATCAGTGCTTGTCAACAGGAAGTACCTGTTGACTCTCAAATCTCTTATTCTTTCTTCACTCCCTAGTTTAGAAAACTAGTCCTGGAAAACCTGATCAATTCTGCATTCAATTCAACAGTTAGCAGTATTACAAGGCTTCAACATGACACTTGTATCCTTTGTGTTGATTCCTCAAGTCACTCCCCATATTCCCCGGTCAGTTAATAGGATAGGAAAAAAAAATTAAAACCTTGAAAAACAAGGTTTGGAAATCGATATTGCTGTTGGAATACTTCAGATTTTAGGTTTTTTCAGACTTTACTTCCAATATTCCCAATTTTCTTGAGATGCTAAAAGCAAACATTGGTTCTCACCATTTCCTGCTCCATTTCTAGATCAAGCAAGCTTATCGTATCACAAAAAACCTCCAACGCAAACAATATATTCACGATTGCTTTTGCCAATGATAATCTAGTCCAGTTGTCCTTGACACTCAAGTACTGCCTTTATATCTTCCATAAAGAGGAGATATTTTTCTATCCCTTCTCACTAGTGGCGGGGAAAGCATCACAATGCAGTTCGTTTTGCTCAAAAAAGTTGGGATAGAATTAGAATTCAGACCTTTCCAGTGAAATATTAGGACATTTGGAATGAAGGATCAATTTTTTTGTTTTATGTTTGTAAAAGATATATAATAACCCGTCATTTAAGCCTTAATTTGGATCTCCTATAACAAGAAAACAAAAAAGAAAGAGTAGAACAATTTCTAGACTCTGCTGTTGAACCCATGACATGGCAATTGCACTCCATAACAACTGTGATTTAGCCCAGTGGTGGTACTTTTTTATGATCCTCTTCGCTAAATGATATACAACCAATATCCGAGCTACTAAATCATATTTCTAAATAAGTTACTCTCACTTCATCATATATCAATGGAGAAGGTCATTGCCACTAAAAATAGACACATTGCTTCATGTCCACCAAAGAACATCAACATATCACTTTCAGTTTCATCAGTATTTAGCAATAAAGTCACGCTTAAGAATGCAAAGAATCAACTTACAGTTACATTGACGCTTATGCCATGTGAGATGACTTCCTTGATTGAAGGAATGCATGCAGCTGTAGCAGGAATTTTTATGTACACGTTGGGACGATCAACCTTTTTATGAAGCCATTTTGCAGCCACTACTGTCTCGTCAGTATCATCAGCGAGTCTGGGTGAAACTTCAACAGAAACATAGCCATCACCACCATCCGTTTGATCATAGATTGGCTCAAAAAGTTTGCATGCATCTTGAATGTCCTTCACCACAAGTTCCCAGTATGCACTTTCTATGTCTTTTCCAGCTTCTACAAGTTCTCTGTAGAACCCATCTATTTAAGGTCAGATATATCATAATTGTAAGGTAAAAGCCAGTTTTGGGTTTCCAGCCAGCAAAAAAAATAATCAAAAACTACTTTTGGATACCAGGGTGTGCATATATCAGCAAATCAGCTGAGTTATCAAAAGTATCATACAAGGAAAATTGAACAGTGCAAATGAAGCTACTTTCTATTCTCTATAGATCAACTATTACACACATGGAGGTCAACCAGTTTTTGTTATAAAAAAATCGCATTTTCTAGTTGATAAAAAAAAAAGTAAAGCAATATATGTCCAGGAGTTGGAAGTGGCATGTTTCATATGTTAGTTATTCCTAATACAAAATTATGAGGACTATTCTTTTTTTCATGTTTTAGAAAAAGTTACATTGTGGTGTCAGGAAACCACTAATCAGTAAATCACACTCCCCTTTCCTCAAACCCTTATCTCTTTAGGCATTCAACATTACAGGATATTTTGTTTGCCTCGTTCACCTTCTCACGGTTCATTTAGCCATATGATTGCTGCCCCCACCCTTTCAGCTTTTTGGCTTTAATGAAGGAGATCACAAATCATGCAACTAACTCTTGTCATCACATGGGATTAATAACTCTTACAGTCAAAATAAGTCACGAACAATACCTGAATTGTTCATTGTATGCATTTGAAGTTGATATTGCTTTCTGGAAGATCTGCATCATGTATATAGAATGGATTATTGAGTTAAGGATATCTAACAGAGGAAAGGGTATGGTGAAGTATAGCAATTAATTTACTCTATTTCTTTATTGCATTGTCATCCTGCTTTGCTTTGTGTCAAAGGGGAAAATGAGGAAACTACCATGGTTTATTGGTAACTAAATATGTGTACTTACCGCTGGGTTACTGGTAACACCTCTGACACCACTTGCGATCAATGGTAGCAGATCTGTCACAGGACGGCAGAGGTTATCATACCATGGACTCTGGCCTTGCTTCTCATATAGATCATGAAGAGTAGTTCTCTTGATTTGGGTTCCATTTCCATCGATTTGGGAGCATCTAATACTGACAACCAACTAATTGAGTTAAAATTATGCAGAATAACGATGAGAAGAAAAATAAAAAGGGAAAAGAGGAGGGAAACAAGCGATTACAAGTGACTACCTACATTTTGAAATAACAAAATCTTTACCTATTTAAAAAATAAATAAGAGTATTTTAGGGCTGAATTCTACTGAGAGTGGTGATCACATCACATGGGCTCAGCTCCATTAGAAGCAGAAAGGAATCACATATGTAATCTCAATCCATCAACAGAAATTGAACCCAGCTAAATGAGCCAAAACTTTGCACTCACCAGAAGATTTACAGTTGGTTCTTGTGCAGTCAAGCCTTCTTATTAGCATAATTTGTATTTCAAAAATAAAATCTAATGCTAGTTGAATCACCACGGAGAAAAGGAGTCACATCCAAAACACCAGTCAGTCAGTCAGTCACCTAATGTAATTGACCTACCCACTGGAAAGATTGATGATTTAATGGATCTACCCAGGCAAACACAATATAAAAAAGGTACGGAGCTAGATGAGCATTTACACCATGAAGGAGCTTCAACAACAAAGAGACCACTCTTTTTTTCAAATATATGTCAAGATCGATCTATTTGCATGCATTAACAGAGGTTTTTTTTTTTTTTTTTTTTTTTTTGCGTTTCATTAACAGAGTTCAAGCAAAGCCAATAGGAATTACGCCACCCAATACTATAGAAAACCGGGGAAAAAAAAAAAAGGCACCAACACAAACAGATAAATAAACGAAGATCGCGAGAGAATAAAAGAATGATAGACATATATGGATGATATATAGAGAAAACTTACATTAAGGAACGCCTTAAAGGATGGTTACTGCTGACCGACAATCTAGAGGCTGAAAGTCTTGTTTGGAAAGAAGTTTTTAAACGCAAATCAACAAAACACTTGGGAACTGAATACCTGGACGCAAACGAGGGTGCTAAATAAGTGGGGGTGGGATTTGAGAGCTTGGATATGGAAGCCATGATGACGAGATCACAACTGTGAGAGAGGAGAGCGAACGAGAGAGTAAGGGATGGAGGTTTTTGAATGATGAAGAAGCTGAAGTCCAACAACCCCTTTCTTACCAATCTCTGTTTATTACGATTACGATACAAGCGAAGAAACAGGTTAGGGCTTCTAATGCTCACCTAACCTATTTTGTTAGACTCACATTTGTTTTTTTACCAAGACTGAAAATTTTTATTAACTTGGGTTGCTTTCAGGTGAGTGGTGGAAGGTGGGAAAAGGGCAATCCCGAAAAAATAAGTTTATTTTCGTTCTCATCTTTTCTTTTCTTTTCTTTTGGTCTGTTTGGTTAGGAAGAAAAAAATGATAGAAAGTGAAAATGATAAAAAATAAAGTGAAAGAAAAGAAAATGATAAAAAATATATTTTCATACATGTATTTGGTTAGAATGAAAAATTTACCAAAAAATTTTAAAAAAAGTTCATTTTATTGTTTAAAAGAAAGAAAAATTATAATAAATTTTTTATAATTGTCTAAATTACCCTTAATTATATTAAATCGGTCTAAAAAATAAAAAAAATATGTAATTATAATTGAAAGTTAAAAAATTTTTAAAAAATGGTTCGAAACTTAATTTTAATACAATCACCAATACAAAGGTCTTTGAGTCAAATTATATGATTAATCAAATTCATACCAAAATTTTTTAAAATTAATAACCAATAAAATATGTTAAGAAAAATAAGGGTAAAATAGGAAGTTAGTTATAGATCACAACTTTCTTGCATTTCCTTGTATTTTTTACAAGAAAAAAAAGTTGGTTATTTGTGAGAAAATTCAAGAATGAAGGAAAATTATTTTTTCCATCATTTTCCTTTTCATGCTAATCAAACACATAAAAATTTTAAAAAAAAATTCTTTCTTGTATTTTTTATCATTCTTCCGCTAAACAGACGAACCTTAGGGGTAAATATTAGTAAGAAAGTTAGTTAGATAAGAGGAGACGTCCACATCATAATTTTTAGTATACCTATAATTTTTAGTTAGATAAAATTTAAGAGGTTTTGGTGTAATTTATTCTAATAATTTTTTGCTTATGGTACAATTTAAGATGATTATTTCTTAATTCATCTCTTTTTTGGTGTGTGCGCACTTGGTGATGAGGGCCATTGTAACAATATTGAAAGTCCTTCCACGATCATAATTCGAATTTATGTAATGCCATCCCTTGGAAATGGTCAAATTCACTAGTATACCTATATCGTATTAAATCCCTTTCTTTTAATGTGCCTGATGGAGTGTGTGCCACCATCCTATCGCCATCATGACATGAATGATGACTATATCAGCACCAAGTGTGCATTTAAAAATTGTTATCTATTACCAAAAAGAAAAGCTTTTTTATTTTTATTTTTTTAGGTGGATCGGGTGGGTGGGGGGCTGGTGGTTATTAATGGACCTAATCAAGCGAAATGCCAACATTTACTAATCACACCTTGGATTGCGACTCCCAATATATATTTTAATTTCAAGACTAAATAATCTTGACAAAGTCTATAGTCACAAACAATGTCATTTCAAATGTTCTAATTTGTTTTGAATTTATGTTCACATGTATCACATACTTATTTATTGAAGAAAATACATATGGTGTCAAAAAATGGAAGCCTGCACTTATTTGAATGCTTTTTCGGACATGTTATTTTCTAGAGCAAGGTTTCATGGTCCAACACAACTTCAATTTAATATCTTTTCACCTGCTTTTTGCCACGCAATGAGACAATCAGTGAGACAGTAATCCATCCATTTATTAGGATTTGATGGAAAGCATATCCGGATTTAGCTGGCCGCGGTGCAACTAACACTGCCTCTGTCATTGAAGCTCTCTCTCTCTCTCTCTCTCTCTCTCTCTCTCTCTCTCTCTCTCTCTCTCGGAATGACTTCTGGCAGCATACAGCGGGAAAAATAGTAAGAACAATGTTATTGAAATTTAAAAAGTTGACATAATTTATTGATCTAATTTATTATGGTTTTTGGATTGATTGCGAGTGCCATCAAGTATTGGAACTTGATGCTGATCTAATGATTTCATTAAAATTACATCATTATGTCAACAAAGTAGGTCAAATTTTTAGGTCTAAATTAGATTACTCAAATAGTATATATCTAACTTAGGGACAAACAAATAGAAGACAATCCGCTGCATGCAGGGCGGCTCAAGAATACTTGAGGCTTAAATTGACATTTGTAAATGAGGTCTTTTTTCAATTGTCTGTATTGCTAATTCTCCTATTCTTTCTTGTGATATGATCGACCTTAAGTAAGATTTTATTAATTTTAAAATTTTTGTTATTAATATTTATTTATTTTTTTGTATATTTTGCATCCAGAATTGTTGTTTTGCATGTTTAACTCTTATCATGAATTTTTTTTTTTAATTATTTTGCTATATTATTTGATTATTTCTTATTTTTTGGAATCTATTAATTGTTTATTTGCGGGACTTTAACATATTTTTCTATGACGTTTTGTTTAGTAGTAGGAATAAAGAGATCATTTTAAGATTCAATTATTTTAAAATTTTCTCATTTTTTAGAAAGATTTTTCATATCCAGATGATTATTTTCTAGTTGTCATATTTATAATACATAATTAACAAATTAGTTCTAAATAACCATATGCTATCTATAATTACATAATATAACACGAGCTTAAAATTATAAAAAATATAAAAACAATATAGTTTGATTTGTGACGGTTATTTGCAATATTAAAATTTGATATTTTAGTTCTTTCTTGATCAAAGTTTACAAAATTAAGTTTGTTATATTATGTGGACTTGATTTAGTGTATGATTTAAGATAAAAAAAAAAATTGTGTGTGTGAGAGAGATGGAGTTTTTTTTTTGTTTAATTGGAGATGTAAGAGTGTGTGTGTGAGAGAGAGAGAGAGAGAGAAAGATGAGAGTTTTGTTTTTACTACTTTTGTTTTAGGGGAATTTAGAAGTCGGTACAATTTTTTAGACTTATTTAGGCAAAAGTACAACTCAAAAATTTATTTAGGGTACAGTGCATATTTTTTAAAAATGTCATTATTGCCATCGGTAAATAGCAGATGTATGGAAACTTATCATCTTCCATCCATTTATTTTGGCAGCAATCAAGTAATGAGAGGGAAAATAGGGGGGTTAATTATCCAAATCCATCCTTTTCGGCAGAGGGATTCTATGTCCATGGGAATGCCAGAAGTGTGACTGTTCATCGTCCAAAAAAACAAGGAATACAAGTTACTGTTCATCGTCCAAAAAAACAAGGAGTACGAGTTGTTGTTCATCGTCCAAAAAAATAGAGGAATACGAGTTAGTGTTCATCGTCGTCTACGATCAAGTAATTGTGTATCGTCTCCGACAACTTCTTCACCGGAAATTACAGGTGACATTCATGTTTCGTTTTTTTTTTTCTTTAAATTTTTTTTTTCCACAATCTGTGTTGTTTGATTTTGAAAAAAAAAAACCCTATTTTTGGTGAAATGATAATAACAAATTGCAAGTTTGTAATTAAAGATTGAGTAACCTAATTACAAAATTTAAAGCATTTGCATATGAAAAAACACTTTGGAACAATAATTTTTTGATTAAAAAATAGTTACGTAACTGTTTTAAGTAACTATTTGTGATCACAAATTACAAACAGTTAATATTCAAAAATTAATGGTTGTAACTGTATTGAGTAACTATTTTGTGATTTTAAGTATTTCAATCTTATATATGTTATTGGTAATTGTATTGAGTAGCTATGTTGAGTATATGTTATTAAATAGTTGTAACTGTGTTGAGTATCTGTTAAGTTGAATGGTATGTTACATGTATATATTCATGGTATGAAACTTAGTTATATCATACAGTTTGTGTAACTGTTTTTGTGTAACTTTGTGATGTAACTATTTTTGGTAATTGTTTACAATATGGGTTAACTGAGATTTTCATGATGATTTCATGCTACAAGCTGAAGTGAAACGGGACATCCCATCCGATAAAGACATTCCTCCATTCCTAATTAACTTTGTGAAGTGCAACGGGACATCCCTCTATTTCTGATTAAGACATAAAAAAAATGAATGACATTGTATCAATTCAAAAGAAAAAATAAAAACAGTTATAGAAAACAGCATAAAATACATTAATACAAATGACTAATTAATTAATCACATACTGGGAGAAAAACATTAAACACAAAATAGTTACAATATACATGATCTACCAAAATAGACATTGGCTGAAAACTTGCATACAAGAACAGTTACACTAAAAAATAACTCTGATTTTTTCAATACAGTTACTGTCTACACGAAAAATAGTTACACCAATTAAAAAACAGTTACACCCATTAAAAACCAAAACAGTCTTTTTTTTCAACACAGATACACAACAGTTACTGTCTATACGAAAAATAGTTATACCCATTAAAAACCAAAGCAGTCTTTTTTTTTTCAACACAGTTACACAACAGTTACTGTCTATACGAAAAATAGTTACACCCATTAAAAAACAGTTATACCCATTAAAAATCAAAGCAAATTTTTTTCCCTTCATCCCAACAACGAACAACATAAAAAAAAATCGAAATTACGATTTTCCAATAAAAATGACCGAATAAGAGAAGAAATATAATTATTAAAAACTTATCTTCAAGCCGATGATTGTGATCGGTATTTGTAATTTCTTTTTCCGAAGAAATCCTCTATTAATTAAGAAAAATAGACTTTGGAAGTAAACGAAAATAAACTAATAATATACCTCAACCGGAGAAGTAAATCGTCAAGCCGTACGTTGAACGAAATCGCAATGAAACCGGCCGTTGAAGAAGACTTTTACTGCAGAAATATATCGGAAAAAAATTCTTAGCCGTTGAACACACACTTTTACTGCAGATATACCACAAAAAAATGCTCATTCAAAATTCAAAAATGAATGATAACAAATATGTAATCTTTACATATTTGTTTCCTCAAATAACTGTCAATGATAACTGCATAAATTAAGGAAGGGTGTTTAGGTAAAAAGGATTTTAATTCATTTGAATTTTGTACCTAAACACAAAAAATTTTATAAAAATTGTACTTAATGGAATAAACAACTTATCCATACACTTTTGTCTAAATAAGTATAAAAAATTGTACCCACACCTAAAAAACCCTTTGTTTTACTACACTGAGTTTTGACCATTGCAACAAAATGCGTGGGCTGTGTTTTTGGGCCCAACTATTGAAATTTGAAATTTAGTTGTTCAATGTATTAAGGTTTTTTGTGGAGTTTATATTGTTATGTATTTAAAACCTTAGACTAGATTACACTGTACATGATAAAATATGAGGCCTTCTTTGTAGTTCAGGCCTAAAGCCCCCGCTTTTTCGATTACACTCTTGGGGCGGCCCTGACTGCATGTATATGTAGTAAATGTAGAAACTAATTATAGATTTTAAGCATAGATTTATAATTGGAATTAAGTAAAATTGTTACTAAACTTTTGGTCAAATCAACAAATATTAGATTTATGATGTGAGCAAAATAATTATGAGTGTTGTAATCTAAATTCGAAATAAAGCATGCAAACAGTAGTTAGATCATTAAAAATATAACATGCAATTTAAATAAATACAGAAAATGTATAAACATGCAATCTATATAAACCAAATAAATTTATTTAGAAAGAGCTGGTCTGCGAGTCCGAGAGACGTGTGATCACTATCCTAAAGCAGCTGAGCCTCCCCACGTGAGGTTACTGACGGACACTAGCAACTCCAAGATCCAACTCAGACGCTCGCAACAACACATTTTCAATGATCACGTTCACTGAAAGGTTGAAGTGAACCTGACTCGAATCGAGTTGCCCAAAAATAAAATAATATGTGATAATTGAAAAGTATGCCAAGTATAAAAGAATAAACTATTGGAAGATTCTGGAGTGGATTTTCGCTGCTCTCAAAAGCCACTTATATAGCCATTGTGTGTGTAACGTACACATGATACTATTCAATTTTTATTTTTTAGCCGTTTGGCACATGCTGACTTTTCTATGGTTTTTATTGTTGGGCCTAACCTGACTTTTCAATGGTTTTTATTGTTTGGCCTTGAATAGCCATAAAATCAATTTTAAGGTCACTAATTATTATTCTTAAATATACACACTAAATAGGATCAAAAAATTTGCAATTGAAATTCACAATTTAAACATAATTAAAATGGAAATTCAATAAAAGTTTTAAAAACTTAATTTTATTTTTACAATCCCCCACAAGTTTTTGAATCTTCAATGTATCTCAAATATACAAAATATTTGAGATACATTTTTTTTTTTTTTTTTTTTGTTCAAAAAAAAAAATGTATCTCAAATATTTTGTATATACTTTAATATAGAAAATATGGGCAATTATTATACTGTTCAATAGGTGTAGGTGTCTTCTGGACTTGAACCTCACTTAGTGTTGACAGTCTTCCTCCGAAGGATCATAGTAACCAAAGGCTTGAACTAGATCCTTTGAACCAGAGTTCAAAATGTCACACACACAGTACCGATAGTGGTCAAGATTCACGGGTCAGTGCTATTAATGGCCTTGCACTTGATCTTGATTCTCATGAGAGTTTCTAGAGAATAACTCAATTCTCATAGTCGCGGCCTCACGACTACTCTCACTTAGGTGAGCCCTCTAAGGGTACATGTGCACAATAGCCTGCAGGAGTGTTCCTGCCTCGGTCTCATTCAGGGTAAAACCTTTCCTTACCGTCACACTACATATGCACTTATGCCATAGGGATGAGCAGGAAAATATCTCCTCTTGGATATTTCCTAAATAACAATGCTAATGAGTCACGCAGTATGAATTGTTTCTACCCATTGAACTTCCTTCATGGGGTCCCCAATCACAGAAGTTGGGTTACCTCCCTATGTGACTCCCTTGTGGGCTTAAGCCCATCCCCCTCGACAGTTCTGAGACAACTTTCCTTGAAAGCCTTTTAGTTAGCTGATCAGCTATATTTAGCTCAGACTTCACAAAGGCTAGTGAGATTATGCTTTTACTTAGCATTTTCTTTATTGATTTATATCTCACTTGTATATGTCTATTCATCTTTTTATTATTATGATTCTGTTTCACAAGCTCAATCACTGTCTTACTATCACAATGTAATGAAATGGCAGGTATGGGTTTTTCCACTAGAGGTATCTCTAGTAATAAATTCTTTATCCACTCAGCCTCAGCACACGTGATATCTAAGGCTATAAGTTCTGACTCCATAGTACTTCTTGATATTAGGGTTTGTTTTTTAGATCCCCAAGATATGGCTGTTCCTCCTAACAAAAAGACATAGCCAGTAGTGGATTTTATATCTAAACTATCGGTGATCCAATTTGCATCACTAAAGCCCTCAACTACACTAGGAAATCCACTATAACATAAAGAGTAATCTAAGGTTCCTTTAAGATACTTAAAAACTCTCTCTAAGGCAACCCAATGCTCTTTACTCGGACTATGTGTGTATCTACTTAGTCTCCCTACGACATACGAGGTATCAGGTCTAGATTTATTTATTATGTATAATAAAGATCCAATCATTTGTGAGTACTTCAATTGTGAAATCGGTTCTCCTTTATTTTTCTTCAAATGTACATGAGGATCATATGGTGCTGATACAGACTTACTATCATAAAAACCAAACTTTTTCAACATTTTCTCTATGGTGCTAGACTGACTTAGAGATATTCCATTAGATATTTTCTCTATTTTCATTCCCAAGGCTACATAAGCTTCTCCCAAGTCTTTCATATCAAACTTAGTAGATAAATAAGATTTAACATCATTAACAATCTCCAATTTTTTCCCAAAAATTAGTATATCATCTACATAGAGACATAAAATCACACAACCAACATCACTATCCTTGTAGTATAAACATTTATCACTTTCATTAATTTGAAAACCATACTCTAGAATTACTTTATCAAACTTCTTATGCCACTGTTTGGGAACTTGTTTGAGGCCATATAAAGACTTCACTAACTTACAAACCTTATGTTCTTGTCCTTTTACCGTAAACCCCTCAGGTTGTTCCATATATATCTCTTCATCTAAATCCCCATTTATAAAAGCGGTCTTGACATTCATTTGATGTATTACTAAGTTATGGATAGATGCTAGGGCTACTAGTATTCTAATGGTAGTAATACTAATCACAGGCGAGTATGTATCAAAATAATCTATCCTTTAGCCACCAATCTAGCTTTATATTTATCTATACTACCATCAGGTTTTAGTTTCTTCTTAAATATCCACTTACATCCAATAGCTTTGCTTCCAGGAGGCAATTCTACTATCTCCCAAGTATTATTAAGCAATATAGATTCAATTTCACTATTAATAGCCTCCTTCCAAAAAAGTGCATCTATAGAAGACATAGCTTCTTTATATGTCGTTGGCTCTCCTTCTACTAGAAAAGAAAAAAAAATCATTATCCTAAGTCCTTCTCTATTCTTGGTCTTTTACTTCTCCTTAACTCTACATGTTGTTCTATATTTTTCTCTATGGGAGCAATAGTACTAGTAGAAGGTTGATCATTAGTTGAAGGTGTTTCTCTTACTTGACTAGGCATTATATTTTTAAAAGGAAAAATATCTTCAAAAAATGTAGCATCTCTAGATTCAATTATAGTATTGTTTGAAATTCCACTAATTTCCGAGTTAATAACTAAGAATCTATTAGCGCAATTATTTACAAAGACAATATCTACGGTCTTAGGACCTATTTTCTTTCTCTTTGGTTCGGGAATAGCTACCTTAGTTAAACACCCCCACATTTTCATGATGCTAAGGTTAGGAACTCTTCCCTTCCATATCTCATATGGAGTTTTCTCATTATCTTTAACATATACTCTATTCAAGATGAAACAAGCACTAAGTATAGCTTCCCCCCACAAATTATCAGATAAGCCGGAACTAGTAAACATTGAATTTACCATATCCATTAAGGTTCTATTCTTTCTTTCAACTACCCCATTTGATTGAGGAGAATAAGGAGGAGTCACTTCATGTATTATTCCATATTCTTCACAAAATGTACTAAGATCAGTTAGAGTATATTCACCTCCTCTATCGGACCTTAGTCTTTTCACTTTTATCTCTAACTGATTTTCAATCTCATTTTTATATATCTTAAACTTATTAAATACTTCATCTTTGTTTTTGATATGATAAATATAACAATATTTAGAACAATCATCTTTAAAAGTCACAAAATATTTATTTCCGGCTCTTGTTGGCAGTCTACCAGAATCACATAGATTACTATGTATAAGTTCTAGACGTTGGGTATTCCTTTCTACGCTTTTATGAGGTTTTCTAGTTGTTTGGCTTGTACACAAATTTCATTCTTATGTTTAAAATCCACATGAGATTTGGGAATAAGATTGAGATCCATCATCCTTTTGATTTTCTTTAGACTTATGTGTCATAATCTTTCATGTGATACATTGCAATATTCAACATTGAAAACTTGATGAGAAATTTCATTAACTTCCGAAAGTACATTCAATTTAAATAAACCATCACAAATATATCATTCCTAGTTATCACAACTTTATTTGACTCCATTACAACCTTATAACCTTACTGGACTAAGGACGACCCACTAACTAAATTTCTTCTAACTTCAGGAACATGTCGCATTCCCTTCAAGATCAACGTCTTCCCAGATGTCATTTTTAACTCTATGTCTCCAATTCCAAGTACTTGTGCGACAGAATCATTTCCTAGCGTTACACTTCCTCCACTTGATTTCTGATAAGATTTAAATAAATCACAATCAAAGCAAACATGTACATTAGCCCCAGAGTCTAACCACCAATCTTTATCTTGATAAGTAAAATTAACTAGGGAACGATACCTAAAGGAGGGTTTGGTAGAATTATCTCCATCCACTAGAACATTGACTTGGGCTCTTGGACCTCTTTGATTTGGCATGGGCTTCAGCTTATACGACTCAGTCTTCTTGTAGTAGCAATCCTTAGCCAAGTGATTGGTTCGTCCACAAACAAAGCAAGACATCCTTTCTCTTCCTAAGCCCTTGAACTTATTATTATTATTATTATTTTGATAGTTTTATTTTTGACCATTATTAGGATGACCATTAAACCTCTTATTCTTAAAAATTTTTCCCCTAGGTCGGAAATTGTTATGGTTGTTATTACTATTTTCCACTAGGTTTACCTTAGGGGGTCTCTCATTTTGTGAGTTTATACTAACCCTATGTTTCTCTTCAACACTAAGCGCGTTTATAGTTTGGGTTAATGTTAACTCTCCTTGCTTATGTCTAAGGGTCTTAGCAAAATTATCCTAAGAAGGTAGAAGTTTGTCAATTAAGCTTGAAACTTTAAAATCTTCACTAAATGTAGTTCCACTCTTTTCAATTTTCCTCAAAAATTCTTGATATTCATGAATTTGATCACCAACGGGTTTATTCTCCACCATTTTATAATTATGGAAATTAGAGATCATAAACCGTTTAATTCTAGCATCAACAATCCCATTCTCGGCCTCTAAAGTGTTCCAAAGCTCTTTAGCGGTTGTCGTGGTATTATGATAGACAGCATAGAGATGGTTAGAAAGAGCACTAAGAATCCTATTATAACAGTGATATTCAATTTGTTCAGGGGTATACCATGAAGAGAACTCTTGATTAGGTTGAGGCTCTTCTATAGCAGAAATTAAGCCTAGTACGGTCAACCAATAACGAACTTGTTTTTGCCACCTACGAAAATTTTGACTACTAAATTTTTCGGGTTTGACACTATTAGCTTCTTCTAGTCTAGTCATCCTTAATTTAGAATTCAAGGGCAAAGAAATAATAAGAGATATGCAAAGAACCTGTATTGAATTTAAATGTTAACTGTCAAAACTCTATTTGTAACGAAATTAAGAAAGGTGTTTAAATTATTGTAATAGCTCTTGAAACTTTAAGGCTATGTTTGGTAACCGTTTTTGTTTTGTGTTTTTTGTTGTTGTTTTCTTTTTTTGACAAAAATAAAAATAGAAACGTGTTTGTGTTGTCTTTTGGTTTTTTTTTCAGCTACATTGTTTTAAAAACAAGTCCCAAATCTCTAAACATAAAAAATGGTGTTTCTAAAAACACACAAAAATGAAAACAGGCGCGCACCTCAAGGTATATTTAATGAGATATAGGCTTCGAATCCCATTAGCTACAAAATAAGGGTACAAAAATTGCAAGTATAAAATTCTAATTCATTTCCTTCTCTCGCTTCTCTCTCTCTCTCTCTCTACCGTTTCAATGAAAACTTCAGCTTGAGAATTCGACAGCCACGAAGAAACGAGAACTCCACCGGAATTGCTCAAATCTTCATCTCTTAACTTCGATCCCATCTTAGACTTCTTTAGCCAGAGGATTCGAATGCCATGACGGTGAGTTTTTAAATAGATCTCGCTCTGTCTTTCCTCTCTCTCTCTCTATAGATATATACATGATCTATGTATATATGCATCTATATACATAGATCTGTATATATGTGCATATATAATGATATATCTGTGTCTGGGTGGGTGTGTGTGTCTTTGTCTGCTTGTGGGTGTGGGTGTGGGTGTGTTCCTGCGTGCGTGCGTGGGTGTTTTCCTGCTTGTGTGTGTGTGTTCCAGCGTGTGTGGGTGTGTGTTTTCGTGCTTGTGTGTGTGTTCCTACGTGTGTGGGTGTGTATTATGTACTAATAGATGACATTATAAGATTTTGTGTCGATTAACTCAAGGGGATTTACCATGCCCATAACATGTTTGATAAAATGTTAGTTAGAAAATTTAGATTTGAATGGTAGATTGACATGTCAGTGTGTATTTGGCTTAGGTGTATGAGAGCTTTTTGGGTGCAAATGCTTAGAATAGTTGTGACGATTTATTAACCGCAGTCTACAATCTTTGGTTGATAAATGAACTGCTATACATTTGTTGCTGTTGCACTCTGTTTGCCCTTATAACTTGTGCTTTCACGCTTCTTGTGAAGTAGTTAGTGGAGTTTAAGACATTGTGAGTTCTCAAACATCACACCTTTGATTTGGCCTTAAGATGTTGGAATACAAGTCTAGCTTTGAGATTTTTTTAGACATGGTCTTAATTTGGTCGAGTCCATCATCTGAAAGTAAATACGAGCATGTTGTGTAAGAACTTATATGAGTATGACAGTAATCAAACAAAGCAGTTTCACAGTCAAATTGGAATATACATTATTTTAAACTTAATTTTTTTGATCGCAAAATCTAGAATATTCAACACCTCAAATGCCTGTCAAACTCACATTATCATGTGTACAGATACATTAATGCCATACAATGGAAGAGGTGAAGCAGCTGGAGAAGATGAAGTGGACTTTGAGGAATCTGTGTTGTAACTATAGCTCAAAGATTGCTTCTAGCTGCTCTCGAATACATTGATGTCATACTATAATGGTTGTGAATTACTAGGAGAAAATGTAAATGAGGCCGAATTCGTTGGCTGAATATCTTGTATTATGCATTGGTCGAATATATTGTATTATGCATTGATTCTGGTTGCTCTCAAATACATGGGATGTATTGGTTAGTTTAATAACTTATGTGATTGAAACAATGAATTTTTATTTATTTTTTATGATAAAATTAATATAAAATTAAAATATGTAATAGAAATTAAAGTGATTACCAAACATGTTTTGTATTATAGTTTTTAAAGATTTTTAAAGATTAAAGTGATTACCAAACATGTTTTGTATTATAGTTTTTAAAGATTTTTAAACAAAAACTGCAGCCAAATACGTTTCTGTTTTATCATTTTATCATTGAAAAAAACAAAAATTGATTCTGTTTTTTAATAAAAAAAAACATAAAAATAAAAACGTTACCAAACGCAACCTAATTTTTTTTTTCCAAAGCAAGTAGCTATATTTTTTTTTATTAAAGCAAGTAGCTACTGGTTTTTTTTTATTGTTATAGATCCCTTTAGATAGATTCTGTTACTATTCAAAAAAAAATTTCCAACAAAACTGTTTTTTTTTTTCCAGGAAACTGTTTTCTAGAAAATTGGGGCCTGTTTGGTTTGCGTTTCAAAAACAGGTATCCGAAAACAGTTTTTGAGAAAATGGTTTTGATATTTTTTGAGATAAAAAACTTGTTTGGTTAGATGATTTCAAAAACAGTTTTACAGAACAGAAAATAGTAAAACCTGTTTGGACAGCCTAAATATATGTTTGAACAGTAATTCAAACATTAATAAAAAAATATAAGAAAGTTATTTTTAGATTGATAATTTCATAAAAAAAAAAATTCAATAAACCAAACTTTAAAATATAATATATCTTATAATATAATATAATATATTATATTATAATATTCTATTATATTATATAATATATTTACACATATATATATTATATTATATTATATAATTACACACACACACACACACACACACACACACACACATATATATATATATATATATATATATATATATATTTATACATATATATATATTTATACATATAAATTGGTATATATATGTATATATATGTACATATATATGTAGATATATACCTATTTATACATATATATAATATATTAATACATATATAATATATATATAATATAATATATATATTTATACATATAAATTGGTATATATATGTATATATATGTACATATATGTATGTATTTGGGTGTACATATATATATGTATATATATGTACATATATACCTATTTATACATATATATAATATATATATACATTATGTATATATATATTATATATATGTATAATATATAATATATATTTATACATATATATAATATATAGATACATATATAATATATATTTATAAATTCGTATATATAAATTCGTAGATAAATATATACATATATATACCAATTTATATATATATATATATATATATTAGGAGAGAGAGGAAGAAGTAAAAAAAAAAATGAATGAAAAAATTTGCTGCTAAGGAGATTCGAAGGGCAGACCTCATTAAAGTCCAAAATTGTTCTCCTTGTTTTCAAAATTTTCAAAGAAAACTCCGAAAACAAGTTAAACTTGTTTTCTATTTCTTTGACTCAAATCTCATTTTTTCCGAAAATTTTGAGAACAAAAATGCTAAACAAACAGGATTTGGGTGTTTTTAAAATTTTGAGAACAAAAAACTGTTTTGCAGACGCAAACCAAACATGGCCTTGGTTTTTTTTTTCCCGGAAAACAGAAACAGTTTTTTTTTCTCAGAAAAACAGTAACCGTTTTTTTTCCAGAAAACAGAAACAATTTTTTTTTTCAGAAAAATAGTAACAGTTTTTTTTTTCCCAGAAAACTGTTACTATTTTTGTTTCCAGAAAAAAAACAACGTTTTTTTTTTTTTCAATTATAGATTTTAAGCATAAATTTATAATTGGAATTAAGTAAAATTGCTACTGAACGTTTGGCCAAATCAACAAATATTAGATTTATGATGTGAGCAAAATAACTATGAGTGTTGTAATCTAAAATTCGAAATAAAGCATGCAAACAGTAGTTCGATCATTAAAAATATAACATGCAATTTAAATAAATACAGAAAATGTATAAACATGCAATCTATATAAACCAAATAAATTTATTTAGAAAGAGCTGACCTACGAGTACAAAAGGCATGTGATCACTGTCCTAAAACAGCTGAGCCTCCCCACGTGAGGGTACTGACGGACACCAGCGACTCCAAGATCCAACACAAACGCTCGCAACAGCACATTTTCAATGGTCACGTCCACTGGAAAGTTGAAGTGAACCTGAATCGAATCGAGTTGTCCAAAAATAAAATAATAGATGATAATTGAAAAGTATGCCAAGTATAAAAAAATAAACTATTGAAAGATTCTGGAGTGGATTTTCGTTGCTCCCAAAAGCTATCTCAAAAGCCACTTATATAACCATTGTGTGTAAAGCTATCTCAAAAGCCACTTATATAGCCATTGTGTGTGTAATTTGGTCTTGATACTATTCAATTTTTATTTTTTAGCCGTTTGACATATGCTGACTTTTCTATGGTTTTTATTGTTGGGCCTAACCTGACTTTTTAATGGTTTTTATTGTTTGGCCTTGAATAGTCATAAAATCAATTTTAAGGTCAATAATTATTATTCTTGAATATACATGCTAAATAGGATCAAAAAATTTGCAACTGAAATTCACAATTTAAACATAATTAAAATGGAAATTCAATGAAAGTTTTAAAAACTTAATTTTATTTTTACAGTAAACAGTAGGGGAGATGCCAAAAAGTGGTTGCATGTCTCAAAATTTTCCAGACCGTGGGCTCTCGCACCTCTGCAGGTAGAGTTAGAAAGATTAAAATCGACATACATACTCTATTAATCCAAGAACATCTTACTTGCCAACAAAGGTACTCAATTTGAGATACCGGCCAAAATTGTTAGATATCTTAGACCTGATTCCCAAAATACAATATAGCCTCTTGTATCCATGTCTACATACAAATAATGAACTACAACAAACATCCACATCATACTTCATTCATAAGCTTACACTATTAAGTTACATACCCCAAATGCAAATTATGTAGAATATATCCGCAATCATTTACATAAAAGACAATCTTTAGAAAACCAACTCGTTTGGACTATGGATGATGGTCTAAGGAATCTTTCCTTTAATTTTCTTTTCTTTTAGAGTGGGAGGGAACAAACTGAGTTTCATTTGTCCCAGTTGAGCTAGAGAGGCCGAAAGTTTCTGTACCAAATTTGGGGAGCTTGGTCTTGGACCTGCTCGAGATAAAAAGTTTTGTCTAGGGCCTCCTTATGAGGAGAATCATAGTAGTAATATTCCGCTAGTTTTTTGGTTACCAGCACACCACCCTCAATGATATCATCTGCTTTCCCCACAGGTTTGGCAGCCAATCAATTATAGATGTTTCATATATGTATTGCAACAGTCATGATTTTTAGAATCTCACACCAGTTCGAGTATGTAAGATCGTGCGTGTTTAGATCTTAAGTCCAATTAGATTTTGACACGTTTGTGATCTAAAATTACGCCAAACACAAGTATTATTCATTCTTGTGAACCTTAAACTATGGCTTTTTGTAGGAATTCTTATTGTGTATCCAAATTCTTCAACCATTACTAAACCTTAGTGAACATCAAGGAGATAGATGCCAATTTCTAGACAAAAACCAAAAAGCAGGTTATAATAACAATGTTCATTCACACTATAATTGGCACACCTATGACTGCGTGCCTTTCAGAAATTCTACAGGAATTGAAAAACTCTTGTTGGATGATCAAATATTTATAACCGAAGGTTCTCTCTCCAACGCAAGCTTCACAAGTTCATATGCCATGCACCAAATTTCAGCTAGTCATGACACAAAGAACACTTCTGTTCTGTTAAATTGTTCTTTTTTTTCATGTGTAGTTCCTCACATGCACCAGCATACAGACAAGCAGGGAACATTAGTCGCCCATGCTTTTTGATGCACTGGAAGAGGACTGCCACTACATAGCATCATAATATCCTCCTCCTAGTGTTATTCTAAAAAGAAGAAGAATTAAATTTAAAAGAAAAGAGAAGAGGGTGAAGATAAAGAAGAAAACAATAGTAAATTAGCACCGATATGCCTTACAATATAATGAAAACATGCTCCAAAGTCTTGGGACACCACAAAGAAGTGATCGGGTTGTTGATATGAGTTGTATTACACTTCTCATCATTGATGAAGATTTGAAGGGATCCTTTTGCAGGATGATCTTGTTGTATTTGCTTGGGATACACAGTTAACTTTCAATCTTCCAGGACATCACCAGTTCTTCCTAAATTTATAAAAGTGCTTGTCCAAATTAAAAAGAAGTCCGCTCTTCGTTTGCTATGTGTTAGATGTCGTAAGCTCAGTTTTCAAAAGAAGGTAAGAATTAATTAATTTATTAAAGAGGTTAAATCTTGAGAAAATGGAACCCCCAAAGTTTTTACCCAAAGCCAATATAATATGTTAGCAAGAGTAGCTGCAAAGTGCTGATTGTCTCGTGTTCTTAAGAAATTAGGAATACTCACATGAACCAGCACGAATATCATTTTCAGAAAAAACAAGTAATTTAAAGAATAAATAATAACATGGTTTGAATTTTCTGTGTTCATGCAAGCCTTATTGCTCAGTCGAATAATGAACAGAAAACTGGCCAGGTAACTAAGGGGAGAAAGGTTTATACTAAAAATAACAGAAAAGGTAATACAATTACCTGTGGACAGAGTTTTAATACCCAATGTATGCAAGCGTAGTGCAAGTTAAAAATCCAAAAAAAAAAAACTCAACATGAAATTTTCTGGAATATGACATGGAATTTACGACTAGCACACCCAAAAGAATTCACTTAAATGCCACAATATGAAAAAAAATCACCAATTAGTGCACCCAAGTCTTCAAACTCTAAAATTTCAACAGTAGAAAGAACTTGGACAATCCTGTAAATAAATCAAAGCATGGGCCAAACGTCTAGGTTGCAGATAACAATGGATCCTGCTCACTTTAGAATAATGATCACACCGAGATCCCCTGTGATTCCAACTCCAGATTATGGCTTGAGCATCAATGTAGTTTAAGTATATCCAGTTCCTAATCTTGAAACTTGCAATCTTTGTTTCAGCAATGCAAGTTATTTTCTTATGCACTTCTCAGGATTTGCACTTTGATAATTTATAAATCACCACACTATATTTTCCGTGCAAAAGAGAGGTTAATATTGACTAAAGCTCAGTCAAATTAGGTGAGTTCACAATTCTGACACGTCTTCTTGCTATTGTATCAGGTTTTCCTAATGGACTCTTTAAATTGACAATTCCCATTATAAAGTTCAACTATTCAAATAATTTTAGCAGAAATGAAAGAAATACTATAAATTTTTCCAAGTAATAAAAAAAACCTCAAAACCAATCAGAAAATAAACTTTAATATGATTTGATGGTGCTTGAAATAAACTGGATCGGGTTGCAGAACAAATTTGGGTGAACGAGTGTGTGGGTTGGGTATCTGCAAGAACGTGAGTGTGGAAGTGTATGCTATATGTATTCTGTAAGAGGAAGACAAAATATGAGTGATTCGCCTTAATCGAATGACTAAGGTTACATCCATTGTAAAGGAGACTCATGCTCTATGAGGATTATATTGCTAGGCGAAAAAGGTTGCTATTACGGGGTGTTTGACTTGAAGCCTTTACAAGACATTGCTTAGGTTTTACTTTGTGGCTTACAAAATGACCTTCTCCTGCACTGTAGCTCTGTTGGCTGTGCCTGAGTTCCGAGCTTGTTATCATATCGGGCTTGTTACTCTGAGTTTCCCTGCAATTAGTCTGTGACCCAATTCTTATTTAGGAGAGTTCGTTTGGGCGAGCTGTTTGGGCCACTTTCTACAAGCCTAGAGGGTCTTGGGCTCTAAAGGGGTCCAAACTTAAACCAATCATTATCAGTTGCCCCCCAGTCCCAGGTCAGGAGGATGACCCTCCAGCTCCTTCCTGGGGTTAAATTTGACTTTTTCGCCGCAATGATTACTCTGATAACGACGGTCCCTCATGATCACTAACGCTTTTTCAGCAATAGGTTTGGTCCCCCTATATTTGCTTTGATTTGAGAGACGTGACAGGGAGTACACCCGTCGCGGGGAGAGGGCTTCCCTAGTACCGGTTCTTTCCCACGTTTAATCTTGGTAAATAATAAAAAGGGGGGAATTTACTTCAACTTTGCGTTGTTATTCCAAATTTTTGACTCTTCACGCTCCTCTTTAGACTCAAAGGCGGTTACCTCGCACTGAGAATTTTAAGCTTTTGTTCTTTCTACGAAATGGTCTAAGTCGTCCATTAGGTACATCTCCGTTCTCTTTTCCTTGCTCTGGATCCCTTTAACCCCAGCTGGTGAGATCGTGGGTTCCGTTTCATTATTTGGAGGTTTAGTTATTTTCGGCAACATTCTGGCAGTTTTGCCTTTCTTTCGTGGTTTGTTGACTACCCCCTTATACTGAAGCTGACCTTGGTTAAATCTTGGTGTTTATTCCCACTATTTTTGATGGATTGTGCTTTTGAATATGCCTTCTTTGAATTTTGGGCTGCGATTTGAAGTTCCAATGGGGAAAGTCGTATCTGATACTTCTTTGGAGTCTGTGTCTAGAGAGGAAAGTAATGAGAACGTTGAGGAGGTTTTAGTTTCCCATGGTAACAATTATGCCGAAGAGGCTTCCTCTCCCCCTGGTAGTGAGGAGCCCTCTATTGAAGACACTCTTCCAGTTGGGGGTGACCAATTTTCGTTGGTCTTAGCGGAGAAGTTTGAGTTTCGGTCTAGGGTGTCTAATTCAGAGAATCCCTGGTCGATTCCCATGACTTCTACTTCAGGTTGTTCTGGCGAGCCTTATTTGTCTTTGCCCCTAGCTTTCCTGATTTGTGTAAAGAAGAGGGGGTCCAAAGGGGCTCCAGTTTCTTCTGGCCCCAAAAAGAAAAAGGTCCGCCGAGATCTTTCTGACCACACATGTTGTGCCGAATCGACCCCGAGTCATATCGATGAGGATGACTTGGAGGCCTTGAGGGAGGAATACTTCTTTCCTGCCTCCATCTTGCTTCATTCTCCTGAGGAGGACGAAAGGTGAAATTCAACTATTCTTGGGATGACCTGCTTTTCACCTCGGCATTCAAGACTGGCCTTAGGTTTTTGTTCACCCCTTCATTCGAGACGTTCTTCTCTTCTACAACGTATGTTTTCCCCCAATGGTTGGGGCCTATTGGTGGGAAAATTGGAACACTTTTCCTCCCACCATTTGTGAGCTTGCCCACCTTTTCCAACTTAAGTCTTCCCCTGCTCTAGGATTTTTCTATTTCACCAAGTGGGTTAAGGTGAAGATTCTGATTTATGGGCTTCCTTTCTACAACAAATGGTGAAAACCAAAGTTTTTCTTTGTTCGAGGTGACACCTGAGAGTTCCCTTCTCCTAAGAGGTCTAGGTCGGCATCTAACCCTTCGGGACGTGAAGGGGAAGGCTTGATTTCCCCTAAAATAGACTTTGCCCCTTTTTTGGGGCCCGCGCTGAATCATAAAGACGAGCCCGAATCTTTCAGGGTTACTAAGGTCACTTTAGACCTTTTACCCAATCTTTTTGCGTTCCCCAAGTTTGGTGATTTTTGTGACACGTGGCAGGTGCACTTAATGCGATGGACAGACACTCATTACGCCTTTTTGGAGGGATTTGTACCGCCAAAACTCCCTTTAAAAATTGTACATATTCTTTGCTAGCTTTCACCACTTTTGCTTGAGTATCCTCTACTTCGTTCACTAGAAAATTATCCATTCTGCTTTTCTAGACCCTTCTCTCCAGTTCTCACTATGTCTCAACTTTTGGCTATCGGGTATGACGCCATGCGAGAAACTGTTCCAGATGTCGAGGTTAGTGAGATAGATGCGACAGAAGCCTGCACATTGTCAAGCCGCTATAACTTTCATGTGGGGGTATCAGTCCATGTTGCGTACAATGATCCTTACCACCACTATTTGAAGTAGAGGGTTTTCTTTTTCGAGGTTCCCTTCCAAATGGGCATCAGGTTTCCCTTTCCTACCTTTGTGAGGGAGGTTCTTCATTTCTTTAGTTTTTGTCATGCCATGCTGTTGCCGACGGGTTAGGCTATCCTTTTGGCATTCTCGATCTTGTGGGAGCATCTGTTTAGGCAGCCACGAGTTTCTTTGGCGGAGTTTCTTAATCTTTTCCCCCCTGTGGAGTCATCTGGGTTATACTCATTCGTAGGGAGAAGAGGAGAGGAAACTCTAATCTCCAACCTTCCTCCTGAACCTGAAGGTTGGAAGCTGAGGTTTTCCTTTGTATCTGGAACGGGCTGGGAGTTTGCTTCTCAGGTTATCTCGGCGGTTCGCGTACCTACGATTTAGGGGCGACGTGCTCATCTTGGTGAGTTCCCCCGTCTTGGTGAGTTTTCTTCTACCTAGCTTCCCATTGTTTGCATCTATAGTTTTAACTTTGTCTTTCATTTTCAGATGAATATTTGAGCTTGTCTGGAGATACACGAGCTCGGTTCAATCAAGCTTAGGCTCGTGGGCCCGTTTCTTTTGTTGATTTGATGGGGGCCAAGCAGACTGGTATCCCGAGTAGTAAGTGCCTATTTTTCTTACAAAGTTTATCTAACTTGTCTTTTTTGAGGCCCTCAGCTTTTGCTCATTCGCTTGGCTTATTTTCCTAGCTCCAACATAACTAGTCAGCGAGAGGGATGCAATAGTGGAGCAAGTGGGACAAAGGAGATTGGCACGAGGTCCTGAGTCTCTGGCAAAGAGGGTGAGGGTTGCTGAAGATCGTCCCATGTCGAGCTCTTAGGTCCAGACCTCGGTCTTGCCGTCTGCTGGAGAGGTCACCGTTGGGGTCCTGTCCATTAATCCCGATGTGGGCCCAGTGCGACGTGGTTCTCACTCCAGGGGTGTGGAGGGCTCCAGCTTGAGGCATCCCGATCCTATCGTGGTTGGAAGTCCCGGTGCGAGCTTGTTGGAAGATGTAGCCAAGGCTAGTCGAGCTTTCATGCAGCTAATTCCTCAAGCTGACCTCCGCTAGTCTGTCGACCTCCCCTTTAGGGAAAGGACTCGAGATTCTTTGTATGCCCTTCTTGAGGTTTGGCCTGTTGCTTTGCTTGGTCAGTCTTTAGCCTTACAACCATTTACCCCTTTAGCTTGCTTTTAGGTTATAACTTACTCCTGTATGTTAGGCAGGGAAATTCACCATTTGAGGGTGGTGGCAGAGAGGAGAAAAATGAGGTTTTCTGAGCTGTTGCGTTGGGGTGTAGGGTTGGAGGCCGAGTTGGAGATGGCCCTTGAGTAGAAAGCCCAGGTCTTCCTGTAGTTGATTGCTGCCACCACTTCAGATATCTCCTTGTGAGATCAGTTAAGCCTGAGGAAGGATGAGCTAGTGAGCACACAAGCTAAGAACTTGGATATAATGACCCAGCTAGCCAAGTCCTACATAACATTAGTGATCTGGAGAACTCATTAGGTGCAAAAAGACGTCTGGTAGAGAAACAAAGGCAGGAGAAAGTGAAATCAAAGAGAGAAGTTGCCAAAGCCTTCGTGGATGGGTTCTTCAACTTTGAGGAGCAAGCTATCGAAATGTTTCCCGATCTTGGTTTTGACAAGCTTGAGCCTCGATTCGACCCTCCTCCTAGAGGTGGCGATGCTGATCTGGCTACATTAAAGCCTTGACGATCTCAACTCCTGCATGTTTTGTTTTTTTTTTTGGAATGTATGTAAATACTCTTATTTTCCCTTTTGAATTAAATGACCTTTTTTGGATTCTGCATATCTCCCTTGCCCCCTACTCCAAGGAGGTCTTGACCTGGTTGGAGTATAATTTTTGTTGATTGTGTCGAATTTGTTGGTTGAGTTCCCAGACTTTATCTTGTTACTGGTTGTAGGCTGGAGAGCCCGAGCTCCTTATCTTTTGAGCTTAAGGTTCGAACTTTCTATCCTCTGTGGTGGAGGAACACTACTCCTCGTGTTCTCGAGCTCTTAACGTGAGGGTCCGAGCTCATCGTTCTCTGAGTTGGAGGTTCGAGCTCGTCGATCTCTGAGCTGGAGGTCCGAGCTCATTGTTCTCTGGGTTCCTCCAAGGTATGGTTGAAGAATTTTTTCTTCTTCTTCATGGGATGCATGGGAATCCGGTGAGGCATCCACGGATAATTTCCATATGCTTCGCTCTTGGGGACGCATTCTGAGCAGAGGTAAGATTTAGCCTACTTCTCCAAGTAGAAGGAACACCTTCATGTTGTAACTTTTTTCCTTGATGCTAGTTGCTTTTGTATTGACACAGGTGACCCCGGGATGACCCCCGATGAGATCGTAAGGGTTTGTAACCTTAGCCAAGTAGAGGTAATTCCCTTCTCCACATTGGTCACAACTCAAAACCTTCCCAGGTTTGGGCTTGGTCTTGACCCGACTGCCATCCTAACCGTTGTTTCTGTTGTTGTCCCTACCGCCCCTCCCCTTACAGTTACCAAGGACCTTCCTTCAGAAAGTTTTGAGTAGGGGTGTCAAACGTGTCGGGTTAGGTCATTTCGTGTCGAATTGATTTTGAGTTTGTGTCAAAAATCCTAAAACTCGAACTTGACATGTTTAATAATCGTGTCGAGATGTGTAAACACTAATCTGACCTAGCTATTAAACAGGTTGCCCGAACTCGACATGTTTGACACGTTTAATAAACAGGTCATTTTCGAGTTAGAACACATGTTATTTTGACATGTTTAGCACACATAACACAGACCTGTTTAACACACATAATTTGTTTTTTCACATGTTCATTGTTATTAAATACATCATTCAATCATTCATTTAAAATTTCAAATAACATATCACATCTTATCAATGAAATTAACTAAAATGCATTTAAGTTTCAACCCAAATATTAAAGCAAGAACTATATTAGTATACTGTCATAATAATGTTATAATCTATATTGTCAATTACCATAATAAAAGTAAGAACTAATAAGTAATAATGTTAAGACCACATCGGTCATACATAATAGACAAACTATACTACCATAAACAAGTCTACAATGGGTTGGGTCGGGTTCGTGTCTGAATCATGTCAATCCGTTTAAAATATACGGGTTTATCAGGTCAAAATTAGGTTGACCTAATTTTGACATGAGCCTAACATGATTTTTTTCGTGTTTAAGCGCGTTTACCCATTTTAACTCATTAACTCGTTTAATTTCGTGTCCAACCCATTAATTTCATGTTCGGTTCTTGTCGTATCGAAAATTGATAGCCCTAGTTTTGAGAAAGATATTGACCTTCTTTTAGAGGGTGTTGAGGAAGACATTGTTACTTCCTCAAGGAGGAGGAGGAAGAGAGCCCGGAAGTCACCCCCATTTCCCCCTCGAACCTTTCGATAAGTGAGAGGAGATTTACAGTCGCTGAGCTGGAGATGTCGTTCGGGCTGGCTATGTTGAGGAGACAACTCTTTGAGGTCGAGAAGGAGAGAGACGAGCTGAGGGAGGAGAATGCTCGGTTGAAGGAAGAAATCAAGCATTAAAGATAAGAAACCTAGGATCATGAACATTTTGTTACACTTCTTGTAATCCTCTTTTTCCATTTTTTTTTAATGTGACATGGTTTCCTTGTTTTGTTATTTTCATTTTGTTGTTGCGTTTTTCAGAACTTCAATGTCCTTTGGCTAAAAAACTAGTAGAGTTGACAAACTCCTTGAAAAAATCTGAAGGCTGAAGAGCTAGTGATCGGCCGAGTGCGAGTTGAAGGGTTTGTGCCTTTGGGAGTTCAAAAACTCTTTGAAGGCTAAAGAGTTTGTGATCGACCGAGTTGAAAAGCTCTTAGGCTGAAAAACTTAGTCGAGGTCGCGCGAGCTGAAGAGCTTGAGGCCTTTGAGAGTTGATGAATTCTTTGAAGGCTGAAGAGCCTATAAGCGACTACGCTAAAAAGCTCAGTCGAGGTCGCGCGGGCTGAAGAGCTCACACCTTTAAGAGTTGATGAACTCTTTTGAAGGCTGAAGAGCCTATGATCGACCGAGTTGAAAAAATCTTAGGTTGAAAAACTTAGTCGAGGTCGCATGGGCTGAAGAGCTCGCGCCTTTGAGAGTTGATGAACTCCTTGAAGGCTAAAGAGCATGTGATCGACAAAGCTGAAAATCTTAGTCAAGGTCGCGCAAGCTGAAGAGCTCTTGACTTTGATCAAGGAAAGGCCTTTCATACAAGTTTGTTGACAAGAATTTTAGATTTCATTGATTGGAAGTTGGGTTTTTACAACTGCATTTTGGATTTTAGATTTCACAGCTTGTCATGACAATGCAATTCTACTAATAGTATCATAACAAAGGGCATAACCTAATAGCAAAAGGTTTCTTGCTCCGTAACAAATGAGGTCTTCTCTTGGTCGTTGAGATCCATCCTAATTTGGTTATAGCCGGAGCAGGTGTCCATGAAGCTAAGGAGATCGTACCTTGCAGTAGCGTCGATTATGAGGTCGATCTGAGGCAAATAGAAGCTGTCTTTGGGGCAGACACGGTTTAGATCAGTAAAATCGATGCACAAGTGTCATTTCTCATTAACCTTCTTGACTAGTACCATGTTGGCAGCCAGATCGGGTAATCGACCTCCCTGACGGCCTTGGCCCATAGTAGTTTGGCCACCTCTTCGTTAATTGCTTTTTGCCTTTCTAGGGCGAAGCTTATCCTCTTTTGTTTGATGGGTTTGTGGTTTGGGTCCACGCTAAACTTTGGGGTCAATCTCTTCCATATCTTCTTGTTTCTAGGCAAAAATATCGGCGTTTTCCTTCAAGAAATGAATCAACTATTCCTTGATGTCCTAGAGTAGCATAGAGCCTACGAAGACCACATACCCAAGATCTTCATCTATCTAAACTGGCTCCAGCTCCTCCGAGGGTGTATGTCTGGTCTCAATCTCATCCCTCATATCCAGATCGTCTAACTGGACAGACTCCACCTCCTTCTGCCTCATTGATGCAATGTAGCATTCTCTAGCAACACGTTTGTCCCTCTCTTGCCATTCTGATTCCTTTTTCAATCGAAAATTTCATGACTAAGTGATAAGCCGAAGGGACGACTTTGATAGAGTTGAGAAAGGGTCTGCCGAGCAAAACGTTGTATGTAGAAGGTGCGTCCACCACGAGGAATCAGATCGTGGTGGTGATTTGGCAAGGGTGATCTCCTAATGTAAGAATAATTTAGATCGATCTCAAAGGCATGACTCTCTCCCCCAAGAAACCTAACAAATGAGTCCTCACGAGTTTGAGCTTGTATTTGTCTATATTGAGCTATTCGAAAGCAGAGAGAAAAATGATGTCGGTCGAGTTGTCGTTGTCGATGAGAATGCGATGTATTGTCTTGTTTGCAATAATAGCTTCCACGACCAAGTGGTCGTCGTGGGGGAGCTGGCATCCCTTCAAGTCGGCGTTCGAGAAGGTTATTTCGGAATCTTGGTGCGGGGCCTTTCGAACTATCTGGACGTCAAGAAAGTCATCTGATCTGGTCCTCTTGGCATGTGCTCTCCTAGTTGAGCTCAAATATACTCCCCTAGTGAAACCTTAGGGCCTGTTGGTGCTGTTGTTGGGGTGGATCTACAACTCGGCCATTTTGATCTCTTTCATTTTGAGCTCTTTCCCCTCCAGCCACCTAGTGCAGCAAGTGGCCCCACTAGATGAGATATTATATTTCCTTCTTCAATTTGATGTATTCATCGGTATTGTGACCGTAGTCTTTGTGAAAGTCGCAGTATTTGGTTTGGTCATGCTTTCGAGGGTCTGACTTCATTTTAGGAGGCCATTTGACAGATCCCTCATTTTGGACCTCATGGAGGACCTGAGAGACAGTAGCATTGAGGGGGGTGATTCGACTTGACATATATCGTGGTTGAAGCTCTTGAGGTGGTGGTCCTAGACGATCCTTGATGTTCCCCCTCCTTTTGGGGGACGATTCTTTCTACCTCTTCAGGAATCTGTCTCGCCTTCTTTCTTTCCTTGGGTTGTGGTCTCTATTTTTCTTCTCGCCCTCACTCGAGGTCGACGCATTCCCCTTCATGCAGAGTGCCTCCTCTCATTTTATGTATTTATATGTTTTGGAAAGGACCTCAGCCATTGTCGCTTGGGGGTTCTTAGCGATGGAGAATAGTAAATCTTTGGACTAGAGGCCGAGTCCCTACATAAAGGTGGTCATGGCGAACTTGTCATCTATATTTTCAACTTTTAGGGACTCTTGGTTGAACCTCTGTACATAACTTCTAAGAGATTAATTGGGTCCTTCCTTGACAGTTAAGAGATGGTAAAATGGTTTTCGATAAGTTCGTGCCCCAATGAAGTGAGACACGAATTGTATGGAGAGTTTTCAGAAGGAGGAGATTGATGCTGGCGGTAGCCTGTTGAACCAAGCTATCGCCGACCCTTTGAGGGTGATGGAGAAAGCTCAAAGCCGAACGGGATCTTGATATCCATGGAGCTCCATTTGGTTCTTATATGAATTGAGGTGCTCTACGGGGTCTTTAGTCCTGTCGAACGCCTCTATCTGTGGCATTTTGAACTTCTGGGGCAAAGGGAAGTGTAAGATTTTCGTAGTGAATAGGGATTTAGTTTGCTAGACTAGGGCGTCCATGATCACAAGGGGCTTTCCCTTTCACTACTTCTTTGACATTTCCCAGCTCCTGCTGGATTTCTCTAGACCTTCACTCCTAGAACTAGTCCATAGGGTTAGGTTGGGGAGGAGGAATGTGATATTCTTTTGGAACGGCTCTAACGCAGCTGTGAACCTCGTCGTCTGTTCTCTCTTCTGGCTTTCGTCGACGGTGGTTTTCTTCTAAGTGACCATGGTCGTGGGCGTATGTGACTTCGTTGGGTGGTGGTAGGTTTTGATGATCCTGAAGAGGATGGTCATTTTGAGTTGGCGATGGAAGTGGTGCAAAAGGCGCGAGTGGGGCCTGGTGGAGATGGTGCGCCTAGATCCACGCTATGAGGTCTTGGTTTTGCTTTACCAAATACATAGTGGTTCGGCGGTACATTTCCAACTCATTAATAGGAGTTGGGTATGTTGCCGGAGGGTCATTTTCAAAGTTCATTGCTGGGATCGGGAGATTTCCTGGCTAGTTCTCATGGACAGTACCTTGCTGGTTCTACAACGTTTCCTAGTTCATGTGAGTTTTACCCATATTTCGAGTAGAGACCATTAAACTATCAAATGGATGAAGGAAACTTAAGAAGAAACGATGAAAATCGTTCCAATAGATGTCGACAAGCTGATGGTGCTTGAAATTAACTGGATCGGGTTACAAAACAAACTTGGGTGAAACTCAACGAGTGTGTGGGTATCTGCAAGAACGTGAGTGTGGAGGTGTATGTTACTTGTATTCTGCAAGAAGAAGACAAAGTATTAGTGGTTTGCCTTAGCTGAAAGACTAAGGTTACGTCAATTGTAAGGGAGACTCTTGCTCCTTGGATATTGTATTGTTTGGGGAAGAAGGTTGCTATTACAGGGTATTTGGCTTGAAGTCTTTACAAGACATTGCTTAGGTTTTACTTGGTGGCTTACAAAATGACCCTCTCGTATGGGTGTCAATCGTGTCGTGTTCATGTGACCCACATGTCATGTTATTCGTGTCGTGTCATTATTATTCGTGTCGTGTTCGTGTCAAGACCCACGAAAAAAAAAATCTATTTAGTGTGTTCTGAGTATTAAATGTTAGTCTAGACTACTTATTATGCTTATTTAATAATAGTGTCAATTTTATAATCGTTTGTGTCGGGTTCGTGTCAACGGGTCAGAGCTGACATCCCTACCCTCTCGTGCACTATAGCCTTGTTGGCTATATATACAACTGGTAGTTAAGGTTTCATGTTTGTCCTTTTTTGGCTAATTCTGTGGTCCTTTCTGGGTTTGTCTTTATCCTGGTGCTGTGGTCCCCGAAGCCTTTTTGAATCCACTACCTGTGGGTTTTTGTTCATCAGAGCCGTTAGGTAATGGTCCCTTATCCCTCGTCCACGTGTCACGTTGTAGCTTTTGCAGATTAGCCTTGTGTCGAGCTCCTGAGTTCTGAGCTTGTTATCGTGTTGTACTTGTTACTTTGAGCTTCCCTGCAACAAGTCTAATGCCCAGTTCATGCTTAGGAGAGTTTGTTTGGGCGAGCTGCTTGGGCCGCTTTCTAGAAGGTCAGAGAGTCTTGGACTCTAAAGAGGTTCAAACTTAAACCAATCATTATCATGATTACTGATCTCATTATCCAAGTTATTGTCACATATGGGGGTTCGACTATAGTACCGATATCCACTTTTCGGTATGGTACCGAAAAGTGAAATAAACGGTTGATATATAATGAAGAACTTCCACCGTTGATCAAATCTAACACTTTTTACCGGATACCCACTGAGCCTTACGCTACCCACTGAGCCTTACGCTTTCATAAAAAAAAAAAAAACAAAGCCGAAGAAGAAGAAGATGGAGTTGCAGAATTGTTTTTATCCCTGTGAACGCTTCAAGAGATTATAAAATCATCGTCATTTATTAAAACTAAGATTAAACGGTAGTCTTTTCATAAAAAAAAAAAACTCAGATAGGGAAGAAGAAGGAGAAATATCAAAGTATGGAGTTGCATAATTGTTTTTATCCTATAAACCCTTCAAGAGATTATAAAATCATCATCATTTATTAAAATAAAGATTAAGATTATAGTAAGAGTACTACTTTTGTTGGTTAACATTACCACTGTTTTGGTTAACATTACAATTTTTTTTTTGTTAACATTACCACTGTTTTGGTTAAGAGTACCACTTTTTTGATTAATATTACAACTTTTTTGGTTAAGAGTACCATTTTTTGGGTTAATATTACCACTGTTTTGTTTAAGATACCACTTTTTTTGTTAACATTATAATTATTTTAGTTAAAAGTACCATTTTTTTGGTTAATATTACCACTGTTTTGATTAAGATACAACTTTTTTGGTTAACATTACCACTGTTTTGGTTAAGAGTACCACTTTTATGGTTAATATTACCACTGTTTAAGTTAAGCTTAACACTTTTTGGGTTAACATTACCACCTTTTATGTTAAGATTACAACTTTTTTGTTAAGAGTACCACTTTTTTTGTTAACATTACCACTGTTTTGATTAAAAGTATCACTTTTTTAGTTAACATTACCATTTTTTTGGTTAAGAGTACCAATTTTTTGGTTAACATTACCACTATATTGGTTAAGAGTACCACTTTTTTGGTTAACATTACCACTTTTTTGGTTAAGAGTACCACTTTTTTGGTCAAAAGTACCACTTTTTTGGTTAACATTACCACTTTTTTTTGTTACTATTATCACTTTTTTGGTTACTATTATCACTTTTTTGGAGCGATCAAGAATAGCGATCGAATTGAATTTAGCAATCATGAGGGATCAAGTAGCGATCAAGAGGGATCAAGTATCGATCAATAGGGATCAAGTAGTGATCAAGTGGGATCAAATGGGATCCCAACTAACAATCAAGTGGGATCAAATAGCGATCAATTGTGGTAATTTATAATTAACATTATTATTTTTTATAATTAACATTAAAATCATCAAATTAACAATAAAATTCAACTTAATTAATATTAAATTCATCCAATTTATATCCAAAATCATTCAATTAACATTCAATTCATTCAATTAACATTCAAATTTTTTTTTAAAAAAAAAAAAAATTAGCATCCAATAAAAATTCACTTTATTAAACTAACATTCAATTTCATCCGATTTATATTTAATTTATCAAATTAACTTCCATCTATCATTCAACACTAAATCATATGTAATTTCATCCAATTAAAATTTAATCAAATTAACACCAAATTAACGCCGATTTAAGTAAATTTTAATTGGATGAAATTAAATGTTAATTTGGTGTTGATTTGATAAATTACATGTTAATTTGATGAAATTGAATGTCAATTTGATAAATCTGAATGTTAATTTGATGAATCGAGTATTAATTGAATAAAATTAAAATTTTATTTGATTAATTTAATGTTAACTAGTTGAATTTAAATGCTAATTTAGTGAATTAAATGTTTATTAGAAAAAAATGAATGTTAATTAAATGAAATTGATGGTTAATTTGGTGTTAATTTGATGAATTGAATGTTAATTTGGTGTTAATTTGATAAATTAAATTTTAATTGTATAAAATTATATGTTAATTTGGTGTTAATTTGATGAAATTGAATGTCAATTTAATAAATCTGAATGCTAATTTGATAATTTGAATATTAATTTGATGAATTGAGTGTTAATTGAATGAAATTCAAATTTTATTTGATTAATTTAATGTTAACTAATTGAATTTGAATATTAATTTAGCGAATTAAATGCTTATTAGAAAAAATTGAATGTTAATTAGATGAAATTGAGTATTAATTTGGTGTTAATTTGATGAATTGAATGTTAATTTGGTATTAATTTGATAAATTAAATTTTAATTGGATGAAATTACATGTTAATTTGATGAAATTGAATATCAATTTGATAAATCTGAATGTTAATTTGATAATTTCAATGATAATTTGATGAATTGAGTATTAATTGAATGAAATTGAAAGTTTATTGAATTAATTTAATGTTACCTAGTTGAATTTGAATGTTAATTTAGTGAATTAAATGCTTATCAGAAAAAAATGAATGTTAATTCGATGAAACTGTGTTATTTTGGCGTTTATTTGATGAATTGAATGTTAATTTGGTGTTAATTTGATAAATTAAATTTTAATTGGATGAAATTACATTTTAATTTGGTGTTGATTTGATGAAATTACATGTTAATGTGATGAAATTGAATGTCAATTTGATAAATCTGAATGTTAATTTGATAATTTGAATATTAATTTGATAAATTGAGTGTTAATTGAATTAAATTGAAAGTTTATTGGATTAATTTAATGTTAACTAGTTGAATTTGTAGGTTAATTTAGTGAATTAAATGCTTATAAAAAAAATTAAATGTTAATTAGATGAAATTGATTGTTAATTTGGTATTAATTTGATGAATTGAATATTAATTTGATGAATTAAATGTTAATTTGGTGTTAATTTGTTAAATTAAATTTTAATTGGATGAAATTACATGTTAATTTGGTGTTGATTTGATAAATTACATGTTATTGTAATGAAATTGAATGTCAATTTGATAAATCTGAATGTTAATTTGATAATTTCAATGATAATTTGATGAATTGAGTATTAATTGAATGAAATTGAAAGTTTATTTGATTAATTTAATGTTATCTAATTGAATTTGAATGTTAATTTAGTGAATTAAATGCTTATTAGAAAAAATTGAATGTTCATTAGATGAAATTGAGTGTTATTTTGTTGGATGTTAATTTGGTTTTAATTTGATAAATTAAATATTAATTGGATAAAATTATATGTTAATTTGGAGTTGATTTGATGAAATTACATATTAATTTGATGAAACTGAATGTCAATTTAATAAATATGAATGTTAATTTGATAATTTAAATGTTAATTTGATGAATTGAGTGTTAATTGAATGAAATTTAAAGTTTATTTGATTAATTTAATGTTAACTTGTTAATTTTGAATGTTAATTTAGTGAATTAAATGCTTATTAGAAAAAAATGAATGTTAATTAGATGAAATTGAGTGTTATTTTTGTGTTAATTTGATGAATTGAATATTAATTTGGTTTTAATTTGATAAATTAAATTTTATTTGGATGAAATTACATGTTAATTTGGTGTTGATTTGATGAAATTACATGTTAATTTGATTAAATTGAATGTCAATTTTATAAATCTGACTGTTAATTTGATAATTTGAATGTTAATTTGATGAATTGAGTGTTAATTGAATGAAATTGAAAGTTTATTTGATTAATTTAATGTTAACTATTTGAATTTGAATATTAATTTAGCGAATTAAATACTTATTAGAAAAAATTGAATATTAATTAAAAGAAATTGAGTGTTAATTCGATGAATTGAATGTTAATTTGGTTTTAATTTGATAAATTAAATTTTATTTGGGAGAAATTACATGTTAATTTGATGAAATTGAATGTGAATTTGATAAATCTGAATGTTAAATTGATAATTTGAATGCTAATTTGATGAATTGAGTGTTAATTGAATGAAATTGAAAGTTTATTTGATTAATTTAATGTTAACTAGTTGAATTTGAATGTTAATTTAGTGAATTAAATGCTTTATAGAAAAAATTGAATGTTAATTTGGTGTTAATTTGATGAATTGAATGTTTATTTTGTTTAATTTGATAAATTAAATTTTATTTGGATGAGATTACATGCTAATTTGGTGTTGATTTGGTGAAATTACATGTTAATTTGATGAAATTCAATATCAATTTGATAAATCTGACTGTTAAATTGATAATTTGAATGTCAATTTGATGAATTGAGGGTTAATTGAATGAATCAAATAAACTTTCAATTTCAAATTCAATTAAGCATGTAATTAACTAAATTAACATTCAAATTCAACTAGTTAACATTAAATTAATCAAATAAACTTTCAATTTCATTCAATTAACACTCAATTCATTAAATTAACATTCAAATTATCAATTTAACATTCAGATTTATCAAATTCACACTCAATTTCATCAAATTAATATGTAATTTCTTTCAAATAAAATTTAATTTATCAAATTGACACCAAATTAATATTTCATTTCATCCAGTTAAAATTTACTTAAATCAGCGTTAATTTGATAAATTAAATTTTAATTGGATGAAATTACATATTAATTTAGTGTTGAATGGTAGATGGAAGTTAATTTGATACATTAAATATAAGTCGGATGAAATTGAATGTTAGTTTAATAAAGTGAATTTTTATTGGATGTTAATTTAAAAAAAAAAAAAATTGGATGTTAATTGAATGAATGAAATGTTAATTGAATGATTTTGGATATAAATTGGATGAATTTAATATTAATTAAGTTGAATTTTATTGTTAATTTGATGATTTTAATGTTAATTATAAAAAAAATAATGTTAATTATAAATTACCACAATTGATCGCTACTTGATCCCACTTGATCGCTAGTTGGGATCCCATTTGATCCCACTTGATCGCTACTTGATCCCTCTTGATTGCTAAATTCAATTCGATCGCTATTCTTGATCGCTCTTGATCGCTCCAAAAAAGTGGTAATATTAACAAAAAAAGTGGTAATATTAACCAGAAAAGTTGTAATATTAACCAAAAAAGTGGTACTCTTAACCAAAACAGTGGTAATGTTAACCAAAAAAGTGGTACTTTTGACCAAAAAAGTGGTAATCTTAATTTAAACAGTGGTAATATTAACCAAAAAAATGGTACTCTTAACCAAAACAGTGGTAATGTTAACCGAAAAAGTGGTTATATTATCCAAAACAGTGGTACTCTTAACCAATATAGTGGTAATGTTAACCAAAAAATTGGTACTCTTAACCAAAAAAATGGTAATGTTAACCAAAAAAATGATATTCTTAATCAAAACAGTGGTAATGTTAACCAAAAAAGTGGTACTCTTAACAAAAAAGTTGTAATCTTAACATAAAATGTGGTAATGTTAACCCAAAAAAGTGTTAAGCTTAACTTAAACAGTGGTAATGTTAACCATAAAAGTGGTATTCTTAACCAAAACAGTGGTAATGTTAACCAAAAAAGTGGTATCTCAATCAAAGCAGTGGTAATATTAACCAAAAAAGTGGTACTCTTAACCAAAAAAATTGTAATGTTAACCAAAAAAGTGGTATCTTAATCAAAACAGTGGTAATATTAACCAAAAAAAATGGTACTCTTAACCAAAAAAGTTGTAATGTTAATCAAAAAAGTGATACTCTTAACCAAAACAGTGGTAATGTTAACAAAAAAAAAGTTGTAATGTTAACCAAAACAATGGTAATGTTAACCAACAAAAGTAGTACTCTTACTATAATCTTAATCTTTGTTTTAATAAATGATGATGATTTTATAATCTCTTGAAAGGTTCATAGGATAAAAACAATTCTGCAACTCCATGCTTTGATATTTCTCCTTCTTCTTCCTTGTCTGAGTTTTTTTTTTTTTTTTAATGATTTTTTTTTTTATGAAAAGACTAACGTTTAACCTTAGTTTTAATAAATGACGATGATTTTATAATCTCTTGAAGCGTTCACAGGGATAAAAACAATTCTGCAACTCCATCTTCTTCTTCTTCGACTGTGTTTTTTTTTTATGAAAGCGTAAGGCTCAATGGGTAGCTGGTAATAAGTGTTAGATTTGATCAACGGTGAAAGTTCTTCTTTATATATCAACAATTAATTTCACTTTTCGGTACTATACCGAAAAGTGGATATCGGTACTATAGTCGAACCCCACATATGGATATGGCATGTAGTCCATAAGTCACTCATACATTTGGCAAAAGCAACTTCCAACCCTCATAACTCAATGTTGCTCAAATTTCCAATCTTTGACTAAATACAAAACAAAGTGATAATGATACGTGAGAGGCCTAGTGCCAACTCGATGTTATATAAACATCAAGAATCAATTATCCATCTAGAATCAATTATTCAAATTTAGGAACAACCCGACAAGACTAATAGACGTTAAGTCCCATTATTGGCCCAATAAGCATGGGAGGAAAAATTCACCTAACGTTCTCTCTCTGAATGCATTGTGATCACTTATTGGGGTGGTTTTTGAACGCTCTCCTTTATCTCTACTCTTTTTTTTCAATAACTAAAAAAAAAAAAAGATGCATTGTGATCAAGACCCTCAATGCTGACGTCTATATAGAATCATGAACGAGAGCGACCAAAAATAACCCATCTACTACATATCCACAATTTTTTGAAATCTAATTCTCATTACCTTCTTCCTCCTCCTCCTAAACACCCAATCACCGAGCTCAAAATCGACCCAATGAAGGGATCAAGGAAGGACGAACAGAGCATTGCACATGAGTTAGCGGTTGAGGAGTTTTCAATTGGCCATTGCATTGCTGAAGGATACACAAAAGTGTAACTGATGGGTTTGACTGTTGATATGCTGGTTTAATGACAACTCCATCTCGCAACAAACTGATGGACAAAGCCAGCTGTACAAATGGACTTTCCACCCTCTTTTTCTCTTTTTTCTCTGCTATGCTCCCTCTCTCTCTCTCTCTCTCTCTCTCTCTCTCTCAACACCTACATCTCATCTAATCTCAAACCCGTGAATTGAGAAAGGAGGTTAGAGTTGTCAATTTGCACTTCCATAAAACAATTGAGTTATTTTACTTCCGTCCATAACTTGAGGAGGGTTTTTGCATAATTTTAGAAATGTATGGATATAAACTATTAATAATATAAAGCACATGAGAATAAAAAAAAGCCCAAAAAATAATTGCATACTATCTATGTGATGTATTTATTTATTTGTATCTGGTACTTTACGTAATTTTGTTTATTACTTATTTCTTTTGCTTTCAAACAAGGGAAATGAAGGTTTAAACAAAGGGAGTTAATTGCGAAATTTAGTCACGTGTTAATGGTAAAGCTACTTTATAATTTCTTATTTTAAACTTGTTTCCAAAATCGGGTGAAAAAAAAAACTTGTTTCCAAAATGAGTGTTATTAATAATGAGCAAAAGCAAGTAACTTAACCCATCTTTTCTTGGCACATAATTAAGTCCCTCAAATTGAAATTTTATACTCCTAATATTAAATACCTTTTAGAAAAAATTTCAATCACATCCTTTCAAGTTTATTATATCCGTAAGAATATCTCCTCTATTTTTAAAATTTTTACTAAAACTTTTGTCAAATTAAAAATGTTAACTAGAATGTAATTTTATCAAATTACCCATGATATATTTTAGAAAAAATTTCATCCACATCCCTTCTAGATAGACATATCTTCAAAGAAACCTTCTCTATTTTCTAAATTTTTTTACGAATTAAAATTCAGGTTGATTAAAATTTAAGTTGATTAAAAATTATATTTTTTTATGTATTAAAATTTGAGCCGATTAAAATTTTATTCGAGCTAATTAAAATTTATTTTTAATCAGTTAGAATCAAATTTTAATCAACTTATATTGAATTTTAATCGGTCCTAATTTTGATATATAAAAAAATATAAATTTTAATCGACTCAAATTTTAATACATAAAAAATAAAATTTAATCAACTTGAATCGAATTTTAATTAACACGAATTTTAATTCGTAAAAAAATTTAAATTTTAATTGATGTTAACAGTTCACGTAGAGCTCAAATTGGTTCGAATTTTAATATATAAAAATAAATTTTAATAGACTCGAATTTTAATATGTAAAAAAATAAAATTTTATCAGCTCGAATCGAATTTTAATCGGCTCCAATTTTCATATGTAAAAAAATAAATTTTAATCAGTTCAAATCGAATTTTAATTGGCCCAAATTTTAATCAGTCCCAATTTTAATATGTAGAAAAATAAATTTTAATTAACTCGAATTTTAATCGAAAAGATTGTTTAGGGTTATAAATGAGTAATTTTGGTAGTTTAGATGAATTATTTTTATTAGAAATAGTGGTTTAATAACAAGGGGGTGGCAATAATGTTTAAATATAAATTAGAAGGGGTGTCAATAATATTTTTAATAATAAGAGGAGTATTTTTGAAAATATAATAAATTAAAAAAGATATCACTGAAATTTTCCGTACTTTTTAAGTTTTTATCTTATTTCTTCATCGGTCTAATACGATATCAACCTCTGGAAAAATAGTATACTGTAGAAAAAAAGACGATGAGAGAAAAGAGAAAAGTCGGAGTCAATGACGGAGTTCTTGGTTGACTAGTCCCTTCCATACCAACCAGAACCACAACTTCCAAGCAAGAGGACCAAAACTATACCTACCACTACCAGGACGAAGTTCGTCGGTTTCCCTTAGATAATTAGATTCCCATAGCTGTCTGTCGCCCCGTCAACTCCCTCATCTAATCTACCCGCCTGCATAGATAACTCCATCCACCCACACCCAACTCCTCCCTCCCTCTCTCTCTCTCTCTCTCTCTCTCTAGCATATTATTGTGTTTGTTCTTCTTTGATTTGGAGAGAGATTGAGAGAGAAATGGTTTCGTATCTCCGTAAAAAATTCCAAATGGGTTCCATATCCGCTGCCGCCAATGAGGAGGATGGAGATGGGGCCAAAGAAGATAGCTTGGAAAACAGTGCACGTGATGAGATAGAGCGCAGCAAAGTGGGAATCATGAGAGCCCTTGCCGAAAGAGAAGATCCCTCTACCAAGGTCTGTCAGCTCGACCCAGCCTCACTACCTCTATAATAAACTCCCTTCGTTGCTTTCTTTCACTTTTTAAATGCTGATTGCTATTTGCTTTCTTGTTCTCCTTTTGCTGTTGTCTAATTAGATACATGACTTGACTGAGCTCCCTTTCGTTTAGTTAAACCATGTCTGTTTCACTGTTTCTCAGACAGATTATTCGATCAATTGCTACTCCTGTATGTTATTTATAAAGCCTAAGGTGGTCTCTGGGGCCTATGGTATGGTGTCCTGCAGACCATGCAGAATATATATATATATATATAAAGAATCAATCTTTATTGTGGGTGTGTATTCTGTGGATCTATCACATCTTATTGCAAAATCAAGTCCTAAGGAAAAACAAAGAAACAACTCACAATGATGATATGGGACCCAGACTTGTAAATGCGGCACACCTTCAAACTTAAAGTGCAAAGGCTTGTAGATTCTTCCACCACACATACTAATCCATACAATTCAAGTTATATCACAACCACTCATAACACCAAAATAGCTCATTCAATACACACCCAATTGGTTAACCTTTATAACTACCTGCTAAACACCAAGCCACTTGAGCAATGATGTCACCTCCAAATTAACAATTCCCTAAATGATCATTATTTACTACCGTAAGTGTCCTCCAAGAACTCAAAGATCATCATTCATCACCCTGGTTACAAACAGTAAAGAAAAAAACATATAGGAACTGAGCATTGGGTACTTACAGACAACAAGATTTTGAGGAAACTTGGGTTTTTGTGATTGTCTTCTTCATGTTCTCCTCCAATCGAGAATCAACTGAAGCCAAAAATAAAAAATAAAAATACAACATGGTTTGAATCTTGGTGGGTCTCACTATTCTTGGGCCATGGAAGGTAAATCTTCTTGTGCTCCTACAGAATTTAAATGGAATATGAGCCTACATATCTATTTTGAGTACAAAATCTGACATAAAACATTGCATGCAACTATAGCTCATAAAGACAAAGAAATTAATAAGATCACGAACCATTTAATCCGAAGGATCCAAAGTCACTGCCCACAATAAGTTAAACTCAAAAAAAAAAAAAAAAGGATGGATATATCACTATAAATTTGAGGACCAAAGAAACACATAAATGGTAACTTTTTTTTTTTAAATATCTTGGAATCTTAGAGTGGTTATTCATGAGAACAGGGGATTCGGGATGTTGTTGCACATGCTATTAGACAAGGATGGATAAAATAGAGAAAGTTTTCATGTGATAGGTGGAATGTTAGAAGTGGCATCAATTGATGATTATATGGCAAAATTTCCTGTGTGATGGCAAGGGAAAGTTCAAAGACAAAATGTGTTGACGCCATGAGAGGTGTCATAAATGCCTTGATTTTAATTCAAGATATGTATTTTTGAAAGCCTACCAGAAAAGTCATATAATGTAGTTGGTCCAACGTGTTTAAGATTTTAAAGCTTGTTAATTTGAATTAAGCGAATTCGCAACTCCCTGAAATTGGGTAAAAAGTGTAAATGTAGGTATGTCCTTTGAAAACAATAAAGGAAGCACATGCTTTTATTTACAAGAAGTTTTTATGCACATTTCTTTGGATTTTTTGGTTTCCTATTCCTCTGCTCAACGGTAAAGAATCTCCTTTGTGCTCATTTTACATTAAAGGATTTGTCGGCATTTTGTTACTCATCAGTAATCTGACAGGCTGATTGCAGTGTTGTAAACATGCTTATTTGTGCATTTATTTTCCTTTTTGGCTGGGATTTCAGGAAGTGGATGATTTGATGATTCGTAGATTTCTGCGAGCCCGTGATCTAGATATTGAAAAGGCTTCTGACCTATTTCTGAAGTATCTAAGTTGGAGGAGAGAATTTGTCCCGGCTGGATCCATATCTCCATCAGAAATTCCTAATGACCTCACTCATCACAAGGTGCATATGCAAGGAGTGGATAAGATGGGGCGCCCCATTGTAGTTTGCTTTGGTAGCCGGCATAAGCAGACGAGTCTGGAGGAGTTCAAGCGTATGTAGTTACTCTGAAACTGTACATGAGTGGTCTGAATTCTAATGCTATGTGCATATAAAGTTTGTGAATTCACCAAATACTTTTTTGTCCATTTTATTTTGGTTGGATACAATGTTAACTGCACTGTCTTGGTACTTTCTTGTTTTGTTTGGTTCACACAAATGCGTTCACACAGATGCCATACTAAGAACGTATTTTCTATACATATATATGTGGAAAATGATGCTATGCTGAGATAAATTCTCTCCCCCTGTTTTCATTGCAGGTTTTGTGACTTATACCCTTGACAAAATATGTGCAAGGTAATTCATTTTTGTTCGTGCATTTGATTGACTCATTTTATTTCTGGAAACGAATATTAAAAAAAAAATGGCTTTTTACTAAATCGATGCAAGTCGATAAAGCTGAATATGGTTGAGCAGGCAATCAATAGTTCAGAAATCTGCATACTGGAATTTAAAACTGGCATTTCCCTTCATTCTATTGGATTTTATGAGTAGCTAACCTCAAAAAATGGTTCTTGTGATCCACCCAAAATGGCATCGTGATTTCTCAGAATCCTTCACAAGCAAAATTAGCTTTATAACCATTAACCAAACAAAGCCTAGGAGTTATCTTCCCATTTTCTTTAATGGTATAGTGAAAAGAAGCTCATTTTTTATTCTTGGTATCTTGATATATTTCAGCCAATGACTTGAGTGAGCTTGATATTTTCTTGATGCTTTCAGAATGCCAAGTGGACAGGAAAAGTTCGTATGCATTGCAGACCTTGAAGGATGGGGATACTCTAATAGTGACATTCGTGGATACCTTGCAGCTCTATCAATTTTGCAGGTTTGCATTTTTACCATGTAGTTATTCATCAAAGAACACACCAAAGTAATGTACTGAATAAAGCAAAGCTTTGATAATCTCTATGTGCATGAACTCAGCACTGTGTTGGTAAAATTTTGGGTCTAGATGTGCACATATTAAACTCATTATACATATAACTTCCAGAAAAGCTTATGTTGGTAATATAATTATTTCAATGGCAGGATTGTTACCCGGAGAGGCTAGGCAAATTATTCATAGTCCATGTACCTTACATATTTATGACAGCATGGAAGGCTGTTTACCCATTTATTGACAGCAAAACCAAAAAAAAGGTATGTTGAAACTCAATGTCTTATTGACATTCACAGCCACAGGTGTTCTCATTAACCTGGATGTTGGAATGTCAAGAGCAATTTTTTTGTAGCAAAAGGTGATGGCTTGGCCCTTGGAAACACGATGGGGTTGATGCCAGGTGCCATATTTTGTTTTCAAAAAGTGAACATTGAAAAAAAATAATAGCAGCCTCACACCGAGAATGTCATAGTTTGAGAAACTTGGCTTGTATTTAAAGATATTGTTGCGGAAGATTGGTACCAAAGACTGCAAAGACCAATCACACATAATAAGCATACATGCACCGTCTTGAACTTATTGAGCATAATTATCAGCAGCTGCCTGCTCATTTTTGACGTTTACTAAATTTTTGCAGATAATTTTTGTGGAGGACAAAAAACTCAGATCAACTCTGCTGGCTGACATTGATGAGAGCCAACTTCCAGATGTATATGGAGGCAAACTACAATTAGTTCCTATTCAAGACTGCTGAGTAGCCAGACCAATACAGTCTAAAGCCTCTTTCTTGCTGCTTTTCTGCCAATAGTTTAGCAGATATCACACTTATATTAAGGCTGCACTGGTTCCATCATTTGTCTCCACCCTCGGCAGACCATTGACTGCTCACAGGGCATTTACCTTCCACATATCCATAGTATTTGTTTTTCTTTTGCACTTGTTTGCTCGTTATCTTTAACGGCTGCTACTAAAAATGACCAGTGTATCAGTATGAGCGTCTGTTGATGCCCCGACAATCCGATTCGGACCAGAAGAAAAGGATCGAGTAATGGCTGCTCCCCACACCCACGTCCAAAGATATTTCGCTTGTATATGCTTCGGCTTGAATCCCAGTATAAATAATGCCAATTGATTGCATTCCCCCTGCTTTGATCGAAAAAGGTTAACAAATATTTCTTCAATAATCATGTTGCAGCTATTTAATTCCAAATTCTAAGTGAAATTTTGATGCGTTACGGACAAAATCAAATCATGTAAGCAAATGAGTGCAATCCCCGAACAATTGCATGCTAGTCCTCTCTGTCTCTGTCTCTGTCTCTCACGCACACACACACACACACACGCACTCTGCAGTAATTAATAAAAATCAGCATATAAGAACAAGCTGTATACAGATCGGGCACCTCAACTTGGACAAAGAAAATGTCAGTTTTTGAAATAGTATATCCTAAAACTGGCGGCAAATGCAAAACCAAGACATAGAACGTAAATGAAAAGACCCAAAAGAGAGAGAACATGTTACAATAAGTAAAACTTTCTCAGGTCCGGAGTGAAGAACAAAACAGCAGATCCAGCACTTCCTCTGCTATAGCACTACCTCAATACATTCTCACCCAAGTAGTAATTTGTTCTCATCCAAAAAGATGTAAGGGGGCACCACCAGATTGTAGGGAGCCGGTCCTTTGCGGATTCTACCAGAGATGTCATAGTGGGAGCCATGGCAAGGACAAAACCAACCACCAAAATCACCAGCATTAGGTAAGGGAATGCACCCCAGATGGGTGCATACCCCAACCACCACAAGCCATTCGGGCTTCTTAACCCTGGCAGCATCCTCCTCTGGGTCACGTAGGGAGTGAATATCAACACTATTAGCCAGCTTGATGTCCTCCGCAGTTCGATGCCAGATGAAAACTGGCTTCCCACGCCACTTTACTGTAACAGTAGTACCAGGTTCAATGCTGGATAGGTCACACTCAAGTGAGGCAACGGCAAGAACATCTTTACTTGCAGACATGCTCAGAACAAACTTCAGTATCAGGAGACGGATCAAGGACGCATACACAAACCTGCCTCCAGTCAAGACAAAATATGCAAATGCGCGCTTGCTAGGGTCACCAGGTGGATAACGCTCATGATTGTGCTCGTCATATACAATTTTTGGGGTGGGATTCTTAACGGCTGCCACTGTAGCTGGGAGGCTTGACATTAATCCAATGTCGTGTGTTGGGGCAAGGGAACGAGAGGAAAATCCTGGAACAATTGACCAACCATAAGTAACAAATCACATGCTGTGTTAAATCTTTTCCAATGGCACTATATTACAATGTACATGTGGTGGCTGGTGATTAAAAATAGTGGGTTTGGCAAGCGCACACACACAGATTTGGTGGGTCTATACAGTGGTGACGGGGCAGGGGTGGGTCTTTAGTCTTTACTTGTCGACCCTTGTGGGTGATAATAAATAAGAAAGTCGTGTTAATGAAAATTAGGTCCAATTAAGGCTGGTAGGTTCAAGGAAGGTCACCGATGGATTTCAAACCACGGTGACAGTGGTTGGATATGTGTTGCTCTAAAATCTGTTGCGATCGAAAAAAATGCTTCAATCGACAGATAGTTCTCAAGCGAATACTTGTGAATGAGTTCTAATGTACACTTCCTCAGATGAATTCTTAAAGCGATAGACATACAGAATAATGAATCAATAAAAACAGACTCTTTTATTAATTCAATCGAATGTGTTTCAATTATAGAGTGACTGAATTAACGACCTTTGATTATAACACTAACTACTTTCTAAAAACTAACTCTAGCACTACTCCTAAATGTCGTGATTGTGGGTCTTGTAGTAGGTTTGAGTTGTTCCTCTAACTCCTTTTTTTCCTCTTTTTATTGCCACTTTTTTCAACGGTCTCTCTCTTATCGATGGTTAGTTGGCTTTGTAACTCCCAGACAGTTATTTAGTCTTTCAAACCAGTTTCTTCAGATCTTAACACGTGACAATCCTTTAATGATCTTTCATAAGTTTGCATTGTATGTCCAAACAATGCCCCCCTCATTTAATTGGGTTTGTTCCTTAATCAAGCCAAGTAAATGAACCATCATATCCGTTGTCCTTTCTCACTGTCTACTTAAGATGTCTTTCAATAGTTAATCTGTTCATTTCAAATAAGGAATTGAACAGTTGATAACCGCCAGAAAACTTTCAATGCACCTATTTAAAGGGTTCGGTCACTGTAGAAGTCCTTATCTATACTATTCTTCTTTGCCTTACTTTTGATATCCTTCCTTGGCTTGTTTTCAATTTAAACTTCTCCTTGATCTTGGATGGCATCCAAACACAAAGCAAGTTGTTCTACTCCTGCTAATTCCCCTCCAAGCATGCCTCCTGCTCTTCAGTTCTCTGCGAGCCTTAGCTATGCTGTTCGGGATTCAATCGACGATCGAATCCTTATCCCCTCTAAAGATCCTGGGGCCAATTTTGCTTTAGGTTCAGCTTTCAAATCCACCATGCTCCTGGTATTGTTTGAATGCTACCCTATTTCTCACGGAGAAGTCTTTAACACTCCATCACTCCCATCTCCAATAGAGGCACTGGGATCAAGGGCTCACTCCTTTGAAAACTTGGATCGACCCAGACCAACAATGGTCTGACTAGGTAACACGAATGGAGGCACATTTCTTTGACCAATGGAAAGAACAAAGGATCTATGAATAGATTAAGCTATTTACTTGTCCTTTTTTTATGAATCGCTAGCTTATAGGCGTAGCAATTTGTTTCTGGTCAAAATCTTGTAATGCCATGCTCCTTCCTCCTGGCATGATGTCTTCATCCATTCTTGATGTCGTGCACTTAACAGGGCTTCGATCGACTGGTATTTAGGTAACTGCAACCTTAAAACCAAATCGCATCTTGGTAGACATACCTACCAATTTTAGCTATTCTAACTATGTCTTTTTCTTCTGTAGCCCAAACTCTGGCCCCCTTCCTATGAAGAACCTGTTGCTTTCCTTCTACATTGGCTTTATCACTTTGTCATTTGTGTTCCTAACCTTCAAGTCACGACTGAATACTATAACATTGTCATTTTCCTCGCTGATGGTTACATTCTAGCCTTAACCCCTTTCATTTTATGATCTCTTTATAAAGGCCTTTTTGATATGTCTGAGAGAGGAATTAATGACCTTTGCGGAGGTCCTTTCTGGCTTTTCCAAGCATTACTATATGCCTATTTTCTTGAAACTTGGGCCGTCGAGTATCTTCCCTTTCTAAAATTCCATCCTCTCAATTATGCCCATTACTTCCTTCTGTTGGTAACTTCATCACCGCACAAAGACTTCAACTTCTAATTCAAAGCATTCCATGATCTGGAGTTTACCAGGTACCCTTCCCTTTTCTCGCCTTTCTCTAAATGCCTTTACTCCTTTCTTCGCATTAGACCATTTTTTGATGGCTCCGTTGATCCTTCTGATGAGCAAGTCACTTTCTTCCATAACTTCTGGGGAAACATTCTTCTTCCTCGTTACCTTCATGTAGGTGGTGGTATTGGTGGTGGTGTGTGTGATTCAAAGTATAGTCGCTGCAACTTTGACTCTTACTCCCCTAACCAGATTGCCAGACAACTTGGCTTTAACCAAAATATCCATATGCCTTTCATGCATCCTCTTATTGATGAAAATGCTAAAAGTAGGGCTGAACTGAGGGACCCTAACACTGTTCATCTTATTTCTTCAGCCTACAATAAGGTTTTAACGACTTTTCGCTTTGAGCGCTTATATGGGGAACCATCTGTATCCTCCCTTTTCGCGAATTGGTGGCAACACACTTCTACCTTGATATTCAATGACCACTTAGATGGTTATATATCCAAGTTAAGCTTCACCAACTGAAAATCCAACGATCTGTCTTTCCTGCCTACTCTCTTACTAGATTAACTCAAAGCAATAGCTTCTACGCTGTTCCCCTATGGTTTCTCTTTTACAACTGAAGGTCTCCTTGTGAACGATCCTTTAACTGATCTTACCACTGGGGAAAGTCCATCCCAAAAGAAAAGGCATCAATCGAAAGAGCCAGGGAGCTCCTCTTCCATGACACCCCCACATATAACTGGTGAGGCGATGGCATCTGAGACTGATTCAACCTCATCCCCAACTCTCCAAGAGACGATTGACACCATAGTTCTTACCACTATTGAACCTTCTTCTGATGTAAAGACTTCTTCCGACCCATCTTAAAAGGAAACAAAGCTCAAAAAGGACATCAACAAAATCTTTTTGGTAGACTATTTTATTTGCTTGACTGTTTATTGTAATTTTGTCTATATTCTATAGAATGGCCAAACATTGTGGCCTTTTACTTTGTAAGCAGCTTCTCAGGAATATACATTTTTCAATTCCCTTTTATTTCTATAATAATTCTACTTCTCAATAATTAATGTTATAAGAATCCCACATGGTTGGATAATACCTTTTTAAATATCTTCCATTAATAAGTTTCCTATGCCATTCTCCCCCTAAGGACTGTAAGTGGTAGGCTCCACCTCTTAATATTTTTCCTACTTTGAAAGGTCCCTCCCAAGTAGGAGACCACTTGCCATATTCCTTCTCTTTACTTTCCAGAGGCAAGATGGCTTTCCACGCTAATCTCCTTCTGAAAAAATTTTGGACTTAACTTTTTTTTTATTATAAGTCCTTTCTATCTTCTTTTTCTTTATCTGGATGTGGTTTAATGCTTCCAGCCGACTCGTTTCCATGTCCTCCAATTCAAGGAACATGGCTTGAGCATATGTTTCTGTCGACATACCCTAGTGTTCTAACATCCTTATTAATTTTATTATTATCTACATAAGTATCATAGCGTCATGCTCATACACCAATTCGAATGGTGTTGTTCCTGTGCTAGATTTCTTCGAAGTTCTATATGCCCACAACGCATTTGGTAATAATTCATGCCATTGCCTTAGGTTATCTTCTATAGTTTTCTCTAGAATTGACTTTAATGTTTTGTTAGTCGATTCTACTTACCCATTGGCATGAGCATAATAAGGTGATGAATTCAACATTTGTATCCCATGTTTAGACGCAAATTTTGTTATTTTCACCCCTGTGAACATAGTACTTTGATCGACAGTAATCATTTGAGGCAACCCAAACCTACAAACAATGTATTCCTTGATAAAGCCAATTACTTTCTACTAATCCACTGACCTCATAGGTACTGCCTCAGCCCTTTTTGTAAAATAATCAGTAGCCACTAATATATAAGAATGTTGTTTTGATGAGCCAGGATGAATTTGACCAATCAAATCCATTGCCAAACCTCTGAATGGCCTTGACTTTACTATCAAATGTAATTTAATAGAAGGGACCCTATGAATTGGTCCATGTTTCTGATAAGCCTGACATCCTTTCATATAAATGGTGCAATCTTTTCTCAAAGTTGGCCAACATTGTCCATACCTATGAATTAATCATCTCATCTTTTCACTTGATTGATGAGAACCACAAATCCTTTTATGAACTTCTGCCATAATTTTCATAGCATCTAGTTTGTTGACACACAATAGAATTAGTCCTCCTGGTGTTCTTCTAAAAAATTGTTCTTCTAAAAGTAAATAATTTATAGCTCGAGTTTTAGTAATCCTCTTTGCTTTCTGAGATGGATCTTGCATATACTTGAAAATAGGAAACCTCCAATCTGTTTCTTCCATCTCGATAGCCAGGATATCAACTGGCCATGCCATTACTGTTGGGAAATACCTTCTCTGAATTTTAATAATCCTTTTATTCATCCCTTCTGGAATTCTCTATCTAGAAGCTACTTGGGCCATCTCATTGGCCTTTCCATTATGAAGTCTCATAACATATTCAAACTAGACATTCTTAAATGCCTGTATGAGAGATTGCACTCTTATAATGTATTTTTCCAGTGCAGGGTGATTACACTTACACCAACTTTGCACTTGCCTAATCACCAATTGTGAATCTCCTATAACCAAAAAATTCTTGATCTTCATGTCTAGGGCTATTTCTAGGCCTATAATTAAAGCCTCATATTCAGTTTGGTGATTTGACAGAACCCATGTCTCATCAGAGAGCATACCCTTATCTTCTTCCATTTTCTTTGTCCCTTTGGCTGATGAACTTGCAGATGCTTTCTTCATGTCTCCTTCAGAAAGATCTAGTATCTGTTTGAACTCAACAATCTTTTGGTCTAACATATTTTGCGTGATCTGGACGTCCTTGATTTCCTTTTTTGGTTCCCTTGTCCAAATGGGATTTTTGTTCCCCATCAATGGACTATGACTTGAGTAAGCCTCTAAAGGAGTGGGATTTTGTCTGCTCATACAGGTGTCAAACTTCCTCTGGTCTCTCCTTTTTTTGAGTCTTGTTTAGTGTTTGGTACCATACCCTAGATGCAAATTTTGGGTGCTAAATTTGGTGTCATTTATCATCATAGACTTCAGGGAGATTCACTGTTCTTGATCCACCCTTTGAGATAATCTCAAATCTCCCTTTTTTCTTCTAGAACTGCTGCTCTTGGCGTTCTTGCCTCTTGATCTTTTGTCAAACAGTCTCTTTGGCCATCGATGGGTCAACAGAATGATCCATCCATTATGTTTTTTCTTTTCTTGCTTGGTCCTTGTACCTGATTCCTCTTGCATTCATCCTGATTTCTAGGAAATAGTGGGGGTCAGTCTGAAGTTTTTCTTTGATTGGGAATATTCTTGTCTGCACCATCAAAGATTTTTTCATAGACATTGTAAATCTGAATATCCCATTCACCTCTGGTGCTAAACTATAAGTCCCTTATTAGTGAATTCCTTTACTATATCATCCAATGAGATTGCATCTAGTTTGACTATTTCCTTAGCACATTTGAAGTACATCACCAATGGCTCTTCCTCTTTGGGGCCAAGTTTGCTATGCACTAGGACTCTCATCTTGAGAACAATTCTCTCTCTGCAACCACAGAACTGGCAGATTCCATGTTTTCCTGCATGTTAACAGAAACCACATTAATGTTTACTTACTTGGGAAAAGGATCCTTGTCGATTTTCATGGTTTCTTCATTTTTTGTGGCATACTTGAGCATTCTCTTTTGTATTAAGTCTTGCACTCGATTCCTAAAGATGAAGCAATTCTTAATTGAATGCCTAAATGAATTATGTCATTTGTAATACTCTTTTTCTTTCCTGTCTTTCTTCAGTGGGAGCATAACTGTTCGAAAGTGGCACCCTGATTTTAGGTCTTCCTTGGCAACGGTCACTCAAACTACGGTTTGCTATGATGCTCCTAAGATAAAATTGCGAACTTTTGGTTGATCATCTCATCAAAGAGAAGTTCTACTTCAGGCAAGTAAACATATGACATTCGTTTCTAGCCTTTTTAAACCTGTTGATGTACTATTTTGTAGATTCATTTGATTTGTGTCTTAATCTAGACAAATCTGCATCGAGACTTCTAGTTTGTTTCTGAAAAATTGAGCATGAAACTACACCTCCATCTCTTGCCATGTTTGAATTGAATTAGCAAGCAAGTTAATGAACCAAGCGAAAGTAGTTTTCGTAAGTGATTGTAGGAACAATTTCATTTTTAAATTCTCATTGTGTCCAACCTCTCTACACTAGAAAGTGAATTTTCCTACGTGTTCTATTGTGGATTGACTTCTTTCACCAGAGAAGAGCTAGAATTTTGAGATTTTATAACCCCTTGGGAACTCTTCATAATCAACCCATGGAGGGTATAGTTTTTTGAACACAGGCCTCTTAGTCTTCCTTAGACCTATGTTACTCGGACTCGCCTCTTTTGTGGGAGTACCCGTGTCGATACGATCCGACACGGGTGCGAGTGCTGGATTTGTGTCCGGTATGGTAACTTTATTCTGGACACGGCTGGGTTTCAAGATGAAAAAGTGAAAAAGTGAAGAACAGAAGAACAATGAAGATTGAAATTAAAGATATGCAGAAATCTACCAATGATGGAAACAAATGGGAGAAATCAACTCAAGAATCAAAAAATACCTAAGTTGTTGGCCTATTTCCCGGTGATGTTCTGGCGAAGGTCTCCGGCGAGCACCGAGCAGATGTAACCAAGTCAAACCCAAAAGATGAAATCCAGTCACAATGCTCCTGCTATGATGTTCTTCTTTCTTTTACACTGCTTCGAAGTCGTGGGTTAGCCGTTTAGATGCAGATTTTGCAAAATCACATGTGAAGAAGGTAGTAGCCTCTTCGACTCCAGCCTCTGGTGGTTGTTCTCGTTCGGTCTTCTTGTTGATTGGGATGTTTCTAAGGATGATTGGTTTCTAAGGATAATGGATCATATAATAATCCTTCTCTCTGTAATAGTACAATCCAGAACACTTTTGATGGAAGGCTGAAAGCTCACGTTTCTCTATTCTTGTGTTTTTACTTTTCAGTCCTTCCTCTTTGGACTTCCTCTTATATTTTTCAGCTTTTATCTATATTTAGTTCATAATATTTTGACCAAAACCCCTCTTTTCATGTTTGTTGTTAGACTCGGCACAAATTTCAATTACGGTCATGTTGAGCAAATCAAACACGATTTTTAAGTATACAACTGCACTCAATTACCTCCCAAAAAATTGCACTTCACTAAAAAATACTTTAATTACCATCTAATCCAGCTGCTAACTTTAATGAAGTTTGAATAATAGAATTTAAAAAAAAATTAACAGATCCTACGGAGTATTGGCTAAGCAAATTACGTTAATTACTTTTCGGAAGTTGTTGGGCTTGGGAAGAGTAACTCTAGCCAGTAGTTAATAGCTGTTGGGAAGAGTAGTTGGTTAATGTCTGTTGGAAGTGTGATAGCATGAGGGGCCCAATAATATTGTCTTGTAAATTGAGAGATTTTTACTGCAACGAAGAGTCACCTAAATCATGCATATACATCTACTGATCTACACATGTATATACATGCATTATAGCTGGCGGACCCCACTAAATATAGCTGGCAGACACCGCCATTGATCTACAGAAAGAAAAAAAAAAATTGAATAAGTAAAAAGGGTTCCATTTCATTGGTGATTGGGCATTTGAGCTTTGCATTTTGTTGCCTTGATAAAAGTCCGTTTGGGCAAAGTGACTTTCAAATTCAACTAGTTAACTTTTAAATTCAACTAGTTAAGATCAAATTCATCAAATTAACCTTCAATTTCATCAAATTAACACTCAATTCATCAAATTAACACCAAATTAACATTTAATTCATCCAATTTATATTCGAATTCATCCAATTAACACTCAATTCAATAAATTAACATCCAAAATCATCCAATAAAAATTTAATTTATCAAATCAATACCAAAGTAAAATGTAATTTCATACAATAAACATTTAATTCATCAAATTAACATTCATTTTAACCAATTAAAATTTAATTTCATCTAATAAACATTTAATTCATCAAATTAACATTCAAATTAATATTTAATTCATCACATCAACACCAAATTAATATTCAATTTCATCTAATAATCATTCAATTCATCAAATTATTTAACATTAAATTAATCAAATTAAAATTCAATTCATCAAATTAATACCAAATTAACATTTAATTCATCCAATTTATATTCGAATTCATCCAATTAACACTCAATTCAATAAATTAACATCCAAAATCATCCAATAAAGATTTAATTTATCAAATCAATAGCAAAGTAAAATATAATTTCATACAATAAACATTTAATTCATCAAATCAACATCAAATTAACATTCATTTTAAGCAATTAAAATTTAATTTTATCTAATAAAAATTCAATTCATCAAATTAACATTCAAATTAATATTTAATTCATCACATCAACACCAAATTAATATTCAATTTCATCTAATAATCATTCAATTCATCAAATTAACCTTCAATTTTATCCAATTAACACTCAATTCATCAAATTAACACCAAATTAACATTTAATTCATCCAGTTTATATTCAAATTCATCCAATTAACACTCAATTCAATAAATTAACATCCAAAATCATCCAATAAAGATTTAATTTATCAAATCAATACCAAAGTAAAATGTAATTTCATACAATAAACATTTAATTCATCAAATCAACATCAAATTAACATTCATTGTAACCAATTAAAATTCAATTTCATCTAATAAACATTTAATTCATCAAATTAACATTCAAATTAATATTTAATTCATCACATCAACACCAAATTAATATTCAATTTCATCTAATAATCATTCAATTCATCAAATTATTTAACATTAAATTAATCAAATTAAAATTCAATTCATCAAATTAACATTTAATTCATCCAATTAATATTCAATTCATCAAATTAACATTCAATTCATCCTATTTATATTCAAATTCATCAAATTAACACTCAATCATCAAATTAACATTCAAATCCCATAAAGATTCAATTTATCCAATCAATACTAAAGTAAAATGTAATTTCAAACAATAAACATTTAATTCATCAAATCAACATTAAATTAACATTCATTTTAACCAATTAAAATTCAATTTCATCTAATAAACATTCAATTCATCAAATTAACATTCAATTTTATCAAATTAACATTCAATTTATCAAATTAACATACTATTTTATCAAATTAATATTCAATTCATCAAATTAACATTCAATTCATACCATTTATATACAAATTCATCCAATTAACATTCAATTGATCAAATTAACATAAAAAATCATCCAATAATGATTTAATTTATCAAATCAACATCAAAGTAACATGCAATTTCATCTAATAAACATTTAAGTATTCAAATCAACACCAAACTAACATTCAATTCAACAAATTAACATTCTATTTTTTCTAATAAACATTCAATTCATCAAATTAACATTGAAATTCAACTATTTAACCTTAAATTCATCAAATTAACATAAAATTTTATCCAATTAATATTCAATTCATCAAATTATCTCCAAATTAACCATTCAATTCATCAAATTAACATTGAAATTAAACTAGTTAACATTAAATTCACCAACTTAACATTTAATTCCATCCAATTAATATTTAATAAAATTAACACCAAATTAACATTCAATTCATCCAATTTATATTCAAATTCATAAAGTTAACATTTGATTCATCAAATTAACATCCAAAATCATCCAATAAAAAATTAATTTATTAAATTAACACTAAAGTAACATGGAATTTCATCCCATAAACATTTAATTCATCAAATCAACACCAAGTTAATGTTTAATTCAATAAATCAATATTCAAGAGGCCTATATATTCGAAAAAAAAAAAAAAGAGAAACAAAAAATTGGAATACTAAAGACTCCTAGTCGACCAAGCCTTTGCTAGAGGCCTATATATTCGCATTGATGAGACCAATCATCCCAATCATCTCAATCTTCTTCCTTACAGTCACACTTCTTTTTAAACTCTCTACAAATGTCTTCATCCCAGTCATCCCAATCTTCTTCTAGAGGAACATAAAATGTCAATCGTCCAATGACGCCTTTAGGAGCTACATTTGATGATAAGCCTATGTGGAATCATGTAAAGGTTCTCAATGTGGCTGAGGGTGGAGGTGGAAATCGGACCTGGGTGTGCAATTACTGCAACAAGAGAGTTGTTGGGTCATACACAAAGGTCAAAGGCCACCTGATGAAGCTTCCTCACCACAATGTTGAAAGTTGTCCTGCCATAAGTGATGATGTATTGAAAGCCATAAAGAAGGAGCATGAAGAAGCTGAAACTAAAAAGTATCAACAAGCTGTGAATGCAAGGAAAATGGCAGATTATGTCACCATATCAGATGCTATTGACCTTCTCCAACAAAAAAAAACGCAAGGTAATGGCCCCTCAAGGTCCTTTACCTTCGGCATTCAATGTTGCGGATAGAGATGTTGCTGACAAAGAAGCTGCTCGGATGTTCTACGCCAGTGGTTAGCCATTTAATTTTGCAAGGTCTCCCTATTTTCGAAAGTACTCACTAACCCTTGGAAATTCGAGGTATGGGGTCATGTTCATCCTTCCTATTGCCATTTAATTTTTGCACATCCTAGTGATCCCACCTATTTTTGAAATACATACTAATCCTTGGAAATTGCAGGTTGGCTGGTTATGTTCCTCCTACATTCAATAGGCTGCGAACAACTTTGATATACCAGGAAAAAGAATATGTCAACAGGTTGTTGCAACCAATCAAAGATATGTGAAGTAAAAGAGGTGTTTCAGTGGTATCTGATGGGTGGTCTGATAGGCATCGGAGGCCTCTGATCAACATAATGGCAGCATCTGCAGGAGGATCCATGTTCATAAAAGCCATTGATGCTAGTGGAAATACCAAAGGTGCAGAGTACATTGCAAACTTGTTCATGCAAGTGATCAAGGAATTAGGAGAAGAGAATGTGGTCCAGATTGTAACTGATAATGCATCGAACTACAAGGCTGCGGGGTTGAGCATTGAAACCAAATACCCACATATTTTTTGGACTCCATGTGTTGTCCACAGTCTCAACTTGGCGTTGAAAAACATCTGCGACCCAGCGAAAAAATCACCTCAGCATGCCCAATGTAAGTGGATTTCAGATTTGGTTAAGCAAGTGCAAGATATTCGTAATTTTATTCTCAACCATGGCACAACAAATTTCCTCTTCACCAAGTACTCTAAACTGAAATTTCTAACTGTGGCTGAAACTAGATTTGCATCTAGCTTTATCATGGCTAAACGATTAAGGGAAGTTAAAAAATCTCTTGAAAAAATGGTCATGGATCCAAACTGGAAAACATATAGGGCAGATGGAAACACAGTTGCTGAAAATAAAACTCGTGATGTGAAAAAATACATTGTTGATGACACTTTTTGGGATGATTTAGATTATCTTCTAAATTTTACTGAACCTATCATTGACATGTTGAGGATAGCTGACACAGACACCCCAGTTTTGCATCTAGTATATGATATGTGGGATACTATGATTGAAAATGTTGAAAGGAGGATTTTTGAACATGAAGGAAAAGACATGATTATTGGTCAATCGGACTTTTTTGATGTTGTTCACCAAGTTTTGGAGGGGAGATGGAACAAAAGTAATACTCATTTGCATTGTATGGCGCATTCATTGGTCCCGAAGTACTATTGTAATGCTTGGCTGAATAGTGGAGGTAATGGAGTGGCACGGGTAGTACCACATGAAGATCAGGAAGTCTCCCTAAATAGAGGGAAATGTTTTAAAAGGCTCTTTCCTAATCAAGCTAATTTGCGAAAGGTGTATGCTGAATATGAAGCATTTTCTAGTGGGTTTGACTATTTCGGTCAAGCTCATGTTGTCAATGCAAGAATGTTTGAGGAACCTATTTCTTGGTGGGCCAATCACGGGGCTTCATCACCCTTGCTACAAGCCTTGGCCTTTAGATTGCTTTCACGGCCAACATCTTCCTCTTGCTGTGAGAGGAATTGGAACACCTATTATGTGATTCAAAGTGTGAAAAGAAATCGACTAGCAACAAGCTGTGTTGAAGACTTGGTGTTTGTGCATTGCAATCTTCGCCTACTCTCAAGGAAGAGCAAGGAGTACAAAGATGAACCTTCAAAATATTGGGACATAAGTAAGTTTACTTTTTATTTTAACAATCCAAGTATTTGTACTGTATACTACATTTCGATAATATATATATATTTTTTTGATAATTTTTAGGTGGAGATGAGTTTGACATTGAAGGCAAAGAAGTGGGAGAGCATGCACAACTTTCTCTTGATGAACTTGAGTTGGAGATGATGGCTTTTGAGGATGGTGATGAGGGTGAAGGCACATGGTGGACAACCAGATGAAGATGAAAATTAAAAGTCTTTTTGCAAGTTGCAACTAGACTCAGTATTAAGTATTAAGTATGATGGAATAAGGAGTACTACCTTTTTAAGTAAGCAAGACTGAGGAGTACTACTTTATGTTGTTTTGGGTTATGTAATCTGGGAACAATTTTTGAAATTTCTTGGTCCTTTTGGTCTATTTAAGACCCAGATCAATTGCTATTATGGGGCCACCAGATTTTAGTATCAAGCTTATTAATATATTATGACATCTATTCATTTTGTTGTTTCTTGAAAGCAATTTTTTAACTCTAAACATTGCATAAATCATTTCTTACAAAATAAAATTAGACCGTATCCCCGTACCCGTATCCAAATCTGGATCCATATCCTCGTATCCACTATTTTTTGACTTGAGATGTCAGACACCTAAATTCACACCCGCACCCAATACCCGCACCCGCGTCCGAGTAACATAGCCTTAGACTAGGGCCATATAGGTCTTGAATCATCTCTGCCAATTGGTTTCTATTGAAAATCACATTCTGGTGGCCATTGATATGTTCCCCTTGATCAAAGGATTGGCCCCCTGTTCTTGGGTTGAATTCATTTATGGGTTCTACCAGAGGCATGACAAACCTCTCACGACTTCTCTTAGGATTTTCAAGGACCATCCTTTGTCTATTTCTTCCTCTAGGATTTCTTCATGGGAACAAGTTTGGAAAGAATTCCACAGGTTCTCCATCAAATACCATGTTAAAGTGATTTTGGTGTGGCTGACATGGTCTTTCATCAATAACCATTGGTGGTGATCTTTGATTTTCTACAGGGAATACCATAGTACCGACATTTCCTTCATCCACCACTTGACATTAACCAACTCTTGCCTAGTGTCAGAATTATAGTTATTTAATACCTGTTTCAAGTTCTACACAAACTCCTGCATTTACACACTTTCTTGGCCATTGGACTAGCCATTCGCTGAGTATGCAGACTCCACAGGATGGTACTCAAACTTGCTTCATGATTGCCATCAACTAGCGTCATTTTCATAATTTTGTTAGTCTCAAACGCGATCTCGTCTTGTTTCTTGCTTGCACCATCTTCCTTGATCCAAGTTAGTAATGATGTCCCATCGGGCGTGACAAAATATCGTTACTCCAAAATCTGTTGCGATCAACATAAATGCTTCAATCGACAGACAATTCTGAGACGATTGCTTATGAATGAGTTCTAATGCCTTGTTTTAGGACTTCTTGGATGAATGCTTAAAGCGATAAGCACATAGAATAATGAATCAATAAAAGCTGATTCTTTTATTAATTCAATCGAATGGGTTTTAGTTACAGAGTGACTGATTTAACAACCTTTAATTACAACACTAACTACTTCTTAGAAACTAACTCTAGCATTATTCCTAAATGCCCTGATCGTGGGTCTTGTGGGGGCTTGGATTGTTCCTCTAACTCTATCTTTCCCTCTTTGTATAGCCACTTCTTTCGACGGTTTCTCATTTATTGACGGTTAGTTGGCTTTTTAACTCCCAAACATATATTTCCTTTTTTTAAACCAAAGTTGTGGCTAGTCGCTTCTCACATTTCTTCAGATCTTAACACGTAATAATTCTTTAATAATTTTAGATTTGCCAACAACACATGCACCGAATGCTTTCATAATTTTACACTGTATGTCCTAACAATTTGATAACTGAATATGGTGCTTATTGATAATTTAGATCAAAGAAAAAATAAAGAAACTAGAAGAAATAAATATTATTGAGGCATAACTAGCCAGAACAAACTTAAAGAAAAACTACATATAAGAGGTATTTATATAGTAGGGCAAAAGGAAAACAAACAGACTAAGCTAGGGCAACATAAAAGAAAACAAATGACTAAGCTACCCCTAAGTCTAAATATGCTAACTACTCTAACACCTTCCCTCAAACTCATGATGTGATAGCAGAAAACATCAAGAGTTTGTCAAGAAGAAAACGAAAGTGAGTGATAGGATGCGACTTTGTGAAGAAATCTACTAGTTGCATAGTAATCAAAAGAAAGAGGAGATAGATAAATCAACAGTAGAGGCAACAACTTCTGGAACATGGAGCTCCTCCAACACATACAGTCCTCCCTTTCTACGGCCTGTCCCAATCAGCTTGTTGAACTGTGGATCCTAAAGGACTTGAGGTAAATGAACCTACTAAAGGAGATACTGTAAGGGCACCAGGCTGATGGAGAGAGATTAACTTCTGCAACTGATCAACAAGCATAATTAGGCTAGGGGCCTGTGAGGATGACTCATCCACTGGTGTTGCAACTGCTGCTGAATGACGATCTTGAGACTGAAATGACTGATTTGTTGTCCCCCTAGCATTTTTGTTCACCAATTTAGGGCATTGAGCCTTCCAGTGGTCCTTCTCATGACAGAAGCTACACTCATCTGAAGCTACACGACCCTAATATTTATTTTGTGAATGAGAAGTCACCGTGGGAGGCACAGCCAATACAGTGTGAGTAGGCAATGGAATAAGACCTTTCCCAGAAAGAGTCTTAAGACGAACTTCTTCAGCCAGAAGCTCATTCACTACTACATCAACTGAGGAAAGTAGATTACGATGGAGAATAGAACCACGAAGTCCCTCAAAGTCATCCATGAGGGCCATCAAAAATTGCACCAACCGCTGCTCCTCTCTAAAAGTGCGATATATCGTATGAGTACTCAGTTTAGCAGGTTCAGCAAGGGCTAACTGATCCCAATATCCAGTCATAACTGAGTAGAACTCCTGGATGTTCTTATCACCCTGACGTGCAACTCGAATTTCATGCTCTAGCTGATACCTCTTTGCAAAATTGGACTGAACAAATAAGGTAGCTAAATAATCCCAAGTCTCCTTGGTTGTATTAAACTTAGTCAAATGAACACCAATGGTTTGAAAAACTGAGTTGTTAATCCAATTGATGATTTTAGCGTTGTTGATTTCTCAAGTATTCTTTAAGTCAACATATTTCTCGACCTTAGGATCAGTTGGAGCTGACGAATCACCACTAACATAACTCCACATTTTCTTACCCAACAAGAAATTTTTCATAACATAAACCCAATATACATAGTTCTCACCTTTTAATCTGACACTGATAGCTTGAAGAGAATCAGAATTTTCACTGGCCATAATACCCAAATCAAGCAATCCAAATCAAATATTAAAGTAAACAAACAGCCCAATAACCAAGCAAAATCTACCAACTCAACTACCAACACCCAAATAGCAAATAAGGCCCCAAAAGTCCAAAAGTCAAAATCCAAGCATAGTAGAAGAAAAATAGTCAAAGCAACAGCAGCCTAAAGCAGTAATAGCCCAAATTAACTGAAGAATAGCCAAACCAGAACTAGCCCCAAACCAGCAGTAGTCAAAATCAACAAACCCCAGTAATTAGGATTTCTTACCTTGCAACGAGAAGCACCAGCAACAACTAGTTCAGCGAGGAAGACCCAACAACGAGAAGCACCAGCAGAAGAGAAGATTCAGCAAACCTAGCAACCAGAATCAGTGCAACGACTGGTTTAGCGAGGAAGACCCAACAACGAGAAGCACTAGCAGAAGAGAAGAAGCAGCCAATGCCAAACAATCCAAAGTTCGCCACAAATTAATACAACAACTTTACAAATCAAATATCCATAACAAATTGAGGTTTCTTACACAACAATACAGCAAAAATGGCACTAAAAATCGAAATTCGACATTGTTCACAACATGAACAGTAACTTCGGTACTGTTCACAGCGTGTGAACAATATTTTCGGCACTGTTCACAGCCCTTAGAACCACAGAAAGTCAGCAACCCACCAATCACTAGCCCTCAAATCACACAACCCAGCACCAAGAACCTTTAATCGCACTACTTAGGCTTGATATGAAGTAAAGAAGTCGAAGAAAATAGCAAAAAAAATAAATCGCCATAGATGATGTCAACCCTAATCCAAGAATATATTTTTTCTCCAACTAAATTACTGTGATGCTACAATATATTTTGGATCGAAACTATGCTCTGATACCATGATAATTTAGATCAAAGAAAAAAGAAAGAAACTAGAAACAAGAAATATTATTGAGGCATAACTAGCCAGAACAAACTTAAAAGAAAACTAATATAAGAGATCTTTATATAGTAGGGCAAAAGGAAAACAAACAGACTAAGCTAGTGCAACATAAAAAAAAAAACAAATGATTAAGTTACCCCTAAGTCTAAATATGCTAACTACTCTAACACTTATAAGCGGGTGGGGTGTGTGTGTGTGTCTAAGTTGCATGTGAGGCATACCACCTCAATTTCAATTAAATATTGCCACAAAAAAGTTTGATAAATAGCACTCATAAGAAAAAGCTTGCCAGGAGCATGTAACTTCCTTTATATATAAAAAAGGCAGTTCCATGTATAAGGCTCTCGCCAGTCGCCAATGCGAGGTTCGGATAGCTAATATAAAGTTAACCATATCAATGTGGACAGAGTCGACATTGCAGATAGCACCTCTCAGTTGCAAAGTACAAAAAGATAGCGTCAGCATGTAATACTTCAACAATGCTCCACGCATGTATTCGAATGCGCTCATGGCATGGCTTCTGAAGTTGGTACATTACTTATTATTTTTCAGCCAAACTATTCATCACAGTGACTAATTTGTGAGGCTGTCTTCAGAGACCCAGTCGAAGATAACTTGTAACATCAAATTATTTTCATGGATTATACTGCCCAGGGAAGCATGTGATAATAGTGGTTGCAACAAGCGAGTGTTTATCACAATTAAATAGGAGTAAATTAACGCAATTATACTCTACAAGTTCCATTTTAATTCAGAAAGCAACCCTATTAAATTAAATAAGAGGAGCAATATACTTGACTCGATGTCATAATTCACATACTAATTTGTCAGTCAGGTTGATGAAACAAACAGCAAATGTATATGTTGGATTTCAGACGAAAACATAAAGCAAAAAAAATAAAAATAAAGGCACAAATTATTTACATAGCAGCAACATCTTCAACAGAACAAACGGTGATAAAAAGCACCATAAAACAAATCAGAGGTTAAAAGTGCAACATAATTTGTATAAAAGTGAAGGGTGGGTCTGACAACCTCTGATTTGATCGGAAGATACGGGTTTGATAGAATATGTGTTGGATGGGTCGTTGGTAATAATACGGTCATCGGAAGACAAACCAGCGCCGGTGGTTGGATTACTGAAGATGATGGCAGACGAGGTCTGAGTGGACCGCCATGACAGAGGGGAGAGCCTCCTCCCTGCAATTCTTAACATCTTCTCTCTCCTTCTTTCTTCTCTTTGCTTTGATGCGGCAAAGGGTTTCTGAACCGGGTTTCAATTTCTGAGAGAGAGAGAGAGGAGGTGGGGAGAATCCGAATATTTGCACTGTAAACACAAATGTCTCACAGCTCACGACGGGGATGACAGATAAACAAGAGACGACCGTTAGGGGATCTTTTACGAGTAAATGTTACAATACACGTGGTAACTAACAGTAACACCACCTGGTGTAAGAAGACTCATGTAACATTCAGTACTGGAGCTGGCGGTCTCACTCTCACCGATGCATGCACGCACTTCCCACTCCTAATGAAATTTTCTAGAGAAAACTAGGTAAGTAAATGACTAAATGGCCCTCCAACTATACCACTTATTTTAATACAAGTGACCCTCAATTTTGTAATGTAATTCAATGTGAATTTTCCTTACAGTTATGTTAGAATTGATAGCAGAACCAAGGGCACAAACAAAAAATCATGACTTATTCTTTGTTTGAGTTAGTTTATCTCTACATCCAAACACCAATCTTTTTCTTCACATTTCTTTCTCCACATTTTCTCTCTCTAAACACCATTGCAATACTCTCGTTGACTAACATCGTTATTGTTCACGGCTCCCACTCCTATTTTAACTTACATTTTTATGAGACATTTAGGCTTCTTGGGTAAGCACAAACCCCTCTTTTTGAGGAAAATTTCAAACTTGTTGTAGAAGTATGCGCAATATCTGAATACGTTTCCCTAAAAAAGAAAGCACAATCATCACTAACAAATTCAAAATTCTTTGAAGGAACACCAAATATCTATGTTCAACAAAAATTTGATGCTCGTCATTACGTAAGTCTTAACTGCAAAAAATAATTCGCAATGAATTTATCTCACCCAAAATCTAAATAATTAGAAAATGAAGGGATTGAGGAAATGAAAAAACAAACACTGTAAAACAAATCATAATACAATTAGAACATAGTACCAAATTTTGAATCATACATTCACTGAGACATAAATAAACATTGTTATATGAAAAGAGAGCACAAAAAGCAAGACGATGGGTAAAAAAACAACAGGGCTAGAACACTATAAGGAGGCAAAGATAATAATATGGAGTCACTAATCCTTATTGCATGCAATGAAACTATCACTTCTATGATTTCTTATAGCTTCTACATTCTTCTAACTCTCTCCTTCTGTTTCTTCTTCTTCTTCTCTCCCTCTCTCCCTCTCACACACACATACATCTTCTTCAACCTTTAGCAACATTTTTAAGCCTTTTCAAATATCACTGAATTCTTTTTTTTTTCCCCTTCCCTTGATCTTTCTAGATCTATCCCCAACCAAGCTTGCATCAAATGTTGAGTTATTGGAGAGTCACGAAGGGATGACATCACATGGAAGATCGATGTGGCATAATTCAAGCTTATTTAAGGAATCTGGGTTGCGAAGTGTAAGTTTGTAATGGTGGGAGAAAGATGATTCAAAAAGAAAGAAGGCCCTCATTAGTCTTGTCTTTCTTGGGGAGAGAGATGTGACCGAAGAAAATTGGTGTGTTAGGTGTGAGGATAAGCTTACTCAAACAAAGAATAAATCATGAATTTTCCTTTGCGTTAGTTCCGCTATCAATTCTATCAGAATTTGATAGAAGATGAACATTGAAACAAATTACAAAGTTAAGGGATTCAATTGATACAAAATTTAGTTGAAGGGCTTAATTGAAATAAGTGGTGTAGTTATAGGCCCATTTATGGAGTTTACGAAATTTGTTACTATTCATAGGGCTCAATTGTGCCATCAAAAAAATCAATTTTATGTATTACTGTGATCCAATAAGAATATTAAATGTATAAAGTTATCATTTTATTATTTTTCACTTTATAATTTTTATGGTCAATAGTTACAAATAAATTAATCAAAAAATTATGGTTTGAGATCATTTTTAGTATAATGCCATTTTTTTTCAATACGATAATGTTATCAGCTGTATGTAATAATACATATTAGTGACAATTCTCGCATGTACATGATTTATAAAATTATTCTTTGAATCTTGATAAACGATTTAAATGAGTGGGGCTATTCCCACTCCACAAATATCCCTTCTCATCCCATTAAAGTTTTTACAATCAAACTATTAAGTTCATCTTTTTTATACCCACCCTATGCTATATATACCCCTTTAATAACAAATCCACCTATTATCTTCTTAAAACTAGGGTTTCATTTACTATCTCATCTTATACACCCTACACGAAAAAACTTTGTCAATGTGGATTTCTGTAGTGAGATACATGTTAGTATCACTTCTTGGTTTAGATTTTTGTTTGATTTCATGTGTGTAGTGTGGATTTTTATTATTATAATTTTTTATTTTGGTATTCTTTCAACCTATTTGGCGAATTTTCGGATTGCGGTCGTGCCAAAGTTCAGGTGGACTTAAAATCAAAGCACGTACGACCTTACCTACTTGAACCGACGCGGGGTTCTAAAATCGTGACTATTCAAGCGACTATAGTGAGGCGTAAGGTTACCTCTGAGTTCTTTTCTATGCCTTGGAGTTTCAATGACTTTAAATAATTTCACCAGACAGAGACGTGTGAACACTATTTTAAAGTAAATAGTGGGAATGCAAAGTAACAAGTAAATCAAATTCGAATCTAGAAGACGAATCGAATACTAGACTTAGCATTAGATGAAAGTAGTAAAAGATCACCGGATTGAAGTATTACAGGAAAAGTAAAGGTTGCTCGGAATTAAGAAACAAGTAAAAAGATAGGTTGGCTCTGTGAAGAGTTTTTGTGATTGATCGTGGGATCCCTTCTCGGTGGCCTAGCCTTTGCTATTTATAGAGATGACTCTCAACCATTGATCCATCTTTTTCGACCATGACTTATGATCATGGCTCTGTCCCTTGAGATACGTGAATTTGTGTTGAACTGTTTTCAACTGGAGGCTCATGATTTCACGTCTCCTCGTTTCTTGGGATTCTAAGAGTCCTATTCCTCCAACTGGAGGCTCATGGACTCTCACATACTCTTTTATGACTATTATATCCCTTTCACGTATTACCCTCAGATCTCGTTATTTTAGGGTGTAAACATTGCCCCCCCCCACCAAAACGATGCTACTAAATACTCCATATTCGGGGCGTCATTTTGGCTCCTTTGAATTTAAACTTTTGCTGCTACATTGGCCCTACTCAACTATCACACCACCGTTGGTTGTGAAGCTCGAGGATTGCGGCTAATGTTCCATGTGTAGTCTTTCAATCTATCCTTAGTCTTTTCAGATCTGCAAGAAATGGCTGGCATGTAATCCATCCATATCTTTAAAATTTGACACATTCTCCGCTCCTATATAATCCATTTCTAGATCTGGTATTTTGTCATTATTCTAATTTTTTTTTCTTCTTCAACAATGGAGACTCCTCATGCTACTGCTCTTGAAGCGGGGCTCTTTCATGAGTGCAGGCTATTTAATACACTCTTCGTACCCTCAATCCGCTTTTTGATTCTTCTTTATCACCAGAAACGACCCTAGGGCTAGCCTTCAAAGACATTCCTCCAGATGAAGTTCGATGCATCTACCCTAACTCTCACATGTCCCTTGCCTTTCAATTTCCATGAGTCTCTCCAATGGACAAACTGGCTTAGTAGCAACCCAGTTCGTGCTTGGAAAGCCCCTTTCTTGATTGGATTTCATGGGTTGCACGTGTTAAAAGCATCCAAGGGTACTCTATGATGTCACATTAGAATTTATGATGCCATAGAGTTAAGCATTGTCACGATGCCTATTGACGCATCACTGCTAAGTGCCGCTCTCTTATTTTTGTCCGTGGTGAACAATGTCTTTCACTTTTGTTATGGCATAATGGACCCCATAGTGTATGATATATCAACTCTCCTCTGTCTTCCTACATTTGGGACTAAGGCTAATGCTCTACTTATGCATACTAAAACGAGCTCCATATTTCCACTTGACGTGCATAACAAGCCAGTCATTACTTATTCTTTTTTCCTTTCAGCCTGTCGTGGCCGTGATGGCTCTCCTATGTTAGACTAAGAACATGTCTCGTTCTTGCTCTACTGGTTTAATCAGTTATTTTTCTGCACTTCATCTTACAAGGTGACCAAGGAGTATATTTCGTTGGCCGTCTTCCTGGTTGCGGGATCTTCATATACCCTTGCTCTTGTCATGCTTGCCCATCTCTATCATGGGATGTGGAAAACGGTGGCATCAAAAATGCTGAGGGGTTTGAGTCCTCTCTGGATGCTCCAGTTATGGCTTCGTGCTTATTTTCCCGAACTCTCTATCCAGCCTTCTAACAGTGCCTCTTTTTCTTATAGCCTTCTGTTTTCCATGGCCCTTTCAAGAGAATAATCCTTTGCTGACTTTTTTTCTTATTTGTATAATCTGAATGGCTCATAGACCGTTTGGATATCGTTTGCCTGGAATCGAGGTCCCGAATGATTCCTTTACAATCTCGGGGAAGCCCTAGCTGACGCCGCTACTTCTCATGAAGATCCGCTACTTCTCCCATCTTCATACTCAATACCCACATTAGGTCTAGGGCTGACTCATGGTGTTAATGCTCACTACTACGTCGAAGTTTACATGCCTCAACAGTTTGCCCGCCAATTCGACAAATTACTTATCCTTTCACTCACACTTTTAATGTTGATTATGTCAATCGATCAAGTATGACCAAGATAAATGTCCTGGAAGTCAGCCGACGCTACTCTCTTACTGGTCGCTATTTTTGAATAACCTCCTTCACCGAGTCATTCGATATTTCAAAGGTTGCCAAAAACTGGTGGAGGCAGTACGTGTCGCGGCAGTTTGAAAGTGGCACGACCACTGTTCTTAAACATGTGAACTTCTCATCACAAGTTCAATCTTCTCCTAGGGCCAGTCTGGTCAGGGCTTTTATTTCTACTCTTATACCTCCTCGGGTAATTGAACCTAATCCTGCAATCTCTACGAACCTGGCTTCTTCAACTATTCCCACGACTCCAACACTGCCTCGCCGTAAGGACAAGCGATGAAGTTCCTCTACAACTCCTTCCACATCTGTTTCTCATGCTCAAGTTGACGAGGACCCAGATGTTGAAGATAAGGCCGCCCCTTACGCACCGTGTTCTTCAGCGTGAAAGAACTCCTCATTCTACGACCTTTGAACCCCTCCCAACATTGGTAAAATGTCTCATTGTCTCTTTGAAAAAAATTCATGATTTGTCGCTTCAAAGTGTTTGTTTTATGAGTTGGAAAAAACTTTTTAAGGAACTTTTCTTGCATTTCTTGCCATGTTCCAATAGACTTTGGTCTAAGGGCGTTTAACCACATTTTAACCTTATACTTTAGAGAGAAGGGAAAAATCTTCAAACAGATTATGCCCTCCTTAGCCGTCAAGTCTTGGAATGTGGCACAAATCTCCTCAAAGTCACGAATATGAAGGTAGGGATTTTCATAATCTAAACCATGGAATTTGGGCAACAATGCAATCATGCCCGGTTTAAAGAAAAAATGATGAGCTTGTAGGGGAAAAATAATGCATGAAGTTTTAGTGTGACAGGCATGATTTAAATAATCTCTCAATGTTCTAGCATTATTTAAATTCATGTTAGCACACCCATTGTTCACTTCCTTAAAATCCTCCTTGCCGCCATGATTACTCCTAGCATCATCCCCTGATGGGTACGCTTGTGGCATGAAAAGATTGCTAACCCCTTGTGCGTTTTGTGGTAACTTGGGGTTTTGAGCTAATTGGGGAAGTGTTGGTAGCAAAGGGTTTTGACCTAAACCAAACCAAGCCTTATGTCCCAATCATTTGGGCTCGGCTATATGAGTCCTTCTTCGCCATTCATTTCGATCATGCGTTATACGTTCATTTAAGTTAAATATTTTCATATGTTTTCTTATTATTTCATTCAATGTTAATTTAGGTCTACCTTTACTTTTAGTGCCATTTAGAGAAATTCTATCACTTTTTTGAATCGGTGCCTCTATCGGTCTTCGTTGAATATGACCAAATCATTTTAATTTATTCTCTCTTAACTTATTCTCAATTGGAGCTACTCTTACCATTTCTCTAATACAGTTATTTCGTATTCTATTCTTTCTAGTTTTTCACACATCCGCCTTAGCATTCTCATTTCTTCTACACTCATTTTGTCACTATGTTGTTTCCTAGTTGCCCAACATTCTGTCACATACAACATTGTTGTCCATATAGCTATTCAGTAAAACTTACCTTTCAATTTTATTGGTATCCTTTTATCACATAATATGGAAAATGCTTTCCTCCACTTAAGCCAACCGGCGTTGATTCTATGAGTTACATCATCTCCAATCTCTCCGTCATTTTTAATAATCGATTCTAGATATCTAAATCGTTTACTCTTTGGTATTTCTTGATTTTTAATGTTAACTTTTTCACTATGTCTACTTCTTATATTACTAAAATTGTATTGCATATATTCAATCTTACTCCTACTTATTTTAAACTCTTTCGACTCGAGTGTCTCTCTCCGAATTTTTAGCTTATTGTTAATCCCCCTTTGAGTTTCATCTACTAATATAATATCATCTACAAATAGCATACACTATGTGACATCGTCTTGAATGTGCCTAGTGAGTTCATCCATAATTAGGGCGAATAGGTATGGACTTAGGGCCGACCAATTGGGTGATTTTGTGTCATCCTAGGATGTGTATATGTTCATGGGGGTGTGTCAAACAAATCTCCAAATACTGATTCAAAATCTTCCCTAATCAATCTTCCACTAATCTCTCTATGCCAAGATTTCATGCAACAATACCCAACACTATGTAAAAGTGGAAAGAGTTTACCCAATCTCCGCCTATGCAAAAACTAAGCAAACCTTAAATGCCAAAAATTCATGCAACAACGCCAAAAACTTGATTCGCTTCAGAATTTGTAACACAAGTGTAGGTGTCAAGCAAGTAGTAATTTTTTGGTAGAGTCCAAAGCCGAACCATAGGGAGATACGGATTTGAGAGAGAAAAAGAGTAAATAAAAAATATATATATCTTGTGCTTGAGAGATATTGATTTGGTAGTTGAATCTTAAAACAAATAAACTTAAATAGCTTGAGAAAATGATTTGGACAAATACAGTGTTGGATACTTCTTCAATAACAATTGGGTAGTAAATTAATCATAATCTAAATTGAGAAACAACTAGGGAGTGAACTCAATTGGAGGATTTATCAATTATTAATAAGGAAATTCTCTAAGATATAATCAATAAGCTAATCTTAATGAATCCAAATATCCAATTGTTAATCACAAGCATTTAACATGCCCGGAGTCTATGATAAATCAAGCAATTAACCAATCAAATATCTGGATTCATATAAATCAATAAATCAACTAATTAGATGAATTCATTAACAATTCAACACAAGTATGTACATCTAGCTATGCTACTCACAGGGAATCTCAAGTTTCCTTCACATTTAACATTGTAATTCAAGTGATTATATAGAAAGAAAGCTTTGCTAAATAAGATGAATTGAAAAATTAAGGAAAACATAAATTAAAGCTCAAAGGATTAATTACATATCCAAATGTATACTGAATTTTCTTTTAACCTTAGTAAAAGAGTTTTGTCCGTCATTAATTGGGGTTAAAACACAAAATTAACAAAGATTAAAGGAAAAAATAAAAGAAAGCTTCCAGATCAGGAAAACTCTCCCAGAGAAGGTAAAAAAGTACAGTGGGTACTTTCCCAAATCGGGGAAGATGACCCAAACTGTTTGTCATCGAGTTCTCTAATTGGCTGGGAATGAGAACATGCATCTGAACGTGGATAAAGTAACGTCTGATAGTGAATCTTAAATTCACACGTGTCCAGACGTGATCAAAGTGTCGTCCGGACGTGAGAAGCTAAGAGTCCTTGCAATTTTTCCTCTGATGCAGAACTCCACATCCGGACTTGGTCATATGACATCCAAACGTGTTCTTCAATGCTCTTCCTTCCTTTGTGTCATTCACTCCTATACTTGTCTTATTTCCTTCTTATTTTTTTTTTTCATTTTACCTTCAAAATAGGCAAACACCAATTAAATTATGATAGAATCAAATATAAAATTAATCTCATATAATTAAGTACATACTCGTGACAATTAACCCGCAAATGATAGGATAAATATGCACTATTTTGGCTTAATCACACACCCCAACCTAGCTCTTTCTAGTCCCTAAGAAGAAACAACATTAACCTAAACTGTATGTACATCCACTTTTGTAGGACTCACGATTGCATTTAGCTCATGCAATAAGCCTTTAAACCCCTAGGTAATGCGTAGTGGACGAATGTAGTCTCGTGAAGGTTTACAGTGATGTTATCCATAAACATCAAATATCAATGAATATCAAAATAATAATTTCATAGTACAAATGAGCATCATAATCTAAAATTTTAGAGTTATATGCAATAAATGAGCATTTGAAAAGCAATGAATGGAATCACTTCGCTATATGACAGTTATACACCAATTAAGTTACTATGAAAAATCATAAGTAGTGTGAAATACTGTACCAAATCAACAATCCACCAAGTGCTCTCCCCTACAACTATCAATCCATTTGCTTCAATGTCAATCCTATAAAAGAATCTCTCATATTATAGTAGTTCATCACTCATAATTCACATGTGAGTTAAAAATATTTAATTCAAAACAAAATGATGCCCACATGTTAGATACAATAAACAATAGCTGAAAGAAAGGACTTTGGCATGGTCCCATGAAAAGAAATCAACATCAATATGTAACAACTCCTATATCTATCCTTACTCACACAAGTTATGCATCACTAATATACTCTTGGGATCAAATAAGACTTTACTAGGTTGTAATAGGGGTTTGGGATTTGGTTTAATGAAATGAAGGATATACAAGGATTCAAAATGTTATCCTAAGATAAAGTATTACATTACATAACCATTTTCATGTAACTCATAATCATTCACCCCTTCATTCCTAGAAGCACAAATCATCTGTTTGCTTAAAAAAAAAATTTTTTTCGAACAATAAAGACAAAGATAGACATTTTATCCCTCTCTCTCTCTTTTTCAATATGTACACATCACCAACATTTATAATTTTATCATTTTCATTTCATTTTCCTTTACCAAAATTTTTCCTACAATGCATATACGATGAATGCTCCATCTTGGGATAACCAAGGGTGAGTGATATATAACATATGCTAAGCTTGGTTACATGATGTTGTTTAAGAAATTAATATATTATTTGGCCCAATCACAAATTTTAGGGGTAATGATATGCAATGAATAGGGTTAAGACTCAAATAATAAAAAAAAATGGCCTAAGATCATTTCCCAAGGGTTTCTTAGTAACACACTTTCTTATGCATGCAATTCAAGATCAAAAAGTCATTTAACACATCAATATTTGATCAATTCAAAAATAAAGAGATCATCCAAGTAAATAGCAGAAAGAACAATTAATCAATAAGTAAATGCCATAAACACTCCAACAATGATAGACTCAAAACTCTCTGAGGCCTTTGCAATCTCCACTATTTGTCTCTAGTCTTAGAGGCAAAACATCTAATGAATCATCAATCTAGTACAATAGAAATGTAAACAAGGATTAAGTTTTCAAAATAACAAAACATGATATTCCAATATATAGAAATGAGTTCCATCTAATGCTTAAACATTTACAAATCTCAAGCCCAACTCATTATTCTCTAATTGTGATTGTCATTTGCACATAAAATTATTATTAAGATATTCAATGATCAACGCATAAAATAAAACAAGTGTTTAAACTAAATAGAAACCATCTATATATATCACAAAACGTGGCTACAAGATAACAAAATATGGTTTGATCAAGCCTACACATCACTATCCTAATACTTTGATCAACTATTCATAACATAGACTAAAACGTAAAAAGAAAACATACATAAAAGAGCATAACATAAACTAAAGAGACTGAGCACTATCCCTCAGGCTCACCTCCATCATCACCACCACCAACTCCACGTCCTCAGGCTCCAGCTCCAGGTCCTCCTCTAGTTTGGCCTCTACCTCGACCTCTGCCACTCACCAGTTACTTGATCTCCACTATCTCCGCATCTTGCCTCTCTAATCTCCTCATTATCTCGAAGAGTAACTGGTGGTAAGTGCGGGAATCAACCTCCTCATCAAAAGGATTCAATTATGGTGCCTGGTCAAAGAACACTCTGACGTCTCCCATCTCTGTTGCAGCCTCAGCTGGTTGTGCCCCATTGGCAGCATCACTCATTGTTCGACTCTTGAGGATCATCCCAGAGTTTATCTCTATAACTCTGGGAGTCCTCAAATAGTTGGGGTCAATCACCACACCAACACATCGGCACAAGACAATGATCAACCTAGGAAATGGCAGTGACCTCCACCCAGTCCACTCCACCTTTAGTCTAATGTCTGCCAAAATGTAGGAGGGGAGATCTATAGTCAAATCTGTAGCGATGGCGTCGAAGAGTCGAGCTCGTTCTAGATATACCTCGTTGTTGCACATCTGTGGCAACCAGTGAGATGTAGAATCAGATTGAGTATCTAATATCTCTTCAAAATAGCCCCCTATTCTAGGAGCCTATCTGTTATTAGGTTCTAGACATAGTCTGGCTCTCCCAATACTAATCGTGCCACCTCAGATAGGTCCACGAGAGTAGTTGGAAATTGTGACCAAGGAACTCTAGCCTACTTCAACTATGCCACCTCAACAATGTTGGTGGCTAGAACCGTGAATCCATGCCCCCAGGCCCACGTCCTCAATTCTCTAATATGGTCGTCCCACTACGCATTGCAGTTGAACTCCCTCACAATGACTGGGACACCCTTCTAGATCATCTCCATAAATGGTGCCCAACGCCTGCACATCATCATCTCCCTGATGCCCAACCTGTCGAAGTCATCTAGCTTAATAGACTCTCAAGTGGCATAGACATCGTCTCAAAAGGATCGAAGAATCGACGGCTAGAATCATATGAAACAAACCGGGCTCTATCAAAATTAGGGTCAGGTTGTGATGTGGATGTACGGGGCCTCTTCAGTGCTGCCATAGCGGTAAAAGTATAAAATTAGGGGCCAAAGTGTGAAGGAGATGAAGATATGAGAGAGGAAAGAGAATTTTGATGTTTCCAAAATGAAGTTCGTACGTCCTCCTTTTATAAGCAATTTCAGAAACCCGCGTCTAGACGTGGGTAAAGTGACGTTTGGACGTCATTAAAAAAATAGTTGGGGATGTTGGACACATGTCCGGACGTGGACAAAGTTACGTTTGGACGCAGTTTGAGACTTCGTCCGAACGTGATTAAAGATGAAGTCCAGACGCAACCTTCTGAACTGTTATCTCTTTTCCTAATGAAATGATGTCCAAACTTATTCTTTTTAAGTCTAGACTTGGTGTTTTGAGAGTAATGTTTTCAACACTTGGAAAAATTTTGATCCCCAATAACACACTCCCAAGACTTACAAATTTTTCTTCTCTCCAAATTCCTCAAAATTCCACATTCAGCCAAAATATCATCTTTTTATCAATTTTTTTTTTAAAACACATCAAAAAAACAAAAAATAATCATCATCTAAACAAGATAAATCCTAAAGATCTAAATACAATAAACTACCAAACAAACACAATATCACATAAATTGTGATCTCACCCCCAACCTAAATATGACATTGTCCTCAATGAATGATCAAGTAAAGACAAATTCACATAAAAATGCCAAAGTATAAGGGGAAGATTATACCTAATGCTCCATTGTGCCAACCTAAAGACAACAACACTAAAACAAGACGTTAGAAATAAAACACATATGTACAAGAATTGAGTTGTTTGACAAGATTACTCACAGTGGAGATCCACCAACTCAATGGATTCCACTTCTCGAACCACACCCTCAAAAAATGGTTTCAACATTTGACCATTCACCTTAAAAACATTGTCATTCTTGGGGTTTTCAATCGCAACAGCCTCGTAGGGAAACACTTCTTTCATAATAAAAGGACCAAACCATCTTGACTTTAACTTTCTGGGAAATAAATGCAATTTAGAATTGTAAAGGAGGACTTTCTGAGATGGCTCAAAATATTTTCTCAAAATATTTCTGTCATGAAAAATTTTCATCATCGCTTTACTAATTCTAGAGCTTTCATATGCTTCATTCCGAAGTTCCTCAAGTTCATTAAAATGTAATTTCCTTAGTGAGCTCGCATTATCAAGGCTAAAGTTAAAGGTCTTAATGGCCCTGAAAACTCTATGCTCTGACTCCACAGGCAAGTGAAAAGCTTTACCATATACCAATTTATAAGGAGACATATCAAATGAAGTCTTGTAAGCAGTTCTATAGGCCCATAGAGCATCGGTTAACCTCAAGGATCAATCCTTCCAATTCGGGTTTACTGTGACCCCCCAATTTCTAGGGGTCCCGATTAACGCGTTGATTACCCATTAACTCGTGGAATAACCCGTGATACCGCTTAACCCAATAACACGTTGAAATACCCCATTCACTGGGGTCCATAACTTAAATAAAATCCGGCAGAGTCTCCTTTGTACTGGGAACTCTGTCCAACACACACAACCTGTACAATACTAATCATTGACCACACTGGGTCCCAACATCAACACTGAATAAAAAATAGCACTAAATATCAACATTCATTCATTTGCAAAAGAATATTGTTCATGAGAGTCCCATTACATGCCTTTGTCAAAATACAAGTTTTGTACATAATTTATACAAGACCAAATGTAAATATCTACAAGGGACTACAAGATGTAATTCAAGAGCCACAGCTCGGCTTTGTCGTCAACACGAGCCTAAGTGAGGGCTGTCAACGAGAACTTGTCCAACACCTAAAATATATTCACATAAAGGGTGAGTAACGCTCAATACAGTATCTACTATAGAGATCACATCCCAACCGAGATGCATATTAAATGTCACATGCAAATCATCATGTCAAGCATTTATTCAGTTACATAAATTTCATAAATGAATTTCACAATTCCATGTCATGCCATGAGATGAGAACTCACACATGCAATGTAACCCGAGCCTCCACTAGCTCTCAGAACACATGTTATGCCATGCATATGCATCCAGACATTCCAAGCCCCTACCATTAATGTTAGACATCCAATAATTATTTTATAAAATTCTTGTGTCTTTCTTGGAGTAGGTATTTATGGACTTCCACCAACTGTCACCTAACTAACATGGCATCTATGGACTTCCACCAACGGTTCTACATACACCAACACACTTTATGGACTCATTACCAATGAGAGTGCGTATCCGAAATTATCGGGTGTTGCACCCGAGAGAGAATCTAACCCTTCTTGCTAACTCTGACACGTTTTTCAATGCAAATTCGTGCGACTCAGCTAGACCTAAGTCCAACCTTCCCAAGCTCAAGTATTGACCCACCAAGAATGGAGTTTGACTAAAAACATGTGCACACACCCATACTCATGTCGGATGGTCATGAATGTGACCCATGCATATGCAATTAAAATGTATAATTGCAATTCATATTATCATATTCATCATATCATGAAGCATATAATAAACATGTCAACTTCCACCAAACATTCCCAAGCATATCATATGTGATATCAATCAAATTGACATACTTGAATTTCTAAGAATTTTATCAAACACTCAGTAGACATAAAATGTAAACACATAGCATGGCCAAGCAACTTCATCATATCCAATTCAAGCAATTTTATCAAACCTAAATCAAACAAGAAATGGTTTTAACATATTCTCATACCTATTTTCCATATTCGAGTTACACTAGATGAGTGATAATACAAGAGAATTCATCTCTATCACCCTACCTATTTGATATCACAACCCTATGTTAAAAATAAATCTAAATAGGGGGGAACCTTACCTTTTGTAGAATACCCTGCGTAGTAGAAGTCCCAAGAACCCCAAACCAAGCCTTCCAAGCCTTAGTTCTAAATTCCCGTCTTTGAAATCTTTGGAGAAAAGCACAATCCTTCGTATGGTTACATAGCTCCCATCGCATAGAACAACTTTAATTCTCGAGCCGAAGTGATCCAATAGTCGAATCTCCGCGGATTTAAGGAGGAAGATGGGGGAAGCTTGGAGAATCTCTCTCTTCTTTCTTTCTCTCTGTCTCTCTCTTTCGAAAATGGCAGCCAAGAATGGCAAAAAAAATTATATTTTTCCCTTTTTAAATTCCCTTTGAATGCTTGATCCTTGTTGTACTACACGTCCTAATTTATCTGATTCAATTTTATTGTGAATCAATTAAATTCTGCCTCGAGTTAAGTTTAATATATTTTTATTGAACTAAATTTAAATTATTTTTTGGGTTTCGCAAATAAAATCTGATCGCGTTTATTTTTGTCGTTTGGTACTCGATTACATCGTAAAACATGAAAAATCCGACTGTCTTGGAATTCAACAAAAATTGACTGGGTAACTAGATTTTGTGATACGAATCCAATGATGAGATTTGTTTCGTCATTCGAGTTCTAGAAAAAATTGGGTTTTCCAATCCGTACCATAAAGAAAAATTTCCATTTTGCCATTTTTAATTAAGTTTTAATTTTCCCGGGTTTTACATTTACTATATTCTCAAGAATATGTTTTACTTCCCTATTGGCAAGCTCGGCTTGCCCACTTGTTTATGGGTGATAGGGAGTCGAAACCTTATGGGTGACCGTGACACCATATTTATGCATCAACATTTTAAAAGGTCGGCTGCAAAAATGTGACCCCCATCACTTATCATGGCACGAGGGCGTAAAAAAATATTTTTTTTCAAAAATTTTAAAACTGCTTTGCTATCATTGTTTGGACATGGTATCACCTCCACCCATTTAGAGACATCGTCTACCACCACTAAGATATATTCATACCCAAATGATGAGGGAAAAGAGCCCATAAAATCTATCCCCCAACAATCAAATATTTTAATTACTAAAATGAGGTTTAAAGGCATCATATTCTTTCAGATTTTTCCCCAAAGCCTTTGACAACCCTCATAACATTTACAAAATTCAAAAACATCATTGAACAAAATAGGCCAATAAAATCTGTATTGCAAAATATTTTTAGCAATTTTTTTATGTGAAAAATGGCCATCGCAAGCTTCCGTATGAAAAATTGTAATGATACTTATTACCTCATCATTGGGAACACATTGTCGGATGATTTGATCCAGGAAATATTGGAACAAGTATGGGTTACCCCAAAAGAAGATGCGAGCTTCCACTAAGAATTTCCTCCTCTCTTAAGCACTCAAATTGTCACGCCACATCCCGGTCTCCCAAAGATGAGACGCGACTAGGTTTTTAATACACCTATTTACATATATATATAATCTGGACTAATAAAACATAAAATAATCCCACCGGTGCAACAACACCACCCATCACCTTAGTCATTAAGCATGATGGTAAAATCTGTCTCATAACCTGTACCATATATAACACCTGTACCAATTGTTTGTTTTCTAGGTTATAAACATAAACCAAAAACCCACACCCACATAGCATACATCTCAACGTATGCTTGTTGAGTCTATTACAATCATATACTATTAACTGTCATAATAGTCTCTCAAAAATATCATACACAACCCAGCAATTAGTCATACAGACACTCAACCTCAGTGATATCACACTAACGTGGTACAAAACTCAATCGACTGGACAGTGGACTGGTATGCATCTTTCTCTACAGTACCTGAAAAAAAAGAACTATAGGGGTGTGAGCTAAACCACGTGCTCAGTGAGTATACATGTTGTATATGAAATGGAAATCATAGTAATACACTGAAATTACACTAAAACAGCCCATTAAAATTAACCAAAAAAGTCCATGAATTAAATTAAAATAGCCACTAATTTAGAACATGTTAAAATAGCTCACACATTTACAATGACATATATACTAAAATTAATCACAACTCATTCATAAATTGAGTCCCACATACCTTCCTTGCTCACGATTCAGATGGACACACACATATTTTCCTTCTTTCTCTCTTGTTCACCCTCCCTCTCTCATAGTTCCAGCCAAAGCAACCAGACACACACACCACTAAATTATATATATTAACCCCCCACACACACACACTCTTTTGTATTTTAAACACACACACACACCTTTACACCTTAAGACTCACACACACATACACACGACACTCACACACACACACACACGGTACACTTAGAAACTCACCTTCTTTTTTTTTTTTAAATCCAACACCTGTAAAGGTAAATCAGTAAATGGAGTAATTATACTTGCCTCCCCCCAAGGTTTTAAGTGATTTCGAAATCGACCCACTAGTATTTTCACACATGAAATTCGTATAAATGGGTCTCACTAATATATCACTAACGGGGTCCACATACCCTATGCATGCTCACACGCATCATGGCTATGAAAGATTTAATTTAATTAACCCTTTAATAATTTCACATAATTACAATTTAGCCCACAAAATTATGTTCATATGCATGCAATACATGATTGGGTCTCACACAAATACTTGAGTATTTCACCTATGACAAGGAAATTTACAAGGTCAGCATACCAAGGTAAAAAAAATGTAATAAACAATTGTTCATCTGAAAAAGTGTCCTTGATCGGGTTGATTTAATGGTTACATCTCTCACAAGCCTTGATAAATGGTCCGCTACCACATTTTCTACCCCTTTTTTGCCATTGATGGTGAGATCAAACTCTTGCAACAATAAAATCCATCGTAACAAACGGAGTTTGACATCCTTCTTGGTCAAAAGGTACTTAAGAGCGACATGATCTGTTAAAACAACAATTGGTGAGCCAACAAGATGAGAATGGAATTTATCTAATGCAAAAAAAAACTGCCAACAATTATTTCTCTATAGTAGAGTAATTCATTTGAGCATCATTCAATGTAAGGCTACAATAATAGATCATATGAGACTTTTTATCTTTCCTTTGGCCTAGCACCTCTCCCATGGCATAATCGCTAGTATTACACATCAACTCAAATGGAAGGCTCCAATCGGGTGGTTACATGATTGGGGGCGGAAGTGAGCATGCCCTTAAGTTTCGCAAATGCCTTTTCCACGCAAATTACATAAAGGCCGTTTTGTGAAACCGAGCATTCATTAAAGTACATAAATAAAAAATTTAAAAATTAATTAAAAAAATAGATTTGAGATATTTATGAAAATGCCATTGTATGGTATTTTCTTCCAAGCAGCTGCCTGGCTGTAAGACGAGGCTCCATGTCCTTCTCCATGCCTCTAGAAACCTTGAGAAGGAGCTAAATGTCTTCAGCCACAACTCTAGATAAGGTAGAATCATTTGTAGAGAGAGAAATAAGAGAGATAAAATGAGAGAGAAGAGAGGGAAATATAGAAGATACAGAAGGAAAGTGAAATTTTTGGGTTTGAGCTAGGGCTTGATTCGAGGGTTGAGATCAATATCAAACTCTTCTTTCTGATGAGAGGAATTCATTGGTAAGCTTAGAATTTGAGTTGAATTAATGTATATGCTCAAATTTGAGTTTGAAGGTGTAGATGTGTTTCGATTTTTCAAACGGGTTATGCATCTAGCTTATTTTTATTTCTAATTAATCATTTGGGTTGTATTCTTGGATGGATTTGGAAGTGTTTGGTGGTCGTGAGAAGGCCGGTCGTGGTCTTTGGTGGTGGGATAAGAAACTAGAGTTTGAGTTTAATTTGAAATTTGATCTTTTTGAATTCTTGTTAAAGCTTTGAAAGAGGTCTTGTTCCCAACTAATTTGGACCCAAGCAATCCATTTCCGGCCTCAGAATTGGATTTAGAGGTTGTTTGGGGGGGTCAAATGGTCAATTGCAATGGTACTCCTTACCTTGTGAAGGTTTTACCTTCTTAAAATCAAGGGTTCAAGTCTCCCTTCCCCTCCCCCTCCCCCTCTCAAAAAAAAAAAATGGTTAGTTACAGGTCTAGCATTGTCTTGAAAATCAACTTTTGAGCTAATTTTGACCACAAATTCATGGATTTTGAGGGAAATTTGAGGGGTTTGGTTTATATGGTTTAAAACTTCGTTTGTATGAGAGAAATTTAGGCTCTTGAATCACTGAAAAATCTTGAGAAACGATAGAGTTATGGGCGTCCAAATTTGGTTCGTTGGCTAAAAATCAGGTCAGAGTTAGCTTGTTTTTATTACTCTCAAGCCTAATTTGACTCACGTTTTGAACAACTAGAAAGAGTTTGGATGCAAACTAACACTTTTATGTCAAAATAGGTGTGGATAATTATAATTTAGGATTTTGAATCATGTAAAAATGTGAAGAAATGAGAGAGAAAAAGGTGCTCAAAGTTGACCAAAAACATGAAAAATCAGACTTGGTCAAAAGCTAAAGGAAGAAGATGAAGTTGGACAAGAGACCCCTGGACACCCCGACGGTGTGTGAGGCTGAATTCAGTATCCGATCGTCTTCTATTTAGTGCCAAAAGTTCCGTAACGTCCGTACGGAGGTCCCGGTAAAATTTCGAGTCGATCCAACGACCGGATCAACATGAGGATTAAAATTACTGTTTTGGCCTCCGGGGTCAATTCGACCCAATTTTTGGGTGGTTTTTAGAAAATAATTTTTATATTCATTCTTAGGTAGGTTAATTGAATATTTTATGAAATTTCATTGAAAAATAATATCATTTTATTTTTGGCTGTTTCGAATTGAAAAGCAACGCATGATAGGGTTTCTCAATTCCGGATTAGTCGAAGCTTTTTAAATTCATTTTGAAATCATGTCTTACATTATTTATGAATGTTTAGCATATTTTAAAAATTATAATTGGGTTTTTAAATTTGGGGTAGAAATCATGGATCTGGATTAGGGTTTTGAGTGAGGTAACGCATAGTGATCCAAAATGATGGATTTAACTGTATAAAATGAGATAGCGAAATCCTTTTAAACTAATTGTAAGTGCAAGGTTCAGTGGCCAAAAAAAAGGTTTACGTTCTAGTTTGAGGTTGTAGAAGGTACTCATTGAGTTCATAAACGCTTAAGTGGCCAGTTGGTCTCTGGACTTGGGTACTGAAGTTAAGTTATGGTGAATACGAAATATCATGAAGCATATTCATATGCCTTTATTTGCATAAATTAAATTATTTTTGAGTCGATACTTATTTGAATTTGTGCATATGCAAATTGTTAGGGTCGAAGGCTACTACATCGATTCCACCTAAGGATCAAGCATAAAGCTGAGTTTTGTGTTGGTTGGCTGTAGCAGGTGAAGTGTACTGCTTCATAATAATTAGAAATAAAAGTATATGACTACTATGAATTATTTCACCATGTGAAATGAAGTTTTGATGACTTGATTTATGTTGAGTTGAGCAAATAATGGATCAAATATGTTTTGTTGAAAAACTTGTGATTTGAGTAGTATTCACTGTGCTAAAGTTGTTGATAGCTTGATCTGGCTTACATGTTGTTAATTTGGACACTGCGCAGTTGTCGTGAGACAGCTTGACATTGCTTAAATGTTGTAGATAGATTGAAATTGCTTAAATGTTATTGTTGACTCATAGCACATGTGGACTATTTATTATGTTGATATTTTGACAGTGATTATGAGATTTTAAAGTGAGTTGAAAACACTTTGATTTTGTCGTTCTCCTCAGATTGTGAACATATTTTGGTGAAATAATATTTGATCAATATTTTTAATAATTTCATTTATTATGATGCGCAGTACACTCAAGAAAATATTTGTTTCCAGCAAGCTGAAATTTAGAGTTGGGTCCACTACAGTACTAACAGAGTCGAGATGGAAGGGTACAGAAACTCGTGTATATATTGTATATGAGTGTTTGTTTCCTTTTTGATGTAAGGGATAAATTCCCTAATGCTTTGTGTTGTATTGAATTACAGAGTTGTGTATCTATCATAGAGTTGTATAGTTTATCTCTTTCATAAGATCATTAGTTGGTATTATTGGTTTAAATGCATCTTTGAATTATATGCGCAGGTATTGCCACGTGTCAAGTTATACCTCAATCTTTGGGATACTAAATAGGTCTCTCAAGATGGGGTCTGACAGTTTTTGGTATTAGAGCTAGTGTTTATAGATTCTGTAGACATGTCGTGGTCTAGTGTCTGTAGTGGACTGTAAGAAGTATGATGTTGAGTTTGTGGAAGTGATGTATGAGTCATGAGTCAAATTTCAAAATGTCTAGCGTTTGTATAGTGCATTCATATATCACTATATTATGTTTTATATTGGCATTTTCTTACTGATATAGTGTAATAAAAACCACCTTATATTGTTGGAGGGGTATAATTTGATCTATCTAGTTTAGCTGTGACACAGGGTCAAGTAGACTATAGAATATGTATAGTGGATTTGATGTTACATATGAGTAGTTAAGGATGATGAAAAAAGTAATTGAAGGTATCACTAGATTGATTGAACAAGATATTTTGAGTGAAACATAATAGAGAAAATTTTCAGTCTTTATAGTAGAGGATTTGAAGAAGAGCGAAGTTTGACATCGTACATGTAATTGGTGTAGGGGTATTGTTGTAACGCCCCAAAATTCCCCCTTGGTCAGCATTACTATTTACAACCATTCACATCATGAGAGCAACTAATAAGATCCATAATTAAAGAAAATTTCATTCCATCAACCATAATATCTACATCATCATCCCTAAAAGAATAAGTCAAACCATGGCCAGTACACCCAAAAGAATATAACCAAATAGGACAATTACATCCCAAAAATCAACTATGAGTTTGCAGCGGAATAACCAAAATATTAGACATTACATTGTCTCAAAACAAACTTCCTAAGGTAGAATCTAAGAGCATGTGGCTCTAGGCATCACTCTCGGGATCCACGTTCCCGTCTATTGGAGCTTCCCATAGTGCCGGCTCATCAACTCTAAGCTCGTCCTCCAAACCATAATCTGAAAATATATTATTTGTAGGGGGTGAGCACTAATCTCTGTAGCAACATTCTCCCAACTCGAACAAGATTTAGAAAACATATAAAACAATTCGGTCTCATTTTGCAAATATCATATATAACTTTTGAAGGAAAACATGGACATTTTAATAGATCTCTAGTTTACGAACAACAGTAAAGTTAAAAGGAAATGTGAAACCAATTACCAACATGGAGCCATACAATTTCCCAAAAGTAACCCATAATCCACACATGATATAATATTGTTCTCTATGGCATGAGCATCCTTACAAGGAACCTCTCACCCTCAAGGTATTGTTTCTTTGGCATGAGCATCCTTACAAGGAACCTCTCACCCTCAAGGTATCCTTACAAGGAACCTCTCACCCTCAAGTTCTTGTTTCTTTGGCATGAGTATCCTTACAAGGAACCTCTCACCCTCAAGTTCTTGTTTCTTTGGCATGAGCATCCTTACAAGGAACCTCTCACCCATGTTCATCAAAACACCCATACAAGAAATACAATATCCACAATTTCTCAAAACAATAAGCCATTCCCAAAATCCCCAAATTTCTCATAAAGTAGCACAATAGAGACAATGTGAGAAAATATACAAGAGATCCTCATAAATATCATTTTATGGTTCAATTTCAAGCACTAAAGTTTTTGAATTCAAGAATCAATGAAAAATTAAGAGAAAACCTCATTTTCCTTGAGGACTAGGGTTTGAGACCAAGAAAAGAGTTTTAATGGTGATTTCACCATAGCATTGTTTAAAACACGACCACATTTGCATAAATATCAAGAATCGACAATTTCATAGCAAGTATATAAGATTTAGAGTCAAAAGAATGTATATATATGTATGCCCTAACCTCAATGCAAGAGAATGGAAGAAAACTCCTACCTTGCTCCTTAATTTTTGTGTGAAGAACTAGAAGATTTGATCCTTCCCACTTGAATCAACCCTTGAATTTCTTGTTTTCCCCTTCTTTCCTTCCTCTCTAAGCCTCTCTATGGTTTGCATTGATGAAAATGGGTTACAAATGTGAGAGAAAACACCCAAAACAAGTCTGAGTCGTGAAGCCCTCGGTTTGGCGCGTCCGGACGCATGTTTTGTGCTGTCCGGACGCGTGTTTTTGCGTCCAAGTTTCTGCCATACACGTCCGGACGCGGGTGACAGTATATCCGCAACTTCTAGATCAATTTTGACCTATTTAGAAGCTGATTTGGAAAATTTTCTTGAAATACACTTTTGTAGCCCTTGAAGTCTAGTTTCTACTGTCCAAAATTCAGGCCAATTGGAGTTAGGATTAAAAAGTTATATCCAAAATACCAAGGTAGGATCAAATTCCTCCCCATCCGAATTCTTTCTAAAACGTGTTTCAACTCCGGGATACTTCCTAACTTCTAATACACCCTATATTACCTCTCTCAAGGTTTCTCGATCTTCCAGATTAAATGGAAATCTTATTTTGGCCTAAAAATGTTTAGAAACTTACCTAACAACCCTTCCCAAACTTAAACACCTTCGAAACTTAAGCTTCACAATAAATTTGCCTCCCTAGTATTTATTCCTATGGTTACAATCTATATGGTTCATTCTTTCATCATTACATATATAAGAATTACTAAACAATTATATTACTATATTAATATAAACATGTGGGAGTTTACAATTGTATTATTTAATACATGATTTTTCTCAATTGGATTAAGGTTTTGCGTGTTTGAAATATTATAAGCTAAGAAATATAACCCCTTTGTGTTGATGAGTATCTTGATTTATTTACATGTTCAGTGGATAGTGCAAAGAGTAGTACTGGTATTATTATCGGTAACCTTTGTTTTGCGAGAGAAATTACCAATACTATTGTATGTATCATATTTGCGGTGACTTGATAGAATATTCAAGCTATTATGAAGGTTGTTACAAATATACTCTCTATCTCTTGTTGAGACTGTATGGGTTTTGATATATATGAGATTTACATGGTCATTTGTATAACTTGCAATTGGATTGATCTTTTACATCGGTGGATTCTGGTTAATCTATTGTTACCCTTGTAGGAGAGATAGTGTTATCAGAGAATGTATGTGAAGGTTATGTGTTGAATGTGGGAGTTAAAGATTTATGTGTTGATTTTACGTCCCTAGATATCTGAGACGTTGATATGATTCTCGAGATGAACTGATTGTTGAAATATCATGCTATTATAGAATTTTAAAAAATGAGATGATATTTCAGCTACCAAATGAAAGAGTATGAAATTTTTGGTGATCGAAAAAAGAAAGTTAAAATGCTTAGTGTACTTTAGCAAATGTAAGCTGGAGTACTTAGCTTATGTAGCGGACACTAAAATAGGAAAGATACAGTTGAGATATATTTTTGTGTTTCGGATATTTTCAGATGTATTCTAATAAGAGTTGCCTAAACTATCATTAAGGAGAGATAGAGTTTATGTGTTAGTAGTTTTGGAGTACTTCATTTATATTTATTATTTCATATAGCATGGTTTTTACTGAGCAAGAGCAATTGAGAATTCAATTGAGATATATCAAACCGAGGATTTATTCAACCTTGTAATTTGTCATGGGGTGCTCATGTTAGGTTTGTAAAGAAAATGATGGGATTGTGATTACGTCAGTTACTACCGACTGTATAAGGCAGTCACAAGCAGTAAATATATTTTACCTAGTACTGACAATTTATTTGATTAGTTGTGAGGAGCTAGAGTACTTAGTAAGATTGATCTTATGTTGGGTTATCCTTATTTAAAAGAAAGAAATGGTATGTTATGAAAAAAGTTGGTCGACTTGAGATGGTCATTTTGTGTTTTTGGTGATGTCGTTGAGGTTAACAAACGTTACATCTGTTTCCATGGATCGACTAAATTGTTGTCCCAAATTTTCCTAGATTCATATATTATGGTATTCATTGATATTATACTTGTGTATTCTCGTAGTAAGGAAGAGTTTAAACTTCATTTGAGGATTGTGTAATAGACTCAATGAGAAAGAAATTTACCTGTTAAGGTGACTAGATGTGAATTTTGGCTAGATTGAGTTGTATTGTTAGGATATATAGTTTATGGTGATGATATTTTTGTTGATCGTAAGAAAGTTGATACAATGGTAAAGTGGGAAAGATCTACTACAGTGATGAAGGTATACAATTTCTTGGGGTTAATTGGCTATTATTATAGGATTGTACAAGAATTTTCAGTATTAACAGTACTTTTGACACAACAAGAATTCAAAATTTGAATGAGATGATGCTTGAGAAAATAGTTTTCAAATGTTAAAGCAGGAATTAATTTTTAACTCTAGTGTTGACTATATAATCGAGCAGTGGTGAATGCATGATATACAATAATGCTTCACATCAGATATTGGGCTATAAATTGATATAACAGAGTATGAGGATTGTTTATGCCTTTGGAATATTAAAAAAATTCCTGAAGTGAGTTACACTATGATTTGGAGTTCGTTTTTATTGTGGTATTTTTTTAAAGTAATGGAGACATTATTCATTTATATGGCTTGTAGATCATTGAGTTAGGAATTTTTTTTCAACTCAAATGGAGCTGAATTTGAGACAAATGAGATGGATGGAAAGGATCAACGATTGCGATTATTTTAGACTTTATAATGCAAGAAAAGCTAATATTCTTGTTGATGCATTGAGCATAAAAGTAATGGGAAGACTGCATCATATTTACCTATGTCAATAATTTTATGGACTTGAGATTGATGGGGTACGTATTATATAGATTGGTACAGATGTATTATTAGCTCATTTACAAGTTAAACCCTTATTGATAGATCAAATTAGGGAGTTACAACAAAAAGATTGGCATATATATAGGCTTAGTAACATGGTAGCAAGATAGATTTTTTATTTTCGGGTGTTGTTATGAAATATTTTGGCACTAAGTTATGTACCAAGGGATACTACGTTGAAGAGAGATGTTATAGATGCAACTGATAATTTTATGTATATGGTGCATCCGAGGAGTATGAAATTATATAGAGATTTGAGAAACTATTATTGGTTGACTGGAATGAGAAGAAAGATTGCTGAATTTGTAGCCACTGTATAGTGCATTGATAGATAAGGTCTGAATATCAGTATCCTATAAGTTTATTACAACTTCATTCAATTTTTGAATGGAAATGGGAGCATATTAATATAAATTTACTATAAGGTGCCTTTCAAGATACAAATTGGGCATGCATCTATTTGGATTATTATGGCTTGATTGTTGGAGACTGGTTAGTTTTGAAAATTAAACCTACATATTCATATAGAGGTATTCTTAAAGTTATTTGACGTGAATGTCTGATTGTGTGGAACACTTTTATATAGTTTAGCGGATGGAGATCCAAGATTTACATTTAGATTTGGCCTAGTTTACAACATGTTGGGTGTAACTCTTTGAATTTTAGTATAATTTTTTGATTTTGATATGACTGGAAGTCTGAGCATGCTATTCATGCTTTGATGTTGTGCTTCATGTTGGTATGCTAGAAATACAAAGGTAAATGAGACATTTGTTTGTCTTTAATAGAGTTTGTCTATAACAACAGTTATCAAATTAGCATTGGTATGACACCATATGAAGCACTCTATGGTAGAAAGTGTAGGACTCCAGTTTGTTGGAGTAAAGTGGGGGAAAGACAAATATTGGGTCCTGAGCTAGTGCAAGTAACCACATATAAAGTCAAGGTAATACAAGATCGGTTGAAAATTGCACAAAGTAGATCGAAAAGTTATGCTGATAAATGCAGAAAACACTTGAAATTTGCAGTAGGGGATCGAGTATTTCTGAGGATATCTCCTTGGAAGGGTATTTAGAGATTCGAAAAAAAGGGAAAGCTTAGTTCGAGATATATTGGGCTCTATGAGATTCTAGGAAGGATTGGGGCTACAACTTATCGATTATATTTACCTTCAGAGTTGTTTCGTTTACATAACATATTTCATGTTTCTATGCTCCGTAGGTACATACCCGACTCGTCTCATGTATTGGTTGAACAACATTTAGAATTAAAAGAAGATTTAACTTACATTGAGAAGCCAATACAGATTTTGGCTCATCGAGAAAAGGTATTATTACGTAATAAGATCATTTCGTTAGTAAAGGTATTGTACAGAAGTCACTCAATTGAGGAGGCTACTTGGAAAACTGAGGAAATTATGAAAGCTCAATATCCTCATATGTTTTCATAAGGTAAGTAAATTTCAAGGACGAAATTTTATTTAGGAGGGGAGAGTTATGAAACCCAAGCATACATTCATAGTACATAAATAAAAAAATTAATTAAAAAAAATTAGATTTGAGGTATTTACGAAAATGCCATTGCATGGCATTTTCTTCCAAGCAGCTGCCTGGCTACAGGAGGAGGCTCCATGTCCTTCTCCATGCCTCTAGAAACCTTGAGCTGGAGCTGAATGACTTCAGCCACAACTCTAGATAAGGCAGAATCATTTGTAGAGAGAGAAATAGGAGAGAAAAAATGAGAGAGAGAGAGAGAGAGAAGAGAGGTAAATAGAGAAGATATAGAAGGAAAGTGAAATTTTTGGGTTTGAGCTAGGGCTTGATTCGAGGGTCGAGATCAATATCAAACTCTTCCTTTTGATGAGAGGAATTCATTGGTAAGCTTAGAATTTGAGTTGATTTAGTGTATATGCTCGAATTTGAGTTTGAAGGTGTAGATGGGTTTCGATTTTTCTAACAGGTTATGCATCTAGATTATTTTTCTTTCTAATTAATCACTTGGGTTGTATTCTTGGATGGATTTGGAAGTGTTTAGTGGTGGTGAGAAGGTTGGTCGTGGTCTGTGGCGGTGGGATAAGAAACTAGGGTTTAAGTTTAACTTGAAATTTGATCTTTTTGAATTCTTATTTAATCTTTGAAAGGGGTCTTGTTTTCAGCAAAGTTAGACCCAAGGAATCCATTTCAGGCCTCAGAATTGGATTTAGAGGTTTTTTGGGGGGTCAAATGGTCAGTTGCAGGTCTGGCATTATCTTGAAAATCATCTTTTTAGCTAATTTTGACCACATATTCATGGAGTTTGAGGGAACTTTGTGGGGTTTGGTTTATATGATTTAAAACTTCATTTGTAGGAGATAAATTTAGCCTCTTGAATCACTGAAAAAGCTTGAGAAATGATGGAGTTATGAGTGTCCAAAGTTGGTTCGTTGGCTGAAAATCAGGTTAGAGTCAGCCTACTAATGGGCATTTAGTCTAATTGTACTCCTTACCTTGTGAAGACTTTGTCTTCTTGAAATCAAGGGTTCAAATCCCCCTCCCAACCAAAAAAAAAAAAGAGGTTAGAGTCAGCCTGTTTTTATGACTCTCGAGCCTACTTTGACTCACATTTTGAAAAATTGGATGGAGTTTGGATGCAAACCAACACTTGTATGTCAAAATAGGTGTGGAGAAGTATAATTTAGGATTTTAAATCATGTAAAAATATGATGAAATGAGAGAGACAAAGGTGCTCAAAGTTGACCAAAAACATGAAAAATCAGACTTGGTCAAAAGCTAGAGGAAGAATATGAAGTTGGACAAGAGACCCCTGGACACCCCGACGGTGCGTGAGGGCATGTCCAGTGACTGATCAACCTCTGATCGGTGCCAAAAGTTCTGTAATGTCCGTGTGGAGGTCCAGGTAAAATTTCAAGTCGATCCGACAGCCAGATCAAAATAAGGATTAAAATGATTGTTTTGGCCTCTGGGGTCAATTCGACCCAGTTTTTGGTTATTTTCGGAAAATAAATTTCATATTCATTCTTAGGTAGGTTAATTTAGTATGTGTATGAAATTTCGTTGAAAAATAATATCGTTTTATTTTTGGCTATTTTGGATCGAAAAACAACGCAGGGTAGGATTTTTCAGTTCCGGATCAGTCGAAGATTTTTAAATTCATTTTGAAATCATGTATTACATTATTTATGAATTTTTAGCATATTTTAAAACTTATGATTGGTTTTTTGAATTTAGGCTGAAAATCACGGATCCGAATTAGGGTTTTGAGGGCGGTAACGCACAGTGGTCCGAAACGATAGATTTAACTATATAAAATGAGATAGCAGAATCCTTTTAAACTAATTGTAAGTGCACCTAGGTTGAGTGGCAAAGAAAAAGGTTTACGTTCTAGTTTGAAATTGTATAGGGTACTCATTGAGTTCGTAAACGCTTAAGTGGCCAGTTGGTCTCAAGACTTGGGTACTGAAGTTAAGTTGTGGTGAATACGAAACATCATGAAGCATATTCATATGCATTTATTTGTATAAATTAAATTATTTTTGATTCGATACTTATTTTCATTTGCGCATATGCAAATTGTTAGGGTCGGAGGCTACTAAATCAGTTCCACCTAGGGATCGAGCATAAAGCAGAGTTGTGTGTTAATTGGCTGTAACAGGTGAGGTATACTGTTTCATAATAATTGGAAATAAAAGTATATGACAACTATGAGTTGTTTCACTATGTGAAACTAATTTTTGATGGTTTGATTTATTTGAGTTGAGCAAATAATTGATCAAATATGTTTTGTTGAAAAGCTTGTGATTTATTGAAAAGTTTGTGGATTGTTGAAAAGTTTGTGATTTGAGTAGTATCCACTGTGCTAGAGTTGTTGATAGTTTGAGATGGCTTACATGTTGCTGATTTGGACACTGCGCAGCTATCGTGAGACAATTTGACATTGCTTAAATGTTGTAGATAGCTTGACATTGCTTAAATGTTGTTGTTGACTCATAACACATGTGGACTATTTATTATGTTGATATTTTGGCAGTGATTATGAGATTTTAAAGTGAGTTGAAAACACTTTGATTTTGTCGTTCTCCTCAGATTGTGAACATATTTTGGTGAAATAATATTTGATCCATATTTTTAATATTTTCATTTATTATGGTGCATAGTACACTCAAGAAAATATTTATTTTTAGGAAGCTGAAATTTAGAGTTGGGTCCACTACAGCACTAGCAGAGTCGAGATGGAAGGTTAAGGAAACTTGTTGTGTACATATTGTATAGGTGTGTTTGTTTCCTTGTTGATGTAAGGGATAAATTCCCTAATGCTTTGAGTTATATTGAGTTACATAGTTGTGTACTCCATCTTAGACTTGTATAGTTGATCTCTTTCATAAGATCATTAGTTTGTATTTTTGGTTTAAATGCATCTTTGAATTATAGGCGTAGGTATTGTCAAGTGTCAAGTTATACCTCCATCTTTGGGATACTAAATAGGTCTCTCAGGATGTGGTGTGACACGTTTAATGAGACTAAAATCCTTGATAAATATTCTATAAAATCCGGCATGTCCTAAAAATGATCTAACATCCTTAAGGAATAGGTATATTAAAAATCAAATCAATCTTAGCCCGATCCACTTGGATGCCTTCAGATGAGCTGATATGCCCAAGGACAATGCCTTTCTTTACCATGAAATGGCACTTCTCCCAATTAAGTACAAATTTTTTTCTTCCCACCTAATCAACACTTATTCAAGATTAATCAAATAATCATCAAATGAATCTCCAAATACAATAAAATCATCAATTAACACCTCAAGAAATCGTTCTACCATGTCATTAAAGATACTTAGCATGCACCTTTGAAAGGTTGTGGGTGCATTACATATGCCAAAAGACATTCTTCTATGGGAAAATGTGTCAAATGGACATCTGAAGGTGTTTTTCTCTTAATCCTCGAGAATAATTTCTATTTGGTGGTATCCAGAGTAACCACTAAGAAAGCAATAGTAAAGATGTAATGCAACTTTTTCAAGAATTTGATCCTAGAATGGAAGAGGAAAAATGGTGTTTTCTAATGACGATGTTAAGCTTCCAATGCACATCCTCCATGCGGTAATGACTCTAGAGGGCACAAGTTCATTATTGTAATTAGAAACCACTATCACACCAGACTTCTTAGGAACCACTTGAGTGGGACTTACCCACTTGTTATCCACAATATGGTAAATGATTCCCACATCTAACAACTTCGACACCTCTTTCCTAACCACCTCCTTCATGTTTGGATTCAAGCTTGCATTTCCCTTGTAGTTTTTGCATCCTCCTCTAGATAAATCTTGTGAGTGCAAACAAAAGGACTAATCCCTTTTATATCCGCAATGGTTCAACCAATGACTATTTTATGCTTAAAAAGATGTTGGAGAAGCTTAACCTCTTGAGGCACATGAAGATGAGATGAAATAATTACCGAAAATGTGTTATCTTCTCCAAGGAAAGCATACTTCAAGTCCATTGGCAAAGACTTTAATTCCAACTTGGGTGTTTGAATGCTTGAAAGAATTGGAGGGGTGGTCTCCGGTGAAAGCTCTTTCAACTTGGATTTCCACTCTCTTGTCTCAAAAACTTGTGAAAAATTTAACAAATTAGTAAGCTTACTAACCTCGTCATTATCCTCATCAATTTTTAGAAAAGATTTAGCCTTGTTAACTTAAAATGTTTAAGAGGATCAAACAAAGAATAACTATTAAATTGATCATGCACAATTAAATCAATTAAGTTAACTTCATTCAAGTCATCACTCAATCACCCGGTTGCTTCCACAAATTGAAGATATTCAATTCTAATGGCATATTCCCAAAAGACAATTTTATCACTCCATTTTGGAAATTAATCAAAGCATTAGATGTAGCCAGAAATGGGTGACCTAAAATAATGAGAATTTGTGATCATAATGGGTTGTGTGTCTAAAATAATAAAGTCAACAGAAAAGTAGAAATTGTCAACTTGTATCAAGACATCCTCCATCATGCCGCTTGGAACCTTAACCGACCTATCCACCAATTGAAGTGTGATGGAGGTAGGTTTCAACTCCCCAAGTCTCAATTGTTGATAAACCAAATAGGGAAGCAAATTCACACTAGCTCCTAAGTCAAGTAATGCTTGTTCTATTTTGTATTTTTCTATGACACATGCAATGGTGGGACAATCGGGATCTTTGTATTTTGGAGGAGTATTATGTTAGATGATGGAAGACACTTGTTCGGTCAAAAAGACTTTATTTTGAACATTTAACTTCCACTTAATGGTACACAAATCCTTCAAGAATTTAGCATATGATAGGATTTGCTTGATGACATCTAGCAATTGAATGTTAATCTTAACTTGTTTGAAAACCTCCAAAATTTTTGAATTCATATTGGCCTTTGGTGGTGAAACCAACCTTTGAGGAAAATGTGTGGGTATATGACACTTAGGTGGCTCACTAGACACATCTTCAACTATAGGCTCAACATGATCAAGACTATCATCCTCCCTACTATCTTTCTCACTCTATTTAGGATCTTGAGTCTTTGTAGAAATGATTTTATCAACCTCTTTCCCACTCCTAAGGGTGGTTATAGCTTGGACTTGTTTTTGGGTGTTTTCCGGTTTACAAGAGGAGACTCCCACTTGGAGTTGACCTTGTGAATTTGGTTGAGGTTGTGCTAAAAATTTATCTTTTTCCTGGTGGCATGGGATTGTAGTCAATTTGGTAAGTATATTCCGGATATCATTGATGGCTTATTGATGTTGAGTGAAATTTTGGGTCAATTGGCCAAGGGTTTGAGCGGTTTGAGTATTGATTGTGGCTTGGCTAGAAATGAATTGTTGCATAGTATCCTCCAAAGACTTCTTGGGTGGTGAAGTATAAGGAAAAAAATTGGATGACCCTTGAGGAGATGGTTGGGAAGGAGGTTGTTGTGCGGCATTATTATTCCTCCAACTAAAATTGGGGTATGTCTTCCACCCCGGATTGTAAGTGTTTGAGTAAGGGTTGTTATAAGGCTTGGAAAATCCATTCACCGCATTGGCTTGATCAGTTAACACCTCCTTCAAAGTGGGGATTGTAGGGAAATCTCTAGTTGAATGCCCTGGTTCTTTAGCCATAAACATTTCTATAAATTGCCTCATTTGCGAAGACAAATCCTCATAGAAAAAACTTATAATTTGCCAACTTTCATATCCATGGTAAGGGCATGATGCAAGTAGTTCCTTTACCCTCTCCAAATATTGGTAAAATGTTTCGTTGTCTCTTGGAGAAAAATTCATGTTTTTTCGCTTCACTTCGGAAGTTGTAACCCAAGTATAGGTGTATATCAAGTAATAATGGTGGAATCCTAGGTCGAACCACAGGGAGATGGGGATTTTAGAGTGAAAAAAGAACAAATAAAATAAAATGTCTTTTGTTTGAGAGAGATTGATTTGATAGTTGAATCTTAAAACAAATAAACTTAAATAGTTTGAGAAAATTATTTGAAAAAATACTAAAGCGTTGATACTTCTTCAATAACAATTTTTTTTCAATATATATATATATTCTTCAATAACAATTGGGTAGTAAATTAATCCTAATTTTCAATCTCAATTGAGAAACAAATAGGGAGTGAACTCAATTGGAGGATTTATCAATGATTAATGAGAAAATTCTTTAAGATATAATCAATAAGCTAATCTAAATGAATCCAAACATCCAATTGTTAATCACAAGCATTTAACATGCCCGGAGTCTATGATAAATCAAGCAATTAACCAATCAAAATATCTCAATTCATATAAATCAACAAATTAACTAATTAGATGAATTCATTAACAATTCAACCCAAGCATGTATATCTAGCTATTCTACTCACAGGGAATCTCAAGTTTCCATCACATTTATCATAATAATTCAAGAGATTATATAGAGAGAGAAAGCTTTAATAAATAAGATGAATTGAACAATTAAGGAAAAACATCAATTAAAGTTCAAAGGATTAATTATATACCCAAATGTATACTGAATTTTCTTCTAGCCTTAGTGAAAGAGTTTAGACAACCATTAATTGGGGCTAAAACACAAAATTAACAAAGATTAAAGAAAACAATAAAAGAAAGCTTTCAAATCTGGAAAACTCTCCCAAAGAAGGTGAAAAAATACAATGGATACTTTCTCAAATCAGGGAAGATGACCCAAACCGTCTGTCATCGAGCTCTATGATTGACTAGGAATTAGGACACGCGACTGGACGTGGATAAAGTGACGTTCGGACGTGAATCTTAAATTCACACGCATCTAGATGTGATCAAAGTGTCGTCCAAATGTGTGAAGCTAAGAGTTCTTGCAATTTTTCCTCTGATGTAGAACCTCACGTCCAGACTTGATCATATGACGTTCGAACGTGGTCTTTAGAGCTCTTTTCTTCAATGCTCTCCCTTCCTTTGTGTCATCCACTCTCATGTTTGCCTTCTTACCTTCTTATTTTATCATTTTACTTGCAAAATAGGCAAACACCAATTAAATTATGATAGAATCAATTGTAGCATTAATCTAATACAATTAAGTCCATACTCATGACAATTAACCCACAAATGATAGGATAAATATGCACTATTTAGGCTTAGTTAGTAAGGCAACATGGGTTGACAACACTTGTTGAAGATGGAAGAAGATACTACTACATCTGGCTTTCGGTGCATTTAGCAACCACATTTTGTCTTATTCCTTTGATCTTCAGATTGACCTTAGGATGAGTTTCCTCGGCACCACTTCTGGAAAAAAGAAGCGGTGTGGTTGGGGACAATTGGCATGTTCAAGGAGATTTTGGTCAGGAGATGCTTGTGTCAGAGGTCTATACTCTGACTCCAGTAACTCATCAACTTTCTTCTGCTCCTTTTTTTCGTCTCCACAACTACCAATTGTCGTTTTCAAACTCAAGACGACAAGCCTTCAGAAACAAGCTATCTTGACGTCATGTTTATATAGCACTTTATTTTTGTGTATCATGCAAATTGTATTCACTGATATTTTACAAACTTCTATGAATAAAATTTACTTTGTTGTTTGCTCTTTTTCATTTTCCTTGTTGTATTTTACAATTGTTAAATGGTAGAACAATTTCCTTTCTGGCTGCCGGCCATGACCCATACTTTCTTAGAAGTCACACTCCCATTCTGCAGCCACACAGATCATTGGTCTGTAAGCATTCAAGAATTTCCCATTAATAGATCGAAGATGGCGTTCTCCATCCAAATCTCTTAAGTTGTAAACGCCGCCTTTTTTTAACTTGAGGACTTCAAATGACCCTTCCTAGTTAGCCAACCATTTTCCAGTCCTTGGATCATTTAGTCCCAGAGACAACTTTTCTTTTCAAACTAAGTAACCTACACCGAAAGTCATGTTCCTTACCCGTTTGTTGTACGCCCTAACGACCCTATGCTTTTGCACCTTAATGCAATCCAGAGCACCCAGCCGCACTTCGTCAAAATCCTCGAGCTCAATCATCATGGCCTCATTGTATTCAGATGGACTTAGCATGTTCTGAAAGCCACTCGCAATGATTTCGCATCATGCCCATATGTTAGCTTGAATGGTGTGATTCAGGTGCTAGACCGTTTGGATATTCTATATGCCCATAGTACTTCAAATAGTTTATCGTGTCATCCCCTTGGATTGTCTTCTTCCATCTTTGTGATAATCCCTTTTATCACCTTGTTAGTGGATGATGCTTTGCGCATAGTATGTGGTTAAGTGGATTACGTTGAAAACCATACTCCTCTACAAATCACTTCGCTACTTGCAAAGACTGTTCTTTGTTCGGCCACTATGTGCTGGGGAAGCCCAAATTGGTGCACAATGTTTTCCTTTATCATTCGTATAATGTTGGCCTAATTGACCATCCTCATTGAAATGGCTTCTACCCACTTTATGTAATAGTTGGTAGCCAAAATAATAAAAGAATGTTGCTTCGTAGAAGGGGGAAAAATCTTCCCTATCAAATCTATGGCCCAAGCTCTAAATGGTCAAGGCTTGATTACAGGATGCATTTGTATTGTTGGCACACTCTGGATAGGCCCGTGTCGCTGACATGCTTGAAAACCTCTTGCAAAGTTGATGCAATCCTTCAGAATACTTGGCCAATAATAGTCATATCTTATAATTAGCCATCATATCTTGATGCCAGCTTGATGCACACCACATACGACCTCGTGACTTTTGGCCATTACCAGGATGGCCTCTTCCCTGCCGATGCACCTTAATAATAGGTCATCATGCATTCCTTTCTTATACATTTCCCCATCATGAGTATGTAGTTAGCGGCCCATCCTTTGACGACCTCCTCCATATCCCTATTTGGATATCTTAGAAACTGCATGATGTTGAACCTCCAATCTTTTACTTCCAACATTAGATCCTCAAAGTCCACCCCTCTAGTTTTTATTGATGTCAAAACTCTCCTTTAAACTTTGACTAATTACTTGTCCATTCCTCAAGGAATTCTTAGACTTGATCCTAGTTGGGCCAAGTTGTTGACCTGGCCTTTCATCTCTCTTGGGACTGCTCGCAACGTCACATCATCAAAATTTGCCAATAATGACATTGTGATGGACTAGAAAGGGCATAACTCTCAACTTTTGCATTGGAAACTGCATGTGATCTTGTTAATGACTAACTGGAAATCGCTGGTTATTTCAATCATTGACGCTCCCATTCCCAACAAAACTTCAAACCTAATAATTAACACCTTGTATTTGACTTGGTTATTAGTGTGACGCCCCAAAACCCGGGGGTCCTTTATTAGCCGTTGACCATCCGTCAACCCGCGGAAATACTCGTGATAGTCGTGTAACCCGACACCACGTCATTCACATTGCTTTTGACCGGATTTACCATCCACAAGGTCAATTATACCTCAATTTATGTCCATTTATGTCATAGGAACCAAAGAAAACAAAGCCCAAAAGCATGGCTAAGCATTTTGAAAATTTCAAATTTTTGGAAAACCTTCCGGAAAAAAAAAGATTGAAATGAAACGTGTCGACCTTCCGGAAGGTGTACTCAACCTTCTGGAAGGTTTTACCTTCTGAACCACAAATCTGCCTTAACCTTCCGGAAGGTTTTAGTGACCTTCCGGAAGGTTTTGCCCAGAATTTCTTCCTTCCTTAGTTTTTCAATCCCAATTCAACCAAAACCATTCCATTACCATCCCAAACATGGATAACTATATTTTCCACATTATACATGTTCTATACAAGTTCCATAGCATAAAATTCCACATTTTTACACATCAAAAGTGAAATTTTATAAAAGTTTTACAAAACTCAACCCAAGGCCACAAGCCGGCCCCCTTCATGCTTGATGCTCTCCAAGTGAGCCATCCGCTGGTGCAAAACTCACACCTGAAAATGTTGTCCCACGAAGGGTGAGCCACGCTCAATAGGATATCCTCCTACAGAGGTTACTCCCCAACCTAAGTGCATATGAAATGCGCACACGCAACAAATCAACAAGCATCAACCAATCTAACAAGAATATACACCTCAATGTTAGAAAGCTACCATGCTATACTATGTCATGCCATGATATGAGATGGAACTCACTCATGCACCTTGTCCCGAGTCTTCCCCGACTCACACCACACAATGCAAAAGCCAATGTGTATGAACCCGTCTATTGACGGAAAAACCCTCCCAATGATCGTTTGAGATAAAAGTTATGTCTTTATAAAAAAATCAAATCATTGTTTGAGGCTACCCATTGGATGGGTGTTTTTATATAACAAAATCTTGTGTCTTCCTGGGCAACGGATTTTGGAATCGCACCGCCGGCTCCGTGGGCCTATCTACACTTTTTGGACTTGCACCGTCGGAGTGTATGAACCAGTGGTTCCGGGTTTTTCACCCGAGGGAGTGTCTAGCCCTACTTGCTTTACCCGACACAAGTTTTCCTTATGCAATGCAACCGTGCAACTCAGTCGGATCTTCGATCCCGACTTTCCCGAGTTCACATACCAACCACCAAGATTTGGTGTTTGATCCGCAACACATGCACACACCCACACTCATGCCTATGACCCATGAATGCGATGTCAACTCACCCACACAATACTCATGTCTTATAACCATGAATGTGATGTACCCATGTGAATGCAATGTAATGTACCAATTGCACTCTAACCACATGTTCGATATGTATGAGTGCCATATGAACAATGTCAAGATAAATCTACATATTCATGGTACTTCATATCATAAGCACATAAATACCATAATTCAACACATTATCAATATATAGCAAGCATGCCTATATCAACATTTCATCCGATAACCATTTTCAAACATGTTATCACATAAGCATGCAATTAACATAGCAAACTCATCAATACATCATTCTAGGCATTTAATCAAGGAAGTGATCTAAGTCATTTCTCTAATTATTTTGTAAGTGTTAAGGCTCTAATACCCTTCTTTTCCATACCAACATCTCATATAAGCAACTAAGGTGAGGAATAATCCCAAATAGGAAGAATCCTACACGTCATCATGTATCACAAGAAATTACTCTAAGTAATTTCTACACCACCATTTCAAGATAGATTATATTGTATCCACTTTCAACATCCATCTAATCATGTCACCAACAACAGGTAAAAGCCCCATTTAATCAAGTCACCAACCATAGGTAAGAGTCCTATACAAAGTCTCCTACATCAACCCCTTTTCACATAAACATCATAGCATGAAATAAGCCCAAAACAGCCCATAAGTTTAACCCAAAACAGTCCGCAATTTCAGCCTCAAGGCAACCACAATTTCAGTCCCCAAACAACCATAAAAACAGTCCACTAATTAGCCACAAAACAATCCACTAATTAGCCACAAAACATTCCACTAATTAACCACAAAACAGTCCCCAAATTAAGCTACATAGCAGCCCCGAAATAGGCTATAAACCAGTCCACTATTTCATTCACTTCCACAAAGATATACAAGTAACTTCCATATATCAATTGTAAGCTAGAATTTAGCTTAAGTTATTCCTATAATCAATTCTTCATTTCCTTAAAAACATACAATTCCAATTGTGAATCACACCACCCAAACATGTTATTCCACTTTCGTTCAAATAACAACTTTTATCCTTTAAGGCATTTCATCAAACGCCATATAAGCATAATGTCATGTAACCACAAGGTATAGCCCACACACATCAATTATCATCATCAAACTCAAGAAATCATATCTAGTGATTTCTACATAACTATACCAAGATAGAATTTATTCTATCCATTTCCTAATATCCACATATCATAATCCCCCAAGAGAATTATAAAGCAACCACCTCTAAATGTCAATTCCATTTAGAATTTCACTTTACCAATTTTCCCATATCCACTTTCTACACTTCAAGTTCCTTTATGAAATTTACCCAACAAGTAAATATATACACCCATTTCATACCAACCTTGCTTAGCACATTTGGTACCCAATTCCCACACATAAATGCATTAGTGGTACATTAAACTAGAGAATGTGATTTAAATCATACCAACCATTCTCAATACCCATTTCACCCAATTAACCACAATAGGCAAGTGATACATATATATATACACCTACCCATTCCATATAACCTTCCTAGGTTGGAAATAAACCTAAGTAGGAAGAAAACCCTACCTCTTGTAGCGTGTAGAATCGCCGTGGGAAGCCCCTAGAACTCAAAGCAAGCTTGAATCCTCCACTCCCAACTTTTCGGCCTCCCAACGTTCGGTGAAAGCCGTCGTTTTTGGTACCTACGCGTAGCCCTCGACGCGTAGAGCAACTCTTGGTCTTGGCCCGAGTCGATTTGAGCGCTAGAACGGAGTAGATCGTAGAGAGAAGGTGGAGTTTTCTCTCATTTTCCCTCTCTTCTTTTCTCTCGGCTGAAATCGGCTGAATGGTGAAGGAGAAGTCTGATTTTTCAGACTTTAGGCTCCTATTTATATTTTTAGAATACTTGGCCCACAATTGGCCACACGTCCTATTTAATTTCGGGTCCGTTTTAATCCCGAAACGACTAAATTTCGCTCCGGTTCAAGTTCGAATTATTTTTATTTCAACTTGCCTCTAATATTTCCCCAAACTTTAAAATTTTATAAAAATTTCGTGCACGGGGTCACCCGAGGCCCGTTCGTCTCGTAAAACGCGAAAAATCCGACTATCTCGGAATTCAACGAAATTTGACGTGGTAACTAGATTTCGCGAGACGAATCCAACGGTGAAATCCGTTTCGTCATTCGAGATCTAGAAAAATTCAGTTTTTCAACTAGTCCCGAAGTGGCAATTCACCTATTGCCCTTGTTCGTCAAAGTTTAAATTTTCCGGGGTTTCACATTCTTCCCCCCTTAAAAGAATTTCGTCCCCGAAATTCACACCCTCATGCACATTCGACCATATGCATAAGTTACAACAATACTGTCTAAACTGTCCCACATGTATCCGTCTCTCTCCCGGACTAGGTTCTAGACGCAACCAAGTCCGTCCGTAAAGGCACCACATATCCCGTGTTCCTCTGTCCCATTTCCGGGACTACTAGAATAGGGGGTAAAGTAACCTTCTTTGTAATTTGACAATAATACCGAAGCATCCCAAGGTGAAGCATTCGGTAGTGAAGTCCTTATTCAAACTAGAGTTCTCACAACTCTACCCGTGTCATTCTATGAGGAGTCATAGAGTAGACAACATACCGGGGTGTAACTTAACACTGAAGTCTACATCCCAATGTGAAGGCAAACATTCGTAAGCTCCTAAAAATTAAAACATACACACTCTGAGGTGTAAACAGTGACTCGCTGACGATCACAATCACCGACGACTCAGTGTGCCGTCAATCCGTCCATCCCAAGGATGACATCAAACCCGACATGTCCACGACCCTAAGGTCCATAGTGAGTAGAGTCCCCGAGATCTCAAACTCACAACCGTCATATCTGATCAATGTAGGCCCTAATCCCTAAGGTGGAATTCACCCCTGAGGACTCTTCTAGAGTTATAATATTTAAAACTGTACCATGCACAAAACATGAAAAATAACAGTATTTGACACGCTCAAGTCAAATAACACGTGTACCCATAAATAAGGAATAAGTGATGTACCGTGGGTCGCTGCCTGATCCCCCGACTCACTCTATGGTGCAACGTCAAAGACCGTTTCCTGGGTCTCCAATGTTGTCGCTTCAGAGTCTTGTTCTTGGCCTTGGCTCATCCGGTCTGATTGCGGAGTCTCCGCACGTGGCGTACTAGGGACTTGCACAACGCTCTGTAGTTGGGACTGATTTCCCTGGTCCTTAGTGGAATAGGGAAGAACAATACGTGCCTGTGTGAGTCCCACCGACGACTGGGATTGAGAAGTCTCGGAACTCCGTGAGGTTTGCCTCAGGGGGCAATCCTTCTTCCTATGGCCCGGTTGTCGACAATAGAAACATGTCTTCTGGCCTCCTTGAAACGTTCCCTTGAATTTATTCCCTCCTCGGGACAAAAGATTTTGGGCTTGAACCCGCTCCCGTGATCCATGCCTCTGAGGACAATCCCTCCTCGTATGACCCGCTTGGCGACAATGATAACATGGCCCCTGCCCCGCTTGGCTGGGAACCCTGAAGTGCCCACTACTTTGGGAGGTTTGCCCTTGGCCTTGGCCTTGATAGCCGCGGCCCTGCCCCGATGATTCTTGTGGGCTCGATGCCTTTTGCTTTTTTTCCGTGGCCGTTGATGGCCCATGGAACTTAAACTCCTTTGGATGGCTTGAGCCCCTTGGTTCAAATTGGCGCTTGCCTGTGCTAGGTTAGCAGCCATCATACTCATAGCCTCCATATAGGCTTGTTGGTCCAAAGCCGGTAGTGGTTGGTTGTTCCGTCCACCGCCTAGACGTCCCCTTCCTCTATATGCCATCTACACACATGTCAAATAGCAATGGAGTACTAACTTAATATCCCAAGGTAAGGATCAAGTTCAAAACATTGAGAATTCTCTCATCATGTCCCTAGTAGAGCGAGTGTCTCACACTAGTAGACATTTAACCCATGAACTATCCCGTTCATCCTTTTCCGAACCCCCAAGGTTATGTTTTCTAAACCTAGTGTTCCTCTTTTCCATATACATTTTACCATGTATATAATTTAAACATAACACATAATCATGTAGCACATAATCATGTAACAAATAAAACACATAACATGAATGCACATGGAATGCAATGGTGTAAACCCATTCCCCTCAAGCCCTAGGTAATCGTATACCTATGCTCTGATACCAAGCTGTGACGCCCCAAAACCCGGGGGTCCTTTATTAGCCGTTGACCATCCGTCAACCCGCGGAAATACTCGTGATAGTCGTATAACCCGACACCACGTCATTCACATTGCTTTTGACCGGATTTACCATCCACAAGGTCAATTATACCTCAATTTATGTCCATTTATGTCATAGGAACCAAAGAAAACAAAGCCCAAAAGCATGGCTAAGCATTTTGAAAATTTCAAATTTTTGGAAAACCTTCCGGAAAAAAAAAGATTGAAATGAAACGTGTCGACCTTCCGGAAGGTGTACTCAACCTTCTGGAAGGTTTTACCTTCTGAACCACAAATCTGCCTTAACCTTCCGGAAGGTTTTAGTGACCTTCCGGAAGGTTTTGCCCAGAATTTCTTCCTTCCTTAGTTTTTCAATCCCAATTCAACCAAAACCATTCCATTACCATCCCAAACATGGATAACTATATTTCCCACATTATACATGTTCTATACAAGTTCCATAGCATAAAATTCCACATTTTTACACATCAAAAGTGAAATTTTATAAAAGTTTTACAAAACTCAACCCAAGGCCACAAGCCGGCCCCCTTCATGCTTGATGCTCTCCAAGTGAGCCATCCGCTGGTGCAAAACTCACACCTGAAAATGTTGTCCCACGAAGGGTGAGCCACGCTCAATAGGATATCCTCCTACAGAGGTTACTCCCCAACCTAAGTGCATATGAAATGCGCACACGCAACAAATCAACAAGCATCAACCAATCTAACAAGAATATACACCTCAATGTTAGAAAGTTACCATGCTATACTATGTCATGCCATGATATGAGATGGAACTCACTCATGCACCTTGTCCCGAGTCTTCCCCGACTCACACCACACAATGCAAAAGCCAATGTGTATGAACCCGTCTATTGACGGAAAAACCCTCCCAATGATCGTTTGAGATAAAAGTTATGTCTTTATAAAAAAATCAAATCATTGTTTGAGGCTACCCATTGGATGGGTGTTTTTATATAACAAAATCTTGTGTCTTCCTGGGCAACGGATTTTGGAATCGCACCGCCGGCTCCGTGGGCCTATCTACACTTTTTGGACTTGCACCGTCGGAGTGTATGAACCAGTGGTTCCGGGTTTTTCACCCGAGGGAGTGTCTAGCCCTACTTGCTTTACCCGACACAAGTTTTCCTTATGCAATGCAACCGTGCAACTCAGTCGGATCTTCGATCCCGACTTTCCCGAGTTCACATACCAACCACCAAGATTTGGTGTTTGATCCGCAACACATGCACACACCCACACTCATGCCTATGACCCATGAATGCGATGTCAACTCACCCACACAATACTCATGTCTTATAACCATGAATGTGATGTACCCATGTGAATGCAATGTAATGTACCAATTGCACTCTAACCACATGTTCGATATGTATGAGTGCCATATGAACAATGTCAAGATAAATCTACATATTCATGGTACTTCATATCATAAGCACATAAATACCATAATTCAACACATTATCAATATATAGCAAGCATGCCTATATCAACATTTCATCCGATAACCATTTTCAAACATGTTATCACATAAGCATGCAATTAACATAGCAAACTCATCAATACATCATTCTAGGCATTTAATCAAGGAAGTGATCTAAGTCATTTCTCTAATTATTTTGTAAGTGTTAAGGCTCTAACACCCTTCTTTTCCATACCAACATCTCATATAAGCAACTAAGGTGAGGAATAATCCCAAATAGGAAGAATCCTACACGTCATCATGTATCACAAGAAATTACTCTAAGTAATTTCTACACCACCATTTCAAGATAGATTATATTGTATCCACTTTCAACATCCATCTAATCATGTCACCAACAACAGGTAAAAGCCCCATTTAATCAAGTCACCAACCATAGGTAAGAGTCCTATACAAAGTCTCCTACATCAACCCCTTTTCACATAAACATCATAGCATGAAATAAGCCCAAAACAGCCCATAAGTTTAACCCAAAACAGTCCGCAATTTCAGCCTCAAGGCAACCACAATTTCAGTCCCCAAACAACCATAAAAACAGTCCACTAATTAGCCACAAAACAATCCACTAATTAGCCACAAAACATTCCACTAATTAACCACAAAACAGTCCCCAAATTAAGCTACATAGCAGCCCCGAAATAGGCTATAAACCAGTCCACTATTTCATTCACTTCCACAAAGATATACAAGTAACTTCCATATATCAATTGTAAGCTAGAATTTAGCTTAAGTTATTCCTATAATCAATTCTTCATTTCCTTAAAAACATACAATTCCAATTGTGAATCACACCACCCAAACATGTTATTCCACTTTCGTTCAAATAACAACTTTTATCCTTTAAGGCATTTCATCAAACGCCATATAAGCATAATGTCATGTAACCACAAGGTATAGCCCACACACATCAATTATCATCATCAAACTCAAGAAATCATATCTAGTGATTTCTACATAACTATACCAAGATAGAATTTATTCTATCCATTTCCTAATATCCACATATCATAATCCCCCAAGAGAATTATAAAGCAACCACCTCTAAATGTCAATTCCATTTAGAATTTCACTTTACCAATTTTCCCATATCCACTTTCTACACTTCAAGTTCCTTTATGAAATTTACCCAACAAGTAAATATATACACCCATTTCATACCAACCTTGCTTAGCACATTTGGTACCCAATTCCCACACATAAATGCATTAGTGGTACATTAAACTAGAGAATGTGATTTAAATCATACCAACCATTCTCAATACCCATTTCACCCAATTAACCACAATAGGCAAGTGATACATATATATATACACCTACCCATTCCATATAACCTTCCTAGGTTGGAAATAAACCTAAGTAGGAAGAAAACCCTACCTCTTGTAGCGTGTAGAATCGCCGTGGGAAGCCCCTAGAACTCAAAGCAAGCTTGAATCCTCCACTCCCAACTTTTCGGCCTCCCAACGTTCGGTGAAAGCCGTCGTTTTTGGTACCCACGCGTAGCCCTCGACGCGTAGAGCAACTCTTGGTCTTGGCCCGAGTCGATTTGAGCGCTAGAACGGAGTAGATCGTAGAGAGAAGGTGGAGTTTTCTCTCATTTTCCCTCTCTTCTTTTCTCTCGGCTGAAACCGGCTGAATGGTGAAGGAGAAGTCTGATTTTTCAGACTTTAGGCTCCTATTTATATTTTTAGAATACTTGGCCCACAATTGGCCACACGTCCTATTTAATTTCGGGTCCGTTTTAATCCCGAAACGACTAAATTTCGCTCCGGTTCAAGTTCGAATTATTTTTATTTCAACTTGCCTCTAATATTTCCCCAAACTTTAAAATTTTATAAAAATTTCGTGCACGGGGTCACCCGAGGCCCGTTCGTCTCGTAAAACGCGAAAAATCCGACTATCTCGGAATTCAATGAAATTTGACGTGGTAACTAGATTTCGCGAGACGAATCTAACTGTGAAATCCGTTTCGTCATTCGAGATCTAGAAAAATTCAGTTTTTCAACTAGTCCCGAAGTGGCAATTCACCTATTGCCCTTGTTCGTCAAAGTTTAAATTTTCCGGGGTTTCACAATTAGTGCATTTGAACTTTATTTTAAATGATAGCTAGGTTTCACAACCTTGGGGTGATTCTATAATTACCCCAACCCATGCAGACTCACGTGTCCTCGACCTATTGAATCTTAATTTCCATGGCATTAATGAAACCACAAGTACTCCCAGCAAACCAAGTGATTCCCTCGTGTCTTGCTCTATTTCTACACAAGGGTGATCTACTAAAAAGTCGGCCAGTGCTTGGCCTTTTACCGCGCGCTGTGACAATTAATGGAGTGAAAATTCCATCAAGACTAGAACCCATTTGCCAATTCGGCCTCTCATAATTGGTCTCGTTAACATTTACTTAATTAAATCAGTTTGAACAACCACATACACCACAACTGAAATCATATAGACTCTCAACTTTTGTGATGCAAAATACAATGCTAAATAAAGTTTCTTGATCGGCTTATAACGTAGCTCAACCGGAGTCCATATTCTACTTAAATAATAAACGGCTTGATCTTGGCCTGTATTACTATTTTGAGCCAACAAACACCCAATAGATTCGTGTGCAGCAAATAAGTACAATAGTAGTGGCCTAACCTTATAAGAACTAGCGGGTTCTCTAAATATTCCTTGATCTGACGAAAGGCCTCTTGATGTTGTGTTTCCTATTTGAAATCCTCTGTGCCTTTTAGCTTTAAAAGCAACGAGAACGCCTGCAATTTTTCTACACAATTGGCGATGAATCTTCGAAGGAAATTGACTTGACCAATCAGGCGTTAAAGCTCATTCTTGGTCTTTGGAGGTGCAACCTCCATGATGGCCTTCGTCTTCGCCTTATTCTTGTCTACCTCAATCCCCATCTTATGTACCAGGAACCCAAGGGAGTTCCCCGTTATAACCCCAAAGGCACACTTCAACGGGTTCATCGTTAGCTGGTGAACATGCATCATTTCAAAGACTAATCTCTGATTGCTAAGATGTTTTTCCATATTTTGTGTCTTGACTATGATCTCATCAATGTATACCTCTACGATTTTACAAATCATGTCATGGATAGTGTTCATGGCTCTCTGGTAGGTGGCTCCTGCGTTCTTCAACCCAAATGACATTACTCTATATTCGAACGTCCTAATCGACCTAGGATATTGAAAGGCAGTTTTGTGTCGATCCTTCTCTATAATGAAGATCTAATGGTAGCCTGTGTTGCCATCTATAAATGACATGATTACGTTCATAATGGCCGCGTCTACAAGTTGGTCCACCAATGGCATTCCATACTCATCTTTGGGAGTAGCCATGTTGAGGTTGTGGTAGTCGCAACAAACTCTAGTCTTGCCAATCTTCTTCTTGATTGACATGATGTTGTATATCCATTCTGCATACCGTGCCACCTAGATGCAATTTGCCATCAAGAGGCGCTCAATCTCCTTCTTCACTAGCAAAGTTACTTATTGGGACATCAACCTTGGGTTCTGCTTAACCGGTCTATACCCTTCCTTGATTGGCAATCGAAGCTCCATTAATGTTGAGTCTATACCTAACATTTCTTCATAACTCCAGGCGAAACAGTTGCGATATTCTCATAGCAGCTGTATAAGCTGTGCTTGAAATTTTGGCTCTAGCAGCTTGCTGGCAAAGGTTGGTCAATACACCCCCGGCTCACCAAGGTTGACTTCGAGCAAGGGGTCTTAAACCTCCACCAAGTCGTCAAGCTTAGCGAGGGCTATATCGATTTCATCTAGTTCGATAAACTCTCGAGAGTGATCTATTTGGATTCTTCCTTCTCACACTCCACCATGTTAATGGTGCTTTGTTAACTGTTGGCCGCGTGTAGTGTAGCGACCCTTTTTTTGTCAAGTAAGCTCTTATCTTGGCGACGCAAGCCTTTACAGCCTGCCTCCTTTGTTTACTATTGTGGAGCTCCATCATTAATCGAGCTTTCAAGTTCTTTTGTGTCATTCAGCCTTTGCACATTAGGGGGCTGAAGGACTTCCTCCTCTATCTGATGAATCTTATTGGACCTCAAGTCGGTCTAAAATACGACTTCTCTTGACTTTTTCGTATTTGTCTTGACCTTAAAACTTTATCGATCTTATTCCTTCTTCGTAGAGCCATGTGTCGGCCATGTGAACATCTGCCACAAACGACATTTGGTCTGCTTCCACCACTTCAAAATCTCCTAGACTCCAAAGCACCAGCTACTGATAGAGAGTTGATGGAATGCAATTACTCAAATGGATCCAGTCCCGGCCCAATAGAGAGTTGTAGGACGTCGTTGCGTCAGCCGTAAAGAACGACATAATGTTGTTCTTACTCAACGGATAGGACTCCCACTGTCTTGTTGACTTCTCTTGTGAACCCATTCACCATTAAATCGATGTGGACTAGGTCTTCTTCCTTCCTCCTAAGCTTCTTCATAGTTGTTATAGGAAGAATGTTGATAGCCGATCCATTATCCACCAAGACCCTATTGAAAGGTTTCCTTCCAAGTGTGCTCGAATGTATAGCGACTTCAAATGTTGCATTATGGGTCGCGTAGGTCTACTGAACGGCCAACACTTAATGATGTTGGGAAGTAGTGATTTATCTGTCCTCTCCTCTCCTCGTTGCTTGGACTTATCTCAGGAGAACAATTTATCCTGTCCTTAGACACTTCATCTTTGTCCAAAAATGCTAACCCTGGCATCCTCGTGTCTTTAACATCTCATTCTAGGCATTTTTCCTGTGGTCCCTAGCTTTTGAATGACATCGACAACAGCCCAAGAGCATTGATGGACACTTCTGACCCTAGAGTGCCAAATTGAATAGAGTCACCTTCGTCGTTGTCATCTCCATTAGCAGGGTTTGTAGTATTCTACTTTTTCCCTCTCTTTCAAGTCTCTAGAGGAAGTTGAGCACGATCCTCATTCGTTCCACCACCTTTTTCACCATTCGTTCCTCAAAAACTCTCCTCATGTGTAGGCTCATGCTCTATCTTCTTCTTCCTTTTCTCCTTAATCGTGGCCCTCTTCAAGGCCATTGGACGCAGCGGAGGCAGAGAACATCGAATCAGGATCTAATCTCCCCAATCTCGGGCTCTGGGCACCGAAATGTCTCCCGAGCTACCCAAGCTTGAATTTTCTCATCTTCTTCTCACCTGTGCAAGTTCGCCTATATGCGTTGTTTCCTGCGCTTTTGTAATCTCGACAGTGGCTGAAGCTAATGGTACTGTGGGAATTTTGGGTGTTGGGCTACATACCAACAGCCCTCCAGTGGCTCAGTTGGTTTCACCATCCTTAGGTGATCCCGATAACCCTCAACTCTGATAGGCTGATCGGGCACCAACCTTGTGGCGTACTCTTCATACTTTGGTCCTGGTTGACCCCTTGAAGACTCTGGTATGTCTCTGTCATGCCATCTATAACTCGTTCTCAAAAACTTACCTGGCCGATCCTCCTATCCCTACTTAGGCAATGGCCACTCACCCGACCGTTCCTTTTCCATTGTGGCCTCTTGGACGATTTAGTTCACTCTTCTTTGATAACTTCATGCTCTGGACCATGTCGAGCTTTTCCTAAAGTCCCAGCGATATGTGTGACTCACCCCCAGAGTCTTCTTTTGACGATTCATCTAGGGGTGCATCATCTTTTTTCCTCCTTGGATTTTCATCATCTGTTGACCCATCCTTGTCCAAGTCAACTTTCTTCTTGGGAGTTTTTGGTTGTCCTACTTCCACCATGTTAATGGCGACTGTCTTTTGAAAAAGGATCCTTATCAACCCCCATCTCTGGCTTTCCCTTTTCTCCAAATATCAAGTGACCCTTCGTCATATTCTCCTGAATGGTGTTCTGAAACACCATACAGTTCATAGTAGAATGGCTCCACAAATGGCGTTATTTACAGTATGTCTTATTCTTCAGCTCTACGGCCGATGGATCTTATGACTAAATGACAGCTTGATAATGTCATTAGCAAATAGATGGTCAAAAATTTGATTGGCCTTTGAAATGTCGAAGTTGTACTTCTGGCCGTTTTCGTGACTAGTGCCTTTGTCAACACTCGGTGCGGCCTGTGCTTGATTTACTGGAGGCTTAGTTAAAACCTTATGCACATGCGGTCATCTTATCATAATGTCAGTAATGTTCACCTCTAGCTCCTGATCTGGCTTGACCATGGAGATCTCAGTGTTGGCATCTCTATAGTACTTTCCTTTGGACGCATTTCTTCGATCCAGCTCTTCGCGCAGGATATGCTCATATCGCGTAGCCCGTTTGGCTAACTCGAACAAGTCGTTGAACTTCATCTCTTCAAACTTCTTCTAGAGCTTGAACCCCAAGCCAATCTATGCAATCCGTACATACTCTATCTCGGGCAGCACAATCCTGCATCAGTTTTTAGCCTTCCTGAACCACGTAATGTACTGCTTTGCTGACTCCCCAGCCATCTAGTACAACCTGGCCAAATCGACTATGGCGACTTGCGGCTCAGTGCAGTAGAACAGAGCATGAAACTTGTCTTTGAGTTGTTACCAACCCAACACATAATTGGGTGGTAAATCAATATACCACCTGAAGGCCGCTTCTATTTTCTTCCACAACTTCGTGCGTTGGAGGCACTTCAAATGAGTCAATTTTGGCCTTATCTCGAGTGTTTGCTATGCTATCTCTCTCATGGTCTCACCAAGCATGCCAAAAAAATATGTTTGGTGTATTTTCAGATTGCGGGTGTGCCAAAGTTCAAATGGACTTAAAATCTAAATACGTACGATCTTACCTACTCGAACCGACTTGAGGTTCTAAAATCGTGATTGTTCAGGTGACTGTAGCAAGGCATAGGTTACCTCTGAGTTCTTTTCTATTCCTTAGAACTTCAAAGACTTTAAATAATTTTACCAAACAGGGATGTGTGAACACTACTATAAAGTAAATAGCAGGGATGCAAAGTAACAAGTAAATCAAATTCAAATCTAGAAGACGAATCTAATTCTAGACTTAGCATTAAATGAAAGCAGTAAAAGATTAGCAGAGTCATGAATTACAACAAAAGTAAAGGTAGCTTGAAAAAACATGGGCTGACTCTGTGAAGAGTTTTTGTGATTGATCGTGGGATCCCTTTGCTTCAACTTGAAAAGTGTAAACCCAAGCGTAGGTTAAGTGAAGTAATATATTCTCGGAAGCCCGAGGTCGAATCCACAGGGAATTGTAACAAGTCAACAATCACATTAACACTGATAAATTAAAATGAGAAAGTTTGATTGAGGAGTTTTGATGATTGAGAACAACTGATTTTAATAATTAAAATAGTAATAAAAATACTAGAGCATCAGGTACTTCCTCTCAATGTCATACGGTAATAATTAAAGACTCAAGGCTTGATTTGAAACAGGAATTAAATGTCGGTTAATCCAGATAACAAATCAAGTAAGAAAACCAAAAGTTATAACCAAAAGATTATTCAGAAACCTGAATAATACATCAATCATAATATTTTATGAAACAATGTTAACACTTCAAGCGTGGAATAACCAGTTATTTATTCGCAGGGAAACTCAAGCAATCGATGTACGTGGCACAACAACTCAGGAGTTTTTACAGAATAAAAACTTTGCTATAAGATTAGAAACTAGATTAACACAATATCATAAATCATTAAGTACAAAGTCTATAAAAATACCGTACTTCACTGAGAGATTTTCCCTAGCCCTAGTCAGCCATAAAAGAATTGCAAAAATACACTCAAGAAGTCGTGAGCAAAAATATGAAAAAGAGATCCCTATTACAAAGTCTTCAATTTGTATTTATAACCCCTTTAGAAAGAGATTGATTTTCGTCAGAATTCTAGGTCTGGTATCAGCAGATCCTTGACACGCGTCCGGACGCGTGTCCTTCTTCCGTCCGGACGCAACTTCCAGTGAGTTTGTTCTTCTTCTGATCGCCTTTCTGCCACTCGCGTCCGGACGCGTATTCTTCTTCCGTCCGGACGCGACTTCCAGTGTGTTTTCCTTTGAGCTATGCTTCGTCTTCCCATAATTTAACTCCAAAATTACGCTTTTGTCCTGCAAATTAACACAAATCAACATTTGATAGCATAACACCCAAACTTGGATAAACTTTTATATTTATCACACTTTTACAATTAAATAATCAATCTTTCCTAGAAGACGAATCTAATTCTAGACTTAGCATTAAATGAAAGCAGTAAAAGATTAGCAGAGTCATGAATTACAAAAAAAGTAAAGGTAGCTTGAAAAAACATAGGCTGACTCTGTGAAGAGTTTTTGTGATTGATCGTGGGATCCCTTCTCGGTGGTCAAACCTATGCTATTTATAGAGATGACTCTCAACCGTTGATCCATCTTTTTCGGTCGTCATGACTTATGATCATGACCCTGCCCCTTTAGATACATGAATGCGTGTTGAACTGTTTTCAACTAGCGACTCATGATGTCACGCCTCCTCGTTTCTCGAGATTTCAAGAGTCCTATTCTTCTAATCATCTTGCCAATTATGGATTCTCACAGACTCCCTTATGACCGTCAGATCTCTTCCACATGTCACCCTCAGATCTCGCTTTTTTTGGGTGTTAACACAACCTTAATAATTTTTAATTTAGGGTTTATATATGGGTGTATATATATATGTGTTCATATTAGTTATTACAAGTTTACAACAAGAAGGAAAAATGAAGCACTATAAATTCTTGTGTTGATTACTTATAATTGTATATAGAAATTATTCTTGTTGGTACTTAACTGATTTCTTTGATTCAATTTGTGTTCATTCAAAGAGAAATTAGTCTTGTTTCCCACGCTATAACAACACAAGCTATTGCTCCTCTTGTTAATCAAATGGAGCTTGATGGGACATTTCTGAGATCACAGAGGATTAGGACACGTGTCCTCGGCAGAGTAGGAGACTTCCTCTGCGATAAGGACACGTGTCCTCGGCGTCGACGATGCTGTCATCCACATTCCGGCACGTGCTCAAAAACAACGTGGTCTCGGTGAGAAGGGGTTATCCGGTTCTTCCAACTGCACACCCTCGGCGCCGGAAGTACACTTATTCCGCGGCCATGGTTCTCTCTCAGCGCCGAGGGATGATGACGGGAATAGTAATCCTGTTATGTAGCTCCTACTTCATAAAAAGTCGCTATCAGGCAGTACTACTTCGGCTAGATTAGGAATCATGGGGGCGCTCTGCACAAGGGAGTCAGGGCGTCAGAGCCAACAAGACGCCCCTCCAATAATAGCGGGACACATGGCGAAAGTGACATGATAGGGGCCGGGCGGACGAAACTGCCCCTGGTAACGTGCGGCAATTGAAAGGCAACAATAAATGAGTTCACTGCTGATGGGACGTCCGCTTTGACATGAAGAGCCGGAAAGAGGCAAACATTAATTGTCCCAGCATCAGAGCATTTACTGATCCATCCTTGAAAGAAGAGCATTAAGTGCACGGGGATCCGAGCATTCAATACTCTCAGACAAAGGAAAGAACATTGATTGCTCGGGGATCCGAGCAATCAATAATGGGGTATTCCTCATACACAGTAGGGGGCACACTGCCCCATCTCTGAACACTACCTACTCTCCAGACTGTCGCCAATGATGAGTCCGGGTGGGTATAAATAGTTCCCAAAAATACATTGCAAAGGTACGCAAGAACAACCCTCGAGAACAACCAGTGTTTTCTTCTTCCCCAGGATCAAAGAACTGACTTGATCGTTGGAGGGGATACGCCAAAAAATACTCTGGCGCCCTTTCTGACTCTTTTTGTGTGTATCAGGAACCTCCGTAGGGTCGCCTGAAGCCTTCGATCGTCCATAACAACAATTCATCACCACTCCTTAGGCCTCCTTTGGCTCTTTCAACCCATTCCTTGCTGCGGAAAATACCATCCCCCAGGCCGGATTCCGTTTCAGACCGCCTGAGGGGTCGAGGGATCCAAAGAAACAATTCGTCACCACTCCAGGAGGCCCTTTGGCCCTCTCAACCCTTGCCTTGCAGGGAGATAATCGATGTTCGACGCCGGGGTGAGTTCATCAGGGAAGACACTGCCTTCCATAAACTATTGTGCAAAAACCTGTGCGCACAGAGCTTATTTTGACAAAAGCTAAAATAGACTTGAATAATGTAAAGATACAGAAAGTAATGTACTCATCTTACTTATCAATCTGGATTAAAAAAATTCTTTTGTGTTGAGTGTATGAGAGAAGATAGTGAATGAAACCTTAGTTATGAGAAGATAGAAGGTGAGTTTGTTATTAAAGGGGTGTGTATTGCATGGAGTGAACTTAGTTAAAATGAGATGGATATATAATGGGTGGGCTTAGTAGTTTGATAATAACAATTTTAATGTGGTGAAAATGAATATTTGTGGACTAAGAATATTCCCACCCTATTTAAATAGGTATGTAATAACATGTAATTGCATGAAACTAATTCTTTCAATGGCCTCTCTCCCATTTTTGACTATTTACTTAAGGGGTGTTTGGATCGCCGAATTCGGGTGGATTACAGGGGGGATTGGGTTAAAATTGTGAAGGGAGCCCACATATCCTTGTTTTGGCTAAGTTTTTGGGATGGGATATTCGTTGTTCTTAAAAAAATTGGGTCGTAACTTTTCAAGCCCTTAGTCCTCTCTTAGCCGGATTCATGTAACCTATGTCAAGTGTGGGATTGTGAAGTGAAAAGGGAGGATTAGTTGCAAAATAACTAAAATACCCTCCACAGTAACTAAGCTAGGGTTTTTATCTACATTTGACATTCACTTTCCCACTGGTCCCCCCTCTTTCCGTGAATAGCACAGCTCTCATCTGGACGGGTCCGGCTCCTCTGCGTTTAGGACTAACCGCAAACTCTGCGGTTTAATGGAACGGCGCCGTTTCGGCTGCCTTTGCAATTTTTTTTTTTAATTCCCCCTTACCCAAAACGACGTCGTTTTGGTCCTTTGAATCAGACATCAGACCCCTCCCTTTTCTTTCTCCCGCTTCTTCTTCGTCTGTTTGGTTCTCCCGCCTTCTTCACAGCTGAAACTTATACATCTTCTTCTTCGTCTGGTATGGTGCTCAAGCTCAAGCTCAGGTCTATTTTCGTTAATATAGTCTTCTTCGTCGGGTCCAGTTCTCTAAAATGGTGTTGTTTTGTTTTCACAGCAAAAACTGAAGGGGCATAAACATAAACCATTGAGTAGATATTAGTAGATAAATATTAAAACTGATGCTTACTATCAAGCATCAGTTTGCACGTTGCTTACTATTGAGTAGATAAATATTAGTGTGTGCACGTTGCTTGTGCAAGATCTTAGACCATCACTTACTGGACAAATATCTTTCATGAATATTTATCCACTTCCACTATTTTAATGTTAAAATGCTTTTTTAGTCTAAAGCTAAGCACATTCAACTCCAACTTAAGCAAAATTTCTTCCACCTATTCAAGCTCAAAATTTTTGACCTTTGGTGTAAGCTCTTTATATGTTTTCTAATGGAAGAATTCCTGGCTGGTAGAGAATCCACCTTAGCTGTTCTATTAGCTAATGGACATGTTTCTCAAGTGCTCGAGATCATATGTGTCATACATCAGATGTTCCCCTTTTTTCCCTCTCAGTATGAATTCATTTAAATGTTCCAGGTAAGTAAATAGAAAGGTATGGTGGTTCTGTTCAGACCATCTATGTATTATATGTACATCCAACTTAAAATCAATTAGCAATGAATTGAGAGGTCCGCAAAGTTCATATACTAGTCTATAAGGTGTTATTGTATTAATGAAAGGCCAAGTTTAATTACACTCCACATGTGCGACTCTTGTTCGGGTGAGAAAAATTAGACAAGGTCAGTTAACAAGGAGAACTTCATCTACAATAATTACTACCCTATTTTACACATCAGAACTTTCTGCTCTGTGCAGAGTCCTCCCAGTGTAGGCAAAACTGCACAGTTTATGTCAAACTCAATAATCAAATCTGTTCAAGCAACTAAACAATAATGAAATTATGATTCATGCAGATATAAACTACCAAACCATGCTCAACAGAATGTTTTAGCCCAACTATTTGAGTATGCTACATAATTATGTTCCTCCATTGTGCTTTTGTCATATCCTTCGTTAAACCATTCGTTACTATTTTTTCTACTTCTGATGTGGATCAAACCATTTTCTTCACTTATGTATTACTAGGTCTTTTATAAGCATGTCCAATCCACGTAAGTCGATTCTTTCGTGATATATTTCTTATTGATGCTATTTGACAGCTTTACGATGTTGGTCATATCGTACATCCATCTTAACATTCGCATTTAAGCTACTCTTCGATCTTGAACATATTGTTTCTTAGTTGCCTACTATTCTGTGTGATAAAGTACTAGCGATAACCTCGATCTTGAACATGACTGCAAGTTTGTTTTGATTAGACTTGTTTGAAGTTTATAAATAAGAAATGAAACTTTAGAGTTTCTTTCTGGGTGTTTAATTTGGAAGGAGTAAATGATTGTTTTGGGTTTAGAAAAAAGAGTTTCTGCCACTACTTATGTGTATTAATCTTATTGTAGGATATTATGATGGATGATTTGGGAGTTAATGCGAAAGAGAATATACCTCATATTGGTATGCAATTTGATGCGGAGGATGATGCTTATGCGTTTTACAATAGTTATGGAGGGTCTGTGGGATTTAGCGTGAGAAAAGACTCTCAGAATAAAAGTTTGAAAGATGGCGTCGTCATTTACAGAAAATATGTTTGTTGTAAACAAGGTCAAAGGGGTCGTGATAAAAGAGACAGCCAAACAAAGAAGCCTCAAGCAGAGACACGAACAAATTGCGAAGCTCATATGTGCATATCTCTTAACAGAGATATTGGTAAATTTGTTGTGACGAAGTGGGAGGACAACCACAACCATCATTTGCACCTTGCTGAATGTATGCATATGATGCCATCTCAACGGAAGGTTACCGAAGCACAAGGCATTAATATTGATATGGCAGCGGATTGTGGATTGTCACTTAAGGCTTCCTATGAACTTTTAAGTACACAGTCTGGAGGAAAGGAAAGTCTTGGTTTTACTCGTCAAGACCAAAAGAATTACCTCCGTGAAAGGAGGCAACGAGACTTGATGTATGGTGAGGCGGGTAGTTTGTTGAAGTATTTTCAAGCGGAAGCAGCTAAAAATCCATCATTATATTATGGAGTGCAATTGGATGCGGATGAGCATATTACTAATATTTTTTGGGCCGATCCAGTGATGATTGTTGACTATGGCAACTTTGGAGATGTTGTCTCATTCGACACTACTTTCAGAACGAACAAGGAGTATCGGCCCTTTGCATGTTTTACTGGGTTCAATCATTTCAGGGAGACAGTATTATTTGGAGCTGCATTATTGTATGATGAAACCGCAGCATCATTTCAGTGGTTGTTTGAGACATTCCTACAAGTTATGTCTGGGAAATATCCTATTACCATCTTCACGGACCAAGATCAAGCGATGGCTAAGGCTATTTCTATTGTCATGCCAGAGACATACCATGGGTTATGTACTTGGCACCTTTGCCAAAATGCTTTGAAACATTTGGGGAACATTTATAAGGATGGTTCACAATTTCCTGCTCGATTTAAAGAGTGTGTGTATGGATATGAGGAAGAGCATGAACTATTTGAGGCTTGGGAATCGTTGCTTGTGGAGTATAAATTGGATGATAATATGTGGATGAAAGCCACTTGGGCATTGCGAGAGAAATGGGGGCATGTGTATATGAAGAGGACTTTCACTGCAGGAATGCGAAGCACCCAATTGAGTGAGAGCTTGAATGCAGCCTTACGGAAGTACTTAAAGCCAGACCATGACATTGTTCAGTTCTTTGTGCATTTTGAAAGAGTTGTGAATGATAAGCGGTATAAGGAGTCAGACTCAGAATACCAAGCTAGGCAAAAATTACCTAGATTGAAGTTAAAAAGAGCTCCAATGTGTGCTATTGCTACACCATGTGATGTGTTGGATGGGTGGCATCAATTTGTGGTTCGATTATATGATGAACATAGGGAGTATTTGGTCTTGGTTAAGGCTAATGAGGAGCTAGTCAATTGTAGTTGTCGGAAGTTTGAAATGGAGGGAATATTATGTGGTCATGCACTTAAAGTCTTGGACATGATCAATATTAAGCAAATTCCCGAGCAATACATATGTAAGAGATGGAGACGAGATGCAAGAATGAGTTGTAGGACAGCCCCCATTTTAATGTCAAATGAAGAGAATCCCAAGTTGATGGTGGCGTCACGGTACAGGCAGCTTTGTCCTAGAATGGTACAACTAGCTGCTCGATGCTCTGGGCTTCAACCTGCATATGAATTGGTGTCACGTGGTGTTGAGGAATTGTTCAAAGAAGTGGATAGTATGTATGCATCAATTGGTGATGGTGGCGATGATCCAATCCATGAAAATGTTGACCCAAGTGGATTAGAAAATGTTGACCCAAAACTTCTCCAAGTTAAAGGTTTAAAAAGAAAAGAAGGTGGTTACAAGGGTTGGGGTCGGCTAAAATCTTGGCATGAGAAAGCAACAAAGAGAAAAAAAGGAGCTTCCCAACCATCACATATGTTTATGGTATCGTATAAATATAATTGTAGATTTTTTTAATTCACTTCATATTTTTATTCACTTCCTATTTTTATAAACATAATTGTAAGTATTTTTGTATTCCAGGTACAAGGTTTCAGTCACCCGTGTACATCAGCATATGGTCATTCGATGTCTTCTCAAGCTTCAAATAGTGTACAAAGTGTTATGGTATGTGACCTTATTGTGAAATTTATTGATTCACATATTTATCAAGTTTCTTTGTTTGACCCCTTGTCATTAATGTAGGGTACTCCGACTGATTCAACATATGTGCATTCTTTAAATGACGCTGAATCATTTTTCGTGAATGGGAGATACAACTTGTAAGGATGGTTGGAGAATGCTTGGAGGATGCTTGAACAAAGGATGCATTGGATAATGCTTGTTTGAGGATGTTTGTTTGATGAATGTGAGGATGCTTGAACAAAGAATGCTTGGAGAATGCTTGTTTGATGAATATGAGGATGCTTGTTGTATTTTTAATGAACTTGTAAGGATGCTTGTTGTATTTTTAATAAATGTGATCTTTTTAATGAATGTGATCTTTTTAATGAATGTGATCTTTTTTTAATGAATGTGATCTTTTTTTAATGAATGTGATCTTCCAAGTCACAACAATATACAAAACCCACAATTTCATTCAAATTAAACGCGCAAGTTCATTCACAACTTTTTTTTCATCATTACATCATTGCTCTTACAGCTCTACTTCACTAGAATTACAAATATAAGAAGCACCACTAGTAACGTGAGTACAAACATATTTGACTTCATTGTCATTACATTGTCTTTAATTCGTCGTACATTGTCTTCAATTCGTCGTACATCGTCTTCAATTCATCGTACATCGTCTTCAATTCGTCGGACATCCATCCTTTCATTTGTAATTTCCAAAGAGGGGAGAGTAATAGGAGTCATCCACTTAAAATAGTGATTGAAATCGTCTGGACATCTGCAATATAGCTTCCCAGGATTTTTTTCAGATTCGGAAACTTTGATAATCGCTTTTTTGGTACAAATGGGACAAGTGCTATTACGAAATGTTAACCCTTCATTGCTTGTTGCCGTGCTTGAAGATGCCATTGTTGAACCAGGTAGAATTGCTTGAACCAGCTGTTGGACATACACATAAATAGATCATGATGTGAATCATCAAGCCTGATCAAACATGATGCATATAAATTGTGAAAGTGCAACAAAAAACATAAAACAGTTTGCAGAAGTGATGAAGGGTTAACATATATTAGATTGAAATACAACTACATAGAGTGCATAATTTGATTTGGTCTATATATATTAGATTGAAATACAACTGCATAGAGTGCATAATTTTTTGGCAGTGACATGAGGTAAGTAAAGGTTCAGACTGCATGGGTGACTAGGATAAAGAGGATATACATAGGAGCATTTACATGGTTAATTTTGTTTTAGTAATTTTGCAGAAGTGAGTACAAAATTTGATATAGGACGAGTTTGAACTTTGAAGAACCCTCTTACCAATCCTATTGCAAGGTTTGGTGTGGGGAAGCACTAGAGAACCCTTTCTTTGTAGGTTTTAAATTGTGATTTGAAAAAAGGAAGCATTTTCAGTAACTAAAGGGTTTGGGTAAAGACTTAAGAGCTTGAAAATATAAGGATTTTGAAGGCTTACCAGAGGGGTTGAAATTCAGTGCTCTATTTTGGCAAGAAAAGGCAATGAACAAAGCAGTCGAATAATAAACATGTTGGCTAGTTTGTGCTAGTTTTGTTTTACTTTGGTAGTCAAATGAAAGCATCAGTCTTGTCAAGTAAGAATGAGTTCACAAGGTCCAGCTTGGGATTTCCAAAGACTAATGAAGTGCTGACAATTGAAGAGAAGAAACCTAGAGGAAGAGGCTATGCATCACACCTAGAATTATTGAGGCATCACACTCAGGCCTGAGGTTAGAATTGCAGCACATAATTTTGAGAGAGTAATTGCTGGGAAACTGCCACAATTTCTTCTTTACATTGAACTGAAGAAGCTGCATTGTTATATGTCTGACGTTAGAGTATTCTTAACTCTAGTAGAAACTTGAACTGATAAATTTGAGGTTTTTGTACTAAAATAGATTTTTTGACCGCCTCCATTTCCTAACCACAAAAAGAATAAATAAATAAACAGAATTGTTCTTTAATGAATAGGACAGGTTTTCCCAGTACGTTTCAAGTTCTTGCAATCTGGCATTATGGGTGGTGGTTTCAGTATTCAAAATTTCAGTATTCAACTCAATTCGCTGATGTCATCACCACACACAACTCAATTCAAAATTTCAGTATTCAAAATTCAAAATGCCATCACCACACACAACCACCCACCACCACACCAATACTCGGCCACCACCACTTCAATCCAATCAACATTCAACACCCAATTTTTTTGAAAAAATTTTGAGGAGGATAATGAGACTGAGGGGATCTACCTGAGGTCGTCGGAGCTGCCTGAAGTCGGAGCTGTATTGTAAAACCCGGGAAATTTGAACTTTTTCCAAAAAGGGCAAAATAGTAATTTACCACTATAATGCGTATTTAAAATACTCATGTTTTAGACCTTGGATGAGGAAACGGAGTTCGCTGTTGAATTCGTATCGCGAAAACGAGTCACCTTGTCAAATTTCGTCGAATTCCGAGATAGTCGGATTTTTGCACGTCGTTCGAGGCGACTGCGTTGCGAATGTAATTTTAAAGGTCCCCAATAATAGATTTTATAAAATTTCCTTATAATTGGATTAAAGTTCTAATAAAATTAATTTGAAGTTAATCCGAGACTTAATGAGTCGTTTCGGGACGAAAAATGGACCCGAAAGTAATAAACGAGCGGTGCGATGTAGACCACACATTTAAAATTATAAATAGGGCTAAAATATCTGAAAACTCAGATTTTCTAAGCCACTTGAGTCTTGTTTGGCCGGCCAAGAGAGAGAAAACCTAAAACTCCAAGCTTCCTCCGTCGATTTCCCGGAGTTCCGTCGCTCGGATTCCGTCGAGCCAAGAGCTAAAGTCGATCACATCGACGAGGGCTACGCAACCACACCAAGAGCAAGGGATTTCACCGAAGATCCAAGAGAGGAGATTTGGGGGAAATCTAGACTTGGGCTTGGAAAGTGTTCTTGAAGCTTCCTTCGGGTGAATTACGCTTCAAGAGGTAGGGTTTCTCCTACTTGGGACTATTTTTCACCTATGGTGTCATACGGGTGGGTAGGTGTGTATAGAACTATAGGGTTTACTTACCTATGGTTATGGAAAGGAAGGTAAAAATAGTTGAATTCAAGTTCTAGTTTGAACTCGATATATAGAGGTTCCTTGTGTCATTCTTGGAAGTTTGGTATATAGTGATATGCTATGTATTTATATGATGGTCATTCTTGGAAGTTTGGCATATGGTAATATGCTATGTGTTTATATGATGAGGTGCTAGTTGTGTACATTGAGCCCTGTCATAGGAATGAAATGATTATGTGATAACATGATGGTTGCCTTGAAGGTGTTGTTAAATACCTTTTGTATGTTAAAGTGTGTGACACATGACTATGTATAGCATGCTTAAGTCTTGTGTTGATTGGATATGTTGCTAATGTGTTAGCTTCATGGGAATATGGTATTTATATGCTTTGATATGATTTGCCATGGATATATATATTGAGCATTATGTTGTATGAAATGCAACATGGCATTGCATATGCATCTCATTACATGGGTGTGTGTGCATGGTTGATGTCAATACCACACTTGGGGATTGACAATATGGCTTGGGAAAAGTTGGGTCGAAGACCTAGTTAAGCCGCTTGATTGCATGATAAATTGGGTCGGGATGAGCAAGAAGAGGCATGACGACCTCTCGGGTGAAAGACCCGGTGTTTGGGGGGTGCACTCCGTTGGTATAAGAGCCCATAAAGTGTACGGGTGTGGAAGACCATTGGTTAAGTCCATAAAGAAGTCCGATCCCAAGAAAAACCCTAGTTTTCAAAATATCATTTGATGTAAACATAAATGATGAAATGAAACACTTTGGCATTGCATCGTGTTGTATGAGTCGGTGAGAACTCGGGTTAAAATGCATGAGTGAGTGACATCTCATTTCATGGCATGGTATGTTGCATTCCAACTTAGAATGCATGTCCTTTTGATAAATGATTGTTTGCAAATGAATGTTGCATGAGCATGAGCATCTAGGGGGAGAGTAGCCCTGGTAGGGTTTACTTTACTGGGCGTTGGCTCACCCTATACGGGAAACATTTCAGGTATGGGGTTTACACCGGCGGATGGCTCACTTGGAGAGCATCAAGAATGAAGGGGGCCGGCATGTGGCCTTAGTTCGAGTTTTTGTAAAACTTTTGTATAAATTCCATTTTGATGTGTAAATTATGGAATTAAATGTAATGGAACTTGTATAAGTTGTGTATTATATGAAAAATCGTATTATACATGTGTTGGATGAGTTTAGGAATGTATTAGAATGGATTGGAAGTGAAAAACAAAGGAAAAAGGCAAAACTGGCAAAATCGTACCGGTACGCGTACCGGTACGTAGACAGACAGAAGGCAGAGCGTACCAGTACGCGTACCGGTACGCCGATGTCCAGTGGGTTCAGTGTACCGGTACGCGTACCGGTACGCCCTCCAAAACTCAGAATTTTTTTTATTTTTGTTTTCTTTGCCAAGCCTTTGGGCTATGTTTTTCCTTCCCTCCAATGATCAAATTGGACCCTAATGGGGTATGAATCATGGGGAGTTGGACTGGGATTGGATCGAATGAATGTTGAACCGAATTTTCATTGTGGATTATAACCTCGGTTTAAGGATGTTATTGATGTGGTGTCGGGTTAAGCGACATCCACGGATATTTCCGCGGGTTGATGGGTTGTCAACGGTTAATACAGGACCCCCGGAAAATGGGGCGTCACAGCTATTCTGAGTCGGAGTAGCCTATCGTCGCGTCGCCCAGATCTGCTGCACCTCCCAAAGGCTGTTGAAGTCTAACGAAGAAAAGAAGAAGAAGGAGTGCAGATCTGGGTTTTAGGGCTGGACCAAAACGACGTCGTTTTGGGTAAGGGGGAATTAAAAAAAAAAATTGCAAAGGCAGCCGAAACGGCGCCGTTCCATTAAACCGCAGAGTTTGCGGTTAGTCCATCTGGACAGTCCTACCAGGTTTGATTCTCTCTCTCTCTCTCTCTCTCTTTCTCTCTCTGTGTGTGTGTGTATGTATGTGGTATATATGTCTGTGTAGTGAGGAACACTCGAAACAAACACAAGTGAGGGAAGCTTCAACCAATTCGTATGTGGACCACTGCATTATCAACTGTCCCCCCCTTTCTTCATATGTTTCTGATGTGTCTCGTATTGAACTCTCCATGAAGAATATATATCATCTTCATTGCAATCTACTTCGATGACATCGAATCTGCTCTGTCTCTCGAGCAGATCTGTTATCTCTCTCTATCGGTCTGATCTGCTACTTCTCTTTGTCGATCTGGTCTGGTTTGTTTTCTCTGTCACACACACACACACTCTCTCTCTCTCTCTCCTTATCTGCGAGTTTAACCCACTGAAAATGTTCCATATTTCCTCCAAGATTTTCGTTGAAAATTTTTAGAAAAATCTAACCCCCAACTTCTGCAATTTTATGAAGTTGTACTCTCTCTCTCTCTCTCTCTCTCTCTCTCTCTCTCTCTCTCCCCCCATGTCGACGAGTTCAACCCACTAAAAGTGTTCTATGAATTCCTCCAAGATTTTTGTTGAAAATTTTTAGAAAAATCCAACCATTGACTTCTGCAATTTTATCATGATGTACTCTCTCTATCTCTCTCTCTCTCTCTCTCTCTCACTCACACACACACCTGTCTGTCCTAGAACCTTCTTTTCCATATGTTATTCTTCAAATTTATGTCAAAGAAGATCAAGAAAAAGAGTAAAAAAAAAAAAGAAAACAATAAACTAAAAATTATCATGAAGACCCAAAAAATTGGATAGCAACTCCACTAAAATGCCTGATGGTCTTGAAAATCAACAACAATGTAAAAAGATCAGGTAACACAACTGCATAAGTTTGAAATAGAACCATGATTTTATTATAAGGTGGGCCAAATCATTGGTGTAATAATAAATTTGTATTCAATGAGTTCATGTTAGTGTCTAATTTTTAGTTGTAGCGAATATTTAAATGCAATCATTCACACGAAAATTGTTTTGGAATATATGCAAATTTACCAAGAACATGTCAAAAAAAATGTTTGTGCAAATAGCGACATTAGCAAATGGACCTGATGGAAGAAGAAAGACAAAGAAGTGTGAAAATGTAAAATCCCAATAGAATTAAATAAATTTGGGGTATTCAAATACACTTTGAATTGTTGTATGCGTTGATATTTGAGTTCTTAACACCATGTTTAAAGAATGTTATATTCATAGTAAGAAACAAACACAATGTCTTGGTAAAACATTCTTTCACTTGTCTGGTACCATTTAATCTACCAAAATGTTTCACCTAGTAGAAGACATCCATTTTTTTTTTTTTTGGGACCAAGCTAGTAACAAGAGCATCTTCTAAAGACTATAAAATACAAGGAAAACATAAAGGAAAAAAACAAAAACTTTTTTTCTCTTCTTATAATTTATTCCTCTATTTAACTGCCCTCAATCTATTCGGGTACGTCATGTTTATAAAGCGTTGATATGTAGCATAGGCATTCCATACTTGTACATAAGTTCACGCACATGGATTATTGTACAAGTGAAGAAACAATTATGTAAATATTGATGTACTATAATTTATTAAATAGACATTGTCTGCACATGGAATTATGTCCCAATTTTTTGTATAGTTTTGTGAGTTGTATATATCATATCTATGTGGCCTAAAATGTGTGTTATTTTGGTGCATAGTGTATCACGGTCCACTCTGCAATTCAAGTATTACATGGAATTGTCTTTGTGTTGGTATTTAATTATGTTAACTCTAATCAATGTTTGCACACCATAAATAATGTGCAACTATTTTTATGGTGTCATTAACAATTGATTTTGCCTTCTTTTTTTTTTTTTTTTGTTGATGGTGTATTATTTGTGCTTGGTTGAATGAATGAGAACATAACTCCTCATATGTGAGTGTTGTGCATGTTAATAAAGTAGGATACTATGTAAAAAAACCTAGTAAACTTAACTTATACTGTAAATTATGACTTTAAATTACCTTTGTAGTAAACATGGACAGCCCTATCGATAAAGTTTGTATATTGCTTACCATTATGAATAGGACTATTTGGGAGATGATAATTGTGTTTAACCTTCTGCTATCTATAATGGTCACGATATGGGACATGGACAACAATTTGTCAACACCTATGGTCCCATGACCCTTCCATAGGATTCTCCTACAGCTTGAACACTTACACCGTATCATTGGTGAGAATTATAGAACTTGTATAAGCCAACTGAGAATGGACAGACACGCGTTTGGGGTACTATGTAATTTGGTTCATGATGTAGGAGGCTTAAATCCAACTAGGAATGTTAGTGTTGCGGAGATGGTACCTATGTTCTTAAGTATTTTAGCACACGATAACAAAAATAGGCCGGTTAAGTTCAATTTCCTTCGATAAGGTGAAACAGTTAGTCGACATTTCAACAATGTCTTGACTATGGTGTTGAGGTTGAGATGTGTGTTACTAAAGGCACCTGAAAGAGTTCTTGAGAGCTGTACTGACCGAAATGGAAGTGGTTCAAGGTAAATCTTGTGTCACTCTATTTACCTCTTGTCCAATTTCCCTTTTCCATTTCGTCTGTAAGGTGATACTACCCTGATGAATTTTTTTTTTTCCCGGTGTTGTAGAATTGTGTGGGTGCCTTAGATGGCACCTATGTTCCTGCCTGAGTACCTCTTACCAATCAAGCTAGGTATAGAACACGCAGAGGTGGAATAGAAACAAATGTTTTGGGTGTTTGTGCACCAGACATGAAAATCATTTACGTGCTTCCTGGCTGGGAGAGGTCCGCTACCGATTCTAGAATACTACGTGAAGCTATGACTAGGCCTAATGGATTGAAGGTATCACGTGGTAAGTAGAATAATAAAATGGTACAGTGAAAACATTATGGTTTAATAAACTTACCCATGTTGATTCAGATTAATAAAAATATTTTATACAACACAGGCACCTATTATCTAGTTTATGTTGGTTACACTAATGGGAATGGATTTTTAGCACCATTCAGGGGTCAAAAGATATCATATACAAGAGTTTAAGGTTGTTGCAGCGGCTCCCCGTAATGCTGAAGAATTGTTCAACGTCAAGCATCCAGCCACAAGGACATGCATTGAGAGATGTTGTGCCTTGTTGAAAAATAGATGGGCAATACTTAGGGCACTGTGCTACTATCCGGTTCGCACTCATAATCACATCATAGATGCGTTTTGTTTGTGACATAACTTGATCAAGAATGAAATGAGTATCAACCCAGTTGAGGAGGAAAGGTGAAGATGCGAATGATGTGATAGACACTGTGGAGTATTTTTGTTGAATGGTCTTTGTTTTAAAATCAGTTAGCCCTGGATATGTACAACGAGTGGAGAATGTCCTGAGGACAAGCTAATAATTGAATGAATGGTTTAAATGACATTTTGTGCTTTTGAATTTAATTTCAGATAATGGCTTGCATTTATTATGACCAGTTTTCCTTGTTTCAACTTGTTCAATTTGATGTCTTTATACTTTACATGATGATAATGTATTTACACTTAAAAAAATTTCTCAAATTATTGTGCTTACCATTATGTAAGTGCGCGGTATAGTATGTCTAAGGCAAGTGCAAGTATCCAATCAGAGAAAGGTATAAGACGGACATGAACTACAGTTGAAGAGATTTAGCTCATCTCGTCCTTGAAGGACCTTTGCGTGAATGGTTGGAAGTGCCAAAATGGTACTTTCAGACTAGGGTACCTTCAAGCATTGGAAAATAGTTTGCGAACTGCAATTCTTGGTTGTGAAGTGCGTGCATCCCCTCACATTGAGTCAAAGCTGAAGATTTGGGGAAAAAAAAACTATAACTCATCATTCACCATGATGGCCACTTCCGGATTTGGTTTCAATTCAACCAAAAATGAGATTGTGGTTGATGGTAATGAATCTGGAATGACTATCTAAAGTTGATATAGGACAAATAATTTATTATATTTCAAGTAGTGAACGTATATGTTTTGGAATTTAAAGGGTAATTGAGTAATTGTGTAGAAGGATAGAAATTCAAAGGGAATGCGTGAGAAGTCATGGCCTTATTTAAACGATTGGGGACTAATCTTTGGTAAGGATCGTGCCACTGGAGAATATGTTTTAGATTTGGAAGACATAGTTGGTGATGTAGAGGTGGAAGCTTCAATGCGAGAAGCTGAGAACATGGCTGGACTAGATCATTTAGGCGATGATGTCCTTAGCTCACATAACGACAAATCCAATTGCACAAACTGTTGGAGTTGAACCCAGTGTTGGAACTCCATCAACTAGGAAGAAAAAAAAAAGGCGAGTGGTAATGTCTCGGAGTCAGTTGCAAAGAGTTTGGTTGACAGCTTAAAGGTGGTTGGTGAATATGTGCATGATTGTCGTAATCAACTAGACATGATAAGGCATCGAGTTAGGTATAATCAAGATGTTGCTGATACACAGAGTAAAGTCAACACCAAACTAGAGAAGATAAATGGTTTGTCAATGGTAGATCGACATGCTACATGATTAAGTCCAAATAATCACAATTATTATTAGGAAAAGATGATATTTTAATTGTAAAATTGTGATAAAAATAAGAGTTTATCCAAATTGAGTGTTATGCTAGTAAATGTTGATCTGTGATAATTTGCAGGTAAAAAGCATAGTTTTGGGGACAAATTATGGAAAGAAGAAGCATAGCTCAGGAGGGATCACACTGGAACACGCGTCCGGACGGATGGAGTGTACGCGTCCGGACGCGATTGGCAGAAAGTTGATAAACGCAGGAATGACCATTCTGGAAGTTGCGTCCGGACGGTTGAGAGAGGCGCGTCCGGACGCGTGTAAAGCCTCTGCTGCCGAATTTAGAATCCTAGTGGGATGCAATCTCTTGGGAATGTAATTTATAAATACGAACCTAGGACCTTGTAAAGGGGGGTCTTTTGTTCTTAGTCTTTTTTCTGCATCCTGTATTATGTCTGGCTAGAAGGCTAAGCTAGGGCTAGGGGAAAATCTCTCGACGGAGTACGGTATTTTTATTGACTCTTGTACTTAAGGATTTATGGAACTGTGTTAATTTAATTCCTAATATTTTAGCAAAGTGTTTATGCTGTATAAATTCTTGAGTTGTTGTGCCACGTACATCAATTGCTTGAGTTTCCCTGCGTGTAAATCACTAGTTATTCCACGCTGGAAGGATTAACATTATTTCATAAAATAATATGATTGAATGATTATTCAGGTTCCTGGTAGTCTTTTGATTATAACCATTGGATTTATCACTTGATTTGTTAATTGGGTTAACTGACATTTAATTCCTTTTTCAAGTCAAGCCTTGAGTCTTTAACTATTATTGTATGACGTTGAGAGGGAGTACCTGATGCTCTAGTATTTTATTTATTACTGTTTCAAATACCAAAAATCACTTTTCTCCAATCAACAATTTACCACACAAATCTTTTTCCTTCCAAATTACTGTTGTTGTTTGTGTGATTGTTCCTTGTTACACTTCCTCGTGGGATCGACCTCGGACTTCCGAGATTATATTACTCTGCTCAACCTGCGCTTGGGTTTACACTTTTAAAGTTGAAGCAAGTTTTTGGCGCCGTTGCCGGGGAATTGAAAGACAAGGAGCCATTACATCATTGAGGTTTGCTTGATTTGAGATTCGTCACAGATCCGGTAATCTCGTTCCTTTTGTTTTTTATTTATTGTTAATTATTTGTTTCATTTTTCCTCAGGTTAGATATTTCATAATTTTTATTTTTATATTTTATATTTCTTTTAATGTGGTGTGAAGATTTCCCCGATGGAGGAACTGTGTGTGTTTTGTGATGTGTATGGGCATCCCATTGAGGTTTGCCCTTTAATTCCAACTGCTCGGAAAATTTTGAGGAATGGGACAATTGTCTTACCTAATTCGTCTCAACCTTACCCCGACCATTGTTTTGAAACTTTTTATCCCAATTTTGGTTGGGGGAATGAACATTATCAGTTACCTATATATGTCACATCACCACAAGACCCTCCCCAATATCCACCCTACCATGACCTACAAGAAGAGAATTTGGAGAATATTCTTAACGAATTTATGCAAAGCCAACTAGCTTTCAATGCCCAAACAAGTCAAGATATTAAAGAGATACAAGATATACTCAATATATTGATACAAAAACAAGAGGTTAAAAATAGTCAATATGAGAGTGATTCTTTTCCTGAACTACAAACTGAGGATGAATCCATTAATACTCTTGATAGTGAAGAATTAAGTGACATTATTATTTCACAAGAGGCTAATGAGCCCAAAGACCTTTCATTATCAACAAGTAGTAATGAGATTCACATATCTAATCTTGGTGAGGGTATGAAAGTTGAATTGTGTGCTATAATTGATAAAGATCTATTTTCTATCTCATTATTAGATTTGCATAAAAATGTAAATATCTCTTTTTTCTTGCATGTTCAAAAGATATATTGGATATATGAGTGGATAATTCGATTAAAGGAGTTACTTCGACACCACATTTTTAAGCCAATAAAATTGAATGGTCGCATATTCAAATCTGACTTTAAACCGGATTGAACGTGAGCTTTTATTTTTATTTGTACATAGTAGTTAGATTTTATTTTATTTTTTTTTGTTTAATTTCAGTTTCATTTTTATTTGTTTCAATTTATAGTTTTTTTGTTTGTTGAGTATTTTATTTTTAGGTTTTAGCGTTGTTGCAGCACCAGGTATTCTTATCCTTTTTATCTTTATTCATTATTTTTATTGAGCAATAAGATATTTATTTTTACATTGAGGACAATGTTGGATTTAGGTTGGGGGGTATGAGTATGCTTTGTGTTGTGAAAATTCCTAGTTTATTTTTTTTTTTAGTTTATTTACTTTGCTAAAAAAATAAAAAATTGTTAGTTATTAAATATTTAAATAACATTTTTATGCATAGTTTGACACCACAATATGAGAATAATTTGTTTAACTTTAAATTTGCAATTGTTTAAGCACCACATAGAACTTTATTCTATATTTTTGTATCTCATATCATGTTCTTATAAAAACTCACAATTTGTGCACTTTAGACTTACCAAGTTGAAAATTTGTTAGGTATTTTACCTTGAGAACTTGAAACATATAGTGGAGATGCATAAAAACCCTAGTGAGTTTTGTTCCAATCTTTCTTGGAGGGTTATTTACATTTACTCAATAAAAAATATTTTTATTCAGCTAATCTCCTTCAATAATCTCATTATTTTTGTTTTGGTTAATACCAATATTGTGAATGATTGCTTGACTTTGAATTATTTGCATGGGAAATGTGTTATCAAAAGCTCTTGAGATATGATTTTAGGCCATCTTTAATATTATTTGAGCCTAAGCCTTATTCTTTGATTATTATTATCCCTAGAAGTCATGATTGAGCCTTTAAATAAAAAATTTATTTCTTATGCCCAACATATAATAACCAAGCCAATAAAAAATATATATATATATCTTTTACCCTTGGTTATCCTGAGATTGAACTTGTATTGTTTATGTAATTTTGGAGATGTTGGCTAAAAAAAAAAAAAAGAGTTTTACTTACTTGTGAATATTTGCATTCGATGTCCTGTATAAAAAAAAAAAAAAAAAAAAAAAAGAGAAAAAATAGCAAGCATGCGTTTGACAAGAAGAAAAAAAAAATATAAGCAAGTGACGTAAATTGTGCTTCTAAAGGATGGAGAGTGAAAGGCTATGGAAAGAAGTTTGGTTGTGTAATGTACATGTTCTCTCGGGATAGTCTTTTGAATTCCTAAATATCATTCGTTTCAAAACCCTAATCCCAAGGCCCCATTACAACCTTAAATAAAGACCTATTTGATCTCAAGAGTGTATTGATGGATGCATGACTTGTGTGAATAAGGAAGAGAAGGGTGAGTATTTACTTATGATGTGTTGATTTCCTTTCATGAGATTATGTCAAATCCTTTTCTTTTGGATTACGTTCTTCTTAATGGAACATGTGAGCATTCTTTTGTGTTGATTTAAATACCCTCCACTCACATGTGATACTTGAGTGTATAACTACTATAATCTGAGAGAATTACTCATGAGTGAATCATCTAGTGAGATTTGGCATTGAGACGAATAGTTGATAGTTGTAGAGGTGATTACCGGATAAATTACTGACTTGGTACAGTTAACTCACACTACACACGAGTTTATATGAGAATATGATAAGTGTATACAGTTATATACCGCATAGTTCTATATGTTGTTTCGCATGTGCTTATAAAAAGTTTGTGTCTTAGTATTTCAATAATGTGGTAGCAACTTATATTATAAAGGTGTTATTCAGACATTTGAGCACAAGGTGATGTTTGTGGGTATCATATCTGGAAACCCTCACGAGACTATACTCGTCCACTAGGGGAAACCTAGGGGTTTAAAGGCTTGTTGCATATGCTAAATGCAATCGTGAATCCTACGAAAGTGGTTTTGTTTTGTTTATAGTATTATATGTTTCGTTGTTTGCCTCACTAGGGACTAGCAAGGTTTAAGTGGGGGGGTGTGATTAAGTCCAAATAATCACAATTATTATTAGGAAAAGATGATATTTTAATTGTAAAATTGTGATAAAAATAAGAGTTTATCCAAATTGAGTGTTATGCTAGTAAATGTTGATCTGTGATAATTTGCAGGTAAAAAGCATAGTTTTGGGGACAAATTATGGAAAGAAGAAGCATAGCTCAGGAGGGATCACACTGGAACACGCGTCCGGACGGATGGAGTGTACGCGTCCGGACGCGATTGGCAGAAAGTTGATAAACGCAGGAATGATCATTCTGGAAGTTGCGTCCGGACGGTTGAGAGAGGCGCGTCCGGACGCGTGTAAAGCCTCTGCTGCCGAATTTAGAATCCTAGTGGGATGCAATCTCTTGGGAATGTAATTTATAAATACGAACCTAGGACCTTGTAAAGGGGGGTCTTTTGTTCTTAGTCTTTTTTCTGCATCCTGTATTATGTCTGGCTAGAAGGCTAAGCTAGGGCTAGGGGAAAATCTCTCGACGGAGTACGGTATTTTTATTGACTCTTGTACTTAAGGATTTATGGAACTGTGTTAATTTAATTCCTAATATTTTAGCAAATTGTTTATGCTGTATAAATTCTTGAGTTATTGTGCCACGTACATCAATTGCTTGAGTTTCCCTGCGTGTAAATCACTAGTTATTCCACGCTGGAAGGATTAACATTATTTCATAAAATAATATGATTGAATGATTATTCAGGTTCCTGGTAGTCTTTTGATTATAACCATTGGATTTATCACTTGATTTGTTAATTGGGTTAACTGACATTTAATTCCTTTTTCAAGTCAAGCCTTGAGTCTTTAACTATTATTGTATGACGTTGAGAGGGAGTACCTGATGCTCTAGTATTTTATTTATTACTGTTTCAAATACCAAAAATCACTTTTCTCCAATCAACAATTTACCACACAAATCTTTTTCCTTCCAAATTACTGTTGTTGTTTGTGTGATTGTTCCTTGTTACACTTCCTCGTGGGATCGACCTCGGACTTCCGAGATTATATTACTCTGCTCAACCTGCGCTTGGGTTTACACTTTTAAAGTTGAAGCACTACACTTAAGCAAATATGTGCTAACCCTATCAATTTTGATATTTTCTTCAACTTGCAAGAGTACGAGTGCCCTATTTGGGTTGGAGGAATTCTGTGGAACACACCACATCCTTGATCGAGATATCGGACCATCACTTCACATAGCACTTATAACACTCTCCTCAATTTGTGTTTGGAAGTTCTATTCCGGATTATATATAGATGTACAAACTTAATGCTCTTAAATCCCGCATGTTTGTCTTACATGCATTGCTTAGTCATAATGACGTGATTGCCAAGCAATTTTGTTGTAAGGAAACATTTCGGAACTGACAAGGTTGGTTGTGCTTACATTTTTTGGGTATCAATTGTGCATGACTAGAGCATGCACAATACCATTTTGGAATATAAACATTTTTGGGTAGCAATTTACTGATGTATATGCGTACTAATGGTTGCTAATATTGTGTAATATGACATTTCTTGACTACCATGCATATTATTGTTTTTTACTTTTGGTATTAACAACCAATGTTACTATGGTATGTTACAAGCGGGAACGGTGGTATGTTGTACTTGTTAGACGACAGGTAGGAATTTAACGTTCATAGGAGTGTCATTTACATGTTAATTGGTTTCCTGGTGTGCTGTACAAGTCATATGATTCCTATAATAAGGCTAACACTGCGTTACACATTCACATTGGGAGGATGGGAACAGAGACGGTTGGTACAGTTTGTGATGAAGTAGCAGTCGAGGACAATGCAACGATACAAAATATTAATAAAGAACGTGCAATGGAAAATCATGTACCACCCACTATCGTAGTGCAAGACTATGGATATCAATGAGATATGATGTGGTGCATGATCAGTGTAATCATGCTGATTTTAGGTGTAATACTTACCCATGTTGTCTATTACTTGATGGGTAGAGTTGGATGAGTGTTGGACTTTTTGTAATGCTATGCTTATGTTACCTGTGTACTTGTGACATATCTAATGAAATTCAGGTAAGAACGTTGGTATGTAGTTGAAATGTAATGCATAATGGATGCTTTTCCTTTAATTAGAATGTTCTTGCATATGTTTGTTTTAATTTAGTATCCATGTTGATTCATATATGATAAATCTAATATTTGTATTTGGTAGCTAATATGAAATTGTTATTTTGTTACTTAGTCATGAAGATACCGAATATCAATGATGATGAAACAGAAGTTCTAATTGACACGTTGATTGACTACAAAAATCGCAATTTGTTACCTCCCTAAGTGAGGTTTGACAAGAAGATGATCGATCGATTGTTAGATGTATTGCGTATGCATACGCCACGATTTAGCCTATCATGTACTGAGTTTTTACGGATAATATTTTTTTGGGAATGTCAATATTTCACCATTGCGGATATGTTGGAGACAGGGAAATTTGCATGGGACACTCGAACCAAATGTGTAGTAAAAGGTTTGGTGGAGGAATCAGACGAATATTTGGAAGTAAGTGTAGTTCATTAAATTAAGTCGAACGTACATTTAGATGTTTGTTTCATTTGAGTATCATACATTAAATTAATTTATATATTGTTTGTGTTGGGAAAAATAGGCTTTCCCACAAGTGTAAATCAATGGAAGCAATATAAATAAAATGACAGAAAATAAATGAGCACACAGGATTTACGTGGTTCCCTCAAATTGAGGTACGTCCACGACGACCGGTAGGTCAGTTTCTTCCACTATCACCAAAGGAGTTTACAAAGTGGCCAAAAGGCATAAGCCTTACAAACACACAAAGGTGTAAATCACAAGAGGAAAATACCTCACAAAATAAGTAAGCCAAATCTCCAAGAACAAACCCGCAAGCAAAGCCTTCTTGCCGAGCCGAAAAATGGAGAACAAAGGAACCAAGGAAATGACAAAGGCTTTTCTTCTATGCCGAGCCAACAAAGAGCAAAGGAACCAAGAAATGACAAAGGACTTGTCTACAAGGTCTGCCGAAATTCCTTTGTTGCTTGAAGACTCCAAAAAACCAAATCTTGATATGCCAAGAGTCTTGCATTGGAAAGCCACCAAATTAAAAGCCAAGTGCAAACCAAGTTGCATGCCAAAAATTAACAAGACTATTTTTAGCCTATAGATGGATCCCACTAAGGAGGGAAACCCAACAATTCTCCCCCTCCCGAGTTATGTGGAGGATTCAACCATTCCCGCCAAAAGTCGACACTTCTCATGCTTGTCCTTAGTCAATGCCTTAGTCAACATATCCGAAGTGTTATCATCAGTGTCAACTTTTTCAAGTTGCAACAACTTATCATTCAAGACATCACGAATCCAATGATATCTAACATCAATGTGTTTCGATCTCGAATGAAATGAGGAATTCTTACTCAAGTGGATTGCACTCTGACTATCACAATGAAGGACATACCTTTCTTGTTTCAAACCCAACTCTTGTAAGAATTTCTTTAACCACAATAATTCTTTGCACGCTTCTGTGATGGCGATGAACTCAGCTTCTGTGGTGGAGAGAGCAACACATTTCTGTAATCTTGATTGCCATGCCACTGCTCCCCCTGCAAAAGTAATCAAATAACCAGAAGTAGATTTTCGACTATCAACATCACCAGCCATATCAGAATCTGTGAACCCATCAAGAATAGGCTCGCCTTTACCAAAACACAAACTCATCTTTGAAGTGCCCTGAAGATACCTCAGAATCCATTTCACTGCTGCCCAGTGTTCTTTCCCCGGATTAGACAGAAATCGACTAACAACCCCAACTGCGTGAGCAATATCCGGTCGAGTACAAACCATGGCATACATCAAAGAACCAACTGCTGAAGCATAGGGAATTTTCTGCATCTCATTTTTCTCTTCATCACTTGTAGGACACTGACTTGAGCTAAGTTTGAAGTGGCCTGCAAGTGGACAATTAACAGGCTTTGCTTTATCCATATTGAACCTCTCAAGAACCTTTTTAATATAATTCTCTTGAGATAACCAAATCAGCCCATGTGATCTGTCACGAACAATTCTCATCCCAAGAATTTGCTTTGCTGGACCCAAATCCTTCATGGAAAAGGACTTGCTCAACTCTGACTTCAACTTGCTAATCTTGCTCGTGTCTTGGCCCACAATAAGCATATCATCAACGTAAAGCAAGAGAATAATAAAATTACCATCTGGATATTTCTTTACAAACACACAATGGTCTGAAGTGGTTCTTGAATACCCATGCTCAGTCATGAAAGAATCGAATTTTCTGTACCACTGCCTCGGTGCTTGCTTCAATCCATACAAGCTCTTCTTCAATTTGCAAACTAACTGATCATTACCCTTATCTATGAAGCCCTCAGGTTGCTCCATATAAATTTCCTCTTCTAAGTCACCATGCAAAAATGCGGTCTTCACATCAAGCTGCTCAACTTCTAAATTCATACTCGCAGCTATACCAAGCACAGTTCGAATGGAGGACATCTTCACAACTGGTGAGAAGATCTCATCAAAATCAACTCCCTTCCTCTGACTGAAACCTTTCACAACAAGTCGTGCCTTGAATCTCGGTTGAGAACTGTTCCCATCATTCTTTCGTCTGAAGACCCATTTATTTTTCAAAATTTTCTTCCCTTTAGGCGGCTTCACCAAATCATAGGTGTGATTCTCATGCAAAGACTTCATTTCCTCTTTCATTGCCTTAAGCCATTCAGTTTTGTTCTCATGCTTCAAGACTTCTTGATAAGTTTCTGGCTCCCCCTGATCTGATATCATCACATACTCATTTGAAGAATATTTTCTGGATGGCTGTTTTTCTCTGGTAGATCTCCTTAACGGTGACTGTGGTAGTGGCTCTTGGGGTGGCTGCTCCCCCTCAATCTCTGCCTCAACATCATCTTCTGCTGCATCATCATGAGGTGTCTGCACTTCCTCATCAATATCATGAACAACAGGTGGATCAAGAGGATCTAAATCAACAAGATCATCAGTACTAGACTCAGCTGACTCAAGCTTGTCAATGTCTTCAATAGTCTGATCTTCCAAGAAAACAACATCTCGGCTTCTGACAACTTTCTTGTCAACTGGATCATACAACCTGTAGCCAAATTCTTCATGCCCATAGCCAAGAAATATGCACTGCTTTGCTTTTGGATCAAGCTTGGACCTCTCAACTTTTGGAATATGAACAAAGGCTCTGCAGCCGAATACCCTCAAGTGATCATAGGAGACTTCCTTCCCTGTCCAAACTTTCTCTGGCACATCACCATTCAACGGAACTGAAGGAGACAAATTGATAAGATCAACTGCAGTCCTCATTGCCTCACCCCAAAAGGATCTTGGCAATTTAGAATGTGAGAGCAAACATCTGACTCTCTCAAGAATGGTGCGATTCATTCTCTCTGCAACTCCGTTCTGTTGAGGTGTCTTTTTGACTGTCTTTTCATGCCTGATGCCGTGACTGGTGCAATACTGATCAAATGGTCCAATATATTCACCACCATTATCCGAGCGAACACACTTCAACTGTCTACCAGTTTCTCTTTCAACCTTGGCTTGAAAGTGCTTAAACACATCTAGAACTTGATCTTTAGTTTTCAGTGTATAAGCCCAAACTTTTCTAGAATGATCATCAATAAAAGTGACAAAGTATAGAGAACCACCAAGTGTCCTAACTTTCAAAGGACCACATACATCAGAATGTACTAAATCTAGAACATGAGATTTTCTAGATGCAATGTTTCTACGGAATGATATTCTGTTTTGTTTACCATGGAAACAATGAACACAAGTTTTCAAAGGCGTACCTTTTATCCCCGCTAGAAGCTCTTTCTTGGACAAAACTTGCAATCCTTTTTCACTCATATGTCCAAGCCTTCTATGCCATAAATCGGTGGATGAGTCATTCTCTAAGGTATTCACAACACCCTTGCAGATTTTTGCTTGCATAGTGTAAAGAGAACAAGTCTTCTTTCCTTTTGCTACCACTAGAGAACCTTTGGAGAGCTTCCATTTTCCATTACTGAAATTGTTGTTGTAGCCCTCATCATCTAACTTTCCAGCAGAGATTAAATTGAGCCGAATATCCGGTACATGCCTCACATCTCGAAGCAACAATTTGCATCCAATATTTGTTTCCAAGCAAATGTCACCCATGCCGATAATTTTTGACACATCTTCATTTCCCATACGGACATTCCCAAAATCACCTTGCGAGTAAGAAGTAAAAAAATCAGCCCGCGAAGTAACATGAAATGAAGCTCCAGAATCAATTACCCAATCCGTATCTTGGCCAATCAAATTAACGCTAGCATCATCACGGATAATCATGAGTTCACCATCGGTAACTACAGCTGTATCATTTTTCTTTTTCTCTGAATTTTTCTCTTTGTTCTGCTCCTTGAACTTGAGTTTTCTGCACTCCCGCTTCATGTGCCCTTTCTTGTGACAATAATAGCACTCAACATCTTTCTTTGAACTTGAGCTTGAACGACCTCTAGATTCATCACGGTTGTGCGGAGCCTTACTCTTACTCCTGCCTCTCCCCCGGTTTTCCATCACAAGTGCCTCGGAGTGAGAAGAACCTGATGATTTTCTTCTTGTCTCTTCATTCAACAGGCTGCTGGTAACTTGACTCATTGTTACCACTCCATCAGGTGCGGAGTTACTAACTGTGACCACCAAAGTTTCCCAACTTTCAGGAAGTGAACTAAGAAGTAACAAAGCTTGCAACTCATCATCAAAAGTAATTTTCATGGCGGCCAACTGATTCACAGTGCTCTTAATCTCATTCAAATGCTCTGCAATAGGAGTACCCTCCTTATATTTAGAATTCACAAGCTTTCGAAATAAAAAAGCTTTATTTACGGCCGTCTTTCTATCATAAAGACTCTCCAATTTGGTCCAAAGACCATGTGCTGAATTTTCTGTAGAGACGTGATGAAAGACACTATCATCAATCCATTGCCGAATAAAACCGACAGCTTTTCGGTCTAGCTTTTTCCACTCGTCATCTTTCATCCCTTCCGGTTTGCCACTATCACCCTCTATGGGTCCATTCAAATCTTTACAAAACAAAAGGTCTTCCATTTTAGTTTTCCAAGTCATCCAATTTGTGCCATTGAAACTAACCATACGCCCAACGTTGCCGTCCATAATTCACACACACAAATATAACGAATCGGAACCGAAATAACCAATAGCTCTGATACCAGATGTTGGGAAAAATAGGCTTTCCCACAAGTGTAAATCAATGGAAGCAATATAAATAAAATGACAGAAAATAAATGAGCACACAGGATTTACGTGGTTCCCTCAAATTGAGGTACGTCCACGACGACCGGTAGGTCAGTTTCTTCCACTATCACCAAAGGAGTTTACAAAGTGGCCAAAAGGCATAAGCCTTACAAACACACAAAGGTGTAAATCACAAGAGGAAAATACCTCACAAAATAAGTAAGCCAAATCTCCAAGAACAAACCCGCAAGCAAAGCCTTCTTGCCGAGCCGAAAAATGGAGAACAAAGGAACCAAGGAAATGACAAAGGCTTTTCTTCTATGCCGAGCCAACAAAGAGCAAAGGAACCAAGAAATGACAAAGGACTTGTCTACAAGGTCTGCCGAAATTCCTTTGTTGCTTGAAGACTCCAAAAAACCAAATCTTGATATGCCAAGAGTCTTGCATTGGAAAGCCACCAAATTAAAAGCCAAGTGCAAACCAAGTTGCATGCCAAAAATTAACAAGACTATTTTTAGCCTATAGATGGATCCCACTAAGGAGGGAAACCCAACAGTTTGTAACTACGCAATGCAAGAAGTGGATTTTGCTGCGGAGTATTATCTAGATCCATGTCCAAACTATCAATTTTTCGAAGTTATTTTAAAAAATGTTGTTCTTTCATCAAGCACCAAACCTTCAGACAGCGTATGATCATACCCACAAGTTAACTCTGGCCCAAAAGTTGATGTCATCATCATTGATGATTGATTTCTTGCAATTAACCCTTACTCATTATGGTTGTATCCACAAGTCATTTTGGTGTATATGTAACTAATCTTGTGGAACAAATGAATGTTTAATCACCAAGTTTGTTGCCAGTATTTTGTATGCTTTTTGTACAAGACATATACGTATCTAGGTCCTATTAAAAACGTTATCCATATTGCTTTTTTTTTTGTTAGGGAGGGTCTCAAGGCAAAACTCGTAGGCAGTTTGTAATCTTATATATAATATGTGATTGTCAATTATTATGTTTTTTTTTTTTCCAATAAATCGTATTTTCGGATGACAATTTGTATGTGTTGTACATTGACTTTTGATGGGCGATTCAAATGAAATTGTGATTAATTGTGTGTTGCACAAAATTCAATTAAAAAAGTTAATTTTTTTTGGCTTTGTGTTGTTAAAAAAACGTAATTTATTAAATCCGGGAAATTTTGTTCAAAAAGAAGTACCTAATCATCCTAATTAATTTTTGATACCATAACAATTCAAAGTTCGTATAAGATTGAATTAGATTTATGTACAAAGGGTGCAAATGTGCAATGGTCATGTCACCATTTTTTATCTACACATGTAAATGAAATTCACAAAACAAATGTTTTATATCCAAAGGTGAGATAATATTCATTATTACAATCGAACCCAATCCTCCCAGGGGGAATCGAAACACCCCCTTACTGTAATTGATCAATTGTAGCAGAGCGAGAAAATTTCCCATGTGTTGGTGTGATGCGCCAAGAAGAAGAGGGAAAATTCAAAATCAATCCCCAAAAATATCCAATTTCATTTCAAATTCCCGCCCACTTCAAATCTCCTCTCTCTCAAATTGAGAAACTTCATCCACTCACCACTGCTTTAGTGCCTTACTCTCTCCTCCTCCTGTTCCCTAGCCTAACCTACACTCCCATGGCGCACGATAGCGACCTCCCCTGCGACGGCGACGGCATTTGCATGGTCTGCAAGAAGAAGCCTTCGGTGGATGAGACCCTCGTGTGCAAGACATGTGCCACTCCCTGGCACGTCGACTGCCTCTCTGTTGGTCCCAAAACCATCGCCGAGACATTACAGTGGGAGTGCCCGGACTGCTCGTTCGTCGCCGATGAAAATACGGCGCCATCCATTGTCACCGGCGGATCTGAAGCGTCAGGTGACTTGATTGCGGCGATTCGTGCCATTGAGTCGGACCAGACGCTTACTGAGCCAGAGAAGGCCAAGAGACGACAAGATCTCCTGAGCGGAGGCGCCAAATCCAATGATACTGAAGAGGCGAATCACAAGAAGGAGAAGAATAACGATGTCCTAGATCTTCTCGATGAAAGTCTGAATTGCTCGTTTTGCATGCAGCTCCCGGAGAGGCCTGTCACGGTATGTGCATTCCTTACAAAAAGCCAAGCCACAACTATTGTATATGTTCTTCCAAATACTACTTATGACAACCGGATATGTCTCTAAAGCATCCTCAAACTTTGAAAGAACCACTAAATAATGTGCCCAAAAGAGAGAGAAAAGGGAAGGGGGGGGGGGGGGGTTCGGGGATGAACAATCAATACATTTAAGAATCAATCCGTCGATCTACCCACTGATTTTTTTTTTATCGAATACTTTGAACTTCGGCTCCCTGTTTTCATTTTTACTCGGAGTTGACTAGGTTTGCTGGAAATAGGTGCAAGTAGTGAATGGAGTTGCTCTAATCGGGTGGCTCCTTCACACATTACTACTGTAGATACCCCGCATGGTGTAAGTGACCATGCATTCCTGCCATGCCATTAGTCAAAAGCAGTCTATCTGTTGTTTTTTGTGAGCATTAATTGATACTTCATTTTGTTGTGATTTTAATACATAACGTCTTCACGAATCCATTTTGTATATACGTGTACACTTTGCTCATTAGTAAAAGAAAGCAGCGTTTAGTTCAAGCCTTCAAGCTACTTGCTGGTTGGCTTGTGTTCATGACATTCTGTATTCTTTTTCCAGACACCGTGTGGCCACAATTTCTGCCTCAAGTGCTTCCAGAAATGGGTTGGGCAGGGGAAACGGACTTGTGCAAATTGCCGCAATGCAATCCCACAAAAGATGGCAAGCCAGCCTCGAATCAACTCTGCCCTTGTCATTGCCATCCGAATGGCCAAGATGTCAAAATCTAATGCTTCTGTTGGGGCAGCCAAGGTCTACCATTTTGTTCATAACCAAGACCGACCTGACAAAGCGTACACCACTGAGCGTGCAAAGAGAGCTGGAAAGTCGAATGCCTGTAGTGGAAAGATATTCGTCACAGTTCCTCCAGATCATTTTGGACCAATTTTGGCAGAGAATGATCCAGGTAGAAACCAGGGTGTGTTGGTTGGGGAGACTTGGGAGGATCGAATGGAATGCAGGCAGTGGGGAGCTCACCTTCCTCATGTTGCAGGCATTGCCGGCCAGACAGACTATGGGGCTCAGTCTGTGGCACTCTCTGGGGGCTATGAAGATGACGAAGACCATGGTGAATGGTTTCTCTACACAGGAAGGTATGCTTTTAGATGCATCAGTCGTGTCATACTATAGTATCTGTAGTGACATTTCCATGCAATGTGTTAACTTTAAATCCACAATTCCTTGCACAAAACTGTATAAGGCTACTTTCTTGTTGAAGAATTACCTTGTGCTATGGTTTAACAAACATGTCTATTGTTAGATTTTTTCAAAAATAACAAATTAAACTTACTTCATTGTACATGTTGGATAAGTAGTAACTGTGTTTGGTTCCCTGGTCACTTGTCAAAATTGTTCACCGTGGCTTTATTTTCACTGAGCTGTTTAGTTCCAGGTGGGTGACTATTGGAACACGCTTTGTTTACATTATGATAAATTTCTTATTTTCATTCATGCTTTTGTTACATGATTGCTATTGCTAGTGTGCCCACTGGAATCATTTGTTTTGCCTTGGACTTTGGTTATGCTTTGGGCCAACGTTGTACCATTATGTTCGTTTTCTCTGGAAACTTTGGGATATTGTTGACAACATACTTCAACCACAGGCCATGCAGTTTATTGCATTGAGGTAGTAGGCTTCGCTAGCTGAGCAGGGAAGGATAAATGGCTAACAACCCTGTTATTCTGTTTAATTCCTAGCCTTTACTCATATACACCATTTTTTTTCTGCTTCTTGTTCGTTCTTACATTTTGGAGTTGATTAGTTTTCGTTCTTATCCATCTCTTCTGATTCTTGATGGACAGTGGTGGAAGAGACCTTAGTGGGAACAAAAGGACAAACAAAACACAATCATTCGATCAGAAGTTTGACAAACTTAATGAGGCCTTGCGAGTCAGTTGCCGGATTGGCTATCCTGTCCGAGTCGTGAGGTGAGCTGTGTTTATGTGGATAGAACGTGACCATTGATAAAATTGAAATCAAATCTCTGCTGAATTTGCATCTCATGTTCTTTTAATTAAGTGGTTTGAGTTTGCATCTCATGATCTTTTAATTTAGTGTTTGCGAGATAGTTTAGGCTGTGTACACTAGAGCAACTAGGATGATAGAAAGTAGCTATTAACACAAAATGTACTACACTTCGGAACAGTCAGGTGTTCTAAGTATGGGCATTCCCTTAGTAAATTGCATAATTGAAGAAGTAGTTAGGTGTGCATGTTTGAGAAATGTATTAGTTTTGATACCCATAGGGAAAGCGGCAAGTGTTGCATTATATGCATCTTTTTCATAAGATAAGAAGTATTTTCTATCAGAATCAGACCTTCCATGCATTTTTATGTTTTGAGAGTGCAATCATAAAAAAAACATCGAAAAATACGAATTTCATTCCTATCCCTCCTATTCCCTTCTTCATCCTAAATGTAGTGTTTAATTGATGAAGAATTGAAGATTTTATATGAAATTGCCTAGTTATATGTGGGCATTAAAAAGTCGTTTGTAATTCTTAGTGTGGTCATAATTTATGTTACCGGTGCTATGCTGAGTACTTTAGTGGTCCAAAACTGAGAAACTTATTTCTAATGATTTGTGGAGCTTTATTTTCCATTTGCGGGTGAATTTTTCTCTATTTCTTAAACCAGCCCCCTCTCAATGTTCAGGTCCCATAAAGAGAAACGCTCTTCTTATGCACCTGAAACTGGCGTAAGATATGATGGGATCTACAGGATTGAAAAATGTTGGCGCAAAGTTGGAATTCAAGTAAAACAGTTGCTAGTAATTTGAAATATATTCTAGAGAATGTTAGGCTTGTTTGCTGCTAAATTTATCTGCTGACAGTTCCTTTGTATTAGGGATTTAAGGTATGCAGATATCTTTTTGTCCGATGTGATAATGACCCTGCCTCATGGACAAGGTTTGTTATTGCCTTTGTAATCACCTCAACACCCCCAACGTGTTTTTGCTTAATTTATTTCCTTCAAAATCTGCAGTGATGATCATGGGGACCTTCCAAGGCCTTTGCCCATAATTAAGGAGTTGACAAATGCAACTGACATTACAGAAAGAAAGGGAAACCCTTCCTGGGATTATGATGTGGGTTCATATTTCCCGTTATTTCTATATGTGTGCAAGGGATTGGAACACCTCTTATATTCAGATGCCTTTTTTTTTTTTTTCCTGCCATGCAGGTGGAAAAAGGCAGCTGGGTGTGGAAAAAATCTCCACCATTAAGTAGAAAACAAATGGACAGGGAATATAAAGAGGACGGAAATAGCACAAGGAAAGTTAGACGCCAAGCACATACGTCTGTAAGAGAAAAGCTTTTGAAAGGTGTGGTTTTCTTTTTCATTCCTTATTTGTAAAATGCATTTTCTTTACTTTTGAAACAATGCCATCAGATACGAATTTCTGTGTGGCTATAATTCACCTGTTGCCTTGTTCTTCTCAATAATATCCCAAAGACATGTTTATGACATAAGGTATTCATTCACACAGAATTTAGCTGCCTTCTCTGCCGCAAAGTGATGATTCTCCCAATTACTACCCCGTGCGCTCATAATTTCTGCAAGGCTTGTTTGGAGGGTGTTTTTGCTGGTCAATCTACGATAAGACGGAGGACGAGTGAAGGTGGACGGACATTACGAAAGCAGAAGAATATTATGAGATGCCCATCTTGCTCCAATGACATAACTGATTTCCTTCAGAATCCACAGGTATGCCTGTAAAATTTTCACTCTGGTGTTTCAGGTTAGTTGTGTGATGATGGTTTTGTTGAGTTGAGTAATCTTAAACTATTTAAGGAAAAAGGTCAGATTTAAACGAACGAAGTACTTAAATGTAGAATCTGAAATTAGTTCAGCGCTGTTTATAGCAGTCTTTTGCTTTCTATGTTTGATAAGACGATATGTGATTTTCGTCACCCCAGTAGCATTATGGTGACGCTTTCATGCTGCAATTTGTTATGGCAGGATAAAAATTAAAATCATGTTTTTGTCCTTGACAATGCTTTATTAATGACAGGTCAATAGAGAGTTGATGAAGGTGATAGAATCGCTCCAGTGTCAGACCAAAGAGGAGGAAGATGTGGAGTTTTGTGAAGAAATTGATGGCAAGGATGGGACAAATGCACTTCGTGGTGAAGAAACTGAGGGCAATGATGGAAAATCTGATGCAGTTGCTAAAGATAAAGAGAACTGCAATATAAATTCTGAAATTCCAGATACTGTGGAGGAAGACAAGGGAGGCAAAAAAGGCGTTACGAAACCTTAAGATAATGCCAAATTTTAGCAGACTTATGGGCAAAATAAAGCAAAGTGGTGTCACCCAAAAAGAAGCAGCCAGAGTCTGTAGATGTTTGTATTTGAATTAACCCATTCAAATCTGAAATTTCTGACAGTATAGAATCACAAGTGACAGCTGTTGGTGACAAAAGGAAAGAGAACTTACAAGCAGAAAAAGGCTTGTGATGGCATCTGCGTATTAACTCTGGATTCTTGTGTGAAATACCAGAAGCAAAAGAGCTGCTAAATTAGTGGGGGATGATGATGAATTCAAACTATTGATTTCTGTTTTCAGTTATTGTACCTGTCTTTTGTGGACTTCCTGTAGTTTCTTGAAAAAGAGGGGAAGGGTGGATTTACTTTTACGTGCTCTTTTGGCATGTTGCATGCTCGTGTCATTGTATGTTCTATTTGGAGAGAGGTTTTTTCTTTTGGTGTTGCGTCTGTGTAATCTCCAGTAAGGGGCTGGTATTCTGTATTGTTCTTTTGTGATGGCTTTGGAGTCGGGATGAAGTGAATTATATCTCATGGAATGGTTAACTATTACTTAAACTATGTAACATTGCTGCTTTAGTGGGTGTAACTTACCAAGTTTAGTGATGTTAAAACCATAAAATGTACTGCTTGAACGGTGGATTTGAAAAGAGCTGATTTCTGGTTCAATTTTGTGAATCTGTGGATTATGGATTATCGTTGAGAGAGAAAAAGAGGAGGTTGTGAAGTCATTTGTTCGCCGGAAAACCAATACATAAATACACCATGGACTACAAAAGGCTTATGGCAAAACTGTCACCTAAACAATCAGTATTTCTTAAAAAATGCCATTCATATTCTGCTAGTATCTACTTTTTTTTTTCATTGTGCTAAAATTAATGAAGAATTTTCTAAGGCCCAGAAGGATACAAGACCTCAAAAAGATTTAAAACAACGGAGTAAAAATTTCTAAGTTACCAACAAAAGCAATTTAGAAAAGAAAAGGTATATAGGACGGGTCCACAATTCCACTTAACCAGCTGAAAATGAAGCTCAGAGAAATGTAATAATAAGATCAGGTTTGGCTTGGCCAGCAAATGGGGAGCAGAATATGAAGTAGTAAATGATACTGTTCTTTATACACTACCTGATTAAACAAAAAAAAAAGAAAAAAAAACACAAAGAAGATGACTTCTTATTATGTTTCTTAACCGAAAAAGAAAACCATTAGCATTAGTAAACTGTACACCTACAAGGTCAAGTTATCTTCAGGCTATCAAATTAGAATCCGCCAATGTATTCATATTCTATAAGCACTCACAATGCAATGTCAAGCTCTTATTCATACGCTATTACAAGAATATTTCATCAGGCAGTCAGATCATCCCAAACAATATATACATTTACTATATCTCCCTCGTGCAATTTCTTATGTGAACTGAGGAGTCATTTCCTGTGCCTAATCAAGATTTTGAATGTACTTTTGTTGCTGAAGTTTCTCAATCAGAACCTTCTTTTCCTTTTCTGGGAGAGCATTGAACATGAAAACAGATTTGTCTCCTATATCATCCTGAGAATTAAATGAAAGAATTACGGTGCATGTCTTGACATCTGATATTACGTGCACAAATGGCAACCAGGCAGAATTACAAAAATCACAATTTTTTAAGTAAATGCAATTCAATGAATGAAAAGGACCTACCTTGATAGGCTGAGTGAACTTTCGTCCAGCAAATATCAGAAAGAGTGCCATCCACACACCCAACAAAGTAACTTTTACTCCATCATCCATCAAACCAGTCTGTAAATTCATATGCAGTCCATTATGGTCCAGAAGAAATGAAGCTTTGAATCAAGAAATAGAAGTCCATTGCCCAAGATGTTGGTGAATGTTAAGGTTCTTAGATGAATATAAGCAAATTTCAAGAATCTGTGGAAAATAATGAGCTCCAGAAGTTCATTTATACTCTCGAAGTTAGCCACCACCTAATATGGATAAACAACTAGAAACATATGGAAACTAGCCTCAAAATGCAATGAAAAGAAGAAAAAAGAATGACAAATCATGGAATTTTTGATTGGGTCAGGAATTTGGCATGGATAAAAGATCTTCCCATGTTATACTATTCAATTCTCAATGACGAATTCAATTGATAGCAAATAGGCTAGTTGAGCAGGTCCTTTAATGCTACTGCTACTATTACTAAATAGTGGATGAACTAGACAATTCTGCATGGGGAACAGTTTTAAGCAATGTTCCACATTTGTTGCATATATACATACGTATGCAATCATATTGAAATTCTGAAATAGCAGCGGCATGCAGCTACTGCTAAGCTTTCCTACCATTGACTGGGTAAATAGTGGACCAAATTTCCATTTTGGAACCTTGGAAACAGAAGTTCTAACACCAAAACACAAGCTCCTTATAAAGCATTGATGTTTGATAACACACAACACAAGCTCCTTGTAAAGCATCGATGTTTGATAACACACAACAGAAACTTAACGGAGGCATTTTGTGGACAGCTTTAAGAGGAGTACCAGGTGCCCCAGTAGAACAGAGGGAATGACGAACGTGAGAAGACCAGCTTCCAACTTCCCATAGCAAAGGCCTGTTTCAAAGATAGAAGTAATTAACCTGAACAACCTCACAAGAAAATGGCATGGACTGTGAAAAAAAAAAAGATTGAATGGAATAGGCAGTTTCAAAAACAAAAAAAATGAAGTTTCAGTAGAGGTTTTTAAAAAATTGAACATTATTTGGTGGAGGAGACCGACGCAAATAAGATTATCACTGTGGCAGTTTTAGCTGTCAGCCATATACTTTGAGGAATGAGTTGGTTGATGAGGATAGCAGAACGAAAAATACTCAAAACATTATTCATTTTATCTGATTACATAAAAGCCAACAAAAATAAAAACACAAGAAAATAAGAGAGGAGAGTATATAAAAACCAAAGAAAAAGCAAATACTTGGTCACTGTCGAAGGGCAAACATATCTAGACAAATGACAAGAGAAGGATTGTGTTACAATCATGCCAAAAGCTTACACAATTAGTTTCCATTAGTCCTGTGGCTTGTGGAACAGTGGTTAAGTTCTTAATAGATCAAGCCATTTGGAAAATACATAGAAAAGTACAAAAGGCATCCCTGTGTCTTAGTCACCTGAGGAGGGACAGAGTTTGCCAAAAGAACCTCACCTATAGTAACTAAGGAAGACAAGACGACTAAAGGAGCCACATTCTGGCAATGATGGACAAATGCTCAAAGGCAATATATGAGCTATGGGCCTCATAAATGTACTCTAGCTATTGATTGGAAAGACAAAGGGTGGATTTGGAAGTGATACTTTTTATCTCATTCATCATTCAGATATTGACAAAAAAAATTTGAATTTCAAGCATGAGAAATGTACGAAAATTTAAGATGAAGTTACTAAATGAAACATAAAATCGAGAACATTTAACCTTAACAAATATAGACAAAAAGTACAAAATAATTTTTATTTTGTATAATTCAACACAATCATATTAAACTTGAATACGATGCTCTTTCAAATCCCAAAATTATATATATTTGATTAGTTGAGATCATCTTTCGTCTTATTGAAGAATAGGTTCCTTGGAAAAAGAAAAAAAAATGTTTTGGGATAGGACATTATACCATTTGCATCTAAATTGTGCTACTGGATTACATGCTGCTAAATTACCCAAAAAAAAGAAAAAAAGAAATGAAGGCTAGTCATGCAACATTTTTTAGAGAATAGGGACAATGTATCAAATATAATCGTTGTCTATCAATCAATATATAAGTGAGTACTTTCACTCCCGTTATACCCAATCAGAAAAAAAATCATTTAACTGGTTTAGGGGATAGTGGGCCACTAATTAATGAAAAATCAGTCCATTGTATAATTTTTTTGAAAAATAAGGGGGGCAATGTATCAATTTACTTGTGTATTGGCCTTCTAGCATATACCTATATTTGTAATTATTCAAAAGTGAGGGGGGGCAAGTGCCCCCCATAGGACTAAGGTAGCTCCACCCCTGGCCATGGTCAACCATGCATTGGAATCGGTGTGTGCACCACTATAGAGAAGTAAGCCAATACATCTTTGTTCTGGATAATAAACATAGTAAGCTATCAAATATAAGATTATATGCTTTCTGTAGACCTCTCCGTTGGTTAAAGAAACCAGACAAAAAAAAGAAAGTCCCCAGAAATCCATTCACCCTTTACTCCACGCGCATAGTGAAATTGCCGGCAGTTCTTAGTTCTTCATTCTCAAAGACTTTTTTCCCAAATAAGCTGGTGTAGAAGTCTTCTCTACAACAGGGAAAAATTAATACCTATTATGTAAAAAACACCTTTTTTGGAGAGTTGTATGCTTGTTTGTTTAGCTTTTGGAAATGTTTTCTCTTTTTTGTTTGGTTTTGTTTTGCCATAGGATGGGGGTTGGTTGGAGCAACTTGATTTTTAAAATTAATCAACATGTAAGCTTCTACTTTCTCTATCTTCCAACTTTATTACAGTTTTGGCATCATATACTGAATTTCACTCCACAATCTCTGCAGGGTTTCCAAATCAGAAGACTACACAGGTATAGTTTAAAGCTTAAGATTCCTTCTAAAAAGTGTCATAAAGCTAAAATAGGCTCACAAGTCACAACTGAACTATTAAAGACGCAATAACATAATCAGAGTCCTACCTTCCTTAAATACAAGTCCGGTCAGAGCAGCAAAGAGTGGACCGACAAACCATACACCTGTTCGGTTCTCAAGAACGTATTGTATTAAGTCCTCATGAGCTGGTTGAGCAAGGATCATGTATGTTGCTACAGATCCAAGAACTCCAAGTGCCCACAATGCTTGAAGGGTGCGCTTAATCTCAGTAACATAGATGTGAATTAAATACAACGCTAAGCCTAATCCACCAGCTCCAAGTGCATAAAATAACTCAAGGTTTTGCTTAATTAAATCACGCAATAAAGAGTCATCAGGGAGAAAAGCTATTGAAGCAGCAATAACAAATGATGAGGCAGCAGTCACCAACCCTGATCTGTATAAAATCACCTGTACAGTAGTGAAAGCATCACTTGAAATGCTCAAAAAATTAAACCAAGATCTTGCCATTTCAAAAGCCAGATTACCCAATCAAAAAATTCAGGCTTCATAGATGAAAATTGGGGGTGGATGGTGATGAGTACAAAAATGATCACATATTTTTGAGCCTACCTTCTCTTAACTTCGATAGACTTCCACATTCAATTACATATCTAAGTAAATTGACATTCAGCCAACTCTTAGAATCCTGCATCACTTAAATTGACATTGGTAGTATAACCTTTCATCCGAGGCTTTTGATTCATTTAGAAAGGCTATGGGACCCACACTAAATTCTGCTTTGTCTTATTCTTTTGCTGCTTGTTTTGGATACAAATATGAATTAATTGAGCAAGCACATGTTGCAACAAATAGAGGTAGAGATTGGAAGTTTTGCAAACAAAATTTTAATATATAGGACACAAATAAGAGCAAAGCTAATTTGATGCTACATATACAAATAAGCCAATTTCTGTGATGTTTTGCTTGCATATCTGCCTTTTCTATTCTACGTATCCTTTTTTTTTCTTTTTTCGGACGTCCAATTTTTACTTACTGCGTTATTGCATGATTATTTCTATGAAAGCAATACTCAACCAAATTAAGGAAAAACTTTTACTTTAAATCTTAAATTAACTGCCAGTACACTTTAGCACCTTGGACCAACATTCTCCGCAGTGAGAGCACTGGTTCTCCCTGACAGAGTAGGGCCCACACTGGTGGGGCTGACATCTAATGAGAGAAGTCCAACATGCAGGAGGTCTAGTGTGCACTGGAGTGGAGTCGGACCATAGCATCTCACACTTAAAGCAAATAAAATATTTTGTCTAAAAATCTAATGCTGCGTCAGGGATCAAAGTTCGATTCACACTTTTCCCTTGTCCCTAAACACGTTGAAGCAGTTTGTTGACGATCAATACTCTCATGAAAAAGACCCTGAAATAATGCTTCCACAACCATCAGAATCCCTAGATGTTCCAATTCCATGGACAACAAACTGCTTAGACTAGAAATGCACCGCTAATATGTCGGCTAAGCAAGTGATGAGTCTTATCAAGAATCACGCTGAATAAAATATTATTACTCTTGGCTCGGTCTGATTCAAGTCTCTGCACAAGCTAATACCCGTTTCAATAGCATATAGAGGCATCCAATCACTATCATAATGTTCCAAGTGTTAATTTTTTTTTTTTTTTATAGGAAACATAACTGAGATATATTAATAAAATATGGAAATACATCAAAAACGTTGAACAAGAAATCCAAACATGAAAATTAAACTACAACAGAAGAAAAAAATATCAAAGCTCTAAATTACATGAAACTCTCCAATTTGCCAAAATAGCAAAAAATGGAGTATCTTTTAAAATCCTTCGACACTGAAGCCCAAAATGAAGCAATGAAATGAATACGACGGTGCCACAGCCTTTCTAACATTTCACTTCGATCTTCAAAAATTCTGGAATTCCTTTCCTTCCATATGACCCAAAAAATAGCAAGAGTCGCACATTTCCACAACGTTAATCCTTTAGCATGCCTTTCAAATCCATTCAAGTCTTCAACAAACCACAAAGTAGATGATTTGACAATAACCCAAATCAACCCAACCAAACTAAACAACTTATACAACAAAGACAAAGCAATGGGGCAATAAAGGAATAGATGATCAAAACTCACCACATCACCCTTACAAATCACACACCGCTGAGGGGAAAAAAAACCATTAGGTCTTCTTTTTTTAAGCATATCAGTGGTATTAATCTTTCTATGTGCAACAACCCATACAAAAACTTGCACCTTAATACGCACTTTAGCCTTCCAAATCATCAAACCAAGAATAAGATAGGACAAAAAGATTCATCCATCAAAAAAGCAAAGAAGTATTTACAAGAAAAAACACCCGAAGATTCAATTTTCCATCTTCTCTAATCACTTAACTATGGATTCAACGAAGAACTATTAAGCAAATTAAGAAGATATGTCAACTCCATAGATTCTCTATCATCTGAATTCCTACAAAACCTAAAATCCCAATAATATGGTTGATCATAAGATCTCACCATAGATGCAATGGAATCACCCCGAAAGGATGATAAGTGAAAAAGACATGAAAACAATCTTTTAAAAGATAAACACCCCCCCCCCCCCCCCCCCCAAAAAAAAAAAAAATCATATATCCTCCAAAAAATGAACTATGTCTCCCTTACCCACCCCAAAAAGCAGATTTTGGGAAAATGTCGACAATTCATGTGATATAAATTTCCACGGCCATCGGTAACTTTCTCTTTCAACCCTTTTAACATCTTATCCATTAACCAGCAATCTCTTAATAACTAAATATCACAAATAATTATATTCTAAGGGACACCTCTACAGTCACTTACCCACTAAAGTTCTATTTCTTACCTTCAAATTTTCAATTGAAATACCTTCTTTAGCCCTAGATCTAAAAACCACTTCCCAACTAATTAAGTGATCCTTCCTCCTTTTTCCACTTCCCTTCCACAAAAATTCCCTCATCATTTTCTTGATCTTCAAAACAATCTTTATTGGTATCTTAAACAAAGATAAAAAAATTATGATAATACTAAATAAAAAAGACTGAACTAATGTTAACCTACTCCCTTTGAAAATTAAAGCCCTTTTCCATCCATCTAATCTTTTTTTCCCACATTTTCCATAATAGGCCCCCAAAAAGATGAAGATAAAAGATTCTCACCCAATGGTAAACCTAAGTACTTCATAGGTCATTCCCCCACCTTGCACCCTATAAGTGCTGCTATTCTAGTGATCTTATCATGATATAAATTTATATCCACAAGTAGACTATTATTCATATTCACCTTCAATCCAAATATCCTAAACACCTCCGCAATATTCTTAAAATTTAACATTTTTTCCTCATCACCCATTGAAAAAAATATAATATCATCTGCGAACTGCAAATAAGAAACGGACACTCTATCCTTCCCCACTAAATTAACCCTTTCAACCCTTCTTACCAACCTACTCAACCCATCTGCATGCAACTAGAGTAAAGAGAGAGGGTTATAAAGGATCCCCTTGTCTCAATCATCTAGATGTCGTAAATCTACCCCTTGATTTTCCATTCATCATAATAGAGAAGTTCATAGATTGCAAACAACCCTTAATCCACCTCCTCCATCGATATCCAAGGTCCTTCTTCTCCAAAACATAATCCAAAAAATCCCAATCCACGTGATCATAGGCCTTTTCAAAATCAATCTTAAACGCAAAACCCTCTTTTCCTGTAACTATATATTCTTCCACTACCTCATTAGCCACTAAAGCAACATAAAAAATTTGCCTACCTTCAACAAAAGCACCTTGGAACTCAGAGATAGTATCCCTAAGAATCTCTCTTAGTCTCAATGATAACACTTTAGCAATAATCTTATAGAGACTAGTCACCAAGCTTATCAGTATAAAATCCCTAATTTTCATAGATTTGTCTTTTTTTGGGATCAAACAAATGAAAAAAGCATTAGTTTGCATTAATAACACCACTTTTGAAGAATTCGTTAAAAACTTTCATCAAATACCCCTTAGCTATATACCAACAGTCTTGAAAAATGGCCAAGGTGAAACGATCAACATTAGGAACTTTATCTCATCCACACTCAAAAATAGATATTCTCACTTCTTCTTCTTCAAAAGGTCCTTAAATCCACCTAGATTTAGCCTCACCGTTGGCTTATCACCCTTTTGAGATGAATATAATTGGGCAAAGAACTCAACAATGCTACTTTCAATCACCCCCTCATCCTCAATAATCCTCTCATCTTCCAATTCCAATTTGTCAATGAATTTCTTCTTCTTCTTACCATTTGCAATCATATGAAAAAGTTTAGAATTATTATCTCTTTTGTTCAACCACTTCACTCTAGTCTTTTGCCTTCAACTAATTTCTTTCTTGAACATAACCTCCTCAAACTTATTCCCTAACTCCCATCTCTCCCTTCTCAAATCCTCCCTTAATGTGACCCTCTACTATCTTATCAATCTCTCCAATTTTATCCATGATTAGACTTTTAATAACCCTAATATCCCCAAACACTTCTTTATTCCACACTTTTACCTTCTGCTTCACATATTCTAGCTTTTTCATAATTTAAAGCCTTCCCAACCCTGAAAGTTTCCTTCCCCACATCACTCCCTAAATTGTCCTCTAAATGCATGATGCTCTAACCACTGCTCCAAGTGTTAATTTATCCACAAGCATGCCTTGCGATCATTGTTTCTACCGAGTATGTGCGACACACTTTAGAACTTGACATCTCAAATATGTAAAAAGGAACAACACAAAAAAAACCAGTGCCTTCAACTGAAAATGAGTAAGTTGAAGAAATTTAACATGCAAGGTAAGTTAACATCAGCCTAGTGGGAGTCCAGAAAGAAGAGAAATTCCCAAAGTTCGTATGCATAAATTGACCCTAGTGATATGTTCCGAGTTTCACAGCATAATTGCGAGACACATAAACATACGAATAGAATAGTAACCAACATCGAATTCCAGCAGAGAAACGAACAGCATTTACATATCAAATTAGAAAATTTTAAAATAACAAAAATCCATTTGTCACTGCTGTTCTGTACAGAAGCATATAAGGCCATCATAAGCTCAAATTACTTGAAAGCCAACTTCCAAAAAAGTGACATACATAGACGGCTAAATTCGGAAAGAGTGTTGGTTACCTCTCGAACGTCGGAGAGATCGACAGTCCAAGGACCGTAAACTCCTTGATAAACCGTTGGATCGAGCTGAGAGGTGTCTCCAGTAGCCTGGCACTTTATCCGTCTATTGGCAGTCGAAACCCTAGAAATAGGACAGAGGATTCCACTGGAGATGGGCGAGAGGGATGTCGATGATGGGAAGTGAAGTTTTGGAGTTGGAGGAACAAGCAAGAGCAGTGAGGAAGAGGACGCCATGGTTCTGTTCTCTAAGCAAAGTCTTGTCAGATTTAGATTTTTTCTAACGAACCACCACCACCTTCCCCGCTAAATTAATTTAATTTTGGACTCATTAAAATACTAACCACCATAACCTTTTCTTGTAAGTTGTAATTGTAAGCCCTCCTCTCCCCTCTATTCATAGGTTTGTCCAATGTACAACCAAACCAGCATCCGCCAAATTGGGCTGACCTGACTGGATATCTGGTTGTTTAAGCCCATGAATGCAATTTTGAATGCATGTTAAGTCAACTGTAAATTGGAAGGGGTACATTAAATTGAATTTAATTATAAAAAAATATACAAATAAAAATATAAAATAAAAAAATCCTTAATTTTAGATCTTAATTATGTTCAAGTATATAATTTAAAATTTTCGGATTTTTCTTTGACATTTTTGTCCTCCCTTATATCATGCGATTATTTTTGGAAACTATTTTTTTTTTTCAAATTATATTTATGCATTAAAAATCTCTTAATTTAATGGAAGATTTAATTCTTCTGTTTATTTTCAAGATAAATCAGTTGGTTTGAATTTTAAATTTTGCAATCGTATTATTTGTTGTCTTCTTCTTTTTCGGCCTGGAAGCAATTTATCAGTGTAAGTCCGAAACATTATTTCATCATTATCATTCAATCTAAGTTATTACAAAGGTTTGAATTTATGATTCCATTAGGTTTATGTCTGTCATTTTAAAGGTGATTATACTATTTTTTTAGATGTGAACACCACAACCGAAGTTCATACTGCATGTGCGAATACTTTAATACTTTACTGTTACAGTGTAATAATAACAATGTAAAATTTTACTTACACGAAAACACTTTACTATTACATTTTGTCAAAACATATATTTGTATATAACTTCATTATAACAATCTAACTCTGTTTTGAATTTGTTATCATATCCACAAAATCACTGAACACTGTTTGTGTTACAGTGTTATACTGTATTGTTACACTGTCTTTGTTACACTATACGAGAAACACAGTCAACAGTTAGGAGATACACACAGTTTATTCACACACAATGAATTAATATGTCAGTAGATGTTGTTGACAAACTTACATCTACAATGGCGAACCAGTAAGATTTTCCTTTTAAAGACAAAAACCCTGTAGATGTTCAGTGAACGATTTAGGGCTTCTCGCCAAAGAAGATGAAACAATTTTTTAGATAGAAAAAATAAGAGGTAACCGTTTTTCGAAGATGAAACTTTTCGCAAATTAATGTTCCTAAAATCCAGCGGTTAAGCCTTTGTGTACTTAAATTAATTTTAAAATATATTCTTAAAATCGTTTTTTGGAAAGTAATGTTCCTAAAATTCAACAGTTAAACCATATCCTTGTGTACCTAATTAATTTTAAGATATATTCCTAAAATCATTTTTAGAAAAATAAATTTTAAAAAATGGGCAGTTAAGTCTATGAATCTCAGCAGTGTACTTCTTTACAAAATATTTTTTCTATATATTTTTTTATAATTATGTCTAATTTAATATAGGAATTCCAAAGGTCCCTTAAGTCAAAAGAAACTGTTTTCTATGTGCAACCCATCCCATTCCATCTCAGCCAGCCCACTAATTTCTTGCTTAAACAATCAATTCGCTTGGACTAATGCATGTGGCCTAAAAGTATGGGCTTAGCGTGAGAAGAACACACCTGTATGTATCTCTTGTTACTATCCATTTACATTAAAAGTTTCTCCGATTTACTATTCTATACTATTCTCTCTCAATTTTTAAAAAAAAAAAATCAAATTCTCTCTAATTTGTATCGTGAAATCTACTGTTAGGATTTGAATTTCATCACATATTTTTGACTCTATCGATTCTATCTATCTTCATTTATTATTTTTGCTCTTTCCAATATTATCAAATTGTCTCTCCGAATTCAAGTCAGTGGAAAGAATAACACTTTGTATCCAAAATTAAATCTTAAATTTTAGATGTTTTCTATAAAATCTATTGATGCAACTAATTGTATTGAATTTGAAAAATTAATAGAATTTATTTATCCAATCACTCATAATTGAATTTTTTTTGTGTTAGGGTATTTTAGGCACGAATTATTATTATTATTAGTATATATATATTTGGAAAAACAATTGGAACACTGTCCTGAAAGCCTGACTTTTTTCAGAAGAAGCCGGAGCCGCAAAATTTGACACAAAGCCGAAAGCAGACGAGAAAGATTGACGATAGTCGAAAATGAAATCATCAATCAAGGGTGGTCCCACCACCCTATGGACCCAGTTCGCACCCCATGCTTCCCCGCTTTGGGATAAACGCCCACCTCACCAAATCGGACGAGACACTCCCTCTGTTTTGTCGATTCTAAGCACAGTCCCTATCCTCTATTATCACCGTAATGTTATATTTACCTAAAAAGTTTGACCCATGTTTTTGTTAATATTTATTAAAATATATTTTCTATATATTATATTAATTAATTATATTATTTAATTTGAATTATATATAATATAATTCATGTTAATCGATGATATTATTTTTAATTTCTTGTGAAATTCGTGTGTGTGTCAAGAAAAATAATACCCCTACTTTTCCGAGGATTTGTTGTAGCATGTGAGTATGGCCAGAAGAGCTTCTCCGCATGCATAATGTTTGCGAGGTTCATGTGAGAAAAAAGGTGGGGGCCTCCCCCTCCCCTCAGGCCATATGCCCATCATATAGCTAGAGCGTGACTTTGTCAGTCGGAATAATTCTGCTATTTTGTCAACATGTGGATTCTAAATTTTAACGGTGTTCAAATTTTTTATTATTCATAATTTTTAACTCTTTTGATCGGTTAATCAAAAAATTGGAGAAAAATACGGAAGAGTTTTTTGTCTTCCAATTAAATCGGGTAGAAATGCAGAATGTCCATCAAATTTTTGTATTCCTACCCTACCCTACTTATATATATATTGGAGTAGTTATGATTTTTGATGTGTTTTATATGGTTTAAACCTAAAATAGTTGTTATTATATTTATGCAACAATTATGATGTATCGATGTTTATGCATTGGGTTTTCTTGTGTTTTATTGTAATTGTTATTATAATTATTTTAGGTTTTAGTGTTATTAGTTTATTGTGTTGTTAAATTGATACAGATTACTTAAAATTTTAGAAATTAAGCATCTGGGGAGAGAAGACTTCTCCAAAAAAAAAAAATTGTTTGTTTTATATATATAGATAGATTAGATAATAATATTATTATAGGTCATTAATTAGGCAAGGTGTTTGAGTTTAACTAATGAGCCTTTGGTCCAATGATACTCATTACCTTGTGAAGGATTTGCCTTCTTGAGGTCAAGGATTTAAGCTCCCTTCCCCCTCAAAAAAAAAAAAAAAAAAGGTGTTTGAGTTTAATTTCTGATGCAAAAATGTCTTCAGTGATGAAATCCCTTGGATTGTCCTGGAGTGGAGAGGGAGGCGGAGGGGGAGAGGGCCCAAAACCCAAAATAAACTTTGATCTACGTAGGCATGTGAATTCTAATAGGGAAATATTATGTATCCCAAATTTACAATTTAAATTTGCATCTCAAACGAAGGGGAACTGTTAGATGAGTGGGTCTCATCAACTTTTTTAAATGGGACCCACTAATCCAATGATCTCCATTCATTTGAGATGCAAATTTGAATTGCAGAGTTGAGTTACGTAACATTGCTCATCCCAGCATCATCTACTTAATTACACAATTGAATTGAATAGATAGCTAGCTTTGTTTCCACCCACTAATTTATTATACAGTCTTTAGAAAGAATTTAGCATGCGAGCCAAGTTTGAGAGCGAATATAGTGGCACTGATGATCAAGTCATACTTTTGGAGAGAAAGAAAAAAGAAAGACACTACTGATCATACATATTACATACTTTAGTGTTCGTTCGTTCGTTCGTTTCTCAAATGACCACCCTCTAAACCCCTCCCCCCAAAAGAAGACAGAAAAAGGAAAAGAAAAGTGATATAGATAGATCTCTGCTTTGTTGGTGATATCTAGCTTAGCTATCGGATCATATCTTCTTTCACGATTTGCTGTGATATATGGAGGTTTTTCATGTGATGATTGAACTCAATCCAAGAGATTTTGTAACAGTACATACAACTTGCCTGATCAATAAAAGCGGATTGATGTGCGTGTGATTTTGTAATAGTACCACCCACTTGTTTGTGTGTGGTAATTGTAGTAGGCCAATTGGCAGATTAAACGAACATACCTTTATATATATATATATATATATATATATATATATATATATATATGACTTTATGCCAACTTGCATGCATATGGTTTCAACTTTATCACTCCATAAAAGTTGTAGGCTACCACATAACATAACATACTTATAAAACAAAGTACTACCTAGGCACCGGCAACTCACATTGAAAAAAATCAAGAAGGGCAAGATAAACGATCTTAAATTGTAAGTACTTTTAATATTACATTGGAAGCTCTTTTGTTTACTTTAGGGAGAAAAATTGAAATTAATGTTGCTATACCATTTTAATTAGCATGCAAACCTATGAAAATGATTAGGCTATTATATATATATACTAGTTATTCCCTGTGCCTGAAGGCATGGAGTAATAAAAAAAATGGTCAGCAATAAATATATTTATATTCACACCCAAAATCAAATCACAAACATAAATGAGAGATAAAAAAAATTAAGTACCGATTGTAATGGAGGAGAGCGGGGTTACTGGTGGTGGGCGGCAGTGGTGATGATGGGAGACGGTGATGGTTGTGGTGAGTGGTGACAACCGTGGTGATGGTGGCAGCCATGGGGTGTCAATGATGATAGTAGTGGTGGTTTTTGGGTGATGATAATGGTAGTGACAGCCGTGGGTGATGGCGGTGGTGGTGGGCGGTGACGGTGGTGGTGGGCAACGATGGATGCTTCTAGGCGACAATGTGATGGATGGTGGTGAATGACGGTAATGGTAATTATGGTGAGGGTAGGTGACAGTGATCGAGTGACTGCAGTAGTGGACGATGATGGGTGGTGGTGGTAAGTGTGGTGTGGGTGGGTGATAGTGGCTGGTGGCGATGGTGGGCGACGACGGGTGGTGATGGATTGTGGTAGTGGGTGACGGTGTGCAACAATGGTAGTGGTGGGTGCTGACGGTGGGCAACAATAGTAGTGGTGGGTGCTAACAGTGGGCAACGGTGGTAGTGGGATGATGGTGGTAATGGTAATAAATATAAGAATAAGATGATGATGGTGGTGAGTGGTGGCAGTGGACGATGATGGTAGCAATCATTGGTGGGTGGCGATGGTGGGTTGGTGATGGTAGTGATGGTGGTGGGGCGGCGGTGGTAGTGGTGATGGTGGTGAGGGGTGTTGGAGGTGGTGGTGGTGGTGGTGGTGATGGCGCGGAGGTGGTAGTAGTGATGGTGGTGGTGGTAGTGGGGCGGTGGAGGTGGTGGTAGTGATGGTGGTGGTAGTGGTGATGGTGGTGGGGGACTGTGGAGGAGGTGGTGGTGGTGGTGGAGGTGGTAGTGGTGATAGTGGTGGTTGGGCAATGGTAGTGGTGATGGTGGTGGTAGTGGTGATGGTGGTTGAGCGGTGAGGGGTGGTGGTAGAGGTAGTGGTGGGGCGGTTTCAAACACTATTTTTTTTTAAAATATTAATGAGAAATAATTCATATTTTTTTTTATTAAATTTGAGGTTTTAATATTAGCCGTCAAATTACATTTAAAAAAAAATTTAAAGAAATATCAATCGCGAATAGTAAAAGTCATTTTGTTTATCTTTTGAAATTTGAATTGTGATGGTACCAAGAATTAATCCTAAGTATGAGCTCATCCCAGGAGATCAGATCGGGAGGTCAGTTCGGAGCTCCAGAGCCCAGAGGGCCAGAACCTGAGCTCACCCCATGCGAAATTATAGCCAAAATGATAAGGAAGTAGCTGGATGACAACTGGCACCTCCGAAACAATAGTCAAGCAACATCCCAGGCGTAAACTCTTAATTGACCAAGATCCCCTCTCAGAATCAAGGGGGATCCTATGGATGAAGGGCAAAGATCCCGGTAGAGATCTCTTAGGGTTAGGAATGACATTATAAGTACTGCACATTACCCCACAGGGAGAGGGGGGCCGAATGGCATTGAAGAACAATCTGTAAATACCTCTTGAATGAATATACACCTCAGGAGCAAGAACCTCCATTACAGAGTGGACTAGCCGAGCACATCAGCCGGTGAACCACTATATTTTTGCTGTGTAACACACGCCACACCTCTGATTACTAGAGCATTCACTCACTAATTCACGAGCCTTGTAACTCCGATCTGTTCATTGCTATTGCACTCAAACTCGCTGTTCATTCACGTGAAATAACACCATCAAATTGTATTGTATTTTATTATATAGAAGATATATGATCTAACATGCAAACATTTCCCAAAAAAATTATTCAATTTCTTTAACGACGTATGGGCCCTTTTCTTCTTCTTGGCTCTCAGTTAGGGATGGCAGTGGATCGAAGCGGGGGCGGGGGGTGTAGTCTTCATCCCCGTATCCGTTTAAAAAAACTTCGTCCATCCCCGGTCCACCCCCGTTAACGGGTATAATTTTCATCCCCATCCCCGTCCGCGGGTAAATTTGTAATCCTCGCCTCGTCCCCGTCCCCGCCCCGTCCCCCGCATTCACCTCCGCCCCCACCGCCGTCCACCTCACATGTCCAAGCCCAAACCCAAGCCAACATAATCCAAAATTCTAAATAAATCTAACATTCTAAATAATCTAACATAATTATAAAATATCATAACATAATTAAAAGTTTATCATTTACAACATAATATAATTAAAACATTGTCTACAATATAATCCAACATAATATAATTTATTTATTTATTTATTTTTTTGGGGAAGGGGAAGGGGGAGGGGGACTTGAACATTTGACCTCAAGAAAGCAAAGTCTTCACAAGCCAAAGGTACCATTGGACCAAAGGCCCATTGGTGTAATATAATTAAAAGTTTGTCTTCCTTATAAATCCAACACAATATTATGCAACACAACATAATATAACATAACATAATTCAACTAAAAAAATATAAAACACAAAAATCTACACTTTTACAAGCCAAAACCATGAAAAAAAATCAAAAAATAAAACAATTTTCTAAAGAAAAAATCATTCAATAATATGTATATTTGTATTCACAACATGTATGTATATATAATAATAATAATAATAATAATGGGTAAAGTGGAGCGGGGATAAGTGTCAGTTCATCTCCGCCTTCATTCCCGCACGAATTTATAAGGGTATCTCCATATACGTCTACCGTCTAATACATATGATCCATCCATGGTCTAAACAAGATGAATTTGGACGTATACCCATTTTTACCACGTCGACTGCCATCCCTACTCTCAGCGGAAGAACCACCCCTTCCCATGCGCTTACTAAAAATACTTATAATGAGTACAATGCACTTCATAAGTTCACATTTGCGGGGAGAGAGAGAGAACTGAAGCCTCGTCTAGGTCTCAGGAAAGCTGCCTATAAAAGACTACTAGCTAGGGTGTCCCCTCGCAAACAGACGTACCAGTTCAGTTAGTTTCTCAAGAACTCTTTTAACATCTTAAATCCTTCAGGAAGATGCCTGTATATATGTGATCCATCAAAGTGTAATGCTAACTGATTACTTCCACTTAATCATCGAATCACTCCACGACTTTCGTTTGATTGACGATAGATCCCCATACACTACTCTATTTACTGACAAGAAGAGTCGAGCAGATCAACAAGTTATAGACCAGATGATTAAGTCCGAACAACTTCACTCGAAAACTTACACCACACGTTTATGTCCGAAATAAAGATAAACATAGGAGTTAAAAATCAAGACACTCCCACTCAAAAATGACATATCAGAAAGAAGATAATACATAATCCAGAATCACATCTAACTAACTAAGTGGCCAATACCATGATTCTCATTGTCCTACAAATCTCTCATAAGCTACTCATTTGACCGACTTGCATCAAATCCCTTATGATCATGCTTCAGAAAGCCAGAACTAGAAAAGCTCTCCTCCAACTCATGTGATGACAAAGTACTTGAGACATGGCCATCATATTGTCCTTCTAGCTGGTTCTGGTTCTGGTTCTGGTTCTGCTGCTGTGGCACTGAGGTGATAGAGGACAAAGCGGTTGATGAAGACTGTGGTGGAACAAACATTTGTTGATCATAGAGAGCAGAAGTGAAGTAAGGGAATTCGACATCATTGCTTGAAAGTAGTTGTGCATATTGAAAAAGGTCTGGATAAGTGTCTTGTGACATCATCGGAGGGGGAACATTTGGCTCAGGAATTTGGTCAGGAGAGTAAAACGAATCTCCGTAACTGGTGTGACCCGTGAAGTATCGCAACTCGGTCTTCCCTTGAACTCGTTCGGGAAAATTGAGCTTAGCCTTGGAGCCTTTGAACTTGAGTGCAGCTTCATCATATGCAAGCGCCGCATCCTCAGCAGTGTCAAACGTGCCAAGCCAAACCCGGGCTGCCTTCTTTGGGTCACGAATTTCAGCCGCCCATTTGCCCCAAGGTCTTTGTCTTACTCCTCTGTAATGTTTCCTCAAAGTTCCTTCACATAAATAGATACCATTCAGACATCGCTACTCATCTTTAATCTAATAATTGTATTGAATTAGATACTCAAATTAAATCAAAAAAACATTTTTTTAAAAAAATAAGTGTCAATTTTCGACAAGATACATTAACAGATGGAAAAACTCAACATGAGTTTCAGCAATTTGGGTAGATGATAATTGGTCCTGTATCATAGGTTGACATGACTAACTTGTTTATTATATGTATTGTATATGGATTTTTAACTTCAGTATGTTTAACATTTTATCACAAGAATAAAGGAAAGACCCGTGATATGATGTAGTCTGTGTCACTCATAACGTATTTAACATGTGAAATCAGTCTCATCCAACGTAATGAATATCCAGGCAATAAAAATGTTTTGTTAGCATCAAAGATTTTAACATGAATTGTTAATCTTACGATATTAGGATCAACACTTAACCCATGGTAGTCCACACAAAGCATGTGGTGCACATAGGCCTACAATGTGTCCACATCTTGATCACGTAAATGTCCACGGAAAGAATAGAATGATTTGAAGCTTGAATATATATGCCTTTGTATCATAAAGAAAGTGCATTATTAATTAAAAATAAAACTAATATCATATAAGAGCAACTCCAAGGGGTGGCATACCCCATATGCCACCCCAAATTCAAAAAAATTCACTCCAAAAAGAGTGGCATATGGGGTTAAAAAATGGCATTAAAGGTCTTGGGGTGACATTTTTTGCAAATAGATCATATATGTAGCTAAATCTATACTCAACAAGGCCAAAGCATTGAAAAAACCTAAAACAAACTCAGTCACAACAAACAAAATCATGTTCACGTAGTTCACACTATGTTTGTCAAACATGCCAATGGAAAGAGATATCCAAAGTCCGAACTAAAGACTAGTGTAACCAGGGAGTTTAAATGGACTTAGACTTACACAATATATATAGGGGCCGATGAGAATTATGAATGGGCAAGATGGTAGAGATTGGTGCTCGGTTTTTGGGTAATGAAGGGTGACATACTACAAACTGTATAAGAAATTAAGGAGCTGCAACCTATAACCAAACGATATCTTTTTGAGAAGAGGTCCTGAGGGATCGAGATCTAGAGTGTGTGTGTGAGAGAGTGTGTGAGTGTGTGTGTGTGTGAGAGAGAGAGAGAGAGGTTTAGTTCTTTACGGAAAGTATCTTACAATGAATCTTGACGTACCGGGAAAAAGACATACAATGAACTTGGCCAAAGCATAAAATTGAATGGAGATATACTTTTTGCATAAAAAACTTTCGTTCCCATCTGTAGTTTTGAAAATAACAGAAAAGTGAATATGAACAAAGAGGCAAGAGCCGATCTATATCTAAACTAGAAGGAAGGATACGATTTCGATAGGAAGTTGAAGGAGTTAAAAAAGAAGAGGAAACAGGGTTCAGATAGCGATAGGCCACCACCACGACTTTGACAAAATAAGCTCTCAGAATACAAATAAAAAGAAAGGGGATAAAAAACAAAGTTGGGGTCGAGGATTTGTGGGATAAGTCCGGAATAAACTTCAAGAACTGACAAATGATTGGAACTGCATCGACGATACTGGGAGCTCTACAACTATATATGTTTAATTTATTCACAGACAAAGGTTTGGGGAAAAATATGCATGGATGGAAATAAAAAACTAGTAATGGTTGATGCACATCTAGTACCTTTATCTTGCATCGGTTGAGAAGGGTCATGCTCTTGTCTCATGTCAGACTCTGAAATGGCAGATTGCACCAGAGCTGGTGATGGGTTAATGTCACCGGTTCCGATAATTGTAGTGAGGCCCGAAACCATGGTGGAACTATCCTTTTCTGCCCTAGCTGATGAGTAAGCAGCAGGTTCAAAGAAATGTTGTTCCTTTTTCTCCTCCGATGTTTCCAAAGGAAGTGGCCGCTTGCCATGCCTTCGATCCACTTTCTAAAGCTTTTGAGTTTGTTCGTGATAATCGGTATCACTTCAGCTCATGAACTAGTCCAAAATGGAAGTTCTCCTTCAGATCGAAAAGATGAACATGAATAATAAGGACGGGGTCACGGAGGTGATGGCGTTTGAACAGCACAGCAGTGGACGAGTTTGGAATCTACGAGAAAAGGAAGGGGCAACAGGATGGGAGAGGAGGGTTTTTATTGGCAGTGTGGTGCTTGAGTTTATCCTCTATTTTAGTTCCAGTGAGTTATTTTTTTTTCAACGTAGAAAATAAGAAAAATATATACATAGAAAAACAAAACCATACATAATATCTGTAAGGATCACAACATTTCACGTACCAGCATCAATTTAGGGTTGATATCAATAAAAAAAAGCCGACGATTCGGGTACTTGGGTGGAGTTTCAAATCCTCTACTAATACTTAATTCGAATTTTTATGTGCCAAATTTAACCAACATATCATCACTCACAACTCAGAATGAGATCACCTTCAAATTTTTTTTAAAATTTTTTCTAATAAAAATTAATTACCATTAATTCAAATAGCATTCATTATTTATAGTTGACTTCAACCAAACACCAAGGGTGTTCCACCATTGAAAAAATAGAGTAAATATAAATATATTTTAATTGGGGAGGGTAGATATGAATTGCAGACAAAGCAATATTCTTGAAATCCTAGGTATAATTCGTGCCAGAAGGCAAGATAAAACATAAGATTTGATCGTTTAAAAAATTGATCTCACTATACTAAATAGTAATTTTTTATTACTTCATTTATTTGATTTCATCATTTAAAATTAATTTTTATCTATCATTTTTTTAAAATAATATCAAAATTTTCTCGAAATGCATAACCTGACAAAATTTTTCAACACGTGTACACCATAGTGTATGGACAATGTATGAAACAACAATTGTGTTAAATTTACAAATTAATAAGATATTAAATAATTAAACATGTGACAAAACTTGGTAATGAGATGGTTTTGGAGGGAATAATATGTGTGAGATAAAAATTCAAATTCTTAGGTGTTTTATTATATATATATATATACTTTAGTTATATTTCATTTCAAATTATTTAACTTTTTAGAGTAGATAGTAGCTCAAGTAACCCTTGGTATCAGTGGTGGAGCCATGTTATGGCCCAAGGGGCCATGACCCCCTTTAATTTTTTGAAATTATAGATTATACCCTTAAAATTATGCTTTAATCACATTTTATATATCACTCAAATTCTTAAAATTATAATTTATACATTAAATTATAATCTTGATCTTATTTTATCCTCTTAACTATTAATTAGGCCACGTTGAACCATTAATTATTAAAATTATGACAATTTACATAAATAATTAAATTTGTAAATTTTAAACTATTTTAAATTATAATGGTGTAATTAATTTAACTTTTACATCTAATAATTCAACTAGTTTGGATTAACTTTGTTCATTCAACTAGTTTCTTGTTATATCATTATTTAGTCCTAAAGAGAAAATCTTAGCACCGTCCCTGCTTGGTATCTTTCGTGTATTTGAAAACACAGGCACTGCATTTTTGCCATGGGAGTAGGAAGTTTTATGCGATTGATTGATAAACGCAGGCCCGGGAGGGAGGCACTCATGGTAAACGCTTTTTAAGAGCCTCATCATAGGCTTGCCTATCCTCTTACGGAAAGATTAGATCATCAAAAACACTGGAATAATGCTATGTATTCTCTATTAGCTCTTCCTAATCAAAGTTAACAATAACGCTATGTATTATATCTAATTTATTGTTCCATTATATACACAGACAGAGGGGTTGTGATTTCCCTTTGTCTGTCTGTCGTGTAGTAAAACCAAATGTCAGGGGGTGTGAATGTAATTTAAACTAATCTAATCTACTTCGTTCCAATGACAAATAGCAGATTAGCGTAAAAAATTAGGTCCAAATTACTATTATTTAAGAACTTGGATGTAAGATACCAACATAATTCCAAAAACTAATGAAAAAAAACGATGGCAAACCCTCAAAAGGTGGGCTAATTGAATGAAAATTAGCCAATTGTTATGTGCACAAAATAGGCAAATCATAAACTAATGTACATGCATGGTGGAAACAGGGTATTATCTAGTTTTAGTGTGGATGACCTGCCTTTGACCGGACCGAAGAAGGGATTAGTCGAGGTGCGCGTAAATCGGCCTGAACACCTCTGACCATTAAACTAGAAAAAGAAACAGAGTATTAGATAGTCTCCCATGAATATGATTTCTAATCGTATTTGGCATGTTTATATATAGAACATAATTCTAAACTGCATTAATAAAAAATGTAGAGAAAAAGTGGCAAGTAAAACACAAGAGATTTTGGTGTATAAGAACCTTTAGATACGTCCCTTTGATCACAAGCTCACGAGCCTTGCCATATATGATGTGTGTACATATATTGAATCAAGCTGAACTTCTTAAGAAAAAAAATAAAAGTAAAGTAAAATTGTATGCATTGATCATCTAGCTAAGCATGTCCACATACAGATACATATATTGCTAGTTCATGTGATCTTGTCATCTCACAAAACAAAATAAAACAGGCGCGCACATGATTCCTACGTACCTCTTAGGCCCTACTAAGAAAAAGGCCAAGTGAAGTATCTTCAATGTAATTAAACAATTAATCTCTGTAACCATACATATATAATTTTGAAGGCGTCACATGCATGTCAACAACTCATGAAGAAGTCGGGGGTGAAGATTGTCTATATATATAACGGGACTTTAGGCGGCTCAATAGCAGCAAGTTAACATGTGAATTATTATGGTCGTCATGAAGTGCAAGGGGGCGCCTGGAGGAGGCGCCGAAGAGTTAAAGCCTTGGGGAGGCCGAGGACATCTATCAGGGCCGGGCATTAAAGGAGATATGACAACTCATTAAATAGGGTCTTGAGTGGCTACAAGTCATTAAATGCACATCCAGATCCTCAAGAAGTGTGAGGACAGTCATCATTATAAAACATTAATTACCATGATGCAGACTCATTGTCCTCGATGAAACCCGAGGGGGTGCTTAGTCCCGAGCAGTGAGCGCTCGGGCGTAGGTGTCAAGCACTGAGCAGTGGTATTTATTAACCGGGAATAGGGCCATGAAGGCTCGGCGTGTCCCGAGCAAGGGTCTGATCGCCCAGAGTGAATCAGTCTCGAAAGGATTTGTTGAGATATCACTCATTATGCATAGATACGTGTGCGAGCCATTAAATGTTAAGATGAGACTCAAAAATCCTTCAATCATTGCTAACTCAGGTATAAATACCCCTCAGAAAGTTGAACAAATGTACACAACAAAAACCCAAAAAAATACACAGTGCTAATGACTTTCATGCCGATTGACTTGAATTTCGGAGGGAATTAGCCGGGTGTTCACCCGGCCCTTTTCCTAACCCTTTAATTGTTTTAGGTTCATCATCTAGTGAATCGCTATCCCAAATTAGTCGTCTCATATATATATAGTCGTCTTGTAATACATGTTCAACCTCTGAATATTGACTGCACTGTCCATTGCACATGCAAAATTCATACCAAAATATCTTTGACCGTGAATTCTTGTCTCCATCGAACATTTTCTTCACATATTGCGTAGATTATCATGATAGTTTGGGTGAGCCAAGTGCCCCATCTTTGACGAAGGCTACACCAGCTTTATAATAATTGTGGACATGCCTTGTGTTTCAATCGTCATGTGAAAATGAACGTTCAGGATAAAATACTTTGAAGAAAAAAGGAAGATTACGAGATTTAACAAGTAATAGGAAAGTCAATGGCTGTGCAATGTAAATGTTTGATCACCACCTCGATCTGTAGAGTAGACAGTGTGGGACTAGGCCCATAACTTGTCTAGATTGTTAACAATTGTGAACTATATATATATGTGGAACACCCTGTCACGACCCAAAAAAAAAAACCCTAAAAATCACATGTAATGTTCTCTGTCATGTCATCAAAAGAATGTCCCCAAATAATCTATATGAGATCCGGGTCATCTTAATTTCAAATTTTACGAATTTCAATCAAGCTCAATAATCTACCATTAAATGCATTAGCCCCTAGTAAGACCTTCATGTTTAAGTGGATCGGGTTTGACGAGAGAGAGAGAGAGAGAGAGAGAGAGAGAGAGAGAGAGAGAGAGAGAGAGAGAGAATGTTCTTCTTAATTTCCATAAGGCAAAAGTAATTAACTTGAATTCTATATTACATGAATTGCCCTATAGTAAACAAACGTACATGCAGTGTCCATAAGTCTCGTTGCCCTGATGAAGCCGGGCTTGCTGGGAGTTGTCGCTGACTTGTTTGGCCTCATAAGCTATGGGCGGTGGAGACATAGTGAAGGAAGTAGGCAAATTAAAAAAAGCATTCAAGTTAACAATCAGAACCAAGGGTATTTAGCAAATTTGAGTTCATCTAGTCTTTAACCACACGTATGGTAGACAATAATTAAGTTGCTGTGTTAAAGCAGCATTATTGTATGACTAATAAAAGAGCAGCAGTATTTATATGTAGCTTTTTTGTTAACAAAGTAAAACCATGGTTTCGGAATTTTTCTTTAGTTTTGGCAACTATGAGTTATTTTTTTAAGCCCGAAATTTAAACATGTATTAGCAAACTATGAAAGCATATTTAATAGTTCTTCTGGGTGACTATGTACTACGTCACAACTTATAAGTTCTCTATGGAAAATTATTCTATATGGAAGGAGCCATCTATATTTTTTGAACTTCAATATATTGCAGTTCAACCACTCAGTTACCCAATATATGTTTCTCTGCTGCAAATGAACTCGATTTTTCAAATCATGGCAAATTCACTACTGATTGAGACAAGTTCTCTTTATATAAACTATCAAGTTCACATTCAGAAAGGAACCACTCAATTACTTTCACTTTTTTTTTCTATCGATTCTTACACATGTAACACTCAATAGTCTCTCCCTATTATGTGAAATCACATTGGACTTAGCTTTCCTTTGAGTTTGATCTACCACTTTTCACTAGTACCACGTCCAAACCGGTATGCTACACCGCTTGGAGAGTTTAATAAGGATTGTGAATTATCAACTCTGATACCACTTATTAGGAGACATGAAGCCTAGTAATACAAAACCCAATATATATGTTTGGAACAGTGTTATCAAACCTAGACCAGCTCGGTGGGTCAACCCAGTTAACCCGAGTCTAAGTCGGGTCGGTTCTTAAATTAGATCAGTTACACAACTCACCTACCACCAACCTGGCTAAACCGAACGATATCATGAAACCCATAGTGTTTGGCATGTTTTTAGATTGCGGGCATGCCAAAGTTCGACTAGCCTTAAGATCTAAACATGTGAGACCTTACTTTTCGAACCGACATGAGATTTTTAAATTCTGACTGTTCAGGTGATTGTAACGAGGCGTAAGATTACCTCTGAGTTTTTTTCTATACCTTAGGGATCAAGGACATAAACAATTTTTCAACTTGTAATGGAATGGACTAAAATGTAGAAAGACAGCTGGAATGCAAAGTAGCAAATAAACTAAACTTGCTACATGAAAAGATTATTGTACTTAACATTAAACGGAAATGAAAAATCACCGGAGCGATAGATTATAAGTTAAAGTAAATTTGCTGAGAAATAAGTTAAGTAAAAGAGAGATTGGTTCTATGTAGAGTTATTGTATTGATTGAGGATCTTTTTTCGATAGTCTTGCCTTTGTTATTTATACGAAATGACCCCCAACTGTCGAAATTATTTTTTTCAGTCATTATTGTAATCATGGCCTCTTTCTTCGAAATGTGCAAACGTGCACCTAATCTAGGGTCCGCCCAAGAGCACTTGAGGCCTAAGGCAAATTTTTTAGATGGAGCCCTAAATTATTTTTAGATGAAAAATTTATTTATTTTTATTTTTAAATATTTAAATTTATATCTTTTAGTAGGTATATATATTTAAAGTGAAAAATAACTTGCAAAACAAACACATTATGTAACTGATTATACTAAAATTAACTTAACTTCATATTTTTGTACAAGAATATGGTGAAATATATTTATTTTTTTTTGGCTTTTTGAATAGATATAAATTTATAATTTAAAGAATAATATTTTTAAAATATTTTTTATTTTTCTTACGAAACATCTTAATTTTTTATTTTGTTAAATTTTATTAATATAATTTTATGTAATATACACGAATGAGGCCCTAGGCAAGTGGGGGCCCTAGGCGACCGCCTCACTTGCCTAGGGTAGGACTAGCACTAACTGAACCGTCTCTAACTGACGGTTCATGATGTCACATTTCCTCATTTCCTAGGGTTTTTAGAGTCCCATTTCCTTAACCATACTATTAGGCTTGGATTCTCACGGACTCTTTTTTGATCGTCGAATCACCTTCATGCGTCACCCTTAGATTTTTCTATTTTGGGTATAAACTATTGAGTGCTCATTCTTGCATTATATCATATCTAAACATGCTCATTTTAGACTTGCTAATAGACTAACTTGCTTTACTTAACTTATTTTGTGATTTATGTGTTGATTATATGTTTGCAGGTAGTCTAAGTGTAAAGGTAGACATGGAGCATCATGATAATGACTTCGGACAAGTTAGAGTTAAGTTTGATCAGTTAGAAGTGAAGTCGGAGGCCTTAAAACAAAAAATTCAAAAAAGACAAGTTTTACTAGTAGGGATACATCGTTTCCCTCCTAGGACTCCTCCAGGGGGCTGCTGCTGCTCCTCCTTCTTCATTGTTCTTTACTTAGGTTTAAATTTCAAACACAACGTTATTTTTATTCTTTTATTGTAATTGCTCTCAATTCTTGTTTTAAATACAAATTACTGAATTTAATTTCGATTTCAATATCAGTTTCAATCTCTTTAATTATTATGCTTTTTCATTCTTGCTTTTAATATAATTTACTTTATGTTTGAGTAGTTTAATTCCGGATAATCGGATATGGGATTCTTAACCCATGAATTAGGGTTTTCACTCCAAACCGGGGTTTTATACGATGTATGTGATTGAATGATTAAAAAGTGTTTTTGAAAACCTAATTGATTTGTAAATATCTTTTATTACCCGTAGACAATTGATTTTGGTATGGATAATTATTAGAGTCCTTGCAATCAATATGATGCAACTTCTTTCATTAGTGATTTATCATTTAAATCATTATTTTTGTAAGTAGAAGGTTTTAGTTGAATATATTCCGTCTAAAGGAGTTTGAATACGAACTTAGTTGAGTCATAGATTTGGAGTGTGAATTCATGTTCATGGGTGGGATGAGCTTTAACGATTAACCGATTTTATTTAATTATTGTTATTTAGTTTATATTCTTTCAAAAACCCTTTCTCAAACATTCAAGAGTTTTATTTTTCTTTGTTTATCACCATTTGAATGTGTCCTTCATTTTCCCCGAGAAGACGACCTCGGTAATCAACTGAGTTATTAAATAATACATTCCTCACCTGGGAACTACTTTATTATCTAACCACTTTTGAGGACAAGCATAAGCATCCCCCCCCCCCCCCCCCCCCCAAAGAATGATGCAACTGAACCCTCATTTTTAGAGCTTCGTTTTGGTTCTTTAAATTCAAACTGTTTCCGCTCTCCTTGCCCTGCTTAGGTGTCACCCTACTATTGGATGTGAAGCTCGGAGTGTGCAGCCCAGCCTCCATGTGTAGGTTTTCGGTCTTCTTCTCATCCTTTAAAATCTGTAAAAAAGGTTCGTTCTTCGTGCCTATATAATCTGCTCTTAGACTTGCATTTTATCATTATTCTAGCATTTTCTTCTTCTTCTTCGTCAATAACTACCCCATATATTGTTGTTCTAGAGACAACTCTTTTCATAGGTCCTTGCTGATCATGTTAACCTCCAAATATTTGCCCCATTTTTTGAATCTTCTTCGGCAGAAATAGGCCTTGAACCTGCTTTCACAAAACTTCCTCTTGATGAAGTTTGTCGTATTTACCCCGACCCTCATATGTCTCTTCCATTCGAGTTTAGAGAACATCTCCAATGGTGGAACTGGATCACTGGCAATCCTGTTCGTGCATGGAAGGCCCCTACCTTGAACTGGATCTCGCGGGTGGCCCGCATCCAAGCGGCAAAAGGAACTCTATGGCGTTGCCTTGGCATTTACGATGTCATAGAACTTAGCATTATTCCAACGTCTATTGACAAGTTGCTGCTTGGTGCCGCTCTTTTACTTTGGTCAGTGGCGAACAATGCCTTTCACTTTCGCTTTGGAATGATGGATCTCATGGTCTATGATATATCTGCACTCCTCAGCCATTCATCTTTTGGGGTCGAAGACAATGCCCTATTCCTTCATACTGAAGTGAGTTATCTTTTTTCTAACTGATATGCAGGGCAAACTAATTTCTACCTACTCCCTTTTTATTTCGGCCTGTCGTGGCCACGATGGATCTTTGACTTCGAATAAAGAGTATATTTCATTCATAATTTACTCGCTCAACTAATTCTTCTTATGCGCATTGATTAAGGCCGAATAATCACATTTATTATTAGGAAAGATTGATTATTTAACTATAAAAGTGTGATAAATATAAAAGTTTATCCAAGTTTGGGTGTTATGCTATCAAATGTTGATTTGTGTTAATTTGCAGGACAAAAGCATAATTTTGGAGTTAAATTATAGGAAGATGAAGCATAGCTCAAAGGAAAACACTCTGGATCACGCGTCCGGACGGAAGAAGAACATGCGTCTAGACGCGAGTGGCAGAAAGGCGATTAGAAGAAGAACAAACTCACTGGAATTTGCGTCCGGACGGAAGATGAACACGCGTCCGGACGCGTGTCAAGGATCTGCTGATGCCAGACTTAGAATTCTGACGAAAATCAATCTCTTTCATAAGGGGTTATAAATATAAATTGAAGACTTTGTAAGGAGGATCTTGGATCATCTTTTTTGCTCACGAATTCTTCAGTGTACTTTGCAATTCTTTTATTATGTCTGGCTAGAAGGTTAAGCTAGGGCTAGAGAAAACCTCTCAGTGAAGTACGGTATTTTTATTGACTTTGTACTTAATGATTTATGATATTGTGTTAATCTAGTTTCTAATCTTTTAGTAAAGTTTTTATTCTGTAAAAACTCCTGAGTTGTTGTGCCACGTACATCGATTGCTTGAGTTTCCCTGCGAATAAATAACTGATTATTCCACGCTTGAAGTGTTAGCATTGTTTCATAAAATATTATGATTGATTTATTATTCAAGTTTCTGAATAATCTTTTGGTTATAACTTTTGGTTTCATCACTTGATTTGTTATCTGGATTAACCGACATTTAATTCCTGTTTCAAACTAAGCCTTGAGTCTTTAATTATTACCGTATGACATTGAGAGGGAGTACCTGATGCTCTAGTATTTTAATTACTGTTTTAATTATTAAATTCAGTTGTTTTCAATCATCAACTCCTCAAACAAACTGTCTCCTTTTTAATTTATTAGTGTTAGTGTGATTGTTGACTTGTTACAATTCCCTGTGGATTCGACCTCGGGCTTCCGAGAATATATTACTTTGCTCAACCTACGCTTGGGTTTACACTTCTAAAGTTGAAGCAAGTTTTTGGCGCCGTTGCATATGCTAAATGTAATCGTGAGTCATACGAAAGTGGTTTTGTTTTATTGTACTTTGTTTTGTTTCTTAAAATCAGTGGTTGTATTTGTTTTATTGATATTTGCCTTACTAGGGACTAGCAAGATCTAAGTGGGGGTGTGTGATTAAGGCCGAATAATCACATTTATTATTAGGAAAAATTGATTTTTTAACTATAAAAGTGTGATAAATATAAAAGTTTATCCAAGTTTGGGTGTTATGCTATCAAATGTTGATTTGTGTTAATTTGCAGGACAAAAGCATAATTTTGGAGTTAAATTATGGGAAGACGAAGCATAGCTCAAAGGAAAACACTCTGGATCACGCGTCCGGACGGAAGAAGAACATGCGTCCAGACGCAAGTGGCAGAAAGGCGATCAGAAGAAGAACAAACTCACTGGAATTTGCGTCCGGACGGAAGATGAACACGCGTCCGGACGCGTGTCAAGGATCTGCTGATGCCAGACTTAGAATTCTGACGAAAATCAATCTCTTTCCTAGGGGGTTATAAATACAAATTGAAGACTTTGTAAGGAGGATCTTGGATCATCTTTTTTGCTCACGAATTCTTCAGTGTACTTTGCAATTCTTTTATTATGTCCGGCTAGAAGGTTAAGCTAGGGCTAGGGAAAACCTCTCAGTGAAGTACGGTATTTTTATTGACTTTGTACTTAATGATTTATGATATTGTGTTAATCTAGTTTCTAATCTTTTAGTAAAGTTTTTATTCTGTAAAAACTCCTGAGTTGTTGTGCCACGTACATCGATTGCTTGAGTTTCCCTGCGAATAAATAACTGGTTATTCCACGCTTGAAGTGTTAGCATTGTTTCATAAAATATTATGATTGATTTTATTATTCAGGTTTCTGAATAATTTTTTGGTTATAACTTTTTGTTTCATCACTTGATTTGTTATCTGGATTAACCGACATTTAATTCCTGTTTCAAACTAAGCCTTGAGTCTTTAATTATTACCGTATGACATTGAGAGGGAGTACCTGATGCTCTAGTATTTTTATTACTGTTTTAATTATTAAAGTCAGTTGTTTTCAATCATCAACTCCTCAAACAAACTGTCTCCTTTTTAATTTATTAGTGTTAGTGTGATTGTTGACTTGTTACAATTCCCTGTGGATTCGACCTCGGGCTTCTGAGAATATATTACTTTGCTCAACCTACGCTTGAGTTTACACTTCTAAAGTTGAAGCAAGTTTTTGGCGCCGTTGTCGGGGAATTGAAAAACAAGGAGCTATCACATCCTTTGAGGTGTTCAGTATTTGCGATTCGTCGGAGAACCGGTAACTTCGTTCCAATTTCTCTTATTTGTATTTTCTGGCAATTTATTTACTTTTCGTTATTTATTTAGATTTCTATTTTATTTAGTTTGTTTAGTTGTTTTATGTGCTCTTGGCATCGTGATTTGAGTGGACGTTTAATAAGAGAGGATTTAAATACTCTGTTTGGAAATCTATTTGATTCATCTGATTTAAATTTTTCTGTGCACACAATGGCTGCTAATCCTAACATTAATAGGCAGAATGAATTTCCTGCACATGAGGACCATATTGATAGAGTAAGCAATCATGATGAGAATGATGTGGATAATTTGAATGTTAATCAGGGTAGGACTTTGCGTGAATATCTACAACCTGTACTACTTACTGAACCGTCATGCATAATTTTTCCATTGAATGCCATTAATTTTGTTTTCAAACCTGGCATGATTCAATTACTTCCAAAATTCCTTGGTATAGGTGAAGAAAACCCATATTTGCACATCAGAGAATTTGGGGATGTATGTGCTACGTTCCATGACCAGAATGTTGCAATGGATATATAGTCAGGCTGAAGTTATTTCCTTTTTCATTAAAGGAGAAAGCTAAAACTTGGTTATATTCGTTGAGATCTAGGTCTATAGGAACATGGCAAGAGATGCAGAAACAATTTTTAAAGAAACTTTTTCCCACACATCGCACAAACTCTTTAAAAAGACAAATAATGAATTTTTCTCAAAAGGAGCCTGAAAATTTTTATCAAAGATGGGAAAGATTTAAAGACCTTCTTGCATCTTGTCCACATCATGGTTATGAAAGCTGGCGCATAATAAGTTTCTTTTATGAGGGTTTAGGCCCACAGTTGCGTCAATTTATTGAGATGATGTGTAATGGAGATTTTATGAATAAGGAACCAGATGATGCTTTTGACTATTTAGATCAATTAGCAGAGAGTGCACAATCTTTGGACACTACATCTCAGGAACCACCTAAAGGTAAAACTGCACAATCATCATCATCTAGTGGAGGTAAGTACCAGTTGAGGGAGGAAGATGACATTGGGGCTAGGATTGCCACCTTAGCTAGGAGGGTAGAAGCCATGAAATATAAAAGGGATAATGAGGTTGACACAATACCTGTTGAGGAAGTTTGTAGCTTTTGTGACACCCCCGGACACCCAGTTAAACAGTGTCCAACATTGCCTGTTTTAAAAGAAGTTTTGCATGATCAAGCAAATGCTGCAAACAATTTTTCAAAACCTTACAATAATCCTTATTCAAATACATACAATCCGGGGTGGAAGAATCATCCCAATTTTAGTTGGAGGAATGAAAATCATGCATCACAACCACCTCAACAAAATTCCTCCAATGTTGCACCTTATGTTCCACCCCCTAAGAGAACTATGGATGAAGCACTGACACAATTCATGCAGATTCAAACCAGTTATAATAGACAAACTACTCAGGCCATTGATGATCTCAGAAGTACAGTCAACCAAACCACACAGGCTCTAAATGATATTAGGAGTGTAATCACTAAACTGACTATTGACCCTTGTCATCAGGAGAAAGGTAAGTTCCCAGCACAACCACAACCAAATCCATAGGGCCAATTTTTTGTGAATGATACTGGCACTCCTAATACTGAGCATGAACAGGTAAAGTCTATCACCACACTCCGTAGTGGGAAAGAAATTGATAAAACCATTCTTTCTAAAACCCAAAAAATTGAGAAAATTTCAAAACTTACGGAGAGTGATGATAAACTTAACCCTTCTGAAGTTAGTGAGCCTGAGAAGTATTTTCCTCCTGCACCATTCCCACAGAGATTGCTTACTTCTACTAAGCCTCATATGCATAATGATATGTTAGAGATTTTTAAGCAGGTAAAAATCAATATTCCCTTGTTGGATGCCATTAAACAAATACCTTCTTATGCAAAGTTTTTAAAAGAATTATGCACTGTTAAAAGGAAATTGAATGTGCAAAAGAAGACATTTTTAACTGAGCAGGTATCCTCCATCATATAGCATAACACTCCACCAAAGTATAAAGACCCAGGTTGTCCTACCATTTCTTGTGTCATAGGCAACCACATAATTGAACAGGCTTTACTGGATCTTGGAGCTAGTGTGAACTTGCTCCCATATTCAGTATATGAACAATTAGGGTTAGGTGAGTTAAAACCCACTTCGGTTACACTCCAATTAGCTGACAGATCAATCAGAATACCGAGGGGTATGGTGGAGGATGTCTTAGTACAGGTTGACAAATTTTATTTTCCCGTGGATTTCATAATTTTGGATACTCAACCTGTATTAAATGCTAATGCTCAAATTCCTGTTATTTTAGGCAGACCATTCCTAGCAACTTCAAATGCTCTAATTAATTGTAGGAATGGTGTGATGAAATTAACTTTTGGGAATATGACATTAGAGCTCAACATTTTTCATGTGTGCAAACAATCAGGGAATGTTGACGAAGATGTGCATGAGGTTAACATGATTGAGTCTCTTGTTCCAAGCAGAGTATATGATTCTTCTCTATTTGATCCACTTGAAGCATGCTTGCTTGAACAATCTTCTATGATAGAGATAGATGAACTCAATTCTGAAATTTCTGTTTCGACTGATGTGTTAAACTCTTTACAGGTACTTGAAATGAAAGAGTTGAGACGGAAATTTGAGGCGCTTCCACCAAGAATTGACCCACCAATCTCATCCAGTGAGAAAGCGCCCAAGTTTGACCTCAAGCAGCTACCGGTTGAGTTAAAGTATGCATTTCTGGGAGATGATACAACTTATCCGGTAATAATTTCTTCTCAATTGAATTCAGCACAGGAAGGTATGTTATTACAACTTCTTAGAGAACATAAAAAGGCAATTGGCTGAACTTTAGCTGATATAAAAGGAATTAGTCCATTGGTTTGCACTCACAAGATTTATTTGGAAGATAATGCTAAAACATCTAGGGAAATGCAACGTAGACTAAATCCACATATGAAAGAAGTTGTAAAGAAGGAAGTGCTGAAATTGTTAGACATAGGAATTATTTACCCTATTGCAGACAGCAAATGGGTAAGCCCCACACAGGTAGTTCCTAAGAAATCTGGAGTCACTGTAGTTGCTAATGAAAATAATGAACTTGTGCCAAATAGGACAGTTACTGGTTGGAGAATGTGCATAGACTACAGGAAATTAAATTCTGTTTTAGATCACTTCCCTTTAACTTTTATGGATCAAATTTTAGAAAGGGTAGCATCGCATTTGTACTACTGTTTTCTAGATGGCTATTCAGGATATAATCAGATTGAAATTGCCCTAGAAGACCAAGAGAAAACCACATTTACTTGCCCTTTTGGTACTTTCGCATATCGCAGGATGCCCTTTGGACTTTGCAATGCACCCGCGACCTTTCAAAGGTGCATGCTAAGTATTTTCAGTGACATGGTAGAGCGTTTTCTTGAAGTTTTCATGGATGATTTTACTGTTTTTGGTGATGCTTTTGATGAATGCTTGTCAAATTTAGAGAAAGTGCTTATTCGATGTGAAGAAAAGAACCTCGTGCTTAATTGGGAAAAATGCCACTTTATGGTTCAAAAGGGAATTGTTCTTGGTCACATTGTCTCATTTGAGGGAATCCAGGTAGATAAAGCTAAAATAGAATTGATTGCTAATTTACCTTCTCCTAAAACCCTTAAGGATGTCAGATCTTTTTTGGGTCATGCTGGTTTCTATCGAAGATTTATAAAAGATTTTAGCTCTATATCTAGACCACTTTGCAATCTCCTAGGGAAGGATATACCTTTTGAGTGGGATGGGTTATGCCAAGAGGCTTTTGATAAGCTAAAAGGCATGCTCATCACTGCCCCAATTATGCAACCCCCGAATAGGAGTCTTCCTTTTGAAATTATGTGTGATGCTAGTAACTATGCCGTAGGGGCAGTTTTAGGACAAAGGCATGAGAAAAAGCCACATGTCATCTACTATGCTAGTCGAACTTTAAATAGTGCACAGATGAATTATTCTACCACGGAAAAGGAATTACTGGCAGTAGTATTTGCACTGGACAAATTTAGGTCATATTTAGTAGGATCCCCCATTGTCATTTTCACATACCATGCAGCTCTTAAATATTTACTGACAAAGAAAGATGCTAAACCAAGACTGCTAAGGTGGATCCTCCTACTCCAAGAATTTGATATAACCATTAAAGATAAAAAAAGGGGTAGAGAATGTAGTGGCTGACCATTTGTCTAGACTTGTGAGTGACATACCCATTGAGACAATGCCGATCAAGGACACTTTTCCTGATGAACAATTGCTGGCAGTTTCTGCAGTACCTTGGTTTGCTGATATAGTGAATTTTCTGGTTACAGGTAACATGCCACCAGCCTGGACTACATTGGATAGAAGGAAGTTCTTAATGGAAGTGAAAAGCTTTTTCTGGGATGATCCATACCTTTTCAAGTATTGCTCAGATCAAATTATCCGGAGATGTGTGCCCGACAATGAGGTAAGTAGCATTCTATCTTTTTGTCATTCGGGAGCATGTGGAGGCCACTTTTCTATGAAAAAAACCGCTGCAAAAGTTTTGCAATGCGGGTTCTATTGGCCGACAATTTTTAAGGATGCATATAATTTCTGTAAGGTATGTGAGCGATGTCAAAAACTGGGGGGATTAACCCGTAGAAATATGATGCCTCTAAATCCAATTTTGATAATAGAAATTTTTGACTGTTGGGGCATAGATTTCATGGGACCTTTTCCCCCCATCTTTTGGATATATGTACATTTTAGTGGGAGTAGACTATGTTTCTAAGTGGGTCGAAGCTATACCATGTCGGACAAATGATCATAAAGTTGTTTTGAAATTTTTAAAAGAAAACATTTTGTCCAGATTTGGTATACCTCGAGCCATTATCAGTGATGGGGGATTGCACTTTTGTATTAGACCTTTTGAGAATTTAATGAAAAAATACGGTGTCACACATAAGGTTGCAACTCCTTATCACCCTCAGACAAGTGGTCAAGCAGAGCTTGCCAATCGGGAGATTTCTTACATTTTGGAAAAAACGGTGAACCCAGATCGTAAAGATTGGTCGTCACGACTAATCGATGCGTTATGGGCATACCGAACTGCATACAAAACCCCGATTGGCATGTCTCCGTACAGATTGGTTTATGAAAAGGCTTGTCACTTGCCTGTGGAACTAGATCATAAAGCATACTGGGCCATTAAGATGTTCAATTTTAGTTTTGACAAAGCTGGTGCCTTACGAAAATTACAATTAAATGAGCTTGAGGAGATTAGGAATGAAGCCTATGAGAATTCTAGGATTAGTAAGGAACGAATGAAGGTGTTCCATGATAAGAATATTGTGCGAAAAACGTTTACACCGGCACAAAAAGTTCTGCTATATAATTCTAGGCTTCACATCTTCAAAGGAAAGCTTCGAACCAGATGGAGTGGTCCGTACATTGTTAAGGAGGTATTCCCCTATGGAACAATAGAGATTGAGAATCCCAGTAATGGGAACACCTTTAAAGTTAACGGACAACGGTTGAAACCATTCTTGGAGGAAGGTATTGTCGAAGTGGAATCCATCGAATTGATGGATCCTTACTATGAATAATCTATCTCTAACCATTTGTTGTATGTTGTTGTACATTAGTGTATTTTGTTTGTTTGTTTTTTTACAGATGCATGAGCCCTTTATACGCGTATCCGGTATGTCTTCTTCTATCCCTTATTTGATTTTACATTCTGCATTTTTACATTGAGGACAATGCAAATTTTTGAGTGGGGGGGTGGAGCATTCACTTGATAAAAAGTATATGGGATTTTGAATTTGAGCTTTGGGCACATGCAACTGTGTTTATTGTTTTGTTTTTAGTATAGTCATGTAGTTTTTTTTTAGGGACTTAGGAATTTTTATGAGTAGAATGGAGTCATTTGGGAGGAAAGAGTTTAAAAATGTGAAAATATGAAAATTTTTCTAAGTGTAGGAAAAAATAACTCACTGGAACACGCGTCCGGACGCCATAATAGATAGCACAACCTACTGGAAGTCGCGTCCGGACGGAACCAACAAGTCTGAACTCACTGGAAAATGCGTCCGGACGGTGATTTGTCATGCGTCCGGACGGGAAAGCCAACCGTTTGAAATTCATAGTACGCGTCCGGACAGGTTAACCCCATGCGTCCGGACGCGTGACTTTTAAGGCTAATTAAGGCTGCAGTTGAGGCGCGTCCGGACGGTATAACCCCATGCGTCCGGACGCGTGTGAAAAATTATAAATACCGACTTTCCGTTTAGAAATTCTTGCACTGCAAGCTTCCAAACCAGAATACAAACTCTTCACTCTCAATCCTTGCTCTCCTCATCACAATTTTTACTATGGCACCACCTCAAGCGTCCACTTCAAAGAGACCCCGAGTAAATACTCAGGAGGAGGAGGATACCACATTTGATCCCGTTCATTTCCAAACCTTGGAGGCACGGGTAAGATTTTTTAAATACTACGCCCAAAAACCTATAGTTTGCGAGAGAAAAATTGAATACGAGGACTTCGCTCGATTGGGAGTCCGAGATATTATCACTTCAAGACGATGGGCAGGTTTCATGGGCAAAGAGTCGTTGTGTATCCCCATCTTGGCGAGAGAATTCTTCAGCAATGCGGACGATCTCGGGAATGGCCTCATCCAGTCATATGTTCGGGGTATGGAGGTTAGGGTGGATGTTTTGGCCATTGCTAGGACAATTGGAATGACTCAGGCTCGGGTGGTCAACCCGGACTACCCCCAAGCCTACCCCGGAGATGAGGTCGGTCGAGAATTGCTAGGGGATGATGATTTTGTTTGGACGGGCAACACTAAATATCTTCAGCAGGGTGATCTGACCAATAAGTACAAGATACTGAACCTTATTTCAGTATCAAATATCTTGCCCTTGCTAAGAAATAATCACATCTACCTGGACCGTGCTCGCCTGTTATATGCCATGGGTACAGGTAAGTCCATAGACCTCCCTTCCCTGATTTTTTCTGAGATGAGGCGAGCTATCGTGGACCCAAAAAAACCATCTCTCCCTTTTGCTGGTTTGGCTACTGCATTGTGCGAGAAAGCAGGAGTGGTGATTGATGCCACTATGGAGCGGGCGAATAAAGTAGTGGCACTAAACTCTGGCATGCTTCTGAAGAGCCAGAGTGTAGCTAGGCCAGTTTCAAGTGAGAGGGGTCTAGGTGGTGAGCAGGCAGCACCACCAGGGGTGGAACAAGATGAGGAGGATTGGGATCAGTTCCTCAATATTGATGAGGATTTTGAGGTACCAGTGGATGAGGACACTGATCCCAGGACTGACAGGCAGATTTTGTTTGAGCTGTTGAGAGGGCAGAGAGAGATGAGGAAGGAGATGAGAGAGTTGAGGGCTCAGATGAGGGGATTAGGGCAGAGTTCTCAGGATCAGGCAGGCCCCTCATCTTAGCATGTTTCTTCTAGGTCCCGGTGTTTCGAACTTTTTTCGTTTATTTTCCAGTTATCTGTAGAAATCAAAGCCTATTTTGGGTAGTTTTTGTTAGGCTTGATTTCTTTCATCGTTTGAATACGCATTGTACCTGAATTCTCAATATTATATAAAATGTGTATTTTGTTTGGGGTATTAAATATCTAAATAACATTTTTATGAATAAGTTGATACCACATAATAGAAATAATCTGCTCAACTTTGAATGTGCAACAATTTAAGCATCACATAGAACTTTATGTTATATTTTTGTATCACATATCATATTCTTATAAAAACTCACAATTTGTACACTTTAGACTGTACCAAGTTGAAAATTTGTTAGGTATTTTACTTTGACAACTTGAAACATATAGTGGAGATGCATAAAAACTCTAGTGAGTTTTGTTCCAATCTTTCTTGGAGGGTTATTTACATTTACTCAATAAAAAATATTTTTATTCAGCTAATCTCCTTCAATAGTCTCATTATTTTTGTTTTGGTTAACACCAATATTGTGAATGATTGCTTGACTTTGAATTATTTGCATGAGAAATGTGTTATCAAAAGCTCTTGAGATATGATTTTAGGCCATCTTTGTCATTATTTGAGCCTAAACCTTATTCTTTGAATATTATTATCCCTAGAAACCATGATTGAGCCTTTAAAGCAAAATTTTATTTTTTATACCCAACATATAATAACCAAGCCAATGAGAAAAAAAAATATATTTTACCCTTGGTTATCCTGAGATTGAACTTTTATTGTTTATGTAATTTGGGAGATGTTGGTTAAGAAAAGAAAAAAAAAAAAAGAGTTTTACATACTTGTGAATATTTGCATTAGATATCTTGCTGAAAAAAAAAAAAAAAAAAAAAAAAAAAGAGAGAAAAAAATAGCAAGCATGTGTTTGAAAAGAAAAAAAAAATATGAGCAAGTGATGTAAATTGTGCTTCTAAAGGATGGAGAGTGAAAGACTATGGAAAGAAGTTTGGTTGTGTAATGTACATGTTCTCTCGGGATAGTCTTTTGAATTCCTGAATATCCTTCGTTTCAAAACCCTAATCCCAAGGCCCCATTACAACCTTAAATAAAGACCTATCTGATCTCAAGAGTGTATTGATGGATGCATGACTTGTGTGAATAAGGAAGAGAATGGTGATTATTTATTTATTGTGTGTTGATTTCCTTTCTTGAGACTATGTCAAATCTTTTTCTTTTGGATTACGTTTTTTTTAATAGACATGTGAGCATTATTTTGTTTTGATTTAAATATCTTCTTCTCACATGTGATATTTGAAGGAATAGTCACTATAATCTGAGAGAATCTTTTATGAGTGAATCATCTTGTGAAATTTGGCATTGAGACGAATAGTTGATAGTTGTAGAGGCGACTACCGGATAAATTACTGACTTGGTATAGTTAATTCACACTACACACGAGTTTATATGAGAATATGATAAGTGCATACATTTATATACCGCATAGTTCTATATATTGTTTTGCATGTGCTTATAAAAAGTTTGCATCTTAGAATTTTAATATTGTGGTAGCAACTTATATTATAAAAATTTTATTCAGATGTTTGATCACATGGTGATGTTTGTGGGTATCATCTCTGGAAACCCTCACGAGACTATACTCGTCCACTAGGGTAAACCTAGGGGTTTAAAGGCTTGTTGCATATGCTAAATGCAATCGTGAGTCCTACGAAAGTGGTTTTGTTTTATTGTACTTTGTTTTGTTTCTTAAAATTAGTGGTTGTATTTGTTTTATTGATATTTGCCTTACTAGGGACTAGCAAGATCTAAGTGGGGGGGTGTGATTAAGGCCGAATAATCACATTTGTTATTAGGAAATATTGATTATTTAACTATAAAAGTGTGATAAATATAAAAGTTTATCCAAGTTTGGGTGTTATGCTATCAAATGTTGATTTGTGTTAATTTGCAGGACAAAAGCATAATTTTGGAGTTAAATTATGGGAAGACGAAGCATAGCTCAAAGGAAAACACACTGGATCACGCGTCCGGACGGAAGAAGAACATGCGTCCAGACGCGAGTGGCAGAAAGGCGATCAGAAGAAGAACAAACTCACTGGAATTTGGGTCCGGACGGAAGATGAACACGCGTCCGGACGCGTGTCAAGGATCTGCTGATGCCAGACTTAGAATTCTGACGAAAATCAATCTCTTTCCTAGGGGGTTATAAATACAAATTGAAGACTTTGTAAGGAGGATCTTGGATCATCTTTTTTGCTCACGAATTCTTCAGTGTACTTTGCAATTCTTTTATTATGTCCGGCTAGAAGGTTAAGCTAGGGCTAGGGAAAACCTCTCAGTGAATTACGGTATTTTTATTGACTTTGTACTTAATGATTTATGATATTGTGTTAATCTAGTTTCTAATCTTTTAGTAAAGTTTTTATTCTGTAAAAACTCCTGAGTTGTTGTGCCACGTACATCGATTGCTTGAGTTTCCCTGCGAATAAATAACTGGTTATTCCACGCTTGAAGTGTTAGCATTGTTTCATAAAATATTATGATTGATTTTATTATTCAGGTTTCTGAATAATCTTTTGGTTATAACTTTTTGTTTCATCACTTGATTTGTTATCTGGATTAACCGACATTTAATTCCTGTTTCAAACTAAGCCTTGAGTCTTTAATTATTACCGTATGACATTGAGAGGGAGTACCTGATACTCTAGTATTTTTATTACTGTTTTAATTATTAAAGTCAGTTGTTTTCAATCATCAACTCCTCAAACAAACTGTCTCCTTTTTAATTTATTAGTGTTAGTGTGATTGTTGACTTGTTACAATTTCCTGTGGATTCGACCTCGGGCTTCCGAGAATATATTACTTTGCTCAACCTACGCTTGGGTTTACACTTCTAAAGTTGAAGCACGCATCATCCTGCAAAGTCACTAAGGAGTATAACCTACTGGCCAATAATCTGGTTGTGGGAGCTTCCTACGCCCTTGCTTTTGTAATGCTTGCCCATCTCTATTGACTAGAAATGAAATAAACCTAATTAGGGAGAAAACCCTACCTCTTGAAGTGTAAAATCAACTTAGAAAGCCTTCAAGAACACCATTTCCCCAAAATTCCATTTTTTGAATCTTCGGTGAAATCCGTCTTTTTTTGTACATAGGCGTAGCCCTCGTCGAGTAGAACAACTTTGATACTTGGCCCGAAGGATTCCAACCAAAGAAACTTCGTAGATCGTAGAGAGAAGTTGGAGTTTTCTTTATTTTTCCCTCTTTTCCCTCTAAATTCGAAAATCTGGTGGATATGGGGAGAAAATCTGATTTTCTCTCCTATTTATACCCTTTAGGTGCTTGGTTCACCTCGCGCCACACGTTCCTCATTTCTGGGTCCGATTTCGTCCCGAAACGATTAAATTTCGACCTGATTCAAGTTCAAAATATTTTTATATGAATTTTCTTTAAATTAGTTTTCAAATTTTAAAATTTAATTTCATATCCCGTTTTTAGATCACGAGACATCCGTTCACCTCGTAAAACGTGAAAAATTTGACTGTTTCAGAATTCAACGAAAATTGACTTGGTAACTAGATTTCGCGAGACGAATCCAACGGTGAGGTCCATTTCATCATCCGAGCTCTAGAAAAATTCAGGTTTTCAACTCGTACTGAAGTGACATTTTACCGTTTTGCCCTTTTTCACAAAAATTCAAATTTACCCGGGTTTTACATTCTTCCCCCCAAAAAAAAATTCATCCCCGAAATTCACACTCATGCACACTTAACCGCATGCATATGCGACAGTCATATAATACTAAATGACTATAAGAATGTACCTCCATCCTCGAACAAGAACGGATAACTGGTACATATAGTGTCCTCACGCTCCCATGTCGCCTCCTCCACACCTCGGTGCTGCCACAGTACCTTCACCAGCCTTACGGTCTTGCCTCACAAAACCTGCTCTCGGCTATCCATGATATGCACCGGTCCCTCCTCGAAGGTCCCATCCGCATCAATAATCATTTCGCCCCAATCCACCATATGTGTCGGATCTGGGGTGTACTTCCAGAGCATGGAGACATGGAACACCATGTAAACACCCGATAAATTTGGCGGTAAAGCCAACCAGTAAGCAACTGTGCTAACCCCCTCGAGTACTTCAAAGGAACCTCGGTGACAACTTTCCCTACTTCCCGAACCTGACCACTCCCTTCTTAGGCATCACCTTCAAGAAGACTTGATCTCCCACCTCAAACTCTAGAGGTCGCCGCCGTCTGTCAGTGTAGCCCTTCTGTCGACTATGAGCCGTGAGAAGACGCTTATGTATTAAGTCCATCTTTTTCGAGGTGTCTCTAACCAAGTTCGGACCCGTAAAGAGTGTTTCACCAACCTCCGTCCAACAGACCAGAGAATGACAAGGCCTCCTATAAACTATAAAGTGCCTCATAGGGTGTCATCTGTATGCGCGCCTGATAACTGTTATTGTAGGTAAACTCCACTAAGGGTAAACGCTCTTTCCAGCTACCCTTGACATCTAGGACGCATGCTCGTAGCATGTCCTCTAAAGTCTGGATGGTCCTCTCTGACTAACCGTCCGTCTGGGGATGAAAAGTAGTGTTCATCATCAACTGTGTCCCCATGGCCTACTGGAAACTCTCCCAAAAATGAGCCCTAAATCTGGGGTCCCGATCCGATACTATAGATAAAGGTACCCCATGCAACCGAACAATCTCCCATATGTATAGCCTGCAGAATTCCTCCAGTGTGAAGGTCATCTACACTGCCAAAAAGTGTGCCGACTTCGTAAGCCAGTCCACTATCACCCACACTGCATCATGCCCTCGTGATGTCTGTGGCAAGTGGGTCACAAAGTCCATCGTGACGTGCTCCCACTTCCACTTAGCCACCTCCAAAGACTGGAGCAACCCTGCCGGTCTCTAGTGCTCAGCTTTGACATGTTGACACGTGAGACATCGACTAACGAAATCTTCGATGTGCCTCTTCATCCCACTCCAGTAGTACTGGCGACGAAGATCATAGTACATCTTCGTGCCACCAGGAAATATCGTAAAACGGGAGCAACAAAACTCCCTAAGGATCTCATCTCTTATATCCGCAGACTGGAGAACCACAACCCATCCCCTAAATCAAAGACTACCATCAGCGTGAATGGTCAAGCCCTCGTCACCTGTACCTGCCTGTACCCGGTCCCTGATGGACAGTATATCCATGTCATACTCCTGGGACCCGATCACCCTGCTCAATAGAGAATGCGTAGCCACCAAACTCTCCAAAGTACCCTAAGTCTGACCCCAGTAGTGTAGCCCGAATTGTCCCACAGTCTCGACCATCTGCCACTCCCAGAAAGTCACACTAGCCAAGACTCCCCTTGACTTCCGGCTGAGTGCATCAGCCACCACGTTTGCCTTACCAGGATGGTAATGCAAAATGAAGTCGAAGTCCTCCAAATATTTTATCCACATGTGTTGCCTCATATTGAGGTGCCGCTGCGTAAAGATGTATTTCAGACTTTTATGGTCTGAAAACACCTCGAACTGTTCACCATACAAATAGTGGCACCAAACCTTTAAGGCAAAGACAATGGCCGCTAACTTCATGTCGTGCGTGGGGTAGTTCTGCTCGTGGTTCTTTAACTGGCAAGAACCATAAACCACTACCTTCCCAAACTGCATCAAAACACATCCTAGTCTGTCCTTAGAGGCATCACAATACATTGTGTACCTCTATCCCCTCTCCGGGACTATCAAGATAGGAGATGAAGTAAGCCTCCCCTTCAACTCTTGGAATGACCTCTCACACGAGTCATCCCACTGAAATTTAACCTCCTTCCGGGTCAATCTCGTCATAGGTGCAACTAGTCGAGAGAAGTCCTCAATAATCCTCCTGTAATACCCTGTCAATCTTAAGAAATTACGTATCTCGAATACTGACTTTGGCCTTGCCCAACTCATAACCGTCTCAATCTTCTCTGGGTCAACTGACACATCCGAAGCTGACACCACGTGTCCCAAAAATTTTACTTCCGTAAGCCAAAATTCACACTTGTTAAACTTGGCGTACAACTGATGGTCCCTCAAGGTCTAGAGAATAACTCTCAAGTGACCCTCACACTCCTCCTCAGACTTGGAGTAGATCAAAATGTCGTCAACGAAGACCACAACGAACTGATTTAGGTAGGTTTGGAATACCCTATGCATGAGATCCATGAATGCTACTGGGGCATTCGTTAAACCAAAAGCCATAAAATGTAAACTCGAAATGCCCATACTGCGTCCTAAACGCCGTCTTAGGGAAATTCGCCTCAACTGATGGTAACCCGTGCGTAGATCTATTTTGGAGTAGACCCGCGCCAGTCTCAGTTGATCAAACAAATCATCAATCCACGACAAAGGGTATCTATTCTTGATAGTAACCCGATTCAACTACCGATAGTCTATGCATAGACGTAGAGTCTTGTCCTTCTTCTTGGCAAACAATACCGGAGCGCCCCAAGGTGAAATGCTCGGTTTAATAAAGCCCTTATCTAACAATTCTTGTAATTGGACCTTGAGTTCTTGCAACTCTGCAGGTGCCATTATATACGGAGTCATAGAAATAGGTGATGTACCGGGGTGCAACTCAATAGTGAAGTCTACATCCCTATGTGGAAGTAATCCCGGTAGTTCGTCCGAAAAAATATTCTCATACTCACAAACCACTCGAGGTAGACCCAACTCCTGTTTAGCCTCGTCCTCTAGGGTAAGGCTTGCTAGCCAACTCATCAACTGCCCGTGCCAATAAGAATCATACATTACTTGGGGTAAAATGTCATGTTTCTCCCCCTGAAACTTGAAACAAACACCCTCCAGTGTGTAGACAATGACCCTCTTCCGATCACAATCAATGATAACTCGTCATCAACCAATCCATCCCAAGGATGACATCAAATTATGACATGTCCATAACCCTAAGGTCCACAATGAGTAGAATTACCGAGATCTCTAACTTACAATCCAAACATATCTGATCAATGAATACCCTAGCACCTAGGGGAGAACTCACATGCAATGGCTCTTCCAAGGTCTCAACCTCAAAGCCCAATTCTCTCACACATGATACAGAAATGAATGAATGAGATGCACCAGAGTCAAATAATATCCTTGCCCATAAGCGAGAGAGTATAAATGTACCCTGAATAACCGACTGATCCACTAGCTCAGTCTGAGGTGTGATGGCGTAGACTCGCCCCTGGGTCCCTGAAATCCCGGCCTGTGAGCCCTGTCCTCGGTCTCGACCCATGTCCTGGCCCATCTGGCCTGATTGCGGAGTCCCCGCACGTGAAGTAGTAGGGTCCTGTGCAGCACCCTGAAACTGATACTGGCTTCCTTGAACCATGGTTGGGTAGGGAGGAATGAAATGAGTCTGTGTATGCCCCATAGATAACTGGGACTGGGATGTCCCATAGCTCTGGGATCCCTGCCTCTGAGGACAATCCCGCTTCATGTGGCCTGATTGGTGGCAATGGAAACATACCCGTGGGCTTGCCTGGCTGGAAGCCCTAAAGTGTTTCCCACCTTGGGAGGATTGGCCTTGGTAGTTGTGGCCCTGTCCTTGATGTCCCTGCGGAGTAGAAGTCTTTTGCTTCTTCCCAGAACTAGAAGAAGAGGATTGACCTTCCTTCTTCTTGTCCTTGGCACCCGACTCATGGATGGTTCTTGCGTCGTCCACTTCTCTCTCAATGGTCATTGCCGTCTCGACTATCGAGTCCAAATCTTGTAGGCGGGGGCCCACAATCTTCCCTCGGATGGATAACTTCAAATCATCCTCGAATCTCCTCACTTTAGCCATGTTTATGGCCACGTTATCATCGGCGAAACGGGCTAACTCAGTGAACTTGGCCATGTATTCCATCACCGTCATAATCCCCTGCTTCAAATCCAAGAATTCTCGGGCTTTCGCGTGTCGAACAACCGATGGAAAGTACTTGCCTATGAAGAGCTCCCAGAACTCTCCCCATGTCATCGCCTCTACGTTCTTCGAGGCCTTTGCCCAATCCCACCACAGATGGGCTTCTCCTACTTAGCTAGCCTTATCTTAGTGGCATCAGAGGTGATCTCCATAGCCTCTAAGATCTTTTCCACTTGCTGGAACCAATGGTCGACCACCATCGGGTTTGCCCCTCCCATAAAATTCGGAGGCTTGTGTGCCTTAAACTTCTGGAGTTTACTTGTGCTCCTTGGCCCACATTGACGCTAGCCTGTGCAAGGGTAGCTGTCATCGTGCCAATAGCCTCCATAAAGGCTTGTTGTTCAAAGGCCGGTGGTGGTTGGTTGTTGTTCCCGCCACCCCGACGCCCGCGTCCTCTTCCTCTATTTACCATCTACACACAAGTCAAATAGAAATAGAGCGCCAACTTAGTATCCCCAGGTATGGATCAAAGTTGAGACATTGAGATTTATCTCCTTGTCTCACTAGTAGAGCATGTGCCACCCACTAGTAGACATCTACACCCTGAACCATCCTATTCATTCATTTTCCGACCCCCAAGAAGATGTTCTCTAACGCTAGTGTCTCTTCTCCATATACATTTAATCATGCATATTGTTCACATAAAATGTAGCCTTTAAAGCACATAACATGTAATGTACAATGGATGCAATGGTCTAAACTCATGCCCCGCAAACCTTAGGTAAATCGTAAACTTAAGCTCTGATACCATGTTGTGAGGCCCCTAAAACCGGGGGTCCTTTGTCAACCCGTTGATCACCTATCAACCCGCGGAAATACCCATGAATGCCACATATCCGACTCCACGGCACAACATCCCCTTCGTCAGGATCACAACAACACCAAGTTTAGACAGAGTCTCTCTTGTACCGGGCACTCTCAACCGCACAACCTGTCTACACTTCAATCACATGACTCATCCGACGTCCAATAATACTTCAATTCATACTCTTTTAATGTCTATTTATATCAATTGAACAAAAGAACCCAAGACCCAAAGGCCTAGCAAAAAATCCTCACGTTTGAACGTGGACTGGCATTCGAATGGAGGTGGCTCCCAGTACTTTGATTCTCTGCAGAGATGCAAAAGTACTGTAAGCTCCTTACGTTCGCACGTGAAGGTGGCGTTCGAACGTGAACTGGCGATTGAACGTGAAAGTGGTGTTCGAACGAAGGTTGCTCCCAGTACTTTGGTTCTCTGTAGAGATGCAAAAGTACTATAAGCTCCTTACGTTCGAACGTGTAATGGCGTTTGAACGCCAACAACAGGTGTGTCCAATTTTCTCCTTTTTCATCCATTTTTCATTTCCAATCCATTCCAACTTTGTACAACACCAACCCAAAATCATATAACGTGACATTTTAAACAAAATACAGTTCGATACAATCATTTGCATACAATTAATGTCCCCAAAACTAGATATCATCTTAGTTTTACAAAATATGATTTAAAGCCACAAGTCGGCTTTTCTTCATCCTTGAGGCCCCGAATGTGAGTTGTCCACCGGTGTATAACCCACACCTGAAATATTTTTTCATAAAAGGTGAGCCACGCTCAATAGGGTATCTCCTGAAAAGACTACTCTCTAACCTAAATGCATATGAAATATTCACATGCAACATTCAATAAGTAACAACTATTTCAATCAAGAATATGCAATTCAATGGTGGAAATCACCATACTATGCCATGAAATGAGATGAGACTCACTCATGCACTTCAACCCAAGCCTTCACCGGCTCCCATCACTCATGCAATGTCATGAGTACAAAATCGGACATTCCAAGTCTCCGCCATTGATGTTACACATCGAATGACTATTTTATAAAACAAATCACATGTCTTTGTTCGATAGTGGAGTTTTGGTGTCTCAACACCGGTTCCGCACACCAATACACTTTTTTGGACCTACACCGACGGAAGTGTATAAACCAGTAATCGGGTCTTGCACCCGAGGGAGTGTCCAGCCCTTCTTGCTATACTCGACACAAGTTTTTCTTTCTCATGCAACTGTGCGACTCTGTTGAACTTTTATCCAACTATACCGAGCCCACTTATCAACCACCAAGAGTGATGTTTGATTCAAAGACATGTACACACACCTCCACTCATGTCTAATGCCCATGACTATGAATGTGATGCCTCCGTGCATATGCAATGTAATGAACAATTACAATATCAATATCATATCCATATGTAATGAATATCATATAAACTGTTTCTACTACATTTCAACACATCCCATGGCTAATTATATCCAAACATATAATTTTTCATAATTCATCACAATGTCAATATATCATAAGCATATATCAACATTTACATTCAACAACAATTTTCTCAAGTATGTTATGCATAACCTTTGCAATAACACACTTAATTCCAAATAGGCATGATATAAACACATATCATACCCACATAACATCATTTTCCAAGAAATTACAAGCTAGAAATTTCTATACACTAATCCAAGTTGAAATTGATTTCTACCCATTTCATATACTCATTTCATCAAATCAACCACAATAGGCAAGTGTTATACATCTCTAACAACCTAACCATTTCATATCACAACTCTAGGTTAGAAATAAACCTAATTAGGGAGAAAACTCTACGTCTTGAAGTGTAAAATCAACTTAGAAAGCCTTCAAGAACACCACCCAAGCTCAAACCTTGATTTTCCCAAAATTCTATTTTTTGAATCGTCGGTGAAATCCATCCTTTTTGGTACATAGGCATAGCCCTCGTCGAGTAAAACAACTTTGATACTTGGCCCGAAGAATTCCGACCAAAGGAACTCCGTAAATCGTAGAGAAAAGTTGGAGTTTTCTCTTTTTCCCTCTATTCCCTCTAAATCCGAAAATCTGGTGGGTATGGGAGAAAATCTGATTTTCTCCCCTATTTATACCCTTTAGGTGCTTGGTCCACATCGTGTCACACATTTCTCATTCCTAGGTCCAATTTCGTCCCGAAACGATTAAATTTCGCCCCAGTTCAAGTTCAAAATATTTTTATATGAACGTTCTTTAAATTATTTTTCAAATTTCAAAATTTTATTCCATATCTCGTTTTCAGGTCACGAGACACCTATTCACCTCGTAAAACATGAAAAATCTGACTGTCTCAGAATTCAACAAAAATTGACTGGATAACTAGACTTTGTGAGACGAATCCAACAGTGAGGTCCATTTCGTCATTCGAGCTCTAGAAAAATTTAGGTTTTTAACTTGTACCGAAATGACAATTTACTGTTTTGCCTTTTTTCACAAAAATTCAAATTTACCCGGGTTTTACAATGTGTGTGGTGGAGAAACATCAAAAGTGGGAGATGGGTACTCTTTCTTATAAGGAAATATTTTCTCATGGAAGACAGTCTCCTGATTCATTAGTTTGTAACCTTTCACTCCAAATAGATATCCCAGTAATACACATTTTTTGGTTCCAGGGTCAAGTTTATGTCTATTTTGCTTCAATGTGGAGGCATAGCATAGAGACCCAAAAATTCTAAGGTGATTGTAATTTGGTTTGATTTTGAAAAGAAGCTGGTATGTGGGTTGATTCTGTAAGTTGGGAGATGGGGTTCTATATATCTAGTAAGTAGCAATCAATACACAATCATTCCTACACTCAACACGTATGGCTAATGAAACATTAGGGCTCTGGCCACATTTAGAATATGTTGATGTTTCCTCTCAACAATACCATTCTGTTGAGGAGTCCCTTCATAGCTTTTTTAATAAATGCTTCTTTTTTCCATATAAAATTATGTCATAGCAAACTCATTCCCTTTATCTGTTCTAATGATTTTGACTTAGCTTGGAATGGAGTTTCTATAAGTGAACAAAATGATTTGAGAAGTGGTCTGGTTTGAGACTTGGCCTTCATCAGATAAAAGCCATGTAAATCTTATAAAGTCATCAACAATGGTAAGAAAGTATCTAGAATCATCATAAGCTACATGGGTGCAAGGTCCCCATATATCATAATGGATCAAATCAAAAGAATTGTATGTTTTATGCTCACTGCCAGAAAATGGACTTGTAAACCCCCATGTAATTATTTGAATCATATTAAATTATGATGTATTGTGTTGACCTAGAATGAATAAACTATGTAGGTGGTAATTGTAGAAACAGTTTAGATAGGTTGAAAAGATTGAAGTTTTGGGATGGTTATTCTGAGGAGAAATGAATTTAGTTAAATTTTGAACATATTTAGATGAACATAATATCAAAAATAGATCTAGAAGGTCGAGAAACTTTCTGATATGTAATATGTGGCGTATTGGAAGTTTGGAAATATTCCGAAGTTGAATGCATTTTAAGGAAAATTTGGGTAGAACGAAATTTGACACTATCTCAATATTTAGACTATAACTTTTATCTCGATGTCTGATTGATCTATTTTTTGATAATAGATACTAGACGTCAAGGGCTAAAAAATTGTATTTCATGAAAATTTCTTGAATTAGCTTTAATTAAGTCAAAATCAAGCCGGAAGTCTGAGCCAAAAGTCACCCGTGTCCGGACGGGAAAAACATGGGTCCGGACGCATAAGGAAGAAATTTTGAAGAAAAACACATAATTGGACACCTATAAATGCGCGTCCAAATGCACGAGATAAAGATTTGTCTATCCTAGCCTGTGTTGAGTGTTTTCTCCATTTTTTACGTTAGAAATATCCTAGGGCTGTAGTTTGAGAGTTCTTTACCTATTTTTCAACCTCAAAAAGCCTAGCAAAGTTTGAGGAGGAGAAAAAAAAAAAAAAGGAAGAACGGGACAAAACGCGAAGGATTAACGCACAAGGATTGCACCAAATCATGTAGAATCACAAAATCTAAAGATTAAAAGTGGAGGATTATTCTTGAATTCTTTCATTGAAACTTAAGCATATTATATATGTATGATTTTTATCTTCTTGATAAATATATGCTAAATAATTATTAGTTCTTGATTTCTTTTCAATTGAAAAGTTGTTTTGAACAAAATACATGTTTTATATTCAAGAAACTCTTATTCTTGATTTTCGAAACATTAGTTTTGTTAAATACATATTTTTATGCATAAAATACATTAGTTCTTGACTTTTAAATTTCAATTCTTGAATAAACTATGTTTATATTCAAATACTCGTTTTATCTCCAAGAAATTGAGGTTTTTGGTCAAAACCCTAGAAATTTTGATATCGCACTTATGAAGGTTTTCTTGATATGATCATATTTTAATTCACTTATTCTTATATATTGAGAATTGTGAAATTTTGATACATGAATTTTGATAGAAATTGTGATTATGCGATTTTTGATAAAGTTGTGGTTTTTATCTCTTGTATGATTTGGGTGTGACGGACTTGAATTGTCTTCGAAAGCTATTGTAGAGTATTAAAGATTAGTTTATCTAGTGGGGATGAGATGGTTGCCTAACATTCTTAGAGGGTTGTTACCTTGTAAGGTCAACCACTATTGTTCACGTAGGTTCGAGGCTAAGGGACAATATACATTTCCTGGGAATTGATTCGTCAATATTGTATGGGACGATACACGCCCTTCCTAAAGTTGTTAGTGATGTGTACCTACGGGGAATTATTGAGATTGTTTATGTTTGTGGTGGATGAACGAGGTAGGTTCGTTGTGTAGATTTCTAAGAAGCAACCAACATACATGAGACATTTGAGATAATGTTTACTGAATTATTCTTTATTTACTCTGATTTCTAAATGTTTACTTCTATTATTGAATTAATGTGGTCTGTAAACTTGAGATCGTTACAACCGACATTGTTTTACTTCCAAAAGTTATATATGTTATTTTCCAAAAGAAACTTCCATGTTTTATACTTTAAAAATCTTGTTGGATTTGAGAGAGATTTCCTACGGGCTTTTGCTCACCCCCTACAACAATATTTACAGATTTTGGCAAAGAGTAGGACGTTAAATTGAATGAGCATGTGAATTTTGATACCGAGGTCGATCAAGATGGTGATCCCAGCCGCGGCTTAGAGTTATTTCTACAATTAATTAATTTTGAATTAATTATTTGGTGATAACATTCAGTAGTTAGTAGTTTATTTTGAGAATTGGTATTATTTAGATGTTTTGGATATAAGCTTGGAGAAATTTATTTTGGTTAATTTTGGGAGTTTTATTTATCTATGATGAATGGTGAATGATTTTGATATATGTTTTGATGATTTTTAGTTGTTCTCATGGTTTGATGTTTTGTAGATAGGTAATGCCCAGATTATGAAATTTGAAGCGTTACAATGGAAGTTTGTGAAAATTTTCCAATGGACAAATTGGATAAGGAGTCTTTTTATTTATAAATTTGATATTTGGCAGATACATTTGTAACAAATAAATTCTTGAATCTGAAAGGTTTCCTAATCTACAATACTATAGATCATTATCAAATTGATGAGAAACAGAAGCTGAAATAAATGTTGTCTATAAGAGAAAGCAGGTAAAATTGCAGTAAGAGATATAGGAGAGGCTATTATTATATTGAGCTAGTACAAGCCATTGTGAACCTCACCCTTCCCAATCGTGCTTCAAGTGAAAAGATCATGAATAATACATTCATTAATGAAGAAAAAGAAATAGTAGTTAAGATCTTGTGATAAATTTCTGGTTGGCAAAAAATTGAGGCTAGAAGATGGGATGCATAACACATTTTTTAGGATGATAATCTCACTGATTTTAACAGTTCCTTTATGTGCTACATCTGATAGGTTACCATTGGGAAGTTTCACTTTGTAAGAGAATTTGGTAGGGGCAGAAGTATAGATGGAGGTACTGCAGATCATATGATCTGTTGCACCTGTATCTATGCTCCAAGGAATTTTGGTGACATCTAAATGCATAACTTCAGAAGTTGGAAAAAAAACCATTCATAACACTGGGCTTAGGACCAATATTTGCAATATGTGAGGTAGTCTAAACTTGATTAGCAGAAGGATGTGGAGTCTTAGTTTGGAGTAAAGCCATGAGATATTGAGACCCTTCAGTGTTCTGCTCTTGGTTTACTATACTGGCTTGATTTGCTGAAGAGCCAAATCCTTTGGGCTTGTTGTACATCTTGTGGCCTGGTGGATAGCCATGGAGTTTATAACACTTCTCAATAGTGTGTCCAACAGTATTGCAATGAGTACAAAATAGTTATTCAATATCTAGGCTGACCTTGAAGCACCTCTCCAATGAGTAACCTGGGATTTTGCAATTGGTGCAATAAGGCCTTTCTCTCTTCTGGAATCCAAAATGTCTAGTGTTCTCTCTGTTAGCATTGGTTTTTGTTGTTAATGCAAGAGAGTCATTCACATTAATCCCTATGGAGAATTGTTTTCTTTTTTCTTCTTGTTGAACTAAAGCATAAACCTCACTCAAACTAGGTATTGGCTTGATTAAAATGATATATGACTTAATATTTGTAAAAGAATCATTCAAGTCCATAAGGAACTTCATAATCCAGTCTCTTTGTTGATTTTCAAGGACAATTTTCATAGCTCCACAAGTACAAGATGGTATGTATTTCAAAATTTAGAAGTAGTTCATCAAGCAATCCTTTAAGTTTTGAGAAATATAGACTTACAAAGTCTTCCCCTTTAGAGAGAGAATGAATTGATTGCTTTAGCTCATAAATCCTTGGACCATTATTTTGGGCAAATCTTTACTCCAGCTCAATCCAAAGTTCATGTGCAATTCCATTCTTGATTTCCAAGGACATCGCATTCTGGGGCCAAGTGACGACCATGTCATTACATTCGAGCCATGAATCCATTGTAGGATCATTGATTTTAGTTGGCTCACAGAAACTGCCATCTATAAATCCCAATTTCTTCTTGATTCGAAGTGATCTTCGAACTGTTCAAGCTCAAGAGTGATAACTATCAGCAGTGAATGGATGATTGGAAAGAAGAGTGTCTAGTCCATCATTTGGGTTGAGAAAGTATGCACTAGGGTGTTAATTACAACATTATTAGTGTTGGAAGTAACATAATTGCTAGGATTTTTTGGTGGTGGTGTTGTAGTAGCCATTGAAGCTAGAAAGAGAACAGAAAACAGAGAGAGCAATGGAGAAGAGAAGAAGAAAGGATTCTCATTCATTTATTCAAAAGTATATATATATATATAAATGGCTATAGAAATCTCTTGCTGCATCATATGAAGACTAAGATACAATATGAGAGATATGAGAGAGGAGAGAAATTGACTTTGAATCCCAGAAGGGTTCTACCTTTCTAAGAATAACTGAAGTCCTTATATAGGTGTAAGGATTTCTAAGAGAATCTTTGGAATAATTTCTATTTTGACTTCTAGTGCGGCTTTAACTCAGGTAACTTGCTTTTACTTGGGTAATATGCTTTTCACTTTTGCTTTTCGGTGAAAAAGTTAAAGTGAATCCCTTTTACCCTGGTGAATTCTGACTTTAAGGACACATGCACATGACTGTTGGGCCCTTGATATCAACTGGGAATCTGCTTTCGGTGGGAAAGCTGATTGACTAGTGGCTGATTTCTGCTACTTTTGGAGGGAAAGGAGCCTTATTGCTGAATGATTCTATCAGGATGTGTAATAGACATCTTTTTTTTCTTTAGATGAAGAAAGTAGTGATTGAAGCTATTACACATGGAGATAAAAATCATGGGCTGCTAAGATCATAAACATCATTGGGGTCTTGGGCATCCTGGAAATGATCCATAGACGGGCTGATTGATGCTTGTGAGGATGCAGAAGAACTGCTTTGACTTGTTGCTTGTTGGAGAAGCTTATGTGCTAACTCGATCAGATCAGATGACTTATTTTTCTTTTGCTTACTAGAATCCCTAGAAGAGGTTTTTTTCTGCTTTGCTAATGGTTGTGCCTGTTCTTCTGGTAAAGAGACCTTGAGGGCTGGCATAACCTGCTTTGCTGGAGTGCTAACTGTTATTCCTGTAACCTTAACTAGTGTAGGAACCTTGACTGATAACTCTTTTTCTACATGGGCAATGATACGGTTGTGTTGGAACCTTGGCCACCACTTGACGTAGAACTTCCAGACAACATTACTTGCTATCATATCCCATTGCCATTTGTAGATCCATGGAACTTTATATTTACTAATAAATAATAATAACGCTGGAAACTGACTCTCATGTTTACTAGGTTTAAAAGTAGATGAGAAGTAAGTTACTTGATCTTGAAGATCAACTAGTAAGATTTCAAGCATGGGGCCATGAACCTGCCACCACTATAAAAACTAGGAAGGAATCTGGCTCTTGAAATCTTTGCTAAATTGCATGAACCAAGAGTGAGCGTAAGACTCATCTTGATAGAGGATCAATTTAAACCATGACTCCTTGTAGTCATAGTAACTAAACTGTTTACTATGCCCTGGAAGATCTCGGAGTAAGGAAGGGTGAGATCCCCATTCTTTGACTGAAATAAACTTTTGGATATATAAAGAATGATATATAATTTTGCTAGGATTATCCTTATCAGCAATAGGTTTGACAAAGATTGACTGAGTGTAAAACAGGATATGCTGGTAAAACGTAAAAGTTTGCTCAGGATCTAAAGGGATATAAGTCCATCCTGGCTCAAGATAGGCATTAACTAGGTCAATGGGGTTGCTTAAATGAGTATGGGCCGGTTCAATAGAGAATATGTTATAGGCTGGTTTCTTAAGCACATATTCTATTTTGGGACCTTGATAGGTTGGCAGTGATTGGTATGGGTTAACTATTTGGCTGGGCTTTATTGAGGCTATGAGTTGGGCCATATATGGGCTAGAAGTTGATTGTTGATTGGCTAGGTAAAGGCCTTTTTGTTGTGCCAGGGTTTACTAGAGAAGTCTGGTAGGTTGGTCTGACTATGTTACCAAGGGGTTGGTAACGGTTTGCTATCTCAATAGATGGTAGCTGGCTTGGCTTCAGGTTTGGGCTTGGTAATGCTAATTGTTTACCAATATCTCTCTCGGGTTTTTTGGAAGAAGTACTAGGTTTACTAGTTTTCCTGTCTGCCATGAGGTTTCTGCAGAAATTCACTGGTTAGGAAATCAGGAATGCAGTTATTACTGCCCTTAATATATTCAATATTAAAATTGAAAATACTTAAAATAAATTGCCATCTGACAAAAAATTGCTTACTAGCAATGTTTTGTAAATCTTTTTCCAAAACATATTTTGCTGATTTACAATCGACACTAACTAAAAATTTATGATTTAATATATCATCCTGGAATTTCGAGATACACATGACAATAGATAAAATCTCTTTTTTAATAGTACTATAATTGCTTTGTGCTTTGTTCCAAATTCCAGAGTGGAAACGAACAATTTGCTCTGGGGAGTCTGGACTGACTCTTTGAAGAAGGATACCATCGTAGCCAATGTCAGAGGCATCAGTCTGAATGAATTTGCTGATGGAATACCAAGACAAGACAAAGTCTTGATATATTTCTTGACTTGTGTAACTATGGATGTATGAACAGAAGACCAAGGAGGAGGATTTCCTTTGAGTCTGTCATATAGAGGTTTGACTATTTTTCTGAGATCCTGATAGAAGTCTGAAACATAGTTTAAAGATCCTAAGAATCTTTGTAGCTGGGTTTTGTCTGTAATCTCTTCAGGAAACTTATCTGCAAATTAGATAGATCTATTGATGGGAACTACTGTTGACTGTTGGATATTGTATCCAAGAAACCTGACCGAAGTTTGGAACACTTTAATTTTGCTAAAAGAGATCACTAGCCCATTGTGTCTGACTATCTCTAAGAAGGTATTAAGGTGTTTCCAATGTTCTTCTATAGACTTGAAGAAGATGAGGATATCATCTATGTAGACTATAGAGAAATGACTAACTAGGTTAAAAACTTCATTCATTATATTTTGAAAATCACTAGGAACATTTTTCAATTCGAAGGGCATTACATTCCATTCGTAATGTTCAAAAGGAGTAGTAAATACAGTTTTATATTTGTCTTCTCGGGATATTTGAATATGCCAGAAGCCACTTTTTATATCAAACTTTGAAAATATGACTGAGTTGCTTAATCTTTTGACTAAATCTTGCTTGTTTGGAATTGGGTACCTAATTCATTCCAATACATAATTTAAAGGCTTGAAATTAATGACTAACCTTGGAGCTTCTCTTTCTAATTCTGCATTCTTGATGACATAGAAAACTGGGCATGACCAAGGAGATTTACTTTTCCTAATGCTACCATTTTTGAGTAAGTCAGAAATTTCTTTCTTACAAATTTTCATTACTTCATGGTTCATTTGGATAGGTCTTGACTTAGTTGAGATATTTTGTTTACTAAATCATTTTATGTAAGGAAGTTTTACCATATATTTTTTCCTGTGCCAGAAGGCAGTAGGAAGGTTAGAACATACTTAATTTTCTAACTTTTCATTAAACCTTTCAATCTTTTGAATTAAGATTGGATTGGTTAGCTGCTCTTGAATTCTTTTGTGGCGAATTTCTTCCTTAAGAAATTTTACTTGATTACTTTTCTGGGTGACTAAATTAAGAGACTTAGAGATTGAATAATCTTTAAGTTGCCTTAATTCTTTGACTTGAGGCTTTGTTAAAAACTTAAACGTTACTGAGTGACCAAATGGCTTGGTAGACAAACCTTTTATATCTGTAGTAAAGGGATACAACAGGTATATGAATGGTATACCAAGAATGACTTTATATGTTATATTTTGTACTAAGACAAATGATGTTTTAAAGCATACATTGTCTTGACAAATATGCACATTTGGTAACTTATATTTTATACTCATTTTACTACCATTTGTTGAACTGAGTCTTTCAGTTGTTTTGTGATAATATTTGGTCGGTATAAGCCCCTCCTGAATGCGGTTTAAATCTGCACCAGTGTCTGTGAGAGCTATGACTTCAATTTCAAAATTATTTTCAATTATGATTTTAAATTTAGAATGCCATTTTTGGAGGTTTAACTTATTAATTAAGTTTAATCTGTTATCATTGTTGCTAGTTTGCGAACATCCATCGTTAGATGACAACTTCATTACACCCAAATTATCCATATTAGAGATGGAGGTTATGGGTATCTGCTGAGAACATGTTCTGGTTGAACTATGTGAGCTATCTGAGTTTTTAGCTTCAAATTGTTCATCAGATTGGCTAGAAGCTGAGCTTCTTGATTTACTAAACTTATTTTTTGCTTTAAGAAGATTTAAAGTTTCTTCTAACTTTTTATCTTGTAGTTTTAACTCTTTTATTTCTTATTTTAACTTGTTAACTTCAGACTGAAGATCTGGTAAGGTTACTTTTTTCTTTTTATCCTTACTAAATTTATCCATTGTTTTGTTAAAACTGATTAACTATTTTTCACCAAAAGATTGCTTAATGTCTTTTTTGACAAACAAATCTTTGAGTTTTTTAATATATTTAACTTTTAACTCAGGATTTTCAATCTTGCTAATAAGATCAATGAGGATACGTTCTTCTTCAGTTTGCTTGGTTAGAACTCTAATTATTTTACAACAATTATCTTTACACCCTAACTTAATTTCAGGTTCACTAGAATTACTAGAGATTGATTGATAATCTGAAGAACTTTTAGGATTATTTGAATCATCTGAAGTTTCTTCATTTTGGCTAAGGTTACTTAACTTAAAGATGGTTAAGATCTTAACTTCTTCTTCTTCTGTTGAGTTTAACTGTTTTAACTTCTTTTTAAGTGGACATTCTGGGCTGATATGTCCCTTTTTTCCACAATTATAACGTTCAATTTCTTTGTTATTCTTTTTCTCTGACTTTTTCTTATAAGTACTATTGAAGCCAACAAAGAAATTGAACGTTATAATTGTGGAAAAAAGGGACATATCAGCCCAGAATGTCCACTTAAAAAGAAGTTAAAACAGTTAAACTTAACAGAAGAAGAAGAAGTTAAGATCTTAACCATCTTTAAGTTAAGTAACCTTAGCCAAAATGAAGAAACTTCAGATGATTCAAATAATCCTAAAAGTTCTTCAGATTATCAATCAATCTCTAGTAATTCTAGTGAACCTGAAATTAAGTTAGGGTGTAAAGATAATTGTTGTAAAACAATTAGAGTTCTAACCAAGCAAACTGAAGAAGAACATATCCTCATTGATCTTATTAGCAAGATTGAAAATCCTGAGTTAAAAGTTAAATATATTAAAAAACTCAAAGATTTGTTTGTCAAAAAAGACATTAAGCAATCTTTTGGTGAAAAATAGTTAATCAGTTTTAACAAAACAATGGAGAAATTTAGTAAGGACAAAAAGAAAGAAGTAACCTTACCAAATCTTCAGTCTGAAGTTAACAAGTTAAAACAAGAAATAAAAGAGTTAAAACTACAAGATAAAAAGTTAGAAGAAACTTTAAATCTTCTTAAAGCAAAACATAAGTTTAGTAAATCAAGAAGCTTAGCTTCTAGCCAATCTGATGAACAATCTGAAGCTAAAAACTCAGATAGCTCACATAGTTCAACCAGAACATGTTCTCAGTGGATACCCATAACCTCCATCTCTAATATGAATCCTTTGAGTGTAATGAAGCTGCCATCTAACGATGGATGTTCGCAAACTAGAAGCAATGATAACAAGTTAAACTTAATTAATAAGTTAAACCTCCAAAAATGGCATTCTAAAGTTAAAATCATAATTGAAAATGATTTTGAAATTGAAGTCATAGCTCTCATAGACACTGGTGCAGATTTAAACTGCATTCAGGAGGGGCTTATACCAATCAAGTATTATCACAAAATAACTGAAAGACTCAGTTCAGCAAATGGTAGTAAAATGAGTATAAAATACAAGTTACCAAATATGCATATTTGTCAAGACAATGTATGCTTTAAAATATCATTTGTCTTAGTACAAAATATAACAGATAAAGTCATTCTTGATATACATGTTGTATCCCTTTACCATAGATATAGAAGGTGTGTCTACCAAGCCATTTGGTCACTCAGTAGCGTTTAAGTTTTTAACAAAGCCTCAAGTCAAAGAATTAAAGCAATTTAAAGATTATTCAATCTCTAAGTCTCTTAATTTAGTAACCCAGAAAAGTAACCAAGTAAAATTTCTTAAGGAAGAAATTCGCCACAAAAGAATTCAAGAGAAGCTAACCAATCGAATCTTAATTTAAAAGATTGAAAGGTTTAAAGAAAAGTTAGAAAATGAAGTATGTTCTAACCTTCCTACTGCCTTCTAGCATAGGAAAAAAACATATGGTAAAACTTCCTTACATAAAAGGATTTAGTAACTAAAATATCCCAACTAAGTCAAGACCTATCTAAATGAGCCATGAAGTAATGGAAATTTGTAAGAAATAAATTTTTGACTTACTCAAAAATGGTATCATTAGGAAAAGTAAATCTCCTTGGTCATGCCCAGCTTTCTATGTCATCAAAAATCCGGAATTAGAAAGAGAAGCTCCAAGGTTAGTCATTAATTACAAGCCTTTAAATTATGTATTGGAATGGATCAGGTACCCAATTCCAAACAAGCAAGATTTAATCATAAATTAAGCACCTCAGTCATATTTTCAAAGTTTGATTTAAAAAGTGGCTTCTGGCAGATTTAAATATCCCGAGAAGACAAATATAAAACTGCATTTACTACTCCTTTTGGACATTACAAATGGAATGTAATACCCTTTGGATTGAAAAATACGCCTAGTGAATTTCAAAATATAATGAATGAAGTTTTTAACCCAGTTAGTCATTTCTCTATAGTCTACATAGATGATATCCTCATATTTTCTAAGTCTATAGAAGAACATTGGAAGCACCCAAATGACTTCTTAGAGATAGTCAGACACAATGGTCTAGTCATCTCTTCTAGCAAAATTAGGTTGTTCCAAACTTCGGTTACGTTTCTTGGATACAATATCCAATAGTCAACAATAGTTCCCATCAGTAGATTTATCCAATTTGCAGATAAGTTTCTTGATGAGATTACAGACAAAACACAGCTACAAAGATTCTTAGGATCTTTAAATTATGTTTCAGACTTCTATCAGGATCTCAGAAAAATAGTCAAACATCTGTATGACAGACTCAAAGGAAATCCTCCTCCTTGGTCTTTTGTTCATACATCCATAGTTAAACAAGTCAAGAAATATATCAAGACTTTGCCTTGTTTTGGTATTTCATCAGCAAATTCATTCAAAATCATTCAGACTAATGCATCTGACATTGGCTACGGTGGTATCCTTCTTTAAAGAGTAAGTCCAGACTCCCCAGAGCAAATTGTTTGTTTCCACTCTGAAATCTGGAACAAAGCACAAAGCAGCTATAGTACTATTAAAAAAGAGATTTTATCTATTGTCCTGTGTATCTCGAAATTCCAGGATAATATATTAAATTAGAAATTTTTTGTCAGAGTCGATTGTAAATCTGCAAAATATATTTTGGAAAAAGATGTACAAAAACATTGCTAGTAAGCAAATTTTTTCTAGATGGCAATCTATTTTAAGTATTTTTGATTTTGACATTGAATATATTAAGGGTAGTAATAACTGCATTTATGATTTCCTAACCCGTGAATTTCTGCAGGAACCTCATGGTGGACAGGAAAACTAGTAAACCTAGTACTTCTTCCAAAAAACCCGGGAGAGATACTGGTAAACAATTAGCATTACAAAGCCTAAACCCGAAGTCAAGCCAGCTACCATCTCTTGAGATAGCAAACCGTTACCAACCCCTTGGTAACATAGTCAGACCAACCCACCAGTCTTCTCTAGTAAACCCCGGCACAACAACAGGCTTTTACCTAGTCAAGCAACAAACAGCTTCTAGCCCATATATGGCCCAGCTCATAGCCTCAGTAAAGCCCAGACAAATAGTTAACCCATACCAATCACTGCCAACCTATCAAGGTCCAAAAAATGGAATATGTTCCTAAGAAACTAGCCCATAACATATTCTCTATTAAACCAGTCCATGCTCATTTAAGCAACCCCATTGACCTAATCAACGCCTATCTTGAACTAGGATGAACTTTTATCCCTTCTGATCCTGAGAAAACTTTTACGTTTTACTAGGGTATCCTGTTTTACACTCAGTCAATCTTTATCAAACCTATTGCTGATAAGGATAATCCTAGAAAAATTATATATCATTCTTTATATATCCATAAGTTTATTTTAGTCAAATAATGGGGATCTCACCCTTCCTTACTCCGAGATCTTCCAGGGAATAGCAAATAGTTTAGTTACTATGACTACAAGGAGTCATGGTTTAAACTGATCCTCTATCAAGATGAATCTTATGCTCACTCTTGGTTCATGCAATTTAGCAAAGATTTCAAGAGCCAGATTTCTTCCTGATTTTTATAGTGGTGGCAGGTTCATGGCCCCATGCTTGAAATCTTACCAATTGATCTTCAAGATCAAGTAACTTACTTCTCATCTACTTTTAAACCTAGTAAACATGAGAGTCAGTTTCCAGTGTTATTATTATTTATTAGTAAATATAAAGTCCCATGGATCTGCAAATGGCAATGAGATATCATAGCAAATAATGACGTCTGATTACCCAACAAACTCTTCATTATGATAATTAGAGAGTTTGAGTCAAATTCCAATATACTTCAAGCATTAAAGTTGGTTTCTACAGCATTGTATATGTTACTCGATAAAATTTGGTCTCCCAACCTCTTCCAATAATGCCATCATATTATTGATATCACGAACCTTATTACAATCGATGATTTTAATAATGTAGCAAACAACGAACAGAACATTCCCGGCTGTAAATGAAACCCGTCCATGATCAGTTCCATTATGAGCCAAAAAAAACCATTGAAGTCATTGGGATAGTGATGGACTCTTTATGATTGGTTGTGCCTTTGCAAAGTGTTCCTAAAAATGCACATGATCTTGCTTTGTAGTCAACAAGTGCACAGGAGGTGGTGGAAATGATAGGGTGGTGGTGGTGGTTGTAGTGGTGGTGGCAGTAGTAGTTTTGTGTTGATGATGGAGGTAGTGGAAATGATAGGTAGCGGTGGTGTTTGTGATGGTTTGGGGGAGGGGGGATGTTGGTGATTCAAGATAAATAATTACATGAGTTCAAATCATTGATACCCATATCCAACCCGTCTTAAAGTCATTTAAGTTATTTGATTGTGGATTGGGCAAGTTATTGATTGTGGATTAGAATTTTCACCCATGCCTAATATTATTTATAACATCTTGTACAATATTATTGGATTTAGACTGGGCATGCCGTCTTTAAAGTCTGTCGTACAATTAAGATTCAAAACTCACATTTATATATTACTTCACACTTACTTGACGAAACGAGAACATAACACATACAAGGAAGCATTCAGTGATCTAAAAAATAAAAATGTGAAGCGTTACTTTAGAAAGATTTTTTTTTGGCTACATGACTATCTAAGCCCTGCACAAAGTCATGGTAAGAGACCTCATACATCTATCCAAACTCCAACGAAATGGCACAAGACAACATCTGTACGTTACTTCGAAGTTAAAGATGAATTCCAGGAGAAAAAGGTATTGCAGGCAAAACCTCATCAATGTGCAAAACTCATATATAACATGAAATGAAACAATATTCTCGAAATCAACCAAAATTTTGAAACTCCACCTGTACCTCCTTTTTCTATCCGCCTTGGAATTAGAAACGCAATACAATTGCCGGTATTGTACTTAGCTTCGGTCAAGCAAACCTCCTCCCTCTTCTATTAAGAGGTTTTCCAGACGCACCAAAACTGCAAGTCTTTTTCCCTTGTCTTCTTTTTGTTTCTTTTCGGTCCATAGCTTATGTCAACTACCCCTAATATGAATAAATAAAAGTTGGGATGGGTTTGATGTAAATTACTCGATCCTATAAGGTTAGTGCCCAAATAAAAGGAAGCCGCTTGCTCAGTCTAAATCCTTCACGGAACCTGAGGATGAGTCCCCACTAGAAGATTCCTCCATGTTCGCCAAATTTGGTAGGCTTTCTTGATGGGTTTCCTCACTGGTGCAGCCTCGATTTTTGGTGAGTCTAGGTCGAACATTGACACCAATGGGGAAGGGCACCTGTAGATAGAAAAAGACCAAAGTAAGATCACTTTCTTCCTTTTCTCTGTTTATTAGTATCATTGTAGTTGTAATGTTCCTCCAGGGAGAGTTCTATTCTGCCTTCATGTAGCAGACCATCTCATGACACCTTCATGGGCAAACATTAATAACGCTCAAGAAATGCCTTGGGCATAAATATTAAATACCAAGGTTGAGCCAATTAAAATGAATCTCAAATGAGAAAAAATCCTAGGGCAGATATAGGGCTTGATTTTAAGTTTGACTTTCTTTAATGTTCAAGCCAATTGATCAAGCTTCAAGAACACCTATTAAACAAATAGACCCATTATGAGCGCATACCTGATCACCTGCATTTGGACCATCAGTGTGGAAGAGAATAGGGCGGCATCTCTTATCCTCGTTCATCAAGCTTGAATTCTGGAAGTGGGCAATGAGAGCAGCTTTTCCCTGTATGCGAGCATATGCAAGAGATGCCACTTTTTCACTATTAAACTTTTCCCATTTCTTTCCATTAAATGCCTGCCAAAACCAGAATGAATCATCTTTCAACTTTAGTCATCATAAGTTACAACGTGTGATAAGTTCTTGAAGAAAATTTATAGCATAACAAAAATAAAATCTCTTCACAGGATCAACATAACAAACCTGATAGAAAGGAACAATTAGGGAGGGATCAGTCATATTGATGAATGCATAACCCACATTGCATTTGTTCTGCAACAAAATGGAAGGCCAGATTATTTTCAGATAGAAGCCAAATTAAATCAACACATTCGATTCCCCCCACCCTAAATCCTTTCTACAACATCATGGTCTTGTTCCAGGTGAAAATGCACTTGCCTTGAAATCAATGGGCAAATAGATGAAATCATAAGTTCCTCGATGGAGTTCATCAATTGCAGCCAAAAGCATCTTTGAAGTATACCTACAGTCACCTCCCCATGTTAATACCAGAATCATGGCATGGCACTTATCAAATTAACCATATTTCTCTAACATATTACAATACATAAACTCAGAGAAGAACATTACTCCCAGAGCCATTTAATCTTCCAAAAGCTAAGTAAAAGCAAAACAAACATTAAGATAAAAATAGGTAGTGATTCCCCAAAAATAAAACAAAAAAGTACAATTTTTGTTAAAAAAAGAAAATCTTAGCAGGGTGGGTATTTGTGTCACATGCGTGCGAAACAAACAATAGGGGAGTGCCTAAACTATTCACAGTGCTTAGTTACACTTGCTCATGTTTGAAAAATCTCACATGATAGCACCACCACAACTTCATTACTTGTTTACACGAGAAACCCCATGGTCTGGTCATCATCTTATGACAACTAGCTTGATTTCACACAAACTGATGTTTGAGCATCAATAAATTTCAAATGCAAGAAAAAAGATCAACTTAAAGAATTAAGGTATGGGGTCATAAAAAGCTTAGAGGCAACTACATACTTGTTTGGAATGTTCTTAATCATAAGCGTTGTGCGCTTATCTTCCCCTCGCAAAATCTGATCAATGTCGAGTTCAAATTGTTTCTTGTTGTCAGGTTGACTGGAACTGCCTTCATTTCTACGGTTTCTAGCCCGTTCATTTGGAGAATCAAATGAATTCATCATAGGAATCATTTGACCTCTTGTGGGAAACATCAGGCACCTCTGACGATGGGAGTTGAATCCAACATTTTTGGAGGGAATTGGTAGGTCCATACAGTTTCCACCAGCACAAGGAAAGATGTTATGAGGAACAAATTCTAATGGATGCGGTGAGTTACCAGATATCCTCATAGTCCCACAAGAACCTGGATGAAAAACAGAAGCATCAGGAGATTCCCCTGCATAGGCATGTCTTCTGTCCCAAAGTGAAAAATTAACAGATGGTGCCGATCCCACATGGTGGTTGCTTAGGGGGAAAAGTGTGCTCAGCATATGAGATGGTGCTCTTGGAATTGCATGCAATTGTGGAGGCGGGTGAGCAGCAAAAGACGGTGAATTTGGCCAGATCGTGCCTTGAGGCTGAGGGTGATGTGAATTGCTCCACCTATAATGCTGCCCAGGGGAGGGGCAACTCCCATTTCCAGAAGGACCAAAAGCTGAAAAAGAAAGCAGAAAACTGTGAAATCAGGACACCAGTGAATAACTGAGTTTGCCGGCTCCATTGTGATACAAGTCAACATGTATTGCTCGTGTTCTATCTTTTCGGTGAAAATGTTTACCTAATTCTCAATCATCCAAGCAGAGATAGGAAATCAACACGCATAACAAATCAATGGCAAACTAGATCCACTACACTTACCACCTTCATTCAGTTCAAGTTCATTTGAGTTGACTCTGCAAAACCGCCTGTCCTCAATTCTATCTAATGGTCTGGCACTAATATTTGCAGCCGTATTGCCAGGAGAATTACAGGGAGCACTGCTAGCAAAACCATCATGATACTCTGGAAACGACAGAGGATGAACATTTGGGGTGCCCTGGAATTCAAACTTCAGTTGGCCCTGTAAGCGGCCTGGCTCGGTGACACTGGATTGATTACCACCTGACTCCTTTCTCACGAGGGAGGGTACACTGCTAGGAACACTAGACGAAATCCCATGCTGTAATGTGTTTTCCAGGAATGAACAAATAGGAGCTCCAGTCGTAGAGTATACACCTAGGATAGTTCCATTGTCCATACCACAAGACGTGATTCCCCCGTGTGAAAATGCTCCTGTAATTGATTATTGTGAGGCAACAGATACATTGTTTTCTTTAAAATTGTAGCAGATAGGTAGTATCCTCATGGAAATATACATACCAGATAGTCCTGTAGTTAAGCTACTAGGGGGGCTACCCTGTTGCAAAAAAGCAACAGATTCATCTTGCTCCAGCTCTGAAGGATACGGTTGCATCAAACTGCAACAAAATTAGTCCGGCTATAAGAATGAAATGAACACAGGTACGGGTCTCAAACTAATCATAAAAACAATTCCCCACAAAATGAGTAAAAACCATTAGATTTTGGCCCCCGCTAGGTCGTTTCCGTTTCAATGGTGGCTAGTAGCCCAAAGGAAATAAAAAGAAAAGAAATTGAAGCAATAAAACGAATACAAACAAGATAAACATCCATGCAACAATATCCCACCGTCTAGCACCACCAGGACGGCTTGGTTCAAGCTTAATCCGCTTCCCTGCAATGTCACTCCTGTTCAATGCACGGAGAGCAGCTTCTGCAGCTCTAATATCATAAAACTCAATAAATTTGTGATGACTTCTATGTGGAGTTTCGCGTATCTGCATCCCAGTAACAAGAATTAACTGTCATTAACCCAGCTGTTGAAAATTTTAGTCCGACACAAGTTGGCAAACAAGCTAACCTCCTTGATTTCGCCATAGACACCAAATATTTGACGGAGTTCATCATTTGAAACAGAAGACTCAAGATTGAAAACCACAAGAGTGCCTTGATTGATATCTTTATCTGAAGGATTATCCTGACAAAAGATAACCAGCAAAGGAAGGAGTCAAGTGATGCTTCTTGTTGCACCAATAAACAGAGATAAGGAAGCAGTCCACATGTATGCAATCCTCATGTTTATAAGGACATAACAATGACCAGTGAACGGAAAAAGGATACCTTTGGAATTGAGAAATGTATGTCCAGCTTCCTACGCCTCAGTGGTTTGTTCTGGAGAGCCTTCATTGCATTTCGGGCTGCTCTAATATCATAATATGAGATCATAACAAAACCTCGATGCTTGCATGCCGTATATAGAGTGCGGATATCTCCATATTGCTGCATATTGAAGATTCACTAATAAGGGTCAACAATCATCAAGACAACACGGTCGACAAATATGCATGAACCACACCTTAAAATGCCCAAAGAAATGGAAAAACAGCATACCTCAAAAAGGGCTCTTAACTCAGAATCTTCAACATTACTATTAATGTTTCTCACAAAAAGTGTTCTAGATGGGTGCTCTCCAAAAGGATGTTCCCCGGCAATGGAATTACTAGATCCACCTAGCAGACCAATAGAATTTCCTCCAGCAAATTCTGAATTTTTTTGTCCGGATGACAAACCATCTTCTCCCAAGTCCATCCCTCCAACACTGCTAAACAGGTCTAAATCCTCAATATCATCCCCAGTATTGACTTGGGCAACATAGTCAAGCCCATCAATCACTCCAGAAAGCAAGTCGTCATCATTAGGGAGGAGATTTCCAATAGTTTGGGCCTCAATTTCTTCAAGTGATTCAAAGGGTTCCTCATCCTCATAGTGGGAGGCAGCAGCATCAACAGAATGGCCAAATAAAGGATCAGTTGATGACAATCTCACTGCACAACAGAGCCCAAAAGGAAACACAGAAAAGGGAACTTTTTTAAAATTAGACAAAAAGAGCAAATATATTAGAGAATGAGCAAACTATTGCATCTAGAGATTAAGAAAGGCAACAAGCTAGGAAACATTTCCAGACACCTATAGAATCTCTGGTAGTATGAAATAGTCAACAGTTGAAGCATTTGAGCCAGAACCACAAAGCATTCATTAAGAGACGAGAAGAAGAGGACTTACATTTTCTACTAAATAAATCTGACAACGAGCTTGAAAAGAGGCCATTCTCATAATTAGCACCCCTGGTATTAATTCTGTCTCCTTCCATAAAGTAAGATGCCGGCTCTGTCTTAAAATTTGATCTCGAGCCTGTCTCATGGTTAAGTGGTCTGCGCATGGAAGGAACAGTTGCTCTCTGTGCTCCCATCAAAGATTTCTCAAAGCTAAGGTTAATATTCCGGTCTTGGATTAGGTAAGAATCAGAAAGTTTGAAGCTCTTCGCCATCTGAGAATCAATTGGCATCCATTTCTCCAGGGTGGATGAAGCAACTGAATTAGCATGGGATGTCTGTAGGGATCCATCCATTTTTAAGCCTGAATAAAGGTAACATCCTCATTAGTAGTCAGCATTTCAGGAAATGGCTTCAAAAGATTTTAGAATTTAACACAAAATGTCCAAATTCCATGCATTAATTTTGCACAAAGATAATAGATCTAGTTTAGAACTCTTTCCTTATCCAGTCCTCTCAGACGCAGGCAGGGGATACAGCAATAGAGAATTTTACGAAAGTACCATTTTTCTCACCACAGCCCACTGTACTCTAAACAATAAGGACTATGATACTTTCACCCAAAAGCAAGTTCAATAGACTTTCACCCAAAAGCAAATTCCATGAAATGGAATTCAAACGAGTGTATCTTGACAAAAGTCGAAAGAGATTCATGGAATCCCAATTTTGACACGAAAAATAACTGCCAATGCCATTCAGTGAATTATGAGGACATTTGGTCAACTATGCAAAATTTTCCTGTCGTAAATGATAACCATGAAGATATTTTTTCTTTATCTAGACTAAGTTCAATAGTTTTTCCTTTTTTCATTGGGAAAATGGTTGACACAAGAGTATGAATTTATTTCAACCAGTCTGGGTTGGTTTTGAGAATGTCAATATCTATACTTGCTCCTTGTTTTTTTCCTTCTTGGATTGGGGGGGGGGGGGGGGAGGGGGTTAGAATGAAAAACAAAAGATATCATGCAGTGCTGATTTTGATGAGAACTATTGCAGCCTTCACCACCTCTATGTGGCACCATTAGGTCCCACATAAAAGCTCTACCCTCGCTGCACACCATAGCTTGCCTGTTTTGAATCACCATTGCACAAAGAAACAAACATGCTTTATTTTTTCGGTTTTTTCAGTAAATAAGAAACAAACATAATTTCATTTGGCCAGTTTAACCCAAATTGTTTTAGAGCAGTCTTTTATTGGATATCAATCAAATTGTCAGATACCCAAGTCATACTAGACTCCTTATACCCCATTATGAAAGCGTCATTCAGTTGGCATCCTTGGCACCGAACATGGCTAAACTGAATAGGAGGGAATTGGAAACATATCTAGGACAATTTTGATGAGAATGAAAAACACAAGATGTCATGTAGTGCTGATTTTGATGAGAACTATTGCAGCCCCTCCACCACCTCTCCGTGGCACCATTAAGTCCCACATAAAAGCTCTACCCTCACTGCACACCATAGCTTGCCTGTTTTGTATCACTGTTGCACAAAGAAACAAACACGCTTTCTTTTTTCGGTAAATAAGAAACAAACATAATTTCATTTGGCCAGTTTAACCCAAATTCTTTTAGACCAGTCTTTTCTTGGATATCAATTAAATTGTCAGATACCCAAGTCATACTAGACTCCTTTTACCCCATTATGGAAGCGTCATTGGCATCCTTGGCACCGAACATGGCTAATCTGAATAGGAGGGAATTGGAAGCATATCTAGGACTGAAAACTACAATGCTGCAACTGTTCATAGACATATCAAACATGCATCCAACATCAGGACTCCCTCTTTTTGTACAATGCAACTATGTTCTCTCTCTCTCTCTCTCTCTCTCTCTCTCTCTCCCAAAACCGCTCCCTTTCCCCCCATAGACAGACAAACACATGCACATATATGTGCATATAAATGGGAAACTTGTGGAATATTAAGCATTTCCTGGATTGGTCCTGAAATAAGAAGAGAGACCTTCAAGAACCCTTGGAAGATTAAGGCCTCTGCATATTTGAGCAATTCACATTGGCAAGGCCATTACACCCTAAGGAGATGCCACTGAACGTTGTTGGTTAACTACTTACATAAAGGAGTAAAACTGAGTTTATTAGAAAAATAAAAAATCGGCTAATGAACCTTTAACACGTCCACCATTCCCCACAACTTGCTACCCACCATCCATGCTTGAACCATGTTCACCTTCCCAATTCACCAACTTTTACCATACATGTGGCCTGAACCCTTATATTTCCATTCCAATATTATATATCACTCTATACCATGTTGCACCTCAACTTTGACTTGCATCTCTCTAACAGCGAAGAAGTTTCCATATTGTATCTTTGAAAGGAATTGATTGTGATGTGAAATTCAGTCTTACAAAAATGAAGTAAAAACTCTCAGCAAATCCATTTTTGTAAAGCAATTATCCAAGTAAAAACTGGACTCTCAAGCACAGAATTCACCGAAGCAAACAGCAACTCGTTCAAATACACAAATTAATCAACAACTTCCATATGATCCTAATTATCATCACACAATCATCTCCGAGGGTGCTTCCACTTAGTATTTCAAAAAGTGCAAAGCAATATGCTTCTAAAGAATTTAAGGAAGCCTGCTATGAAAACCTCACTGCTCGGCCCCTTCATCTTTTGAGGATTATACATAAATTAATTACCTAATGAATACAAAAATTTCCGATAAGCTAATAGCAGTTAATATAATATTTGCATCAAAGTACAAAGTTAATAATGTACCTTAAACTGCACACAAACTCACAGACATGTTTAATAAATATAAGATAGTTCCAAGTTTTTCACCCTAGAGTCTAGACATCTGTAATCGATACTTCTTACATATGTACCATAAAATGTTCTTTTGCAACAATTTTTCACATACTTCTGAAAACATTCTGATCACTTACAGCTTCCTACACCTATTTTCACACATCCTCTTTTCACATCGCACACTCTGCCGTTTCTTTAATATAATTCCTAATTCATTACCAGATGGCAATTGATTAGTTCAGGTTTCACTGCCTCGAGGCAGTAAATCGTCATTAGCTATCCACAACTCACAAGTACTTTGAACTCAGAGCGGACTACATGCCTAGCAGCATAGTTATTAGTATCATATGATACGTCACGATACACCAGAAAAATAATACGTGTCGTGTCTCTCTATCATTTTTGCACCATATCGTACGATACACAATACGATACGTACTATACGTAACGATTCTGTTTTTTTATTTATTAATTTTTTTTTTGGAACTAAAATGACATTGTTTTACCCTAAAACTTATTTTTAAATCACTAACCAGTGAAACAACGTCGTTTCAGTGGTATGGTTTAAAAAAATAAAAATAAAGCCTACTATTAATGTTGTTCAATTGAATTCAAAATTCCTGATTAATATTATGGTTGTTCAAGCAGTTGATGTTAGAAGTTCGAATTAGATGTCTTTGCATTTTGATATTACTTAACTATATTGAAAACTTGAATAGTTTGTGGAATATTAATGAAATGCTATGTTGTTATAAGTTTATGACTTTTTTACAAAGGTATATATATATATATATATACATATATATATATATATATTATTAATAATTATTTAAAAATTAAAATTGCACGTATCTTACGATACAAAATACGATACACTATTTTTTAAAAACGATACGCCTTCCGATACGCAATTTTATAACTATGCCTATCAAATTATCTTGTCAATATAACTCAACAATCAATTCGTGTGTAAAAACACAACTCAAACAACTATCTCAACAACTCAACTCAACAAAGCCTTATCCTAACTACCTCATTCTTCAAAATTAAGATAGTATTACTCAATATGTCTGATATCTTTTGCTTCTCTCTTTTTTAAACTTTTGCTTTTCTTTTTATTTTCCTCTTTAGATTTCCTCTTTTTTCAAGGATTGTTGTTACCATTGCTTGGACTGGTTGTGCCCAGCTCCTCGTGCTCAAGTGAATTTCACTTAGTAATAATGACAACAATAAGCATAACAGCAATACAACATACACTCTAAATTACTACTTCTACTACATTTAAAATGTTTCCCACAACTTCAAATTGTTCTTGTTATAGTGAAGCCTCCATGAAACACTCATGCTCCAGAATCAATAGAATCCTAATTAAAAATTCTAAAAGATTGTAGTTTGTATCCAAGGCAAATGAAGGTAAATATTATTTAAAAGAAAATATGGATTTTTTTGGGCAGTATCTGAAGGACATACTAAAGATTCTATGCATGCCAAATATTAGTAATTCCAAGACAACCAAAGAAATCTTGAGTAATTCCATAATGTTATAGTGAAGCCTTTCTGACCTTTTAATGACACTCAGAAGACAAAAGAAAACACATGAAATAGTCGAAGGCCTGTTTAAGTTTAACAGTATCCCAACAAATCAAGACCTATAAAGTTGTCACGAAAGTTACATCCAAACAAGATCAGTAACAAATTGGTAGACTTCAATTACATACAAGGAACAGGCCGTTCATGGGATGAAACAATGAACCTGCATTGTCCAATTATATTAGTACTCACCGTGGTGGTTTGCGATGGTTTCGCTCTTCCAAAACCCAACCTGTATCTGCCAAGGGTGAATGTAGAAGCAATCAATGAAGATGACCTTAAAAAGCAAAACTTTATCCCAAAAAAAGGAACGTTGCAAATGAGCACCAACAGATAATGAATCCCTAACTGGCAATTATCTAAATTCAAGAGCTCTTCCAGAATGAAATTTAACAAAGGTCCGGGTAATCAATACCTCATTAGGATAACATGCTTCCTCAGAGAAGAATGAGGATGAAGACAAGCCCTGTTGGTCCATGATTTCCGATGGCATGATGAACCCGGAACTCGAAAGTCACAGTAACACTCAAAGCAGTTCTGCGATTCACTTTAACACTACTGCACCCATACACTCTACTCTAAGTTCAAGAAACTCCTGCTTCAAAAAATCTGCATGACAGAATTTCAAAATTAGGCAACCTAATAACAGCACCCCAAAAGAATTAAGTTACAGCTACAAGAGATAACCACCTTTTTCGAACAACCAAAGATCATAGAGGTAGAAGTGCATTAAAAACTTTTAAATTTTTTTTTAACAAAGGTGCATTTAAAAACTGAAAAATTATCTTCATACAACGTAATGAAGAGAAGAACCCTGAAGAAGCATTCGTAAAAAAATGATCACGGCTGCAGTTGTGTTGTCAAATTCTTGTATTAGGGCTGGACATCTTTCCGCAAAATTTTCATGGAAATAGACGCTTTTAAAAATGGAAGTTCAGATTAAACAAATAAGCATTTAATAATATCTAGAAAAGAAGGGAACTTTCTCAAATTTCAGCTCCTTCCAAAGCGAATTTCTCCAAATTAATTCGTTTTGGAAAAAATACTCCAAAAAATGGAAAGAGAAAATTCCAGGTATTGGTGAAGCAAACAGGTGTAAACGAGAGGGAAACTAAATTCAGCGGTCTAAAAATGGAAAGATCAGCTCAAACTCCAAATCGAACAAAAAAATTCTACCTTCGATCGCAAAGTATAAGCTGCGAAAATTTAAAAGGCCATAAAAAAAAAAAAAAAATCATCTTTGAACTTAAAGCACAACGAATCAAAGGTTGAAATCCAAAAAAACAAAGCACGAACCTTTTAAAATAAGAACGCCATCTCTAAACACACAAAATCAGAGAGCAATTCTGAGCACGAAATTGAACACATACGGAGGAAGAGACATGGCCGAAGAAGAATTTAAACAAGGCAAAGTTAGCTAAAGGATGGAGAGAGAGAGAGAAATGGAATGGATTACGGCATAAGGTAAGGGAGGGAGATTGAAGAAGAGATCTAGGTATCTGTGCCGTGCAAGATCCTCCAAAGCTTCGATACCTTCTCTCTGCTCTCTCTTTCTCTCTCTTCGTATTCCTCTTTCCTCCTTTTTTCCTACATTGCACGTTAACTACATGTATTCTCTCATTATTTTATCCCTCAATAATTTTCTCTCACAAGGAACCCCCGTCTCTTTCACTCTAATCTACCCTCAGCTCCCTAGTATCTCCAGCAACCTCCAGTCGGAATTTATGGAGTTCCCGACGAGCGACGGCGAGAGATTCCGAGCCCTCGGTCGCTCGCTCCTCTTGACAGAAAAAAGAAAAAAAACTGTATATATATGTAAGGCAGAGAAAAGAAAAAGAAAGGGATCGGTTTGGCTTTGAATAGAAATAGAATAGACCAGAGGAAGAAAAACGACCGGAAATGTGTAGAGGACCAAACCCGCTCCTACAAACACGAGGTTCTCCGATGAGTTTGATCAACGTCAGAGCGAACAAAACAACGAATCATGATAAATGTGCGCGTGTGTGTGTGAGAGAGAGAGAGAGGTGCTAGCCGTTAACTGTTTGACGGCGTTAAGCCCAAATCCGTTTTGTTTTGTCTGTGTTAAAGACACGCTGGCAGGCTCCGGCACCAGGTTTATTGAATTTAATTAACTTTCCTTTTCGTCGGGGTGAAATGACAGAAAAGGGCATAAATGTAGTTTCATCCGTTCAATCAGACAGAGAGATCCTACCATACATATTTTCTTTAATTTTTTTGGGTTTTTTATTTATGAAATATTAAAAAACTAGTTATTGCATATGTCTGAAGGCACAGAATAATAAAAAATAGTAAACAATGAACATATTTGTATTCATATTCAAAATCAAATCACAAATATAGAAAAGAGATAAAAGAATTTAAGCATCGATTTGTAGTGGGGGTGAGAAGTGGTGGGCGATAGTGGTGGTGGTAGGAGACGGTGACGATTGTGGTGGTTGGCAATGACCCGTGGTGGTGGCGGCAACGGCGATGGCGGTGAAGGCGGCGGTAATGGCAGCGAGGGCGACGGTGGTGGAGGTGGTGGTGGTGGCGGCGGCGGCGAAGGCGACAGTGGCTGCGGTAGAGGTAGTGGTGGGGTGGTTTCAAACACTATTTTTTTTAAAGTATTTATGAGAAATAATTTCTAGAAATACTTTTAAAAAGTCACTTCAAACACACCCTAAGGACCCTATTTTTCCTATTAAATTTAGGGTGTTAATATTAGTATTAGCCGTTAGATTAACTTTAAAGTAAAATTTAAAGTGATCTCAACCGCAAATAATAAAAGTCATTTTGTTTATCTTTTGAGATTTAAATTGTAAGTTACTTTATTATATTAAAAAATATATATTAAAAATGATATGAATCTTATTCGAACAATGCATAAAATTGATACAAAACAAACAATTTAGGGAAGAAAAAGTTTGAGAAGTCTTCCCTCCCTATTTTATAAATTCTTACAATGCAAAACTTAAGAACCCCTCTAATCAACTCCTATCATGTGTTATTTGTAGCCACTTTTCAACTCTCTTATAATTAATTATTAATTTTTAAAATTTATTTAAAAATATTATTTTCATCAACTAAAATATTTTTTATAATTACTTGTCCATCTCTTTAATTGATGGAATAAATAAAACTAAAAAGAGACAAGTCTAGTGAGGTGGGTGAGTAGTATATGAATATGAATCTAACTGAATACCGTTATAAATAATTTGGGAAATATTATATAATTCAAATTTGTAACTTAAATTTGTATCTCAAATAAAGGGTGATCATTGGATGAGTGAATCCCATCAACTTTTTTAAATGGGACCCACTGATCCAATGATTCCCTTTCATTTGGGATGCAAATTTGGGTTACATAGCATTGCTCAAATAATTTTAGTATAACTTAATCTAACAAAATAAAATCCACTGGGCGTTTATAATTAATTGAATCATTGAAACGGTTATTAGTTTGAAGTAATGGTGATTGTGGTTTAGGTAATGAGGGCTAAAACAGGTCAGGTTATCATAGTGCCATTTGGAAGGCCATTAAATTAAGTGGGCCTTCAGATACGTGCTGTTTATGGATTATTACATTACATTAGGATTCTGATTCTTTATGCAACGTGGCACTATCTAAGTGGCGATTTATTTTTTAGTAAATATTATAATAATTATTTTTAAAATACTTTTTAAATTTTTAAAAATCTCATTCTAATCCTTAAATTATTAATTTCTTGTCAATAAAAACATATTTGTTCATTTTCACTCCTTATATCCAAAGACAATCTTATGTGTTTGTCATATGCACATTCACATTATTGATTCTAAAAGAGTAAAATGGACGGAAAGATATTTATTAAAATGAATATGATAATTTAGAAAATAAATTGAGATAATTAAAAGTTAGATGATTTTAAAATCAAAGTTAAAATTTTAAAATTAATTATAATATTTATCTCTTTTTTTTTAAGTATAGAGCATCCAAAAAATGATGAAGATTGAGAGTAGAGTAGTAGTTGAGTACTTTTTTTTGTTTGTATCTATTACTCTCTCGAATTCAGTGATTGATAATGGTTTGAGTTGGGTTAAAGCATGTCATTAAAAGAATAATAATAACTAATCTTTATAGGGTGTGAGAATAAATTAATCTTAAGCCTTTTAAATTATCAAAAATCAAGTTGAATCATTAAATGAGTCCTAAATATCATAGTAGCTGAGTACCAGCTGGCCTCTTGCAAGAGTCAAAATAGATGCGGCGACAGCGTGGCTAAATAAACCAACACAGAAAGCGAGAATTTTTTATTTATTTAGATAGATAGATAGATAGATGTGTGCACAAATAATAAGTGGAACTGGTTGCTCTTTCGTTACACGTGGATGCTAATTATTGATAAAGAACAAAAAATGCTTACAGGCAATGCTTTGCTGGTTTGGTTCCTATCCTATCCTTTGCTGATTTAATTTGTTGAAAAAACATAAAGAAAACGGCTGTACAATTCTATAAGATAATATCGTCATTTTTATTTTTTGCTTTTTCACATTTGGCAAAGCAGACGACACGGTCAGTGTCTTCAACTAACAAACCAAACGCAGCCTTATTAAGACTTAATGCATTAAACTGCCACAAAATGTAGAGGGTCGGATAGCCCATTCACATTGACAAATTCAGATTGTCTCATCATCAGCTAATTTGATAAAGATTAAAGTTAAAATTATTATTCATCTGTCTGGCAAAATACCAGAAAATTAATAAAGCCCATAACTTGGTTGGATCTAATGGACTTAATAAGGGAGCTTTATCTAGACACCACACCAACACAAAAAAAAAAAACAAAAACGGGGCTCATAGTCCATGAATTCAACCAATCCATGGAAATGGGTCTTACTGACACGTGTCAGCACACAAAGAGAGAAAAATTTATTGTAATTAAAGTTCAAAATTTTAAGTTCAAACTTACCGTCAAAATGTGTAGGAGGCAATTCCTTTTGTTGGGAGAAACACACCTTACATTCAGTGTGAGACCAAGTCTTTGAACCCTTGATCTGAGATGTTTTTGGGTGGGTTTATTATATCATGTGACAGTGTCAGGAGATGTATATGACTAATAAAAAATTATACATTCTCAATGAATGACTGTCACCTATCACTTAATCATATTTTAATTTTGAAAAATCTAACTTGTATATTCGACAAATTAATTGAGTGACAATTTTTTTATTTAGAGTGCACATCACATCACAATGTTACATATGTTAAACCCATTCAAAATTTTCTCATCCATCTAGGAGATAATGCCACCAGTTGTACTGTTTGATTCAGATAGAGTTATGACCCTTTTTTTGTATAGATCTCGTGGAGCCTCATTGTGATCTTCTCCTCCCTAAAAAGGATGTTGGTCAGGAAAGCAACAAAAGGTACTGCAGAATTGCCATTTTATCTCCTCCCTCCCTCCCTCCCTCCCTCCCTGTGTGATATTTCATAATGGTATTGATCAACATTAGATGAGCTACAATTGGATTGGTAGTTGGTCAGATACATGGGCATTAATGAATGACAAAGAAACAAGATGAACTACTATTATTGTATGACGAAACAATAATTGCAAGAAACTAGAAAACGTAAACAAGTCATGGCCGAAAACTAATTTCCAAGATTGCCAGTCCATGAAAGTAATGATTTGTCACATATGGATTGGCGTGTATCTTGAGATTGGAAACAATACAATCGATGCAATTAGCAAGAGTAATGCTACAACAACATATATATTAAACCCACACGGATAGTCCAACCGGTAGGATTAGACTTAGACAAATTGTAAACTCAAATATTAAGGATTCAACTCTCACCCGGTGTCTCTCACGGTTTAACCAATACCTATAGTTTACTGGTGATTGCAAGTATCTGAGATTTATTCTCGCAGGGATGAGTTTAAAGTGGATGATTTATCTTGAAAAAGTTCTTCGTTAAAATATACTATTATTTGGATTGATAGTGAGCTTTCGCTTTGAATGAGGTCTTTAGGTAAATTAAGTTAAAAACATTGGATACCAAAAATTAAGTTCAATTAGTATTATAAAATAAATAAAGCGTTTGTTACGGGTCTTGCTCCATAACCTCATTCGGGTTTCGGTACAATTGCTTAAACTTTAATTTAGCTTCCTAATTACATTGTCTTAGCACGTGATATCCAAGAGAACCATAATATTGTGAAGTCGACCCGCTTGTTTAATGTAACTATATCCAGGAAGTGCATCAAAATGGTTTTGGTGGAAGCACATGCTCGATCTATATATTCTGAAAAAGATAACATGCATGTTTCATGGAAGGAGTGTGCAGGGGACTCATTATAAATTTTGAAATTTGAAAGGAGAAATAAATAAATAAATGAAACTTGTCCAATTTGTTACAAATACAATATAATATTATAGCATTAGAGAATATATTAATAGTGTTTGTTTGTACACACTACACGGGATTCCCTACCTTACGCAATGCAATTGCAAAGTAATTAATGACAGCTCAACTCTCATGTTAAAGCTAGGCTAAACATTTTGTGCATGCTATTGCTACCTAAGCTATAGGTATAGGGTGGTAATGAATGGAATGGATAGGGGGATGAGATGACCCACTGATCCAAAATTTTATGCAACGTGCGTGTCAGGAGCCAGCTCACAGCTGCTACGCTTACGACTTGACTTGTGAACCCACCAGTTCCCATGCAATCTGACATTTCATTCCTTCAAAATTCATCTCATCTCCTAACCCAAAAAAGCAAGCTCTTTTTTAAGTGATTTTCTCACTACAAGAAAAAAAAAAAGTTTTTACGGCAGTAAAGTGCTGTCATAAAAGATTTATTTGTCGTCACAAATATTTTTTGTGACGGCACTGTGGCGGCATTGTCTCGTCATAATAAGTGTGATCTCAAAAGATTTTTACGGCAGCAACGGTTTGTTTCAAATAGTATTTACAGCAGCAAGACCCTGTCGTAAATAAGTTGTCACAAAAAATTCAACACTTTTGTTTTTATCACGGCGGCAAAAGTACTGTCTCAAATACTACATTTGACTGTCGTAAAAAATAGAAGATTTTGTTGTGATAGTACATCCGTACAACTTTTTGTTTTGGGAGGGGGAGGGGGAGGGAAAGTAGGCTTGAACTATTGACCTCAAGAAGACAAAACATTCACAAGGTAAGGAGTACCATTGGACCAAAGATCCATTGCTATCCGTACAACTACCCAATTCAATATATAAATAAACACAAAAATAAATATGACTAACATTTTAAAAAACATAGTAATATTTTCATATATATATATATGACGATCCATGAGTTAAACAAAATGTAAAATATGCACTTTTACAAAACATAACGATCTATTAGTCTAAGAAATTAATGCAAAAAGTTGAACATCCTTCTCGAATCATCTACTCTCTCAGTGACATTTGAAAAAAAACATAAAATTATTGTTACTATACTGAAATGATATTTATATACATATATACAATAAAAAAGTAAAATAAGTTAGAATATACATCAACAGAAGGCCACGCAATATTTTTCTAAACGACTTGTCAAATTATATAATTGGTATATAAACGAGTCATATCGTATACATTTCTTCTAATTAGTTTCACCAATACCTGATTCGTTTATAATCGTATCATGTCGGGTCTACTTGTTTACTAAACAGGTGGCTTAAGGAAGACTCAAACTCACTAATTTTATGTCGTGTTAATGAGTTGTGTCATATTTTGACACCCCTAGTTTTGATATAAAAAATTGACTTTGTAGAGTTTAATTTTTTTTTCTTTGAACTAGAAATTGTCTTTTGATGTAAAATTACGTAATTTTATAAAATATTACTTATAATATGAAAAATAGTTGTGGCCAATACAATTTTTTTTTAGAATTTTTCTTCTTCAAACTATAAACTATTTTTTAATCTAAAACAACATTTTAATATTTTATAAAATATTATATACGACGGGAAAAATAGCTGTCATAAATATAAAAAAATTCTTTTGAGTTTATGAAATATTATTTACGGCAGGAAAAACAGCTGTTTCAAATACAAAATTTTTTTTTGAGTTTATGACACTATTTACGGCAGGAAAAATAGCTGCCACAAATATTAACAAAATAGTAATACAAACACGTTTTTTGTGACGACAAACACAACCGCCACAAAAAATTGTCTCAGACACGCCTTTTGTGACAGCGAATACAGCCGCCGTAAAAAATTTGTCACAAAATGCTCTTATTCTTGTAGTGTCTCTATCATTATTGCCACGATCGATTAATGATACATTGCAGATTATTAATAATTGATGATGTTAATTAATACGACGAAACAGAGGGATGAATGTAAGATGTACTGAACAATTCGATTCAGTTCAATCTAAGCTCTAAGGCTCTTGAGTATAGGATCTAGGGAATGAAGTTATCACATGAAGAATTTTTAGTGGTTCACCAGCTCGGGAACTCGGCTAATCTACTCTCAAGGGAGTCTCTTGCTCCTAATGAATATATTGATAATGTGGGTTTTACATAGAATATAGAAATGAGTCTACAATGACTTGTTGTTTCTGTTGAGGGCTTTGCCTCTTATTTATAGTTATCCCTAGGCTTAACTTGATATGAGGCAAGATTCTTGCCCCTTTCTTGTAACGGTCGCCTTTATTGTGCGACAACTGTGGTGGGTGTTGGGGCGATTACGAGTCTTGCACTTCCTAAGTAACAGTTGCTACTAAGGGGGTACTTGGTGGAATCCAACTGTCATCTGCATAGTCTTCCTTGAGATGCAGATACATGGAGCCTGAGGTCTGAAACCGAGGCCTGCAGATAACATAAATGAATTGAGCTCCCGTCCTAAGCGAGCATGACCTGAATTACCGAACTCAACCTTGGGCATTTTCGAGGTACCATGAATTAAGCACTGTACATCACTTTTTCGAAACCCCCCCCCCCCCCCCCCCCCCCAAAAAAAAAAAAAAAAAAACCACCAACACCAGCTTTTATAGCTAGTGGATGTGGATGCTTAATTTGATTGGGTTGGGATTAATTAATGAATAGTTAACCATAGCAAACAAAACAGTTTCGACTATATATATATTAATATATAGAAGATAATAATGTTGGTCCAACCACCAAGAATGAATAACATGCATGGCTTCACTCCAAATATATATTTATTCTCACTGGTTTCATGCAAATTTGTTGAGACTCTTTCTTAATCCAGGTTGTATATTGAGACTTGAGAATGAAATAAAGGATCAAGTCGGGCTGCCCACTCTAAGGTATATTAAAATATGAGTCCAGAACAGGAAGAGTTGTTGTCTGGACTACAAGCAACACTAGTTAGTCAGCTGCAAATGTAAAGCTAGCTGTTTTAATTAATAATCCAAAAGGGTGGAAAATCGAACAATAAAGAGAATGCATGATTAGAGAGGTAACATGTGGGGTGATAATGATATGATTCCTATATGCTGAGCAAAACCCCTATTAATGAGATTCTCCCCTATTTACTTTCTTTCACGTGTTTTATACTTTACTTACTACATTCAAAACTCATATCCCAATGCGCATACTTCACTTACTCTGTAATGTTGTTAATTTCATGTGGGAACTGCCCTCTTTAATTTGATTGCCTCCAACCTTCCCTTAAGTTTAGTAAGTAAAAACTTTTAATAAATGTTTGTACATAAGGGGTGTTATGTTATGTTTGCATTTATCTACCACTATTACTTTGAAACTCATTTCTTCTTTTATCATATATACTTGCACCATTCTTCTATTCTCTTCTTATCATTATTTTCATTCAGTTAAAAAAAAATGTGCAATTATTGGATCCTTTATTTTGGAAATCTTTTTGTCTTTGGATCTGAAATTTCCATTCTTTATTTAAAGAGAGATAGGATTTGAGAATCCTACTGATTTGTGAGGCTTATTTTGCTTTTCAGAAAGAATTTGAGTTTTTTTTGTTTCTTTACATTAACCTATCTCATGTTGAAAAATTCACGTGTGAAAGGCAAATTCTCAACAGCACTTGAATAACAAAATTGTCATATTCCATTTGTTTGGACTTAAAATACAAAATTGTAAGGACATTCGATGTATGTGTTGTTGGAAAGTCTGAAGTCATTAAAAGATTGTCACGTGGCAAAATCTGAAGAAAAGGTGGGAAATGATCGACCACAACTTTGTTTAAAAGAAGGAATAACTCACTACAAGAAATTGGACTTTTAGTGGCAAGACTTAGAGTGTAGTTAAAAATGTTACCACTAATATATATAATTAGTGATGAAAAATTAATGTTGTCACTGAACATATTATAGTGAATCCAATTAGTGACAATTTGAATGTTGCAGCAAAAACATATCAATAATTCACCATTAATTCTATGGGAGAAAACTTTTAGTGGTGCTTATTATTTGTTGCCAGTAATGATGTTGGTGGAAAAATATATAGTGACAATAATTTAAATTTAGCCACTAATAATTTAAAATTTTAGTGATAAAATTTTTTACTTGTAGCAAATATGCGTTTCTTTCAGCAAAATTTTTTTTTTCTGTCATTGTATGTTAATTTAGTGACAGTAAAAGTTGCCACTGATAAAAAGTTCTTAGCAAAATTTTAGTCTGAAGTAACGACACGGTGTTGTTTCGCTTTATATTTACCCAAACTCACAAGTATTTACTCCCCACCCCTCGGCCCCTCTCTCTCTCTCTCCTGATCTGAAATTTCAATGGTGGCGCCCTAGACCGTTCGAGCATCTGGTGTGTTGTGTCATCGTTCTCCAGCCACCATTGTGTTTGTGTTGAAGAATTGCAAGGTAGGGTTTCCTTTTAGATCTTTGATTTTGTCCTCCCATCAATCTCTCGCTTCTGTCCCTCGAAATGCTTGACATCATGTTCACGTCTATTAAATTGAGTGTGATTTCACGGTCGAGTGATTACAAGATGAATATATCCTTCTTTATTTTATGGACTCAACAGGCGACTGTGATTTTTTATTTTGGTTGTAGTTTGTGTTGAATTGGCGGTATTTTATAGTGAATAGATGGAACCTAGGACTTTCTCACTATATTGTTCGATGAAATTTTAGCAAAAATTCTAAAGTTTATGTTGTGAATGTGGTTTCTTGCTCTGAGTGACATTAATTCTACAGGAAACTCAATAGCTCTAATTTTGTTGAATACTTGTTTAGATCCTCAGCTATATCCCTCGCGCACAATACTTGTTTAGATTCTAGTACTGTAGGTGTCATGTTCTTTTTCATTAATCATGTATAGACCTAATATGTTTCTTGATTACAATCTATTTTTGATGGAAATTTAAAGTTTTTGTTTAGGATTTTTTTTGTATTTTGTTGTTTCTCTGCTTTCAATCATTGCGAAGTTCTATTCATTTTTTTTTTTTTCGAAGTTCTATTCATTCAATCAGCCTTTCATGACTATGTGGTTTGACCCAAACAAAGAAAATTGAATTAGTTATGCAAGGATCGTGCGAACACTCAATTGAGGTTGAGCTAATTGGAAACAAAACGAACCGTATTCATCTAGCTGTTCTGAATGATTTTTATGACTCCTCTGGCTCTGGACTCCCGAGAACAAACAATTTTTTTTCCTGCCTCTTTGTATTTAACCTATGTGATGCTACTCTTCTGAGGTGTCTCCTTCATTTGTTGAGCCAGAGAATGGTTGTTGCACTCATGATGGGGAAAATTAGTTAGTCCCTGAATATGTAATATTATAATCTTAGTTCAAGTAAATAAGGTCTCGGTATCATAAGTTGTGCCATTTTCATGAGACCAGAGATGTATTGTAATTGCGTTGACAGGTTTGTTCACAATCTTGTTCCGCTTATGTACCTATGAAGGGTTTATTCTAAGTATTGTCTATGACTATGAGAATGGCTGTACGTGCATTAAAATTGGTTCGTATTAAAATTGGTTTTTATTAATTTACTACAGGGATTCCTCTTATTCTTCGGGATAGGGTAGGGACACATGGATAAGACTTGGATGGGGATTAGGGATAGACGACGCCTTGAATACCGTGAAGGAGAATGAGGAATTGAAGAGGCAAGCTGAAACAAATAGGATGCGTTGGGAGTCGTTGGAGAAGGAAAACAGTGATTTGGCTTCGCGACTAGAGTCCTTAGAGTCCAATATGCATGTTGAGATACAAACACTGGTGCATGCCGTGCTTCAAACTCAGCTCACCACATTTTTTCAGCAAATGAAAGAGTCGGGGCAAATTCTTACCTCTCTTCATTGTGATAGGTTGAGAGATTTTTCAACACCATTGTTGAATAGGAAGAAGAATAAATGACTTTATGATCTGTAATTGATAAATTTTTTTGATGGGTTTTCTTTTTAACTATGTTTGATGGGTTTGTTGATTTGGGTTATTTGCAGAAAGTTTGGTTGGATAAGACTACCGGAGGAATTTGTTTGTCAATTTCGTCAAATGGGTTGGCAATAACAGGGATTGATGATAGGAGATATTGGAGACGAATTACAACTGAGGAATCAAGGTGAGTAACTACAAACGTTGTTTTGTTTATGTTTTGGATTTAATGAAACCGAGAGTTATATTTCTTTTATGCACGAAGTTTAGATTGGCTGATCAAATTCAACTGTTCAGGGCATTTCTTGGTTAAAATCCTCCTAAAGGATGTCATTTGTTTACATTCTGTCTTTTCCTGTGTAGTTTATGATTCTTTGTATGTGATGCTGCAATTAACTATACCAATTAACTATATACATTTGTCCCCAAATGGTAGCTTTTGTACATATCTTGTTATGTCGTAGGCTTAAATTAACATGCCCCTGCATTTGGTTTTGTGGTTGAAGCCTGTAATTGAGCCTTAGGAGGTAAAATCTTGATTACTGCAATTGGGTTTGAACTAATTCCCAATTGGGTTTGAACTAAATCTTGATTACTGTAGTTGCCATGGAATATCACAATTCCTGCTGAAAACTTGGAATGCTGTTTTCTTCAGCTGCATCATCTTCAAGATTTACAGGGGAGAAATCATGAACGAAAAGATGCCATGGAATTCTATAAATAGTGTTTGCTATTAGCTGAAGATTGTAAGGCTTGTTCTTCTGCCAAAGACTGGAAAATGAATGGAAGTTATGGTTTGTTGATCAAGTTGGAGGAGCTGGAGGTTTTATTGCCTTTTGGGTTTAATTTGTAGGTGTTGTGAGTACAACATGCTTTTGGAATTTGTTTATTTGGTTGTTCTTATGAACAAAATTTACAGAGATCATAGAAATTAGAATCCTATTGCATACTTCCTTTTGCTTTGTTCTGTTTGCTTTTCTATTTATGTGTTTTTTGAGTTTCTTTTTTTCTTTGTAAATCTGTTAGATTTTTGTGGTTTGGGAATATGTGACTTTTTTTTTTTTTTGTTGAGATATGTGTGTAGAAAGTAGAGAAGTATGTTCTTTCAATATCTTTGCATCTATATTTCTGTGACATTCTAGTTTTGAAGCACAAATACAAAACAGAAAATAGATAATTGATTATATATATAGTCTCGTCCATATATTGAAAACAGAATATCTGGAAGCAGACTATGCTGTAGTCCTAAATACTGTATGCCTTTTTTAGTGTATAGATATGTGATCATGATTGTTCCTGTGTGTGTTAAGATTAGTTAAAACCTGCTATTTTGGTAAAGAGCATAGAGTTTTAGATAATATTATGGTATGGCATAGAGCATAGAGTTGCTATTTTGGTATGGCAACTGCAGGCATCTTATCTTGGAAGTACTGCAGCTGCTTCTATGTACTGCAAAGGATGAGGAAGATGGTGAGTTCTGATTAAGAGCCAGAGACTGAGCTCGAGGGTCAGCAAATGCAGCGGTTGTACAGGGAATTTTTTAGCTGCTTTGATTGGTTCTTGTAACAGAATTCTGTAACGGTTTTTCTGTTTTTTGTGTTAAAACAGTTACTGTTTTTTCTGTTAAAACAGTTACTGTTTTTTAAAACAGTTTCTGTTTTTTGATTCTTGTAAATTTTGATTTATTCAATAAATTTCTTCTGTTTTAAAAAAATATATATATATTATGCGATAGGTTTCTTTGTTCATTTTAATGTATTAATTAGTAACGACAATAAGTTGTCAAAAAATCATGTTTTAAATTTTAGTGGTGATTTTAATTGTGAGTAAAATGTATACTTTTAGCCGCAATTAATTGTTATCACTAAAAGACAGGTTTTAATCGGGCTTTTAGTGGTGATATAGTATATTTTAGTGGCAAAATTTAGTTTACTTGCTACAATAATTATGGTGGCTAAAAAATTCACATTTAGTAGCATTTTTCATGGTGCGGCTAAAAAATTTACTTTTAGTGACAATAATTAAATGTCATAGCTAAATGATTTAGCCACACACATATTGCCGCGGCCTAGTGGCAATATAAATATTGTCACTAAAGTATATAGTGACAATTTTTATGCATTTAGCCGCAATAATTTTCGCGGCTAAAAGACCAATTTCTTGTAGTGACTGTTTGAGAGTTACAAGCCAATTAACCGTCAATAAAGGAAAAAACTGTTGAAGAGAATGGCTATAAAAGGAGGAAAAGAAGGAAGTTAAAGAACAACTCAAAGCCTCCACAAGACCCATAATCAAGGCATTTAGGAGTAGTGCTACAGTTAGTTTTAGGAAGTAATTAGTGTTATAATCAAAGATTGTTAATTTAGTCTCTTTGTAATTGAAACTCATTCAATTGAATTAATAAAAGAATCTGCTTTTATTAGTTCATCATTCTGTGTGTTCATCGCTTTAAAATTCATCCAAGGAAGTCCTGAAACAAGGCAATTGAACCAATCTATAAGCAATCGCATGAGAACGGTATATCGATTAAGGCATTTTGTCGATCGCAACAAATTTTGGAGAAACGATCTTTTGAAACGCTCGGTGGGACGACATCTCTAACTTGGATCAAGGAAGATGGTGCAAAAGAGAAAACAAGACGAGATTATATTTGGGATCAACGAAACGAAGTACCGACGAAGGGTAAGACTAGAGCAACGGTACCCCTTATGTGTGCGGGAGTAACCAAGGAAGACACATTTAGTAGCACGAGGGTCAAATTTGTCAAACCTGGAGCCTAAGTTGTGAACATAACAGACACACCCAGGAGAAAGAATGAATCCTCTCAATCTCATGAGTTAGTTGGCATAAAGAACAATCCTCTAACTTGTACACCTTTCTCAAGTCTTCCTTTGACCTACATGAGGTGTATAAACAGAATTATTTTTGATTATTTTATTTGGACGCACCATCGTCTCTTTCCCCCAGGTTACGCGACATGGATTCATCGATTGACGATCTAGTATCGAATTAGGATGCACTTTCAGTTTGACCTTGACAAAAGAGCCAAGTGTAATGTGATGTAGTAATAGGCATTTCTAGGCCCCTTCTCGGTTACTGGATCACTCCACAATCCCTTAGCTCAACTCCTCGGAGATACCCAACTGGGAGTGGGGAAGGCACAAGTAGAGATAGAGCCACTTTGGAAGCAACAACGCAAGAAAAAGATAAGCCAAAACCGTGAAGTAGAGGGATCCAATCCTGACGAATGAGTTGTTCCCTCCCCCGGGCCAGCAGTGACAAAAGACATGTGATGAGATGAGTCACCATGGGCCATATACGCAAGGACCATGGATCTGACTGAGGCATGGATGAAGGGAAAAGACGAGACGAAACATGGGTTAAAAGAGCAAAAAAAAAAAAAACTTCATAAGCATGGTGAAGAGGGTGTCTCCCAATGTGACACATGTACTTGCATTTAATGAATTCACGTGAGCAAAATAAGATCAGTCACGTGATTGAGACATAATTATATATTAAGTCGACAGTCTGAGACCGAACAGATCAAAGAGCTCGGTAATAAACAGAAGAGCTCGATCCACATCATGACCGAGCTGTTTGAAATGATAAATGAAGAGCTAAGGAGACGCCTATAACTCAGGCATTCTGGCTAAACAAATGGACGAAATTATAGGAACGGCAGGAGGAATTGCTGGAGAAATATCAGTAACTTCCCAACTAGAGCCGCCTCATTGGAGGAAGGTGTACCACCTTGAATCGAAAATCATGGAAACCCTAACTGAACAGTGATCTATAAAAGGCACAAGAAGCCAGGGTGAAAGGTACGCTGAACTCTCCTTATCTTCTTGCAATTGTTTTAGCTCCATTACTGACTTAAGTATCGGAGTGCCTTCGATCGAAACACTTCGATCTTAGGCAGTTTGTTCGTTTTACATGAAGGGAAGACTGGGAGATCAAGTTCAGAGCCCACTCTTTATCAGAAATATCCATTCATCATTATTGTAGGGGGTATCTTCAATTTTTGCCTCTTACATTTTGGCGCCGTCTGTGGGAAGATTTTCATCAGTCAAAACAAAAAGCCACGAATGGAAAAACTCAGAAGTGCCATCGGATCACCTATAGGCAATCTTGCCTTGGGGAATTCTGATCCAGTGTCGCTTCCATCTGATAGCAACGTTAGGTTGTATGTGAACAAAAGCCCAACTGGACCCCGCGAGGATGACGAGGTATCCTCAGCAAGTTTTAAACCATCCAGGAACCAGGACCAGCAAGAGGAAGATCGTGGTGAATCCCTCCGTGCTGAGGGGGAAAACCACTCCTTGGCAAAGTTGGTCCAATCCCTGCAAGACCGACTTGATGCGCATGAAAAATTATTCAAGAAATCCTACGTCAGGGAAAAAGATATGATAAAAGAGAACAAGGAATTGAAAGCAAAGCTGAAGGATATGACTAGGAAAGAGAAGTGTGAAAGGGAAAGCCGACGAGAAAACCCCGAAAGGAAACGTGACATAACCAAAAATGTTGATGATGAGTACAAACAGAAAAGACCTCGGGTCCTGGAGGAAGACTCTTGGAAGTAGTTCATCACCGAAGAACTCAACAACCGCTTAAAGAGGACAGAGCAGAAATCGGCTAGGGACCTAGCCAGAAGAGCAACCGGAGAATATGGTGACGGCTCGGAGTCATCTCCTTTCATTTTGTGGATCGACAGGGGGCGAATCCCGAGTAAATTTACCGTCCCGAATTTCAAGCTTTACGATGGAAAGACTGACCCAGCCTCTCACATCAGACATTACAGACAACTGATGACCATTCATCAGAGGAACGAATCCCTACTCTGCACCATCTTCCCCAGCAGCCTCGAGGAGTCGGCCATGAAGTGGTTTGGCAGCTTGCCGAAGGGGTCGATTGACAGATGGTCACAGTTAGCCGAGCAGTTCACAACTCGATTTATTACAAGCAGTAAACAACCCAAGGATGTTGGGGCACTGCTGACACTGAAGAAGTGAAGTAATGAGACTTTGCGAGAGTACGCTCATCGCTACTGGAAAATGATGAATGAAGTAGAAGCTTGCAACCCTGAAATTGTAGTAGCATCTTTCAAAATCGGGTTGCCAAAGGAGAACCCTTTGTACCAATCTCTTACTAGGAGGTCTGCCACATACCTGGAAGAACTAATGGCTAGAATTGAGAAATATGCTAAAGTTGATGACGACTTATCCAGAGATATGAGGAAGGATCATCAAAGCAGAAGGCAGTTCGGCCGTGATAAGCAGTCAGAACCAAGCAGGGAGGGAGGAAGGAAGAAAGAGAAGGAAGGATTCCCCCTGAAGTCTCCCTTTATTGGTGTAAATACAGTGTTCAAGGAGCCAATATATAAGATATTGACTCAAATCAAGGGAAATCCATTTTTCAAGTGGCCCAATAAACTAAAAGGGGATCCTTCAAAGAGGAATCCTAATTTCAGGTGCTCATATCATCGGGATGTAGGTCACATAACCGAAAATTGTTGATCTTTGAAGCAGCACCTAGAGGAGCTGGTCCAGGCTGGGCATCTTGCTGAGTTCGTCGAAGATGGTACTAGATCCGAAGGAGGGAGAACCGACCCGAGAGGGGATCAGACCACTACCGCGGGTGTAATAGATGTGATCCATGCTGCGACAAATCCACAAATGACAACAAATAATGCAGCTAGGGCATACATCTAGAAAGCCGAGAAAGAAAGAGAAGTTTATCAGCTGCGTCTGACCCCGGAGGTTAGGAGCAAAAGGATTAAAATAGAAGAATCAACCGAAGCCAATTGTTTCACCGAACAGGACTTGATCGGGGTACATCAGCCACATAATGACGCGTTGGTTGTAACACTTAGATTGCTAATTACGATGAGAAAAGGGTACTAATTGAACTAGGGAGTTCCTCAGAAATAATGTATATGGACCTCTTCGAGAAGCTCGGTCTCAGGCAGGAGGATCTCAAACCCTCAAATACTCCATTAATCGGCTTCAGTGGAAAAACAGTTCTTCCTAAGGGGGGATCACTCTTCCTATGAAGACTGGACCTGTTGGCGTCATGACCGAGTTCCTGGTAGTTGATATGGTCTCAGCATACAATACAATAATGGGGCGATCTTGGCTGCATGATATGAAGGCGGTACCATCAACGTACCATCAAATGCTGAGATTCCCTTCATCTAAAGTGATAGTTAACATTAGAGGTGACCAAGTAAGCTCCCGAACTTGCTTACTGGCCTCGGTCAAAGCCAGAGATGGAATGGAGATTCGAGAGAGAAGCCCAACAGTCGAGGAGGCTAAATAACAACTAATCCTCGACAGCTCGGTTGATTCCATTGACCGAACTGTCATGAAAAGTCCTAAAGTACCTTTAGGCACAGAAAAAGAAATTACTGACCGAACAATTGAAGACTTGTCTAAAGTACCTTTAGACAAGGATGGAGATCAGGACAAGTATTTTTTGCTGGGAGCGTCTCTCAGCCACGAACAACAAAGTAAACTTGTCAGGCTACTCAGAGAGTATGTCGACGTCTTCGCTTGGACCACGAGTGAAATGCCAGGCGTACCGTCCAAAGTGGCATGCCACCAATTGAATGTTGATGCTAGCTTCAAGCCTGTCAAGAAAAAGCTCAGGAGGTCGGCACCTCAACACCAGGAAGCGGTAAAAGAGGAAGTGGCACGATTATTAGAGTCCCAAACCATTAGGGAAGTACAATACCTGACTTGACTGTCTAATACCGTAGTGGTGAAGAAGAAAAATGGGAAGTGGAGAGTCTGTGTTGACTTCACCGACCTCAAAAAAACATGTCCAAAGGACAGCTTTCCCCTACCCAAGATAGATCAATTGGTCGATGCAACTGCCGGTCACGAACAAATGAGTTTCTCGGACGCCTATAGGGGATATCACCGGATCCCCCTTGTCGAACAGGACCAGGAAAAGACTGCATTTATAACACCAGAAGGGACTTATTGTTACAAAGTAATGCCGTTTGGGTTAAAAAACACCGGAGCAACATATCAGAGGTTGGTAACAAAGATGTTCTCACACATGCTAGGCAGCACCATGGAATTTTACATTGATGACACGGTGGTTAAGAGTGGAAGGGCCACCAATCACTGCTCCGACTTGAGAGGCACTTTCAATGTCCTTCGCAGGTACAAAATGAAGTTAAATGCCTCAAAGTGTGCATTCGAGGTTGGCTAGGGGAAGTTCCTTGGTTTCCTAGTCACGCACCGAGGTATAGAGGTGAACCCCGATCAAGTAAAAGCCATTGCAGAACTACAATCACCTCGGACGGTAAAAGAGGTACAAAGACTAACTGGAATGACAGCTGCGCTCGGAAGATTCATATCCAGAGCCTCTGATAAGTGCAGACCTTTTTTTCAATCAATCAAAGGAAAGAAAGGAGCACTTTGGAGTCAGGAGTGTGAGGGGGCATTCTTAAAACAAAAGGCATACTTGGTCTCTCCACCGATCCTTACGACGCCTTTACCTGAGGAACGTTGTAATACCCCGTTCCATTTTGGCAAGGAACTAGTTAGGGAATACTATCTTGAAAGAAATAAGAAAAATGTTAAAGAAGAATTTATAATAGTCTAAAAGAATCTTGAATATTGGAGAAGTTTCTAGAAAAATCTAGGATATTCTAGAAGAATCTAGAATGTTGGAGAAGTTTCTAGAAAGTTCTAGAAGATTCAAGAAAGTTCAAGAATAGCCTAGAATAGTCTAGAACAGTCTGGAGAAGTCTAGAATATTTTAGAAGGTTCTAGAGGGATTTAAAATGTTCTGGAAAGTTCCGGAAGGACTTAGAAGATTGGAGAAGACTTTAGAATATTATAGATGAATCTAGATACTTGTGAAATTGTCATGTGCAAAATAAGCTTGAAATCTAGAAGGATCTAGGAGAAGGGAGATGGTAGAATATTCCAAGGAATCTCCCTAAAAATGTCACATGTCAATATTCTAAATATTCTCTAGAATAATCCTAGGATGCCTATAAATAGGGCATTTGGGGATTGGATTAAGGATACACAAGTGCACAAGTAGTCTTCCACTTTCAAAAAAGAATAGAGAGTAAAAGAGAGAAGAAGGAAAGAAGAGAACCTCATCAAAAGAGAAAGGAAATTGTGAGAGAAAGAGGAAAGGCATCCATAACATCTCACTCTACTTCGGGTAACAAGCAACATACCATTTGGACTTGAGGTGAGTGGTTTGGCATGCTACGTATCTTCGAAAATTCCTCGTATCCCTAAACACTTTCAAAATATTACGTCATGCTTGTTCATTACTACCTTTCCAAAATGTTTGACTAAGTGTCTAAATACTTGTGGCATACGATTCTCCTTACTTGATGAATTCTTTTGTGAAGTATTGTGACTCCATCATTTGTTTATATGGTGAGACTTTGTGATAGTGAATGGGACCATGATTGAAAGTCCAGGGAAATTATTCTTCTATGTGGAGTGACCCTGGCCACTAGGGAACAGACCCGGGGGAGGCTGTGGTGACCCTAGTGCTCAACGGTTGAAGGAACAGTGCCTGGTGCGTCCTGGTGACCTTCACCGGATCGTCTTAGGGAACAGTTCCCGGGCGCCAACCCGTGGTGATCCTAAGAACGATGTTGGATCCAACCCTGAGATATAATCACTTTGTGATAGTGAATGAGACCATGATTGAAAGTCCAAGGAAATTATTCCTCTGTGTGCGGGTGACTCTGGCCACTAGGGAACAGACCCGGGGGAGGCTGTGGTGACCCTAGTGCTCAACGGTTGAAGGAACAGTGCCTGGTGCGTCCTGGTGACCTTCACCGGATCGTCTTAGGGAATAGTTCCCGGGCGCCAACCTGTGGTGACCCTAAGTACGATGTTGGATCCAACTCTGAGATATATTCTGGCATTTGGTATTTGGTTCCCACCGATTACTGGATATCGTACGGTCTCCACCATTATGATATGATTCACCATTGTGGTATGCTTTCTTGTTGAAATCCAATTGTGTTATTCTTGAAAAATTGATTATCTTATATTCTGGCATTTAGTATTTGGTTCCATCGATTATTGGATATCGTGCAGTCTCCACCATTATGATATGATTCACTTTTGTGGTATGATTCCTTGTTAAAATCCGATTGTGTTATTCTTGAGAACTTGGTTATCTTGATGAAGTTATTTTTCCAAATCTTTGTTTTACATGTCGTATGCCAAATATGTTTTTCAGCCACTTTATGCATGCCTTTCCATTCACTGGGCTTTAAGCTCATTCCGTTGGATTATAAATTTTTTCAGGTAAAAGATTAGAGTGCCAATAGTGGACTCAGGGAATTGATTGGGGACTAATAGTGTTGTGACCTCCGTAGCATATATCGTATAGCCATCTTTACTTGTTTGGATAATTGGGGCAAACAAGTTTAGGTATGTTGACTTTGACATATTGACATAAGATTAATTTAGTGTTAATGTTGTTTTCCACTCCTATATTATTAGTTTATTGTTAGGCTTACGTGTTCCATAGGTTATGGATCTATGGTTCACGGCCGGTCATACCCTTGGAGTTGGGGTGTGACAAGAGTGGTATCAGAGCCAGGTTGCGACACACATCTAGGCATTTATAGCTGTGTCATCTTTATAGAAGAGGTTAAGGTTCCCAGAGTCCTTTTGGTCATATAAGTTGGAAAAAGTATACTTGATGATGTGGAGTGAAGATGTTACTGAGATAATATGTTTATTGGAGTGTTAAGGACGAGCATTGCTCCTAGCATCCAATAGAGCCTTTTCTCCTAAGTACCGATGCAACAAAGTGCACTAGTTCTTTATGATGATGTTTTAGAGAAAAAGGTTTTGGGATGATTCTTAAGTTTCAAACTTTGACCTTTTAGGTTAGAGTACCACTTTATATTATAAGGGGGCCACCTTCTAGTATAATGATTCACTAAAGTTGAGATTGGTAGATTGCTTAAAGGAACAATAGGTGATGGTTGACCATGCTTACTTTTGAGGACCTTAGACGATACATATGGTGATTTTGAAGTCAAGATAACATCATATAATATTCTCTATAGTTTTTAATAGAATATGTTGTTGGACGAAACAAGAAATGGGGTGACCTTATGTGGGTAGATTTTTTTTTGAAGTAAACAAATTGGGGGTTACTAGTTCATTTTAATGGTTATACTTATATTTGGGAAAAATTGATTTTGTGGTTGGGTATCCATTATGCAATCTATGGTGTTTGAGTCGGATATTTTCGCGTAAAAGTATTTATTAGTCTCATTTAGTGTCTTGGTTTAAGTACTTCACCGTGAAGGGCTAAGTAGATCACGGTATTTGCAGAACACCAAAACTTCAGAATTTATTATCGTGGCCAGTGGAATGGAATACTGACTTGTAGAGTTGTAAAAATTGGTAATCTAAAAGGTTGAGAATAGTTGCATATAATATGGTCAATGGTGATTATCCAAAGGACGGATGTTAGTAAATAGATGAAGTAGTGAAAGGTGATAATACAAATGTTGAAGGATAGTAATAGATGTAGAGGTAAAGGGAGATGGTCTAAATTATTGAGAATAATGATTGATAAAGTGATGATAATCCCAATGGTGGAAGATAGTGATAAATGATATAATTGATGGTGATACTTGACTTCTAAAAATTTTGTTGGATTTATTGGAGTTTTTCTTTTGGTTAAGAAAGTGATTCAACTATTGAAGGTAATACCTTTAGTGACTATCCTTAGATTTGATTGAAGTCATTATGAAGACTAGACTATTCAGGCAAATGATGATTTGGGGCGGTGCAACATCATTTAGGATGATATGATTGTTAAACATTTTCAATATCTAGAGTGTTATCATGAAGGATGTGGTGCTAGACATAAATTTAGGAATGGATCAAACAAGTCATTTGGATGTTATTGAGTAATGTGTATTAAATTAGTAAAATTGATCAAAAGTTTGTATCGTAATCCCTTGCATTTGGAAATTTGGGTACTTGGAAATTGACCTATTGATATGAGATCAAGGGGATAGTTTTAGTCAATGAAGTCCAATAGTTAGAACTTTGGGTACTTGGCTAAGTGTGGGATTAACGGTGGTTCTTTGACCATTAGAGTAATTCTTTATTTGGTTAATGAGTTTGGTTGATTCTGACTCATTACAAATGAGTGAGTTCTTTTATGGTGAGCTTGGAATGCATAAGAGATAACTTTGCAGAGTTGTTCTTGATTCTTAATGAAGAATGATAGCAAGATGAAAAATAGAATTTTTTTTGGATAGCATTTACTATCAAGATAGGTGTGAAAAGAAAATTCCTATTTGATTGATATAAAGAAGAATTAAGCCTAGAGGTATCCACATTAGTGGTATTCATGGAGACTTGTCGGTATAACTTAAGGATGTGATGTTTGACTTGGTTGAGGAGTTTGGCTAATTCTCTTCATTTACAGATTTGAGTGAAAATTTTCGTAAGGTCGGAAGATAAATTTTTAGATTTTTGCTTTTGATTCTTGAAGACAAGTGGTAGTAATATGTCACAAGGAGTTTCACTTCGGGAAGACTTATTAAGATTGAACTTTCTTATAGTTAGGCATTTATAGAAAATTTGATAGTTATGAAGTAAAAAGGTAACAATATGGATTATTTCCATAGAATTGGTGGATGAATTTGAGTATGTAGATGAAAAGTCTGATTTGTTCATGAGTTTTTATTGTATCAATTATCAGTGAAGTCATAGTCTTGATTAATAGCAAGTTGGCACAATATAGTTTTTGAATAGGTGCTAGTGAAGAAAGTCATACTTATGAATAAAATATGGAAACTTGGAATTTTCTGATGTTATTGTTGGAGTACTGAGAAATCAAAAGTTTTAAGATACGTCGTTCTATCTTAAATTTGATGGTTTGGTGGTATATTTGGAAAATTGATATTTTAAGAGTAAAAGAATGATTTAATGGCCGATCATTGATTATCGAATGGTTAGAGAATTTTGAGACTACTGGAATTTTATTTCAGAGAGATTCATAGTAATTGGAGGAAAATAATACGTTGATTCTTACTAGTATAAATGAATATCATTTTCTTTTGAAAATATTTGAGTGATTATGATAGGTGTTAAATTATCGGATTATAGAAGAACTTCTTAATTGATTGGGTCATAAGGTTTGAATAGACGAGCAATGGAGCAAACTTCAGAGTCTCTATTGTAATTGGTTATCTTTAGAGATTAATGTGTTGATTTGACCTAATGATTCGATTAATGTAATCAATAGTTGGATCCTCTAAAATGACTACGGTAACTTAAGATGATATTGGTGATTTTGGTTATTTGTTTCTGAATTCTTAGCTCTGTAAAAGGAACAGGTCTTGTGGTAATGATGTTAGGGTGGAGGTCCTGAGTCTCTAGAGTTGATCTTTTAAACCCGCTTCAAGTAATGATGATTAATCAATCAATCCTGGGGAAACAGATATTAAATTAGCTCACATAGCTACAATTGCATAAATATTAATATTTTAACAGCGTGCACATCAAAAGTTGCAAAGATGGACTACTTAATAAGAGGAGAAATGATATTATAAATTTTGAAGAATAAAAGTATTTTTAAGGAAGAGAGATTTTGGGTATGACTGATCATTGTGGAAGTTGCCTGGGAGAGAGAGATGGGTCAAGTTTTATACATAAGTGAGTTGGTAAAGGAAGAGAACAACTTTAATGGGAGACAATCGAAGAAAGAGATATACGAGATGGTAGATGCTGGTGGTTTTAGGTTCGCAACTTGTAATGGTTAATTATCAATTTCTTCTTCTCCATCAGATAAGTTTACTTTTTTGAGGTGCATAAGAATTATTAAGTTACTCATGGATGAGTTTGATGTGTGAGGCTTAGGGTAGACAATAAAATAATGGATTGGAAGCCATGAGTTATTATGTGATATGGCGAGGTGCTTCATCTTAACGATATATTCTAAAGGTAATAAGTGGGGACTAGTAACACTATCATGAGAGTTTGGGAAAGAGAGAATATAAAAAATGATTAAGAACAAATTGTGAACCTTAGTTCTAGACATCCTTGACATGTAATGTTGCTTCCAAAAGGTGTTATCATTAACGCGGTCAAATCCATTCTACTTTGGTTTTCCCAAGGTTGCCTTGAGTTTTGATCAAGCTAGTTATAGAATGAGAAGTGAGAATAATTTGGTTATTGAATTTTACAATGCTTTGAGAAGTTATTCAATTTAAAGAAAAGTCAAGTCTAGTAGCATTAGATGCTTCAAAGTCCCGAATAGAGTTGGTGTGGCAGTTTATTGAGAGGCTCTATCACCTCGACTTGCTGCGGGTGTAACATATTCCATGTGTCTATGTTAAGTGAGAATATTTATAGCTCATTGCACGTGATTTACAATGAACCATTCTATGTTCATAGTGGCTTGACCTAATAGAAGCAACAATACAGGCTCTGGACAAAAGGCAGATCAATTGGTTAACTGGTTACAAAGAATCATGCAGTTGAGGCCATTTTTTTTTAAAAAAAAAGGACAAATGCATCAGTAATACCACACTTATTCGGTTGGGATAGTTAGCATAATTTCGAGGACGAAATTATTTTAAGGGGGGAAGAATGTAATACCCCGTTCCATTTTGGCAAGGAACTAGTTAGGGAATACTATCTTGAAAGAAATAAGAAAAATGTTAAAGAAGAATTTATAATAGTCTAAAAGAATCTTGAATATTGGAGAAGTTTCTAGAAAAATCTAGGATATTCTAGAAGAATCTAGAATGTTGGAGAAGTTTCTAGAAAGTTCTAGAAGATTCAAGAAAGTTCAAGAATAGCCTAGAATAGTCTAGAACAGTCTGGAGAAGTCTAGAATATTTTAGAAGGTTCTAGAGGGATTTAAAATGTTCTGGAAAGTTCCGGAAGGACTTAGAAGATTGGAGAAGACTTTAGAATATTATAGATGAATCTAGATACTTGTGAAATTGTCATGTGCAAAATAAGCTTGAAATCTAGAAGGATCTAGGAGAAGGGAGATGGTAGAATATTCCAAGGAATCTCCCTAAAAATGTCACATGTCAATATTCTAAATATTCTCTAGAATAATCCTAGGATGCCTATAAATAGGGCATTTGGGGATTGGATTAAGGATACACAAGTGCACAAGTAGTCTTCCACTTTCAAAAAAGAATAGAGAGTAAAAGAGAGAAGAAGGAAAGAAGAGAACCTCATCAAAAGAGAAAGGAAATTGTGAGAGAAAGAGGAAAGGCATCCATAACATCTCACTCTACTTCGGGTAACAAGCAACATACCATTTGGACTTGAGGTGAGTGGTTTGGCATGCTACGTATCTTCGAAAATTCCTCGTATCCCTAAACACTTTCAAAATATTACGTCATGCTTGTTCATTACTACCTTTCCAAAATGTTTGACTAAGTGTCTAAATACTTGTGGCATACGATTCTCCTTACTTGATGAATTCTTTTGTGAAGTATTGTGACTCCATCATTTGTTTATATGGTGAGACTTTGTGATAGTGAATGGGACCATGATTGAAAGTCCAGGGAAATTATTCTTCTATGTGGAGTGACCCTGGCCACTAGGGAACAGACCCGGGGGAGGCTGTGGTGACCCTAGTGCTCAACGGTTGAAGGAACAGTGCCTGGTGCGTCCTGGTGACCTTCACCGGATCGTCTTAGGGAACAGTTCCCGGGCGCCAACCCGTGGTGATCCTAAGAACGATGTTGGATCCAACCCTGAGATATAATCACTTTGTGATAGTGAATGAGACCATGATTGAAAGTCCAAGGAAATTATTCCTCTGTGTGCGGGTGACTCTGGCCACTAGGGAACAGACCCGGGGGAGGCTGTGGTGACCCTAGTGCTCAACGGTTGAAGGAACAGTGCCTGGTGCGTCCTGGTGACCTTCACCGGATCGTCTTAGGGAATAGTTCCCGGGCGCCAACCTGTGGTGACCCTAAGTACGATGTTGGATCCAACTCTGAGATATATTCTGGCATTTGGTATTTGGTTCCCACCGATTACTGGATATCGTACGGTCTCCACCATTATGATATGATTCACCATTGTGGTATGCTTTCTTGTTGAAATCCAATTGTGTTATTCTTGAAAAATTGATTATCTTATATTCTGGCATTTAGTATTTGGTTCCATCGATTATTGGATATCGTGCAGTCTCCACCATTATGATATGATTCACTTTTGTGGTATGATTCCTTGTTAAAATCCGATTGTGTTATTCTTGAGAACTTGGTTATCTTGATGAAGTTATTTTTCCAAATCTTTGTTTTACATGTCGTATGCCAAATATGTTTTTCAGCCACTTTATGCATGCCTTTCCATTCACTGGGCTTTAAGCTCATTCCGTTGGATTATAAATTTTTTCAGGTAAAAGATTAGAGTGCCAATAGTGGACTCAGGGAATTGATTGGGGACTAATAGTGTTGTGACCTCCGTAGCATATATCGTATAGCCATCTTTACTTGTTTGGATAATTGGGGCAAACAAGTTTAGGTATGTTGACTTTGACATATTGACATAAGATTAATTTAGTGTTAATGTTGTTTTCCACTCCTATATTATTAGTTTATTGTTAGGCTTACGTGTTCCATAGGTTATGGATCTATGGTTCACGGCCGGTCATACCCTTGGAGTTGGGGTGTGACAAGAGTGGTATCAGAGCCAGGTTGCGACACACATCTAGGCATTTATAGCTGTGTCATCTTTATAGAAGAGGTTAAGGTTCCCAGAGTCCTTTTGGTCATATAAGTTGGAAAAAGTATACTTGATGATGTGGAGTGAAGATGTTACTGAGATAATATGTTTATTGGAGTGTTAAGGACGAGCATTGCTCCTAGCATCCAATAGAGCCTTTTCTCCTAAGTACCGATGCAACAAAGTGCACTAGTTCTTTATGATGATGTTTTAGAGAAAAAGGTTTTGGGATGATTCTTAAGTTTCAAACTTTGACCTTTTAGGTTAGAGTACCACTTTATATTATAAGGGGGCCACCTTCTAGTATAATGATTCACTAAAGTTGAGATTGGTAGATTGCTTAAAGGAACAATAGGTGATGGTTGACCATGCTTACTTTTGAGGACCTTAGACGATACATATGGTGATTTTGAAGTCAAGATAACATCATATAATATTCTCTATAGTTTTTAATAGAATATGTTGTTGGACGAAACAAGAAATGGGGTGACCTTATGTGGGTAGATTTTTTTTTGAAGTAAACAAATTGGGGGTTACTAGTTCATTTTAATGGTTATACTTATATTTGGGAAAAATTGATTTTGTGGTTGGGTATCCATTATGCAATCTATGGTGTTTGAGTCGGATATTTTCGCGTAAAAGTATTTATTAGTCTCATTTAGTGTCTTGGTTTAAGTACTTCACCGTGAAGGGCTAAGTAGATCACGGTATTTGCAGAACACCAAAACTTCAGAATTTATTATCGTGGCCAGTGGAATGGAATACTGACTTGTAGAGTTGTAAAAATTGGTAATCTAAAAGGTTGAGAATAGTTGCATATAATATGGTCAATGGTGATTATCCAAAGGACGGATGTTAGTAAATAGATGAAGTAGTGAAAGGTGATAATACAAATGTTGAAGGATAGTAATAGATGTAGAGGTAAAGGGAGATGGTCTAAATTATTGAGAATAATGATTGATAAAGTGATGATAATCCCAATGGTGGAAGATAGTGATAAATGATATAATTGATGGTGATACTTGACTTCTAAAAATTTTGTTGGATTTATTGGAGTTTTTCTTTTGGTTAAGAAAGTGATTCAACTATTGAAGGTAATACCTTTAGTGACTATCCTTAGATTTGATTGAAGTCATTATGAAGACTAGACTATTCAGGCAAATGATGATTTGGGGCGGTGCAACATCATTTAGGATGATATGATTGTTAAACATTTTCAATATCTAGAGTGTTATCATGAAGGATGTGGTGCTAGACATAAATTTAGGAATGGATCAAACAAGTCATTTGGATGTTATTGAGTAATGTGTATTAAATTAGTAAAATTGATCAAAAGTTTGTATCGTAATCCCTTGCATTTGGAAATTTGGGTACTTGGAAATTGACCTATTGATATGAGATCAAGGGGATAGTTTTAGTCAATGAAGTCCAATAGTTAGAACTTTGGGTACTTGGCTAAGTGTGGGATTAACGGTGGTTCTTTGACCATTAGAGTAATTCTTTATTTGGTTAATGAGTTTGGTTGATTCTGACTCATTACAAATGAGTGAGTTCTTTTATGGTGAGCTTGGAATGCATAAGAGATAACTTTGCAGAGTTGTTCTTGATTCTTAATGAAGAATGATAGCAAGATGAAAAATAGAATTTTTTTTGGATAGCATTTACTATCAAGATAGGTGTGAAAAGAAAATTCCTATTTGATTGATATAAAGAAGAATTAAGCCTAGAGGTATCCACATTAGTGGTATTCATGGAGACTTGTCGGTATAACTTAAGGATGTGATGTTTGACTTGGTTGAGGAGTTTGGCTAATTCTCTTCATTTACAGATTTGAGTGAAAATTTTCGTAAGGTCGGAAGATAAATTTTTAGATTTTTGCTTTTGATTCTTGAAGACAAGTGGTAGTAATATGTCACAAGGAGTTTCACTTCGGGAAGACTTATTAAGATTGAACTTTCTTATAGTTAGGCATTTATAGAAAATTTGATAGTTATGAAGTAAAAAGGTAACAATATGGATTATTTCCATAGAATTGGTGGATGAATTTGAGTATGTAGATGAAAAGTCTGATTTGTTCATGAGTTTTTATTGTATCAATTATCAGTGAAGTCATAGTCTTGATTAATAGCAAGTTGGCACAATATAGTTTTTGAATAGGTGCTAGTGAAGAAAGTCATACTTATGAATAAAATATGGAAACTTGGAATTTTCTGATGTTATTGTTGGAGTACTGAGAAATCAAAAGTTTTAAGATACGTCGTTCTATCTTAAATTTGATGGTTTGGTGGTATATTTGGAAAATTGATATTTTAAGAGTAAAAGAATGATTTAATGGCCGATCATTGATTATCGAATGGTTAGAGAATTTTGAGACTACTGGAATTTTATTTCAGAGAGATTCATAGTAATTGGAGGAAAATAATACGTTGATTCTTACTAGTATAAATGAATATCATTTTCTTTTGAAAATATTTGAGTGATTATGATAGGTGTTAAATTATCGGATTATAGAAGAACTTCTTAATTGATTGGGTCATAAGGTTTGAATAGACGAGCAATGGAGCAAACTTCAGAGTCTCTATTGTAATTGGTTATCTTTAGAGATTAATGTGTTGATTTGACCTAATGATTCGATTAATGTAATCAATAGTTGGATCCTCTAAAATGACTACGGTAACTTAAGATGATATTGGTGATTTTGGTTATTTGTTTCTGAATTCTTAGCTCTGTAAAAGGAACAGGTCTTGTGGTAATGATGTTAGGGTGGAGGTCCTGAGTCTCTAGAGTTGATCTTTTAAACCCGCTTCAAGTAATGATGATTAATCAATCAATCCTGGGGAAACAGATATTAAATTAGCTCACATAGCTACAATTGCATAAATATTAATATTTTAACAGCGTGCACATCAAAAGTTGCAAAGATGGACTACTTAATAAGAGGAGAAATGATATTATAAATTTTGAAGAATAAAAGTATTTTTAAGGAAGAGAGATTTTGGGTATGACTGATCATTGTGGAAGTTGCCTGGGAGAGAGAGATGGGTCAAGTTTTATACATAAGTGAGTTGGTAAAGGAAGAGAACAACTTTAATGGGAGACAATCGAAGAAAGAGATATACGAGATGGTAGATGCTGGTGGTTTTAGGTTCGCAACTTGTAATGGTTAATTATCAATTTCTTCTTCTCCATCAGATAAGTTTACTTTTTTGAGGTGCATAAGAATTATTAAGTTACTCATGGATGAGTTTGATGTGTGAGGCTTAGGGTAGACAATAAAATAATGGATTGGAAGCCATGAGTTATTATGTGATATGGCGAGGTGCTTCATCTTAACGATATATTCTAAAGGTAATAAGTGGGGACTAGTAACACTATCATGAGAGTTTGGGAAAGAGAGAATATAAAAAATGATTAAGAACAAATTGTGAACCTTAGTTCTAGACATCCTTGACATGTAATGTTGCTTCCAAAAGGTGTTATCATTAACGCGGTCAAATCCATTCTACTTTGGTTTTCCCAAGGTTGCCTTGAGTTTTGATCAAGCTAGTTATAGAATGAGAAGTGAGAATAATTTGGTTATTGAATTTTACAATGCTTTGAGAAGTTATTCAATTTAAAGAAAAGTCAAGTCTAGTAGCATTAGATGCTTCAAAGTCCCGAATAGAGTTGGTGTGGCAGTTTATTGAGAGGCTCTATCACCTCGACTTGCTGCGGGTGTAACATATTCCATGTGTCTATGTTAAGTGAGAATATTTATAGCTCATTGCACGTGATTTACAATGAACCATTCTATGTTCATAGTGGCTTGACCTAATAGAAGCAACAATACAGGCTCTGGACAAAAGGCAGATCAATTGGTTAACTGGTTACAAAGAATCATGCAGTTGAGGCCATTTTTTTAAAAAAAAAAAGGACAAATGCATCAGTAATACCACACTTATTCGGTTGGGATAGTTAGCATAATTTCGAGGACGAAATTATTTTAAGGGGGGAAGAATGTAATACCCCGTTCCATTTTGGCAAGGAACTAGTTAGGGAATACTATCTTGAAAGAAATAAGAAAAATGTTAAAGAAGAATTTATAATAGTCTAAAAGAATCTTGAATATTGGAGAAGTTTCTAGAAAAATCTAGGATATTCTAGAAGAATCTAGAATGTTGGAGAAGTTTCTAGAAAGTTCTAGAAGATTCAAGAAAGTTCAAGAATAGCCTAGAATAGTCTAGAACAGTCTGGAGAAGTCTAGAATATTTTAGAAGGTTCTAGAGGGATTTAAAATGTTCTGGAAAGTTCCGGAAGGACTTAGAAGATTGGAGAAGACTTTAGAATATTATAGATGAATCTAGATACTTGTGAAATTGTCATGTGCAAAATAAGCTTGAAATCTAGAAGGATCTAGGAGAAGGGAGATGGTAGAATATTCCAAGGAATCTCCCTAAAAATGTCACATGTCAATATTCTAAATATTCTCTAGAATAATCCTAGGATGCCTATAAATAGGGCATTTGGGGATTGGATTAAGGATACACAAGTGCACAAGTAGTCTTCCACTTTCAAAAAAGAATAGAGAGTAAAAGAGAGAAGAAGGAAAGAAGAGAACCTCATCAAAAGAGAAAGGAAATTGTGAGAGAAAGAGGAAAGGCATCCATAACATCTCACTCTACTTCGGGTAACAAGCAACATACCATTTGGACTTGAGGTGAGTGGTTTGGCATGCTACGTATCTTCGAAAATTCCTCGTATCCCTAAACACTTTCAAAATATTACGTCATGCTTGTTCATTACTACCTTTCCAAAATGTTTGACTAAGTGTCTAAATACTTGTGGCATACGATTCTCCTTACTTGATGAATTCTTTTGTGAAGTATTGTGACTCCATCATTTGTTTATATGGTGAGACTTTGTGATAGTGAATGGGACCATGATTGAAAGTCCAGGGAAATTATTCTTCTATGTGGAGTGACCCTGGCCACTAGGGAACAGACCCGGGGGAGGCTGTGGTGACCCTAGTGCTCAACGGTTGAAGGAACAGTGCCTGGTGCGTCCTGGTGACCTTCACCGGATCGTCTTAGGGAACAGTTCCCGGGCGCCAACCCGTGGTGATCCTAAGAACGATGTTGGATCCAACCCTGAGATATAATCACTTTGTGATAGTGAATGAGACCATGATTGAAAGTCCAAGGAAATTATTCCTCTGTGTGCGGGTGACTCTGGCCACTAGGGAACAGACCCGGGGGAGGCTGTGGTGACCCTAGTGCTCAACGGTTGAAGGAACAGTGCCTGGTGCGTCCTGGTGACCTTCACCGGATCGTCTTAGGGAATAGTTCCCGGGCGCCAACCTGTGGTGACCCTAAGTACGATGTTGGATCCAACTCTGAGATATATTCTGGCATTTGGTATTTGGTTCCCACCGATTACTGGATATCGTACGGTCTCCACCATTATGATATGATTCACCATTGTGGTATGCTTTCTTGTTGAAATCCAATTGTGTTATTCTTGAAAAATTGATTATCTTATATTCTGGCATTTAGTATTTGGTTCCATCGATTATTGGATATCGTGCAGTCTCCACCATTATGATATGATTCACTTTTGTGGTATGATTCCTTGTTAAAATTCGATTGTGTTATTCTTGAGAACTTGGTTATCTTGATGAAGTTATTTTTCCAAATCTTTGTTTTACATGTCGTATGCCAAATATGTTTTTCAGCCACTTTATGCATGCCTTTCCATTCACTGGGCTTTAAGCTCATTCCGTTGGATTATAAATTTTTTCAGGTAAAAGATTAGAGTGCCAATAGTGGACTCAGGGAATTGATTGGGGACTAATAGTGTTGTGACCTCCGTAGCATATATCGTATAGCCATCTTTACTTGTTTGGATAATTGGGGCAAACAAGTTTAGGTATGTTGACTTTGACATATTGACATAAGATTAATTTAGTGTTAATGTTGTTTTCCACTCCTATATTATTAGTTTATTGTTAGGCTTACGTGTTCCATAGGTTATGGATCTATGGTTCACGGCCGGTCATACCCTTGGAGTTGGGGTGTGACAAACGTCTTTTCCTCTATTTAGTCGTATCCGAGCACGCAGTAAGTGGAGCGCTGATGAGAAAAGACCAGGCAAATCTAAGGCCCATATATTATGTGAGCAAAATGCTCTTGGATGCCGAGTCAAGATATACTCAGTTAGAGAAGCTTGCACTTGCATTGGTTAGCTCGGCTAGGAAGTTCAGACACTACTTCTAGGCGCACCGAATCGTAGTACTCACTGACCAACCTTTGAAAGCTCTTTTTCAGAAGGCCGACCTGTCAGGACGCATTGCTAAATGGGCGGTGGAGCTCGGGGAGTTCGACATTGCGTTCGAGCCAAGAACAACGATCAAAGGGCAGATCGTAGTAGATTTTATCGTTGAATTTCAATCAAAGACCAGTTCGGGAATAACCGACCAGAAGGATGGTGCTGAAAAATTAGAGCCCAGTGGCAAATGGAGTCTGTACGTTGACGGATCCTCCAATCAAAAGGGGGCAGGCATTGGAATCATACTAGAGAGCCTAGAGGGCTGTATTCTGGAGAAAGCTATCAGGCTCGGGTTCAATGCCTCGAATAATGAAGCAGAGTATGAAGTTTTAATAGCCGGAGTAAAGCTCGCAGCCAAATTAGGTGTTACCAAGCTCCAGATATTCTCTGATTCACGGTTAGTAGTGAATCAGATAATAGGGGAGTACATAGCGAAGGATGAGTGAATGATGGCATATCATGCTGCTGTAGAAAAGGAGTTAGGCCAGATCCCAGAATATTCGATCCAGCAGATTGTAAGAACAAAAAATAGTCATGCTGATGCCTTAGCATCATTAGCTTCGGCCATTGACCATCAAGTTGAAGGGGCTATCACCGTTGAATTCTAGTCCGAACCAAGCATATCAGCTTTCAGCTTAGATGAAATCTTGTCAGGAGAGCTAGAGCCAAGTTGGATGGATGAGATCATTGCTTATTTAAAGAATGGGGACTTGTCTGAAGATAAGAAAGAAGCCCACAAAATGCGACTGAAGACAACTCGGTTCTGGTTATCCCCAAAAAGTGAGCTCTATCGGCGCTCATTTGGAGGCCCATACTTGAAGTGTGTGCACCCCAAATTGGTGCCTGACTTTTTGTTTGAAATCCACGAGGGGTCATGCGGCACTCATTCTGGTGGAAGGTCCTTAGCTCACCGAGCTATGTCCCAGGGTACTGGTGGCCCTACATGAAAAAAGATGCTCAACAGTATGTTAGGCGGTGCGAAAAGTGTCAAAAATTCTCGCCGATACCGAGAAAACCATCCCAAGAATTGCTTCCACTGGCGAGCCCATGGCCATTTGCGCAATGGGGGCTAGATATTGTAGGACCATTGCCCTGGGTCCCTGGCAATAAGAAGTTTCTCCTCGTCGCAACTGATTATTTTTTAAAGTGGGTGGAAGCCGAACCACTAGCTCACATCAAAGATACTAATACAAGGAATTTCGTCTGGAGGAACATTATAACCAGGTTTGGAATCCCTAATGCACTCATTTATGATAACGGGACTCAGTTTGATAGTGGTCCCTTCAAAACTTTCTGCCAGCAGTATGGAATTAGGAACCACTATTCGACCCCGGCTTATCCTCAGAGTAATGGAAAAGCAGAGATTTCCAACAAAACAATACTGAATGGTATTAAGAAGAGACTGGAGGATGCCAAAGGAAGGTGGGTGGAAGAGTTACCAAGTGTTTTGTGGACGTACCAAACCACACCTCGACGTTCAACTGGGGAAACCCCGTTCGCTTTAGCCTATGGGATGGAGGCAGTAATTCCATTAGAAGTTGGTTTGCCGACCTTAAGAACCGAACTGGTTGAAAGCATTGTTAATGATGCTGTCATCATTCGGGACCTTGATCTGGCAGAAGAAAAAAGAGAGCAAGCAGCAATAAGAATGGCATCTTATCGGCAGCAAATATCCCGAGCTTACAACTAGAAATTCAATCCGCGGTCTTTCGCACTGGGAGACTTGGTCCTCAGGCGTGTACAAGGATTGGCTAAGAACCTAGCACATGAAAAGCTTGGAGCAAATTGGGAAGGTCTATACAGAGTAGCCCGAGTTGGGGGCAGTGGATATTATGAGCTCGAGACCTTGAACCATAAAATGGTACCCCGCCCATGGAACTCTGCCAACCTGAGAAAGTTCTACTTCTAAAAAGTGCCTTTTTGGAACTAGAATTTCGAAGTACCTTCGGAAACACAAGGGTACCCCTTGTCTTGAAAGTTCAGAGCAATTAGCAGCCTAATGTACTGATGAACAAAAGTTATTAATAAAAGATTTCTTGATACATCTATTTTTATTGTTAAAACATCCTACTGCCAAGGTAGAGAGGTAACAAATCCTGATAGAAGTATAAACTTAAATCAGGCGCAGTCACCCGATCGAATCCAAGCCCTCAGCTAGGCATGAAGATGCAAGCTGATTAGGGATGGATTTGAGCCTGATTAGATCGGCGGCTCGGTGCGGAGTAGAAGCATTCTCTGGAAATACCCAAAGGACCAAAGAATAACCCTACTGGATAATCGAGCTCTTTGAAGACGAGCCAAGCTAAGGCCATAACTTTAAGAGTCTGAATTATTTGTAAGTGTTTAAAGGTCTCTGTTGAGGGACCGAGCTCTTTGAAGACGGGCTGAGCTAAGGCCATAACTTCAAGAGTCTGAATTATTTGTAAGTGTTTAAAGGTCTCTGATGAGATACCAGGCTCTTTGAAGATGGGCCGAGCTAGGGCCATAACTTCAAGAGCCTGAATTATTTTTAAAGTGTTTAAAGGTTTCAGTTGAGAGACCGAACTCTTTAAGTAAAAGCTGAGCAAGGGCCAGTACTTCAAAAATAATTTTTTCCTAAATAATGAGGGGTTTATGGTTGAGGGACCGAGCCCTTTGAAGAAAGACCAAGCAAGGGCCTCAAACCTCGAAAGTCATATTTTTCTAGATATCTAAAGTATTCTTGAACAAATCACTGAAACAAAAGAGAACTTTCATTTAAAGGTCCAAAGATTACAATGTTGTCTCAAAAAGATCTTTGAACATGTACATCAACATTTCTAAGTGCTTTCAGGATGCATGGGGGCTAGGAGGAGCTAGGAAGGGAACGCCTAGAGTAAAGTTCAGAGGAAGATGGAACTCCAGCAGCAGTCAGGGCGGCATGCCAGCCCTTGTTGAAGTATACATCCCGCAGATAAGGGATCTGTAAAGCCAGATCATTTTCAGCCTTCTCAACCCCTTCATCGAAAGCAGCATCTTCTCTCTCTTTTGCTTCAGCTTTGTATTGATCAAACTCCTCAAGAAGACTTGTGTAATCAAGCTGGGATTGGGAGAGCTCTACGTTTGCTTCATGTTCAGAGTCTTTCAGCTTTCCAATATCTGTCTCAAGCTTTTGGTTCTCCTCGGTTAGGCTTTGATTTTGAGCCTACAGAACCTTAGCTTCCTTGTATATTTTGGCGTACTCCTCATCCACAGACTCTTTCTTGGCAAGTGCTGAAGCTCGGGCATGGATAGCATTTTTCATAGCCTTATTTTTTCTGGCTATCCTAGCCCTTACCTCATGCACTTTTTGAAGACCCTACGAGTTGAAAAGCGAAAAAACTTAGATAAATTCTTAAGAACGAAGAGAAGGCCTAAAGAAACAAATCTTACCAAGACCATGTGCTGAATTGCTTGGCGGGACACTTCATCATCAGTCAAAGCCTCATGCATGGCAAGGTCTCGAGGCAGAATGACCCCTCTAGCGATCCCCACTGCGACATTGAAGTCTTCGATAGCAGAATATTTTACAGTGATCTCTCTCCTTTTGGCCTTGAGGACAGGTCGGAAATGAGGATTGATTGGCTTAGGAGAAAGACTTGCCTCGGACTCAGCAATTCTTCGCCTTTTTGGGGCGGGGTCTTCAGCAAGTTCAAAATTGAGTTATCTTGACGATCAGGGGAATGAACAAAATCAGGAGGATCTAACTCCACATGAGTCAAAGTTTCAGCGACTCGAACCAAGTCTGTCGGGTCGTTGACTGGCGAAGTTGCATCGTTTGGCTCAAGAAGAAAAGTTTCGGTAGGAACCTGGGTTGCAAGGTCCTCTTCTTGAATAGGGATCAAAGAAGCAGATGGCAAGGACGGTTCGACAGTTTGGGTTGGCTCAACAGTTGATAAAAATTCTAAAAAATTCTTCACCATCCTTCGTCCAGAAGTGGCAGTCGAAGCTCTTTTGCGGGCTCAGGGTGTCTGCTCCCGAATAGTTTGAATAGCTTCCCAGTCTACAACAAGTGTTGCGTTTGGTCGGTTCGGCACAACAATGAAGGATGTGTAAGTAGGGGTGTACCCAGGGTGTGAACAGCTCGACAAAAGAGAGAATCGTTGAAGTCCCAAACTTTCTTGAGTTCATCCATTTTAACTGCTGACTCAGGGATTCTACCCTTCGTAGTCTCGCCTACAAAATAGAAGATTATTTATGTCAGAAAGCCATGGACGAGTAAAAATGAAAGAGTAAAGAATACAATCACCTGACCGCCTTCTTCATAGGGGCAACGATAAGAGGGAGTAGCCCCAGCGGAGTATTCCCAATTTCCAGAAACAAAAACCACATCGTTCTCATGCACCTTGTTCGAATCTGGGAGATGAGTTACTAGGTAGCGGTCTTTCTTCCTTACCACCAAATAGTAATTATCTCCAGTCGGCTTGATGAATCTCCCATAAACCGAGACTCAAGCCCAGAAGCTTATTCAAATCAGCTACTCACATCACAATCCTGAAGAAGTTGGGGCAGCATTGGATAGGACAGAGTTTCATTACAGAGAGCACCCAGAGGAGGAGAGGGTCTAGAGGGAAACGAACTCCACCCTCGGTGATCGCTCAAGTGTGGATGGGAATACTCTCTCTGGTGCCTATCAGGGGCTCCTCTTTTCCAGCGATTCTTATGTCTACATCATCTGGAATATGGTATTTGGCTTTGAAAGCAGGAACATCAGGAGTAAGGGGAGCCATGGCAGAAGGAGATGAAGGTTGAAGAAGAACATAAATCAAGAAGTTCGAAAGGACAAAGTACAGAAAAGGAATGGAAGATGTTACTTATAAAAGGAGGGAATTCTAAAATGCAGTATTTAAATGACTACTCACCGCCAAAACAAAGGGGGATGTCCCAAAAGGTGTGAAGCAATGATGGGATTAAGGACATAAAACGGCTGACAGACGAAAGGCGTCTGTCAGACGTTTTCTGGGGGCAAATGAAGAGGGTGTCTCCCAATGTGACACGTGTACTTGCAGTTAATGAATTCACGTGAGCAAAATCAGACCAGTCACGTGATTGAAACATAATTATATATTAAGTCGGCAGTCTGAGACCGAACAAATCAAAGAGCTCGGTAATAAACAGAAGAGCTCAGTCCACATCATGATCGAGCTGTTTGAAACAATAAATGAAGAGCTAAGGAGACGCCTATAACTCAGGCATTCTGGCTAAACAAATGGACAAAATTATAGGAACGGCATAAGGAATTGCTAGAGAAATATTAGCAACTTCCCAACTAGAGCCGCCTGATTGGAGAAAGGTGTACCACCTTGAATCAAAAATCATGGAAACCCTAACTGAACAGTGATCTATAAAAGGCACAAGGAGCCAGGGTGAAAGGTACGCTGAACTCTCCTTGTCTTCTTGCAATTGCTTTAGCTCCATTACTGACTTAAGCATCGGAGTGCCTTCAATCGAAACACTTCAATATTGGGCAGTTTGTTCATTTTGCAGGAAGGGAAGACTGGGAGATCAAGTTCAGAGCCCACTCTTTATCAGAAATATCCATTCATCATTCTTGTAGGGGGTATCTTCAATTTTTGCCTCTTACACATGGGTTTCACGGTCTAGAGAATCTCCCTAGGCTACTGTAAATGGACAACTTGTGCACGAATAAAATCTGGGACTGATGATTGTTCTGACTCATAGCTCTAAGATGACTAGCAAGAATGAGCCGACTTCAACACCACCTAGACTCTTAATAGACAAACTTGCGACCTCAACATAAAAGGATGAGTTTGGTCTGTCTATTTGTACGCATTGGCTTAATTCACTCCTAACCTCCCTAGACACTGTAAAGAACACATAATGAAAACTGCTAGGAAGGTAGAGGACCTGCATGAGGTGAGTTGAACACGAGCCGAGTTGTAGAGTCAGAAGCTAGCGCAAAGAATTTGAAACTGAGTGACATCTTCACATGCATTGGAATATTGGAAGCATCTTGCTTGCAAATAACGCCAGTTGATGACAATCATGAAGCAAGTTCGAGTACCCATCCTGTGGAATCTACAAATCCAGTGAATGGTCAATCCAATCGCCAAAAAAGTGTGCAAATGTAGGAGTTTGTGCAGAACTTGAAACAGGTATACACAGTCCCAATTTTGGCATTAGGCAGAAATTAGTTAATGTCATGCATGAATTATTGAGTGCCCCAACACCAATGTTGGGACCATTCAATCAGAAATCAAACACTGTAACTAGGAATCAAGTGGTGGATGAAGAAAATATCGGTCTTGTGGTATTTCCTATAGAAAATCAAAGACCACCACCGATGGTTACTAATAAAAGACCAGGTATCCCACACCAAAACCATTTTAACATGATGTTTGATGGAGAACTGTGAAAGTCCTCCCAAATGTTTTCCTAAGAAGAAATCCTAGGGGGAGAAATGGACCAAGGATGGTCCCTGAAATTCCTAGGAGAGTACGTGAGAGGTTTTCCATGCCTCCATTAGAACCCACAGATAAGTTCAACCCAAGAACAGGGGGTAAACCTTTGATCAGGGTGAACACATCAATGGCCACCAGAACATAGTTTTCAACAGAAACCAATCGGTGGAGATGATTCAGGATTTATATGCCCATTGCCTAAGAAAAACTGAGAGGCCTGTGTTCAGAAAACCATACCACCCTCCATGGGTTGATTACGAAGAGTTCCCAAGGGGTTATAAAATCCTAGAATTCCATATCTTCTTTGGTCAAGAGAATCAATCCACAATAGAACACGTAGAAAAATTCACTTTCCAGTATGGAGAAGTTAGACATAATGGGAACTTAAAAAGTGAAATTGTTCCCACAATCACTCACAAGAACCGTTTTTGCTTGGTTCATTAACTTGCTTGCTAATTCGATTCAAATATGGCAAGAGATGGAAGAACAGTTTTATGCTCAGTTTTTTAGGAATGAACCAGAGGTTTCAATGATAGATTTATCCAGATTAAGACATAAATCAAATGAATCTGCAGAATAATACATCAACAGGTTCAAAAGAGCTAGAAATAAGTGTCATGTTTACTTGCCTGAAGTTGAACTGATAAAGTTGGCCAAAAATGGATTAGACTTTGAATTAAGGAAGATATTCGAAGGAATGGAGTTCAGGGACCTATTTGAACTCTCAACTAGGGCTACTAGATATGAAATGTTGCTTCAAGAAAAGCAACAGAGGAAAAATAGTTCATTTGGAACTTATTTCCAAAAATTTGATGGAAAGGTTGAAATAGATATGGCATAAATCATTGAAAAATCACAAATCATGTGTGATACCCTAAAAAATATTGAAGACCCTATTGACATGTCATTTACTCATCACATTTAAAAAAGATGCATCTCAGACCTCTAGGCAGTATTCATTTGACCTATTGATGGGTGATGCTCTCTTTGATGAGATGATCAATCAAAAGTTCATAGACTCAAGCATATTTCTAATCAAAGAAAGATATCAGTTTGGTCCCCATTATCTCCCTAAAATTAGGAGGGATACAAGGGGTACTAAACACCAGACCAAGGAAGAAGAGAAAAAAGCACAAGGAATTGACCGTTCTGTTGGACTATCGATTGCCAAAGAAATTATTTGGCAGAGGATCAGAAGACAACAACACCAAGAATAAAATTCTCAGAAGAGGAAAGGGAGATTTGAGGTTATCACAAAAGCTGTGTAAAGAACAATGAATTCCCCTGAACTCCACGATGATAAGTGGCACCAGGTTTAGTACCCAAAATTTTCATCTGGGGCATGGTACCAAACACTCAACTGGACTCAAAAAAGGAGAGAGCAGAGGAAGTTTACCGCGCTAGATGAACAGGCAAAATCCCACTCCTTTAGAGGCTTACTAAGCCGCAATCCATCGATGGAATACAAAAACCCCACTTGGATAAGGGAACAACAGAAGGAGATCAAAGAGGTCTAGATTAAGCAAAATATTATGGACCAAAATATTGTTGAATTCAAACAAATACTAGATCTGTATGAAGGAGACACAAAAAAAGTGTATGCAGGTTCATTAGCAAAAGGAAAGGAGAAAATGGAAAACGACAAGGGCATTCTCTCTGATGAAGAGTTGGTGGACTTTGAAAATATAGAGTCCTTATTCAGGGATGATGCACCATGTAACATGATATTGGCTTTGCCTGATTCATTTAAGGCTAAGTCAGGATAGCCAAGTCGATTGGCAGAAGATGTGGAAGATAACACTAAGCAGTGTTTGTAGAGACTGTGAAGCAATTTAGACCTGATGGAAGGTCTATAAGCATAGAACAAGGAGACTGAGGGCAGACAGAGTGGTGTTACACCCTCCCAGGAAGGAATTATCCAAACATCTTAGGCCACTTTACATTTAAGCCCACATCAATGGTTAACCAGTTAACAAAATATTGGTTGATAATGGGATATTGATGAACATTCTACCTTCAAGGATGCTGAGAGTCCTGAACCAAGGTGAGAAAGACTTGCTTCACACTGACATTACAATCAGTAATTTTGCAAGATGATCATCTTCTACAAGAGGAATTTTGCCTATGCAACTTCAAGTGGGTAATAGAGATACCACAACAACATTTTTTGTAGTGTATTCATCATCAAACTTCAATACTCTTATTGGAAGAGATTGGATACATGCAAATGGCTGTGTGTCATCATTCTTACATCAAGCCTGGATTTTCCTATTAGAAAATGATAATGAAGGTACAAAGGGGATGTTAGTGCACTGAGAAGATGTCAATCCTTTCATTGCAGACGCACATAATGTAGAGGCCCACTTTTATCACAGGGATCTGACTTCCTTGTGTCCACGCAGTGAAACATGGTAGTTAGATAAGGGCCTTGATGAGAGCATACACTAGATCTTCCATGACTTGGCTAGGTTTGAATTCCTTCTACCCAAACCAGAAGAAATGGATTCTGTAGAAGAATGCCAGTAAGACCTACAAAAGGTCTCAAAATGGCAAGTGACCACCACAAAAATTAATAAGATCTATAAAAGGTTTTGGAATGGTGGAAGGATATGCCAAATTGGGTAAAAGAAAGAACCCTAGAATGTAGAGACAAAGAAGTTTAGGACATTGGTTGATTGCCTATGTCGATGGTTTAGGAGCAGTATGAAGGACAAATGGGTGCAAAAGGGATAGCCAATTGATTTGGGATGGCTGTGGTGCATCAGAAGATTTGTTCAGAGAAAAAAATAATGACTCTAAGAGAAGAAGCAATCATTGAGGAGCAATCCATGTGGTGCAAAGATAGATCTCAAATGTGATTTTTCTATATCATTAAGGCTGATTTTAGAATTTCTTTTTAGAACTCCGATTAGGAAAGATGGATGAAGATTTCTTGAATATGTTTTCCACTAGTCGATGGCTTTGTCATAACTTTGGCTATGTAATAAAATTCAGTTCAGGAACCATGGAAGTCATTTTCTTTTTTTCTTATTTAATTCTCCAAGGAAATCTAGTGGCTAAACTTGTAAGCCAAGTGAAGATTACTTAAGAAATCTGAGTATCCCTGAGAGTGATGAGGTATTTCACTATGCAAAAATGAAGTCAAATATAAAGGAGCATGTGAGCTACAGATACAAAGGAGAGAAAGGGATTTTCTATTAATGGACCAAATGGTCAAAGCATAATGTACCAGGTAAAGAGAAAAAAAAAGGAGAGAACATATAGGCTACATAAAGTTATAAAGAAAAATAGAGCTTGAAGGTTTCCCATTCATGCTCTCGGCAATAGCCAATAACCTACCACCTCCATCTTGGTGGGTGGCTAGTAGTCCTTTGGTATTGAGAAACAAATTCTCTCTTTCTTGCCTTATTTTAGATCTTTGTTCTACCACCTTTGACTGTTTTTCTCTGAGCTTTGTCTCCTTCCAAAGCGACAAGGCATATTTCTCTTTTAGTTTTTCCTCTTTTTCCTTGTTTCGAGTAAGCTGAGGGAAAAAATCCTTCACGGAGTTGATAAAGTGCATATTGGTCCTCACCTCATCTTTAAAACAGTAGGCTTGAGAGACTTTTGTCACTTGTTCTTGTTGATGTTCGGTAAAGTAATTCAATGAAACAATAGAGATCTTGGCCAGACATGATTTTAAAGAAGGGAAGTCAGTTTTGATGTGCTGATTGAAACAGAGCTCCAACAGTTTGAAGAAAAGGGAAAATTCTGGTTACAAAGCTTCTTCGTTAGGTGGGAGAGAGATGCGAGAAGTTGACACAGAGTCTACTATGTTTAAAAACTCATATGCCTTTTGATAGATGGTTTCAATATCAGAATTAGAGATAGAGGCACGAGGAGTGGACTCAGGTATTGACTATAAAAAATAAAAAAATGTATCAGTAAAATGGTGTAAAGAAGAAGTAAAAAAAAGGGGAAAGGTTGAAAGAGTACTAGATTCACATAAGAGGCAGGTGTTAAAGACATCTTCAATTGATCTAATCGATTGTCAAGATTATCAATAAGATCATTGAGAGGTATTGCTGCAACAGGAGTCTCGCGAGCAGTTTCCTCAAGAGTTGGGTAAGGTTTGTTGAAGGGTTGCTGCTGAGGGATGTCCAAGTTGGGAGAATTGTTTCGACCCTTAATTGAAACTATCTAAGTAGGAATGGTGGGCTTTTTTGTTGGTCTGTTCTTCAGGATCAGTGCTAGTAGTGATAGGAGAACTTGATTAACTGTTTGCTGAACGATCCTCGATGGGTAGAGGGGGCATAAACTGGCTCACATGAGTAGCTATTACTATTGTGGTCATTGTGCCTTCTTCTTATCTTGCAGGGAAAATGTTGCCCCTTGCGTTGGAGAGGATAAGGAAAGGTGCTCAGGACTATGTCATTCTGATGATACAAGTGGCCTTTTATTTCCTCTCTGTAAGAAAGAAAGTAGAATGAGTAAGAATATGCGTGGCTTAAAAGAAATAAAAGATAAAGAAAATTGAGAAAGATGATTCGTTTACCTTAAGAACCACCTTGAATCTTTTGCCAGTTTGCTTAGTAGAAGGGACAAGCTGACTTAGTGGGATGTCTCCACTTTCGAAAAGAGAAAGATGTGGTTCTTCAACTTTCTCCAAGACAATTGGCGATGGGGCTGTCTTTATGAAAGTCGTTTTTGGAGTACTTGTAGGGGAGGAAGACTTTGTCTTTTTACGGATGAGAAGGATCTCTTCTGCACTTAGCTCATTGACAGCCACAGTCGAAGGCACATTGACATCTGCCTGGGAGGTCTTGGTTCTCTTGGAAGGTTGAGAGGCAAAGTCATGTCCATTCATGGTAGACTGAAGTAATTTCAGAGAAGAAACTATTTGCCTTTTCTTCTTTGGCTCCTCAATTAAAATAGATTTGCCTTTGTCTGGAGGAGCAGGAAGAAGGACAGTGGCTTCAATGGCCTTCTTTTTGCGACTGGTGGGAAGTTTAGTGGATTGTCTATTTTTGAAACAGAGTCTAGATAGGTATTTGTCTAAAGGATCAACAAAATTGAAATAAAAGAACTGGAAGGTCCTCATAAGCTTAGGAGATTTGGGAGACTAAGGCATCATACTTTATCTTTAGCCTTTCACCTATAGGCTCATCGATAGAGGGATGCATGTAAGGGAAAAAGATGTTTTGGATTAAGCCAAATTGTCTAGCAAACTGACTGGGACTGTAGTTTTCAAAGCTATAGTTAGAAAATCTAAAAGAGGATACAAAACCCCCAATGTGAAGGTATCGAGGGAGCAAAACACTACCCCAGAAGAGGCATTACGATTCTTTAGCCTCTTCTAAGGATTTATCTGGGTCGTCAAAAAATGGCTTAAGAAGGAAGGTGAATTAAAGAAAACGAGAAAATGGGGTATATGAAACATCTTCTCAATCTATAGGAAGAGTGAGGAAAATACTAAAGTAAGAATTAAAAGTTTTTTCAGTATAAAGAACTGAGGTAAAGAGGAATCGATGGGCGTAATTTAAAGGTATGAATTTGGGCTCAAGCAAAATAGTAAAGGGCCAAATTTCAAGGAAATAGGCATAGAGCCAAGCCTGAAAAATTCAAAAGGGACCTCCATAGCTAACAATGATTCTATTATCAGTAAGATTAAAGAGTCCACTATATAGTGCACCCAAGACAAAAGGGTCTAGGGCAAGTTTTTTGTTTCTAGCCAGTTGGATGGCTATATCGACATATTCTTTAGTTACCTTGAAATCAGGGACACACAGAATGAATTGACATAGCTAATGAAGGAGGAAAAACAACGTGTTCTATGAATGAGGGAGTAGAGGATTGAGAAGCAAAAAAGCAATTGACAAGGTCATTATATCCTATGCTAGAAGGGATATTGACGGAATCACAACTAGAATCGGTAGAAATACTGGCATTCACCTCTACATTTGTCGATGAACGCCCAGTTAAAAAGATGATGTCCAAAATCGTTGGGGACATCATACCTATAGCAAGAAGCATGGCATTGCACGACTGAGACCGAAGCATGCAGCAGTGCCAATCAACCATCAATTCAGGTGTAGATCATGGGTGGAAAGCTTGATCATTCAAAAAATGCCCAGTATTCGCCATTGAGATACGTACTGAGTTTCTATCTTGTTAACCCAATCAACTCAGCGTTGGTCATGATTGATCTATGAGAGAAGTGGGTTGGTTCCTTGATTCCATAATTTCCATAAAAGCTGGGAGTGGTTCAACATTAAGGTTTCTCCCTTATGAACAGTGTACGACTTGAACACCTCGCAGATGTACGACTTGAAGGAGGGGCCAAGAGTGAAAACCCCACTCGAATTAGGGGTAGGAATCAAAACCCTTTGGTCTACGGACTTGATTGCGATTTGCTTAATATTGAAAGGGAATCTCGACACGAAAGGGATCTCAAAGGCAATTGAAGATGATGGATTTTGCTTCTTGGGAGCCATTGGAGTTAGTAGAAAAAGAATCACTATGAAATTTCAAAGACAAGAAGTAAAGGCAGACGAGTGAAGTAAAAGGAACAATTCAACCACTAAGAGCTTTTAAACATATGTTTAGCAAAAGTAACGGTACTGACTGTTCATTTATTTGAGTTAATTAGAGTTAAACTCAATTAAATGAGGGGCCATTATTTAGACTTAAAATACAAAATTGTAAAGACATTTGATGCATATGTTGGTAGCAAGCCTGAAGTCATTAAAGGATTGCCACGTGTCAAAATCTGAAGAAAAAACGAGAAATAATCATCCATGTTTAAAAGAAGGAATAATTGTCTAGGAGTTACAAGTCAATTAGCCGTCGATAAAGGGAAAAATCGTCAAAGAGAGTGACTATAAAAGGAGGAAAAAAAAAAGTTAAAGAACAACTCAAACTCCCCACAAGACCCACGATTAGGGCATTTAGGAAGTAATTAGTGTTGTAATCAAAGGTTGTTAATTCAGTCTCTCTGTAACTGAAACTCATTTGATTGAATTAATAAAGAAATATGATTTTATTAGTTCATCATTTTGTGTGTTCATCGCTTTAAAAATTTATCCAAGGAAGTCCTGAAACATGGCAATTGAATCCATCCATAAGCAATCGCCTAAGAACTGTCTATCGATTGAGACATTTTTTCGATCGCTACAAATTTTGGAGCAAAAAATATATATAAATCGTCCCCACATGTAATTTTTGAAGAGATTCATTACTATCGTTTCCTTCTATTGGTCTTGATTTCTTCCGGTCTAATCGATAGTCAGATTTGTAGGCATGGCCTGAACAGAAAATAACAGATGGGGATCATTCAATACAGATGGCATGAATACAATACCCTAGTAGTAGTAGATATAATATACCCTTCATAGATTAAAGACTTCATTGCATTGGATTAGACTATACTTGTCATGGGTTCAACTTTCAGTTGGGGGCTCATGAGATGTAGACTTAGATAGCTTGGACTTGGAGGCTGCCTCGTTTAGTCTTGTGTTGTAGAATGAGGCCTCAAAAGAAGGTTGGGCGATAGGCCGGTCTTAGTTTTGTGGATTTTGGGCAGATAGAATACATTGTAGTTATCTCTAAAGGGGTACTCTTGGAGAACAGCTTCATCGTCACAAATAGGTACACTTGTTGTGGCAAAGGGGACTTTATTTTCCTCTGGGAGATTTACTAGTTTTAAACTTATCAATGATTCATAATCCCATACATTAGAGTATATATAAATGGTGCATTGTTAGATCTTAAGACTTTATTCCTCCAGATGCACTAGTTTGTGAATACATATATTGAGGTTCATCGGATAACATATATTTTGGATTATTTCACTCAGAATGATTATAAAATAGATTGTTCGCATAAATTTGCACCTATGTTGATTGGTCACTGAATCATGTTAAGATTAATTGTTTGCATATTGATTCAAAGTGCATTTGGACAGGAGGCAGACGTTGGTTTGAACTAAGTTTTGATATGTATATCAAATATTCAAAAACTCAAATAGAATAACAAGTGATTGCTCAATGTTACATTCAGGAACTTACATATGACTATTGCCAGTTTCTTTGGATGGATTGGACTTGCAAGCTCTCTAGCCAAAAAACAAAAAGATGGTGTTAAATTCGTCATATTTTCTTGTAGTGTTAAGGAAACAAGCAATCAAGTATATCAATAGTCATACCCCTATTATTAATCTCTCAACCCTTTTTGTTGGGATTTGGGCTTAAGACAAATCCATGTTTCAATTGTAAAATTTGTAGGGAATGTTAGAATGCGGAGCTTGCTTCAAGCCATTTTATGGTGATTTTATATTCCTTTTGCTAGTGATATTTCAGAGAAACTCAGAAGCATTCTTCAAACTCAATTGCACTTTTTTAAATTCACTTGTGCATAATTTCTCTTCTATTGTTTGGGGTGGGGTAGGGGGTTCCATTTGTTATTATTTTGGAAACTCTAATTGATTGTGTTACCTTGTACTAATCTGTGCCACATAGAATTCCAATATAGTTGATTAATATGCCCAAAAAAAAAAAAAATACATACACAATTCCACTGAAAATGATCTATAGAAATTTTCGCTAATGTTTGTTAATTTTTGTGTGATCTTATCTGACTGAGGTTTTACCAATTTTAGATTAACAACATCATTAACCCTCTGCCAATGCCAAATTTGGTAAGGTACTATCACTGTTCCTTATTGAGACCAATTAACATTTGTCAAACCAGAACATGACTTCGTTCACACGGTTGTCGTGCTCAGATGGGTAGACATAACTGGTGACACTATTAAGAATTAGGCACACGACTTCCGCCAAGGGCTGACTTTTAGGCTTCTCTTTAAGGCCAAAGCTAACGTACCACTGTTAGTGTCTTCACTGAAGGCCCCCAAATCTAATTATAAAGGATGTCACATCCAATACTATTCAAACTGTCACGCCCCGAATTTCTATAAATTCGGGGAGTGAGTGAAAAGGAAGAAGAAAAGTAAATGAAAGGTCATTAGGTTGGATAAATTGGTTTCCCATTCATTTCTCACATTTTTTCAAAGTTTTTCAAGCCACTTTTCTTCCATTTTTAGTCTATTTCTTCAAGGTTTCTCAACCCCTCCTTTTGACATCATTCCCACCAATTTAAAAGGTGTTTTACACACTTAACATGTAACACCCCCACCCGGGGTATACTATCTGTCTCAAACGATAAAGAGAACTCGACAACCATAAATCCCTACCACTTTTCTATACATAAATAGAAGCACATAAAAATTCACCATAACCCATTAGTGGAATGACTCACCATGAGCCCTACTTATTGTCAGACCGTGATATTGTTCTCAAAACTATGACATATATATATATATATATATATATATATACAATTTAAGTTTAAAGGACACATAGACAAAACCCCCCACGGCGACATCCATTCGACCCTCTAGACTTGGCAGTAAACTCCTCGCATCTTTACGATTTTTCCTGAAAAGTCATTAATATCATTAGTGAGAGCAAGGATGTGATCATTAATCTTGAGCACAACAGGAAAAAAAAACTATATTAATTTAGGAACAACCTTAACAACGCAATAGTTATCAACTTTCAAATTATACTTCACCACATAGACATTGTTCGTGTACATCACATAGACATAACTTGTATATACCACATAAACAAAATATATTGCACAAATCATTACTTCAATATAATTAAATTAAGCCACACAACGAATACCTCTGACGCACACATCCCCGGCTACACAAGGAATTCAAGTCACACACAAAAATTCTCGTCACTTAGACAACTCGAAGCACATAACTAATATTCCGTCACGTAGACAATTCGAAGCACATCGCTAATTTCCATCACGTAGATGGCCCATACCAAACATTTAGTTCATATCATTTAGATGACTCACAGTCACTTTATTTCTTCCTGCCACGTAGACAACACAAAATCGAACACTTAGTTCCTGTCACGAAGACAACTCCAAATCGAATACTTAGTTCCTGTCACGTAGACAATTCGAAATCAAACACTTAGTTCTTGTCACGAAGACCACTCGAAATCGAACACTTAGTTCATGTCACGTAGACAACTCGAAATCGAACACTTAGTTCCTGTCACGAAGACGACTTGTATCCAACAATTATTTTTCATAATGTCTATCTCGTAGTAAGGATGAATCACGTTCAAAAGTAAGTTAACCATCCAGACAGTCAACTCGTGTCGTATGCACATATTCCATTACACAATCAAACCAAACCAAAAAGAATTATTTCGCCGTTTAGTCAATTTCCATTAAACAACATTATCACATCACTAAGCTGTTAAATCTAAATAGAAACCATCTCATAAACATTTAAACCAAACTTAAATGTTTATCAAATAAAAGATGTAGGGTAGTGCACTTACCTTGCGTGGAATTCTACCTTGTAGATGACCCCTTTGCCAAAACTTTGAGTGAGGCGTACTTTGAGGTGTTCGCCTCTAGGCCTGGCACACCCAATATTTGCAATTCTACTCAGAAATTAATACGTAATAACGCTCAAGTTTGAAATAGTTTATTCGAACCGAGTTCAATTATCAATTCGAGTTGAATTAAATAATCAATTCGCATCAAGTAAAATTATCTACTCGAATCAATTAAGCTAGTAGCTTAATAATCAATTCGAGTCAAATTAAATAATCCATTCACATCGAGTAAAATTATCTATTCGAATCGATTGAGCTAGTCTTCTCAAATTTGTTAAAATAATATTTATTTGAACCAATTACACTAAATTAAACATTTCCCATATAATTGCAAATACAAAAGTATAATTGAATTTACTCCATTTTCTATAAAACCATAAAATTACATGCTTTCTTGCAATTAAATTATATCCATGAAATTACATGCTTTCTAAGTTACCCACCAAACTACTATCTTTCTTGACTAAAATTCAACACACATATAACAATTCCATTCTTTTTATTTTTCATGCAACAACATTAATTATGCTCACACACCCACGCAAGCATTATGTTAATTTTTCCATGCAACACCCATGGTACAACACAATTACCACAAGCATCACATTTAACCCACATGCAATACCCAAATACCTACACTAGAATTGTATCCATATATTCAAGAGGAGAGAAAGTAGATTACATAACTAAGCTTACCTCTTGTATCCACTTCCTTCACCACCAAGCACCACCACTTGTCTTCCACCATTAAGCCCACCACCAAGCTCCAACATTTCCCCCTCCTAGTCTTGGTCGAAATTCTCAAGTGGAAAGTTTTTTTTTTTCTCTTTTTCTTTTTTTTTCTTTCCTTCTTCTTCCCTTGGTTTTCTTCTTCTTTCCCTCTTGGTTCTTACTCTAGCCGAAATCCCCAAGTGCAAGACCCCTTTTCTTTTTTTCTTTTTCTCTCTCCTTTCCTTAGCTTTGCATGTGACCTTCTTGTTTTTCTTTCTAACCTTCACTTGCATTCCCCACCATTGGTTTTATTATTTTATTTTATTTGCATGCAAGACATGTCTTGCATGTCTTCCAAAGTGGACTATTCCATCATTGCTTGCATATTATATATATTCCTTATACATATATTTCTTACATTTGTATACTTATATGTATATACCTCCTTTTTTTTTTTTTTTTTTCTTGTATGCATATTTACACATAGACATGTATATATATATATATCCAAAAATATTGATAAACCATTAAATTCGTATTTTGGACCCTTAACCACTCCTTGCACATACTAACACAGTTTATTTTTATAGCAATAAATTAATGTCACATGCTTGTCGCCCGATTAATTCCACATGCGCTAACGTACATAAAATAATAAAGTCATATAATATGTTAACATTCGTATTTAGCTTTTCACACTTTAAATAAAACAATTTCTCCTATAATCATTATTTATAAAATTATCTCTGTCTTTTAAAATATTCATCATTCAGGTTCAAGTCTCATATCACCATTCCTAATTAAATAATGATTACCAACCATGCACATGCATATCACATGTGAATATGCTTACAATAAATATTTTTATCGAGATCAACACACTATTCATCGTATTCCTGATATCTCCCTTTTTAATTTACAGACTAAAGTTTGACTGTGACTAGATTATGTAACATTTAAATTCATAATATTAAAATGTCTATAGTGCATTCTTGGGTCTCATATAACAAGTCTTAATTTTTCATAAAATTTTGACATATCCTCCTTTGTTTTTTAAGTCTTTTTCCCACCTAATATTCACAATAGTTCATATGGATAAGTATATCACAACCCACCCTCACTCGGTGGCCACAACTCATGTAAATTAAACATATATACCTTGTTATCAACATACACATCTAATTGTTTCAATATACACATATGATACTCATAAAATAAAGATATCCCAAATATCAATTGGGTTTACACTATTACACTTTAAAATGGTCCAAGACTTATAATCCACTACTTTTTCAAACTAAAAAACAAGTCATTTGGGCTTATGCCCATACATACAAAATATGCCCCAAGGGCCAAATATATATTCAAGTCTCTTTCATCTCCTTCCTTTAAGACTTCCTTAAGTCTCAAGTACTGGGAGCCTCATCTGTAATAGGATATCCCACGAATGGGTCAGCTCAACTGCTGGTATGACAAAATACTAATGCTATGAACAAATTTAAGGCGTGGCATGTGTAAGTGTACATTTTAAAAGCTACAACCCCGTAATCCCTCAATGCTATGCAATGTCAATATGCATGACACACTCATGCAACTCTATGCCACCCATGTCTCGCTTCACAGTCCGCCCCCGTCAGCCTGCGAGTACTGTCATTAGCCAGATTTTTGGTTTTGCACCACAGGATCTATACTCTCATAATGCATAGCACCAAGTGCTCAACCCACACTATGTTCCAAGAATTCATGTATGTCAAGATGCCATGATTTTTCTCAATGTGAATTCTATGAAACATTTCATCAAACACGTGATGTATAACTTAAAATATGCCTCATTCATAAAGTAAAGCATAACTTCAAATTCACAACACTTTGTCTACATGAATGTGAATCACAATTCAATGAATTAAACATATGATCAAGCTTCATATTCATTACTTTCACAATTTCTCAAAGAAACTACAAATACACAAACTACCAATTCATGGAATAAATCATAACTCTCAAACCACAAGAGTTTCTCTACATGAACATAAGCTAGAATATAATAATCCAACACATAAGCAATATACACCTTTATCATAGCAACAAATTGTCAAGAAAATCAAAGAACACAAAAGTACTTAAACCACTAACTCTAAGTTTTCAAAACAACTACCAACTAAATGATTTTCTAACATCAAGTAAACACCTAAATCATTCAATCAACACATAGAAAGGTAAGAAAACTTAAATCTATTCCCAACTTAGTAAAATATCATACCTAAAATGATTTTTCTCAAACCAATGGAGTTGTGTTTGCTTTATAGCCGAACCGATTGGTGAGAATATAACTCTTGTTGAGAGGAACAACTTCTTAGAAGGAAGTCTTCCAAGAATCTTGGCTTCGGAATGAGTTTTGGTGGCTTGAAACTTGAAGAACCTAGGGTTTTTCTTATTTTTTCCTCCAAAAAAGTGTACTGCCCCTTCCCAGCCCAAAAACAGATATTTTTACACTAAGGGGGCTGTATTTATAGTGGAGGGGCAAAGGTGCAAAATGACCTTTTTGCCCTTGATGAATCCGGGACCCCGTTACACTACAACCTGTCCCGAAACGCCTCAAATCGACATTTTATTTTAACCAAAGTTCTTAAAATTATTTTAAATGAAAAATTTCAAAAAAATATATTTTCGCTTGTGCCCGGGTTTGGCCGGTCCCACCTGGGCCATCCTGGATGCCTTTTCGGTCCAATTTTTGAAACTATTTTTGTTTAGGCTCAAATTCGTATAATATGTGTATTTTAACATTATAAGCATGTTTATCTTCTATGACATACTCAAATTATGCTTCTAAACATGACCTACGCCTAAATGATGCATATGTAGTGCCCTACCGGCAAAACTGAAAAATTTATCCTCACTTTTCAGATCTCTACACAAACCCCACCAGTAATGGCTATATAACTACAGTAAAATAATTCCTTACCAACTGCTTAAATGGTGAACCCATGTATAAACTCATAAGCCTCAAAAATCTTTGTGTGCAAATCCTTGTAGTTTTCAATTGACTAAATTAATTAAAATATTTGAAAATTTAATCAATTTTTCAATGTAATTAGATTGTATGATTTGTCTGTTTTTTTTTTATGTTCAATAAGAAGTATTAGGCCTTAAAAGTCCATGTTGATATGTCAAATCAGGAGTTATAAAAGATATTGAAATCTGAAATTAGTGCAGCTAGATTCTGCCATTTTTCGTGAGCTGTGGAACTCCAACCTATCTATGTCTATGGCCACCCAAAGAGGAGTTTGATTCCTGTCAGTCAAAGCCCATAGTCATGAACAAGAGTATTTTCATTCATTGCCATGCGATCATATTAGGTGGAGCTTAAATTGTCCTTGGAAATTAATTAATTAGATTTTTAATGGTGAATAGGAGGCATCACTACCTCATTAACTGCCTTTAGTAATGCATTTCATAATTGGAAGGATTAGGAGATCTGGTCCAAGAAAGAAAGAATACCGCATGTTGGTCCCGCCACCCCATGCTTAAATATTCAAGTACCACTCTAAAATATTAAAGTGTGTCATCCCACCCAAATTTGTCTTATGAATAGGATCAATGCAATCCCTTGTGTGTGATTGCTTGTGGGATGATCAATACAGTATAGAAACCTAACAAGAATCAAGAACGGGTGAAAAATTAATTTGCTCACTTAGAATCCAGCTTTTTATATCATGTTACCGCATTCTATGCAAAATTATTTACAATGAATGAAGACATGCATTTAATCTTTATATCCAAGCATTGATGGCTCTAATATTTTTATATGAATGCAAGCTTTCCTCCCATTCCTATTACCAATTTCATCACAATAATGAAAAAGGAAGAAAAAACATGTAAATGGGATAACAAAGGTAGAAAATCACACGCCCTTAACAAAAATAAACTAAATGGTCCAAAAAAATATGAAGATGAGGAGAATAGGAAATTGGGTTGTATAGTAGTGTAAGGTTAGCAGGCCAATGGCATCCTAGCTGGTCCCTACGGGATCACATTCACAGGGTGAATGTGGCCCTCTACTAACCCCTACCCCTACCTCTAGTGACAAACCCCTCAAGGGACATGTGCTTTCAAACTCATCTTTGTAAGCTTACGTTTGTGATTATTAAATATAATTACTCTCTTTGATTGAAACTGAGGGCAAATGATTCTAATTATAGAGGTTAAATGTCTTTGATTATATTGAAAAAGGGGTATGGAGATAGTGAGATATTACTTACAGGGGTGGCAACAGTGCCCTCATCAATCCAGTGCCCAAAAAAGCAAAAACCATGGGTTGTTTTTCTAGAGGACCATTTGTAAGCATTGAGTGGAAGATATATAGGGAATTTGAGAGTTTCATTGCAGGAAAAAAATGGAAATGTTCACTTAATTGTGGGTCAAGCTACCTCATCAATTTGATGTCCATGCCTTGCTTGTTATCAGCTAGTTTTGGCTCTCAGAAACTACAATAAATTGGAGGGAATCACATCACACTACACTTCTTCACTCGCAAAATTTATTTTAGTTCCTCATAGTTTGGTATGAAACACTTTAATGTTAGATAATTCAAGTTTGATACAGCGACGGGGTATGAGTTTCTTGAGTTTTTGTGATTGTCCAGATTGGATACATCTTGATACAGATTCACCTTGCAAATCGGCAAAAACTTCTTTCATCATAGAGCAATGGGTCAATTGCTAGCTACAAAGTCTTGCCATTTGGGCTACAAATCTCGAATAAGTGTGCCTTTTGGATTTGTTTAAGAAAATTCTAGGTGTTCATGTTAATAAGGAGATGGATTGGCATTGAGGCTAACCTTGTGAAGATGAAGGAATGTATGAGCATGAAGTCTCCTCCAAATCTCAATGAGGTGCTAAGTTTGGGAGGAAGGATTGCAGCTTTGAATAGACTGATGTCCTGCGAACAATGGAAAAATGCCAACCCTAACTCAAAATAATTTTTAGAAAAAAAAAAGCATTTGAGGCACAATGAGGAGTGTAAAGGGAAATAATTCTCCTTAATCAAGATGTATGTAATTCTAGTTTTATGGACGCTTTAATCTTATTTTTAGCTTCAGATAAGAGATAACTTACAAGAGTAGCTTAGAGTTTTTTAGTGGACATCATAATATTTTTGGAGTTCAATTTAGTATGTCTTATATGGATCCTCTGAATCAGTTTTTGACCTCAATTTGAATCATAGAAATTCAATAAGATGAAATGAAACTTAACGAGCCCAAGGAAATTTGGCAACTAAAACGTGTTTATTACCAAATTCTTCATTAAGAAAATGACATTTAATAATAGCATATTATAAATACAAATATTATATTATGCTATATTTGGATGTCAGTAGTAGTAGAGAAGTGCCCTTTTGTGGTGGAGGGTGCCCTTAATAGTTCAAACATCAATCAAAGAAAGTAACCTTGAAATATTAAAGAAACTAAAGGATTAGAGATAAGACTCTTTCTAATCATACAAAAGAAGGACCATCACCAAAAGATTAAGGACAAAAACAACCTTAATTATAGAGATAAACAACAACTCTGCCTATTCAATACCACAGCTTGTAGCAAAAACAAGGGTAGTCCACTCTCACTCAAAATCACAAAGCCCTCTACCCTGTTTTCCTCTCTCTCTCTCTCTCCTTACAAGGAAAGATGAGATTAAGATATAACCCTCCACTCCTCTAAATGGACCATCCTTAAAAACTCTGATACATCAAACAACTTCATTAAGTTATGCACATCCAAAAGTCTTCAACACAACACACTACATGGCCCTCGAACAATTGCTTCTTGCTCTGTCTCCCATTTACGTCGACTCTGACACCTTTCCTAATGGCGTTGACAGCCATCCAACCTCCATCGATGGTGGCGATGATGGCAACAAAGCCCCTAGACTCCCCCGCTGGACTCGGCAAGAAATCCTCGCGGTCATACAAGGCAAGAGAGTAGCCAAAAAGCTAGGTTCGCAGAGGACAGATTGCCGGTCAAGCATTCGGGTCTGGTTAGGTAGAACCCAAGAGGGCCTCAGTTTCCTTGTACTATTGAAGACACGGGGTAAACCAGGGACCGGTTCAGTGCTATAAAAGATGGAGCAATTTAGCTAGAGATCATAAGAAGATAAAAGAGTGGGAGTTATAGATAAGGGAAGACACAGTCTTTTTAAGTGATAAGGAATGATTTGAGGAGAGAGAGAGAAAACTTATTGGAATTTAACCCAAACTCACTAACTGTTATGCACGAGAGCTTGTTGGGTAATCAATGTGAGAATCCTAAATGAAATAAGAAACTTATTGGAAGAGTTTTAATATACCATGAATACGTATATTAGACATATAATACGAAACATAACGATCAAGTTATATCTGAATAGATTTGGGTTACAGTATTTTATCCCTATAAATAAGGTTGAGTATTATGTAATCAGTTACTTGATGACCAGTTTTCCATGAATAATACATCGATGTAGGTTTTTGGTCCGTGGATGTAAGTATGGTGTATCAAGGTGGGTATGCTGTATCGAACCACGTTATATCTTTATATAATATTTTTATTGTTTTCCTACCTTTGAATTTCTATCTTCCAACAAATATTATTTGTGTTCATTATCCGTTGTGCAAAACCAACAAGTGGTATCAAAGCAATATTTCAACAAGCGGTATCAGAGTTATGTTCCAACAAGTGGTATAAGAACTATGTTTCAACAAGTGGTATCAGAGCAATGTTCCAACAAGTGGTATTAGAGCTAGGTTGACACTCTTGGTGCAACTATCAAAGCTAGATTAGTAATCCTGGTAGAACAATCAGAGGTAGATTGATGATCCTAGTAGAACAATCAGAGCCAGATTGATGATCTCAGTAGAACAGTCAGAGTTAGATTGACAATCCTGGTATAACAATCGAAGCAAGTTATTGACGATAATCAAGTTGGAGTTCATGTTGAAGAAGACTCTTTTACCATGTATGTACAATTCATATTTTTGTTTAGATTCACAAGTAAAAAATTAAAGTTTGTATGAAACCAAATGGAAGAATAAGTTGCTTCCTGATTGTTTGGATTTCAAGAATTACAACACGTGCTGTTGAAGATGTATCTTCAGGTTTTTGGGCTCTTAGAGTTGAAGTCGCGGTATTACAATGGTTTGGGAGCTATTGGACTGATATAAACTCAATAATGATGATATGGTGTCTCGTGGGTTACGAGTCACTGGGCTTTACCTTTGAATGGTGAAATATTGACCATTGAAAACCTCCCAAGAGTAGGTAAGATGCGGGAAGAGATCCACAAGTGATGCAGGCCAAAACATAGGTTCTTGAAAGACAGAAAGGATTGTGGCGACTCAGAAGAGCAAGTTTGCACATGGTGTTTAAAAAATTGGTGGATCAAAATCAAGGGTGCTAAGCCCGATCTTGAGCATGACCGAAGTTGAAGAGTTTGGTTTAAGAGAGGTTGTTGGAATTTGACTCAAACTCTCTAATTGTTATAAACAAGAATTTGTTGGGTAATCAATGTGAGAATCCTAAATAAAATAGGAAATGTATTGGAAGAATTTTAATATACCATAAATAAGTATATTAGACATATAATAGGAAACATAAAGATCAAGTGTATCTGAATAGATTTGGGTTACAGTATTTTATCCCTATAAATAAAGTTGAGTATTATGTAATCAGTTATCAAATGACTAGTTTTCCAATGAATAATACATCGATGTAGGTTTTTGGTCCGTGGATGTAGGTATGGTGTATCAAGGTGGGTATGTTGTATCGAACCACATTATATCTTTGTATAATATTTTTTTATTATTTTCCTATATTTGAATTCTTATATTCCGACAAGTATCATTTGTGTTAATTATCCGTTGTGCAAAATCAACAAGTGGTATCAGAGCAATATTCCAACAAGTGGTGTCAGAGTTATGTTCCAACAAGTGGTATTAGAGCTATGTTTCAACAAGTGGTATCAGAGCAATGTTCCAACAAAATTGCCTAGATTTTTCGATAGAGAAGTTTACGATATAATGGATGGTGGTGGTGGGTCGGAGGCTATAGGTCCCACAGGGTTAGTTTTGGGCTTGGCCCCATCGAATAGGACGGAGGCTGAAAAGGTGGAGGTGGAGGCGGAGGCGGAGGCGGAGGCGGTGTTTGATAGTGGGCGGAGCGCGGCGGCGGAGGATAGGTTGTTTTCATATTTTGAGCACTCGGATCAAGAGGAAGTTGATGGCAGTACAAAGAAGGAATTCAAGAAGGGGCCGACAAAGACGACGAATTTACTTGCTTGAATTCCAATTCCAGGTAATTAGGTGTCTACCTACACTTCAGATTTATCAAGTTGGTTGAATTTTGAACTTTGTGAAAATGAAAAATGGAATATGTGTGCTTGGAAATTATTATTATTATTTTTAATCTTTATTGCTCTGTTATTTTATAATGTTTTTTGCTCTGGGGTTTTCTAGTGATGGTGGGTTGTTGGTGGGACTTCTTCAGTGGCGTTGGCTCCTTAATTTTTTTTTTCTCTTTTCATTTCTCTCTATGGTTTAGCATTTATTTTGTATTTTTCACGATAATCTATACTACAATTTATTGTCCGGCTATGGGGCTGTGGCTGGTTTTGGTTTTGGTTTTGATATCTTGATTTGTAGAGAAACAATACCAGCCATTCTCCCAATCTCAAGGTTGTACAACTCAGGGTATTGTCATTACTTTTAGCTGATTTACAACAAACATACTTGCTATTACCGATGCTAATTTTTTTGATAACTTTGTTCTTTTTCCTCAAAACTTGATAATGTATATGAAGCCAATTCTATTTGGTAATTTTCATTTGTGTTGCGGCAAATATCTAAGACCAAGTGTGCACACTCTTTGCACATAGTGAATAGGACTTTTTTAGGCCTTCCACCAGCTCATTGCTTGTTTGGATTTTGGATTAGCATAGACCATGTTGCGTATTATATACTGTCTGTAAGAGTGTCAAAGGTTGGATGAAATTTTAGTATTTAAATTACAACCACCTTAATTTTGTTGTATTTCACAATTTAACTAATGATGAGTAAGAGAAATGTAAACTTGCTTCTCATGCTTATGATTGAGACTATGTCCACATCATTGCTTCACCTTTTGGGGATTTACTACCATTTTGTGGATCTGAGTAGAGTTTTCTTATAAGAAAAGTTGTATAGATATGCAACACTAGTCCTTTCGTTTATCATATTACATTTAACAACTGAGAGAGAACACGACAGTCTCGATCTCAATAAACTATACAAATTCTATTTTTCTAGGTGGCTATATAATAAAATGGGTAGGTATAGAATAGAAAGAGCTCAGTAGTTTATGTTAGAGTGTTAAATGGGGGTGGAGATAAATATTTGTGGGATATGAATAGGTCCACCCAAAACAGTTCTAGGTTTTCTGTTTCTGCACTCATTAAAGCCTGGTAGTACTGTGATCAGACATCAATTTCAATTGTCATAAAATCTGAAGTAGATATTTATAGAGGGTTTTGCTTATAAGATTAGAAAAGCCTTGAACATCTGAAATTTTGAGTAATCCAAAATGTTGAAAATATGAAGGAACATAAAGATGATAGGAATGTTCTTGTACCACAGCTCTGGTTGTTTGTATTCTAGGCCACTGTTTAACTAATTATTGTGCCTATCTTTCGCTTTCCCTGACAGAAAGACTAACATCTGAATATGGTGGTACCTTTTCTGAGATGAATTTTGTTGCAGGCACGACACATGATAAACAACCAACTTCAAACCCCGAACCAGGAACTACTCAAGAAGGATGGAAGAGGAAACGATTTGTCACAGATGAAGATGAAGAAACAACAAATGTGTAGCATCAATTAATTGATGCGTTGAAAAAGAATGGCAAATTGCTGAGCTCTCAACTTGAAGCTCAGAACACCAACTTTCAGTTGGACAGAGAACAACGGAAAGATCATGTAAATAATTGTTTTTCTTAATAAGATCACAGACGCAATGGAAATAATTGTTGATAAATTGTAGTGAAGAGCCCTTATAGTACAGTTGCACATGACAAGAGTTCTCTCTAAACTCCAAGAATTGTCGTAGAGGCTGAAGGATTTGGTTAGTTACAGGTTTTTATAGCTGATATTTGTCTCAATGTCAAATCCAAGATGGCTTCTTACATTTTTCCCCCCATTGTAATACCTCTTATATATCTTGATGTACTTTTTCCTGTTGAGGCTTATTGCCATTATAGGTATATACATATAATAAAGTGTGGGAATTTAGGATTCTGACAATGCATTTCTCATATATGTTATTGAAGGTTATACGAAGGTTTTTGTCTCCTTTTTGTTGCAGTGATTGTACACATTATTGGTAGAATATGCTTGTTGAAGTGGTTGCTTACTTGATTGTTGATGTAACAGTTTCTCTTTTAAAAGAAAGAGCTTGCACATGAAATTTTAGTCTCAAATTTCCTTTATCTCTTATGTTGTAATTGTTGAACCATCTAAAATCGTATACTCCTCTGTAAGTATAGATCATAGACGTATATTAGTGGTCCTTGCTCTTGTAATGAGGCTTTCATAATGCGTTAACATGTAATGTTTTTTTGCTTTAATTGTTTAAGTCAAAGGAGCAGACGATATAGAAGTGCTACTTTAATGTGTGTGGAAACCAAAAAAATCGATGCTAATCCAAAAATAGGAACACAGTCTATGGTAAGTAAATAGGTACAGGCAGCCAGCATAACCATAATTAGCTGCAGATAACGGACCATTGGGACACTATAGGAGAGAGAAACCAGTGCAACCAGATCCTTTACCTTGCTAGTCTGGTTATTAAAATACGATTGATAATATCAATAAACACCCACGTACAATGGGAATTCGCATAAGAAGCCTCTTGGCTAACACATTTCATTCAACAAAATTCATAACATGCATAAGAAAACAACAGCTAGAAAAAAGGGTACCATTAGTTGGTAGCTGTAACGCCAATGATACATACACATGAGCCAAAAAGGGGAAGAAAACTTTGAAATATAGCATAAACCTCCCTTAGAACATCAAGAAACAAAACCTTCCAACCTTGATCTGTTTTGATAATGGCAACCTAATTTCTAGCAACCACCAATCCTATCAGCCATGTTCATTTATGTCTCATCTTTTTGCATCACCCCAAATTCAATTTGCTAGGCCACCCTAGCTGCAATGCTGACAGGGAAATCCGTTTGCTTTAAGAATTGCTCAGAACAATCTTCGAGAATTGGCTTTACCATATGACAGCCATTTGAACGAGTCTTTGGCAGATAAGATTCCTATTTTAAAATTGGGGATAAGTTTTACCATCCTTCTGGTTTCCTAATCCCACCAGGTTGGGGAAAGCTGATTATTTGAGCTTATTATTCCCCCAACTTTACTTTCTTTCCAACAGGTCAGTCAACGGTTGTATTTCTAAAGGTAGTGCCAACTAGGACATTTCCCTTAGTTGAGATTAAATTTTCCCCCATCAGTGTGTATTAACAAAATTATAAATAGACACGTGTCTATCTATGGTGTTTATGTTGGAGTAGGATATGGTCTAAGACAAACCATGTGTTGTCTTCAATACAAGGATTTAGACTAGCATGACAATGCAACATAAGGAGGAGGCAGTGGCTGGGCATATAAAGTATAAATAAAGGAAATAAAAAGAAAGAGTAATGAGAAAGTAAAGAGAGAACGAGGGTGTTCTCTACATTAGAAGTTGACACAAAGTGGAATAGATTGAGAATTGGGTAAGTGGTTTAATTCATAGTACACATTACTGATGAATCTCTTTGAAAGAGTATTTTATTGATACCGTCCTAATTGTATTCCAATTATGGTATCGTTTGATTTCAAGTTTCGACATGTTATTCCGTTCAATTATTGGTATTTCAATATTTCGGTTGTATTTTTCATTTGATGTTAATTGTTGTGATTTTTGTGTTTGTGAAATATTTGAGAATTAATCGACACATGTGTGAGGTACGCTTGGGGTATGGTTTATGGTTGTAATACATGTTTGTGGCCTTGAGGGGTGAACATGGTTGTTTGAAAATGTACCGAGTGATGTCTAACATGTTGTCGAGATTGATCAAGTATTTAGCCATGAGTGAATTGAATATTTGTATGTTTGAGATCGTTTGACATGTTCAATTTATTTGTGCTTCGTAAATTATCATATTAATTCTTGTGTCGTTGATTATTTATCAGATAATTGATTAATTATCGCATCGCTCTTTGACATCGTATGTTATGTTTTAAATTACTTACTGAACTTTCCCAAGCTCACCCCATTTACTCTCAGTTGCAAGTTGAACTTGAATTTAAAATTTGGTGGAGGATTGGGTTGACCAACGAATAGAGGATTTTTGATAAGTTGTAATTTTAATTATTATCAAGAGGTTATTTATTTATTTTTGAAAAGTTTATCTTGGACTAAAATTTAGTGGAGAATTGGATCAATTAAAGGATTGATTACTTTCGATTGCTAATTATTTATGTACTTTTCAGGTGATTTGAACGATTGTAATTAAATTTCTTATCTAGAGATTTATTTATTCACTATTGGTGCTATTAGCACTCTGAATATTGCTAAATGGATTGGGGTGTTACATGTTTCAAACTTTCGGTTGTAGCCAATAATTTGTCATCTCCATCTTGATTGATGGCCAACAGTTCTTTGGTTTTCAGAAGCAGATTCTCTCTTTCGTGCTTTATTTTAGCTTTATCCTCACTTATATTCAATAACCTTTCTTTGAGTTCAATTCTTCTTGCATCAAGATAGCATCCTCCTACTTCTATTTATCATCACTTTCTTTGTTTGAAGTAAGCTAAGGAGTAAAGTCTTTCATAGAATTGATTAATCCCACTTTGTTTTTGACTTCATCTTGGAAGAAACGAGCTTGTAAAATTTTGGTTTGAAGATGAGCACTCATGTAGGCCATTTGTTGTTGCTGTTTCTCTGGAAAATAAATAGAGGAGACAACAGAGACTTTGGTCATGTAGGAGACCACATCAGAAGGGTCATGGATAAGTTGATCGAAGGGAAGTTCAAGCAATTTGAAGAAGCGTGAGAACTCTTGTTTCAAAGGTCCTTCAATAGGAGGGAGAAAGATGTTGGAGGAAGATACAAAATCAACTGCCTTTACAAATTCATCTGTCTTGTGATAAATAACCTCAATATCAAAATCTAAAATTAAAATGTGGGAGGCAGATTCGAGCATTGATTACAAATAGAAAAATAAAACTAATTAAGAAGAACAAAAGAGTGGCACATACAAGTAAAGCAGTGGAAGGTTACCTGGTTCACAGAATAAGCAGATGAAAAAAACTTCTTTAATTGGTATGTTTGGTCATCAGGATTGGCAAAAAGGGCTATCGACAGAAATTGGAATCATAGAATCCTCACAAGCAGTCTCCTTATGACTGGGAATGGTCTCAACAAGAGGATCCTGGTGAGAAGGTGAAATGTGACCTTCAAGAGGTAAATGAGGAATGTATTGACTCAAAGGAGTGGCAACCACTATGGTTACCATTGGGGTGTCTTCTTGGTTGTCCAAAGTAGAATCATCCTCTTGCCCTGAAGAATTTGAGGAGGAATGCTTAGAGTTACTATTCTCTGATGGTAGAGTCAACTTCCTAGTCACTAAGAAAACAAATATTACAAAGTCTCTTGAAAGGAGGGAAGGTAAGAAGTAGAAAATTATTATCTTTACCTTAGCAGTCAGTTTAAACTGATTGCCAGATTGTTTGGTTGGGGGGATGAGATTGCTAATCAACACATTTTCACTGTTAGCTGGAGAAGGGGTCATTTTCTCACCCCCCCCCCCCCTCGCGGCCCCCTTCAAAGAAGAACTAGATACCAATGAGTGTGAAGGTTTCTCCACATGAATCACTTCATCTGGTCTACTTGGATAAAGAGGAACACTTGTCTTCTTGTGAAGAAGAAGAGGTTCTTTTACATCCTCTTCATCGATGGTAGGTGGCATTGGTACATTTTGGGGTTGAGTGGCAACATTATGGGCATCAATGGAAGATTGCAGTAGCCATGGAGCATAATCTCTATGTCCTTTCCATTTGTTTCATCAACCAAAATGGCCTTACCCTTGTTTGGGTTAATAGGAGGAGAAGGGACAAGGGCAGGTGTTTCAACATGTTTCCGCTTTCGACCTAGTAGTTTAAATAAAGAAGTTAAGATATGACCTAAATGGGAAGGGAGATAAGTTGAAAGTACTAAGAGAAAATATACCTATAGAAGGAGCCTCGTTCGTCTATCGATTGTGAAAACACAGCCTTGAAACATATTCATCTATGGAATAAGTAAAAATCAATGCTGAGATGTTCCGCCACAGTTCTAAGTGGAAGGTAGATTGTGATGGACTGGAGGTAAAATGAGAAAAGCAAAAGGATACCAGCGATCTCTCATAAGCTTGAGAAATCTGGTGGACTAGGGCCTTTAACTTTATTTCTTCCCTCTCACCAACAGTCTTGTCGATGGAGGGATATATAAAGGGGAATGAATGTTTTGAGTTAGACCAAATTCTCTAGCAAGTTGATTGGGGTTGTAACTTTCGTAGCTACAACTAAAAAAATTAGAGGCAGATACAGAACTGCCTATAAGAGATTAACAAAAGATAGGTTATAACTCTATGCATTCTTTAAAGCAATATCTAGATTAACAAAAAATGGCTCCATAAGAGAAGAAGAATAGAGGAACTCGAAAAAAGGAGTGGACAAAAAAAAGATGTCTAGTTTTGCTAAGTTTGAAAAAGGCTTTGAAATAAAAATCAAAGGTTTTTTTTTATTTTGAAAACAAGACTGAAGAAGATAAGAATCGATAGACATAGTTCCAAGGTCAAAACTTGTGGTTAGGCAGGGGTTCAACATGCCAAATTTTGGAAAAATAGGCATAGAGCCAAGCCTAAAAAAACCAAAATAGGCCTCCACAACTGACGATAATCCTGTTTTCTATCAAATTGGAAAGGCCATATATAATGTCCCAATAACAAAAGGGGCCAAGAAAAGCTTCTTTTTGTTGGCCAAATGAATGGCCACTCCAAAGTATTATTTGGTTACTTTAAAACCAAGAACACAAAAAATAAATCAACAGAGCCAATGAAGAAGAAAGGTTATGTGTTCTTCGAATGAAGGATTGAAAGATTTGGAAATAAAGAAGCGACTGATTAACTCAGAATATCCTATACTGGAATAAGATTGAGAAAAGAACGACCAATATCAGTTGGAAGACAAACATTTACGTCCATGCCCATCGATGGAAACCCTGTCAAATGGACAATGTCCAAGAGTGTTGGGGACATCATGACAATGGGAAGAAATATGACATTAAATGATTGGGACCATAAACATGTGGCAGCATTAATCAGCCACCAATTCATATCAATCTTGCAAGTGGAGAGCTTGATCATTTCGTAGATGTCCGAGCGTCTCCATTGAGAGGCAAAGTGAGGCTCTAATTGCTCAACCTAATCAATTCGTTGTTTAAATAGGTGTTTGAAAAAACAACGGTCATAACTGTTAATTTATTCATGTTATTGATTAAACTCGATTAAATGAGGGGGGCATTATTTGGGTCTAAAATATAAAACATTACACATTTAAACCCCTAAAAGACCCACAATCTGGGCATTATTAGAAGTAGTTTTAGGCTAGTTTAGGAAATAGTTAGTGTTCCAATCAAGATAGTTTTATTCAGTCTCTTGTAACCAAAGTCTCTCCGATTGGATTAATAAAGTAATTCCATTTTATTAGTTTTTTGTGTTAATTTTGCCTTTGCACAATGATAATTCCTATTGTTTCATCCAAGGAAGGCCTAAAATAAGGCATTTGAACACATTCCAAACAATCGTCTGGAAACTATCTATCAATTGAGAGATTTTCCTTGATCCCAACAGATTCTGGAGCAACACTACTATATGTTGGTGGATTTTTACAATATGACATATTGTTTATTGGAATTTCTGATTTATATCATGTAATTAAAAACAAACTGTAACACATAAAACTAACTCGATTGCCAAACAGGAACAAAAATTTAATCTTTAGATCAAGACTAGTATTTGACACTATGTCCTTAAAATAGATTATGCCCTACACTGGTGCTAATGAAAATCTCGACATATGTCTCTGAGATACAATGATCTTCACACAAACAGAACTAACACTCCAATCCGTTTGTCCAACGAACCAGAATGTGTCTTGTATTCTTATAAATGATAACTGTTAATTATGAAAATAATGAACGTAATGACTACCTTAATGAGTAATTTCGTAAGTTATTAATAGAGAATGAATTTGTGTTTATATAGACCAAATGGAGACTGTTCCAGATAGCCACCAAGCGAACTAAAGCAACACAGAAGGTGTATACCAATTCATATTTCATCTAGTGAACACTTTAAATTCAATTTTTTTTGTGTGAAAATTAAATTTCCAATGAGTAGAAAATTAAAATGGGATTAAAAATTTAAGGACCCATTTAACAAACGATTTTTTTCTAAAAAAGTAAGGATGGATCTGACCAATACCTAAGTCTGGCCTTGTCGACTGCGGTGTGCGCGGTCGAACCCAACCCATGTAGGTCCTGATTCGTCCATAAAAATGGGGTGCCCCTTGGGGCCCAACTCTTAGAGCAAATTTGGAGTAGATATGTTCATCAAATATTTCTTCTCCAACTAATGTGAGATTGATGTTATATCTTATATTGTCCAACCTTTATTTCTACATTTTAATAGAGTTAATTTAGAGCCTATTTTTTCAATCACCTAATACTCTATTTGAGAAAGTAAATATATTAAATTATTTTCCTCACGGAATAAAATACGAACCCATAAAAATTATTCAAAACGATGAGAAGATCCTACTTTAATTTAGGTTCAACGTCGACAAAAAATCTGTTTTGGTCCAACAGGATATACTTTGGAATTGAAATGTAAGTCCTCCTGATACAAATTTTAATGGAATTGACAAGATTTGTAGGATCTCTCGTGGGCTGCCTGTATGTACTTTCTGTTGGGCCATTGAAATATGGAATTAATATGGATGAGCCCAAGATGAAATTGAGCCTAAACTACTCCATTCTATTTTAGGCTAGAATGAAAAAATTTCTGTCAGACCTTTTTTAATTTATCATATCTTCAAGGACATCCATTTTATTATCAAAAACATCACTATCACCCTTCTAATTTATATTTAAACATCACTCACAACCCCTACCATTAAACCACCATTTATAACAAAAATAAATTATCGCAAATACCAAAATTACCCGTACATAAACCCCAAATAATCTTTCTACATAAAATTCAATTAAAATTCGAGTCAATTAAAATTTATTTTTTTACATATTAAAATTCAAGCTAATTAATTTTTTTTCTGCATATTAAAATTTGAGTCAATTAGCCGATTAAATTTTTTATTTTTTTTATGTATTAAAATTCGAGCAAATTTGAGTTTTACTTGAGCTGTTAGTCCCAATTAAAATTTAATTTGAATTGATTAAAATTTATATTTTTTTATTTATTAAAATTCAATGTAAGTTGATTAAAATTTATTTTTTAAGTATTAAAATTTGAGTCAATTAAATTTTAATGCGAGTTGATTAAAAATTGATTTGAGTCTCGAATAGAATTTTAATCAGCTTAAATTTTAATACATAAAAAAATATAATTTTAATCGACTCAAATTTTAATATATAAAAAATAAATTTTAACTAACTCGAATCGAATTTTAATTGACCCGAATTTTAATACGAAAAAAATTTAAAAAATAGAAGAGGTCTCATTGAAGATATATCTATCTAGAGGGGATGTGGATGAAGTTTTTTCTAAAATATATTATAGGCAATTTAGTAAAATTACATTCTAATTAACACATTTAATATGACAGAGGTGTCAGTGAAGATTCAAAAAATAGAGGGAGTGTCCTTGAATATATGGTAAATTAGAAAGGGTGTGACTGAAACTTTTCCTATAAAAAATATATTTTTTAGACAAGTGCATTATCTTGGAGTTTGAGACAACATTATTTCTATTCCCATTCCTTGAAACGTTGGTGGTTTGTTGAGGGTGCAACCGTCTAGGAAATGCTTGTGTACTTCTTTAGTTACCTGAAATGGAATGCTAGTTAGTCTTATATTTTTGTTTTATTTAGGCTAATTTTACTTATATAGTTACATTTTGTGGCCTTTCTAAGATAATATGGAAGCTCAGCTCAATCTTGATGGGTGATTATATATAAGCAACAGTTGTACTAAATTATAAGCGTACATCTATCCTACTTTAAAATATCAACAAAAGTGAAAAACTTTTGATTGACCATTATGTTCCTATAAAAAAGATTAAAACCAATTATATCCTAATGTATTTTACTATTTAACATTTATTAAATATTAAAATGACCCTTCATATACTTCTCTCCCATTTACAATACATCAATTAATCAGACTTATTGAAATGGAATAATATACTGCCATTATTATAATAATGATTATGTACACAATAATAAAACTATTATTATTATTATCATGATCATCTATATCTATGTATCTATATATTTAAAATGTTAACTACTTTTAAAAATTTTATTTTTCATTTTAACCCCTCAAGAATGAAATTATCAATTATGTCATTGTAATTAATTAGGTCATTCTAATTATTTGATGACTGTTGCATTTCTCAACCAAAAAGGGTACCTCTTCATCTGTAGCTATCATCCACTCAATAAAACAGGTTGTCGATTGATGTGTTTGTCCTTTAAGTGAAACGGTCGTTGCTGCATAATCTCTCCGAATTAGACTTCTTACTTCTCTCTGTTAATACTATACAACTTCTCTTTGTGGCTCTACGAATTCTGAGAATTAATGATTGAAGCTGCAACGATTCCATCAGTTACGAATCAGAACGAGAATAATTGCATTTCTCCAAAATTTTACTCTTCATATTCTGCCTTGTGATCCAGTTCATACATTTCTCCCTCCTCTCTTTGTCTCGCAGAGGCACACACAACGTGTGTCTTGGCATTGCAGAACAAGCGGTGTAATTCTTTTACAGGTACTGAGTTTTTGTTTGTCATTTTCTTCAATTTTTCATGTGTGTGAAGCTTGTTCATAGACTTCTAATGAACTTGATTCTGATATATAGATTGATTTGTTGTCAAATTGAATTAGTAACTTAAATTAAGTGGGTGTCTGTCATACAACTCCACTGTATGGATTACTTATGCTGAATTTGACTTTATTTGATTTGCTGCAAAAATAATGCATTCTAATGTATTTTTAAGGTAGTTTATCATGAATTTTTTTTTTGGTTGTTTCCACCTACCATTTACTGGTACAGTTACTAGAAGTGCCAGATCAGTTCACTGGACCAGATTTGCAGATAATGTGAGGAGCTCTGTTCTTAGCTTGTTCACTAGCAGTGGTGAAATACTGGCGTTGATAAAGGGAGGGTTTGCTGGCTTGCTGGCTATACAAGACCAAAGTTAATAATCGTTTAAATTTTGCACTCCATTACACGTTTAAGTTATGTGATTTTTGAACATGGGCTTCCAATGTATGATTGATTTTCATGAGTACAATGACAGAGAAGATATTAATTTAATCATTATTCTTGCACTTGTATTTTCATTCAACCATAATCAATAGAATAATTATGCCGAGCACAGTTATATTGAGTGTGAATAAAAATAACTCTAATTTATTCAATTGAAGTTCTGTTTCTTTATTTTTGAACAGTGGTAAAAAAATTCAAGGTAGGCATTTGCTTTGACAAACTTTTCAATTGCTCTGAGTGCTTCAATCAGCCAAGGGTCTAAGGTCTGAGGGTTATTCTAGCTCAGCTATTGTATGTCTTTGTAAGTGACGCCTCGATTTATGCAAACTTTAAATCAATAAAATATGGAAATGCAATTTGGATCTAATTTGGGGACCTAATTCAATACAACAATTGGATCGGTAGTGAAGCCACATCTTTAAGTCATCAAATTAGGTCATTAAGTCATCAAATTAGGTCCCTATAGCATTGGTCATAAAATATACAGGCATTATAAACTCATATTGCAACATGCAAGTTCACTGGTATTAGTTGATTCATCTATTACTGTAGTTATAGCTGATTAAACCATATGTGATGGTTACAGAATGTTTTCCAATGCACACTAACACAACATGAAGTTATAATAAAGCAAGAGTGATGGGAGAGGTGAGAGGTAGACTGCATATACCTAATCTTTGCCATTGTATGTGTGGCTGTCATGTTTAGATGTTGTTTGAATTATATAATTTCCCTGTTCTATGTATATTTTATATTTTGATTCTGTATCTTTTGATTGCTAATATTATGAAAATTTCTCTTTTTTGAGAATTATTTTTGACATTATATGTCCTTTTCTACTTTGTTGTTAGTAAGATGTGAACCTATTGATCTCTATTCAGCTTAACTATGAAAAAGAATAATGGTCTTTTTTTCTTTTAGGTCATTCTTGGGAATTCATGAAAGTATTTGTAATTTTTGTTTGGACCACTGTACATCCTGAAATATCCACAGTTGTCCATCAATGAAATTATTTACTCGATTAAAAAAAAATTGAAGAACCGTGTTTGTTCCCCATGTGAGTGAACTTGCATTTAGGTATGTGACCAAGTAGATTCTTTCTAAATTTGATGTTTAGTATATGAACTATTTTGACTTGTCTATTATTGATTAAATGATTTATTATGTTAATAATATGTTGAGTTATGCAGCATCAGTTAATTCCTGAATTTGCAGAGATTGATGAAAACTACTCATTAGTTCTTGAGCTTTTGGACATTGAAAATCTCTTTGAGAAAAAAATATAAGGTTAGAAGTTTACAAGCAAATGTGACTCTCTCTCTCTCCAACTTTTACAGAAAGATGAGCAAATGCGGGCCATCTAGATCCACTAAACCAAGACGAACAATTTCTTGCTTTCAATTGTTGCAATTCTCAGTATGCTATCAGCTCACTTAAGTTAACTTTACTAAGCTCAAGGATTTGATGATGAAAAATCAGTTATTGCAAGTTTAAGAAGTAAAGACACATCTGCAATTGGAGTTACTAGATATTATGGGGTGGTCAGCTTTTTGTAGCATTTTCCCAACAAGTTAGAATTTCTTTTTGTATTCTAGAACATGTTTCAGCCAAATGAAATTTTGTATATTTTGTAAGCTAATGTATGTCGAATTTTAAATTCAAGTTGGAATTAAAATTTCAGTTTTAGGTATTTCCATGGTCTTAACTCTTGTGTGGTCATTGTATTATGTATTTTTTATGTATTAATACTTCAACATGTTTGTTTGTGTGAAAGACAAGGATCGAAATATCGTTTCGGTGTACTGTTTCGGTCACCTAGGAAACGGAAACGTTTCGACGTGTTTTGGAAACGTTTCGATCCGTTTCGGAAATATAATGAAAAAAATAAAAAATTTAAAAATTATTTTTCTAAAACATTGATGGAAATATATCAAAGTATCTTGAAATACCTTGAAAAATTCTAAAACAATTGTGCAAATGCATTGAAATATTATAATACATTTAAAAACATTATGGAATACCTCGAAATATCAGAATTTCGATTTCATCACTGTTTCGTTTCGATCTCCTTGGAAACGGAAACGTTTCGACCGTTTCGAAACGATATTTTGATCCTTGGTGAAAGGAATTGAACCTTCTTGATAGTTGATACCCAAAAGGTAGGTTGTGATACAGTTTATCTTGTTTATTTTTTCTAGATCAAAAAATGAGTAATATAATAGTTATAGACTTATAGTTGAGTTAAATCGAATTAGCAGTTCGGACCGCTAATACTAATATGTTATGGAATTTTGAAAATTTAGAGTTCTTTTCCATTCTATATGTGTGGGTTTGCAGTAGTTAAAGCTCAAGATAGCTTCTATCATAATGTCATAGTAGAGATTAATTAATGTACTGAATATGATAGTGTTTCTTTTGTTATACAACAACATAGATTTACTGTTGATGATATTACAAGAATTAGAAAAGTGTAAATGAGTTGCAACATGAAATCTTCTAATTTTGATAATATATTAGTCCCTGGCAAAGAATCAGTTGAGAGCTTGATATTAATGGAATTAAGTTTGTCTGGCATGATGAGAAAATTAGCTCTTGGTTGTATTTAGATTAGTAGCGACCTAGGAAAAAAAATTACCCTTTCCAACTTGTATGATTACTTTGGATTTTTTCTTCGCCGAACTGGAATCTGGTTCGAGGCTTTCCAATTCTGTCATTGACTTTGATAATTAGAAATTGTTGTCAATTGAATTGAAGCTGGGGAAGCTAATTGGTTGGAAGGGAGACAACAATAGTTAAATTTCAAATGAGAGGTTGATGGTGTCTTCTGTAGATATTAGGTAATTGGAATATGAAAATATCAATGACATGGCTATTCTACCGTCCTTTTATAGATTTAAAAGAAAATTGCTTTGGTCTCACAGAGGAAAAATGTGATGTTAATTATACCAACGCTTAAAATATAAGTTTAGTGCATTTTTCCCTATTGCACGAAAACAGTGATTTTTGGAATTTCACTATTAATAGTTACGCTTTTCTTTTATTTTCTTTTTTTTTTTGAAATTTGGAGATATTAACTATTGGTAGTTTCAACAAATATATATATATATATATATATATATATATATATATATATATATATATATATATATACTTGTGCACGCAAATGTATTCCTTCATTACAGGTGTATTGTTGGTATGCCCAGTTTTTTGTTGTTGAAACATTATTTAAGAATTTGTTTCATATGTTGAAACTTGAAATAGGTTGGAGTTGAGGAGAGGAGGCCCTAATGGGATGGATGTTGAAGGCCATGATGTATGCAATTTTGCAAATGCTTTAGAGCAAATGAAAAGAGAATTTTTAAATTAGACTCATTGATATAGTACATGTACAGGATCTGAACTAATTGTTGTTTTAATCAATTTTCAAGATTAGTCATGTGGTTTTTGTTTCTATGACCACGATTCAGGATGTTCTATGTATACAAATGTATCTATCTTTTTTGGTTGGTTTGAATTAAATTTTATGTTTGTGTATCGTGTTTAACATGTTGTTTGATATGTTTACTATGACAGCTGATATTTTACCACAATCTTCCTTAAATAATATCAATCATCATGTATCAAAAACCACAATATCATGAGCCATAACTTTCAAATCTATCACATAAAATAAAAAATCAAAATGAAAATTTCAACTCAAATCAATCCACGTGCAACGCACGTGTGCACCTACTAGTTATTACAAGTTTATACTTTCACCTTATGGTAAATCCTTAGCTTGTAGTTGATAAAACACATTGAGGAATGTCAATTCAAACGCTACTTAGGTACACCAATGTAGCTGACAAATGAAAGTAGCGGAATGGTAGAAGAAATTGCTCAAACAATCCAGCCATGCCCTTGCTACTAATGGAATTCTCTTCATCGAATGACAAACATTATTAAGTACGGATAAGTATATGTAGGGCCGACTGGCTCCACCTCTAGGTAAATGAGGCTACAGAGCCATGTTGAAATTGATCTATAGTTATTATTTTTTATTTGAATAATTTATAATCATTGATTAAAAAATAATATAGTAATTTTTTATAAAAAAATGATACAAAAAAAATCGTTTACTCAATACTGTATGTAATTGGAGCCTAGTTAGTAAGTACAATTTAAAGGTTCGTGGCTCCCCCTGATCTCCTGGCAACCCGTGCCAAGGCCCAAGGAGCTTTTTAAATTGCCCTCTCCCGTTTGCCTGATTAAGCGGAATGTATCTGATATATATATATATATATATATATATATATATTAGAATAACTGCAACTTCACTCTAATATATTTAAAAACTATATTATTGTTCAAACTTTATGTTCTCTTGTTCATATGAGGTGTCCCTATCTGTCCATCTTTTGCTTTCTTCCTTCTCTCTCTCTCTCTCTCTCTGCTTTTTCTGTCAATGGAACCCTTTCAGTTTGAGGTATATTCTTTTATGCTCCGTTTGGTAAGCTGAAAAAATAGAAAGATGAAAAGTTGGAAGAATAGATAAAATATCATATTTGGTAAAGAAGGGAAATAAAATGGATGGAAAAATAGATGGATGAACTTTCCTTCCAATTCACCAAAATCAATCCTTCCAAAATTAGAAGGAAAGTAGATGAAAAGTTAATTATTTATATTGAAATGTATTTTATTTGTCTATATATTATTTGACATATACATATATTATATATACATTAATTTCATATATAAATACAATGATAAAATATGTATTTATACTTTTTAAAAAAAAATTAAAAATAAAAATTTTAAAAAATTAAAAATACAAATTAAAAATAATAAAAAAAAAAATATTTTTCCATCTTATTAAGCACAAAAGAAAAAAAAAATAATCATTTTTTTTTTCATCTGTCCAACCAAACACAATTGAAGAAAAATGTATCATTTCTACTTTCCTTCATTGAAGGATAGAAAGTGTATCTCTCATAATTTACATCCCTTCTACTTGTTATCATTCCTACCAAACCAAGCATTAAGTTTATGTTGTAAATTAATTGTGTTGCAAGTGTTATTATTTTGCTTAAAAATTCGATCAAAATTGAAACTTTCATTCGATCAAATAAAAACTTCCCTGATATTTTTTTTTATAACTTCTACCAGTTATTGTGGAAAGAATACTTTTTTTTCAAAATTTTATGGATAAAAAAAAAAAAAAAAATTAGTCTGATTAATAGTTGGATTCCGATCACTTTTTTTCTTTATCAAAGAATTCCGATCACTTTTAATATTTTTTATTCTTTGCTTTGACAAATCACTTATCATATATCAGTCCCAATTAAATTTATTATACATGATATATCAATGAGAGATATAAAGAGAATATATATTAGATGGATCTCACTGTCTCTCCCTCTCTTTCCCGCACGCCTGATGTGCCCAAAATGCAATGCAAGGAACACTCCTATTAAGGAAAACATTGGTTGAGGTTTCTTTCGTGTTTCTTATATATTCAATAAAATATGATAGAGTAAGCAGAAAAGGAGGAGGCCATTAGTGCTCATCATCCCCCTAAAGATTAGATTACAAGTCTCTGACATTTTACAGTAAACTTGTCAGGCTTGCTTGTGATGGATCAAGCTACATGGAGTGCACAAGGCAGACAACAAAGTACCAGCTCCAGATAATTAACCAATACTTGTTTTTAAGAATCATGATGATCTACAATTCACTGCCATTTTTCAAGTGCAAAAGGCTCTATGATCTTACTGCAAGTCAAGTCTTCTTCTATAAGAGAAAAAATAACTCACTACAAGTCATTAAGCACCAATGAATACTTCTCTCTCTTGGGAAGCCAGGTTAATTTCTCCTTTGTTGCACTTTCCAATCAGAAGATGTAAATAGAAACTACATAAACTATCCATGGAAAGAGAGAGAGAGCCACAACTGTAATTTCACTCTCTGGACGGGTTACTTTTTCGCTGGTTTGTATTCATTTCAAGGAATTATAGATAGTAAAATTTTATAGAACTGTAAATTGTATTTTAACCCTCTCAACTATATTCACGATATTATATTTCCTCCTTAACTATCACATTTTTCATATTGCTTCCTCAACTATTACGGTCTTATATTGCCCCTTTAACTATAGTGTAATTTTTCCATGGTAATTAAAGCTTAGATATGAGTACTATATATACAGTGAAATAAGACAAATTAAGCAGAGAAAATTAATGTGAACATAGGAGTAAAGTTGTACAATAATTGACTTGTTAGACTATTGATAGAAGTGTTAGCCTCATCCATAGTACATATGATATTACATTTGCACAAAGATAAAGATCCTGAAATTATCTTTGAAAGAGAAGGGAAAAGAAATGGGCAGTGGTCAAAAAGTAAACAGCATAGGCCATGGCTGTCATGATAAAGTTCTCCTCTTCATCTCCTTCTTTTTTACTTTACATTTAATCTACAAAGTCCTGGTCCATCTTTGATAGTTTATTAATGTTTTCTTATACCTTTGGTTTCATTATCCCAATAAGCATTTAGAAGAATATTAAAAACATAGATATGCTGCTTGTGTTGAGTGCTTGTCCACTAATGCTAAAATAAGTTAATTAGGTTTTATTGAGAGCAACTCCTCTGCTGTTACTAGAAAACAGCACCGTGTGCTGCCTGTTAGAATTCCCCACTAGAAAACTCTTAGATTCTCTCTATTTATTTCTACAAAACTCTGTCTGATTGTTTTAAAAATATCACAGAAAGCCCCAGTACTGAAGTAGTTTCCATCAACCACTACTAGTTTTGGTTCTTTTGGTAGGTTCTATTCTAATATGAAGATAGAAAGAGGAAAAAGATTGGATTGGATTGTTTGTTGACAGTAGACCATCACTTTTAAATTTTCAAGCAAAACTCTAAAAGGTGACAGACACCCACTTGGATATATTGGTGGAAACCCATGTACATTTGTCTTCTCCTCTCCCTTACCTTCCTAATTTTAATTTTATTGAATGATGTGTAATTTTACAAGTAAATAAACAGGTCAATCAGGGGTGGTTTAAGTTGAATTAGAATGAATCTGGTGGATAACGGCTAAAAACTCAATTGAACTGACTCAACAAGTCATAGACTGACTGTGTTTTTGTGGAAATGCTAATCTCACCAAAGCTGTTAATTTGTCAACAACAATGACGGCTACCCGATCCATGGTCCATGTTGGGGTGTTGGCTGACGGGTCTGTTAAGCCCGCTTTGGCCCATATTGGTGGATCCCCAAGAATAAGATTTGTGCGTGAAATAGTATGCATACGGGGCGGGCTGTGCAAAATAAAATGAAGAGAAAGAAAGAATTAGAAAATCATACACAAAAAGGTTAATTCGTCTACTACTGGTATTTCTGTGATAGGAGGAGGAATGGTATTTCGTATTTGTATTGAAAAAAGGAAAGTAAGAAAAATACGGAAAAAGCAGCGACTTCTCTTTTATCAATGACTGTCTGCCTCTCTCTCTCTCTCCCTCTCTCCCTCTCTTACACTTACACCCATAGATAGATATACATACAGCTCTCAACTCTCAACATTTTCATGTTAACGGGATCCACTAAACCCACAAATTTCACACATTCAGATTCCCGAGACTTGCCATTAACACCAAAACACCTCTCACATCCGCAACTTACACTCAGCTCCTATTTCTTCTTCCTTCCGCTTTCTCTTTCTTAATTACTTCTACTACTCGCTCTTCTTCTAGGGTTTTGCACCACCAAAATCACCTCAATTTCCGCCTTACATCTCTCTCTCTCTCTCATATATATCTAAATCCACGCAAATCGACCTCATGTTGATGTAGATTCTGAAGCAAAGCTGTTTTTTTTTTTCTTTTGCCTTGGTTTTGGATTGGAATTGATTTGAAAGTGTTATTGCAAGTTGTATGGAGGTGATTAATTTGTTTTGCATGAGAGATCTTGTTTGGGTTTCCAGAGCATCAAGTGGTATTAGGACAGCTTTGTCCCTAAACTGTGAAGATCGCTCATCTCCTCTGTGATGTTATTTAAGATTTCTTACGGACTTGGTCACAAATAGCTGTTACAGACATGCATTTCGCTAAGCTTGATGACTCTCCTATGTTTCGCAAACAGGTCAGCTCTCTCTCTCTCTCTCACACACATGCCTAAGAGTTGGCCTCTGCTTCATAATCTTCCATTTTAGCTTAATTAATTTTGGGTGACCGAAAGACCGACAAAAGCGAAAAACAAAGAAGAGAAAAAAAAAAGAAAAAAAAATAAATTACTGGCCCCTTCCTTTTATCCTCAAGTATTGGTAATTTTGGCGCATTTGGAAGATTTAGGACTTTATCAGGTTTTGTTGTACAATTCTTTTAATGTTTAAACGTTTCAATGGAAAGTAATTTAGGCAGGAATTTATCTGATTTTTTGAGAATACACATTATTTTTTTATTTGGTAATGAGAAATGTCGCCGGACCACACTGGACCCAATCGGATGCCTGCAATCGTCTTCAAACCATAGGTAAAACCGGGCAACACTGGCGAGGGTAGAACCCATTATGGCCGAGTTTACGCATCATTCCAGAGAGATAACTCCACACTGTCAGGCTACCCATGCGGGTTAAACAGCAAGAAACTTTGTTTAGAACATAGTTACATAGTCTGGCTTTCTGAATTCTATTTAAGTTATAATAGTACAGATACCTGTGAAAGTAATAGTATTAGTGGTGACTTAATGGCGTTCTCCTTGTGAAAATCCTTGGGAAAATTTCAAAAGTCAATTGCGTTGGTGTTGAAGATTAATACTTAGTAGTGAAAAACATTATTTTGACTTAATGATTTAGGGTGTCTAGCGAATTTTGGATCCTAATTCAGGTTGAAATGGCTTCTTTTCGATAAAAAAAGAAATATTATGTAACCTTTGGGTTGATCGCCTTCAATTGCTAAGAAATGACAGGCATCTTAAGAGTTGTCTTAATCACTAATGTAACAGGGGAACTCTTATCATCTGTTTTTATGATGATCTAATTGTTAGCAGCAAGTAGATTATATGAACATACATGGTAATTACTCTGGCTATTTTAATCTGCTACCACTGCTGACTCATCTTTGCTGCGAAATTTCCTTCGTCAATCTGTTCTTCTAAATTTTTTTTTCTTCCAATTAATTCGTGCCAGCATTACACCACAACCAACATTGATTTGAGTGAATATTCATCCCTATTTTGCTGACCTGGTATACAAAAAACTTTAAATATCATCTGTTGGGTACTTATATTAAAACATCTAACACAGTCCACATGTGCATAGTTTTGCATTTTGTTTGCTGTTTGCATATGAGTGTTTTGAGGCCAATTTCAGACGCATTGTGTATGTTATGGGCACATGTACTCATTTTATCTGAACTTCAATTATGTTTTTATTTGGGTTGATGTTTATGAAGTTCTGATGTCTTCTCTGGTGGAATAGATACAGTGCTTGGAAGAAAGTGCTGAATCCTTGAGGGAGAGAAGTTTAAAGTTTTACAAAGGATGTCGGAAATACACGTGAGTGCAATACTATTATATTTCTGGAATTTGGCATGCTTTATTGATTCAAAACGGTTTATGTTTTTGTCTCATCAAGCTGTTTTCCTTAGATTTCCAATTTAATGCATACTGATTTATTTCATATTAATCAGGCGTTTCTGTGAGTAGGTTGATGATTTTGTCAGAACTGCTCCGAATCTTACATTATCTTTGGTTTTGAAAAGTAATTTAGTGTAAATATATTTTTACCACTAGAGGAAAATAGAACACAAGCCAAATTACGAGAATCTTCAAGTTTTCCACTGTCAATATCTGATGTGCATGTCATTCTTATGGATGCCGCTCTTAGCTAACAATTCCTACCATGTAGATATTGAATCTTTGGTGAATAATTTATCTTGGTGTTAGACGACCTATTTCTCTTTCTTGACAGAGCTTAGCTAATTGTCCTTCAAAGTAAAAACATAATTGAAACTTTCGGGTTATTGTCTTGGTTACTGTATATGGACGTCTGGTAGAATAGGTTCAAAATTAGTCTTGAATGGATACTCATTCATTATGTTTTTGCTATATGAAATTAATGTTTACTTTCTTATGGACCTTTTGGCCGAGAAGGGCTTAAATTATGTGTGTTCTTCAACTGGCAGTGAAGGGCTTGGGGAGGGATACGATGGGGACATCGCTTTTGCGAGTGCCCTAGAAACTTTCGGTGGAGGGCACAATGATCCCATTAGTGTTGCCTTTGGAGGTATGTCAAAAATTTGGAATTTTATCTTGAATGATAATTGTAGTTATGATATTGATGTCTGTTGATTCATCTGCTTCTAGTTCTGTATCACTGCCAGCCTTTGTACTTGGAATATTCTCTTTCTTTACTTCCATTGTTGCCTATGAAGTTGTTTTTGTGAAGGCATATTTGAATCTATCTGGCCTTGGCTTATGTCCCGTAGTTTGGCAGGGTTATGAAGATAGCAATGTTCAAACCAGAGTCCAAATTTGAACTCTGTGCATAATGAAGGTGTTGAATTTTTTATTTGAATAGACAGCTATTTTTATGGGGTTGGAATAATAGGAAAATTTATTGATTTTTCCAAGGTACATACATTAAGTTAAAGTTTTTAAGGGCTAGCTTTGTTTTCAGATGCATTCATATAACAATGGGACTGCTTTGGGGTAGTTTATGGAAGTCTAGTACTTGAGCTTTACCAGTTGATGCAGAATAGAAGTTATAAATCTTTTTTTGAAGTTTTATTTTTGTTTGGACTTAGTTGTTGACATGATAAGTGAAATTAATGCAGAAACTCTTAGAGCTTTGCATCCATTGTCAATTTAATGGCACAAGGATTTAATGACGTGGATACCGATTCTGGAACTTAGATCTTATGCATGCAAATTCGAACATTTATACAAGTCAATTTTACTTGGGTGATAAAAGCTCTAATATATGTGCATATTAGGCATGTATTGTTGTCATATATATTTTCATTGAGAATTCATAGATAAGGAGTGCACCAGTCTTAGTTTTCATGAATGTGAATCAGTTCTCTAAATGCCTGGTGATATGAATAACGTGATGTTGATGAAAGTTCTGCCATTTACTTAGGTCCTGTGATGACAAAATTTACCATTGCACTGAGGGAAATTGGGACATATAAAGAAGTTCTTCGGTCGCAGGTAGCATTTTTCCCCCTCATGATGATAGCATCAATATTTTTTCATGACCGGTAGTCAGTTCCCCACTTTTTTTGGTCAATATGTATTCATCAACTGCCCTTACCAGAATATCAGTATAGTTAAGTGCTGTTTTCGTATGGGCTTCTTGATTAACTTTCTTCGTAAGTTTTTTAGGCTTGCAGGCTGCAGCTGACTGAACCCCTAAATATGATTTCTTTTATAAACCTGAAATCTATATTTTTTGTGTGCATCCTATCCTTCTTTGGTTCTCTTCGCACGAATTGGTATCCGTGTGTGTGTCTAAATATCAATTCACGACTTTGAAGATCGCAAATTTTGTCACTATGAACCTGCCTGCTTTCTTTTAGTAATATGGTAAGTTGATTTTACAATTTTACAGTCCCCTTCATTTCGATCGTGATGGCAACATATTTTGCTTTTTTTCCATAAAATTAGTTGTGCTCAGGCTAACATCTCAAGTAAGGACGATATTTTGGGGCAGTATCCCATCTCATGAATTATAGTAATCTGGATTGGTTTCTCTTCTTTTTAGTTTTTTGCTATTATTCCTTTTTCTCTGTAAATAGAAAAAGGGAAATGTAAACAAGTGTACCATCTTTTCAGATTTGTTATGTGTCTCTCATGTTGAATTTGCCTCTTGCGTTTCTGTCTCATATTTTTCCATTGGCGATTCAGGTTGAGCACATGCTAAATGACCGTTTGCTGCAATTTGTCAATTACGATTTGCATGATGTCAAGGTACTGTATATTGTTAATTTTTCTCCATCTGACATCTATGAGGTCAGGTGATACAACTTGGTTAAGCTATGGTAATGTGATATAAATATGAAAAATATTGAACCTTCAACGTGTGCTGAAAGGAACTTGTATGGATGTACTATGATGTCCTGAGGTTTTGCTAATCAGAATCCAGTTGTCGGTATAACTGCAGTTTTCAAGGGTCTGTATCTTAGGTATCTGTGGGATATAAAGTGCTGTTACGATTCATTTTTGGAATTGACTGGTCACTAATTTTCCACTTTGTTTACTAAATATAATACGGAATGCAATGGAAGCTTTATAGTGGAGTGGCAGACCACTTCATGGACATGATTGTTTCATCATATAGCTTATAACAACAAAGACACATACTACTGGATGCTTCTAAGAAAATATAAAGCCCCGCTTGCGTTTGTTCCATTTACACATCCTGGATGGTGCAGCAGCCTGTCCATGCAGTATACAATATCTTGCTTGCACGTCCTGATTTCATACAGCTCTTAGAAACTCTGGTTGATGGATATATTTAATGCTAGAGTTTTATCTGAATAGTAAGTTGGTTTCCTAGCATGGATCTTCTTGTTCACTGGCTAGCTTTGAGATATCTTATTGTGTGAAAGAGCCCAAGTTCTTTTTTTTTTTTGGTGAAAGAATCATTTCATGCACCAATAAATTATTGTCTCTCACTTTTCCTGGTCTAGGTCCTTTTCTTTTTTTTCCTGATGCTTTTCGCTTGATAACATCCAATTATTGTTTAACACATACTTCAACTTATAAGCAATCTGTGTAGTTTTATTTTCCTTAACTAATATGTGTACCATAAATTATGCTCTAAGAGATCTTGTCCTAGTGCAGGAAGCAAGGAAGCGTTTTGATAAGGCTAGCCTTCTTTATGACCAGGTGCGTGTTGCTTCTCAGAAAATTAGTCTTGCAGTTGCATACAGCATCATTCTGTTGCATTGAAGGATGAATTTCTCATTGTTATTGTTTTATCGTGTCTATATATCTTGGGGCAAACTAGATATACTCTATCAGTTCTGTAGGACCTTCTGCACTAATCATCTTCATGATAAGCGTAATGTAATGCATTCAAACTCCTAAAACTGGGGTTTTCTGTGTTGTTTAAGCTTGAAACCTTCTCTTATGGTTGACTTACATTTAGATTCATCAAAAGTTTTGCTTTGAACTGGTTTAACTGGGAGTGAACTTAAATCCAGACAGTTGAAATGAAAAGATTCTAATAAAAAATCTAGAAAAGGTTAGAAATATAAAGACTTTAAGTTCTACATCTGAGTTTTGAAACATACCAATGATCTGAAATTTTGGATCCTAAGGATAAAAATAAACATGCCAGCTCATATTCACATTAAGAGGGCATTTATGTAATCAGTTTTACGGAGATTAGATTTGACTTGTCTGTGGTCAGATAGTCAGGTATTAGGTGAGTCTCAAGGGTCTGAGGCATGAATCTCTAGATTGTAGCCTTGGGTTAGGGATCTAGGGTTGTGGTGCCATCTCAAAGGAATAAGAGGCCACAATTTAGCTCACAAAAGTGATACTTAGTTTCGGAAAGACATTCCCTTCTTATATGCCTTCTGAATAAGAGGAATCTTGGTCAACAAGAAAACTCAAATAAGCGAACAACCAAAACGACCGAAGAGAACAAACTGCTCGAGCGACCCAAGAGGGTGAGCCCTGATCTCCTCCTGTTGGCCTTTTTCCATTATTCTTCGTTGAGTCATAAAGATATCACTATAGCGAAGGTTAGTGAGCATAGGGAGGAACCTTATGTTTTTTTTATCAGCCTAAAACAAAGAAAAACTCGTCCTCTTCAGCACTAAAGGGTGTGTTCAAGAGGGGTCCACTAATGGCTTAAACTATGTTTTCGAAAACACAAAATAATTTTTGAAAATCTTTTCCTTGAAAAACACCCAGGAGGTATACACGGATAAATCGCGATGCCATTTAACTATAATCCTTCAAAGTCTATTAAACCTTGGAGCTTCAAGCCATACACTTCGAAAAGTCTAAAAAATGAGGGGTTTATCATGAAACTTTCATGTCAAAACGCTGGACTTCGTGTAAGCATAAAACGTATTCTGGAGTATTAGCGTCAGAAAAACCCAAATCCTGCAAAACTGTTAATGCCCAAACTTCACTGCTGAATTGGGACAAGCTTGGTATATTGGCTTCTCTATATCAGAAGATGGTAGTTGCATTAGAGATCAATTAGTTATTGCTATTTTTCAGGAGGAAACAAATTCCTTATTTTAACTTCAAGCAAGTTCAGAGTAGTTGACCTTTATGCAAACACAAACCTCAGAAGAATACTGGTGAGGAAGGTTCTCTAGTAGCTTGACTGGGTGTATATCTGGAGCTTTGAAGCCATTAGCCACCAATTGTCAGTTTGGTTGGTATGTAGCCGCCCTTAAAACCGGAGGAGCCAGATTCAAGTCCCAATTGGGGATGATGGTCTGGTTTGCTTAAGTGGTGAAGTTCAGTTTTCTTGCTACCATTGTCAATCTCACCTGACTCCCATTGTTGTTTGAGTCTGCCCTCTTGAAATATTGTCGTGGATTGATTCCTGCATATTTTGGAGTTGTAGAGGATAATAGATCGTTGTTTTGTGGATGATGGAAGAATTTCCACTACGTATCAACTGGCAGACAGATTAGATCTCTGTCAGAGCCCTTCTGGAGAGATGTTCATTTGGAAGGAGAGGTGTAGGAGCCTGGAAGCCATGGAAAACATCCCCTACGCTTAATGTGGTGCACTGAGAGTGAGCAGAATAATAGGGCATTTTAAGGGGTTGAGCTTCTAATACTTAACCTGAAGAGTTTGATGATTCAATTTTTTTTTTGGATTTATGGACATGTACTCCCTCTTTTCACACTTTGATTTTTTAAGGTCTATTTTCTGAAGATACACATATACTAGTACACACTGGGTGTCCTGAGTGTGTTCCCTCTTTTCTGAGGATCTACTTTATCTTTCAAAAAAAACTGATAAAAACCTACAATGACCTTTTATTTGACATTGGTTTCAAGATCCAAGAGTGATTTCATAGAAAAGTTTTATAGACAGTAAGATGATGAATGTGATGATTGGATTGCTGCATGTGATGATGAATGTGATGAAAAGTTTTATTCACACTGCAGGCTCGTGAGAAATTTCTGTCGCTGAGGAAAGGCACAAAGAGTGATATAGCTACTATTTTAGAGGAGGTATGGCCAATTATTGAACCAGTAGTGATATAGCTACTTCATTATACTGCATATAATAACAAAATGGTAAGAGTGAATTCTCAGATTCTAATATAGTTAGAAATTCCCAGGAGCTTCATAATGCAAGGTCAACATTTGAGCAAGCACGCTTTAATTTGGTGAGTCAATTTTCCAGTCTTGCAGACTTTACGTCTCCACGAAATGTCAGATTCCGAGAATAATTCATGCTATGGTTGGAATATAACATTTTTTTTTACTGATTTGGATGCGGTCCACCCAGGTAACTACCCTTTCTAATGTTGAAGCAAAAAAGAGGTTTGAATTCTTGGAAGCAGTTAGTGGTACGATGGATGCTCATCTTCGCTACTTCAAACAGGTGATCATACTGTAGAACTTTTACTTTTTTGTACTACATTTCTTGTAAGCTTTCTAAGCCTCTGTTACATGTAGGGGTACGAGCTTTTGCATCAGATGGAGCCATATATCAATCAGGTCGGTCATTGCATCTGCATTTAGTTCAATTGCAAGTGTAGTTTACCATTATGTTATTTTTAGCACGGTATTTTGGATCGCATTTAATCTCATTCAGGTACAGAGAAAACCTCATTCAGATTGTTAAACAACAATCTACTCTGAAAACTTAAGGTAAAGCTTAAGTTGTTAGAGAGGGTTTAATTTAAGTATTTATATTTCAACACGCTCTCTCACACGCTGGCTATATTTTTGGGACTAGCACGTGAAAATATTTTAATCATTGGGGTGGCGGCGAGATTTAAACACAGGACCTCCTATTCTGATATCATGTTAAACAATCATCTACTCTAAAAATTTAAGCTTAAAGCTTAAACTGTTAGAGAGGGTGTAACTTAAATATTTATACTTTAACATAGATAACTGTGGATATTCACATCGAGAACTTTCTCAGATTGCATCATGACAATGTGCAAAATTTTCACTTCAATTTACATGCCTTCTCACCGTAAATATGTTGTGTCTCCTAGTATACGTCTACCATAGTTCTTATAAGACTTCATTAAATGGAGTTGTTTTCTTGCATATCCGAACTGGGATGGCAACATTACATACATTGTTGGTGGAATGGAACTACTTATAACCCGGTCTGTCTAATTTTGGTCCAGGTAGAGCAGAATGGCAAAAACAAATTATTTGGCTCACCCAAAATGGCTAAAACAATTTCCATTAAGTTGATGAGTCTGGAATTCTTAAATATCTGAGCAAATTATTGTTATTTTTTTTTGGTTTGGAACTACTGAAATCCATGTCTGTTGTTTTGCAGGTCTTGACTTACGCTCAACAGTCAAGAGAAAGGTCCAACTATGAGCAGGCAGCACTTAGTGAAAGGATGCAAGAGTATAAGCGGCAGGTTGATCGGGAAAGCAGGTGGTCTTCAAATGGTTCTAATGGATCTCCTAATGGAGATGGCATACAGGCCATTGGTAGAAGTTCTCATAAAATGATAGAGGCAGTTATGCAATCTGCTGCTAAGGGAAAGGTAAAGAGATTATTCAAGTTGGACCTCTGGATCATCATTTTCATATTCTTGGTCTGTTATCATTATCGTAACTTTTTTTTTTTGCTGTACTTTCCTCATAAAAAACCATCTAAAATATGGCAGTATTTCAGGTTCAAACTATTCGACAAGGCTATCTTTCAAAGCGCTCCTCAAACATGAGAGGTGATTGGAAAAGAAGGTTTTTTGTTCTTGATAGCAGAGGAATGTTGTACTACTATCGCAATCAAAGTAGCAAACCATCTGTGAGTAAATGATCTGTAAATAAGCAGGGATGTAAACATATTTAGTCCTTTCTAAGTTTTATATCCCTGGCATTTATCGTTATAATGGAATTTATTTTCTTTAGGGCTCTGGCAGTCAAGTTTCTGGTCAGAGGAATAGTTCTGAACTTGGTTCTGGACTGCTGAGCCGGTGGCTTTCTTCTCATTATCATGGTGGGGTACATGATGAAAAATCGGTTGCTCATCACACTGTGAACTTGTTGACATCAACAATAAAAGTTGATGCTGACCAGTCAGATTTGAGATTTTGCTTCAGGATTATTTCACCAACAAAGAACTACACTTTACAGGTAGCCTTACTGCAGCTTGCAATGTTAAGTTTTGACATCTGTGAATATCACACACAAACCATCTTCTTGGCGGATGGTTATGCTGAGTAATGCACTGGATAACTTCTCATTGACTGTTGATTTTGCCTGGAATTGATGTTTCATATTTTGTTGTCGTTTCAGGCAGAGAGTGCTCTGGATCAAATGGATTGGATTGAGAAGATAACAGGGGTTATTGCTTCATTACTGAGTTCTCAGGCCCCTGATAGGGTAATCCATAGGAATATATTAATAAGCATGTGGCCTTTGATCTTCATACTTGTACTGACTATTGCAACCGTTTTTTGTTTCAGTGCATGCTTGCTAGTCCCATGGGTAGTGGTCATCATCGATCTGCCAGTGAGAGTAGTTCTTTTGAAAGTTCTGATTTTGATCATGCAGCAGTTGAAGAATTTACATCTGAGAGGGTTGCCTGTGCGCATCATGAGCGTGCATTGAGAAGTTCACAACAGCAACGGCCTGGTGTAAAATGTGAAAAGCCAATTGATATGTTACGGAGAGTATGTGGAAATGATAAATGTGCTGATTGTGGTGCTCCTGAACCAGATTGGGCATCCTTAAATCTTGGAGTTCTTGTCTGCATAGAATGTTCTGGTGTCCATCGAAACCTTGGTGTGCACATATCAAAGGTAAATTTCATAATCTTGGCCACTTGCCTTTTTTAAGGGTACTTGTGGATCTCATCAGTATCTTAGATGTGATTGCCTGTTGTATATGTTCATTCATACTGCTTAGCAAAGCCCAAAAGGTTATAGTTTCCATTTATCGGTCGATGATTAAACAAATGTTCTGTGATGAAGAAGAAACCAATAACCGTGAAATAAATATGCTAGATGTAGCTACATATTTGTCAATATAAGATAAAATAAATGGAAATTCAGATGTATTCTTAGATGAGATTGCGTCAATATTTAGTCAATTAGATTCACTGAAGAGGTCTATTGTATTTTAATTATTATTTTCTGAATTTGACAAAAAGAAAAAAAATTGTTTATTATGCAGGTTGTCATGGTTTTCTTTTGATGGATATACTAAAATAGTTTCTTGTCTACTTGTGGTTGACTTCTGTTGCAGGTCAGGTCCCTGACACTTGATGTTAAAGTGTGGGAGTCGTCTGTTATAAATTTGTTTCAGTCTTTGGGCAATACATTTGCTAACTCAGTCTGGGAGGAAGCATTGCAATCAAGAGGTGCCTTTCAGGTTGACATTGTCCCTACAGGGTAAATTATCTCCTCTATCAATATCCTTATCTGGTTTCATGAAAATTTGGGTATGATTTACAATCACACACACACACACTCTTATTTTTTATGGGAAGCTGCTAATATTTATTCATTATTCTAATACTGAAGCTTCTACAAGTCTGATAAACCGCAGCTGCTTTATACCAGCAAGCCTAGTCATGTTGACTCCATTTCAATAAAAGAGAAGTTCATTCATGCGAAGGTGCAACTTTTACTCTTTCCTTCTAGTCTTGGTCTGTAAATTTTCTTCCTTACTCAAAGATGTTTCACGGAGCTTCAAGTGGAGAACTTTGTTTGCTGAGCTCATTATGCTTTTTGCATTTCAGATTCCAAAAACATAATTGTATCAAATTCTTGAGATGTATGATGACACAATGGAAACATATGAGTGCAGAAAATTTAGTAACTGAGGCAGAAAAATCGTTGAGTATATTTTACGAAATCAGTGGGTGCATGATCATTGTTAAAATGAATTTATTATGGGGGGGTTTGCTAGATATCATTTCAGACTACGTTCACTTCTTAAACCTGAAAATATCTACATGCACTGCATTGGTTTGTTTGAGTACCTTTTGGAAAACATTGATAAGAGGTCTTAAGAATCCTCTTAATGATCAACAAATATATGTGATCCTTGTGGTGGTGCTTTGCTGCTTTTAGTTGTCTGTCTGCTGATGATGCTTAGTCATTTTACAAGCAAGGTCTGAAGACAAGCGGGAATGTGATATGGATATATCTTTATTGCTTATCTAGTAGTTTAGATAACTTCATTCTTTTTTAGAGAAGTTAGGAAATATAATCAGACGCTAGCTACTTTGTAGGATTTTTTATTGCTAGTAGAATTTCTTTAGTTTTCTTTAGCTAAAGTTTAGATATTTCTCTTTCAGTAGGATTCTAGTTGTAAGCTCTATTTATAGAGCCTTCGATTATAAATAAAGCATCAAGAATTACATCTCTATCAACTGAATTGATACAAGGAGGTCTGGTTTGCTCGAACAAACCAGCAGGAGGTGCAAGATCCCTCGAAGCATCCTAACAAAAATAGGTCGCCAACGAAAGACCGATCCCTATGCTCTCCCCATTCATAAGCTCGTGATGCGTTCTCAGGAGCTCATAACAATTTGGTATCAAAGTCAGGCATGTCGGATCAAAGGCTCGAACAGATTAAGAAAGAGGTCAGAGCTCTGAGTGTAGGACAAAGTACGTTAAAGGAGGAATTGCAAAGAGAACTTAAGGCGGGCGAAGAACGAATAATGAGGCAAATGGAGACTATGTTCTGATCAATGACTGGTATGGTGGACAGTCACTTTGAGCAAGTTAACAGTGGTAGAGGTGGGGATTTTTCTAACAAAAACAAGGAAAAACAAGCATCTTCCTCTGGGGGATCTATTGCGCCAAAGGTTACCAAACTGGATTTTCCTCGTTATGACGGAACTGAAGATCCGATGGGGTGGATTGCTCGTGTAGAGCAATTTTTTGCATTTCAATAGATAGAAGAAACAAACAAATTACCTATGGTCGGCTATCATCTCTATGGAGATGTCCAAATTTGGTGCCATAATTTCAAGGAAGAAGAGGAATACATGGATTGGGAGGGTTTAAAGGAGGAGCTACAATTGTGCTATGGCCTTACCAAGTTTCAAAATTTCTATGGCCTTACCAAGTTTCAAAATTTCTATGGAGATCACACAAAACTCAGGTAAACAGGAACGGTGCGGGATTGTGGCAGAATATGACAAATTAAGAAGTAGAACAGGGAAGCTTACCACAACAAAAAATTAGAGGATTCATTAGTGGGTTGAAGGATTACCTACGGGTAGATGTTCAAGCAGCTGACCCCGTAACTCTTTCAACCGCTGTGGGTATTGCACGGCTATATGAGTCAAGGGGCACCACAGAGCGTCGGTTTCAATATGCCGAACCAAAAGGGACTTCACTTTCTAGAGGACCACCGCTGCCATCTCCATCCCTTGCACGACCAAACCTATTGCAATTCGTCGTCTAACCCCGAAGGAGATGAAAGAATGGAGGGAGAAAGGATTATGCTTCAATTGCGATGACAAATTTTCCCCAGGGCATAGATGCAAGACGTTTTTAATAGAGAGAATTTTCTGCGAAACTGAAGAAGATGAAGAGGAAGTAAGAGGAGGCCATCCCAGGAAGAGATGAAGTGTCTCCATAAATCAGCTTGCACACTATCTCAGGCGCACATGCCCCTCAAATGATGAGGGCCAAGGGGAGGGTGGGCTCTCTCAGGTTGGTTCTCTTGGTGGATATAGGGAGCTCACACAATTTCTTAAACCCAGCCATGGCTAAGAAATTGTAGGTCAAGCCAAGAAAAGAAAATTTCTCTGTTCTGTCACTGTCGCCGACGGAGAAAAAATTATAGGGGAAAGGGTTTGCAAGGGGGTCCAAATCTGGGTGCAAGGAAAAACCTTCGTGGTTGATTTTTTCCTCCTCCCCATTGAAGGTTGTGATGCCGTTTTAGGCACTCTATGGCTTCAGCAATTAGAGTTAGTGATTTGGGTATTCAAGGAATTATGGATGAGATTTTGATGGAAGGGAAAGGTGGTAGAGCTGTAGGGGGAGAAGGGTCCTCAAGACAGATTTTCTGAAAATCATTCATTGCCCAGAGACCTCTGAAAAAAGAAAAGGGCATATCTTCTTCAACTCACTTCTATGTTATTGAGTTCAGATCTCAGCCAACGGATGAGCCAGTTGAACCTAGCATGCAAGCACTATTGGACAAATACAACAGATTATTTTCTGAGCCCAAAGGATTACCCCCACAAAGGAGTGAAGATCACATAATTCCATTGAAGCCTGACACAGGCCCAGTAAATGTACGGCCTTGCCGTTATCCACGTTACCAAAAAAATGAGATTGAAAAGATTGTAATTGACCTACTCGCATCTAGGGTAATTAAGGATAGCACAAGCCCTTACTCTTCTCCAGTGCTTTTGGTCAAGAAGCATGATGGTTCGTGGAGACTTTGCATTGACTACCGGGCTCTCAATCAATTAACCATCAAAGATAAGTTTCCCGTACCGATCATTGATGAGCTATTGGACGAGTTATATGGTGCGTGTTTTTTCACCAAATTAGATCTTCGTTCTGGATACTACCTAATTCGGATGTGCCCCAAGGATGTGGAGAAGACGGCTTTTCTCACTCACAATGGACACTATGAGTTCCATGTCATGCCTTTCGGGTTGACTAACGCCCCATCCACTTTTCAATCCATTATGAAACAAGGTATTTCAAGATTTTTTGAGAAAAGTTTGTATTGGTCTTTTTCGATGACATTTTAATTTATAGTCGAAATGAGAATGAACACTTGGAGCATGTTGGTAACATATTTCAAAAGTTGCTTGAACACCAATTTTTTATTAAGAGGGATAAGTGTCAATTTGGGCTCAATAAAGTTAATTACTTGGGGCATGTAATTTCATCAAAAGGGGTAGCGATGGATCCCGAGAAAATTGAAAGCTATGCTGTCTTGGCCACAACCTATTAATTTGAAGGGGTTAAGAGGTTTTTTGGGACTCACGGGATATTACAGAAAATTTATTAAAGGATATGGGGTAATAGCAAGGCCGCTTACACAAATGCCCAAGAAGGATGCTTTCAAGTGGAGTCCACCAGCTGAAGAGTCATTTCAAAAACTCAAGAATGCCATGACACAAGGGCCAGTTTTAATTCTACCAGATTTTTCCACATCTTTTGTAGTGGAGTGTGATGCATTAGGTACGAGCCTTGGAGCAATCTTAATGCAACATAATTGACCTATTGCTTTCTTTAGCCAAGCCCATAAGGGAAAAAACTTAACCCTCTCAACTTATGAGAAAGAAATGTTGGCATTAGTTAAAGCAGTACAAAAATGGCGGCCATATTTGTTAGGTTCCAAATTTGTAGTACGGACGGATCAACGAAGTTTACAATACCTTTTGGGTCAAACAATTACCACAACAGCCCAACAAAAATGGCTAGTTAAATTGATGGGATATGATTTCGAAATAGAGTACAAAAAGGGGAAGGAGAATTTGGTGGCAGATGCATTGTCAAGAAGATTCGAAGGCGAACTAAAGGCTCTCTCTCAACTGATACCGCACTGGGTAGAGCCCATTAAAGCTGAAGTGAAACAGGAGGCTGAATTACAAGAGTTGGTCAAGAAAATCTTGGAGGGGGAGGTACTCGGACCATGGGTTTTCAAAGAAGGTATTCTTTTCCTTAAAAATCGAATTTACCTAAGAGAAAAATCTATTCTAATTTCGTCCATGATACATGAGTATCATTACACTACACATGAGGGCCTTCATAAGACATTACATTGCATTATAGCTACTTTTTACTGGAAGGGAATGAAGGGTGGAGTTCGAAACTTCATATGGGAATGTGGGGTTTGTCAAACGCATAAGGCTGAGCTCACTAAGCCTGCTAGTCTCTTGAGTTCACCACCTATACCCAAGCACGTTTGGACTGACATCTCCATGGACTTTGTTGAAGGACTCCCTAACTCCAAGGGTAAGACCACTATTTTTGTGGTAGTCGATAGACTATCTAAATTTGGTCACTTCATTCCTATTGTCCATCCTTACACCGCTTCTACAGTAGCTCAAATACTTTTTGATCAATTTTTTAAGCTATATGGTATGCCGGAGACCATAGTATGTGATAGAGATCCGATTTTTACGAGTGTTTTCTGGAAGGAGCTATTTCAGTTGAAAGGGTTGAAATTTAATTTTAGCTCCGCCTATCACCCCCAAAAGGATGGTCAAACATAAATGCTTAATAGAACCCTTGAAATGTATCTTCGATGTTTGACGAGCTCTAAGCCTAAGGAATGGTCCAAGTGGATTCCATGGGTCCAATATTGTTATAATATCAGTATTCATTCGGCTCTTGGGAAATCCCCTTTTGAAATACTCTATGGCCATAGCCGATCCTCTCTCTTGGCCTATGTTAATAAAACGACTATTGTTGACTCGGTTGATAAATTTCTCTTGGAGAGGGATGAGGTGCTCAAAGAAGCCAAAGCCAAGTTGAAGGAGGCTCAGAATAGGATGAAGGTAATTTATTATAGGAACCACATGGAGAAGAGTTTTGAGGTGGGTGACTAGGTATATGTTAAATTGAAGCCTTATCGCCAGAAGACCTTAGCCCAGCGAAGGAATCAGAAGCTATCGGCAAGGTATTTTGGCCCATTCCAGGTTGTGGACAGAATCGACCAGGTCTCTTATAAGCTACAGTTGCTGTCCACCAGTAAGCTTCACCCAGTATTTCATGTTTCCTTGCTAAAGAAGAAGATTGGGGTAGCGGGGGAAGAACAATTGGAGATGCTTACATTTGATGATAATGGCGCAGCGATCATTCCAAAGCCTCAAGCTGTTCTGGACAGGCGGGGGTTATTAGAGGAGAAGAGGAGATTTTGGTGCATTGGAAAATCACATCCCCCGCGGATTCCACGTGGGAGAGAATGGAGGAGTTTGTGGCCTGGTACCCCGATTTTTACCCTTGAGGACGAGGGTGATTTTAGGGGGAAGGAAGTTGATATGGATATATCTTTATTGCTTATCTAGTAGTTTAGATAACTTTATTCTTTTTTAGAGAAGTTAAGAAATATAATCGGATGCTAGCTACTTTGTAGGATTTTATATTGCTAGTAGAATTTCTTTAGCTAAAGTTTAGATATTTCTCTTTCAGTAGGATTCTAGTTGTAAGCTCTATTTATAGAGCCTTCGATTATAAATAAAGCATTAAGAATTACATCTCTATCAACTAAATTGATACAAGGAGGTCCAGTTCCCTCGAACGAACCAGCAGGAGGTGCAAGATCCCTCGAAGCATCCTAACAAAAATAGGTCGCCGATGAAAGACCGATTCCTGTGCTCTCCCCATTCATAAGCCTGTGACGCGTTCTCAGTTAGGAGCTCATAACAGAATGACAAGACATGTTTTTTCTAATGAGTGATAACTAATATGCTATAATCGCTATGGACAAGGCTTTTTTATGTTGATTTATTGATAATTAATTTTAGCTATTGGCTGTGAGCACGCGCGTGTTTTACATCTACTGAGTTTGTCGCTTTGCTTGATTGGGGTGTTGTGTAAGTTGTGAAAATAGGATTATTACCCAGTCAATGCTCATGATAATGTACAACTTATTGTATTGTGTGTATGTTTTTTTTCTTTTTTCGTTTGGGTTATTTTTTGTTTTTTTTTCGGGTTGGGTTGGGGTTGGGGTTGGGGTTGGGGTTGGGGGAGAAGAAGGGATTTGCAAGGCACAGTACATGGCTTTGCAGTTTGCTTGGCACTCACTCAAGTAGAACCAACTCCATCTGGATTGACCTAGACCTATCTTGGATTTGATGCGCTTGTCACTATCAACTGCACACCAATCGAATTTACCCTTGTCATCGCAAAAAGTTGTCGGAAGGATAGTTCTTTGAATTAAGCCAATTAAAGGTGTCTTTTTATGTAAATATTATTTGTACAAGTTGTTACAACATTTAACCCAAAACCAATTGATAATGGGTGGACCCCTCAAGTATATAATCCAACCCTGGTGGTCCTAATTATTTGACGTGGAATACAAGATCTCTTAATACCCTCCCTCACGTGGGACCCGAGCTCGCACGTGGGGTCAACAAACGAACGACCATGCATACTGGGATTCAAATGGGTAAAGAGATGTGGGCCACTGACCACTCAAGACCTAGCTCTGATACCATATTAGAGCATCCAACCCAAAATTAATTGGCAATGGGTGGAGTGACTCCTCAAGTGTATAAACCAACCTTGGTGGTCCTAATTATTTGATGTGGGATACAAGATTTCTTTACACATATGAGTCTATCTTGGGTATCAAAATCTCCACTCTGAGCCCATCATAAGCCCGGAAGATGCAATCTCTGACCTGTTTAGTGGAGCTAGGTTAGCCTGCTCCCTTTTCATGCTTACTGTGGACATAGGGCCTCTCTCTCTCTCTCTCTGTGAGAGAGATTTGATTCCTCAAGGTTAAGCTGTGGCCTTCCGTATTTTTTAATCAGTAATGAGAATGTACAAGTAATTGGGCAAAACCTGAAACAGAATTAGTAAGAAAATCCCACCACATAGACTCGGTAAATGAGCTTAGAATGGCTAACATAGTCTTTTATAACTTCTTACTTCACAGTTGACTATTCTGAGCATGTGCATGTGGTGGAGTTGTAATTGTATCCTCATTTGTACTCCCCCCCCCCCCCCCCAAAAAAAAAAAAAAAGAAACTATTTCATCTATTGACCATGAATCTGCACTATGGATTTAAGTGTATATGCTTTTTCTTATGATCACAGTATGCAGAAAAATCTTATGTGCGAAAGCCCAAGGACAATCGCTTGGTAGTGCAACAGATGTGGGAGGCTGTCCGTGCTAATGATAAGAAAGCTGTATACAGTCTCATTGTCAACTATGAAGCAGATGTGAATGCTGTCTATGACCAAGCATCTTCGTTTTCTTCTTTAACACTTGCCAAAGTAATGTTGCAAGAGCAGACCAGCCTTGATCATAACTCGGGTTGCTTAATACGGGAGACATCAGGAAAGTCCTTCTTGAACTCTTCAAATGTTGCAAACACAAGTGAAGGCTGCACGGTGGAGGATATTGATGGCTGCTCCCTGCTTCACCTGGCTTGTGAAGCTGCGGACATTGGCATGCTAGAGCTCCTTCTGCAGTATGGTGCAAATATGAATGCTCGTGATTCAAGAGGTCAGACGCCACTCCATCAGTGTATTCTCAGAAAGAAAGCTACATTTGCCAAGCTTCTTCTTTCAAGGTACTTTAGAGGTTTTTGGCAAAATTTGATTACAAACCTATTATTTTAAGATACAGTTTCTGTTCAAATTTTTATGCTTTCAATATTGAATCTATGCATGTAATTTGAAGTGTACTACTTCCTCCCCTGGGCTTTCCATTTACTGGGGGTGTTTTTATACTTCCATTAAAGATGCACAGTGGCCTTGATTTAATCCACCAACCAAGGAAGATGGTGTCACTTGATTTGCTGAAATGGTATTGGAATATGAATATGTGGGAGTAGATTCACTGAAGTGTTCTTAAAAAAGTTCAATATTAGAGGGGAAAACCATCTTTAATGATGTAGGTCCACTTATCTATTTATCCATCTCAGCATTTGCTACCATTAGTCTCTAATTTGCTCAGTCTTGTCTTTTTTGAGATAGCTTTCATTTTGGTTTGGCATTTCCTTGGGATGATGTAAAAAAAGGAAATTTGCCATGGTGAAAAAGGTGTTATTTGATAGTATCTGCAAATGAATAGCTCTGTAATTAATCAGTTGTTTTCAGCTTAAAGTGTTTGATTTCCCGCAAGTGACCATATTGACTATTGCTCAACATAAGCCTAATGCACTAAAAGACGTCTGTATCAATTGCAGGGGAGCCGATCCACAGGCTATAAACGGGGAGGGTAACACCCCATTTGATCTTGCAGTGGAGTCAAAGTTTGATGATTATGAGGTCCTTGCTCTATTATCAGACTCAAATGGATAGTTTTCTAAAAAGAGGATCTACTTGATGGTCAACTATATGGAAGCTGGATAGCAGGTGTCACTTATTTGTGTAATTATATTTTCATTGACTTGGGGGCTAATCGATTCTCGGGAGAAAAGGATGTTCACAAATTTGATTGTCCCGAGAGAGGCAGGTTAGCATGCTTGTCTGTAAGAACTTGTGCAAAATGGTACCCTTTGGTAAGTTCAACAGGCTGTGATGGTGATGTGGGAGTTTGCTGGAAGCCTTCAACCTAGAGTTCTGTAGTCGCATTGATCTGGTTCTTTGCTTCCTTTTTGTTTTCTGGTGGGGAGTTAAGGGCATTGTGTGCTTTTACATTGTTTTATTTTATCTTTAGTTATGTTAGAATGGGGAGCTTTTCTTTGAATGTAACCTTTTCATATTTCAGTTGGTTTATGCGAAGTAAAGTTTTGCTTTCTTTCCTCCCTCCTATTGTCTGGAGTGTATGGGTGTGGGTGAGCATCAGTGGTTGTTTAACTGACATGAATTACCGACTGTTTCAAAACAGGGTTACTTCTCTGTACACCTTGGGCTACCTACTTGCGGACCATTTGTTTCCTTGAGTCTTGAACTGATGTTCAATTTTATACAGCCTCGGGTAAAACAAAAATGGATTGAAGCTGACAATTGATCGTTCTTTGTTGTTTTTGATGGCTTCTATCTTCCTATCTACGAGAAATAACAGTGCCAGAAGCCTAAAATAGTTTTAAGAAATTTTATTGTATTTGGCTTCCTAGGTTCAACAAATTAATTGCATTCTGTGTCGTAGTGGTAGATGAGGGAGGGGAGAGAATTCTAGTGGGTGTGATTTTACCATATATTTTGCACGTTGAGAATGTTGAGGAACAAAAGCAGCAGACGAAATATGGCATGTCTTAGTACACAAATTTTTATGAGAAAGAATCGTTCTCGAGTTTCTAAACTTTTTAGCGAGATTATATCATTTTGGGATGATTTTCGTTGGAAAATATTACTCTCTTGGTGTGTCAAGAATTGTAGTGTACTTGTCACTTATAAAGAATTATTTAATCGTAATTCTGAAAGAAAAAAAAAAGAAGGAAAAAACTAAGCAGATGAGCATTTTGTCATTCCTTCCCACACTCCTTTCACCGTCAAAATCAAACACCTTATCCAACCAATAAATATCTTGAGGCCTTATCCCTTCAAGGTCACCGAGCTAAGCCAATAAATAGTAACCCATTCCATTCCTCTCATATCTTCCAAACAAATTAAGACCAAATTCATAGATCAATCCCATCAAAAATGCAGGCAGCTTTGAAGTTTGCACCGCCATCCTTCCCGCCGCTACTGACACCCTCCAAAACCTCGGCGGCAACACCATTGACAATGAGGAGGAGGTCCATTTCTACGCCACGATATGGTCCCCAGATCAAAGCAGCTGCAGTTGTTGCATCGGACAACAACCCAACAGCTGATTACAGCTCCACCACCTCGTAAAAAAAAAAAAAAACCAATTTCTCATTTGGTTTTGGGTTTTATTTTATAGTTAGTTTCGTACGTAGTATCGATTTTTCACAATTGTACAACAAAATTAATTGTTTTTCTTGACCTGCAATCGATATGGCAGTGTTTTTCCAGCAGAAGCTTGTGAGACAATTGGAGGAGAAGCTTGTGATGCAGAAATGTATCCTGAAGTAAAGCTCAAACCAGAGTCCAAGACCAACTCTCCCACCAAGACTTCTTCTGAGAAGGTTGATAGGGAGTATCTCGAGTACGACAATCCCAAGACGTAAGATCTGACTTCTGCCCTTTTTTAATCTTCCTTGGTGGTGCTCTTCAATTGTAATTTTAAGTTGATATATGTGCAGGGTGTTCCCAGGAGAGGCTTGTGACGATCTTGGTGGAGAATTCTGTGAGCCTGAGTATCAGAGTGGAGTTTACTAGACGACAATCTTGAACAGAGAAATTCTCAGATTGCCCGCTCCTGTTCCATCATGTTATTTTATACCCAGAAGAGAATCAACGGGCGGTGTATGTATGTAGAAGGGTGGTCGAATGTATCCATATTGAAAATCATCATGAACTAATTAATGTATTATTTATATTGGAAATTGATGTATATGAACTAAATATCTGCTCTTACATATTAGATAGCCACAGGATTGCTAGAAAGTCCTATCCGAGGGAAGTCCTAAACATGATTTCTACTCATCTTTTTATGCTAATCTGTAAGTTTCTCTGGCTATTCAAGGTGATGCAGATAGAAAATTAATATATTATACATGTTGAATATTATAATTATATATGTCGACTTCTAGTAGTCCTCACCCAACATGATTCAAAGATTTACATTATTAAATACTTTAAATAATTCTTCTTCAAATGGCATACCTAATCAGGTGAACATGGATTATGAGATCATTTTCAATCCTTATTCTTTTTTAAACTCAAATTTAAATTTATGTAAAAAATTCTTAAAAACCTGATGAGTCTGAGGGTGTTATCAATTGCTAAGGTCGCCTGCTAGTAGGGTGTTAATTGAGCCGTGTTTTGCAAGTTTGAGTCGGAGCCTGACGAGTTTGTTTTTTTAAATGAGCCTAAAAAATTGTTCAAACTTAGTTTATTTAGAACTCGAGGTGAGCTCGAGCCCGAGCCCAAGTTGCTCAACTATTTTAGATATAAAAGAGTTGAGTTTTGTGAGTTTGAGCCGAGTTTTTTAGACTTATTTTTTTAAACGAGCCTAAAAAATTATTCAAACTTAGCTCGTTTAGAACACGAGTCGAGTTTTATCTGAGCCAAACTTGAATAGCTCGGCTCGATTAACACTCCTGGACTTACCGTAGAGAATCCTTGGTACAAAAAACTTATGAATGAATTACCACACTCTCATATTCTGTGTTTGGTACGCAGTAATACGTTTAAGTAGGAATGAAATGGACATGAGAATGAAATAAGCTTGAGAATGGGATGTGTATTACCATTCCAATGTTTGGATAAAATAATTTCTATTAGAATGTAATGAAATTTAACCAAAATAACTTTTTTATCATAGAATTTTTAACTTATTGCATACTCCATTACAATGAATACTTATGTTAATTTTAAAACTTGACAAATCAGATTAAATGTGTTATAAATAAAGTCACAAATAATCACATAATGAAAAAATTCACCAAAATAATAATAAAAATCAATAACAAACAACAAATGAAAAAAAGTAGAAATGTGATACTTTCATCAATGTTGTACATAATCCTTCATATATGGTACTCATTCAACACACAATGACTGTGATCAAACTGTAAAATGTGTCTCTATCCCTTCTACAATAATTCTTTAGTGTGGGCAATCTTATAAAAATACACATAATTTTCAAAATTTGACAAATACAAAAAAATATAATCATTAACCACATAACCTTTTTCATGGAAAACATAATTAAAGTCAATAACTAGCTTAATAGATAAGAGTAACACAAATACGTATTTTCAATGTCTTGCATAATGCTACTTGTATAATGTTTCATAGACAAAAAGAATCCAACAAATATGTTCATTTACCATGCATCATCCTATGTAATACGACTAGATTTATCATTCAAACAAATATATCTCAAAAATCACCCCTCAATATTCCTCTAACTAATTATGTCCTCTCGATCTCAGGAAGGCTAAAAAATAAGTTAATATGATCCAAGTCATGAACTAAAACACTCGAGGCTTTGAGCCTCTCACTCGTGGAAAAGTTTGGCAGCATCAACAAATCTTCTTCTTCTTCATGTCACATATTGCGGCGCCAACACCAATTGCACAAGCAAAAATAGTTGTTGCCTCCTTATTCTTTGTGCTAACGAGAGAAGCAACACTCATTAACCTTTCAACTACCATCTCCTCTCTACCCCTAATTTTTTTCTTTAGCCTCACGCTCCCAATCTCCTCGAGCACAGATGGTCACTGCATAGATGGCATGAATGTATTCATGTCATCTAATCTATGTAAAAATGCTCATGTTCAGTGTTTCCTTCTTCTCTCTCTAACTCCTCCACCACATCAATCGAGACATGTGCATCTCTACTAGTCGCTCGGTCCTTTCCAAATATAATGCACAAATCCTTATAAAAGGGAAAAGATCTATCTCTAATTTTTTTTGCTCCCTTGTAGCTCTATAATACATACAAATACAATATTCAAAAATATGTCAAACACAAGAAGCAACTATCCATTATATATAAGCAACAATACACTTAACACAACACCGTTAACTTACGCATTTGTTAACTTGAATAGTTTTCTATCTTAGGTATTTGTTAACTTAAAAAAAGTGCTCACTATTGTTCCCAACAATCATTAGATAGGCACTTGTACAACATGTAAAAACTGGGGGGGGGGGGGGGGGGGGGTAGCTAATATGGCCTCCCAAAACTTTCACATAAAAATGATATTAAAAACAGGAAAACATGCAACCTCTATGAAATTTAAAAACTACAGTCAAGAATTGGAGAGTTGACAAAAACAAAAATTTGGAAATAATAAGAAATTTTTGTTAGGGTTACAAAGACAACTAGCAAAGGTGCAAATTCTACCATATGAAAGATATAAAATCATTGTGCCCTCACATGAAAATCACTCCCCACATTATTTGATCCATGCATATATGTAACAGCCCTATTATAAGATGCATAAATCCATTGCTCATGATGCATTCCAAGTTGGGCATGGAACTTATGTATGCATGCATGCTTGAGAAAGGTAAGGATGTTATAGTTGTTCCTAGTTGATTTTTGTTAGAGTATAGTCTAGTTTATTAGGGTTCCTTATTAGGGTTCTTTTTTCCTTTTTTACCCTTATTATGATTTTTATATTTTGCCTAGACCACAATGATGTTTATGTCACTTTGTATTATTATTTGACTATATATACGAGACTCTACTCTTAGTTTGAGTATCTCTTTCTCACTCCCAAATATTCCAAGTTGGTATCAGAGCCAGACCCTAACCCTTACCCTAACCTTCTCCTTAACCCTAGCCTCCACTCTTACCCACCGACATCATTACCATCACTTTCAGCAGACCACTGCAGCAAAACCACCTTCAACGACATCTAAGCCACCTTCAGCAGACCACTCCAGCGAAACCACCCAAGCCACCTTAGCCTCCAACCAGCCAGTCCAAGCCATCCACCGACAAACCCAGCAACATAAACCCAACAACTGCAGACCACTCCAACGAAACCACCCAAGCCACCCTAGCCTCCAACCAGTCAGTCCAACCCATCCATCGACAAACCCAGCAACATAAACCCAACAACCGACTCAGCCACAATAAACCCAACTCAGCCACAACAACCAAGCAGCCCAACAACTCAAACACCCACACAAACATCCAACCAGTAGACCAGCAGCAGCAACCACCAACAAAAATAGCCTAGAAGACATACCACCTGCAACCCAAAATCCAGCACACTGTCCAACCCAAAACCCAGCCCAACCAACCCACAGACTAGCCCTAAACCCATCAAACCCATATAAAACGACCCAGCTATACCAGCCCCCCATCTTCATGCTTAGCGCTCTTCATAGTGCCGCCATCTCTTTTGCGCCACTGACTTCTTTTTCCTAGAGTTGCAGCATCTAGGACCTTTTTAAGAGGGGACGAATCCTCTTCTCCCTTGATCTGCTTTTGATGCAGTAGATCACTTATATATTCACTGAATTTCTGGGTATCGTGACTTGATTATTTGAGAGCTTCTTGGATCTTCTTTATCTGTCGCTACTGTTCAAATGGAAGTATATTATTCTCCCTTATTTTGTCCCTCTACTTATCTTAGAGTATTTTCTGTCACGGGTGCCTCGTATTATTGTTGATATGACTACTATTGAGGGACTTGAGACCTCTACTATTGAGACCTCTGTGGTTAGTACTTCCATTTGGAATGTACCGCCTAATTCTCCCAATGCTATGTTTGACCAGTATACAGTATCTACTGACATAGTTGCATTACCGGCAATGCCGAATATGATCTCTTAGAAGGTTACATCACACTTGTTGAATGGTCGTAACTTTGCTGAGTGGTCACACTCACTCCAACTTTTCTTAGGCCGTGTAGGGAAGCTTGGTTGGCTGATGGGATCTAACCCAAAGTCGGTTGATGACGACCCTGGATATTATGTGTGGTTCTCTGAGAACTGCGCTATTTTTGGATGGTTATTTGGCTCGATGGAGCTCTCTGTTTGCAAGATTCACCAGTTTCATAGTTATGTTTCAAAGCTATGAAACGCATTATCAGAGATGTATTCCCAGTCTGGACGAGAAGTTCGTGTTTATGAGCTCTCTCAGGAGCTTTCATATGCTCTGCAGGGAGATATGACGGTTCAGAATTATTATGACTATTTGACCCAACGCTGATTTGAGTATGAGACTCTACGTCCTCTTGCTGCTATTCCGAGGATAGAGCCCGAAGGAGCAGCATTCTTGCATACTCGAGAGCATGAGGATAGGATTCATAAGTTCCTTATGGGGCTTTGTGATGAGTTTGAGGGACCTCGCTCCCAGATTTTGTCGATGCTGAGACTTCCGTCCCTGTATGAGGTGTATGCGATGATTGAGTAGCATGAGCGCCATGTCTGTATTGCATCACTTTCAGCTATGACCTTGACTCCTTAGGCCGATCAGATGGCCCTTGTAGCTACTGCAGGGTCTCGTTCAGGACCCTCGGTAAGGGGTGGACATCGCTCAATCAGGGTCTGGTTTGTGGGCTGGTTGGGCTGGGTTTTGGGTTGGACAGTTTATTGGGTTTTGGGTTGTAGGTGGTATGTCTTCTGGGCTATTTATGTATGTTGTTCACTACTTTGAGCAATGCTTGTGTTGGTGGTAAACTTGATTGTGTTATATGTTCCCTATTGAAACATGTTAGGACCAGTTATATTCCTCGCATGCACCAGTCACCTAAGCCATTTGACCTAATATACTCTGATATTTGGGGACCCTCTCCTGTTACTACTTTGTCAGGTGCTCGATATTATGTGACATTTATAGATGACCATACCCGTTGTAGTTGGGTCTACCTTTTGCATAAGAAGTCTGATGTACTCCCTGTCATCACTCAATTTCACCAGATGATTAAGACACAATTCGATGTCATTGTTCATGTTTTTCGTTCGGATAATGCCAAAGAATATGTGTCTGATGCCTTAGTGTCTCACCTTTTTTCTCAAGGTATCCTTTAGCAGCTCACTTGTCCATATACTCCTGAACAAAATGGAGTTGCTGAGAGGAAAAATAGGAGTCTGATAGGGATAGTACGTTGTATGCTTAGAGGTATGGGGGTACCAAAATCTTATTGGCATTTTGCTATTTTGACTTCTTCCTTTTTGTGCAATTGTACACCCAGTCATGTTCTTCAGCATAGAGACATGTCTTATTCCCTGAGCGGACACTTTTGCACATGTTTTGTTCAGGATAGGTCTCCTAGTCGTCATAAGCTTGATGATAAAGCAATTCGCTGTATCTTTGTGGATTATTGTCATCAGTCTAAGGGATATCGGTATTATGATCCTATTAGACTGTAAGACCCCGTACTAAAAATTAAATAAGGATACTAAAACCTTAAGAGTTCTTCCAATATGAATAAAATGATGGTAGAAACTTAGAATCATTGTTGAAAGCTTGATCATGAAGTTTGAGTTTCAAACGAATTGACATTCGGGTCAAACTTAGTTTCGAAGGTATGTAAGCTTAAGAAGGGTGATTGGGTAAGTTTCTAATTTATTTTTTTTAGGTCAAAATAATATTATCATTGAACATGGGAGATCCGAAAAACTTGGAATAGCCGTTTAGCACATATAGCGGTTCAGAGAAATAAAATAGTAATTTTATTATTTCGAGTGTAAATTTACTTTAATTTTGAAATAAATCATAAAACTAAATATTTTTAGGTTAAAATAACATTAAAAATGAATCCAGAACGTCGAAAAACCTTAGGATAGTCATATAGATCAAATTGGAGATTCTTAGTGGCAAAACCGTAATTTTGGAGAAAAACTCAAATTGCAGCCCAGTGAACAGTAAAAATCGGGGCTGCTATGTTTAAAACACCATTTTTCATTCCATTTGCTCCCATTCTTTCACTCCACTCTCACCTCCAACTTTTTAGAACCCTAGGGGAAGATAAAGCGAAGAAGAAAAGGGGCAAAGAGAGTCTCTAAAGTTTGGGCTTTTGTTTGGACATTCTTGATTACAAGGTAGGGGTTTTCTTTCATTCACTTACATTAAGGCTAGTGTTATTATATATGTATGTTTTCACTCTCATTCTTATATATATGGTATGAAATACTTGATTCTTGACATTCTTGCAAAGATTATCATGTTTTAAACAAATCTATGGTGGAATAACCATTAAATCATTTTTTCTCATCTTCAAACCCTAGATTTCAAGAGAAATGAGTTTTTCTTTTGATTTCTCCTATGTTCTTGATTTCAAAACTTTAGTGTTTCATATTGAACAACAAAATGGTATTTATGATGATCTTTTGTACATTTTCTTATATTACTCTTTGTACCACCACTTATGAGAATTGGGGATTTTTCTTGGAAATTGCTTATAAATAGGAGACTTGTGGAATTGTTGCTATGAGTTCCTTGTCTCTTGGTATTATTGCAAACTTGATTATGTTTTGAGAAAAGTTATGGGTGGAGAGCCATAAAAATCTTAGTTTGTGAGAAACATGGATTTCTCTCTCTATCTTCACTCAAATTTGGCTTTGAAAACTATAGTGTTTTGTGTTGAGTATTGAAATGCTATTGTGCATGATCTCTTGTATTTTTCTTCATTGTTTATTTGAAATTGTCTCATGATGGATTTGTGGATTTTAATGGAATTTGCTTGAAAAATTGGGGGTTTATGGTATTGTTGGTTATGTGAGATATTTGTTGGTATTTTATCTCTTGCGTGGTTGTACGATACGAACATTGATTACTATAGACCGGGTATCATGTAGTGGGTAGACGTCTTTATATGCCACGTGGGTATGAACTTTTTCTACCACATGGAGTGGGTAGATGCCTTTGTACGCCGTGTGGGTATGAACTTTTCCTATCACTAATGATCACGGATTAGTAACGTGGGTTGTGTCGGACATACAGTGTGGGTTATCGTGCATTGTACCAGAAATGGTTTCGACAAGAGTTTCGGGAAGTATGGGATTCCGCGAGAACTTGTTGGAAACGGTTTATGGTAGAATGGATTACCAATGTTATATTGTGTTTATTTATCTTTTTCAATTACTGTTGCTATCTAAACTTGAGATCTGTTTAAATTTCCTCGTTTTACTTCAAATGTTATATAGGTTATTTGTGAAATGAGATCGACCGTTTTAAATGCTTTTCTAAACCTTGTTTGGGTTTGAAAGAATTTTTCTACAGAGTTTCGTGCTCACCCCCTACAGTTGAACATTTTTCAGAGTTTGTGCTAGATGATGAGCTAGGTGCTAACGAGCCGGGCCATGGAGAGGCTTCACTAGAGGAATACTTGGATCCCGAGTGGGACATCTAGAGATGTCGTTGCCTTTTTTTCTAGACTAGGATATTCTTTTGAAACACTGTGTAGTCTAGATTTCTTTTGTAATTTTCGCTGCGCTATAATAGTTAATGTTTTCTTTGGGAAATGTAAATGCCATTGTTGGGCTTATTCTGTTGATATTGTGGTCATGGCTTGACTTATTGTTTTGGAATGTTATTGTGGGTATTACATACGATGAATGGAAATCATTTGGGATAATGTTGTAAATAGTTTATGGATAAATGGACCCGGTGTGGTCGATGTAGTATAATTGCACAGGTTGTGTTTTGGGTAGAGCTCCCCAAACAAAGGAGACTCTGCCCGAATTTTGTTAAATTAAGGAATGAGTGATATGAAGTCTTATTTATGGATGATTTATCTTAGTGCTCTCATGATGTAAATGATTTTAGTATGTAATGCCGTCCAGGGTGGTTTTGGGGGCGTTACAAAGTTGGTATCAGAACTTAGGAATTAGGTCTTACATGGGAGCTGTAGGTTATGGATTATCACTGGAGTATTAGGTTGGGTTGAAGGAACTCTAGGCTTGAATTTGTTTGAAGTTATATGTGTAGAGAATAAGTGTTGATTTAAATCTTATACAAACCTCTCATTTAGATCGAGACATCCTAACCACGTCTTGTACATCAAGGAAATTAATTTGGGAATCTAGAACATGTATTGAGTACAGACATGCCCACGGGAGAACGGTTGGATACTAAGAGGATGTGTAGAGGTGTGTGTGGTTAGAAGTGGTGAGTAGGAATGGATTATTGACATAGTTGCATTAGACATGAATGGGTAGACTAGTTTGTATCCTGTCGTATGGACTATTATAGAAGATGGATGGTAATTTGATTTTGGTTAATGAATGATGCTAGGCATGAATCTTCATGCAAGTGACATTATCTATATTGGAGATAGGTATGAGATAAGATTTGTGACAAAAGACACCCAAACTCGAGTTAGACAAGTATAGAAGAACCAAGCAGTCCGGCAGACTACCTTTCACTAATTCGATCATAACTCTTTGTAGGAAAGTCCAAATGGTGCACCGTCATTTTTGTTAGGACCCTAACTCGTATATATTTCCAACCATATAGGTCACACATGCTAGAAAGACCTGAGTCAAATCAGTTTATTCTCTGAAGTTGATCAAAAATATGCACTGTGGTGTTCTTTGGATAGTAAAGTGTTGTGCTCTCTTCCTAGGCTTTGAAGGACTTGTCCTTAAGTGAACTTCCACACTATTTAGGCTTTGATTGAGAGACACCCCATGTTGATTGAAGTGTTGTTTATGAATAACAATATAAAAGGGTGATTCTGATTTGGTGTCTTGTCGACTTTAGGTACTTTTCTACTATTAGTATTGCTTAACTTTTTGGAGATCAAGGAGATGTGATAACCCAATTTGGATGTGTGGAGGTAAGGTTCACTTAGATGTTTTTAAGATGAACTAAGTTTTGAATAATAAAGTTAGAGAAGAATGGAGTATAGCAACCTTGAAGTCTACTGATTTTTTTTTTTAAACCTCCTCAAGCCTCATATAACTAGGAAAGTAAAGTTCTAATATAACTAGGAAAGTACTAATAAAGTCCTAATAAAATCCTAATATAATAAATTCCTAATATAGCTAGGAAAGTCCTAATAAATTAAACCTCCACTGGAATTTCGTGCATCAGGTTCCAGCATGTGAACAGTGCACTGGCTGCAACTTCAAGTCCGATTTTGACCTTGATGCAGTCAATATATATCAAAACTCAAAACATGAAAGTTGTAGAGTTCTTTCTTAGCATTCCATAGCATCTTGAATTATCTCAATCGGAGCTCAGATGAGAGAGTTATGCCCAGATAACGAAGCAATGTCGAAACAGTCCAATTAGCTTCGTTTTGCATTTAACGTCTCAATATGCATCCTAAATCAAAATATAAGAATAATGAGTACATTTAGGCTTCAAATAAGTATAAAAGGCTAAATATTAAAAAAGAGAAAAAAAAAATTATGACATTTTGCATTCTCATCAATAGGTGATTGTTTCATAACTACGTACTTGAAGTTCTCAATATTAGTTTGAAAATATTACGGAGTATTGATTAAATTTATTTTGGAAGTATTAATGGTTTATAAGTCATAAATAGGATACTCATTGGGAAGAATATACTTAGGTAACCTTATTTCGTGGTGGACTTAGCTCATTACACTTAGGTAGTGTTTGGTAACATGTTGTTTTCGTTTTTTTTTGTTTTTGTTTTCATTTTTTCGGGAAAAAAAAAAATAAATATGTTTGGTGAATGTTTTCGTTTTTTTTTTTACTGCTATGTTTTAAAAACAATGACAAAATTTGGAAACATCCAAAATGATGTTTTTGAAAACATCAAAAAACAAAAAAAAGCGGAAGGTAACAGACCCAATTAATGAGGTCTCGGCTTCAAACCCTGTTAACAACAAAACATGCATTTTTTTTTCCTTACACTATAAAAGGCTGTCTTCTCCATTCTTTTTTCTGCTCACTGGTCATTGCAAAGGAACAGCTGGGTCATTGCCCGTGGTCAGTGGTTGTTTGGTCGTTGGTTGTCGCTCGTCGCCTCCATTGTATCTCCGGTGAAGCTGTAATTTCTCCGGCGAAGCTGTAAGCTTTCTGTCTGTTCGTATCTCCAGTTCGATTTTTTTTTTTTTTTTTTCAGATCTATGATTTTTGTTTTAGATTTAGGGTTTATTTTTGTAGATCCCTATTTTATTTTTGCAGATCTATACTCCTTTAGTTCAGATCTAGGTTCGTTTGGGAGGGGGGCATTGTGTCTTTGTGATCTACTTGTCTTCTGAGGGTTTGTTTTAGATTTGTTAGTTTGGGTTGCATTGTGATTCTCTTTTATGGTTGCGTTTTTGACTGCTTGTTGGCTACAGTAGTTGATGTGTTTTGAATAATACCTGGAATGAAGGTTGGAGTTGATCATTGTCCTTTTTTGGGTTGTTGTATTACACTTAACCCCTAAAAGTTTGTTACTCTAGTAACAGATCCTTCAACCCCTGAAAATTCGTATCTTTCTGATTCCTAAAATTCCTGGGTACTCTTTGCAATTTCATTTCAAGAATCAAACAATGAAAATTCTTGGGTATTTTTTTCAATTTCATTTCAAGAATCAAACAATAAAAATTCCTGGGTACTTTTTGTAATTTTATTTCAAGAATCAAACAATGAAAATTCTTGGGTACTCTTTGCAATTTCATTTCAAGAATCAAACAATGCTCTATGCTCCTCTATGCTATACTGCTCCTCTATGCATTGTCTTATAAATTCCTGGGTACTTTTTACAATTTCATTTCAAGTAAAGTTGCCATGAAGATGTATTGAAGTCCTTGACAGCTAAAGTATGCTAATTACCCATTTCTTTCTTTTGATCAAATAATGAATATTCCTGGGTACTTTTTGCGATTTCATTTCAAGAATCAAACAATGAAAATTCTTGGGTACTCTTTGCAATTTCATTTCAAGAATCAAACAATGCTCTATGCTCCTCTATGCTATACTGCTCCTCTATGCAATTTCATTTCAAGAAAATGTGGGTGGTTATTTGTCAAGTATTTGAGAATCTCATTCAATTAGACAGTCAAAGTATGTAATCAGTCCATCCAACAAAGTCAAACACTCTGCTTTCATATTAGTGATTTATGTTCACAACTTTTGTCTATATTTTCTTCTATTGTCTTTTGGGGTTGATCTTTTCAATAACAACAATTACAAAGTTTGGTTTTTTTGATTGAAATATTAATATATATGTCATGGTTTAATTCAAGTACGAATTATGAGTTGATTTAACATGTTATATGTTTATGTTTATATATAAGTAATTGTGATTTGAGAGGGTGGTTTAAGTGTGAGAGTGTTTGATGAATGTTTGGAGTTGTTTGTTATGTAGATGGAAAATAAGGATGACGATGTTGTTGAGGTTGGGGCTAAGAAAGGTGATGGGCCATGGCCGTCTAAAAATGAGGCCATTTTTATTGAATTGATGGATTTAGAAGTACCACGTCGTCCTAAAGACACATCTACATTTGAAAAGGATGCTTGGAACAGAATGTTAGTGCAACTAAGCGCCAAGACGGGATATAATTACACCTTTGAGCAGCTGCGAAACAAATACAATACTTTGAGAACAATGTACAATGCATTTAAGAAGTTATTGAATGAAACAACTGGAGTAGGATGGGACCCAGAGAGACAGACAATTACTTTACCTGATGACGTCTGGAAGAATTTGTGCAAGGTAGCCAATTATTTTTAAAACTCTTAAGCATTATTATGTCTATATTTGTCAAGGCTTTAGTATTCATTAGTTTTCATGTATGTTAGGTGAATAAGCATGCTAGACAATTCAAGAAAAAAGGTTGCCCGCATTATGACAAGCTTGGTAGAATTTTTGGTAAGACAAGTGCAACCGGTGAGCATGCTCACCCTTCAACCCTACCTCCATCTGATAGCGAGGAAGAGAAAGACCCAATTTTTGATCCTACACATGAGGTTGATAAAGGTGATGACAATGAAAATGTTAAAGGGCCATCCAACCGTTCTCGTAGTAGGTCTACCACTCCAACATGCAGTCGCCGAAGGAAGAAAAATAGTACTATGGTTGGTCTTACAGCTGCCCTTAATGTATTGGTTGAAAACTCAAAGAAAAAAAATGAGTATTTACAGTACAAGATGTCACAGTCAACGGGGGCAACATCTTCGTATGGGGATAGTGAGGTTAATGCCACTAAGAATGATTTGGTAGATGAATGTATGAGTGTTTTGAATGCTATGGAGGACATTGATGGTGACAGCTATTCAAAAGCCATAACAAAATTTAGTGAGGGGATGACTTGGAGGAAGATATTCCTCGCTATGCCAGACACTAGGAAGCGGGATTGGGTTATGCGTCTGTGATGTGTATGACTGTTTTTACGTATGTATATGTATTTGTATTTAACTATAGAACGTTGGGATGTTTGTTGCTTTATGACTGCCATAGATGTCCGTGTCTCTTTTTGTGTAAGTTTAACGACATGGATGTTTTGTAAGATTAACGGCATGAATGTTTTTGTAAGTTTAACTGCATGGATGTTTTTGTAAGTTTAATGACATGGATGTTTTTGCATACTTATGCTTATGCTTATTATGTGCTATAGGTGCTTGAACACTAATGGATTCAGATGAGGAATTGATATTTGATAGTGATGATGAGATGGGTATTGTCATAACTGAAATAGCAGTTGATCGTTATTCTAGTCAAAATTCAGGACCACGTCCATGTAGAACATCTAAACTTAGGGGCCATGAATATGTATTGGAATTAATTAATGGCCATGAAAATAGGTGTTTCGACCAATTTAGAATGGATCCACCAGTCTTTATCTTATTTTGCGAAGAGCTAAAAAATAGAGGATTACAACATTCTAGATACCTCACTGTTCAAGAGCAAGTTGCTATATTCATGCTCACTATATGCCACAATGAACGAAATCGAATAGTCGCTGAAAGGTTTCAGCATTCGGGTGAAACAATCTCCAAATATTTCAAGCGTGTGTTGAAGGCAGTTTGTAGGCTTGGAATGGATATCATACAACCCCCGAATTTTGAAGTCATTCAACCACAGATCAGATTCAATCCCCAATATTATCCATTTTTTAAGGTAATTGAAAGTATTATTGTATCTTCATATGAATTACAAAATATATGTTTTGCTGCAATTGATGACATTTGGGATATATATTTGTCATGCTAGAATTGTGTTGGTGCAATTGATGGTACCCATGTTGATGCACGTGTTCCAGTAGACCAACAAGTACCATACCGTGGAAAGCAAACTGTACCAACTCAAAACGTTATGTGTGCATGTTCATTTGACATGCGCTTTACGTATGTTTTGAGTGGGTGGGAAGGTACAGCACATGACTCAAGAGTTTTTATAGAGTGTGTCACTAATCCAACAAACAAGTTTCCAATGCCGCCAAGAGGTAAATTTATCCACGTATTTCAGATAAGTAATTTGTACAATTCCAATACTTTGTCTTACTATGATATATATTTTTTTTTTCAGATAAATATTATGTTGTAGATTCGGGTTATACAAACATGCCAGGTTTTTTGTCTCCTTACCGCGGTGAGAGATATCACTTACGTGATTATAGAGGTAGGGGTCGACAACCAACTGACAAAGAGGAGTTGTTCAATTACCGTCACTCATCACTTCGAAATGTAATTGAACGTTGCTTTGGAGTTTTGAAGGCTCGTTTTCCCATTCTCAAATTAATGCCACCTTATCCCATAACCACACAAAAATATCTGCCCACAGCTTGTTGTACAATCCATAATTTCATTAGAAGTCACTCTCCACAAGATCAGTTGTTTATTGACTTTGAACGAAGGGAGGATGTTGATGATGGTAGAGGTGGTGCAGGATCTAGTTCACAAGCACCAATTGAAATAGATATAACGCCGAGTCAGTTGCGTGAAATGGCTTATGTTAGAGATGGCATTGCGGATCAATTGTGGGCATCAACTCATCATTAATATATGTCTTGCTTAGAATGGTATTATATTTTTTCTTTACTTCCAATATTATGTTGAACAAATTATTATGTCTAATTTCTCGTAATTAATGTTGTTGAAACAGGAGTCATATAATGACACCAGTATTATGTTTTTTGGAGATGCTTCTGTGATGGTCGGGGACGATTTTTTTCCTGGAAGGAGTTTTGTTCTGTTTTGCTACTACTAGAAGTTAGATGCTCCTGAAGCTGACTGTTTGGTTGAATTTTTCTTTGGTGTATGCTGTTTTGTTTTCTTGTTAAGGAAAGGTGTCTTGTGCCTTCTCTTTTGTTGCTTGTAATGTTTTTTTGCATTTGTGATTAAATAAAATTTTTTTTAAAAAAAAAAGATGTATTATGCAATGTTTTATGAGTTAATATATGTATTGACATATAATCACGTGGATATGGTTTATCAAGAATTAAAATAAATGTAAAATATATGACATAAAATAAAATGGTTACCAAACATATTTTCTGTTTTAATTTTTAGATTTTGTAAAATAACAACTACATCCAAACATGTTTTTTGTTTCAACTTTTAACCACAAAAAAAACAAAACATTGATTCTGTTTTTTATCTTTTTGAAAACATGAAAACGAAAACGTTACCAAACGCACCCTTAGACTCTCTAAAGTATTAACAATCAAGAATTTTTTTAGTTGAGTGTGAGAGTTAATAGTTGACTTGTATGTACAACTTTTGATTAAAGATTAAGGTCAATTTATGAAAATGAACTTATAGACATTTAAAATGGGAAATCTAGGAAGCCTAATTAAGTGGTAGTAGTTACCTTTGACCCTCGACATTGTGGGATTAAAGATTATAGAGGCTTAAAAGCTCAAAGTTAGATATAGCAGACCAATATTAAAAATAAAGATAATATCCAAAGTTGGATATGAACTTCTATTATTTTGTGGGATATTCCAATATTATTAGAGTTGTGCTAGGGGAATATGTAGTTCTCTTTCTTGTCTTTCTTAGTATATTGTTAAGAGAGGTATGATTAGTTATACTTGAAGATTGTTAGTATGAGTATTGAAGATTTAAACTTGACAGTTATTGAAAATAATTAAAAAAATGTAATTGAGGAATCAATGATGATACCTAAGTAAATTGCCTTTGACATGGATGTGGAAACCTTATGAAATTTTTGGGATAGATGACTATGGATATCCTAGTAATTAGCAGATTGTCATTATCTTGGAGATTATGAATGATGATTAAGACTATGATGACTAATGTGGGTAAATTGAGGAACTTTGGTTTGATCCTTGGGAGTCTTGTTTTAGCTTTAACTATACCATAAGAAGTCTGGTGAAAGAGAATTGAGAAATATTTTGGGATCCTTGACGGTCAATCTCCACATTTTGGCATATTACAAGATATATAGTGTAATGGATGGTATCATAGGGATTCGAAAGTATAGGTATCGTGAAAAGAGTGGTAATATTAATGAAAGCCACTAAGAATTGATTTTATGGTTATTAGTTCTAGATCAAGGTTAGAGATTGAGGATGCATACTTGGGAGATAGAAGATCATTGACCTTAATCGAGTTAGTGAACCTATAGAGGTATAAGATTGACCTAAGGGTATTAATCCAGATACAAATTAATTAGGGAAAAGATTGTATGGTTTATTGATTGTATGGCTTATAGTTAGTTAATTACTAAAATTCCCTTTGAATGGATTAGATGGATCGTTAATGTACACATTTTGGAAGCTATAATTGGAAGATAAATGTGGGTAGGTTTTAGTTGTACACCTTGATGGGATTTGACATATCTTCTCAAAACTTTCAAACCAATGAGAATTCGTATCTTGTGGCTAATTGTGATTTGTGAATTAGCGGATTATAATTCATATCAGAGTGCGCAACGAGCAATTTGATTAGATTTAATATTAGTGGAATTAATCACTAGTTATGGTTATAATGGTAAATGTAGAGAAGTATAAGCTTGAAGAGTGAGATTCAATGTCTTGGGAAAACTTGGTGAATAGTTGGTGGTTATAATTGTTGGGAATCTTGTGGTGTCTACCGAACTACAGGAATTGATAAGTGTCCATAGGATGTGACGTTATTATTCGATTTTAAATATGGTGAGTTTCTCTAGTCTAGTGAGAAACAAAGTAATTGAGAATGGTGCATCTATTTAAGGAATCATTGTAAATCTTATCAAAATGACATTACTAAATTTTGGATTATAACGTAATTTGGGGTATAGAAATGATGAGTAATTCCTTTGGTGAAATTGAATTGGGTTGTTGCAAAATGCTTATGGATAAGCTATATGTAAAAGGCAAATGTGAGATTTTAAAATGATTCGTACCTTCAAAGAGAAGTGATATCAGATGAATAGGAAATAGTTGAAGATCTAGCAATTATGCATGAGATGAGAATTAGTTTAGACAATCACATGAAAATTATTGAGTATATAGAATAATCAAAAGTGGTGAATGAAGGTAAACTTGGGGACTTTCCTGATTGTAGTGACGGTATAAGTTGAAAGGTATGGATTAAAAAATTAGGATATGATGTTCTATTTTAATCTTGACTTTGATGTTTAAATGATTAATAGAAGTGGAGACATCATGGCCAAATAAGAATTAGATAGACGAACTCGACGATTAAGTTTCGAGGACGAAACTTTCTTTTAGGGGGGTGGATTGTAAGACCCCGTACTAAAAATTAAATAAGGATACTAAAACCTTAAGAGTTCTTCCAATATGAATAAAATGATGGTAGAAACTTAGAATCATTGTTGAAAGCTTGATCATGAAGTTTGAGTTTCAAACGAATTGACATTCGGGTCAAACTTAGTTTCGAAGGTATGTAAGCTTAAGAAGGGTGATTGGGTAAGTTTCTAATTTAATTTTTTTAGGTCAAAATAATATTATCATTGAACATGGGAGATCCGAAAAACTTGGAATAGCCGTTTAGCACATATAGCGGTTCGGAGGAATAAAATAGTAATTTTATTATTTCGAGTGTAAATTTACTTTAATTTTGAAATAAATCATAAAACTAAATGTTTTTAAGGTATAATAACATTAAAAATGAATCCAGAACGTCGAAAAACCTTAGGATAGTCATATAGATCAAATTGGAGATTCTTAGTGGCAAAACTGTAATTTTGGAGAAAAACTCAAATTGCAGCCCAGTGAACAGTAAAAATCGGGGCTGCTATGTTTAAAACACCATTTTTCATTCCATTTGCTCCCATTCTTTCACTCCACTCTCACCTCCAACTTTTTAGATCCCTAGGGGAAGATAAAGGGAAGAAGAAAAGGGGCAAATAGAGTCTCTAAAGTTTGGGCTTTTGTTTGGACATTCTTGATTACAAGGTAGGAGTTTTCTTCCATTCACTTACATTAAGGCTAGAGTTATTATATATGTATGTTTTCACTCTCATTCTTATATATATGGTATGAAATACTTGATTCTTGACATTCTTGCAAAGATTATCATGTTTTAAACAAATCTATGGTGGAATAACCATTAAATCATTTTTTCTCATCTTCAAACCCTAGGTTTCAAGAGAAATGAGTTTTTCTTTTGATTTCTCCTATGTTCTTGATTTCAAAACTTTAGTGTTTCATATTGAACAACAAAATGGTATTTATGATGATCTCTTGTACATTTTCTTATATTACTCTTTGTACCACCACTTATGAGAATTGAGGATTTTTCTTGGAAATTGCTTATAAATAGGAGACTTGTGGAATTGTTGCTATGAGTTCCTTGTCTCTTGGTATTATTGCAAACTTGATTATGTTTTGAGAAAAGTTATGGGTGGAGAGCCATAAAAATCTTAGTTTGTGATAAACATGGATTTCTCTCTCTATCTTCACTCAAATTTGGCTTTGAAAACTATAGTGTTTTGTGTTGAATATTGAAATGCTATTGTGCATGATCTCTTGTATTTTTCTTCATTGTTTATTTGAAATTGTCTCATGATGGATTTGTGAATTTTAATGGAATTTGCTTGAAAAATTGGGGGTTTATGGTATTGTTGGTTATGTGAGATATTTGTTGGTATTTTATCTCTTGCATGGTTGTACGATACGAACATTGATTACTATTGACCGGGTATCATGTAGTGGGTAGACGTCTTTATATGCCACGCGGGTATGAACTTTTCCTACCACATGGAGTGGGTAGACACCTTTGTACGCCGTGTGGGTATGAACTTTTCCTATCACTAATGATCACGGATTAGTAACGTGGGTTGTGTCGGACATACAGTGTGGGTTATCGTGCATTGTACCAGAAATGGTTTCGACAAGAGTTTCGGGAAGTATGGGATTCCGCGAGAACTTGTTGGAAACGGTTTATGGTAGAATGGATTACCAATGGTATATTGTGTTTATTTATCTTTTTCAATTACTGTTACTATCTAAACTTGAGATCTGCTTAAATTTCTTCGTTTTACTTCAAATGTTATATAGGTTATTTGTGAAATGAGACCGACCGTTTTAAATGCTTTTCTAAACCTTGTTTGGGTTTGGGAGGATTTTTCTACAGAGTTTCGTGCTCACCCCCTACAGTTGAACATTTTTCAGAGTTTGTGCTAGAGAATGAGCTAGGTGCTAACGAGCCGGGCCATGGAGAGGCTTCACTAGAGGGATACTTGGATCCCAAGTGGGACATCTAGAGATGTCGTTGACTTTTTTTCTAGACTAGGATATTCTTTTGAAACACTGTGTAGTCTAGATTTCTTTTTTAATTTCCGCTGCGCTATAATAGTTAATGTTTTCTTTGGGAAATGTAAATGCCATTGTTGGGCTTATTCTGTTGATATTGTGGCCATGACTTGGTTTATTCTTTTGGAATGTTATTGTGGGTATTACATACGATGAATGAAAATCTTTTGGGATAATGTTGTAAATAGTTTATGGATAAATGGACCCGGTGTGGTCGATGTAGTATAATTGCACAGGTTGTGTTTTGGGTAGAGCTCCCCAAACAAAGAAGACTCTGCCCGAATTTTGTTAAATTAAGGAATGAGTGATATGAAGTCTTATTTATGGATGATTTATCTTAGTGCTCTCATGATGTAAATGATTTTAGTATGTAATGCCGTCTAGGGTGGTTTTGGGGGCGTTACATAGACGTCGTATGTATCACAGTCTAGATGTTACATTTCTTGAGCATATTCCTTATTTTTCTTCCAGTCCTGTATCTGCCCCTCTAGTTGATGATACTCCTTTTGATTTTCCCCTACCACAGGAGTCAGAGCCATTGGTCACTATCACTTCAAAGTCACCTGTCTCTTCTTCTCCCGAGCCACTTGTCCCTGTCACCACAGAGTCACCAGTCTCACATCCTTTGCATGTTTATGTTCATCGCCCTCACTCTCATCCCCCTATTGATGTCCCCTCTACCTCTGGCGATGCAGGTAATATTTCTCTGTTTGTTGAGCATATTGACGCACCTGTTGTTAGTATTGATGAGATTGCAGGTAGTGAGTCAATTACTTTACCTGATGGGACATTGATAGTGGAGGATGATGATTTAGGGTGCCATTATCCGTGGTGTGATCGTCGTCCCGTTGTTCGTTACAGTTGGACTGCTAGGACTTTATATCCAATCTCTACTTATGTTTCTTATGGCGATCTGTCTCCTACATTTCGAGCTTATAATATGGCCTTATCAGATACTCCGGTTCCTCGCTCTGTTTCAGAGGCTATGCGGGAGTCCCAGTGTGTTCTTGCCATGCAGACGGAGATGGACGCTCTTTAGCGTAATCATACGTGAGATCTTGTCTCTTTACCTTTAGGGGTGAAGCTTGTTGGCTGTCGCTGGGTTTACACCCTGAAGTTTCTTGCGGATGGTACTATTGATCGTCACAAGGCTAGGCTTGTGGTGAAGAGCTTTACTCAGGTACCAGGTCGTGATTTTGGTGCTACCTTTGCCTCCGTGGCAAAATTGACTACTGGTCGGTTGATTATTTCTCGGGATGTGGAGTACTCTTGGCCTCTTCATTAGTTAGATGTGAAGAATGCGTTTCTTCACGGTGATTTGGACGAGATTATTTATATGGATGCACCACTAGGCTTTCGTGGTGAGAGGGAGTATGTTGGAAATGTATGTCGACTGTGTAAGTCTCTTTATGGACCAAAACAGTCACCATGAGCCTGGTTCTCTCGCTTTAGTAGTGTAGTTGTACTTTTTGGGTTCACCAGATATCATTATGATCATGCCTGCTTCATTTGACAGAATACTTCCGGACAGTGTGTCTTCCTTTTAGTATATGTTGATGATATTATTATTACTGGGAATGATGTTTCTGGGACTGCGCAGGTTAAGGTAGACTTTCGATGTGAAGGAACTTGAATTTCTACGATACTTTCTTAAGATTGAGGTTGTCCATAGCAACAGGGGTATTATTCTTTCTCAAAGAAAGTATATTCTGGATCTTCTCTTAGACACTGGGATGCTGGGGTGCAAACTGGCATCATCACCCATGATTCCAAACCCGAAGCTTACTACTAAAGGTGAGGAGTTGAGAAATCCTACTGTCTATCAGAGGTTGGTAGGTAGACTTATCTATCTAGCCAACACTAGGCCAGACATTTCATTCGCAGTCAGTCGAGTTAGTTAGTTCATGCACAGGTCATGTCAGTCTTATCTTGATGCAATTTATCATATTCTTCGGTACCTCAAGTCTTGTCCTGGACTTAGGTTGTTCTATGCATCAGGATCTCAAACTGGTTCTCTAGCCTGTTATTCAGATTTAGATTATGGGGGAGCGTGTGACGGTCGATCTACTACGGGATTTTGTGATTTTCGAGTGACTCATCTTATCTCTTGGAAGAGCAAGAAACAAGCAGTTGTCTTCCGCTCGTCAGTAGAGGCAGAGTATCGGACGTTGGCACTTAGCACGTGTGAGATTATCTGGCTACGATCGATTCTTGGCGAGTTGGGACTTTCAGTGACTTCTTCATCTACATTATATTGTAATAATCGATCTGCTATTCAGCTCACTTTTGATTCTATACTACACGAGAGGACGAAGCATATAGAGATCGATGTTCACTTTCTTCGGGAGAAGGTTAGTTCTGGTATTGTCACTCCATTGTTTGTGGGGACCAGCGATCAGGTTACGGATGTGTTCACCAAACCTGTCACTCTATTCATTCTCCGGACTCCGTTGTCAAGCTTGACTTAGTTGATATTTTTTTGCCTAGCTTGAGGGGCAGTGTTGGAGTATAGTCTAGTTTATTAGGGTTCCTTATTAGAGTTCATTTTCCCTTTTTTACCCTTACTATGATTTTTATATTTTGCCTATACCACAAGGATGTTTAGGTCACTTTGTACTATTATTTGACTATATATACGGGGCTATACTCTTAGTTTGAGTATCCATTTCTCACTCCCAAATATTCCAAGTATTTTCATCAGTAATAAAAGTCAGCAAACATAAACTACTCAGGAAGTGTAACTTGGATTGACACACCAAATATAAAAACTGACATATACCATTTCAATGCAGAAATCCAAAAATCAAAGAAACATGTGCAAAAAACAGGTGAATAATAGATCAACAACACATATAAAGACCAACAGTAGACTCTATACAGTCCTCAAACCAAGTAACAATTGTAAATGAAAAGGTAAGTTTGATAGATACCTGTAAATATCCTTCCCATATATCAGAGCTCGCTGTCAAACATTTGTTTTTCGTGATCAAATCCAAATCCACTTGTATGAATCTCGTTTAGCATGCCATTATTAGCTTGATGGGTTCCGAAGTTAACTAGTTCCAAAAGTACCTCAATCAATTTAGCATCTTCATCAGCCATCCACTTCCTCTCATTCTTACCCGGGCCTCGTGACTCCACTTGACTAAAGGATGTCATAATTTGCTATATATAGTTAATTATAGGTAGTTTTTGATGGTGATGTTCTATACAGATGAGCATAGACGTATTATCTAGAGGTTTGGGTATCACTGGAATGTCCAGTCAGAGCTCCTAGGCTCTTGGTGCTTAGGTAATGCAATTTGAGGAACAATATTCAAAAGATTTATAGTGGTTCACCTGCTTGGGTGCTCGGCTAATCCACTCTAATGGAGTCTCTTGCTCCTAGGGGAGTTTTCTATTAATCAAGAGAGAAGATTACACTGGGTAATAGTGCTGATAAATTGCTTGAATACATTGTAAAGGATTTGACCCCTATTTATAGTCTTCTAATGCCTTGTGTGATTGTCTTACATGATCCTTGCCATCTTCTCGTAATCGACGCTTTCTTTGCGTAATCAGCGTTGTTGGTGTTGAGGCGGTGGTTGTAACTTATCTACCAGAATGTTGGGCCATTGTGAGTTACACGTGGCCTTCTGGAAGGTGCCAGCTGTCGCTGTCATCATGCTCACGAGGATCTCATTGCTGGGGATTACCAACCTGCGCACCCTGTACTACTTATCATGATCTACGTGGTCTGAGCTTAGATGCCCGGGCTGGTTGGTCCAAGCTCAACCTTAGTCAATTTTTGATATCATCAGTTGCCCCTAGTCCTTAGCCAAGTAAGTCTTGGCTGACATGGATTGGGGATGATCTGCGCTATTGTATATGAGCTCAACTCGGTTTGTTCTCAAGAATTGCACGATGGGACGTTTCCCATTATTTTTGGCGTTACACACGTGCGATGAGTCATTTATGCCTCGTTTATCATGCACGTTCAATTCTTATGCACCACGTGTTCAACTGTATACGCGCCTTACATGCCTTCACAGGCTAAGCCGTTGTCATTATTTCGAATTTCTTGGCATCTTTACCCAGAAAACCCTCTTCTCTCTTTCTGCCTCTTGCAATTTCATCTTCTTCTTCCTCCTTGCTGTTTAGGATTGCTCTATGAGTGCTCAAAATGTTTAGAGGTCTCCCTGAAGCTTGCTTTTTCACTCCTGGTGTCCCTCTTGGGTTCTTGATCACTGTTCACCCTCAATTTCTAGGTATGTCTTCTCTCCTGCCCCCCTATTTTCTTATCTCTCCTAGGGTTTTTTCTCAACCCTAGATCCTACGAATCTGAGGTGGTTACTCTACTTATGGACCTTCTGCTTTTGCTATTTTAAGAGCCAAGGTTGTTCTCTGGCTCTTCTTCCCCTTTTCTTAGACCCCTATGCTACTGCTAGGATCTTCTTCTTTAGTCGCTGGAGTCTTGACCCTCAAACTCTTGAGGACTATTTTTGAATGTCCCTTATCTTTACGCATCTTTTGGTCATTTTCCTCCTTGCGTCATTATGTCTGCTTCTTCAGAAGCCACTGGTTCTTCTATCTCCTTAGCTATGGCGAACAGATCTCCCAAATTTGAGGTCCGATGTCGCCGTAGAGGGCGGACCGAAGATCCTGACGAAGTCGAGGATCTGGGGGATATAGGGGAGGAGATAGACAACTTTTTTGGGATCGATGTCCTCAATGCCCAAGCTACTGGGGTGGAGGCTCCCTTACTCTTTCCAGGCCCAGCTATGAAACCCAAAAATTTTTGAAAAAGAAGATCTAGGAAAGGCGTAACTAGGACCTCCAGTAGTGCTGGGATGTTGAGGTCAATCCAAGAGCCTCAGATGTCTCGGGGCCTAGCAAGGTCAACCCTCATCTTCTGGGTGCACTCTATGCTAGATTCGGCTTTCCCCAGGGCATGCGTATCTGGACTCCTAGTATAGACATCCGATATGACACCATGTTCTTTGAAAATACTTGCTTCTTCTTTGCGTCCTTTGAGAATAGGCTCAGGTTTCCCATTCACCCTTTCCTAAAATATGTTCTTCAACACTTCAATGTCTGCCCAGCCCAGCTTTCTCCCAATTTCTGTGGTATCCTTGTAGGCCTCATGGTATTCTTCAAGAAGAATGGCTTGGCCTTCTCTCATTCTGTTCCCTTATTAATGCATTTTTTCAACATTAAGTTTTCCCCTGTCAATGGCTTTCTTTACATTTCTAAATGGGTGACGAGTCAACACCTCATCACCTTCCGAGCTCCTACAAGGGTTGGAAAAACCATTTCTTCTTTGTGTCTGGCAAGGGCTAGGAGTTCAAACCAAAAGATGCCAATGATACCCTCCCCGTACCCCAGGCTTGGTCAAGCCCAAACAATTTGGGTGAGTCTGTGCCGAGGTGTCTCAGCTGAGCTTCCTTCCATCGTATTCCTTTTAATTATTGACCTCTGATTTTTTTGTTTTAGGTGTTCGACCTGATCTTGGTGCTGTCGAGAGGCTCCCTCTTAGGAATCTAGCAGAGTGTCCGCCGGATAAGTACGCTAGGCTTATTGTGCCATCAACCCTTGCTGAAAACGGTTCCGGACCTCCTGAGGTGAGAGGTGAAGCTGCCATACCACTAACTGCTCTTAGTGGAGGAGATTCTGTTGGTAAGACTTCTACCTTATGCTTATGCATATTCTTGACCAACAAGAGGAAAATTTATATAATAAAGTACAACATAAAAAATGACTCTTTTATTTTTAGCGGGTGAGATCGTTTTAAATTTTATTTTAAAGTTAATCAGACGGCTTAAAAAAAAAAGTTAGCGTTTAAAATAACTTATTTTAATTACTTCTAAATAAGTTAAAAGTAATTTTACCACATAAATAAGTAAGTAAAAGTAAAAAAGAAAAAATAATAATTTCTATTTTTTTAAAATCACTTCACTAAAAAACACCTCACTATCACCACCCCACTACCACCACCACCACCCCACCATCGCCACTAACACCACCGCTACCACCACCATCGCCACTGCCCCATCACCACCATTACCACCACCACTGTCATCGCCGCCACCCCACCACTACCTCTGCTACAACCACTACCATCACTATCGCCATTGTCACTGCCACCACCACCACCGCCGTTGTCACCCACCACCGATCGCTACAACCGTTGCCCACATCCACCACCATCATCATCTCATTCTTATATTTATTACCACTACCACCTGTCGTCGCCCACCACCGCCGCCACTGTCACCCACCCCTACCACATCTACCACCACTAACCACCACCGCCCGTCATCGCCCACTGCTGCTGCCACCCACTGTCTTCTACTCCCACCACACCTATCACCACCACCGTCATTCGCTACCACCCACAACCACCGTCGTCCACAAGCACCCGTCGTCGCCCACCACCACTTACACCCATCACTGCCATCGTCATCGCCCACCACCACTTCCAACCACCATCACTATTGCCAACCATCAACGCCGTCGTCACCCAAGGTTGTCACTAACAGTATCGTCACCCAAAAATCACCACCGTCATCACTATTGCCACCCACGACTATCACTACCACAACAGTTGTCGTTGCCCACCACAACCGTCACCGTCTCCCATTACCACTACCACCGTTCACCCTCACTACAATCAGTGCTTAAATTTATTTCACTATCCTCTATATTTGTGAATTTATTTTCAGTGTGAATACAAATATATTTATGATTGACAAATTTTTTTTATTACTCCGTGCCTGAAGTCTTCGGGTGCAGCTCCTCTGTAGTTAGAGAAAAACAACACCATGTGCTGTTAGTTAAAAACGATGACGTTTTTATTAGTTTGCACAATAAAAAAATTTTCCAAAACAAAAACCCTAAAAATTTGGGAGACAAACAATTTGGCCCCTTTACACAATAAACCATGCACAACTGTGAAACTACTCTCCCTTGGAGTTCCATACTCGATCTTCGCCTCTCTTCAAGGACGGATTTACACTGGGGGTAGCCCCCAGTGCAATCCTGAATTTTTTTTTAGGTATATTTGAAATTTTAAAAATTTTAAGATTTTTTAAAGTTTGTCCTCATGAAAATATTTTAAAAATTTATGAGTATCTTTATAGTTGAATAATACTTTAGAGATATAAAAAAATTGACCTAAAAATATATTAAGTGATGTAGTTTAATGAAAAATTCCAAGACTTACAACTAGAATAACGGTAAATCTACGATACAAAAAAGATATATTGTACTAAAAATTAAAATTTTAATGGTTAAATTACAACTTTTAATAAATAAGTTGTAACTTTTTGAGGTTATTTGATCAATTACAAATGTCATGATTGATTATAAACATTGTAATGAATCATAAAATGTTATGACGATCACGAATAACCTTTAAAATGTTTACCTTTACTTTTGAAACATGTATTTTTTTGTGGTCAATCATTTTTGAGTTATAACTCAATCTTGAAGAGTTGTAACTTGACCTAAATTGTTTCATCTTTTACCATGGTATCTCCTTTGATACCATTAGGATAGTAATATTGGAAACATTTACACTGTCACACCATTATGCCACCAAATAGTATTACTCTTCATATTTTAAAAAATAGAAGGGATTTTTTTTCATAAATTCCTTTTATAAGTTTGAATTTCAAGCAAGCATGACTAATTATAATTTAATCAATAAATCAGAAATTCGGGGGAGAACAAAATACATGCACACACTATACGAAAGATTTGATTTTTTTTCAATTTGTTATAGTTGTCATGAATTTCTTATGGAATTGCATTTCTATATTTGAATTCTAAAGTTAATAGTAATTGATTAAATTATTTTTGATCGACCACTTGAAATTTAAGTTTGCGTGTTTTGTAATGGATTAAATTTTTCTTTCATATTCTTATAACTAAATATTTCTATATTTAAATTTTGGTTGTATAAATTATATTTGAAATACCTTATATTGATTGATTGGCTTTTCATCATCGACATATTAACATATTTGTAATAAATTGAATAACTTTAACACGATGATTTTGATTTTAACAATTAGTTATAATTTGCCCCTGGCTTCGCCCTGCCTCCCTCCACCCATCCCTTGCCATGACTATCTCATCTCTTCCTGTCTTCCTATGTTCATACCTGATGATATTTTAAATATGCTTAAGAATGAGCTCGGTAATTCAGGTCGTGCTCTCCTAAATCGGGAGCCCAGTTCGCTTTGGATGCGCATGGAGCTCGAGCTCTGGCCTCCCATCCTTGCAGCAGTGTCTCAAGGAGGACAGAATAGAAGACAACTGGCTTTCACCCAAACACCACCCCGATAGTAACAGTCGCTTATCCAGGCAGAAGAATAACAACTGGCCCAATACTCTCCACAATCATTGCGGGATAATAGTAATCGTTACAAGGAGGAGCAAGGATCATGCCAAGGATCAAACAATGGTAAGGGTCAACTATAAATGTGACGCCCCAAATTTCCGGGGGTCCTTTATTAACCGTTGACCATCCGTCAACCTGCGGAAATACTCGTGATAGTCGTATAACCCGACACCACGTCATTCACATGCTTTTAATCGGATTTACCATCCACAAGGTCAATTATACCTCTATTTATGTCCATTTATGTCATAGGAACCAAAGAAAACAAAGCCCAAAAGCATGGCTAAGCATTTTGAAAATTTCAAATTTTTGGAAAAACCTTCCGGAAGGTTGACATACACCTACCGGAAGGTCGCTGAAAGAACAGTTAAATGAAAAGAATCAATTGCAAGAACTTCCGGAAGGTCTACATCAGTAGCAAAAACCTTCCGGAAGGTTCATTCCAGTAGCCAAAACCTTCCGGAAGGTTCATTCCAGAAAACAAAACATTCCGGAAGAATTTGGCAGTCAAAAAGAAACCCAAGGCAAAACCTTCCAGAATGTCCATTCCAGTAGACAAGCCCTTCCGGTAGGTTTTACTCCAGTAGCTAAAATCTTCCGGAAGGTTCATTCCAGTGGGCAAAACCTTCCGGAAGGTATTAGCTGTGAACAAGGCAAGCTGAGGTTTTTTAGCAAAACCTTCCGGAAGGCCGACATACACCTTCCGGTAGGTTTTCAGACTGTGAGCAAAAAATGGATTTCTTTCCCCTCCAAACCATCCTTAAAGCTACCCCATACACTCCAAACTCATCCAATACATGTTTAATGAGATTTTCCATATAATACACAACCCATACAAGCTCTATCACAATTCATTCCATAATATATATACATCAAAATGGAATTTTGTTAAAGGTTTTACAAAACTCAAACTAAGGCCACAAGCCGGCCCCCTTCATGCTTGATGCTCTCCAAATGAGCCATCCGCCGGTGCAAAACCCACACCTGAAATGTTTTTCCCATAAAGGGTGAGCCACGCTCAATAGGGTATCTCCTAAAGAGGCTACTCCCCAACCTAAATGCATATGAAATGTCACATGCTATCAATCAACAATCCACAACAAGAATATATTCCATGTTGAAACATGTAATGCCATGCTATGAAATGAGGTGAGACTCACTCATGCACATCAACCGAGCCCTTCCCGGCTCCTCTACACATGCAAGTGCCAATGTGTACCAATCCGTCATTTATGTTCCACATCAAATGACATTTCATTCTAGGGTCTTTGTAGGGGTGGATGTTCATGGACTCACACCAAAGGTCACCCAACCTACACGGAATTCATGGACTTCCACCAACGGTTCCGCGTACACCGACACACTTTATGGGCTCTTATACCAACGGAGTGCGTATCCAATCACCGGGTCTCTCACCCGAGGGATTTTCTAGCCCTTCTTGCTACCCCAACCCTATCAACATATAAACCATGCGACTCGACTAGGTCATCGACCCATATTACCCGAGCTCACTCGTCATCCACCATGCGTGGTGAAGACAAACAACCATGCACACACACCTCCTAAAATGCGATGTTCCCGTGCATATGCAATGTGGTGCTCCATTGCAACACTAATACAATGTTCGATATGGTATGAGTGACATATGAACATTCTCAACACATTCCTCATATTCCATGGCAAAATCATATCAAAAGCATATAATTCCCATAATACAAATTTCAAGCATGTTATCAACATACTAAAATTTCAAGGCATATATATAAACACATAACATGCCCACAATTTCATATAACACATGAATTCACATTGGGTTCATTTCACATATCCAATCATAGAAATCACATTTAGTAACTTCTAAATCTCCATCCAAGCTAGGATTTCCTTTACCCATTTCAATACCCAATTCACCCAATTTCACAACAATAGACAAGAGATACATAGGCTATCATCCTACCCATTCCATAAAAACATTATAGGCTTGGAATAAACCTTAGTAGGAAGAAACCCTACCTCTTGAAGCGTGAGGAACGACCGAGGGAAGTTCCAAGACCCGATTCAAGCAAAAATCCTCACTTCTCGAAAATCCCGTACCTTGATCTTCGGTAAAACTTGCGCTTTTTGGTATAGCCGCGTAGCCCTCGATGAGTAGAGCGACTTTAATTCTTGGCTTGCGTGGATTCGAGGTCCGTAGCACCGTAGATCGTAGAGAGAAGGTGAGTTTTCTCTCTTTTCTCCCTCTTTCTCTCTATCGGCTGAAACCGGCTGAACAATGGGGAAAAATCTAATTTTTCCCCCTATTTATATTTTAGAATACTTGGCCCACAATTCGCCACACGTCCTATTTAATTTCGGGTCCGTTTTAATCCCGAAATGATTAAATTTCGCTCCGGTTCAAGTTCGAATTATTTTTATTTTAACTTGTGTCTAATATTTCCCCAAACTTGAAAATTTTATAAAAATTTCGTGTACAGGGTCACCCGGGGCCTGTTCGTCTCGTAAAACGCGAAAAATCCTACTATCTCGGAATTCAACGAAATTTGACGTGGTAACTAGATCTCGCGAGACGAATCCAACGGTGAGGTCCGTTTCGTCATCCGAGTTCTAGAAAAATTCAGGTTTACAACCTGTACCGTAGTGGCAATTTACCGTTTTGCCCTTTTTCTCAAAGGTTTAAATTTTCTCGGGTTTTACATTCTTCCCCCCTTAAAAAGAATTTCGTCCCCGAAATTCACACACTCATGCACACACAATCACACACATATGCAACAGTCATATAATACTAAATGACTATAAGAATGTACCTCCATCCTCAAATAAGAAAGGATAATTGGCACGTATGGTGTCCTCACGCTCCCATGTTGCCTCCTCCACTCCTCGGTGCTGCCACAACACCTTCACTAGCCTCACGGTCTTGCCTCGCAAAACCTGCTCTCGGCTATCCATGACACGCACTGGTCCCTCCTCGAAGGTCCCATCTGCCTCAACTATGAGCTCGCCCCAATCCACAACATGCGTCAGATCTGGAGTATACTTCCGGAGCATGGAGACATGGAATACCGCGTGAACACCCGATAAAGTTGGCGGTAACGCCAATCTGTAGGCCACAGTGCCCACTCTCTCAAGCACCTCAAAGGGACCAATATACCTCGGCGACAGCTTTCCCCGCTTGCCGAATCTGATCACCCCTTTCTTAGGCATCACCTTCAAGAAGACGTGATCTCCCACCTCAAATTCCAGAGGCCGTCGCCGCCTATCGGCGTAACTCTTCTGCCGGCTCTGAGCCGTGAGAAGACGCTTCCTTATCAGGTTCACCTTCTCCGAGGTGTCTCTAATCAAGTCTGGACCCGTAGAGGGTCTTTCTCCAACTTCAGTCCAACAAACCGGAGAACGACAAGGCCTCCCATAAAGCGCCTCATAGGGTGTCATCCGTATGCTCGCCTGATAACTGTTATTGTAGGCGAATTCCACTAAGGGCAAATGCTCTTCCCAGCTACCCTTGAGATCTAGGACGCATGCCCGTAACATGTCCTCTAATGTCTGGATGGTCCTTTTCGACTGACCGTCTGTTTGGGGATGGTAGGCTGTGCTCATCCTCAACTGAGTCCCCATGGCTCGCTGGAAACTCTCCCAAAAGTGAGCCGTAAACCTGGGATCCCGATCTGATACTATAGACACGGGTACCCCATGCAACCGGACTATCTCCCTTATGTACAACCTGCAGAATTCCTCCATTGTAAAGGTCATCCGCACCGCCAAAAAGTGTGCCGACTTCGTGAGCCGGTCCACTATCACCCACACCGCGTCATGCCCCCGCGATGTCCGTGGCAAGTGGGTCACAAAGTCCATCGTGACGTGCTCCCACTTCCACTCAGCCACTTCCAATGGTTGGAGCAAACCAGCTGGTCTTTGGTGTTCAACCTTAATCTGCTGACACGTGAGGCATCTACTGACGAAGTCACCAATCTGCCTCTTCATCCCGCTCCAATAATACTGGCGACGAAGATCGTGATACATCTTCGTGCCGCCTGGGTGCACCGCAAAACGAGAGCAATGGAACTCCCTGAGGATCTCCTCTCTCAGCTCCACCGACTGGGGAACCACAACCCTTCCCCTAAACCGAAGACTGTCATCCGAGTGAATGGCCCAGCCCTCGTCACCAGTACCTGCATGTATACGGTTCCGGATGGACAATAGCTCCGTGTCCTGACTCTGGGATTCAATAACCCTGCTCAGTAGGGAAGGCGTAGCCGCCAAGCTCCCTAAAACACCCTGAGTCCGACCTTGATAATGCAGCCCAAATTGGCCCACGGCCTCAAGCATCCGCCACTCCCGGGAAGCTACACTAGCCAAGACTCCCCGTGACTTCCGGCTGAGTGCGTCAGCTACTACATTTGCCTTACCGGGATGGTAATACAAAGTGAAGTCATAGTCTTCCAGAAACTCCATCCACCTACGCTGCCTCATGTTGAGGTCCCGTTGAGTAAAAATGTACTTCAGACTTTTGTGGTCCGAAAACACCTCAAATTGTTCACCATACAAATAGTGGCGCCAAGCCTTTAAGGCAAAGACAACGGCCGCCAACTCCATATCATGCGTAGGGTAATTCTGCTCGTGATTCTTCAACAGTCGAGAACCATAAGCCACCACTCTCCCGGACTGCATCAAGACACAACCCAGTCCGTCCTTGGAGGCATCACAATACACCGTGTAGTTTTGCCCCCTCTCTGGAACAATCAAGATAGGAGCTGAAGTGAGCCTCCTCTTTAGTTCTTGGAATGCCTTCTCACACGAATCATTCCACTCGAACTTGACCTCCTTCCAGGTCAATCTAGTCATAGGTGCGGCTAGTCGGGAGAAGTCCTCGATGAACCTCCGGTAATACCCCGCCAATCCCAAGAAACTACGTATCTCGAAGACTGATTTTGGCCTCTCCCAGCTCATAACTGCCTCAACCTTCTCCGGGTCAACTGACACCCCCGAAGCTGACACCACGTGTCCCAAGAATTTCACCTCCGTGAGCCAAAATTCACACTTGCTGAACTTGGCGTACAATTGATGGTCCCTCAAGGTCTGGAGAACAATCCTTAAGTGACCCTCATGCTCCTCCTCTGTCTTGGAGTAGATCAGGATGTCATTAACAAACACTACGACAAACTGATCTAAATAGGGCTGGAACACCCTATGCATGAGATCCATGAATGCCGCTGGGGCATTCGTCAACCCAAATGGCATCACCGTGAACTCGAAATGCCCGTACCGCGTTCTGAATGCCGTCTTAGGGATATCTGACTCCCTAATCCTCAACTGATGGTAGCCCGTGCGGAGATCTATCTTTGAATAAACCCGCGCTCCCCTCAGCTGATCAAACAGATCATCGATCCTCGGCAAAGGGTACCTATTCTTGATGGTGACCCGGTTCAACTGCCGATCGTCTATACACAATCGAAGGGTCTTATCCTTCTTCTTGGCAAACAGCACCGGAGCGCCCCAAGGTGAGGTACTCGGTCTAATAAAGCCCTTGTCCAATAATTCTTGTAATTGGACCTTGAGTTCTTGCAACTCAGCTGGCGCCATCCTATGTGGAGTCATAGAAATGGGCGAAGTACCCGGATGTAACTCAACGCTAAAGTCCACATCCCTATGGGGAGGTAATCCCGGTAACTCGTCCGGAAAAACGTCCTCATATTCACACACCACCCGAGGTAGACCCAATTCTTGTCTCGCCTCGTCCTCCAGAGTAAGGCTCGCAAGCCAACCCATCAACTGCCCATGCCATCGTGAATCATACACGACTTGAGGTAGAGCATCATGCTTTTCCCCCTGAAACTTGAAACAAACACCGTCCGGTGTATAGGCAGTGACCCTCTTCCTGTCACAATCAATAACGACCCGATGCGCCGCCAACCAGTCCATCCCAAGGATGACATCGAATTCCGACATGTCCATAACCCTAAGGTCCACGGTGAGTAGAATCCCCGAGATCTCTAGCTCACAACCCCGACATATCTGATTCACACACACCCTAGCTCCTAGGGGTGAATTCACATATAACGGCTCCTCCAAGGTATCAACCTCTAAGCCCAAATCCCTCACACATGATGCAGAAATGAATGAATGTGATGCACCAGAGTCAAATAACACTTTAGCCCATAGGCGAGAAAGTAGAAATGTACCCTGAATGACCGACTGGTCTACTGGCTCAGCCTGAGGTGTAATGGCGTAGACACGCCCCTGGGTCCCCGAAGTCCCGGCCTGCATGCCCTGCCCTCGGCCTCGACCCATGCCTTGGCTCATCTGGCCCGACTGCGGAGTCCCCGCTCGAAAGGTGGCAGGGGCCTGAGTAGTGCCTTGGAACTGATACTGGTTTCCCTGGCCCATGGTGGGGTAGGGAGGAACAAGGTGTGTCTGTGACTGTCCCACTGATGACTGGGACTGAGGTGTCCCATAGCTCTGGGACCCCTGCCTCTGCGGACAATCCCGCTTCATATGCCCCGGTTGGTGGCAATGGAAACATGTCTTCTGGCCTGCCTGGTGGGTAGTCCTGAAGTTTCTCCCGCCTTGGGAAAGCTGACCTTGGCCTTGGCCTTGATAGCCGCGGCCCTGTCCTTGAGGAGCAGAGGTCCTCTGTTTCTTCCCCGAACTAGAAGAAGAGGATTGGCCCTCTTTCTTCTTATCCTTAGCACCCGCCTCACGGATGCTTCGTGCATCGTCAACTTCCCTCTCAATGGCCATAGCTGTCTCGACCATAGAGTCCAAGTCTTGCAAGCGGAGGCCCACAATCTTTCCCCGGATGGATAGCTTCAACCCATCCTCAAACCTTCTTACCTTGGCCATATCCGTGGCCACGTAATCATCAGCAAATCGGGCTAATTCGGTGAACTTAGCCACATACTCCATCACCGTCATTGACCCTTGTTTCAAATCTAGAAACTCTCGGGCCTTTGCGTGTCGAACAGCCGTTGGGAAATATTTACCCATGAAGAGCTCCTTGAACTCTCCCCATGTCATGGCCTCTAAGTTCTTCGAGGCCGTCACCCAATCCCACCACCACAATTGGGCTTCTCCTTCTAGCTGGAATGCAGCTAGCCTTATCTTAGTAGCGTCTGAGGTGACCTCCATCGCCCCTAAGATCTTGTTGACTTGCCGGAACCAATGGTCGGCCACTATCGGGTCCGCCCCTCCCATGAAGACTGGAGGTTTGTGTGCTTTAAACTGTTGGAGGTTACTCGCGCCTCCATGTCCGGCATTTGCACTAGCTTGTGCAACAGTAGCCGCCATCATGCCCATGGTTTCCGTAAACGCTCGTTGATCGAAGACCGGTGGTGGTTGGTTATTGTTCCGCCCACCGCCTCGACGTCCTCTTCTTCCACTTGCCATCTACACACAAGTCAAATGGCAATGGCACAACAACTTAGTATCCCTAGATAGGGATCAAAGTTAAAACGTTCAAATCTTTCTCATTGTCTCACTAGTAGAGCGTATGCCTCCAATAGTGGACCCTTACGCTTTGAACTTTCTCGTTCATTTGCTTTCCCACTCCCAAGGTTAAGTTCTCTAACCCTAGTGTGTCCATTTCCATACACATTTTACAATGCATATAATACACATATCACATATCACATAACATGTAGCAATTTAAGCAAATAACATGTAATGTACAATGAATGCAATGGTCTAGACCCATGCCCCATCAAGCCCTAGGTAAATCGCATACCTATGCTCTGATACCAAGCTGTGACGCCCCAAATTTTCGGGGGTCCTTTATTAACCGTTGACCATCCGTCAACCCGCGGAAATACTCGTGATAGTCGTATAACCCGACACCACGTCATTCACATGCTTTTAATCGGATTTACCATCCACAAGGTCAATTATACCTCTATTTATGTCCATTTATGTCATAGGAACCAAAGAAAACAAAGCCCAAAAGCATGGCTAAGCATTTTGAAAATTTCAAATTTTTGGAAAAACCTTCCGGAAGGTTGACATACACCTACCGGAAGGTCGCTGAAAGAACAGTTAAATGAAAAGAATCAATTGCAAGAACTTCCGGAAGGTCTACATCAGTAGCAAAAACCTTCCGGAAGGTTCATTCCAGTAGCCAAAACCTTCCGGAAGGTTCATTCCAGAAAACAAAACATTCCGGAAGAATTTGGCAGTCAAAAAGAAACCCAAGGCAAAACCTTCCAGAATGTCCATTCCAGTAGACAAGCCCTTCCGGTAGGTTTTACTCCAGTAGCTAAAATCTTCCGGAAGGTTCATTCCAGTGGGCAAAACCTTCCGGAAGGTATTAGCTGTGAACAAGGCAAGCTGAGGTTTTTTAGCAAAACCTTCCGGAAGGCCGACATACACCTTCCGGTAGGTTTTCAGACTGTGAGCAAAAAATGGATTTCTTTCCCCTCCAAACCATCCTTAAAGCTACCCCATACACTCCAAACTCATCCAATACATGTTTAATGAGATTTTCCATATAATACACAACCCATACAAGCTCTATCACAATTCATTCCATAATATATATACATCAAAATGGAATTTTGTTAAAGGTTTTACAAAACTCAAACTAAGGCCACAAGCCGGCCCCCTTCATGCTTGATGCTCTCCAAATGAGCCATCCGCCGGTGCAAAACCCACACCTGAAATGTTTTTCCCATAAAGGGTGAGCCACGCTCAATAGGGTATCTCCTAAAGAGGCTACTCCCCAACCTAAATGCATATGAAATGTCACATGCTATCAATCAACAATCCACAACAAGAATATATTCCATGTTGAAACATGTAATGCCATGCTATGAAATGAGGTGAGACTCACTCATGCACATCAACCGAGCCCTTCCCGGCTCCTCTACACATGCAAGTGCCAATGTGTACCAATCCGTCATTTATGTTCCACATCAAATGACATTTCATTCTAGGGTCTTTGTAGGGGTGGATGTTCATGGACTCACACCAAAGGTCACCCAACCTACACGGAATTCATGGACTTCCACCAACGGTTCCGCGTACACCGACACACTTTATGGGCTCTTATACCAACGGAGTGCGTATCCAATCACCGGGTCTCTCACCCGAGGGATTTTCTAGCCCTTCTTGCTACCCCAACCCTATCAACATATAAACCATGCGACTCGACTAGGTCATCGACCCATATTACCCGAGCTCACTCGTCATCCACCATGCGTGGTGAAGACAAACAACCATGCACACACACCTCCTAAAATGCGATGTTCCCGTGCATATGCAATGTGGTGCTCCATTGCAACACTAATACAATGTTCGATATGGTATGAGTGACATATGAACATTCTCAACACATTCCTCATATTCCATGGCAAAATCATATCAAAAGCATATAATTCCCATAATACAAATTTCAAGCATGTTATCAACATACTAAAATTTCAAGGCATATATATAAACACATAACATGCCCACAATTTCATATAACACATGAATTCACATTGGGTTCATTTCACATATCCAATCATAGAAATCACATTTAGTAACTTCTAAATCTCCATCCAAGCTAGGATTTCCTTTACCCATTTCAATACCCAATTCACCCAATTTCACAACAATAGACAAGAGATACATAGGCTATCATCCTACCCATTCCATAAAAACATTATAGGCTTGGAATAAACCTTAGTAGGAAGAAACCCTACCTCTTGAAGCGTGAGGAACGACCGAGGGAAGTTCCAAGACCCGATTCAAGCAAAAATCCTCACTTCTCGAAAATCCCGTACCTTGATCTTCGGTAAAACTTGCGCTTTTTGGTATAGCCGCGTAGCCCTCGATGAGTAGAGCGACTTTAATTCTTGGCTTGCGTGGATTCGAGGTCCGTAGCACCGTAGATCGTAGAGAGAAGGTGAGTTTTCTCTCTTTTCTCCCTCTTTCTCTCTATCGGCTGAAACCGGCTGAACAATGGAGAAAAATCTAATTTTTCCCCCTATTTATATTTTAGAATACTTGGCCCACAATTCGCCACACGTCCTATTTAATTTCGGGTCCGTTTTAATCCCGAAACGATTAAATTTCGCTCCGGTTCAAGTTCGAATTATTTTTATTTTAATTTGTGTCTAATATTTCCCCAAACTTGGAAATTTTATAAAAATTTCGTGTACAGGGTCACCCGAGGCCCGTTCGTCTCGTAAAACGCGAAAAATCCGACTATCTCGGAATTCAACGAAATTTGACGTGGTAACTAGATCTCGCGAGACGAATCCAACGGTGAGGTCCGTTTCGTCATCCGAGTTCTAGAAAAATTCAGGTTTACAACCTGTACCGTAGTGGCAATTTACCGTTTTGCCCTTTTTCTCAAATGTTTAAATTTTCTCGGGTTTTACAATAAATAAGGGGCATAATCCCCAGCAATACAGACAAGCCATTATGGCGAAAACAAGAATTCTGTAATCTCTTTCTTATCAATATAAGTCCTAGGAGCAAGAGATTTCTTTGAGAGTAGATTAGCCGAGCTCCCGAACTGGTGAATCACTATAGACTCTTTGTGTGTTAACTCCCATTCCCTTGTCCCAAATCTTAAAGAGTCTAGGAGCTCAGACTGAATAACTTAGTGCTCATCAAATTCATACCTCTGCTCTATCGTGCCACATACACCATCAATACCCCATCCACACTCTCATCAGTAATCCTCTCTCCAATATTACTTGTACCATTTTTCACTTTTATCGATCTGCAACACCACCAACACACCACTTCAGCCACCCTCAACCCACCATCTCATCGTCAAGTCCTCCAAACCACCTTCACCTCCCTGGCGCTAAAAGCTCTCCACTACACCCATGACGTGCTCAACTCAACCACCCATCACGACAAAAAAAAAAAAAAAAAACCACCCACCACAAATCATCCATTGCAATTAAAACCCAAATCCTAACACCCTCATGAACTACCCACAACAGAAAGCCACTAGACCCCTGACATCCAACCCATCAACCCGTCAAAACCTCAGAATGCAACTTCAACCACAATACACTATCATCAACTTGTACTTTGTCATGTCTCATTGCAAACTATCCTCAAACAAACACATTAATAGGAGTTTTCTCAAAACCATTATTGAGAAATACAAAAACCCAGCTAGAAATCAAAGACGACGATTGCTAAACTTAAATTGCCGACTCCAGAGCCTGAGTTTCAAATTTCAAAGAGATTTGTGGTAGTAGTGTCTTTTGCAAATATGGAGTTTTTTTTGGTGAAAAACTTTCTACCAAATTGTGTGGGTTTGTGTGGAATTTTTTTTTAGTGCTTAAACTTATGAAAACGACACCGTTTGACTAAAAGCTGTTTTCCGCTAGCTGCAGAGGAGCCACGCCCTTCGGGTGTGTTTAGATTCTCGAAAAGGATTGAATAGGATATCAAATTTGTATCCATTCCCATCCATGCCTAACCCACCACTCACTTGCATTTGTTTGGATATAATGATATATCATGCCCTACCCGATGATGGGTAAGTAATTTTTCATTTCTGTGCGTCCCACAGATATGAGTGATGTCAAAAACATTGTTTAAATTATTTTGACCATTCTATCCCTTAGACCCCTTTCTCTTTTCTCTGAATCCAAAAGCAGGTAGGTCTTCTGAATCCAAAAGCAAGCGGTCTTCTTCAACTTCCTGTCTATGATCTCAGACCCCTTTCTATTCTCACTTCAATTCATAGGTGAGCCAAAGGCAACACCTTTATCTCCTACCTTTCTCTCAGTTTTGTCTCACTCTCTCCTCCTCTCTCTCTCTCTCTCTTGTATGGCTATTGAAGAATAACCAGAGGGAAAAACAAATTGCACTCAGGTGTTGTTTATTTATTTATTTTTTTTTGGAAATTAGGGATGAATTCAAAAACAAATTGCAGAGATCTAAAAAATCGTATCATGAGTACCAATTGGAGAATCGAGAGAGAGAGAGAGAGAGAGAGACTGGTCTGAGCGAAGTCACATAGACCACTGACCTTCATTGTAATAGTACTCCAGTCAAGCAGAGAGAGAGAGAGAGAGAGAGAGAGACCTAAGTGCTTACCTCCCATCGCCTTCACAGAGCTCTCAACCCAGATGCTGAAGAAAGAGAGTGGAACATTACATGAAAAAGAAGAGGGATAAATATGTCATTACTCATAAAAAACTTGTTGGCTGAGATTGAATCCCAAGGTGGGAGTGGGTTAATTTTAACTCATCTAAGAGGGTTAAATTATACTGTAGCAACCGGATCAAAGTTTGATCCAAGATTTATATCCTGGCTCAATTTTAACTTTTCAAATAAAGGATATGTGAGACCCACCTTATCCAATATTAAAAAAAAAAAAAATTCACCTTATCCTACTACTCAAACATTCCCGAAGTCTTTAGGTCGGCCAATAACTAGTTTATGTATATTGTCTGCTGGTTGATTCTTAGTGGTTTTATCTAGATCTTCGAATCTCAATCGTATCGTAAGCAATCAAATGGCTACCCCTACATTACCACCTTCAAGTTCCTCGCAAGTATCATCACCACCTGACAAATTTTCCACTATAAAAACTGCTAATTATACTCAAATTCCTACATGGGTGTCTCTCAGACCCAATTCTTCTTCACTCAAAAACCCCCAACTCCAACAAGGCCGTCTCGAAAACGTTCATTTAATATCTCTATCAAAACAAGGAAAGCTCAATGAAGCTCATAGATTTCTGGAAGAAATGGACGAGGCCGGTGTTTCAGTTAGTCCTCGCTCATATGAATCTTTGCTTGAAACGTCTGGGAAGTTAAGATCTTTATCATATGGAAAATTAATTCATGATCGATTGAGAACAACAGTGGAAAACCCACCTGGGTTTCTGGAGAGCTGTGTTCTCCAAATGTACTGTGATTGTGGTAGTTTTGGGGATGCCCGGAAATTGTTCGATGAAATGCGCGTAATAAGTATGGCTTCATGGGTTATAATTATATCTGCTTTTGCACGGGAAGGACTTTTACAGGATGCTTTGAAGTTGTTTTCTCAAATGCAAAACATGGGAATTGAAGCCAGCCCGTCAATCTATATTAGCCTTTTGAGTTCTTTGTTAGACTCTTCATATTTGGAGCTTGGTAAACAGTTACATTGCCATGTGATTAAATCGGGATTCTATGATAATGTATCTATGGATACTGCAATAACAAATATGTATGTGAAGTGTGGTTGTTTGGAGATTGCTGAGTTAGCTTTCAATAGGATGAATGAAAAGAATGCGGTAGCTTGGACTGGATTGATGGTGGGGTACACTAAAGCTGAGAAGCAAGAGCATGCCATAAAATTGTTTTGTAGGATGGTGAAAGAAGGTGTTGAATTTGACGAGTTTGTGTTTTCAATTACACTCAAGGCTTGTGCTGGCTTGGAGGACCTGGAAATGGGGAGGCAAGTACATGGTTATATCATGAAACTTGGTTTGGAAGACGAGGTGACAGTTGGCACTCCTCTGGTGGACTTCTATGTTAAATGCAGAAGTATGGAATCAGCTTGTCGAGCATTTGAGAGGATATCTGAACCGAATGATGTTTCATGGAGTGCTATAATCTCTGGCTATTCTCAAATCGGTGAATTTGATGATTGCATTAAGATATTTAATTCTCTAAGGAGTAAAGGTGTGGTTTTGAATGATTTTATATACACTAGTATTTTTCAAGCATGCTCTGTGCTTGCAGATTTGAACTTAGGCACCCAAGCTCATGGAGATGCAATTAAAAAAGGTCTAGTTTCATACCTTTATGGAGAGAGTGCCCTGATTACTATGTATGCCAAATGTGGCAGATTAGGCTATGCCTATCAAGTGTTTGAATCGATAGATGAACCTGATACAGTGGCTTGGACTGCTATAATTGCTGGTTGTGCTTACCATGGTAATGCTTCTGAAGCTCTAAGCCTTTTTAGGCAGATGCAGGCTTGTGGTGTGAGGCCAAACACAGTCACATTTGTTGCACTTTTTACTGCTTGTAGCCATTCGGGTTTAATAACGGAAGCCAAGCAATATTTGGAATCAATGAGTAGTGAGTATGGTGTACACCCCATTATTGATCACTATGATTGCATGGTTGATATATACTCACGTGCTGGGCAGCTAGAGGAGGCACTTGAATTGATAAAAACTATGCCATTCAAACCAGATGCAATGAGTTGGAAAAGTTTATTGGGCGGGTGCTTAATCCATCGGGATTTCAAAATTGGCGAAATTGCAGCTGAAAGGCTCCTTGAATTGGACCCGGAGGACACTGCCGCTTATGTTCTCATGTTCAACTTGCATGCTTCATCTGGACATTGGGAAGAAGCAGCTCGTTATAGGAGAATGATGGCTGAAAGAGATCTAAGAAAGGAAGTCAGTTGCAGCTGGGTTAGTATCAATGGCAAAGTGCATCGTTTTATCGTGGGTGATAGGCATCATCCTCAAACGGAAGAAATATACTCCAAGTTACAGGAATTCAAATTTACAAGAACTAGCTATGAAAATTCACTTTTAACTGAAGATGATGCATCAGTGGGTTTGCTGGAGCGAAAGGAACAGCTTCTTGATCATAGTGAGAGACTTGCAATTGCATTTGGGCTTATTTCAACTCCAAATAATGCCCCCATTGTGGTTTTCAAGAATCTCCGGGCTTGCAAGGATTGCCATGATTTTGCAAAATATGTATCCAAGGTCACAGGCCGTCAAGTTGTTGTCAGGGATTCCAACAGATTCCATCACTTCAAGTCAGGGGAATGTTCTTGTGGTGATTACTGGTGAAAAAACCCCTAATTTGGATCTATTTGCTTCCATGACAACAAAGTTGCACTATTCAAAGATACATGGATACTGTTTTCTAATCAATGTAACCCTTCTTGCTAAACTCTGTATTTTTACACTTTCAGAACTCAGTGAATACATATGATGAGTCTTATACAGCAGTGGTGTCAATTTTTGAAGGGATGGTCCATGGGATCGCCTTGCTTTGGAACCCATTGCTCTTTAATTTGGGGCTTAAGCGGACAAGCATTGGTGCCTCGCAAACAATGTTGAGTGAAACTGGGAAATAGAGTACTCCTACAACTTCAGATCCTCGGCTCCTGTCTACTCCTTTATGACCTTGAGATCAATGACAGGACAGGTGTATTGCTTTGGTTATCGAAAGTCGCAATACCGAACTCCAGATGAGTGCAACAAAGGTTTGTTGTCGCACGTTCAATTTTGATGATATAGTCATGAGACGGAGGAAATAGTTTTAGATGATCAAGTTGTCACACGCAGTATCCTGGAAAGCAATCCAAAAGGAGCTTGGAGCACGATATCCATTTGACTAAGCCATAGTAAGATTAAGATAAAACCACCCTCAAATTTTTCATTAGTCTAAGATCAATGTTATAACTTTCAACACTGGTAAGAATTGAGTAAGAATAAGAATTCAAAGTTTGACAATTGAATTCGAGCACATTGAATCTTGACAAATTCAACTTAATTTGATGGTCACTAATCAAATCTATTAATCAAATCTATAAAAGGCCCAAGTGACAGCATGCCAATGCACGCAGTAGTTTGGGGAGTTTAATGCAATCTCAAGTGGTCATAGCTCCCTCCATTGTGGTCTGTTTTAGTGGAACTAATAAACTACAATGAAAAAGGTGAAAATGAAATGAATGGGCTGTTTGAGCTGACACGTTGCTGCCAATCAGCTAAAGTATTGCAGCATCAGTCATTTCACGCTTTTTTCATAAGCAAAGTGATTAATATTGTAATAATTAAAAGTTTATAATAAAGAAGTTAATCAGTTAGGTAGTAGTACAACATCATTAAATGTATATGTAGTAAAGACGGCTAACCACTGTCGTAGCATGAAATGACCAATTTTTTATTTTTGTTAATATCATAAATAAAAAAGAAATAGAAAACATTGGGACGGGGGTGGTTTTGTTGATGGGTTTGGGTGGGAGTGGGATGGGAATTGTTACATTCAGTTGGCGCCAAATCAAAAGCTCATAATAAGGAGATGGATGGATCATGGTCATGGATGTAGTAGTAGACTAGACTACTACTTGGTAGTATTGGATGGATAGGGTGGGATAGATAAACTAAAAGGAGCAATAGCACGCACAACTAAACTAGTTTTATCCACTAGGCTTGTTGCTGACGTCATGGATCTCACCAGCATTGGCTACCTCTGTCGGTCTCTCTCTCCTTCCTTAAAAGCTGCAACTCTTGCATCATCTTCTCCTTGTTCATTACTACACAGCAGTCAGCACAACACTCGCTCAAACTACACACCAACCTCTTCTGGGTTTCCATCTAGACTTCTGTATGTAGCTGAATTGTGAGTAAAAATTACAATAGTATTGCTTTTGTTCTTTCTTTTCGTCTGTCATCATCTCTCAGTAACTAGTCAAGTAATTAGCCTAAATCTTCTTTTTCTGGAACCTGTATGGGTGTTATTCACAGTAAAAATATTCGAGCTTTGCTCATTTTGTTTTTTGTTTCCCCGGGGGTGCTTCTGCTGTTTCCCATCTTGCTATGCTTACCTATTTATGTTCTCATGTGTCGATTGTTTGCCCGAGGCATTGATACCTTGGGATGGTTATTCTTTTCTTGCTTGCCGACTCCAGTTGCATTTGTAATTTTAGATCAAATTTGGATGTTGAGGAGTGAGGATAACTTGAAAGCATTTGGATTTTGTTGAAATTCTCTACTATATTGAGGATGCCTAGAACAAAATTAAATTACAACGGAAATTCTGGACCCAGAAAGCCTTTCTTTTTTTTTCCTGAATTCAATATGAAGGCCTTAATTTGTGAAGGACACAAGTGCAATCGTTCTTAGTTTCGTCTAGAATTTGGATCTCCATCTCCTTAAAGCCCTTAAATCGAGTTGGGGATCCGTCCTTTGTCTGGTTAACATTCATCCACCAGGTGTAACTCGTCTTAATGGCTTTTGCCAATGATTGACAATATAAAGTTTTTCATGAGATATTTGCTTTCATATAGATATTAGATATCCAATTAACCCTTGGGCAACTTGCATGGTTAATGCCTGCATGTAGACTGAAAATTGCCACCTTTGCTATGTAGATGACACCGAGTCATTTCGTTGGACTGCAGTCCAAAAGTGTCTTGAGCATATTTTAATGGGTTATTATGTTTGGGACCTAAGTTTTACTATTGAATTTTATGTGATTGTCGATGATGAATGCTTTATGGGGACTCTATTCCAACATGTACAGGTAGGTGGGTGTTTCGCAAAATATCTGTTCTGTTCATAAGAAATAATGAGTTTTATCCTGTAATTTTTTTTTCCTGTAGGCATCTCACGGATGAAGGAGTAATAATTTGAATCTGGACTCTTCTTTGATGGTAATTGTTTCCCAATTCCTCGCTTTCAGGAAAACTACTCAAGTTCCATTTGAATTCCATGGACGTTAAAGAAACAAAATCTCTTTCTGGGTATGGCAAACCTCCATGGATATTTAAAGGGAGGCAAGTACTCTTGCACTTCAGGATTAACTTTTTCCTTTCTCCATTTGACTTAACTATATGTTTTCACTTTTCAGGGCCCTGTACCAGCTCCATCTTGTGAAAGCAGAAACTGCTCGGGCTTTCATCCCCAAAGAGTTCAGATTAGTTGAAGCTTTTGGGTACTGGTATTACTATAAGTGCAGTATATAACTATTATCAAAACAAGGTTCAATGGTGGGGATGATTGTCGAGTTTGAAAATGTTCATTTCTTGTTGATTAACCAGAGTTTGTACTCTGCATTTTGCAGTTATACTCTTGGTGGCTTCTTTCTTGCAAGTTACGATGACAGCCCTGCTGGAATCTTTGATGAGGTTGTCTCTTCTACTTTGAAATTGCTTCCTTGATGAATCATTTTTTATCAAATCACACGAGGTCACTGAATGAGTGTTACAATGGCTAGAAATTATTTAAGTTGAGATATCCAAAATTCCAATTTTGGATCATTTATTAGTTTCTTGGAACATGCATTTCAGAAGAGCAAAAAGAAAAGAATACTTCATTGATTTTATGTAATTGTCAACCGGCATTAACTTTGTTATTTTAATTTCCATGTTGTTTAGCTTGTGGTGATCGCAGGAATTGTATGGAACCCACCTACGTCTTGTGCGTAAGTTTCCACCTATTGCTTGTAATCCATGCCAATATAATAGCAAATCATGTTGTTTATGAAATATGCACAATTAATTTCTCTGCTAGTAAAGATACCCACTTCAAAGCCTTTACAAGTCTGGCACAATTCAGACAAGTCTGGACTGCTAGTCTGGGTTCACGGCCTTCATTATCGTATTAGTTTTGCCTAGCAGGACAAACAGCATATAGAAATATAGGTGGATGCCTGCCACTCAAGACTAGCTCATTACTTTGGAAATTAAATTAGGTCAATCAACTTCGCCACCATTGTGTCGAGTAGGTTCACTAATTTATTTGATCAAAGAATCTTTCTGATAATAAAAGCATGTGACTATTTACTCTCTTTCAAAGCACTACGGACCCTTTTTTTTAAAGGTTTTGTGACACATATCAAGTGGGTCATGAAACCACATAATTTGGCGTTGATTGTTATTAGTAGTGATAAAAAGTAGGTTTAAATCTTTTTATCAACAGATGGGCTGCTAGAGTGCTTGTGAACAGTGTTGAGGCATGCATTCATGGACGAAAGGTAGGAAGCTGCATTCAGACATCTTATACTTCATTAGAATGAGATTTCATAATTTTTGGTACTACGAGGGATATTTAAAAATCTGCCAGGTTTTTTCCCCGAAGAAAAATGAAAATAAAAATAGAAAAATTTAGGAGAGCTGGCTTGTAATTTTGTTTGAATTTGCTTGATTGCATTTCCTAATCTAAATTATCTTGCTTGCTCTGATTCATGCAGGATGTGGGACTTCCAAGTCAAGTTGCTAGGTTTTCAAAGGTGGGCCCTGAGCTAACTACTTCATTGTTGCTGTCACGGCATTGTAAAGTTCGAGCATTTGATTCCCTAAGATGGAAATGTATTTCAAAGTTCGAACAATTTGGTTGTTCTGATTGTCTTATGCACGTAATTCTTCAACTGATCAACTTTTCTCAAACAAGGGTTCCTTTCTATCATATTTGCTAGGATCATCCTATCTGCATAAGGTAAGCACTTGCATCCCATGTCCCATACTAAGGCTATTACAGGTGGGTCACATATTTTGATTTGCTCATGAAAGAGTTGCGAGCTAACCAATGTTAGCCACATTTGCACGCAAAATTAATCATTAATCTTTTGGGGAACATTTAAACTTTAAATCTACCATTGCTTCTATCTTCGCAGAGCATTACAGCAATTCCAAGGCAACCAGAAAGTAGGATAAATGGTTTTTTAAACATGATTGGCATGGGTACTACTTCCTGTAACCAAAAGAAGTGCATGGACATTCAAGTAACTGAAATCAAGGGTCTTGGTGCAACAGATATTTGTAATATCAGCCTTACCTCAGCTGGTGAGTTGTTGAAGAGATTCCTGTAGTATTATTGCCTATTTTATGGTGTGAGTTGTCTTATAGAACTTTATGTGTTTAGTTCTGATTTCTCAGTTCTTCTATATCAGCAAGCTGCCTGGCAAAGTAGGATTTTGGATTAATTTTACAATTTTTTTGTGTTGTGAATAGAGAGAGGTCAATGCATCTCATTCTTTTTCTTTTGGTAAAATCTTTCAATTACAACGGCCAATCTTCTCTGTAATGGAACATGACAAAATCAGCCCCAATGTTTTACTATTTTGGATAACTTAGGCATTCAAATGTAAACCTTCTGCACGTTTCCTGGATTTTATGACTATATGTTGGGTTCTTGGCTTAAGCAATGGCAGTACCAGAGCAGAATATCCACAAATGGATGGGTCCAGCTATGAAAATGTCACTTCCAAGCTTTAGGTAAAGTTCTAAAATTGTTTGCTTCTATTTATACTCTAATTTGAGAAACTAACTGTTGCCATCTGTAAAATTCTGCAGTGGGCGTACCGAGTATAATCCCCACCTTCTTAAGTACTCTTGCCAGATTGAGTGCAGGTCTATTCTGCTTCCAATGTGAAATATATGCTTCTCATTCACCTTTGTTTTTAAGAGCAAGAATATATCACTAGTAATTGATGCATGCTGCCCTAGGAGAAATTAACAGGTCCAGCCAGGCAACATATGTGGATATCTCTGGCAAAATGGCATGTAAAATATGAAACTTTACAAGTGACCCCTGATAGAACAGACTTCCATCAAGCTTAGCAACATCAGAAAATGTTGTGTTCATAGGACCTCTGGAAATTATTGTTGTGCATAAAAGTTATTGAACATTGCCTAATTACCCAATTGCTGAAACAAGGGTGGAAAAGGATACCGTTGAATATGGCATAGTTATTGTTAATTTATAAAAGCATTGGAGCGGCGAATTGATATATTTGTTTCTTCAATTAAAAACTATTTTTAGATTGTGCATTGGTTCCATTATGTTGGAAACCCTTATGGTATAAAATGCCACCTAGAATACAATGTTATAGACTATGTTTGTCTAATAGAGGAGACTCATTGCCGGGGCTATTTTGACTGGTATTCTGTTGAGAGCCACGTCTAAAACATCCGCTGCCTTTAAGAGGCTCTCTTTTTTTTCCAGTTAAAATGAAGTTCAATGCTTATCTTGCTGCATGAAGTTTCGGTATCAAGTTTATTCATTTAACCTTCAAGTGCAAACCATATGATTAGTGATGCTTCCTGGTCAATTTAACGTACAGGGTGAGAGCAACGCGTCCAGCAAAAGTGTCGGTGTTGGGGACATCTACACGGGAAAACAACAAAGAAACATATTCTGAATGCCAAGGTTCTGATTTTAGGGACTTGAGAAGTGCAGAACCCAGAGAAAACGAAAAAAAACTCATCATATCTGTGATGTTATCAAAGCCAATTTGCACTTTGGAGCTCAATTGTCTAAAAATGAAGGTTGAAGCTCCCACTGTGTTTCATCCATGCTCTCGGAACTCTTAGAAGGTTATTGATGATGATGCAATCCAGTAATTAGGTCAGGCGGGGCCAAAGCTTTGGACAAGTCTTCAACAGGAACTTTGGGACAATCAATTTTGTAAGAGTTAGGATGAGTTAATGTGCAATTAATTAACTTTTATTGTTTTAGCTTTATCATTTTCTTCCCCATTGCTTTCCTGTAAACCAGTGTTTTTTTTTGGCTGTGACCTACCTATTCATTTGCCTACAGCACTCCGACGGTGAAAGATTCTGTTCTTTTAAATAGGTGGTGTTTGATAATCTAATTCTAACGAGTAATGTTACACAACTCAAATAAAATCCAAAAAATTATAATTCAAATACATATTATCTTGTAGATGAGTGAGTTTTATCAATTTTTTTAGTGAGACTCACTTATCCGGTTGATGATATGTATTTAAGTTATAATTTTTGGATTTCATTTGGGTAGTGTAAAAATTTTTAATTCTAAAACTTAAAATTAAAAAAAAAATTGTACTTTTTTAATTAAGTGTGTTTGATAACTAATACTAACATCATTTAAAATTTTAAGTATATCTAAAAAAAAGGCTAAATTTTAAAGTAACAGTTAATGTTAAAAAGATCCCTTTTCAATATACATTTTCTCAGGATTTTCAACTAGATTTTTGGCTAAGGTCATCCTCTTGTTATGAGAGTAACCCCCTCACCATGAGACTTTTCTTGAGGCTTTTGTTCTCAGATTTGTTTTTCTTTTAGTCTAACAGTCACTGCTTTAATGTTTGCAAATACCAATATTTTTTTCTATCTTACCCAACACCTACGTCTTCTACTGTGGTTAGAGTTTCATATTCCTTTTCTATTTCCATCGTGCTATAGACGGAAGGTTTTCTCATGGAATCACAATAGTTTTTCTTCCCTTTTTATGCTTTGATGTTGTTTACCTTTGCGTTGCTGAGTCACTAAATCTATCTGGTTTTTGCCCTTTTTCTCTCGTAAAGAATACCTATAAGCATCATTTCTTCTCTTGTCTTCCTTGGCCTCTTCATTTCTAAAATGGAAGTTGAATCTAGTTCCGAAAAAATCAACCATCCAAGAATCTTTCTAGATTCAAATCCCTCTTTCTCAAGAAATCCGACAGATCTGTATGGTGGGTAAGGTGATTTCGAAATCTACTCTAAATAAATTAGGGGTAAGTAATGTGTTGTTAGGAGCTTGGAAAACTACCAAGGGTTTCTCTATAACCTATTGGGAGAAAAACACTTACATGTTTGTGTTTAAAGAGGAAAGTGACAAAAACAAGATCTATGAGGAAGGTCCTTGATCCATTATGGGAGCTCTTCTGGTGTTGAAAAAAATGTTCTCCTTAGGCTACAGTGAGAGATTTTGATTTTCAATTTGCGGAGTTCTGGGTTCAAATCTAGGGGCTACTGTTCGATATGATGACTAAGAACAATGCATGGAGGATTGGCCAGATTATTGGGGAACCTACCCAACTAGAGGACTCAGGGAGCAACCTACTGCTTTCTAGAAATTTTCTAAGAGTGAAGTGTTAGATTGATATTACTAAACCACTAAGGAAAGGTTTTTTCCTAGTGCGTGAAGATAGGGACGATTTGTGGATTACTTGCAAATTTGAACGTTTATCTAATTTTTGCTACTTTTGTGGGAGGATTGTTCATAGTAAGGGGTATTGTGTGGAAAAGAAATCAGCGGCTTTGCATCCTAAATATGGTTCGGAAGTCCGAGCTATTCCTAATCAATCTTTGGTTTTCCATAGGAAAAATTGGTCTGAAAAAGAGAAGGTGGGGTGGGGGGGGGGGGGGGGGGGGGGGAATCTACTGGAGCAGGGAATCAGCCACTGGCACGTGAGAAAGACGGTAAGGTACCCATCCAAAGTGTCCTTTATTCAGAAGTTAATGGTGGAGTGGGATCTGAGAAAGTCAAAGTTACGGTTTCAGCACCAAGCTTAGGAGAGGGGACATGTGGTGCAACGAAGTCGACAGAGGAACATACGATTAAGGGGGACCAAGTAGTGGTACAGAAGGTGGAACAGAGAAAAGGATAATCGAAGGGCTAAAACAGAATCTTCTTATATCTCTGTTGCAAGGCTCTAACTCCCATTAGCAAATTCTATTTAACATCTCAAAGATGCTGTCTCCCATTGAGTACTATGTTATTGAACCTCCGAAAAGCCCAAAAAAGGGTCCAATATTGTTGGGTAGTAGTTTGGGAAACAGAGGTGAGGAGGCCTTAGGCTTGGGTGAGGAAGGTGAAGCTCAGAGTGTTGAGATGACCTGAGAAGTTATTCTAGCTGGTACGAACTACGGGTTAGGGCCCAGGAAGTGGATCAAATACTGGAAAATAATTTTTGTCATATGTCTCTTAAAAGGAACGCAATTAGCAAGGAGGTAGGGATGGGTAAAGGTAAAGGTTGGGTAAAGAAGCAGAAGAGGATGGATGGTGTAGAGCTCCACTTGTACATTTCAAACCAACACCGTAAGGGGAAATAACAAGGAAGCAATTGCTAGTGAGGAGGAAGAGATAGCTTTGAGCTTGCCTACTAAGCTTAATCAAAGAGTGAAATGAAGTTATAAAAGGGGTTCTCAGAGAAAGGGAAGAGTAGGGAACCTCCAAGTGAGAATTGGTTTGAAGGCAATATATAGTAGGTGAATGGGGATTTCAAAGAGGGTATTCAAGAGAAGCAAGATGAAAGTGATATGGAAGTTTGCTTTAATCATTTGGTTTCCCAAGCCCAGAGTACTTATCCTGAGGAAGCTAATCTACAAGTATCTCAACGGGCTATGGTGGCTGACCTAAAATAGCCACACAGGCCATGTTAATGATCTCATGGAACTGTCAGGGAGTTGGGCGACCCCGGACAACCCATTATTTATGAGGGCTCATTGATACTCATCGTCCATTCGTCGCTTTCCTTATGGAGAAGAAGAATAGAAAAAATTATTTTGAGAGACTAAGAAGGGGTTTTCATTACCCTAATTATTATTATGTTGAACTAGTAGGAGTGTCGGGTGGTTTGGCTTTGTGGTGGAAGGATGATTTATAGCTTAACATTGAGGGAGCAGACAAGAGCGTGATCAATACTATTTGTTATTTGAGACAACCCCCAATGAGGTGGCAAGCTACTTTCATTTATGCAAATCGGGATTATGGCAAAATGCAGAGAACTTGACAGATGATTAGGGCTATCTCATCAAATGTCACAAATACTTGGATGATAATTAGAGATTTTAACATTATTGGTTCAGTTTGGGTTAAGAAAGGAGGATGTGGAGTGGGAATGAAAAAGGTGGAGGAATTGAACAAGCTTATTTTTGACTGTAATATGCTGGAACTAGATTTTAAAGGACTTATGTTTACATGGTCCAACAATAGGCCAGGGAGGGCAAATGTTCAAGAAATTCTTGATAGGGTGATTGTTAATCTAGAGTGAAGATTGAATTTCCCCAATGCTTTGGTGATTCATGAAGTAAGATTTGGTTCTGATCATCGCTCAATTATCATAGATTGGGTCTTGAATAAGAGGAAAACTAGATATCATTTTAAATTTGAGGACAAATGGTTTGAATATGCAAGATGTGAAGAGATTATCAAAGAAACTTGGTTTGTTTCGATAAAGGGGTCAAATATGTTCAAAACAAGTAGGAAATTAAGAGGATGCAAAGAGGAGCTGAGAAGATGGAGCAAAAACCTTTGTGTACAAGACAGGGCTAGGGTGGAGATTTTGAAAACAAAGTCGATTAAGGTTCAAAGTGAGAAGGCAAATTATGATAATTTATACAAATCAATGAGGTTGGCTCAGGAAATTGATGAAATTTGGCAAAGAGAGAAAAAACATTGGTCACAAAGGTCGAGAATTCAATGGTTGAAGGCGGGAGACATGAATTCTATGTTTGAAAACAGCAGAGGGTGACTGGCTTGAGGATGAGGATGATATTTGTCTGCATCTTTATAAGTCCATGGGTCCAAGAGATATATCAGAAGATTTAGAGGTTTTTTCACCTCTAGTTATTGGACAAATGAATTGCTCTTTCATGAAACCAGTGACTAACAAGGAGATTCATAAGACTATAATGAAAATTGGGCCTCTCAAATCTCTAGGTCTTGATTGGTATCTAGATGACTTTCTTATCTTTTTGAAAGTTAAAGCATAGGAGGATCACAGTCGAGAAGGGTGTTGGAGAAGTTTAGCTCTGTGCTTGGGCAGTCAATAAATTTTCATAAGTCGGGGATAATATTTTCAACAAATGTGAGCAATGAGATGAAATGGGAAATTTGTAATATTTTGAACATGGAGCATCTGCCTGACACAGTCAAGTATCTTGTTATTTTGTCTTTCTGGGGTCGATCTAAGTCTGAAACCTTTAGATACCTGGTTGAAAGAATTGAAAAGAAGCTCCAGGGTTGGAAACAAAATTTGTTGTCCCAAGCTAGGAAGGAGGTTCTAATTCAAGCTGTTGCTCAGGCCCTTCCAACATATGCGATGTCGTGTGTATCTTTTCCTCTTCGTCTTTGTGAAAAGATCAATAAGCTTATTAGAAGGTTTTGGTGGGGAAATAATGAGGAACATAGGAAAATACACTGGAAAAATTGGGTTAAGATGACTGAGGCCAAAATATTTGGAGGTATGGGGTCTAGGGATTTTGAAAGCTTTAATACTTCTCTGTTAGCTAAGCATAGTTGGAGACTGCTTAAGTATCCTGGCTCTTATTGGTCCAAAATGTTGAAAGCTATATACTTTCCAAATGATGATTTCATGAATGCAAAAATTGGTTCAAGACTGCCGTGGATGTGGTCAAGTTTGTTAAAGCGGAAAGAGCTACTTAAAAAGGGATTGATTTGGCAGGTAAAGAGAGGAAAATAAATTCTCTTTTGGGAGGACAAGTAGATTCCTTTTTCCCCTAATTCTATGGTGGGATCTAAAAAACCACAAAGTTGTAACTTGACAAAGGTGAGTGATTTTATAAACCACACAACTGGAGAATGGAAGATGGATATTTTAAAAAGCTGGGTTGGTAGAGAAGATTGGGAGGCTATAAGAAAGATACCAATTGCAAAACGCCAGGGGAAAGATAAGAGGGGATGGACATTTAATTCGAATGGGAGGTACACAGTAAAAAGTGGGTATCATGAGGCGTGGAAAGCTAAGCATAAGAGAATTGCTGTTGCAGAGTCCTCCTCAAATCAGTCTCATTCAAAGATTTGGAATCTAAAAATTGCTCCAAAAATTAGAGATTTCTGGTGGAAAGCATGTTCACATGCTTTGGCTACGTAGGAAAATCTTTTCAAGAGGAAATATGCTTCTTCTCCACTTTGCCAAATTTGTGGAGTAGAGGTGGAAAGTATTGAGCATATGTTGTTCAAGTGTGAATGGACTCAAATAATTTAGTTTGGAATGGATCTGAACTACAGAGTGGACAGAGGAAGCATGAACTCAGTAAAGAGCTGGACTTCTTCTTTGATGGAGAATATGGGTAATGTTGCGTCCTCTATTGAATAGATAAGTAGAGTTGCTACAGTGAGATGACAAATTTGGAAAGGTAGAAACAAATCAATTTTTCAGCATGTCTTTCCTAATTCTTTGTCGACAGTTATTGTCACACCCCATCCCAAAAGACCTATTTGGTATCCTAAAGATGGAATGATAACTTGACACATGGCAATACTTGCGCCTGTAATTCAGGAATACATCAAAACCAATAATACCAACTAATGATCTCATGAAAGAGATAAACTATACAACTCTATGACAGAGTTCACAACTGTGGAATTTAAATCAAAAGAAAATATTAGGGAATTCATCCCTTACATTAACAAGGAAACGAACACTCCTGTACGAAATGTATACGACCAGTTTCTTTAACCTCCCATCTCATACTAGTGTTGTAGTGGACTTAACTCTAAACTTCAGTTTCCTGAAAACAAATATTTTTTTGAGTGTACTATGCATCATAATAAATGAAAATATTAAAAATATGGATCAAATATCATTTCGCCAAAATATGTTCACAATCTAAAGAGAAAGACAAAATCAAAGTGTTTTCAACTCACATTGAAATCTTATAATCACTGCCAAAATATCAACATAATAAATAGTCCACATGTGCTATGAGTCAACAACAACATTTAAGTAATGTCAGGTTATCAACAACATTTAAGCAATGTCAAGCTATCTACAACATTTAAGTAATGTCAAGTTGTCTCACGACAACAGTGCAGTGTCCAAACAACAACATGTAAGTCATGTCAAGCTATCCAACAATTCTAGCACAGTAGATACTACTCAAATCACAAACTTTTTAACAAACCACAAGCTTTTCAAAAAAATATATATATAATTGATCTATTATTTGCTTAACTCAACATAAATCAAATCATCAAAACTTCATTTCACAAAGTGAAAAATAATTCATATGTCATATACTTTTATTTTTAATTATTATGAAGCAATACACTTCACCTCTACCACTAACAGATACCCTTCCTTACTTTACAGTCGATCCCTAAGTGTAACCGAGGTAGTAGCCTCCGATCTTAATAGTTAACACATAGATGAATGCAAATGAGCATCGACTAAAAAATAAATTAATTGATGCACATGGATTCATATGAATATGCTTCATAGTGTTTCGTATGTATTATAACTCAATCTTTCCAAACGTTCGATTGGTAGTTAAAATGGTCGATCAATTGATGTTATCGTCCCAATCGGCTACTAAGCGAAATCACCATAGGTAAATAATTATCGATAATTTCATTTAATTGTTACCTTTATTTTACATTATGCTCAATACAATTTAATCGAGTCACTTTAGCCCCATTTCCAATTTTTCCCTTAGCTTAAACTTTTTGTCAAACACTTAACATGTGTCAAAATGTTATACGAACCTATTGCTCGAACTTAATTAAAAGATGCTTCTATCCTCACTAAATTAGCAAAAGATCAAGTTAATTACAAAGTAGTCTTCCTAAGCTTTGTAATCATTGGCCATGAGCTAAAATCAGAGTTCTATGTAAAGAGTTATGTTCATTTGTTTGTAAAAGAACTAAGCTGATTTTTTTTTTCCATCAGTTACAGATTTTCAGTCAACTTTAAACATAGGTCAGTTTTTTCACAAATAGAATTAAGTTATGTTATCATATATGGTTAGAAAGATCTATGAGTCTGTGTTCTAACAAAAAAAATGGTGTATCGATACGAATTTTTTAGAGAAAGTTATCGCCGTTTTCTCACCAACTTCCCAAGTTGTCTGTCAAAACCGGGATTACTATCAACCGTCAAAATTTTAGAACATTACTCTAATTTCCTGTACAAAAATCCCCTTAAAATCCAATAACACCATACTTAAGCATACCCACTTCAGCATAGAAATTACTCATACTCTTATTATTTCAAGAAGCTAGAAGTATACGGTGGAAACCAAAAACTATGAATTTCTTGAATAATTTTTTACTTCCAATTGCAGCAGTAAGAAAATAGTAAGAAGAATCTCAATCACTTTGATGCAAAGAATTAACCCTAGCAATCCAACCTCGACTCATGGACTTTCTTAATGCAAAATATCAACAACTAATCCATGTACTTACCTCTCAAAAAAATCTTCAATCCAACAAAATAGAAATTTTAACCCCAAATTTCATCAAATGCACAAGAAAAACTAGAAGGAATTTCAGTTTCTAGTGCTCCTTAAGTTAATCGAATGAGACAGGGGAAGGGGGGGAGAGAGAATGTAGAGAGTGTGTGGAGGAGTGGAGAATGTCTGCCCCACCGATACCTTCATCCCTATTTATATGTTTGACCTTTTATAAATACATACCCCCATTCTTTTGTAATATGTCACTTTAGTCATAAAAGGTTTTAATGTCAAAATACAGTTTTGACGCCATTAGTTATGGTTTATTTTTCTTGTCTCATCTTTTTTTTTTTTTAGGGAGAATTACACCCAGACCCCCTAAGATTTGATGGCAATGGTCACTTAATCACTTAGACACTTGTCGTCAAATGTCAGTTAGTAAATTATACCAAGACCCCCTAAAGTTTGTAGACGTATAATACTTAGACTCTTCAAGTTTAAAATGTTATATTTAGACAAAAAATACTCCAATCAAAAACAGAATATCAAATATTTTAAATTTTACAATCAAAATTTATGTTATATTGTACCATTTATTGAAATAAAATCAAAAATAAAAAGCCAATTTTTTCTTAAAAAATCGTAATTAGTATATAATTATACTATCTATTGGAATAAAACTAAAAAATCAAACAAGGGGTCAAACTATAATGGACACAATATATTCTAGCTTTAATTGAGGTAATTTTGTCGTTTAAACGATCAAATTAAATTTCAATAGATAGTATAATTGTATACTAATTATGATTTTTTTTAATTTTTAATTCTATTTCAATAAATGTCATAATAAAACATGAATTTTGGTTGTAAAATTTAAAATATTTGATATTTTATCTTTACTTGGTGTATTTCCGATATAAGTATAACATTTTATACTTGAGAGATCTAAGTATTACACGCTTTCAAACTTCAAGGGGTCTGGATGTAATTTATAATCCGATATACTAACGGACAGTGACGGTAGGGGTCTAAGTGTTACGCACGTACAAACCTCAAAGGTTCTGTGTGTAATATTTCAAATTTCAGGGGTAGGGCTGTCCATGGACCGGGCTAGGCTTTGCATGCGAAATTTTTTTTCGGGCCGGACGTGGGTAGTGTAGGCCCAAGCCTGTACTCGGGCAAGTGGCAGGCCGGGTCGGCCCGGGCTTCGGATAAGGGTAGCTACCCGCAGCCCAGCCCATAACCTATTGGGCGGGCTTTGCGGGCGGGCTTTTGTTGGGCCTGTTTTGGGCGGGCTTTTTTGGGCCTTATTAAAAAAATATATAACTTCATTTAATTTTTTTGTAAATTATATTTTTGAATTAAAAGTATAGTCAAAATCAAAATGGACAAAAATTAAATAATGAATAATTTTATTTATGAATAGAAGAGAAATTGCATTACTATAGAATGAGTACATCCTAACTAGGTTGACACTTACCCACCTATCTATCATTTGCACCATTCTACCCATTAAATACTTTTGTACATGAAAAGCTAGAATATTTAATACATGAAAAAAATACATCAATCTTAATATCTAAATTTCTAAAACTTTAAATTCTGGCATTGGAGGATTTATTTCCATATTTTGATCTCTCTCTTCAACGACATACCAATCTTGAAAACACATAATGGCTTCCACTGTCTTTCCATTCAAGTAACTCCTATGCTCATCAATAACACGTCCACCTGTACTAAAAGCAGATTTGGATGCTATAGTCGACATAAGAACTTTTAGTATATCACGAGCTATGGTGGAAAGAATTGGAAACCTACTTTCATATCCTTTCCACCAGGCCAAAATATCAAAATCAGGATCTTCAACACTTACCATTGGAGCATTGTAATATTGCTGAAGTTTAGTTAACCCTTTAGATGTTGACATACCTCCTCTGTTCAAAATTGAAGCTAACATAGATGTTTTACCTTTACCTTTACATTTACTACTACCAACAATATCACTAGAAGCTGAGAGGGGATTAAGTGTACCACCATTCTCAAATGTTACACTATATTCATTAATTTTTTTTTTAAAATAATATTTTATTTTATTTATGTGGTTCATGTTCTCATCATTTAAGTTACCATATAAAGACATAAAAACACTTGCAAGGCCAAATTCTTTAAATCGAGGGTCAATTAACATACCAAAACCAATAAGTATAGGAAGTGGTGAAAAATATTTATTAAAATTAGATTGCATATTATGTAAAATAATAGAAAATTCGGGTTCATTATTATATAGTTCAAAAAGATCACTGATACTAACTATATGAACATAGACAAGTGCAATAGTTAGATAATAATTACCAGATAAAGCCATAGTTGACTCATAAAAAATTTTCAAAAAATCTTTCATTTTATCAGTGACATCCCATTCCTCTTCGGTGTGACGCGATAATGAACCGGTGGTATCTATACTAACATAGTCATTTAAGATAGCTTTATATTTAACTACCACATCTAGCATTTTATAGGTGGAGTTTCACCTATGTTGTACATCATATGGTATTTTTTTTTATTTTAAATTATTCTTTTTACACATAGTTCCAAATGTCCTAAGTCTATTTTCAGAACCTATTATATGATAAATAATATGTCTAATTTTATCAATTATACATCTAATATCATGGAGACCACTTTGTACTATGAGATTTATGATATGACACATACATCTCATATGAAAAAAACTACCTTCATATGGTAAAGTTAAATAACATTTTAAATGACTTACAGCCCCACTACTATTTGTTGCATTATCTAAAGTAATAGTAAAAAATTTGTCTTGAATACGATAAATTTGTAACCGATTATAAATAACTTCAAAAATAACTTGTGCACTATAATTATCTTCAATCCTTGTAAAAGTAATAATTCTTTTTTGCATAACCCAGTTATCATCAATAAAATGAGCACTTATACAAAAATATCCTAATTGTTGACAAGAAGTCCAAATATCAGAAGTCAAACAAATTTTACTTTTAAGATTACCAAAATAAGCAATTAAATTATTTTTTTCTTGTACATAATATTTAATAACATCTCTTTGACATGTTTGACGAGAAAACTTTCGGAAGGAATGATTAAAACCATTTTGTAACATTCTTTCAAATTCAGCATCGTCTATAAGAACAAATGGAAGATTTCTTATAACAATCCATCTAACAATTGTTTTTTTAGCAGATTCAGGTTCATAACTAAAAGTGTTTAATGTACCGGTGCTAGCAGATTGTGATAACATTGTTTGTCTAATATCAGTTTGACCTCTTAATAAGTATGTCTTTAGGTGTCTAGTTAAGTGACTAGTTTCATTTTTAGAGTCTCCAGCAAAATCTTTTTTACAATAATTACATATAGTCTTTTCTGATGTTATGACCCCATTAGAATTCTTAATTTGGATTTTCTCAAAGTGATCCCAGGCCTTGGACTTTTATTTTTTATTAGATGGTACATTCTTAGTAGAATCCATCTCAGGAGTTGAAAATAGATTATCCCCTTCAACTTCATTGATGTTCTCATTATCATTATTCGACTCGAGAATTTAGTTACAAAAAATATTTTGTGAATGAGATGAAGTCATTACGTAAATTAAACTATAAAAATAAAATAAATACTAAAATTATGTAAAAAAAAATTCTCACCAAATGAGACCACTTGACAATTGTGACTTGTGAGTTGAGAGCAAATGAGAGTTTAGGTCTTGAGACTTCAGAACACTTGATAATTCTGACTTGTGAGTTGAGAGCAAATGAGAGTTTCGGTCGTTGAGTTGAGAGCAAATGAGAGTTGTGACTTCTGAAGTTGTAAGTTAAGAGCAAATGTATTTATAAATTATACATTAAAAAATGACCGTTTCTTTATGACCGTTGATTATATCAGGAGAAAGAAAAAATTTTATGAGTTATGACTGTCTCAGGCTCTCAGCCGCTAGTAGTCACAGTGACAGACTTACAATGAAAAAGACAATACACAACTGAGACAGTCACACAGTAGTCTGTAGACTGTAGCCGTTTAAATTTGATGTGGATGTGGTGTTCAGCAGTCAGCAGTTAGCAGTTCACATTTGATGTGGTGGTCAGTAGTTCAAATTTGAAAAAAAAAATTTGGTTAGAACACAAAGAAATACACACACACAGAGTCCACACATCACACCTAACTTTCAATGGCTACATTTATATTTGACTCACCTAACTTTCAATCTCACCTACCAAATTATCACAAATTCTCATGGGCGGGTTATTGGGCTGGGCCGGGCTGGCTTCGGGACGGGTATGTGGGCGGGTTATTGGGCCGGGCTTTGGGCCGGGTAATGGGTTTAGGGATAAACTCAAGCCATTTCTTAAAGGATATCGAGTTCGGACTCGGGCAGGCCAATTATCGGGTCTATCGGGTATCGAGCTTATTTTTTTCGGGCCGGGTAACAGGACCCGTGGGTAACCCGGCCCATGGACACCTCTATCAGGGGGTCTGAATGATTAAATGACAAATTTTAGGGGAGCTGAGTGTAATTCTCCATAGATTTTTATTTAAAGTCGTGAAAATTATATTTTCACCCTTACCATTTTTTGAATACCATACGATGCATGAGGAGTCTATGAAACCCGAGCATGAATGCAAAGTACATAAATAAATAAAAATTAAAAAAATATTATTAATTTTCAGATTTAATTGTACTTACCAAAATGCCATTGCATGACATTCATCTCCAAGCATCTTGCTGGCTGGTTTGGAGACTCTCCACCTTTTGTTATCCACCCAATTACTTGAGGAGGTGATAAGCATCTTTGTTTGCTGGTTGGATAGGCTAGACTCGACATAAAGTGAGAGAAAGAGAGGAGCGAAGTTAGAGAGGGAAAGAGGAAGTTTGAAGAACCAAATTTTTGTAGGACTGAATTCGAGCAACAAGGGGAAAGATTCTAGTCTAATTAGGGTGTTAGGAGTCCATTTATGATGATTAAAACGAGTTCTGATTTCTGTTTAAGCATGAATTTTCATTTTCAAAATTTTGAATTTTAGTTGGTATAGAAATAGGTTTGAGTTTTGGTTTGGTTTTAGCTTGAATTGAGATTTGGAAATGGTTTTTGGGTGTTTAATATGAAGTTTGGTGGTGTTTGGAGTGGTTGTCGTGGTCGGTGGTGGTGGTTCGAAGAAGAAGAAGTTTACGGTGAGGGTTTGAGTTTTTTGAAAACTAAAGGTCTGAATCTTGATTTTTTAAAACGTAAGAGGTATTGGGCTAGACTAAAAATAACCCTAGGAATCTTTTGGTGACCTTAGAAATGGATTTGAGTTCATTTGGTGGGAGAAAAAGGCAATTGCAGGTTTGGCCACAAGGTATAAAACCTTTTTTTTTTTTTACAAACTTTGGTTCAATTTTTGAATAGGTTAGAGGTTGATCTGAAGGGTCTCACCTATGGGGATCAGAAGAAGGTCATGTGGTGAGTGATTAGGATTTGAAAACAGTTCTAAAGGTGTTCTTTGGAATGAGTTATAGGGGTGAGGAGAGGGAGTCTTGAACCATAACTTTGGTATTTAGGGTTTGTTGGAGGTAGAAGATGAAGTGGATTAGAGGACCACTGAACACCCCAACGACGCTTCAACTTTAAAAGTGTAAACCCAAGCGCAGGTTGAGCAAAGTAATATAATCTCGGAAGTCCGAGGTCGATCCCACGAGGAATTGTAACAAGAAGCAATCACACAAGCAATGAAAGTAATTTGAAAGGAAAAAGATTTGCTTGGAAAGTTGTTGATTGGAGAAAAGTGATTTTTGTAATTAAAACAGTAATAAAATAAATATTAGAGCATCAGGTACTCCCTCTCAACTTCATACAATAATAGTTAAAGACTCAAAACTTGACTTGAAAGAGGAATTAAATGTCAGTTAAACCAATTAACAAATCAAGTGATAAATCCAACGGTTATAATCAAAAGACTACCAGGAACCTGAATAATCATTCAATCATATTATTTTATGAAATAATGTTAATCCTTCCAGCGTGGAATAACCAGTGATTTACACGCAGGGAAAATCAAGCAATTGATGTACGTGACACAACAACTCAAGAGTTTATACAGCATAAACACTTTGCTAAAAGATTAGGGATTAAATTAACATAATAACATAAATCTTTAAGTACAAGAGTCAATAACAATACCGTACTCCGTTGAGAGGTTTTCCCCTAGCCCTAGTTTAGCTTTCTAGCCAGACATAGTAAATGATGCAGAAAATAGACTAAAAACAAAAGAAGAAGGAACCCTTTACAAGATTCTAGGTTCGTATTTATACAGTACAGTTGAAAGAAATTGCATCCCATTAGGACTCTAAATTCGGCAGCAGAGGTTTGACACGCGTCCGGACGCACCTCTCTCATCCGTCCGGACGCGTGCTCCAGAATGATCTTTGCTTCGTTTGTCAACTTTCTGCCAATCGCGTCCGGACGCGTATACTTCCTCCGTCCGGACGCGTGTTCCAGTGTGATCCATCCTGAGCTATGCTTCCTTTCTTCTCATAGCTTCACTCCAATTGTGCACTATTAACCTGCAAAACAACACAACTCATCTTTTATTCTCATAGCCTTAATCTTCAATTAAATCATCATAAATATCACACTTTCACAATAAAATGATTAATATTACCTCTGACAAATGTAAATATTAGACCTGAATCAGTCTCACCTATGGGGATCAGAAGAAGGTCATGTGGTGAGTGATTAGGATTTGAAAACAGTTCTAAAGGTGTTCTTTGGAATGAGTTATAGGGGTGAGGAGAGGGAGTCTTGAACCATAACTTTGGTATTTAGGGTTTGTTGGAGGTAGAAGATGAAGTGGATTAGAGGACCACTGAACACCCCAACGACGAGTTATGGCACGTCCGGTGTTCGATGGACCTTTGGTTGGTGCCAAAAGTTTCGTAACATCCAAGTGGAGGTCCTGGTAAAATTGAGGTCAATCCGATACCCGAATCAATATGTGGTGTAATATGTCTATTTTGTTATCCGGGGGAAATTTGACCCATTTTTTTGGTTATTTTCACCAAAAAAAAATTATTTTCATTTTTAGGTAGGTTAATTGAGTATGTGTATGAAATTTCATTGAAAAATAATATCGTTTTAATTTTTGACTATTTCAGACTGAAAAACAGAGCAGGATAAGGTTTCTCAATTTCGGATCAAACGAAGCATTTCAAATTCATTTCTAAATTATGTTTTTACATAATTTTTAACTATTAGCATATTTTAATATTATATGATTAGGTATTTTAACTCGGACTTGAAATTTCGGATCTAGATTAGGGTTTTGAGTGTAGTAATGCACAATAGTCCAAAACGATGGATTTGACTAGATGAAATGAAATACTAGAATCATTTTAAACCAAACATAAGTGCACATAATTAGGGTGGAAAAAGGGTTTACGTTCCAGTTTGAGGCAGTGAAGGGTGCTCATTGAGTTCGTAAACGCTCGGGTGACTAGTTGGTCTGCGGACTTGGGTGCTGAAGTTAAGTTATGGTGAATACGAAATGTTACGAAGCATATTCGTATGCATTTATTTGCATCAGTTAAGTTATTTTTGAGTCAATACTCATTTACATTCATCCATATGTTAACTGTTATGGTCGGAGGCTACTACCTCGGTTGCACCTAGAGATCGACCGTAAAGCAAGGAAGGACATCTGTCAACTGTAAATGTGAAGTGTACTGCTTCATAATAATTGAAAATAAAAGCATATGATCTATGAATTATTTTTCACTTTGTGAAATGAAGTTTTTGATGAATTAATTTGGGGTGTGTTGTTTAAACTATGGATCAAATGTGCTTTTATGAAAAGCTTGTGATTTTGAGTATTATCCACTATGTCGAGTTGTTGATAGCATGACATGGCTTACATGTTGTTGATTTAGACATTGTGTAGTTGTCGTGAGACAGCTTGACATTGGTTAAATGTTGTAGATAGTCTGACATTGCTTAAATGTTGTTGATAGCTTGACATTGCTTAAATATTGTTGTTTGACTCATTGCTTATGTGGATATTTAACATTTTAATATATGAGATTGATTTGAATTTCAAAATGAGTTGAAAACACTTTGATTTTGTTGTACTCCTCAGATTGTGAACATATTTTGGTGGAATGATATTTGATTCATATTTTTGTTATATTTTCTTTGATTATGATATTCAGTACACTCAAAAAAATTATGGGTTTCAGGATGTCGAAGTCTAGAGTGAGATCCACTGCTACATTGGCATGGTAGATGCTACAACTTTAGAATTGATCACCCAAGTGCAGGTTGTGCGAAGTAATAAATTTCTCGGGAATCCGAGGTCGAACCACAGGGAATTATGAAAACAAGAAACAATCACACGAACAATAAAAGTAATTTGAAAGGAAAAAAGATTTGCTTGGAAAGTTGTTGATTGGAGAAAAGTGATTTTTGTAATTAAAACAGTAATAAAATAAATACTAGAGCATCAGGTACTCTCTCTCAACTTCATACAATAATAGTTAAAGACTCAAAGCTTGACTTGAAAGAGGAATTAAATGTCAGTTAACCCAATTAACAAATCAAGTGATAAATCCAATGGTTATAATCAAAAGACTACCAGGAACCTGAATAATCATTCAATCATATTATTTTATGAAATAATGTTAATCCTTCCAGCGTGGAATAACCAGTGATTTACACGCAGGGAAAATCAAGCAATTGATGTACGTGGCACAACAACTCAAGAGTTTATACAGCATAAACACTTTGCTAAAAGATTTGGGATTAAATTAACACAATAACATAAATCCTTAAGTACAAGAGTCAATAAGAATACCGTACTCCGTTGAGAGGTTTTCCCCTAGCCCTAGCTTAGCCTTCTAGCCAGACATGATGAACTAAAAATAAAAAGATGGAAAAAAGAATATATAAAATAAATCCTAATCTCATCCATCTCTCTCAATAGATGAGAGCCCTTATTTATAGTAAAATAAATCCTAAGTACAGGTTGGAAGGAATTCCTTTCCCAAAAAGATGTCTTGTAAGGTTAAATCCCGTGCATAAGTCTTGGGGTCCGCGGGTACAAAATATGTCCAGACTTCGAGCTTGAATTTCGCATATTTAGAGACTGAATCACGAAATTTTCGTGAAATACACTTCTGTAGCCCTTGAAGTCTTCTTTCCAACCCCACAAAAATCAGGTCCATCCGATATCGGAGTCAAAAGTTATAAATGAAATACTGAAGACGTGTCAAATCCTTATCTTTTAGGAAACTTTCCTAATCCAACTTTAAATGAGTTTTCTTCTAACTTGGACTCTTATAAGGATTAAAATGCTGATTTATCTTCAAGTTTTCCTATCTCAATCTTGACTCTTCAATCCTTATCAATTGTGATTCTTCCTCTAGTGATTGCTTCACTTGCATTATCCATTATTACTTTAAATCAACCAATTTACCTGCAAAATAAACCAAACAGCTAGAAAAAGTATCAAACTAGAAAATCAAGGAATTTAACACATTTAATCACAAATAATATGCAATTAACCAATTATTAAATATAATAAGATATCACTTTTGATGGTTAATCACACCCCCCAACCTGAATATTACTAGTCCCTAGTAATACATGAATCCTAAAATCTAAAAACTAAAAACAAAATATCCTAATAAAATAAACACAAATCCACTTTCGTAGGTCTCACGATTGCATTTAGCATATGCAACAAGCCTTTAAACCCCTAGGTTCCCCCTAGTGGACGAGTATAGTCTCGTGAGGGTTTCCAGAGATGATACCCACAAACATCAACCTGTAATCAAATATCTAAATAATAATTTTATAACACAAATTGCTACCACAATCTAAAAATTCTAAGATGCAAACTTTTTATAAGCACATGCAAAACATAATATAGAACTATGCGCTATATAAATGTATGCACTTATCATATTCTCATATAAACTCGTGTGTAGTGTGAATTAACTATACCAAGTCAGTAATTTATCTGGTAATCACCTCTACAACTATCAACTATTCGTCTCAATGCCAAATCTCACTAGATAATTCACTCATAAAAGATTCTCTCAGATTATAGTGACTATTCCCTCAAATATCACATGTGAGAAGAAGATATTTAAGTCAAAACAAAATAATGCTCACATGTCTATTAAAAAAAACGTAATCCAAAAGAAAAAGATTTGACATAGTCTCATGAAAGGAAATCAACACACAATAAATAAATAATCACCATTCTCTTCTTTATTCACACAAGTCATGCATCCACCAATACACTCTTGAGATCAAATATGTCTTTATTTAAGGTTGTAATGGGGCCTTGGGATTAGGGTTTTGAAACGAAGGATATTCAGGAATTCAAAAGACTATCCCGAGAGAACATGTACATTACACAACCAAACTTCTTTCCATAGCCTTTCACTCTCCATCCTTTAGGAGCACAATTTACATCACTTGTTCATATTTTTTTTTCTTTTCAAACACATGCTTGCTATTTTTCTCTTTTTTTTTTTTTCAATCTGTTTTTTTTTCACAGCTAGACATATTGTCTTTCTTTCTTTTTTTTCAACTTTTTTTTTTCTTTTTTTTTTCTGCAAGACATCTAATGCAAATATTCACAAGTATGTAAAACTCTTTTTTTTTTTTTTTTCTTAACCAACATCTCTCAAATTACATAAACAATAAAAGTTCAATCTCAGGATAACCAAGGGTAAAAGATATTATTTTTTCTCATTGGCTTGATTATTATATGTTGGGCATAAGAAATAAAATTTTGCTTCAAAGGCTCAATCATGGCTTCTAGGGATAATAATATTCAAAGAATAAGGTTTAGGCTCAAATAATGACAAAGATGGCCTAAAATCATATCTCAAGAGCTTTTGATAACACACTTCTCATGCAAATAATTCAAAGTCAAGCAATCATTCACAATATTGGTGTTAACCAAAACAAAAATAATGAAACTATTGAAGGAGATTAGCTGAATAAAAATATTTTTTATTGAGTAAATGTAAATAACCCTCCAAGAAAGATTGGAACAAAACTCACTAGGGTTTTTATGCATCTCCACTATATGTTTCAAGTTCTCAAAGTAAAATACCTAACAAATTTTCAACTTGGTAAAGTCTTAAGTGCACAAATTGTGAGTTTTTATAAGAACATGATATGAGATACAAAAATATAGAATAAAGTTCTATGTGGTGCTTAAACAATTGCAAATTTAAAGTTAAACAAATTATTCCCACATTGTGGTGTCAAACTATGCATAAAAATGTTATTTAAATATTTAATAACCAACAAATTTTTTTTTTTTTTTTAATTTTTTTAGCAAAGTAAATAAACTAAAAAAAAAAATAAACTAGGAATTTTCACAACACAAAGCATACTCATACCCCCCAACCTAAATCCAACATTGTCCTCAATGTAAAAATAAATATCTTATTGCTCAGTAAAAATAATGAATAAAGATCAAAGAGATAGGAATACCTGGTGCTGCAACAACTCAAAAACCTAAAACTAAAATACTCAAGAAACAAAAAAAAAAAAAAAACTATAAATTGAAACAAATAAAAAAGGAAACTGAAATTAAACAAAAAAAAAAAAAAAAAATCTAACTACTATGTACAAATAAAAATAAAAGCTCACACTCAATCCGGCTTAAAGTCATATTTGAATATGCGACCATTCAATTTTATTGGCTTAAAAATGTGGTGTCGAAGTAACTCCTTTAATCGAATTATCCACTCATATATCCAATATATATTTTGAACATGCAAGAAAAGGGAGATATATACATTTTTATGCAAATCTAATAATGAGATAGAAAATATATCTTTATCAATTATAGCAGACAACTCAACTTTCATACCCTTACCAATATTAGATATGTGAATCTCATTACTACTTGTTGATAATGAAAGGTCTTTGGGCTCATAAGCCTCTTGTGGAATAATAATGTCACTTAATTCTTCACTATCAATAGTATTAATGGATTCAAACTCAGTTTGTAATTCAGGAAAAGAATCACTCTCACTATATTGACTATTTTTAACCTCTTGTTCTTGTACCAATATATTGAGCATGTCTTTTATCGCTTCACTATCTTGGCTTATTTAGGTATTGCAAGCTTGTAGGTTTTCATTGAAAGCTTGTTGATTTTCATTGAAAGTTAGAGTGCTTTGCATATATTCATTAAAAATATCTTCAAAATTCTTTTCTTGTGGGTCATGGTATGTTGGATATTGGGGAGGGTCTTGTGGTGATGTGGCATATATAGGTAACTGATAATGTTCATTCCCCCAACCAAAATTGGGATAAAAAGTTTCAAAACAATGGTCGGGGTAAGGTTGAGAAGAATTAGGTAATACAATTGACCCATTCCTCAAAATTTGTCGAGCAGTTGGCATTAAAGGGCAAACCTCAATGGGATGCCCATATTCATCACAAAGCGCACACAATTCCTCCATCGGGGAAAATCTTCACACCACATTAAAAGAAATATAAAATATAAAAATAAAAAATATGAAATATCTAACCTGAGGAAAAATAAAACAAATAATTAACAAATAAAAAAAAAGACGAGATTACCGGATCTGTGACGAATCTCAAATCAAGCAAACCTCAATAGATGGCGATGTGTTCTTTGCCTTCAAACAATTCCCCGGCAACGGCGCCAAAAACTTGCTACAACTTTAGAATTGATCACCCAAGTGCAGGTTGTGCGAAGTAATAAATTTCTCGGGAATCCGAGGTCGAACCACAGGGAATTATGAAAACAAGAAACAATCACACGAACAATAAAAGTAATTTGAAAGGAAAAAAGATTTGCTTGGAAAGTTGTTGATTGGAGAAAAGTGATTTTTGTAATTAAAACAGTAATAAAATAAATACTAGAGCATCAGGTACTCTCTCTCAACTTCATACAATAATAGTTAAAGACTCAAAGCTTGACTTGAAAGAGGAATTAAATGTCAGTTAACCCAATTAACAAATCAAGTGATAAATCCAATGGTTATAATCAAAAGACTACCAGGAACCTGAATAATCATTCAATCATATTATTTTATGAAATAATGTTAATCCTTCCAGCGTGGAATAACCAGTGATTTACACGCAGGGAAAATCAAGCAATTGATGTACGTGGCACAACAACTCAAGAGTTTATACAGCATAAACACTTTGCTAAAAGATTTGGGATTAAATTAACACAATAACATAAATCCTTAAGTACAAGAGTCAATAAGAATACCGTACTCCGTTGAGAGGTTTTCCCCTAGCCCTAGCTTAGCCTTCTAGCCAGACATGATGAACTAAAAATAAAAAGATGGAAAAAAGAATATATAAAATAAATCCTAATCTCATCCATCTCTCTCAATAGATGAGAGCCCTTATTTATAGTAAAATAAATCCTAAGTACAGGTTGGAAGGAATTCCTTTCCCAAAAAGATGTCTTGTAAGGTTAAATCCCGTGCATAAGTCTTGGGGTCCGCGGGTACAAAATATGTCCAGACTTCGAGCTTGAATTTCGCATATTTAGAGACTGAATCACGAAATTTTCGTGAAATACACTTCTGTAGCCCTTGAAGTCTTCTTTCCAACCCCACAAAAATCAGGTCCATCCGATATCGGAGTCAAAAGTTATAAATGAAATACTGAAGACGTGTCAAATCCTTATCTTTTAGGAAACTTTCCTAATCCAACTTTAAATGAGTTTTCTTCTAACTTGGACTCTTATAAGGATTAAAATGCTGATTTATCTTCAAGTTTTCCTATCTCAATCTTGACTCTTCAATCCTTATCAATTGTGATTCTTCCTCTAGTGATTGCTTCACTTGCATTATCCATTATTACTTTAAATCAACCAATTTACCTGCAAAATAAACCAAACAGCTAGAAAAAGTATCAAACTAGAAAATCAAGGAATTTAACACATTTAATCACAAATAATATGCAATTAACCAATTATTAAATATAATAAGATATCACTTTTGATGGTTAATCAGTAGAGATTGGGGGGGGGGGGGGGTTAAGAAAGCTGGTTATGTACATTTTGTACAAGAGTGTTTATTTTTCCCTATTGCTGTAAAAGGATGGTATCCCTAATCTTTTGTTTTGGTAAAAGCGATACCGTTATGTATTATGTTATATACATTATCTATTTATGGTGTTATTAGGTGACATTATTGATTTTAAATGTATTATTGCATTACAAATGCAAGTATTGTCACGTGTTGAGTTATGCTTTCGTCTTTGGAAAACCAAGGGATCTCTTAGGATGGGGTGTGACAAGGTCTCACAACTATTCAACCACAGAGTGCATGGGGGGAGTTTATGAGGTTGTTTTGAGATAGAAAAGATTAGTAACAATCTTTTGTGTGCTTTTCATCGTCACATGCAAGGCTAGAGGCAAGGTATAGTGGCCAGTTTATTTTGAGTTATGAGGGGGCTTTTCATAAAGAAAATAAAGGGGGTAGTAATGGGGGTGATTATGAGGAACATGAAGGGAGAGTTAATGGATGGTGTGACGAGGAAAATTTCATCTGTTTCGATTTTTTTCTTAAAAGCTTATGTTGTAAGAGAAGCATGTATGGTTGCTAATAAATGGAATCTACGGACTGTCATGGTGAAAAGCGACAACAAGAGTGTGATTTCTTTGAGTTCAAATGAAGATGATCCACTTTGGGAGATTGGAACCTTGATTGAAGATATCAGAGTCTTTAAAAAGAAGAGTCAGCTTCTTTTCTAATTTAAGCCTAGAGCCTGTAATAGTGCTCACTGGGTTGCTTCTAGGGTGGTGTCAAACTCAGTCCCTTTGGATTGGGTTGGTTGTCAACCAGCTAAGTTAAAGGCTTTTTTGTTGAATGACTGTAATGCATTTGATCCAGGTTGATATGAATACAATTATGTTATGTTCAATATATAAATACACTATTTCCTTTCTTTGTAAATCACTTACCACGTATTAACGTGAGATCTACTTATATATAATGAGTCCTACTTGAATTAATGGTAGATGATTTGTCAAGGAGGGAAATAAAGAAAATGTGTATTGGAGTGGATCCTACTTTGTTAAGAAAGATTTTTAAATTTCTTATAATAGACAAATTTACCCTCTAATAATTTCATCTTAATTCATTTTACACTCCACTTTTTCAACACCTACCGTCACCAGCATAGCCATCATCATCACCACTACTACCACCACCACCATCGTTGTCACTAACTACTGCCACTCCCTCGCCACAACCATTACCATCATCACTACTGTTACCACTACCACTATCACTACTCCACCATATCAACCACCACTCACCTTATCCTCGTCATTACTGTCACTACCACTATCACCTCTACTGCTATTATTGCCACTAACACTGTCACCTTGCCATAACTACCTCCCATTGCTGCTGCCACCACCACCAATGTTGACTTAATCGTTGCTACTACTACCACCACCACCACTCTACCATATCCCCCCACCTCTATCACCCTACCCTATTTCCCACTACCCTATCACCTCCACCACTACCACCATCACCACCGTAACCACCACCTTATTACCACTATCTACTTTTGCCCCCATCATCACCACCCCACCACCTACTCCCCTCTATTATTGCCTTTAATATGCCTACCTTCCATTTCACCACCCCGATGCCGCCAGTAACCAACCAATTACCAACACGCATAACTAGGACTATCATTTACCCATTGCCATCACCCCAACCACATTGTCACCACCACTCCATCCACCATAATTATTGCCACTTTTATGCCCCATTACTCCTGTTCACCATTGTCAATATTCCACCATAAACACCTTACCACTGTCACCAACTTTTCTTACACCCACCCTAAAAACCAAGGTGGCATGGGGTGATAGGTTATAGGTATAGTAATGGTGGTGGCTATAGTTGGGTGATGAAAGTGATGGTAATGGATGGTTGTGGTAGTAGTGACGATGGTATGGAGATGATTAAGGGGTGGTGGGCGAGGTGGTTACCGAGCAGGTGATAACGAGTGTTGGTGACAATGGTGCCAAATGAGGCAGTAATAACAGTTTTAAGGTGGGGGGGGGGGGGGGAGAGAGAGTTAGTGGAGAATCTGATTGTTGGGTGGTGGCAGTCGCATCATTATATGATGTGTGTAGGTTAATGGTGGTGATTGTGAAATGACAATGATGGTGGTGGCACATAGGTTATGAAAGCGAGATAAAAAAGGGAAGGACACGTCATTATTGAATATTGAATGTAACGGTGAAACCGCATCATTATTATTAGATTGTGTCACCATCTAATCACAAACTAACATGTAGGCAAGTTGACCCTACTTAATTTAGTAACTATCCTATCCATGTATGAAAATAACTAACAGGTGGGATTCACATTGCTCAATTATAGGTTTATTATTAGATGGTGATACCATGTGACAATGATGACATTGTGTCACCGTTACACCCAATATTTACTCCGGAATCGGAGTGGGGGTGGGCGCAGGGTGGCTTCTTAATAAGGGATAATTGGGAAGGGGTACATTTTACAGAACTCATTTGTCTAAAAGTCCATAACTCAAAATTTTCAATTATTAAGCCATCAATTTCCTAAATATTTGGTGACTAGGTATACATTTCAGTTTTGCATATTTTTGTATTACATAATTGTCCTGAACTTAATTCATGTAATTTAGATATGACAGTTTCCTTATTTTTTTGATTCTTTTTTTATTAGATAAGAGATTTTCTAAATTAAAGGATTAATTAACCGCTTGAATTTTGAAAGGATACCTTCAAAATTCTTGCCTGTTGCCAGCCAAAGTTTTTTTTTTCTCTAGTCAGCCATTGACAAATTATATTTTCTACAACCAGTCACCATATATTCTTATCTCTAAGAAGCCATTGTTTCGATCCACAAATTACAGTCGACATATTCACCTTAAATCCCACACCCACTGTTCACCTTCATCACACAACCAACACAATCCATTTTTGAAAAAAATCTTATTGTTCGTTCATACAACCCTTTGTTGAAACCCACTGTCCACTTCTCATGACCCCTCTATAAACACATCTTAGTCATAACGTCATCATCTTGCGGCTTTATATTTGTACTACTTTTACTCACCAGAATAATCTTCATCAGAACCTTATTCCTCTTCGTCGACACTCTATTGGGTTCGAAGGTCACCAATGACATATTAGTGTTTCATCATTAACGGATAGTAAGTACCAATTTTCAGATTTTGGGTGTGTTTTGTGAATTCACCCTATTTTAATAATTGTATGATTATGGGTAAATGTGTGAATTCATGTCACACTATTTTTTTTTAATTATGTCACTCTTTAATGTGTGAATTCATTCTTTGATGTCACTTTTTGATGTCACGCTATTCCTTAATTATGTTACTTTTTGATGTCACCCCATTTTTAGTAACAGTCTTTATTTGGACGTGTTTGTGGATTCACTCTTTATTTGTTGTCACACTATTTTTAGAAGTTGTATGAGGTGGGTATCAATTTTAAATTTTTGGTAATGAATTCATACATTTTGACTGGGTTATTTTTTTGGGTTAATAATTCGAATGGGTTGTTTACGAACCCAAATTCATGAGTTTTTTAATTTTTTAAGGATTTGGGGTTAATAAGTAAGAATTTTTTTAGGAAAATCATAACATTTTAATATAAGAAAATGGTTACTCTTCAAATCTAAATCATAATTTTCTGGTATTGAAATCAAGAATAATAACCTGTTGTTGTTTTTTATGGAAAGGATTTTGGTTAACGTTTTTTATGGAAAGGTTGCGCCAATTTCAAAGTTTTTCCCTTAAATCATGCATGAGCATTCCCATTTTTCAAGGAATTTGAATGAAACAATATTTATTAGTTTTTGCTTTTCTGCTAGGACGTGTTCCGTTGAAATAGAAAATCAGTTAATGAATTGATTTTGTTTCCTAATTCAGTAAACATATAATTAAGGGTATTAGAGACATTTTAATCCGAAATGTACTTCTTAACAAAAAAAAATTGGGATTATACTTTTTGACAAATAAATTGTTAAAAGTGTATGTGTACTGACTTTTAAAAAACCCTTTTAATAAATTGTTGAAATTGTCTATAGTGGTTGGGCCATTCTGAAGAGACAGATTAAAGGTTAGAGATGATTTAGGGATCTATTAGGACCGAATGGCCTAAGGAAATGCAGCGTGGTTGGCTCATGTAAGTTTTTATCAAAAGGCCTACAATCCAGTTTGCAAGGTGCCTTCATGGGATTCCTCCTGGGCTTGGTTCTGTTGGTGACAACCCCGTGCTTGTTTGACTTTGATCCAATCTTTAGGGGACGGATCAGTTAGGATTGCTTGGATTGGGCTTTCGTGCTTTGTTAAGGTAATGGTTCTTAGGCACATGAAGGTCATTGATACGTAATCTTGGTTTGTCGCCTTATTAACACGGAAATTGGAACCAAATATAATATGACAATTTATTTTGTCAATAGGTCTAGACACGATCTTCATAGGTCATTAAGGACAAAAAATTTGAAATTTTTGATAAGCAGATCCAATAGTCTCTTTACTTTTTTTATTTATTATTATTGTGACATTCAATGGATCACGCATATCTTTTCAAGACTCCTCTCTCTTCCGTCCAACTATTTCTATCTCCTCTCTCTTCTTTAATTTCTCTCTCCTCTCTCTTCCGTCCAACTATTTCTATCTCCTCTCTTTTCTTTAATTTCTCTCTCCTCTATCTTCATTCCACTACTTCTCTCTCCTCTCCTTCGTCCCACTATTTAGATTCCGCTCTCTCATCTATCTTCTATATCACTCTTTCTCTCTCATCTCGCTTCCCATATCTCTCTCATACTTTATTTTAATTTGTCTCTTTCTCTTATCTTTTTCATTTAACTATTTCTCTCTTCTCTCACTTCCTTCTATTCTCTTTAATTTATTTATTTTCTCCACCATGTATTGTTGAGAGATTGTGTCGATCGTTACCTTCAAAAAAACATCTATAATTATTGTAAATCTGAAGGATTAATGGTGGTAATATTTTTTTGCGCAACTCATGTTGGCAACATTTGTTGAATTAATTGGTAATGACTATGTGAGCTCATTTTTCTCTCCAAATTAGGATCCCCTCTATCTCTCTCTCTCTCTCTCACACAGTGGGCTTCTTAACTTTTCCAAGACAGTAATATTGGCGTTGTCAATGTTTCAGAAAGTGATATATGTTGTTGTCCTTAGTGTCGTAATGTGTGTTCTTTCTTTTTGTACATATATGTGTGTGTCTATATAAATAAATAACTATATATATATAAAATAAATCAGATAGGTGTTTGAACTTATGGGAGGTATATTTTCCCCCCCAAATTTCACACACCCAAACACACTCTCCCCCCCCCCCCCCCAATTTCAAAAACCCAACACACACATTCCACAACACACATCTGCACATACATACACACACTCCAACACATACATTACAATGCATGCACAATGTAATAATTCAGCGTATAATGACTTTAGTCACGGGATATTGCTAGTATATATATATGATAGACAAAGAGATAGAGTTTTAATTATGAAATATTTAAGATGAAGGAGATTTTATTTTATTTAAATTTTGAATTGTGTATTTTATTTTCTTTGTATTTAAATAAGGATAAATAAGTCTTTTGAAATGAATTTGTCCTTAATTGCCCAAAACATAGGCACTTGAACTTATTGACCAAAAAGATGGCCGCCGGCCTCCAAAAACCCCTTTGGTAATACATATGCCCCCGCAGCATACGGCTCGGGTGTAGGGTAGGGGTGGAGGGAAATATCTATTGTGCATTTGCTGTTGAGCCAATTGAGAATGTGTTTTGTTTGGTGTTATTTAAGTGTATCTAATTGAGAATATGATGATAGTATTTACCAGATCACAGCTAGACATTTTAGCAAGGAATTTGACTAAGTGGGAAACTATGGAAGCGCCATGCAGGAAAGCTTTAGATGCCCTTCTGTTCAACTAGCTTAGTTACTAGTTAGAGTAACAGATCAATAGGAAGTTGGAGTTTTGTTCTGTTCTGTTCTTAGTGCTGAAATTGCTGCAGGGCATAAAAGTGAGGCCTCTGGTGAGCAGGGAGATTCAACTATAGCAAGCATTGATTTGGGAGGGGTTATTGGGTTTCAAAGTTCTGTTATGAAATAGAGTGAGGGACTACTGTTGGAGTTTATCCTACAACTACTGCCATTAAATTTGATTGCCACTCGTAATTTTAATGGAAGTCATAGCACCGATACAAGGCTCAGTTTGTGGTAAAAGATTGATCAACCAATGGCATGGTAACATGAGCATAGAGACAAGAAAATTGATAAAAACATTCTCTCTTGAACTCTTTACAAAATTCTCCGTTTCAAATCATTCAGCATGGACAAACCATGTTCAGAGAAAAAAGAATTAAAAAAAACATTGACAAACCCCATAAATCAATCGAACAAACAAGCAAACGAGGATCAACAGCGGCCTGTACTTATAAAATTTTACTTACAAGCTTAATTTGAATTCTAATTATGAACTGATCAGTATATTAGAATGCTTCTGGTAGAGGCCTGCCTTCCAAAAATGCCTTGAACAGCACGAGGGACCTCTCAGGCTGAGAGAAGGGAGCTTCGTGGGATGCTCCTCTAATGGTGGAAAAGGATAGCATATTACCATAAACTTGAGTCCACCCACCAACCTGAAATAGTCAACAGAAATGAAAACCAATCTTTTTGATAGCTCAGAGCCTATGCTCACCTGGCTGCTGAGAATTATAGGAAAGGAATAAGGAAAGAATTCAAATTCTGGACCTCAAACTTCTAGAAGAAAAAAAAAGCAAGCTCCACGCAGCTTTTCAAGTAAATGAACTAAGCTAAGTTGAGGCAAGTTCAATTCTTATAAACAGAAAGATACAATGGAATACAAACATGATGGCAGAACTGTGGCACTATAAGCAATGACCTGCAATCAGGTCTCGTTTGGGAATCAAGCATTTGGAAATTAGAAGTAAGGCACCCATGTTGTTATCACCAACATCAACAATCAATCTAACCACAAATACTATGCTATGGTGACCATTTTCAGTTGGATGCTAACACAACTAAGGGATGAGGCTCCACAGTCCACACTCGTTCAGAGGGGCCTGCAAACTCGTACAAATTCATTTAACAACACTTTTTCGGAATTTATTAAAACCCTCCATTTTATGTGACACCATAGTTGTTCTTTGATCTTGGAGGTACTTCATGCCCCTACAAAGGGCACAGACTCTATATCACTAAGTATTATGAGCAGCACAATATACCTGCATCCCTGCGAACCAGACTCTATAGGGCACAGTTGTGTTCAGTCCCAACCCTTCTGCCAATCCATGAACTAATGTTCGACTTCCAGTCAATGGGATAACAGAATCTTGATCTCCACTGTAATTGCATAGCAGTATATCGTCAATTACAACACTAAAATAGGAGTACTGTAACACCAAAGCCTGAGCTTGGTATTATCATGGAGATTTTAAAGGTCAGAGATAATACCTGTAAACCAGGACAGGAATCCCTGCCTTGATGAGTCTTCCCACAATAGGAATTGTTGGTATCTCCAAATCAAGCAGCTCATAATCCAAGATACTGTAATCAGGAAAATTTTCTATCAAATAATAAAAAATCAACTTACAAAGTACCATATCTAGTTGGCAATACATAGATCAACATGCTTTGTCTGCCTCTCAAATCTTGCCATTTGTTGATTCTCTTTCTTTTTTTTACCAGCTTTATTTTCTTTTCCAACTGCATGATTCTATTGCTCAAATTTGTCAGCAATTATAAGGTGCATTCCCAGATATATTCAGGATAATAAACTTGGTGATCTATGGTCCTGCCCTTGTCAACGCTAGCCGATGAATGCATATGGAGGACATTCCGCAATGTGATTTGAACTAACAAGGAGACTCCTAGTATTTCGAATCTGTGATAGAGAATTACTTGCTGCAAACAAGCCATCTGTTCACTCCTACAAGGCGTGCATGAAGAGCATTCTGAACATCTCGCCTATTTAAGTAATTTACAGTTTCATCTTCTACACATACATCTATTGTCTCTGTGACTTGCTGTGACACAAAAGAAACAACAGAGAATGTCTTAGGTCTTCGAACACAGAATCAGAACAATGCCAAATGGAATTAAAGGTGAAAACATGAGAACTCAAATGGAATATTTTTTGAGGGAAGGGAAAAAGATTAATTAAACTCACCTGGGGATTAAGGACACTGGACTGCGAGAGCACAGAAGGTATACAAACATCAAGAGTAACATCATACTTGTCAACAAATCGACTGGTTTCTCTGGTTACTAGGCTCATCACCCTTGAACAAATTGGAGACAGAGAGCCTCTATAGTACTCACTGACATACCGTGAATAATTACAAGTAGAAGTGAACGCTTTATATGTTGAATCCGAAATCAATCCATGAGACCAGAAAAACTCAGCCCTTGAATTGAAGTCGGTCACAAATTCTAGAACAGGATTGCCCAGCTGCAGTCATGCAATAACTAAAATTTAGAGTAGAGCAAAACAATTAAGAGAATAAATATAAAGGAACTTTTGAAGCCTTGTATGAACAAACAAATTTGGTAACACGAAGTTCATTGCAAACTTTATGTTAAAAATGCTCATATATTAGTAGCTTTTGGAAATTATTTCTAGAATGAAAAGGTTTCATCCTCTAATGTCATACGACTCACAGCGATTCCTTTCAGATTGAACAACTTCTCTTTCTTGTTGAATTGGACCATGAGCTCTGCTAGCTGAGGAATGTAGTGGCCTTGTTTTAAACAAAGGAAAGTTATAAGTTTCCATGTCTATCTCATTGTTATTATAGAATGAAAAACAAACAATTGGGTTGAGCGACAAAACAGCATACCAGCATAGCTTTCTCCTGTAATGAACAAGCTTCTATTTCTGTATTGTGGGAATTTGACAAACCATCTGTTCAAGAACACCAAATTGTCCCTGGCTATAATAGAAAACACAGACAGACAAAGACTTTAGAATTGAAAGGCAATTTGTAAAGGTGGAACTTTTAAGTCCAAAGGCAAAACAAAAGCAGTAAACTCAGAAGATAACACAAAAGTGGCAACTTGGATAGTAGTACCTGAAAGTGTGAATTTTTTAGAACCATTTTATTATTAGAAGGCAATATAAAAAGAATGTAGAAAGAAAAAGATGACTTGTAATCTTAGTACGGAGATGATACTCATTGTTTGAATTTAGAATCTATGCAAAAAAGGGCTTCATTCTTTTCAACTACATAGATAATCCAACAAAGAACTTGATTCACTGCATTGATAAGGTTGAATAATTGTCCAAAAAAAAACTAGGAAATTGTAAGTTTTGAATGGGAGGAACATGCCTGTGATCTTGTCATTGACGGCCTGATATGAGGAAGAAACAGTTGAATAAGAAAACCCAACTCCAATTGGTGTCTCCAAATACAACATATTTGCTTCTGAAAATTAATAAGAATATACTGAGAATGGTCATTAGGTTGTCTTGAAACCAGAAACCACAAAATAAATAATAATGTAAAGAATTTAGCTATGGAATACTACCTCTGTTCCAGCTATATTCGTTCCTGACAAGTACTTCCCCACTAGGCCGAAATGGCCCATTTTCAGATAATGCCCCAACCCCGAACGAAGAACATCCAGGCCCTGCAACCAGAATCAAAGCAACATTCAGAAGCCCAAAGATTTTCTCTCTCTCTCTCTCTCTCTCTCTCTCTACATTCTATGAGTAAATGCACCAATTTTTGTGTGTTTTGTGTTGTGTGTATTTCTTTGTTTTAGATGAATAGTAACAGACCTCCGTTCAACCAGAGAACAAGAGGTTTGGAAGATGGATCCAGTTCTGCTTCCACAAAATAGTAAAAGAGTGCTCTCTGCTTCTTCTTATCAACGGTCACATAGCCAGAGTAATGCTGGAAACCGACTTGGGGTTGCCCAGGCAACTGAGTAATTCTGTCAAAATTGGAAAGAGAAGCAGCCAAACTCATGGAAAAGCTGAGACCAAATAAAGCTATGGCCAATGCCATGGTTTTCCATCGTAAAGATGGCGTGACATTCATTTCAATCAGGAGACCAGAGACCAAAGGAGAGAGAGAGAGAGAGAGAGGGGGGCAACTAAGATGTTGCTCAGTTGGGGGGCATTATATAAAGAGAAAGTCTTGCTCTTTTGTTATTATTTTGGGTAAAAGACACCAATAGTCCCTAAGGTTTGACATGTATTGTACTTTTGTCCCTAAATTTTTAATTTTGTCAATTTTATCCTCAATATTTATACATTGACCCACTTTGGTCCTTATCCCTAACTTCCGTCCAAAAAACTAACGGAAAATGTCATGTGTCAAACACATGAGGGTATTAAGGGACATTTTGATCATTATACTTTCAAAACTTTGGGCATATATGTAAAAATAAAATAGTCTTAGAAAAAAAAAAACCATCTCTGTCTCTTCTTCAACCAATCTCTGTTTCTTCTCCAACCCATTTCTCTCTCTTCAGCTAGTGACCACCCCATATCTCTCTCTCTCTCTCTCTCTCTCTCTCTCTCTCTCTCTCTCTCTCTCTCTCTCTCTCTCTCTCTTTCTCTACGTAAGACTCTATAGCTGGAATCAAGTTCCACCATCCACCACCGCTGGAATCGAGCGCCACCACCCACCACCGCTGGAATTGAGCGCCACCACCCACCATCGCTAGAATCAAGCTCCATCACCCACCATCACTGGAATCAAGCGCCACCATCCACCACCGCTGGAATCGAGCGCCACCACCCATATGCCTGACACCACCCCTAAAAATCTCTTTGATTTGTATTTCATTTTTGGTTTCGATTCGATTTTGAATTCAAACTTGATTTCGAAAGAATTGGGCTTTGATTGCCCATGGAGGTCTTGAAAAATCCAACTCTGAATCTATGTGGGTGTATGTGATTGTGGGTTTTGTGTGTGTGGATGTGTATTTGGGGTTTTTGCGTTGGGTTTGAAGGTGGAGACGCAGTAACGAGAGAGGAGAGAACAGAGAGGGAGATGTGTTGGGTTTGGGGTGGAGACGCAGTAACGAGAGACGAGAGAAGGGGATGTGTTGGGTTTTGGGGGTGGAGACGCAGTAGAGAGAGAGAGAGGGGGGGACGGAGAGGGAGATGTCTATGTGTAAGGGTGGCAATCGAGTCGTGTTGTGCGGGGTTCGTGTCGTGTCGAACATTAGTCGTGTCGAACATTAGTCAACTCTAACCCTACCCATTTAACTAATCGTGTCATGTCGAGTTGACCTGTTTATTTTCGTGTCGTGTTCGTGTTGACCCACATAAACTTTGAATAAAAATTTAACGCTAAGATTTTATTTTCACTTAATTGAATCTCTCCTCATACTTTTTCTACAAACAAAAAATTAACTTAATAATAATAATAATAATGAGTAATAATATATATTTTATACAATAATTATGTCAGTGCTTGATAAACAGTTATAAATAATTAATATTTTATTTCTATAATACTAATTAAATATTTTAATTGTACATCGCGCAACTAAATTAAACATCAGAAGTAATGGAAAAAACAAGTCATCAGAACATGAAAACTCATACATGCAACGAAAAGGCCAGGACAATCTCCTTCGAGTTAAAAACTTCGTGTTGACGGGTCAATTCGGGTTAAGCGGGTTGAACCCGAACACGACTCATTAACACTTCGTGTTGACGGGTCGTGTCATACACGGGTTTGTATCAAAAAATAGTCAACCCAAACCCATTTATTCGTACCGTGTTCGTATCGAGTTATCGTGTCGTGTCAATAATTGTCACCCCTATCTGTGTGTGATGAAGAGAGAACTCAGAAGGATTTATGCGTGTGTGAGGAGAGAGAAGAGAAAGGAAAAAGAAGGTGGGTGTTTGAGTCCAAGGATAATTGTGTTTGAATGTATAAATAGTTGTAAAATACCAAAAATATTCCTCTACCCTCATATGCTTGGCACATGACATTTTCCGTTAGTTTTTTGGACGGAAGTTAGGGGTAAGGATCAAAGTGGGTCAATGTGTAAATATTGAGGACGAAATTGACGAAATTAGAAGTTTAGGGATGAAAGTGCAATACGTGTCAAACCTTAGGGACTATTAATGTCTTTTACCCTATTATTTTTTTGGATCTTTTGTCGCTTCAGAGACTCGAGAATGGGGTTGAAAGAGAGAGAACTACAAGGAGTGGGGCCTTTGTCTCTCTCTCTCTCGCTCTGCTGACTGGCCCAGAGTGAGAAGGTGGTGACTGTTCTGAAAAAGAAAAGAGAATGGAACACTGAGCTGTTATTCACAGAAGTGTAATATTAGTCCCTGTGTTGTTTGTTCTGTGAGAATATTTGCCAAAATCAAAGAGTACCCATAAGAACTGTAGTGGGTAACTAAGAACACTGTTCCCACAGAAAGGAGGAGCCTTTTACGATACTACTTTTTTCCTTTCCTCAGAAAATTGATGCATATAACAACCTGCGTTATTATTTCTCCCCATCAACAACATCTTTATTCTTTTGCGTCTTGGAATTCTAAGAAATAAAGTACGGCAGATTCATTCATGATTATGTGGACGACTTTCTTTGCTTATTTCCACAAGAAAAAAATCTTCTTGGCAAAGTAAAATCTCCTCGGCTGATTTCAATTCCTGTTCAAGTTTCAACCATGGAAGAAATTCATGATTAATCTAGTTTTCAAACATGTTCAAATTTTACAAACCAAATAAGAGACAAACCATGATGGATGCAACCAACTATATATATTCCTTGTGCATCCGGTTAAATAAAAGTATTGACCATTGAAATTCTCATGAGTAGACCTGAATTGATTTTTAGTTCTTAAATGTATTAAAGGTTAATTCCTGAATTATTTTTTTCTCAATGCAAACCTGCATTGAAAAGATTGTTTACGGATGAAAGGCACTGCGTTTCTTCTCTTTTCAGCAGAAGGGCCGGACTGAGGCTTTTTCACAAAAGGGAAGCAAGTGATTATTTATTGGGTCTTGAAAGGGAAGGGGGCAGGCACAATTGTCGAACCACTCCTCCCCCAAACACAAAAAAAAAATGGAGGCACTTTAATCAAAGAATCATAAGTCAACTTTTTATATATCGTAGTAAGATGACACATGAAATGTGGTGGTGACCGTCCTAGTTTGCAAATGTGCTTGGGAATTGGAAGGGGGATTGAAGTTCATGTAGACCTTTTCAAGTCTTGAAATGGAAGTAAAGTTTCACGTTTTCCTTTAATTTTTTTTGTATATATTAGATTCAAGCTCCCTCAAGTTCATCACTAATATACATAGACTATCAGATATGATAATTTACACTAACACCCCCTCTCAACAATAGTTTGCAAACGGCACAAATGAAAATACTAAAAAGACTACTTAACCCCTATCAATAACGTAAACAAACTTAACCCTGGACAACTAATTACAACCACAGAATTGCCCCAATCCATATCCAAACAACCTTAAACCTAAAATCACCCCGCCACTTTTTCTACCTTTCATCTGCCGATTTGATGTGTTGATGTTGCGTTTTTGATTGGTGGGTTAGGTTGCAACTCATGTTTACTGGTAGTTATTGGTGTGGTGATTTTGTGGGTGGGTGTGGGTGTGGTGTTTAGTGGTTCAGGTGGGGTTGTAGCGATTCCATGGTTGTGTGGGGAGGGAGGGGGTCGGTGCTGTGAGAGTGGCGGGAGTCAGAGGTTCATTGGGCCGTTATCAACCAGATGGATTCTTTGGTCGTAATCCATGGGGGTACCAGGGGGAATGAGTTTAGGTATTGGAGTTCGGAGCATCTTGGTTTTTTGTCATTCTTTCGCAAGATAAGGAAGAAGGGTGGGGGTGGGGGATTTGGGAGAGGTTAACTGGTCAGCTAAATAAATTAGTAGAATTCATGGGACATTTGGGAAAATGCACAAATTTTGTATTTTCTTGGGTTTTGGTAATTTAGTGATGGTTATTTATGGATAGTTCAGAGATTTTATGATAAAAATATTCTCATGGCATTAAGATTAGATGGTGATTCAGACAGATTTTAACGTCAAGGGATTTTATATTATAACATATCAAATCTCAGGGGGTGATGATGTTATTTTTCATACTTTAGGCATGTATTAATGACAAATTTCAGGATGCCTAAATATAATTTGCGTGTTTTTAAGGCAGAGAGAGGAGAGAAGTTTTATGTACTTTGAAGCTTTTTCGTTTAATTTCATATCCCGTAAAGCTAAGAATCTTTTCCTGTTTATTAACATATGTTTAAAGTATTCAATACAAGGATGAGAAGCTTAGACCCCCCAAATCACAGCCCAATTTTTTTTTTTCCTCATATAGAGATAGTATTTGGTGTCATTATTTAGGAATTGGGTGGCTTCAAAATAATTTCAATCTTTCTAGTTTTTAGATAAAGTGTAATTGAATTTGGTGACCCACCAAATTAAAAATGAAGGTGAGATAAGCTAAGCAAGCAGGATGGAGTCTAGTTCATAATCTCACTACGTCCTAATCCATTCCATAAGGAACATCAACCGATTGAAATGCCATAAAAATGACAAAAGTATAAACAAATTACAAGTTCACAAAGTAGAAGACTTTTTGGGGGGACAATGTGATTGGAGGGAAAGGGTGTAACATAATGCCCGAAGGACTAGACTTTTAAAAGTGAAAACTCAAAGTGGATTGGAATTTGGAACCTGCTCTGTGTGTGTGTGTGTGTGGTGATGATGGTGTCAAGATGGAAATGATACCCACTCGAGCATGATGGAGAAACCAATTTATCCACGCCAGGAAGTGAATTCTTGTGTGGGCATGTTTTTACCAACGTGGACCAACCATTTGCAGAGACAAAAAAGAAGGACGATCATGCTGACAATCACCTCATACAGCTTGCCTTTGTCTTCTTGGGACCCACTCCCACCTCAACTAATTTTCAACGCATAGTTGTAGATTATCATTATAATATAAATAATAATCTATGACAGAAGAAAATAATTGCATCCCTTCAAAAGATGACACAGTAAATTTCTAAAAAAAGAAAAACATAAGAAATCAAGCACTTTAATTGGCGATGAGATGTTGACTTATTAATTGAGAGAATGCTGAGAAAATTAACCCAAGTAAGATAGGCGTCCTTGGTTAATTTCCATTCACAGTTGGGTAAGGTACTAGAAGAGAAGAAGATAAGAATACCAGTCTACTACATTTCAATGATTAATGTTCCGTTTGGTAGGAATAATGGAAAGTAAGAATAATGGAAAGTAGGAGGGATACATTTTTCATCCACTTTCCTTCCGATTTTAGAGAGATTGATTTTAGTGAGTTGGAAGAAAAGTTAATTCATCCACTATTCTATTCTTTCTATTTTCCTTCTTTACCAAACATCATATTTTATTTATCCTTCTAACTTTTCATTATTTCAACTTTTCATCATTCTATTTTTCTATTATATCAAGCGGAACATAAGACTTGAAATTATGACAAGAGAAAGAAGGAAAGAAGGTAAACCAACCAGGGCCCATTTCACACCAACAGAAAGTGATTAATTGTTAATTAGGGGGTTACAGGGTGAAAGATGAGATGGCCTTCAGATTAATCAAGGGTCCTTCTCTTCTTTCCTCATGCGCACTTTTCACCAAAAGAATGTTTTTTTTTCCTTTTCCTGCGTGCCTACTCTCTCTCTCTCTTGTCGTCTTCACTTTTTTTATGAGGCCTATAGTCATTTGTTATGGTGCATATGTTATAATAATAGTGTGGGTTGTAGTAACCAATCCTACAGCGCATGGCATTGCCATAGGCTGAGACCACCACTATGCCAAATAGATAGATATATCCAATAAACAAACCTACCAAAAAAATTCTAAGCTCCAAACGGCCAATTTACAACCTTCCACCAGAGAAATGACAAAACATTTTCCCTCTTTATTATCTTCCCCTCTAAAGTCGTTTTCGCTGTAACAGTGTGCCTGTCTTAGGACCACCCAAAAACAGGAGCCTCTATTCTAAAAGAATAACCCAACATGACCATATACTTAAGAGGGATTTTCAAGCATGTATTCTAAAATTTTCATCTTCAACCATTTTTGCATTCAGCCAAGATAGCTTTGCTAACAGGTCTAGATCTAATTAGTCAAAATGCTTTCTTTTTTTTTTTACCCAAAAGTGGGCCACCAACCAGCTGCCCCAATTCCAGCCCAACCACCGCCACTAACTAACCACAAAACCAATTATACCATCGGCTGTTTTAATTATCACTAACTAACTATTCACCGGGTTTGGATTCCCTCTAGTACTCATAATTATCTTCAATTCTCTGGCTAGACAACCAACCACCTATGTATTGGCAAAAGATCACCCACCTGTGTAGTGGCAAAAGATCACATGAACATAATCGATGCATCTCAGATTCTCGGATGGTAGATACCCATTCGAGAGATCAGTTCTTTAGCACTAACTATCCATGGCATTGGGATTCCATCTGGTATTAATTCTCTCAATGCTTAATAACCAACCACATGTTTATTGGAGGTCAACCCACTTAAACATAATGGATCCACTTAGATTAATGGTAATGGTAATGATCATAAATTGAAGAAATTAACAGGTAACACTAAAGTAGATTTTGATATTGTATCAATGCATTTCATCCTCCCTTTACGAGTCCTTAATAAAAAGGCATGGGTTTGTTGAGCTCAGCTTCGAGTATAGGGCACCCTGAATTAATTGGGTTTGAGATCAAGGTCGAAATCAATACAATTTCATTTCAACATATTTTCTTAGCCTAGCTTTTTGGGTTTTGACACTCATGATTTAACAACTGATACCAAAACTTCCAAATGTTGGCACATAGGAATGAATCCCTTATGTACACCCATGTGGCCTGTTTGTTTAGAGGGTTTGGACAGGTATATAAAGGGGGTTAAAAAAATAGTCCGATTCACTAGCTATACCTTTGTTTGGATGCAAAAAATGAAGCATGGATTACAGTCCCGGGTTGTACTTGTCTGGGCTGGTTAAACCCTTGAACGTGGGCTTTAGCAAACTCATGGGGGTTCGAAGGGGCCAAATTGGGTTTCCAAAGAAGAAGACATTTCTACGCCCTTAAACCCATTTCTTGTCTATCCTAATCCTAACCCCAATTGCAGACTGATGGGAATCTCTGGAAAAGGGGGTAACAAAGCTGAGCCACTCTGCAGAGGCTGGAAAAGAGGAGGTTATGGATGAAATTGCAAGAGATTCTTCACCATTTCAATGCAATTCACAATTCTAAGGAGAAAATCGATGATCTTCTTCGCCTATATAAAGCCCCCATCTTCTTCAATCACATGTTGTGCTTGGCCTACTTCTTAGTTGTAATCTTGTTCTATTTTTTAGGTATGACCCTTTTCCTTTTCTTTTTTTCATGGTTGCTTTCTTCCTTCTTTTTTTTCTTACATCGTTTGTGAGATGGGTTGGGACTAGTGGTTCACCAAAGCTGAAGCCAGCCGAACTTTGCCCTTTTTCTTTATTTTTTCATGCCTACTGTCTTCCTTTTTTCTTTCTTGCACCATCGAGGATTACGAAGGGTATCCCTTTCGGCTTGTTTGTTTAGAGGGTTTGGGTGGGTTTATAAGGGGAGGGGGGTTTAAAAAGAATAGTCCAATCCACTAGCTATACCCTTGTTTGGATGCAAAAAATGAAGCCTAGACTGCAGTCCCGGCCTGTACCTGGCCCGACTTCTTAAACCCTTGAACGTGGGCTTCAACAAACTAAAGGGGGTGATTTTCGAAGGAGCCAAATCGGTTTTCCAAAGAAAAAGACATTTCTACCCCCTTGAACCCATATCCCCAATTTCTCCTCTACCCTAATCTTGAACCCAATTGCCGACTGACAAAAATATTTGGAAAATGGAGTAACACAATTGAGACACTCTGTAATTTTCTGGAAAAGAAGAGGTTATGGATGAAATTGAAAGAGATTCTTCACCATTTCAATGCAATTCACAATTTCAAGGAGAAAATCAATGCTCTTCTTCACCTATATAAAGCCCTCATATTTTTCAATCGCATGTTGTGCTTGGCCTACCATCTGTGAGATGGGTTGGGGCTGGTGATTCACCAAAGTTGAAGCCAATCGAACTTTTACCCTTTTTTTTTCATGCCTATTGTCTTCCTTTTTTTTTTTTCTTGCACCGTCGAGGATTACGATAGGTACCCCTTGTGGCCTGTTTGTCTAGAGGGTTTGGGCAAGTATATAGGGGGGGGGGGGGGGGGGGGGGGGGTTAAGAGCAAATAGTCCAATCCACTAGGGGCATGTTTGGTAGGAGTATAAGGGTGGTATAAAGAAAATAGTACGTGGGGCCTACCTTATACATTGTTTGTTTGGCTTTTTTTAGTCGGTATTAATTTGCGGGTCGCAATACCGACCCGCTATGAACAGTGCCGTTAATGCCTTGTACAAGGTGCTATTCAATACCATCTACCCGGTGGTATAATATCTCGGTACAAATTTGAAGGAGGTATTAAAGTATAAAAAGACCCAAATGCCCTCATCTACAATGCCTTTATATTGAAGCCGCAATTGTTGACTTTGAATTATAAGGTTACAATTGTCTTTTTACAGGTCTAGCCGCAATTGTTGACTTTTTAAAGTAGGTATTACACCGATAATGTTTGTAACAAACAAACAAGGGGAAAGATGGGATTATAGTTTAAGACCGGGTATAATATATCATTGGATCGGAGTGGAATGGATATAAAATCTTATACTACCTAAACTTAATACTCCAACCAAACATGCCCTAGGTATACCCTTGTTTGGATGCAAAAAATGAAGCCTGGACTATAGTCCTAGCACGTACCTGGCCCGACTCCTTAAACCCTTGAAAGTGGGTTTCAGCAAACTAGGGGGGTTTCGAAGGGGGCAAATCGGTTTTCCAAAGAAGAAGATATTTCTAGCCCCCCCCCCACCGTAATCTTGAACCCAATCGCCGACTGACAAAAATATTTGGAAAATGGAGTAACACAACTGAGCCACTCTGTAATGGCTGGAAAAGAAGAGGTTATGGATGAAATTGCAAGAGATTCTTCACCATTTCAATGCAATTCACAATTTCAAGGAGAAAATCAATGCTCTTCTTCACCTATATAAAGCCCTCATATTTTTCAATTGCATGTTGTGCTTGGCCTACCATCTGTGAGATGGGTTGGGGCTGGTGGTTCACCAAATTTGAAGCCAATCGAACTTTTACCTTCTTTTATTTCATGCCTATTGTCTTCCTTTTTTTTTCTTGCACCGTCGAGGATTACGAAGGGTACCCCTTGTGGCCTATTTGTTTAGAGGGTTTGGGCAAGTATATAGGGGGGGTTAAGAGCAAATAGTCCAATCCACTGGGTATACCCTTGTTTGGATGCAAAAAATGAAGCCTGGACTGTGACTCCTTAAACCCTTGAAAGTGGGCTTCAGCAAACTAGGGGGGTTTCAAAGGGGGCAAATCGGTTTTCCAAAGAAGAAGATATTTCTAGCCCCCTCCCCCCCCTTAAACCCATTTCCCCCATTTCCTATCTACCCTAATCTTGACCCCAATTGCAGACTGACGAGAATCTTTGGAAAAAGGGGTAACACAGGTGAGCTACTCTGCAAAGGCTAGAAAAGAAGAGGTTATGGATGAAATTTCAATACATTCTTCACCATTTCAATGTAATTCACAGTTCCAAGGTGAAAATCGATGCTCTTCTTCGCCTATATAAAGCCCTCATCTTCTTCAGTAGCATGTTGTGCTTGTCTTATTTCGTTGTTGTGATCTAGTTCTATTTTTGAGGTATGACCCTTTTCCCTTTTTTTAATGGCTATTTTCTTTCTTTTTTTTCTTGCACCGTCTGTGAGATAGGTTGGGGTTGGTGGTTCACCAAAGTTGAAGCCAACCAAACTTTTCTTCCTTTTTTTTCTTGCACCGTCGAGGATTACGAAGGGTACCCGTTGTTCTTTAAGGCAAGCACCTACTACCAAGCCCAATGGTCCGGCCCCAACGATGACTAAACCATTAACCCACACACTGGTGAGAAAAGAAGTCACTATGATCAGAAAAATTAAACATTTTTTCCAGCTTACATGGACCAAGGTCTGTTAAGTGTAAGTGAAAATATGTAGGGCTTTTTAGGAAGCAAAAGGGTATTGAGAATAGATTTTTGAGCACTTAGAAGTAGTAGTTGAAACTTGAAATGCAAACACAGATGAATTTTCGGGGAAGCCAAACAGAGATGAAAGAGAAATTGTTTCTTAAGGTTTGAATTGAAGAGCTCTAGGACTATTTTGTGATAAAGATGGTATTGGGAAGCCGTTGGTATATGTGTATCATATTTTACCACAACTCTTTTTTTGGGGTTGAACTTTTGTTTATTTTCTGAATTTATTCTTCTGAGGTTGTTAGATTTGATTAAGAGCTTCTCAGATCACTATTTGGCGGTAAAAATTTCATACCTAAATCATTAAACCATGGTCCTTGCTGCTTTACCATTGACCAAAATAGGTAGAAAAAACTTTTGGTTATTGCTCCGAAAATCCTAATAAGACCTCCCACATTCTGTAAGTTAACTATGAACCATTGTTAATCTGATGATCACAAGCTAATAGGTTTTCAAATTACTTCTCCAAATTTTTTTTTAATAACACTACTCAATGAAGTTTCATTTTAAAATCTATATTTTTTTACATAAAGCATTTGTTCTAATAACATTGCTTAATAAAATAAATTTTTTGGAAGGTAATTAAGTTTATTAAACCGAAAAAATAAGATACACAATGAAGTTCAAAACACGCCAAAAAAAAAAGGCCACATGAAGCAATACTCAGAAAGTTTGCTCCATCCATACACCTAGTCTATAAATAAAATAATCTCTAACAACCCGAGACTAGGTACAAAAACTAGAAGGGGTCAATAAGTCCAACTACACTTTCTAAATACTAAGGAGGAACCTTTAACCTCTCTTGAAGATCCTTAATACTTAAGGGTTCGTTTGTTTAGTGGGAGAATGGTAGAAAATACAAAAAATAGAAACTTTTTAAAATTTTCATGTGTTTGGTTAGCATGAAAATGAAAATAATAGAAAAAATAATTTTCTTTCATCCTTGAATTTTTTCACAAATAACTAACTTTTTTTTCTTGTAAAAAACACAAGGAAATGCAAGAAAGTTGTGATCTATAACTAACTTTCCATTTTACCCTTATTTATCTTAAAATATTTTATTGGTTATTAATTTTAAAAAAAATTGGTATGAATTTAATTAATTACATAATTTGGCTCAAAGACCTTTGTGTTAGTGACTGTCTTAGAATTAGGTTTCGAGCCACTTTTTTAAAAATTTTTAACTTTCAATTGTAATTATATATTTTTTTTCTTTTTTAGACCGATTTAATATAATTAAGGGTAATTTAGACAATTACAAAAAAATTCTTATGATTTTACTTTCTTTCAAACAATATAATGAAATTGTTTTAAAACTTTCCCGTAAATTTTTCATTCTAACCAAATACATTTATAAAAATATATTTTCTATCATTTTCTTTTCTTTCACTTCACTTTCTATCATTTTCACTTTCCATCATTTTTTTCTTCCTAACCAAACGGACCCTAAGCGATTGATATTTGATCTACTAGCCTTCAGACTTTGAATCTTGCCATGAAGTTTTCTCTTGCTTTTCTCTTTAGATGAGAGACCACTTTCAAGATCATCACTAAAGGAATTATCAATATCTTCTTCCAACTCCTCGGCCTTGTCATTTTCCTCCACATGGGAAGTGTCCTGCCTCTATCTTTTTCAAGCTGGCAACTACTCCCAACTCCCAAGCTCTAGAGGAGGGCTCAAGCAAGAACATTAAAAGGGTTTGAGGATGATTCTTCTCCTCTAATGTTTCTAGTTCCTTCCACCGGAGACACTGCTAATGTTTCTAGTTCCTTCCACCGAAGAAACCTACATCTTATCTTTTCTTTTGTTTTTAGGAGCATCACACCCATTCATCTCTAATCTTGGCTTCCTTTTTTCTCCAAATTTGAGGATGATCTTGTTTAGGAGCTAATGGGCAACCAATTGAAATGACCAAACAATTTTCATGTTGAACATTTTCGAGGTATCCTAGGGATTTCAACTAAGATTTCATGTGTAACCTCACCCATCTTAATTTTGAAGGATTTTGGAATTTCCTTAGAAGAATCAATCTCAATACACATCCTTGCAAAATTAAGCCTGCACCTAGAAAGAGTGGGGGAATATAGGGACAAAGGTTTTCCAATAATGCTGCCTAAGTAACCAAAACCTTCTTCAGTCCATAACTGGAGAGGAACATTAAAAAGCTTGACCCATATTGGAATGCTAAAAAAGTCAACTTTTCGTTAGCTTAATATTTGGATGCCATTGCTTCAAAACCATGAGTTTGCCCCCACAAAAATAAGGACCACCATCAAAATTCTATTCTTAGCTTCTACATGTTTAATCTTAGAAGATATAAAACTCATGGTCCAAAGTTAACACGTCAACAAGATCATCTTTCCAAGTCTTTTCAGCCCACGAATGCACAAAGTAATAGGGTTGTTTCTTGTCTAAAAAATAGCCAATTAGGGCATTATCCCATAAAGAATATCCTTGCTTAGGAATTTTTTAATGGGACTTCATAAGCCTCACCCTTAACAAGTCCAATATCATGAAATTTCAATTTTGAGCTAGTAGGAAACTTTTGATTACCTTGAAAAAGGTTGCTCCATTTGGGTTTAATAGCTCACTATCCATTTTGACCCAACTCCAAATCAATAACCCAATGGTTTAATGCTCCATTGTCAGCATCACCGTGTTTCTCATTCACTAGCTTGGGTGAGAAATCCAAATTTGCATTTGGGGAGGTAGCCAAGCTATTTGTTTTGTCAATTACCACTTTATCTTGGTTTGAATCATCTGAATCTATCTATGTAGAAAATGAAGTCGAAGCTCCCGATGAAACTTTATTTGCATCGTGTTCCTCGTGGTATCTTCCAAAGTTGACTGAGGCGTATACCCAACAACAAAGGTTGAAGATGGATGGAGATGTTCCCCAATGAAATCTCCCACAAATAGATCCTTAGGTGGACCTCTTATGCGAGTAGATCTTCAGAGATTTGTTTCGGTGCATTGAACCCCCTCATCATTAACTTGATCTGAATATATTACTTCATTTTCTTGTGATGGACAAACTAAAAATTCACCCAAAGATATCTTCTTAGAATTCCTCTTGGCCAATATTTTTTTGTTAGCTTTCTTGTCTATGATTACAGATAGGCGAGAAACATTGAGGAGGACACAATTTAGGCATAAGATATGAAAGCGAGAGGAGTTGGTTGAACATCATTTCTGTCAGGTATTTCAACAAACACCTGATGTGCACTGTGTTGTGGCTCTTGTTGATGGTTGTAGGGAGGGTTCACAGGGGATTTGAAGAAGGGTAAGAGGGGGGTGAGGTGGTGGCTGAGAATGGAGGTTAGTGACGTAGTGGTGGGGATGTGACACCCGAGGGTCCTTAATGCCCGTTAAACCTTATTACTTATACTAAGGTCATGGTCTTGGTGGGCCAATCCTAACGGAATTCTGGCAGGGTCTACTTTGCACGTGGAGCTCCACCCAAAACACAACCTAAGTCAATAACAATTCCTATTGACCTTCCAAGGTCTAACATACACATCTAATCCAATCCAAGCATTAAACAACAATAACAAATTCAAATGTAAACCATTCATTTAAACAAAAGAAGGGTTTACATCGAGTCCCCATATACAAGCCTTTACAAAAGACTATACAATTTCGTATGACCCAAAATACTATCAGGCTATTAATTTACAAGTGGGACCTAACATCTATACATCCAAAATAAGAGCCTGAGCTCCGGCTCCGTCATCAAAATGGACCCATGGGAGGGCCATTTGTGGAAGCATATGTAGTACCTGAAAAATATTCCCACAACGGGGTGAGCCTAAGCCCAATAAGGTATCTCTTATAGAGAATACCTCCCAACCCAAATGCATATGATATGATATACCTACAACTCAATAATCATATATATGCAATAAGTAACATAAAAGAAAGTTACTAAACCTACTGAGTCATGAGTGATGTTTCATGAATGCATATTTGACCCCGAACCCACTCCCGGGTTCCCATGCATACCCATGATGTAATGTCATGGCATGAACCGGGCAATTGCAAGCCCCTGCCATTGAGCTACACACACCCAATGACTATTTCAATTGTTATCTTATCTTTAGGGGCGGGTAATTTATAGAATTTAACCAACAGGCTACCAAACCATTAACGGATCTCGAAGACATCCCACCTCTGGCTCCGTTTTTGCTGATACACTTTTATGGACTCCTTACACCACCAAAAAATATGTAACCGAATAAACCGGATCTTGTACCCGAGGGAGAATCTAATCTTTCTTGTTATGCCTCGACATATTTTCATGCAATTTCCCATGAGACTCGATTGGACTTTGGTCCAATCTTTCCAAGCCCTACCCATCACTCACCTATGTGGTAAGCAATTTATCCATGCACAACACTCACAACTTGTCAAATGTCTTGTGGATGTGATGTTTAACCTATGCACGTGTAATGTATGTAAAATTTCATTTCAATTGAAAACACAATGTCAATTATAGTATTAAAGCTTATAAGAGCATTCTAGCATATCACCCGACACATATTATATACATTGATTAACTCAAATAATATGCATATTTTTTCACAGTAGCAGGATCACTATAAATACATTTAGGCAATTTATCAAACACATAGGGTGCATAATTGTAAACACCTAGCATACCCATCATAATCTACATATAAAACATGTACAATAACACAATTCAAGTAGAAATTAGGCAACATGCTCAAAGGTTCCAATTAACTCACTAAATACAGTAGTTATAGGCAAATCATGTATTAACATACATTTACTAAACCGCATCTCATATGCAAACCCTAGATTGAAAGGGAATTTGAATAAAAGGGAACACCCATCTCTTAAAGCGTGAGTAAAAAAGAGAAATCCTTAAAAATACCCCAAACAAACCTCTACAAGCCTTCTCTAAGCTTAGCCAAAAACCTTAGACCTGAAATTTGGGGAAAAGGGTCATTGTTGGTGTTGAAGCATAGCCCTCTTGAAGTAGAAGAACTCTTGTTCTTGGTGTTTGATGATCTAATGAATGGGTCTTGAAAGATTTGTGGAAGAAAGAAGGAGAAGATGAAGTCTTGGAGGCTTTCTCTTTCTTTCTCTCTCAAATGATTTCAGCCAAGTAAATGGTGGAAGACTCTGGTTTTTCATCCTTTTTACTCCCTTTTATACTTGGTGTAGAAGGCGCCACATGTCACATTCTTATTGGTTGAAAATCTCTCATGCCCAATCAAAATGCGCCATTTGTGGTAGTGAATAAAATTTGTTGGATGTTTTTTAATTATATTATGGTCCCACAAATAAATCACAGTTGTTAAAATTTTAATCGTGTATCCCCAATTTGCTTCGCAATGTGTGAAAATCCCAAATATCTTAGAATTCAACAAAATTTGAATGGTCAACTCAATTTCGCGAGATGAATCCAATGGTGAGGTTCGTTTCGTCATCCGAATTACATACAAATTCAAGTTTATAATCTTGCTTGAATGGCCTAATTACTGTATTACATCTTTATTAATTTATTAATTTTTTCCAGTTTTTATATTATTCCCCATTAAAAGAATTTCATACTCGAAATTACGAACATATGCAACACATAAAATGAATGCACGTGTAATCATGTCGTATGAAACTAATATGAAAATTAAATTGTACCTCCATCTTCGAATAGAAATGGATAGGTAATTCGTATAGTGTCCTTACATTTCCATGTAGCCTCCTAGATACTCTGATGCTACCATAGCACCTTAATCAGCCTCATAGTCTTGTCCCACAAAACCTGATCTCGGCCATCCAAAATATGAACTGGTCCCTCCTCGAAGGTCTCATTCACATCAACCTCCAGTTCACCTTAATCCACCACATGGGTAGGATCCGAATTGTACTTCTGAAGCATGGAGACATGGAACACACTATGAACACTTGATAGATTTGGCGGTAAATGCTAATCGATAAGCAACTGTCCTGATCCTCTCAAGTACCTCAAAAGGCCCAATATATCTCGGTAACAACTTGCCTCTCTTTCCAAATCGGGACCATTCCTCGCTTAGGCATAACCTTCAAGAAAACATGATCACCCACCTCAAACTCAAGAGGTCTCTATCGTTGGTCAGCATAGTTCTTCTATCGGCTTTGAGCCGTGAGAAGAAGCTTCTGTATAATGGTCACCTTCTCATAGGTGTCCATAATCATGTTTGGACCTATAAAAGGTCTTTCTCCCATCTCTGTCCAACAAATCGAAGAACATCATGGTCTTCCGTATAAAGTCTCGTAGGGCGCCATCTGTATGCTTGCTTGATAACTATTGTTATAGGAAAAATCCACTAAGAGCAAGTGATCCTCCCAACTGCCCTTGAAATAAAAGGCGCATGCTCGAAGTATGTCCTCCAAGATCTGTATCGTCCTGTCCGACTGACCGTTAGTCTGTCGATCAAAAAGTGATACTCAACATCAACTATGTACCCATAGCCTTTTGGAAGCTCTCCCAAAATCGAGCTGTGAATCGTGGATCCTGATCCGACCCAATAGAAATGGGTACCCCGTGCAACTAGACAATCTATCAAATGTATAGCCTACATAATTCTTCTAGTGTGAAGTTCATCCGTATAGCTAAGAAATGAGCCAACTTGGTAAGTCGATCCACTATAACCAAAACTACGTCATGTCCCTCGATAGATCGTGGAAAATGATTAACAAAGTTCATCGTGATATACTCTCATTTTCACTCGGTTACCTCTAGTGGCTGGAGCAACCTTGTCGGTCTCTAATGCTTAGCTTTGACTTACTAACAAGTTAAACACCTACTCATAAAATTCACAACGTGCTTCTTCATCCCAGTCCAGTAGTACCGGCGATGAAAATCGTGATATATCTTTGTTTCGCCAGGATGCACCACAAAATAAGAAGAATGAAACTCCTGGAGTATCTCCTCCCTTAAGTCGTTGGAATGAGGAACAAGAACATTGCCTCTATACCGTAGACTACCATCAAAATGGATAGCCCAACCCTCGTCACCCAATCTAGACTGTACTTTGTCCCTGATGGACAATACTTTGGAATCTTGACCCTAAGCCTTTATCACCCTGCTGAGTAGAGACGGAGTGGCAATCAAGTTTCCCATGATACCATGAACCTGATCCTGATAGTGAAGTCCAAACTGTTCCACAATCTCAAGCCTTTGCCACTCTCGAGAAGCTATGCTAGTTAAGACCCCCTGTGACTTTCGACTGAGAGCATGAGCCACCACATTCGTCTTACCGGGGTGGTAATGCAAACTGAAGACGTGATCCTCTAAGTATTCCATCCATCGACAAAGTCTCATGTTGAGATCTCGCTGAGTGAAGATGTACTTCAGACTCTTATGGTTCGAATACGCCTCGAACTACTCTCCAAATAATAATGGCACCATGTCTTCAATGCAAAGATAATAGCCGCCAACCTTATGTCGTGCGTCAGATAGTTCTTTCCATGGTTCTTGAGCTGATGGGAACCATAAACAACTACCCTACCGGACTGTATCAAGATGCGTCCAAATCCCTCCTTTGAGGCATCACAGTAAACTATGTACCTTTGTATCCTCTATGGAACAATCAGAATAGGAGCTAAAGTCAACATCATCATCAACTCTTGAACTGCCCTCTCACAAGAGTCATCCCATTGAAATCTAACATCTAGTCAGTTTGTCATACGTGCCACTAGATGGGAGAAGTCTTCGATAAATCTCCAATAACATCTACTAATCCTAAGAAACTACGTATCTTGAAGACTGACTTCGGCCTCTCCCAACTCATTACCACCTCAGCCTTTTTCGGATCAACTGACACCCCCGTAGCGAACACAACGTGGCCCAAAAACTTGACCTTCTTTAGCCAAAACTCACACTTGCTGAATTTGGTGTACAATTGATGATCTCTCAAGGCTTATAAAACAACCCTCAAGTGATGTTCATGTTCTTCCTCCATCTTAGAGTACACAAGAATGTCGTCTACGAATACTATGACAAACTGATCGAGGTAGGGTTTGAATACCCTATGCATAAAGTTCATGATTGTTATTGCAACATTCGTTAACCCGAATGACATGATCGTGAACTCGAAGTGGCCATATCGAATCCTGAATGTCATTTTAGGAATGTCGGCCTCTTATATGTTTAACTGATGGTACTCTGTGCACAAGTCTATCTTAGAGTAGACTCGATCCCTTCTCAACTGGTCAAAATAGGTCGTCTATACGCGAAAATGAGTACTTGTTCTTGATGGTGACCCAATTCAATTTTTTGTAACCTATACAAAGTCTAAGGGCCCCATCCTTCTTCTTGAAAAATAGTACCGGAACGCCCCGAGGTGAGGTACTCGGTCTAATAAAACCCTTTTCAACAACTCTAGAAATTGGACTTTGAGTTCTTGCAACTCTGTCGATGTCATCCTATGAGGTGCTATAGAGATAGGGGATACCCCGGGTTATAACTCAATAGAGAAGTCAACATTTCGATGTGGAGGTAATCCCGATAACTCGTCTGGGAAGACATCTGCATACTCAAAAATGACCCAAGGTAGACCTAATTCTTGTCTCGCCTCATCGTCAAGGGTAAGGCTCGCAAGCCAAACCATTAACTACCCGTGCCAATGTGAGTCATACCCAGCCTGGGGTAAAGCATTGTACTTTTCTCCTTAGAATTTGAAACACTCCTTTTGGAGTATAAATGATGACTCTCTTCCGATCACAATCGATAACTACCTGATGTGCTGATAACCAATCTATCCCAAGAATGACGTCAAACTCTAACATTTCTATGACCCTAAACTCCACCGGGAGTTAAATCCTAGAGATCTCTTACTCACAATACTGACATATCTGATTAATGCAAACTCTAGCTTCTAGGGGAGAATTTCCATACAACAGTTTCTCTAAGAATTCAACCTCTAAGCCTAAGTCAGGCACACATGATGTAGAGATGAATGAATGAGATGCACCAAAATCAAACAACGCCCTTGCTCATTAACGTGATAGTAACAATGTACCCTAAACAACTGATTGATCCACTAGCTCAGTTTAAGGAGTGACAGTGAAGACTCGCTCCTGGGTCCCTGATGTGTCTGCCTGATATTCATGTCCCCGACCTTGACCTACACCCTGACCCATCTGGCCTGATTACGGAGTCCCCACACATGAAGTAGTTGGAACATGCCCAGCGCCATGAGACTAATACTAATTTCCCTGGCCCATGGTAAGGTAGGGAAGAAAGAAGACTGGCAGTGGAGGCTCCACCAATGACTAGGACTAAGAGGCACCATAGCCCTAGGATCCTTGCCTCTGAGAACAATCCCGCTTCATATGGCCTGGCTGATGACATATGTAACATGTCTTTAAGTTTCCTTGTTGCGTGCCCTTGAAACTTCTTCCCCCCTGGGAATACTAACGCTGGCCCTGCACTTGGTAACCCAGACCTTGCCCTTGAGACCCTTGTGGTGTAAAGGTCTTCTACTTCTTGCCCGAACTTGTATTGGTGGATTGACCCTCCTTCTTCTTGTCCTTAGCTCCGACCTTCCAAATGTTCTTAGTGTCATCTATCTCCCTCTCAATGGTCATGGCTATCTCGACTAAAGAATCTAGTTCCTGCAACCTGTGACCCACTATCTTGCCCCGTTTGGCCAGTTTTACACCATCATTGAACCTCCTCACCTTTGCCAAATCGGTGGCCACATAATCATTGGAAAAATGGGTTAATTCAGTGAATTTAGCCACATACTGCATGACTATCATCGTCTCTTACTTGAGGTCCAAGAATTCTCGGGGCTTTACTTATCTGAGGGCGGAAGAGAATTATTTGTTCATAAATAACTCTTGGAACTCAGCCCACATCATAACCTCCAAGTCCCTTGACAACTTTTCCCATACCCACCACTAATGGGCTTCCCCTTCGAGTTGAAAGGTGGAAAGCCTAATCTTTGTGCAGTCCAAGGTGATCTCCATCACCTCAAGAATCTTCTCCACCTGTTGGAACTAATGGTCGGCTACCATCGGATCTACTTCCCCCATGAAAGTAGGTGGCTTATTTGCCTTGAACTTCTGGAGGTTACTCGATCCTCCTTAACCCATGTTGGCGCTACCTTGTATGAAAGTAACTGTTATGACAGTCATGGCATTCATGAAGGCCCCTTTATAGTAGACGGGTGGTGGTGGTGGTTGGTTGTTCTGGCAACCCCTCGACCGTTTCATCGTGGTGGTCCCCATGTTGTCATCTATAACACAAGAGATAGCAATACACTCTAACTTAGTTTCACTGACTATTAACAATGCCAAAGTATCATAGAGTATGTCACAACAATAACATGATGTCATAAAAAGAACATGCAAGTTATTTTCAAGTTAAAGTCATGACACACCCTCACTCTTTTGTACATAATTATTAGGAAACTAAGAATTTGGGTCTGAAATTTATTTCATTTGAAAGTAGACATCATAAGATTTCTAACAATAGTTTATTTGCTTAATTCAGACTTCGGTAGCAAAAGTTATGCCCGTTCGAAGTTGGGGAAAAAATGTAGTGTTAAGCTGACCTACCAGCAGGTTTATGTCCACCTACTGGTAGGTTCGAAATAGAGGGTTTTTCTACCATTAGGTTTATGTCCAACCTATCGGTAGGTTCAAATTTGAGGGCTGACCTACCGGTGGGTTTAAGTCCGACCTACTGGTAGGTTCCCAACAGAAAGTCTTCCTACCAGTTCATTCTTGTTAACCTACCGGTTCATCTATGTTTTATTTCCTTCTTCTTTTCCACCCATACAACTATGGTTTTTGCCTTAATTTTTAACGTTCCTTATACTCAAACATACATATTCAAAACACTTAGCACATAACAAATAATATGCAATGCACATAGATGCAATGGCCTAACCCAATCTACCCTCAAGTCCTAAGGTAATTAGGAACCTAGGTTCTGATACCAAGTTGTGACGCCCCAATTCCCTAGGATCCCTAATGCTCGTTAAGCCTCATTAATTATCCTAAGGTTGTGGTCCTGGTGGACCAATCCTAATGAAATTTCGACAGAGTCTCTTTTGCACATGAAGCTCCACCCAAAACACAACCTAAGTCAATAACAATTCCTATTGACCTTTCAAGGTCTAACATACACATCTAATCCACAACAATAACAAGGCAAATGTAAACCATTCATTTAAACAAAAAAAAAAGAGTTTACATTGAGTCCCTATACACAAGCCTTTACAAAAGATTATACAATTTTGCATGACCCAAAATACTACCAGGCTATCAATTTTACAGTTGGGACCTAACATCTATACATCCAAAATAAGAGCCTAAGCTCCAGCTCCATCATCAAAGTGGACACATGGGAACCGAGCCACGAGTGATGTTTCATAAAAGCAAGTTCGACTCCGAACCCACTCTCGGGTTCCCATGCATACCATGATGTAATGTCATGTCATGAACCGGGCAATTGCAAGCCCTGCCATTGAGCTATACACACCCAGTTATCATTTCTATTATTATCTTGTCTTTAGGGGTGGGTAATTTATGACCTTTTACTAACGGGTTACCAAATTGTTAACGGATCTCGAGGACATCCCAGCTCTGTCTTTGTTTTCACCGACACACTTTTATGGATTCATTACACCACTGAAAAATGTGTGACTGAATAAACCGAGTCTTAAACCCGAGGGAGAATCTAGCCCTTCTTCCTATGCCTTGACATATTTCCATTCAATTTCCCATGAGACCAATTGGACCTTTGTCCAATCTTTCCAAGCCCCACCCATCACTCACCTATGTGGTAAACGATTTATTTGTGCACAACACTCATAAACATGTCAAATGTCTCGTGGATGTGATATTTAACTCAGGCATGTGCAATGTATGTACAATTACATTTCAATTGAAACACAATGTTAATTATAGCATTAAAATATATAAGAGCATTCTAGCATATCACCCAACACATGTTATATACATTGATTAACTCAAATAACATGCTTGAATACATTTAGGTAGTTTATCAAATGCATAGGGTGCATAATTTTAAACACCTAGCATACCTGTCATAATTTACATATAAAAAATGTTCAACAACCCAACTCAAGTAGAAATTAGGCAATATGCTCACATGTTCCAATTACCTCACTAGCTACACTAGTTTATAGGCTAATCATGTGATTAATATACATTTACTCAACCCTATCTCATATGCAAACCCTAGATGGAAAGGAAATCTAAATAGAAGGGGACCCCCACCTCTTAAAGCTTGAGTAAAGAAGAGAAATCTTTAAGAATACCCGAAACAAGCCTCTACTATCCTTCTCTAAGCTTAGCCAAAAGCCCTAGACCCAAAATTTAGGGAAAAGGGTCGTTGTTGGTGTTGGTGTGCAGCCCTCGCCGAGTAGAACAACTCTTATTCTTGGTATTTGATGATCTAATGGTTAGGTCCTGAATGATTTGAGGAAGAAAAAAGGAGAAGATGAAGTCTTGGAGGCTTTCTCTCTCCCCCTCTCTCAAACGATTTCAACCAAGTAAATGGGTGGAAGACTTTGTTGACCCAATGCTTAGTTAAGCAAGGTTTTGATGATAACAAATACTCTTGTGTAACTAATTATCTTCTTGTGAGCTTGGTTGATAGTATTGCCCAGGTTTGACACAGGATAAGAAGTTTGGATGTTCAATATACTACACTATGTATGAAGAACCAAAAAAGAAGATGTGATGATTAAAGATGCAAAGAAAGAAAGAGAAATAACTGACGGGCTCGGCCTAGACCAAGCCCAGATCACAAATGTGAGCCTCGCCTAGACCAGACCCAAATCACAAATGCAGGCCAACTGGGAGACCTAGTCTATTACTAGTGCATGTGGAGATCTCTATCTTAGGAAGAGAATCATGGAGCACAATCATCAAGGTGTGTATCACAGCTTCAACCACCTCGTCCATTATGTCAGCATCATGGATTCACCCTGCTCCCCATTATGAGGATGACGCCTCAATCAGGGCTCCCCATAATGGTGCCTCAATTAAGGCTCCCTTTGAGGTGCTATGAATTTGTACTCGCCTATAAATTGTAAGCACTACCTATACATAGGGGGCATCACACAAATTTTAGCACACCACTTGAGTAATAAAACTCTCTGGCCACCGTCGCTATTTCCAGTGGAGTGGGTCACCAAGATCGAACCACCTAATATGTGTCTCTTGCTATATTAAGCATCCCCATCACATACACCATCATACACACCATCTCACTCTTGATTTATTTTGCATAAACTCATTTTGTGCATCATCAATAATGTCACTAATATCGGTTGAGTGAATATGAAAAGATGCAACTACATGAAGAGAATGAGCATCATGAATAGGTGGGTTAAAGTAGTTAATTGAATTAGAAGAATATGACATGAGAAGCTTCTTCAACAACTTTGTCAATTTGATATGCATATGAGGACAACTTGAAGAGGTTAAAGATCATTGTTATATAATCATTATTTAATTTAATAATGTGACTATGTTGGTTGAAGAAGAAAATTTGAAAGATCAAGGCAAAAAAGTGAAAGAAACAAGTCCATAAGGAAAAATGTTGAAATCATCAATTTGACATAGTCTCAGTAATATTAGAATAAATTTTGATAAAGATATCCAATTGATGTGATCCAAGTAAGGTTGAAAAGAAGACTTGAATATTTACAACTCTGTGTGAAATATAAATTTTTAGATTGAATGTCTTGAAGGTGAAAAATAGCTTGGAAGTTGAAGGTTATGCATGAAGGCTAGACAATTAGGAGTTTAAGACATGTCTCGATATTTGGGACATAAAGTTCTACTCAAATGTCCAAATGACCTAATTCCAATAGGGTTGTAAAGAAGACATCCATTTCTACAATTTTTTCATAAATAGTCTTCTTCAAATTCCAACATTTTGAGGGGCAAAATCATATTAGAAGAAGGTGGCAATGCATAGAACCGATATACTGGATGGTATGCCGGATAAGGATCTGGCATACCAAATGGATGAACTGGTATACCTCAATTCTTCCTAGTATCTCCCATTTTCAAAGGCATGAAATGAACTGGTATGCCAGTTGGACCAACCGGTATGCCGAATGTATTCGTTGATGGTTCTAACGGCTAGTTTTTGGCTCCTTACTTGTCCAATTGCTTCTTCTATAAAAAGGGATTGTGAGGGCTATTGAAGTAAATTTTTTTGGCGAGTTCTTGGAACTTCTTGAGCATTCAAAGTGTGACATACATATTGAGGAAAGATCAAAATTGTGAGATTTAGGCTATAAAACCAATTTTTTTTTCTCTGTTTGAGTTTATTTCAGTGATTTGTTGCTTGTAAAGAGAGGTGAAAATTATTGTAATGAGTGAGCTTCAAGTTATATCATTTGAGAGTGATATTATAAAGATGTGTCTTCACCTATCGAAGAAAATAAGGTTGTAAGGGGTTTGATCTTCACCCGTGACGAAGATCGAGATAGTGAAAGAAAAGCTTTGTGGCGGAGGAAAGAGAGGGCGTAGGCCATCGTGGGTGGGGCCGAACCTCTATAAATCATGTTTGTTGTTATTTTTCTTTACTATTGCTTAATTGAATCTTCTATATCACATTACTTATCATATAAATTTCCTATCCTACATATAATCATACAATCATTTACCTTGCATATTTAATATGATTTAAAGAAGTCCAAAATAACTCGCACACTCTCATAACCTAATTCACCCCCTCTCTTAGGTTACTCAAGAGAAGGTACAATCACAGGGATTGTGGTTGTTCACGCTACCAGATGAGAAGAAATTATACCGAACTTTTCACTTAGGCACGAGCTAGAAGGTCTTTGATTGGCGTCTTGCCCACTTTCTTTTCTTTTTCGTGTGGAGCAACTTTCCATGCCACCAATGGCAAATGGTCTAGTCCCCAAGTTAAAAGATTCATCTACAAGTTCAAACCAAAGATTTAGTTCAAAACTAAGACTCATCCCCATTTGGGCCAACAGACTTTGGTCTTTCACCATTTTTACTCCCTTTTTATACTTGGTGTAGGAGGCGCCACATGTCAAGTTCCTATTGGTTGGAAACATCCCATGCCCAATCAAAATGTGCCATGTGTCATAGTGAATAATTTTTGGTGGATGGTATTTTAATTATATTATGGGTCCCCCAAATAAATCCCAGTTGTTGGAATTTTAATCGTGTATCCCCGATTTTTCTTGTAATGCGTGAAAATCCTGACTATCTCAGAATTCAACAAAAATTGAATGCCCAACTCGATTTCGCAAGACGAATCCAACGGTGAGATCCGCTTCGTCATCCGAGTTACGTAAAAAATTAGGTTTGTAACCTTTCTTGAACGGCCTAATTATTGTATTACCTCTTTATTAATTTATTCATTTTCCTAATTTCTACAGGGGAAGGGTGTTTTGGTGGGTTGAGGTAGGAGGTTAGGTTGCCTATTAGTGGGCTGGTGGGATAGGTTTATGTGAGTGGGGGTGGGGAAGGGTGGTTGGTGGTGGAGCCCGAGGCCGAGGAGAAGGGGAGAAGTTTTAGTGGGGATGGTGGGTGCTTGGCCGAGAATGGGGTGGTAGGCGGCAATGGGTTCTCCCCACTCTCGCTCCTCAGCTTTTTCCCAATAAAATATTTTATATCTAATTTAGAATGAAAATGTTGTCTTAATGTAAGGTAATATATTCTTTCTAAAGTTTTTACAAATCTTGACAGAGAAAAGTTTATATTTTATTTATTAAGTATTGTTTAATTAGTTAGAAGTTTAGAATATACATAGGTACAAAGAGAAATGAAGGGCTATTTATGTATTTCGAGTTATTTAACTAGTTATGTATTAAATTGAAGAAAATTTTGAAAGTATGGAGGGGATATTTAAGTCTATCCTAGCTAGTACATACATAACAGTACATGTGCAATGAAAGTTTTTTTAACCGAAATATGTTTTATTAATATTTTTTATATAAATATAGTTACAAATATAGATTTTGCAGTCCAACTTTTTTTTTTTTTTTTTATCTTTCACACTATATCACGTTTAAAGTTTCACATCATATTCATGTCAGATATTGAACTGTTTCAACCTCTATAATAGGTAGAGAAAAAGTAAGTTCTTAAAATGAAATAATAGTGTATGGAGTATTACAAATTGGGAGTATTGATTTGTGTTTGATTGTGAGTATACATATTTTGATGTTAAATGTGAGAATGATTTTTTCACATTTGGATATTGGGGATAAGAGTGATAAGGTTGTTGCGAATTTTTCAAAACAAACAAATGTATCTTTTTTTCCCCTTCGTATACAGCGATGTTCGTATCTTAACCCCAAAATTGTTCATTTCCAGCGTTGAAGACTCCCAAACATCAGTACCTTTTGCACCCTCTCTGATGTTGTCTTCATACCTTCCGCTAAGACTATCAACAAATCAAATTTTAGCTACTTATCATTTTTCAGTACATTACTATAATTAATGACTTATATTTACTTTACTTGTGTATTTGTCTGCATTTGATTCAACTCATTTTTAAGTTTTAACAAACCTTGGTGGCATTTTTCTGTTAGAAGATATTTTTAGTCATTAAACTTGATAGGTTAGAGGATTTTGTTACCATTTTAGTGATATGGCGCGTAAGCACGACAAAGTTGTCGCTTTGCTTGTTGCTCTTGATAGTGTATTCAGGGAGTTTGTTATTTTTTATGCATGTACTTTGATGGTTATGGTTGCATTGTGGGTCAATGAAAAACGAAAGAGGCATGTATTGCCTAGTTCAGTAGCTAGGTTTCGCGCACAAAGTGAGCATCTCCATAAGCTTACAGGTGAAAGCGATAGAACTTGTTTTGAACAACTTATGATGGATAGACATACATTCCACGTCTTGTGTTGCTTAGCTAGGGAAGTAGGTGGACTTAAGTACACAAAAAAAGTGCGTGTCGAAAAGATGGTTGTGATGTTCTTGAGTATCAGAGGACATGATAACAAAAATTGTCCAGTTAAGTTCAACTTCATTAGGTCTGGAGAGACTGTTAGCAATCATTTCAACTCGGTTCTTCAAGCAATTATAAAGTTGAGGAGACTACTACTAAAGAGGCCTGACCTAGTCCCAAATAATAGCACTAATCCGAAATAAAGGTGGTTCAAGGTAATTGTTTGTTTATAAACTCATATTGTTTGTAATTTTGATGAAAATAATAATGTCTACGTGTTCTAAATATTATTCATCGGAATTGGTGATTATAGGGATGTGTAAGGGCCCTAGAGTCAAAGTGCCCCTCCCACACCAAGCTAGATATAGGAATAGGAAGGGGTGGACGGCAACCAATATATTGGGAGTTTGTGGGCAAGACATGAAATTCATATATGTATTGCCCAGATGGGAGGGGCCTGCTGCTGATTCAAGGGTTTTACAAGATGCCATCACAAGAAGAAATCAGTTGAAAGTGGATCGTGGTAAGCACATGAAAATCAATTGTTAGATACTTTGTTATTGGATTAGTGATGTGAATATATTAGTTTCATTTACTTTTGTGCATTCATAGGTACTTATTATCTCATTGATGAGGGATACACAAACGGAGAGGCTTTTTTAGCTCCATTTTTGTGGACGGCAATACCATTGGAGGAATTTACAAACGGTGCAATAGCACCCCAAAATACGCAAGAGTATTTCAATCTGAAGCACTCAGCAGCGAGAAATATAATTGAAAGGTGTTTTGGTCTTCTAAAAATGTGTTGGGCTATACTTAGGACAATTTGCGTTTACCCTGTCCCGACACAATAAAATCATTGTTGATTGTTGCTTGTTGCATAATCTTATTAGGAAAGAGATGGAAGTGGATCCATTGGAAAAAGAGTTAGATGAAAATCCGTTGGAAGATGAGAATGTGAATGAAAATAACATTATTGATACATGGACTACATGGCAAGATCAATTGGCACATGACATGTATAATGAGTGGAGGGGTACTAGGGGGAATGAAGTTAGTGACCATATAAAGTTTACTGATATGATTTTGGTTACACCTTTTGCATTGTGATGTATGAAGTCGTATTATTAAAATAGGCAATGAATGTGGTAGATGTTACGGTATTGGAGGACGTTTTATCTATATTTAAAAATATTTAGTCACGTATGCATAATTTTTTTTGTGGTAATTAACATACATTACTTTCAAATTTACTAACATGTAGTTTGTAGTGGTTTAATGGCAAGTGTTGGAAGCTCACAATTTAGGAGAAGTTCCCAATCTAATAAGGTCCCCAGAATAATGTGGACAACATCTGAAGAAACAATACTATTAAATGCGCTAAAAGCCATTTGCAACCAAGGTTTGAAATGTCAAAATGGTGCATTCAGATCTAGATATCTCCACCACTTGGAGAAATGTCTATCTTATACACTTGCAGAATTGATCTGCATGCCACTCTGCACATTGAGTCAAAGATAAAAAAAATTGGAAGAAAACCAACCAAACACTCTTTACAATGCTTAGAACTTCAGGATTTGGGTGGAACGAATTAGAACATAGGATAAAAGTTGAAGGAGACGCCATTTAGGTGAGTACTTGAAGGTAGACACAATCCATATTAAGTCCTCCGAAGATGCTAAAAAATGACAACACACTAATTAATCCAAAATGGTCATTAATTAAGGATTTTTTTCCAGAAAAATAAAAATGCAAAAGGTATGCACAAGAAAAGTTGGTCATACTACAATGACTGGAGCATAATTTTTGGGAAGGACCGAGCAATAGGTGAGTATGCAAAAGATTTGGAAAAGATGGTCATGGGCGTAGTTGCAACTGTTCCCGGTCAACAAAGTGAGGATGTCACCGATAATGATGCGAACATGGCGGACACTGGGTTTTCCAAAAGTTGCACGCAACAAAGTGTGGTTGGTCAAGGTGACACACCAACTAGTAGGAAGCAACGAAAGAAGAAGGTGGGTGAGTCATTTGAGGGAATTGCACATAGCCTCAATAAAATTACCGATATACTCGGTGATTATGTCACAAATTATGAAAAACAACTTTCAGACATTACACATAGGGTAGCAAGATGTTGCCAAGGCTAGGAGCAAAGTCAATTATGAGTTGGAGAAGATAGATGGTCTAAAAATGGACCAACGACATAGGACAACATACAAGATTGCCAATGATCCATACAAGTTGATATATTCATGAGATTGCTTGATAATGAAAGACCATCGTGGCTTATTGGTGTGCTTTGGGGTAATGGATCTAGTATAGACGACTAAATATATGCTCTTTTTCTATAGGTCGTATGGTAATCGGTGGTAGCTACGTGTACTCATACCACAGTGAGAAGTTTTTTATTTCTTTTTTTGTGTGGAAGGAATATTTGTGTTGTTCCTTCATAATGGCTCAATGTGGTATGTTTGAAACTATAGTATTATTTGTACGATTTAAGTTGTAATGGTGTATGCTAATTTTGTTGCTGGTGTGTTATGCAGTTAATGTTTGTGTTATGATGGTACATGATGGTTGTTTTATTAGTCACATCATTTTGCTCTTGCTCCTGTAATGACAGGAAGGACAATGATAGTGAAGAAGAAATGGAATGTAATTTTCAAAGGCAGACGGGTTGGAATTGTGGATAATTGGCCAGAATTTCAGGGGCTTGTTAAATGGATACCCTGGCCCTTTGTGCAACTCATTTCCTTCGTACGAATCGACCGAGGAAGCCGTAAGCCAACATGTTGCAGTGGCACCCTTGAATCAGGATCTCAATGTAGTGCATATAACCGAAGCGAATAATGTTGTGGAACAAAGGCCCACAATAGCACGTGAACGCATTCTCATGCCTCACGAATGTTTGGAAGAGGACAACCAAACGCCAAACAAATTCACTTTAATGGAATTTGGCTCAGTGTTATAGGTCTCAATTTGGGTTTCATCATTTTCCATATTTTGCATATGTTTTGGGGCAAAAAATTTTAATCAAATGGTGATGTAAGAAGATGATAATTACTAAAATTTTGTTTAGCAAGTTGTGTTGCTGATTTTCAAAATTTATGTATTAAATTGTATGGATTATTAGTTGTACTTAAATGCAGTAATTTCTATCATGTTTAGTAACTTATGCATTTGGCACTTATTTTATAATTAATGTTATCATTGGAACATGATAACATTAGTGATGCGGCGAGTAAGGCTAACACAAGATGAGGAACACGTGTTGTTGGATTGTCTGATGGACTTAAAGTTGGAGAAGCTTATTGACAACTCTAGTGATTTCCTCGAAAGAGATTGTTCTCATTTATGGGACTTGGTAAGGGATCGTAGGCAAGAACCACGACTATCTCTTGGCCTTGCAATGGACATGATTATTTTTTGGAAGAGATGACATTTTAAGATGAAAGAAATGGAGGCTTCAGGATTGTTTTGGTGGAATGATAATCAAAAAGTACTTTTCCCAATCACTCCAACCGATTTGGCTTTCCTAGGGGTTGATTTTATTGAGGTTTTTGTGTATAAACGTATAATAATTAGTGTGTACATAATTGATTAAAATCAAAATTAGTGTTGTGTAAGATGACGTGTTTCCAGCTCGTGCTTGTGTGAAGTATTGTCCCAATTACGAGATTTTCACGAAAATTTTTGACCCACCTAGGGATTGGGGGCACATGACATCAAATTCAAGTGCTAGGTCAAATTTAGTCAATTCTCCATATAGGGCACCAGTGGACGTTATTGTTATTGATGATTGATGTCATCTTCATATGTGGGTTTTATATACCTACTATAATGCCTTGTGATATGTTGTAACTAGGGATGACAGTGAACCGGGGCAGGGGCAAGGGCTAGGGGAGTACTCTCCACCCCCGGTTCACCCCTAATTAGCGGGAAAAATTTTAATCCCTATCCCCATCCCGTGAGTAAATTTTGATCCTTGGCCCCGCCACCGTCCTCGTCCATAACAATTAATTTATATAATTTTAAGAAAAAAATTGAAAAAAAAATCATAAAACCTCATAAATGGTTCTACAAGAAAAATGAAACCCCGTTATATAACAAATGGATTAAAAAAAAAAAGAAAGTAAAGTGTTTGTTTTTTTGGTAAAGGAAAAAGTGTGTGAGTGGATGGAGTTTGTGATATTATATATATGTATTAATAAGTTGGTGAGAGGGTAGGTGGAGTTTGTGTCTTTGTGATATTATATACATCACGGGTTTAGCTGGGCAGGGCGAGGATGAGTTTCAGTCCATCTCCGCTTGGGTTTAAACGGATATTTTCATATACGTCCATCGTCTAATACGTATAGTCTATCCCCGGTCTAAACAGGACGGGTTTGAACGAAACCCGCTTTTTCTCAGTCCACTGTCATCCCTAATTGTAATGTGGAAACATCTATTCGGTACAATTTTTTTTTAGATGTACACCAGTTTTATATATTCTGATATGTTGAATGTTATTCTATAAAAACATTTTGTACAACTAATTTTCTAACTATAATAAAGTTTCACAAAAAAAAAAAAAAAGTTTTATTTTGATTATGCGAATTACATAAATTTTTATCAATATTGATGTTTTGATATCATAAGTTGAGAAGACAAAAAACCTCCCAAAATCTGAAATTCACAAGTTAACGCTAAAAAAAGAAAGGACTCAAACATTGGATTGGATTGGATTGGATTGACTCATGCGCAAAATAGTCATTTACATGACCAATGTATGATAACAATTAGGGATATTCAAATTTTCGATTACCCGTAATTTTCTACCCTATCCGACCCTATCCAATCCTATTGATCGGTTAACCGAAAAAATCGGGTAAGAATGCGAAATGCCCATCAAATTTCCGTATTCCTACCCTACCCTACTCTACCCGCATAAGTATATTTATTTATTTATATGTGTGTGTGTGTGTAAATATATATATATATTTGAGCTGTTGTGATTTTTGACGTGTTTCATATGATTTAAACTTAAATTAGTTGTTATTGTATTTGTGCAACAAGTTAACGCTAAAAAAAGAAAGGACTCAAACATTGGATTGGATTGACTCATGCGCAAAATAGTCATTTACATGACCAATGTATGATGACAATTAGGGATATTCAAATTTCCGATTACCTGTAATTTTCTACCCTATCCGACCTTATCCAATCCTATTGATCGGTTAACCGAAAAAATTAGGTAAGAATGCGAAATGCCCATCAAATTTCCGTATTCCTACCCTACCCTACTCTACCCGCATATGTATATTTATTTATTTATATATGTGTGTGTGTGTGTGTGTGTGTGTGTGTGTGTGTGTATATATATATTTGAGCTGTTGTGATTTTTGACATGTTTCATATGATTTAAACTTAAAATAGTTGTTATTGTATTTGTGCAACAATTATGATTGATTGATGTTTATGTCTTGGGCTTTCTTGTGTTTTATTGTAATTGTTTTAGGTTTTAATGTTATTGGTTTATTGTGTTGTTAAATTGGTGCAGATTATTTAATTGAATTATTAAAATGATTCAAAAATTAATAACTACAAAACGTGTTCACCCTATTTCCTACCCGACTTCCTACTCAATTAATTTGGACGAAAATCGAGGTAAGAATACTACACTTTATCGGGGTAGGATAAGCCAAGAAAAAAAATTTCTTCAAAATATCGAGTGAGAAGATGAAAAATCATATTTCTTACCCGTAGGGTAGAGTGAACACCCTTAATGACAATGATGATAAATCCGTAGATTCACTGATGTATATGTTACTTACCAAACACAGGTATGGACTGAATTCATCTTTAATCCCTTGTACTTAAAGGTAAGGGTTGTGTTTGGACTAGTTTGGTAAAACCAATCGAATCAATCCAACCCCTCACCCAAATTCCATCCAAACAAGCCCATTTTAATCTGATTGTTGTAGTAGAAACTTAGAAACCCAATTTTTTTTGCTAGATTAATCACGATTTAGATATAACAGCAAGAACTTGGTCATGTCCACATATATTTCAAGACCAACTTCACATTTCTTCTTGAACCAGCAACAATAAAATATTTATGCTCCGTTTGATACAATAAAAATATGAAAGGACGAAAAGTTATAAGCATAGAAAATTAGAGAAATAGATAAAACATCATATTTAGTAAAAAAAATAAAATATGAAGAATGAAAAAATGGATGAATAAATTTTCCTCTCAACTCACCAAAATCAATCCCTCCAAAATTAGAAGAAAAGTGGATAAAAAGTTATTTATTTGTGTTTAAATGTATCTTGTATATATATATTAGTTATTGCATGTGCCTGAAGGCACAAAATAATAAAAAATGGTAAACAATAAACATATTTGTATTTATATCCAAAATCAAATCACAAACATAGAGGAGAGATAAATGAATTTAAATATCGGTTGTAGTGGGGATGAGAGGTGGTGGGCGGCAGTGGTGGTGGTAAGAGACGGTGATGGTTGTGGTGGGTGGCAATGACCGTGGTGGCGGTGATGGCGGCGGTGGTGGTGGTGGTGGCGGGGGGCGGTGGTGGGGTGGTCGTGGTCGTGGTGGTAGTGGCGGCTACGGCAGTGGTGGTGGTGGCGGTGGAAGTGGTGACGACAGCGGTGGTGGTGGTTGTAGGGATGGTGGCGGCGGTGGTGGTGGTGGCGGTGACGGCGGCAGTGGCGGTGGTGGTAGAAGTAGTGGTGGAGCGGTTTCAAACACTATTATTTTTTTTAAAGTACTTATGAGAAATAATTTTTAGAAATATTTTTAAAAAATCACTCCAAACACACCCTTAGGGGCCTATTTTTCCTATTAAATTTAAGGTGTTAATATTAGCCATTAGATTAACTTTAAAGTAAAATTTAAAGCGATCTCAATCGCGAAAAGTAAAAGTCATTTTGTTTATCTTTTGAGATTTGAATTGTAAGCTACTTTATGATATAGTAGTTATTGTCTGTGCCTGAAAGCACAGAGTAATAAAAAATGGTAAACAATAAACATATTTATATTTATATCCAAAATCAAATCACAAACATAAAAGAGAGATAAATGAATTTAAGTATCGGTCGTAGTGGAGGTGAGAGGTGGTGGTGGTAGGAGACAATGATGGTTGTGGTGGGTAGCAATGACCGTGATGGTGGTGGTTGTGGCGATGGCGGTGGTGGCGACGATGGTGGTGGTGGGGCGGCGGTTGTGGTGGCGGCGGCAATGGTGGCGGCGGCGGCGATGGTGGTGGTAGAGGTAGTGGTGGGGCGGTTTCAAACACTATCTTTTTTTTTTTAAAGTACTTATGAGAAATAATTTCTAGAAGTACTTTTAAAAAGTCACTCCAAACACACCCTTAGTGCCCTATTTTTCCTATAAAATTTAGGGTGTTAATATTAGTCGTTAGATTAAACTTTAAAGTAAAATTTAAAGCGATCTGAACCGCGAAAAGTAAAAGTCATTTTGTTTATCTTTTGAAATTTGAATTGTAAACTATTTTATTATATACTAGTTATTGCCTGTGCCTGAAGACACAGAGTAATAAAAAACGGTAAACAATAAACATATTTGTATTCATATCCAAAATAAAATCATAAATATAGAAGAGAGATATATGAATTTAAACATCGGTTGTAGTGGGGGTGAGAGATGGTAGTGCTACAGACGGTGATGGTTGTGGTGGGTGGCAATAACCGTGGTGGTGGCGACGGCGATGGGGGCGACGGTGGCGGTGACGGCGGTGGCGATGGTGGTGATGGTGGTGGTGGCGACGGTAGCAATGGTGGCGACAGTGGCGATGGCGGCGGCAGTGGCGATGGTGGCGACGACGACGACAATGATGGTGGTGGCGGCAGTAGTGGCAGTGGTGGCGACAACAATGGTGGTGGTGGCGGCGGCAATGGTGGTGGCGATGGTGGTGGTGGTGGCGGCGGCGACGGTAGTGATGGTGGTGGCGGTGGTAGTGGTGGTGGTGGCGGCGACGGTGGTGGAGGCGGTGGCGGTGGTGGCGGCGGCGGTAATAGAGGTAGTGGTGGAGCGGTTTCAAACACTATCTTTTTTTTTTTAAAGTACTTATGAGAAATAATTTCTAGAAGTACTTTTAAAAAGTCACTCCAAACACACCCTTAGTGCCCTATTTTTCCTATAAAATTTAGGGTGTTAATATTAGTCGTTAGATTAAACTTTAAAGTAAAATTTAAAGCGATCTGAACCGCGAAAAGTAAAAGTCATTTTGTTTATCTTTTGAAATTTGAATTGTAAACTATTTTATTATATACTAGTTATTGCCTGTGCCTGAAGACACAGAGTAATAAAAAACGGTAAACAATAAACATATTTGTATTCATATCCAAAATAAAATCATAAATATAGAAGAGAGATATATGAATTTAAACATCGGTTGTAGTGGGGGTGAGAGATGGTAGTGCTACAGACGGTGATGGTTGTGGTGGGTGGCAATAACCGTGGTGGTGGCGACGGCGATGGGGGCGACGGTGGCGGTGACGGCGGTGGCGATGGTGGTGATGGTGGTGGTGGCGACGGTAGCAATGGTGGCGACAGTGGCGATGGCGGCGGCAGTGGCGATGGTGGCGACGACGACGACAATGATGGTGGTGGCGGCAGTAGTGGCAGTGGTGGCGACAACAATGGTGGTGGTGGCGGCGGCGACGGTAGTGATGGTGGTGGCGGTGGTAGTGGTGGTGGTGGCGGCGACGGTGGTGGAGGCGGTGGCGGTGGTGGCGGCGGCGGTAATAGAGGTAGTGGTGGAGCGGTTTCAAACACAATTTTTTTTTTTAAAGTACTTATGTAAAATAATTTCTATAAGTAATTTTAAAAAGTCACTCCAAACACACCCTTAGGGGCCTATTTTTCCTATTAAATTTAGAGTTTTAATATTAGCCGTTAAATTAACTTTAAAGTAAAATTTAAAGCGATCTTAATTGCGAAAAGAAAAAGTCATTTTGTTTATCTTTTGAAATTTGAATTGTAAGCTACTTTATATATATATATATATCATTTGATATATTATATATACACATATTATGTATACATTAATTTTATATATAAATATAATGATAAAATATGTATTTATATATTTTTTTAAATTAAAAATAAAAAAATATTTTTTTATCTTACCAAGCCAAAAAAAAAAAAATTAATCATTTTTATTTTTCATTCATCCTACCAAACACAAAGGAATAAAAATATATCATTTATAATTTCCCTCCTTCCTACTAAACGGAACATAATGCTCCATTTGGTATGATAAAAAAATTGAAAAATTGAAAGTTCAAAAGATAAAAAAATTAGAAGAATAGATAAAACATCATGTTAGATAAGAAAAATAAGAAAGACCAAAAAGTGGATAAATAGACTTTTCTTCTAACTCACCAAAATCAATCCCACCAAAATTCAAAAAAAAAACTTATGAAAAATTAATTATTTTTGTTAAAAATGCATCTTATTAGTCTATAAATCCTTTGATATATACATATATTATGTATATATAAAAATACAATGATAAAATATGTATTTATAAAAAAATTAAAAATAAAAAAATATTTTTTCCATCTTACCAAACACAAAAATAAAAAATTAATTATTTTTATTTTCCATCTATCCTACCAAACACAAATGAAGAAAAGTGTATCTTACACTTTCTTTTCTTAGAGGATAAAAAATACATCCCTCTTATTTTCTATCACTCCTATTTTTCATCGTTCCTAACAAACAGAGCATTAATCACAAAGATATTGCAAAACAATTCTGAAACGGTTCACCTCTTACTGTTTGCAAATCAAAAGCCTTTTTACACTGTCAGAAGACAGATTTTAGAACGAAAAAAACATCCTGTAGCGTAGTAATCACTAATCACATCAGAATGACAACAATTTTTTGACAAGCCAGGAACATGCTTTAATTGGTTGTTGCACTGTGCGCCATCAAAACTGATTCAGTATCAAACGGACAGAACAGATTAGAACACCGAATGCTGTACCTCTTTCAGGATGCATACAATTCGCTTCTCAAGCAGAATGCGAAGGCCCATTAATTTCTGATATACATGATCAATTTCCTCATCATCAAACAAATCGTGAATCTAATGAGAAATGTAATGTTTTTTAGCATGTCCCATCCATTCAGATATATGAAATAAACATAAACACCCTACCTCTCCAGACTGCACTAACACGTGTGGGAAACTGGACCGATCAAAGATGGCAGCAGACAAATAAATAAATAAAAGTTGGAACAAGTTTTTTCTTTTTGATACAAATTTGATTATCAAACATCAAAGAACCAGAACTATCAACCAAAACTTATACTTACTGGGAAAAAAGCTATCAACCAGAACTTTTAAACAACAGCAGATTTACGAGAAGTCGGAATGGAAGAGTCCTGGTCAATTTCCTTGCGGGATGCTTCCCAGAGACGTTGCTCAATCCCCAGTTTCCTCAGCTCCATGAGACCTTGCTCAACTAAAATGTGAAACACACATAAACAGACGATGGTTTGAAGCATAAGCAAATAAATAAAATAAGGATCATAATGTATGACACCAGTGGAATGTGATTTATCAGAATCCTAACAATTGTAATTGATGGTGTTATGACCATTAATAGCTTGTCATAATTTTAAGATTATTCCCAGTTAACACGGAAACCAATATCTTCTGTCTCTAATATTTGATATGCAGAAAGCAAAATTATAAAAATTAAAGGCTAAAGAGGTTTCCTAACAAAAGTGATATAGATGCCCGATATAATGCGGCCTTGAACCTCCCCCTTGGGAAGTGGCTGGAGGTCCAAGCTAGCAGCTGCTTGTGTATATAGTAGACCCCCAATCCCATTGATTCCGTCAGTGTCAACTTAGAATCTAATATCATATACAGCAATGTCCAGTTGTCCATAATAATTTTGTTTGTACAAGAAACTTTTTCAACGGTATAGGGATTACGATTAAGTAAAATTACCATCAACAGCATCATGTGAAGTTGGTGACTGCCCACTCCGGCTAATCCAAAATTGAAGGCGTCTTTTGGCAATGTCATCTTCTATGCCATGAACTATGGCCCTTCTCCAAAAATAAGTAAGCCACGCCTGTGCAATTAAATGTGACGAAATAAAAAATAAAGAAAAAATGCAAAGAAATAAGTCATCAGAACATTACATACATACTTTACATCAAAACCAGCATGTGCAAAACTGACACAAAATCTGAACTTGCCCAGACTGAGAGTTGTCATTACTTAACCATTAATATTTTAGTCGTGGGGCTTGGACAGAAAATAGAAATCAAAAGTGAAAACTAGAGAATTTCAAATTAACCACACAACCTTCCAGGCACGGCATACAAATTCTCTAAATATTTGACAAGAAAGGATCAAATGAAGCAGCATTGTATGGATAGTACAAAGAGTGGAGATTATAACAAGGTAAAAGTAAAGTTGTTTCCATATGCATCTAAGGAGTTTGGAGTAACTAAGACACATAATGCTGACAAAGCACCACAAATAATTTTATGACTTAATGATATACACTAGCAGGTAACTAGAAAATAGTAACAAATTATAAAACCAGTAATTGGATAAAAACACTGTACATAGAAAGAAATGGCAGACCTCCTTGAAAAGGACATCCTCAGACTCCTCTGGGCTCAGTTCTGCAAAAAAGAGATGGAGAAGTTTGTCATACCAACAATCATCAACAGAGAAGGCTCCAATCTGGAAAGCTCCATAAACACTAGAGCAAATACACAAAAGAATAAAAAATTGGGATTTTTTTTGTTGGGGTAGGGGGAGGAGGAAGGTGGGGGGGAGGAAGTGTTCTCCATGTTGAGATCCCAGTTCACTATCCGTAATACATGGTACCTTCAAAGACTGGTAAATGTTAGAAATGTCTTAGAGCATCTCCAACAGAATATGTAAAACTCCAAAATAGCTAAAATTTAGCTATTCAAAGACAAAAAAATGCTCTAACAGAAGATGTTCAGATTAGGTAAAATACATTTTTGTTATAGTGAATGCTCTATATTTAGAGTATCACTGTACCATTATTTGTAAATAGTTTATAATACACTCTCTCTCCTCTTGTCATTTCTCATCTCTTATCCACTCTTTGTCTTTCCCTCCATTTTTTCTCTCTCCCTTTAATAGTTCCAATAAAGGTACAAGATATGAGAAATAATATTTAAAAGTAGTAGTTAAAATATAGAAAATCTATTAGCGTATGTATTGAAAAAGTGAGTAAGTAAAATAGAAAAAAATGCACTTTTAGATAGCTAAAATACAAAACCTTGTTAGAGATGCTCTCGGGTCTTTTGAGGGGCTGGAGCATACACCAAGAATATTGAAAGACTTGCAGCTTATGCATACAAATTCATTGTAGGAACAAGAGGGCAAAAAAAGTTGAACAAAAATAATAAAACAACATAACATTAAAATAAGTGTTTGTATTGAATATGAGAATGCTAAGATGAATGAGTGGTGCCACTGAAAAAAGATAGCAAATATGCATTTCATCAAAGTTAGAAGGGGGATCCGTTGAAAATTAAACTGGCAAAAATTTGGAAATGCATAACACAGACCAAAAAATGAACCATTGTGATGATCCAAGTTGAAAGGAAGAAAAAAGAGACCATGGCAAAACAACTTGAGGCCATGAGAAAACACAAGATTGCCGTAGGTTCAACCAAGAATGAGGCCCTACTAAAAGTTGATTAGAGAAGGTGAACCTATGTAGCTAAGCCCAAGTAGTTGCTTTTAAGGCTTATTGAGTTGAGTATATTACGAAAGAACTGAAGGCAACAAATAAAAAGCGGACATGTGTGGACTAACAACTGAATATTTCTAATTTGATGTGGAATTAACAAATCAAATTAGGACCAATGCAAAAAAAGTCTTCCTAAGATGAACCTTTAATGATGTAGATATTTTGTGTTCTCCTTTGCAATTGCATTTCTAGTTGTTGGGCATTGCATGTGTGGGAATCCCACATCGGATAGAAAATAAGTTAAAGTACTCTAATATACAATGGATGGACTCGCCACTTATAGGCTTAAGCTTTTAGATGGGTATGAGTTATAGACATTGTATATTGAGCCTTGGATTAATGGACTCCCATCTCCCAACAAATGGTAATTGGTAGTGAAGTCATGGAATGCAACTCGGAAAAAAAGAGTAGAGTGCGGACTTGGGCGCAAGGGCTCATTGCAGAGTGGTAATACGGTAACTCATAAAGAGCGGTAAAAGCTTGATTCTTGCAAGAGCAGGCTCTTGTAAAAAAATGATTGGACATAGTGCTTGTGGAGAGTGGTGGATCAGACTCAAGGAGAGCTAAGCCCAATATGGTTCACACATGAGAGGGAGCTAAGCCCGATATAGTTCACACATGAGAGGGAGATTGTTGGGTATTATTGCATGTATGAGAATCCCACATGCAATAGAAAAATAAGTTAAAGTGTCTTAATATACAATGGATGGGCGGGCGCACCACTTATAGGCTAAAGCTTTTAAGTGTGTATGAGTTCTAGACATTGTATATTGGGCTTTGGATGACTAGACTCCTTGTCTCCCAACACTAGTCTTATCCTTTGCAATTGCATCTTTGCTTGATGATTGCGGTAGGTTTCTGCTATAGCCACACATGTAAATTCCAAAGCAAATGCAGCATTAAACTTAATTATACAAGGCCATTGTCGTTTGAAGAATTATAAAGGTCACTCTAGAGCAAAAACTGCAATGACACAACCAAATGCAACTTACCAAATGCATCCATGAACTTTGGATCACCGGGCGACTTGATATCTGCTCATAAAAGGAAACACAATAGGGATAAGCATTTCAAAGCTTATGATTGACATCTCTCTCTATCACTTCATACATAAAGGTACATATAACGTCATATATAAATAAGGAATTGACTTTTCAATATTGGCAAGAATAACGAAAAATATAAGACTTCAAAAAGTCAAAACGAAAGACATAAAGATTAGGTCTGTATATAATCATCTAGTCTAGCCCTCTCAGCAGTCAGCATCCTACCTTGGCAGGACAGACAAAGATTGGGGCCAATGGCCTTTTCATTTGCATACATAAGGCCATAACAACACCCCTAAATGCTAAACAGACTGGCCTCAACCTAGTAAAGTAAAATGTCAACTAACTCTTTGGATTTGGTTGAAAGGCTAAAATGACAAAAATAGGAATTAATAGAATGTACATATCATACAAAGACCAATATTTCTGACTGGTGACCATTGTTTCAACAGTCTGGAACTGGAATCATTCATCTGGAAATTACAAAATAGTACCGTATTTTATTTAAATTTCTCAGATACGTATTCTTGCTATAATCAATAGAAGGCAGACAAGCAATAATTGCTTCGAAAATTCTCATTTCAGGTCATACCTACTACTAGATTACTTCACTGTGCAAAGACATTTAACTGTGAGATCTCTTGGACTAAGTTTGAGAAGAAACACAAAAGTACATGCAAACTTGTGTAAACACTTATTACGAGATACGGGTGCGATAAAATATAGACACTGCGATATAGTAAAACCTAAAAAAATATGATACAGATACGGCTAGGATACGCCTACAATAAAACATATATATATATATATATATATATATATATATATATTTATATTTATATTTATATATATATATATATTTATATTTATATTTATATATATATATATATATATATTTATATTTATATTTATATTTATATTTATATTTACCATGATGTAATTATAAATTTTAAATTTCTTTAAAGTAATTAAAAATAATAAATTTTTACTTTCAAGTAAGCATAGATCGTCTTGTCATAGTATACCCACAAAGTGAAAGTGTCTAATTTAAGAAACCATAACCAACATTTAAGTAACTAATTTGCTTAGAAGTACTTGTTGCTAAGAGATATGGTGTAATTAACCTATTTAATGTTTATTTGATATGTGATAGTACATAATACTTAAAAAAAATATCAACCTATACTCAAAGCCATCTAATTTTCTTTTTTGCATCATCATATTTGAATTTGATAGAAAATAGTAATGATTAAATTTAAAATTTACAAATATTGCTATCCGTATCCATTTCTACATTTGAAGTATATTCATCTTGGATAATATTTTATTAATTTTTGGATATGTCTAATGTATATTCGATACGTATTTTTCAGTATCCAACAAATATCATATCCATACGTCGACCTGAACGAAATATTCGTGTTTCATAGCAGCCTGCTAAGCCAAGGACAATCTCAAGAATGTGACTTATCCATGTCCGACACGTGTTAGACACTGACCTTCCTCAGACATGTGTCCGATACTCTTCGAATTAAAAGTGTCGGACACGTGCTCGATACTTTTTTAGACCGTGTCCACTACTAAACAGTAAACATATGTTGACAAATGATTAACAAAGTTTAAAATTTTGACTAATAGTACTTTATACTATTAGAGAACATATAATTACTAAGACTAGACATGTTAAAGTTATACTCAAAATTTAATAACAAAAATAAAAAATACATAAAAGATTTAGAAAAGAGCAATTGAGAAAATGAGAGCAATCATTTAAATTATATATGTTTGGTAATGATTATTGACTATTATGATGTTAGTCTAAAAATCCACGCTAGATTACTAGACATAACATTTCGTTATCATGAAGTACTAAATTTTTTATATAAATAATATATTATCATCAATATATTTGTGATAAATTATATAATTATTTATATAAAACAATTATCTACAACGTGTCCTCAACTGTCCGTGTCCTACTTTTTTTAGAAATGTCGTGTCTGTATCTTGCCGTATCAATGTTCCGTGTCCGTAATGTCGTGTTTGTATCTTGTCGTATCAATGTGTCCGTGTCCGTGTCCGTGCTTCTTAGTGGAAGCAATGTCAAACCATTTTTTGACTAAACAAAATTACTTTTTATTAAGTAAACAGTGGAAGTACCTTCCTTCCCATAAAAACCTAGCAATGTAGAAAGAGAACAATCACATGTGAAATATAATGACTGGCGTGGGCATGGCTGAAAGTCAACCCAAGCATGTCAGCAACACATATAAGAATGACCTGAGATGGATTGTCGAGCAGAATTTGGACGTCGCTGTTGGGCCAATGCAAGCACAATGGCATCCTCGACCTTAAAAGCAACAGTCAAATGCAAATGTTGGAAAATATAGATACAGTTTCCAAGGAAAATTCAAACTATGATAAGCACAACTGCAGTCGAAGGACTGAGAGAGAGAGAGAGAGAGAATCAAATTTCAACAAGAGAAAAACTGAGAAGATTTGAAAGAGAGGTGTTTCAATAAACGCAACAAGATTTGATCATTGGGTTCAAAATAGGAAACCTTCAATGAAGCAAGCTCATTCAAGCCCATTTCAACTGCAAGCATACTCTCGATATTCCCTTCTCCAGTTAGATCACCAAGGTCCTCGACAAGTTTACTCCTCCTCTCCGGATTGTGATCACCTGCTAAGAGATGTATATGAAGGTCACTACACGATTAACTGATGAAACATAACATCCAAAGTAAATAGCCTTATCAAAAAAATCATAACAATAATTTTACAGCAATGGAAACACAAGGGATGTTGTAATCGACTTTCAGCAGTGGTCACTAACCTTTCTCCCAGCATTCCTCCTTGGCCTTTTGTCCAGCAGAAATTACAACTTCAAAAGGAAGAGGTGCTAAAGATGACCAGTACTCATGCTTTGACACAGCAACATCTGCACAGATACCTAAAGGTGAAAAGAAAAATGTTACTGAACAATTAACATGTGTGGATCAACTATCGTGGAGTACGTGAAGGATCTTCTTGACATTAGTATGCTATTTAATTCCAAATTTTATGAGCTTCAGTGGTGTTATAATACGTGAAATATCTTCTTCCATTAGTGAAGAATAACTTTAGATTACTACACAACTAGAGTCTAGAAGTTATTAATATTAATTGAGTTTCTCTAGATCAAAAACAGGATAATAGCAAGGTTGATTCATACAATCACTGCATGTTAATGTGAAGTTACAACCAAGGGGAAAATAAGCAACTTAAACTCAATTTAATTTGCCTCAGTTGCGATAAGGTTAAATGAAAAGAAAAACAAAAAATCTAAAGTACAAAGAGAAAACAATTGCATTGTCCCTGCACTAAAATAACGTAGCCATAAAATGTGAATTACCATGCCGTACAGCTAAACCCCAGTAGCGTGCAAGCCAGCATCGTTTAACAACAACTTCCTCCTGCATTGTGGTTATATGCTATATGATTAACTCAGCAGAATAATAGTAACCTTAATGCAACTTTCTAGTAACACACCATTTCATTCTGAGTTAAAACCATTCTCTGCGTCATAGAGCGAAGCGCTTTAACTTCAGATTCAGTTCCTCGAAGATGATCTACAACAGTTGCAGCCTCATCTTTTGCAGTCTGATTCAAGTCAAATCATTGATTTATAGTATGTAGCAGCACAGTACACAAAATGGTAAGATAGCAGCACACTTTACCTTCACTTTGGACTGAAGGGATGCCATTTCCTCATCTATCCCATCTTTTGCTTGTTTTGCCTCTTTGAGTGCAGCCTATTAAATGAATGGTTCTTTCATTACATCTCCATGGCAGAAAGGAGGAACATAACAACATCACGCAATATGACAAGGCTAGTCAGTGTAGTCCTAAAATGGGAATTTCCTCTCCTATTCACAGACTAAGAACAAGACCCGGCTCATCCAACTGAAACTTAAGCCAATGTGGATTTACTCAGAAGGAAGAACAACTGAAATTCTCTATTTACCTCCCTTTGACGCAATGCAGCTTCTTTTCTGCAAAATGAATAACATGAAATATCATACTCAGAACACGGAATAAAATCTCATAAGCAGAAGATAATATCCAAAGAGGCAGATATGGAGGAATTTGACTTCTTTATACCTGCTTAACAATTTAGCTTCCAAAGATACTCCTTCTCCAAGAGCAGCTACCTGGAAAATAAGCAAAAGGGTTGTCATACCAGGAAAAGTTGAAAGAGAAAGCTAATGGTTGGTAAGCGCACACAGCACACGAATTTCATGGTATCATCTAATAAAAATTCAAAGAATTTTATCATATCCAATGTTACCAAAATTATGGGTCGCTTTGGTACGTGGTACGGGTACACGGTACGACACTTTCTTAGGTATGCGATACGATGGGGGTAGGCTTAGCTAGTACGATATTTTGGGTCGCAATTCATTTTGGAACTCTTATGTAGATCGTTTTCACTACTATACAACATTATATATTACAAAACATTCATAAACACTAAGTCAATTACCATTTATCTTATACTTGTGCATGATTTTCTATTATCTAAAACAATATATAATTATAAATTTATATACATGTAGTCAATTAATATGTATTTTATATTTGTGTTACATGTTCTAAAGCGAATTGATTTAGGGTTAGTATTACAATTTGGGGTCGTCCATTTTGGTGATCTAGATAGCGAACCCATCCCGTTTGGGATCGATGTACCCAGATCGTAGATCGTTAGGAGTTTAGTGAATTATGATAACCATGATCATATCATCAAATATACAATATTCAGTTTGATCCATGTTAACTGAGGACGCTAGGAGGGGTGCTGAACTGGAACTATATGGTTGGAAAAAATAAATGAATGTTGCACAAATGCAATGAAACTCATGTAAAGCCTCATCATGTGATGAATATGAATTGAACCATATGACCTTTTGAAAATCCACCAACACTGTTTAACCATGACCGTGAAACATATGACCTTTTGCGTCCCACGGTGTGTGAAAATCATATCAATGCAAAAGCATGGAGTTATACAGCTGCTTTAAAATTCAAGTTCTTGTACAATCTTTTTTCACATCGGCCAGATAAATTACATCCAAGGTGACAACCAGGAAAAAAAGAGCCAAATATGAGATTTTCATTTAGAAACTAATGTACACTGCTACACTCTTAAAGGACAGCATAGCACAAAATAATAAAGAAATGACCTGTTTCTCAAGCTCCCGAACTCTAGCTTCTGCTTCCTTACATCCCTCTTCTGCAACTCTGAGCTGTACAACATATTCTAAGCTTAGTTGTGGACACTTTGGATAGCACGTGTAGACAATTCACATACCTAGGGTGAGATGGGGTGTTGGGCAGCAAGAAAAAGCAAGAAAGATATCTGCACCTTTTCAAGGATATTCTCATTTTCTTCTTGTAGCATATCAAGCTGCACATTAAGCAGATGTTAGTTTGACAAGAACACAATATTCAACCACAGTAAAACATAAGATCGCCATCTTAAAATTCCAACATAGAAACTAAGATGTATGAGATGTTAACTGTGGCACAACAGAATAAACAGGATGAATGCAATTAACATACTTCATCATGAAGTGCAGAAGCCTCTCGCTGTTCTCCTGTATCTTTCAAGTTTAGTTGCCCCAGGTCTGATGAGAACCTGCAATTTACGTTAGTTATTAGTTTACAAAAATTGATATATGAGCTTTCCCAGCAGCTACATAATCAACACACAAAAAAAAAAGAAAACAAACTCAGCATTGCTCAAGCATTGCAACATATTTGGTACAGCCAAGCTAGGCAGCTCAACAAATGGCTCAGACTGCTCACAGATGCATACAACTGGGGCCACATATACATCTATGCCATATAATGTCAAAAAAAGGCCTTTATTGAACGATAATAATATTTTATATGGTGTTTCACTTCTGAAAATGCGATGTGCCACATTTTGTACTGAGATTGCCATATTGATCATCTAAGACAACGAAGGTTTAAATGCAGATTTATGGGAAATAATGGTATGACAAATAGAAAAAAGGATTATAACATATTCCTCTTACTTTTTCTCTCTTTGCCTATTGTTAGGAGGATCGAGTGGTGGTATAGACATTGGAGCCTTCAGAGATGTTCTGCTAGGTGGTAATGATGGTACTGTGCCAATTGACATGGATGGCCTTGCAGCTGTTGCTGAGCGGACTGATGGAATGTCCTCCACAATATTCCGAGCTAACTAATTAGGATAGGAGAAAATCCAGTTAGTGTTCTATTTGAAACCATCCAAACTTGCTCTAATTCAGTGTACGTGTGTTCTTTATCTAAGCATGTATCATGCATGCAATACTAGTTGTAACCTATACAAGCATTTCTTGCACCTTAAGCTCCAGGTTATTTAGTTGGAAGTAAACTTAAAATCACAGTAAGAAGAATAGTATACCTCACTAGGATCCAGCATTGAACTACACTTCACGCTATGTGTTATGACATAGATCCTCTATTTGCTAAAATAGGAAAACATACTTCCCATCAACAGACTTCCAATTCTAGATCTCGCTCACATTCGCTCAAGTAGTAAACTCCGTGATGCTCAATTGAGCTACTGATCCAAATAAACTTAACATGAACTATTTTCCTAAAGGTCATTTCAAAAACAGCATTGGAGACATAATGCACCACCAAATTCAGAAACCAGAGTCTGAAGAAAATCATCTCATAAAAATAAAAATAAAAATAAAAAATCAAATTCAAACTCCATCTCAGGGTAAAACAACAAAAATTATAAAGAAAATGCAGTTAAAATAAGAGATCAAGTGCTCGAATTCACCGCTGGAGAAGGAGATCTAGTGATCTTAGTCGGCGGGATTGCGGGCCTAACAGTAGTGTTACCATTGCTGTTGTTGTTGTTAAGGGTCCTTGATAAAGACATAGGCGGAGGAGCACCGAATCGGAACTCTAAGTCATCATTATCTTCTTCGTCATCGTCGTCATTGTCGGCGGCTGCCTGAGAAGCCATTACCTGAGCGAGACGCTGAGCCGCAGCTTTGGCAGCGAAGTTCTGAGTCCGCTTAATATTGGAAATGCCAGTGGCGGAAGACGACCGGGAGTGGTGGTGGCGCACCGGTGACATCACCGGAGAGGATGAACCGGCAGTAGCACCAGATTCGCTGCTCCATTGGCGTATGTAGACCGGATTCTCGGTTCGGCTCCGGTCCATCGGTAACTCTAGTGGAATTGGGCGTCGTAGAGAGAGAGAAAATGCGCAAAGAATATATCGCAGGCCTAGATCTGCGTGTGAAGAGCAAGTGGGAGAGAGAAACAATCGCAATTTTTTTTGGATTGAGGAGGGAGAGAGATGGATATTTTAGGCTGCAGTGTATAGTCGTGGAAGTGGATGATGAGTAAAGTAGGTTTCTACTACGATGTATTTTAAGAAAAATATTACCAAATTCAAATAAAATCCAAAAATTAAAATCTAAATACATATTATCCTTTAGATAGGTGTGGAATGAGTAGATTCCACTGAAAAAATTGATGGGACACATTCATCCAAGAAATGATATGCATTTGGGTTGTAATTTTTTAAATTTTATTTGAATTTTATAACATTACTCTTATTTTAATCATTAAATGCCTCTTCACCCGTTACAATAAAACTATACAGTAATGATCAAGAAAATATCGTAGCATTATGAAAATTGAATTTTTACGCTAGAGTACGTAACATGGCTTAATCTACCTTTACAAAAAACCATGGCTTTAATGTAACAAATTTCCAATCATTTTATTTGAAAACAATGCGTTTGGCATGTATTCAGGCAAAAAAAAAAACATTAGCTATCTTATCTGTAGGGCCCATCGCGTACGTAAAATGTTTCGAGACTGGAAAAAGACTTATTTATGGAATCACTTCGACAAGAAGTCATTCCCCACCTCAAAAAGTGAGTGGTGATCCATAAAAATTATAAAATTTGATTTCATAACTTCTTTGGTACCCAAATCAAATTCATATGTGAGTTCCAATCCTTGAGCTTATAGCTTAACACTTGTCCCAGTGAACGAAAAATTAAAAAAAAAAAATTCAAAATTTATAAATTTATAAATTCGAACGAGATAATATTTGTTAAGGGAAATACTATGTAACCCAAATTTGTAACTCAAATTTTCATCCCAAATGAAGGAAAATCATTGAATGAGTGGGTCTCATCAACTTTTTTAAATAAGACTCACTGATCTAATGGTCCCCTTCATTTTAGATACAAATTTAAGTTACATATTTGAGTTATATAATATTCCTCTTTTGTTAATATAGTTAGATTGTCCATTACTAACGAAATGACGGAAGTGACAGTAACAACACCGCAACGAAAAAGATCTCATCATTTTCGGGAGAACTTGGGAATGCAACTAGAGCCACATAAATTTATCCCACTTAGTAAGTGGTGTCTGCTAAATGGTAAGCAAAATAAAAATGCTTGTGTAGAGAGCAATAAAACTAGATTCAATTGAGATTCACAGGTGAACCAAAGGATAAAAAGTTCAAGTGGCTTTTAGGTCGCTAAGCAAGCAACAATTAGAATTTTATGACCCTAAGCTACCTATAATTATAGGAATCCAAACTATGTACTTAACATGGATATGGGCTGTCGTTTGATTAAGGAAACAAAAGAAGAATATGGCAGATGAGTATTATCTAAATCCACTGCCGAATCAATTCATCGGATAGCCTACCTACTTCTTCAATCTCGATATCTCAGATTGTTTATAACGAGTCAAAACCTCTTCAAAACTCTCTTCACCTTCATAAACGTTGAAATGGAATGAATACTGATACATAATTGTCCCGATCTCAAAATTTTGATGTCGGTAATCAGATCTCGAAAGAACAAGTCAACAATCGTATACACACCATTCTCAAGGACGAATGGCCACATGGCATTCCCCGTCTCACAGTCAGAAGCGAATTTAGAATGGGGACAGCTGCCCCCACAGAAATTTTGAAAAGTTTTGGGTATTATTTGAAATTTCATAAAAAAAATTTTAAAAAATGAAATTTTTCCTCACTAAAAATTTTATAAAAAAATTAAGTTTGTCAGAGTAACGCTATTGAGATCTAATTTGGAAAGTTAAATTATTGTTATCATTCGGTTATTAATGGATCTCAATATTTAACGGGATCCCATATGTGTTAATCCAATGATAGTAATTAATTAGATTTTTAAATTAAGTTTATAAATTAAATACATATAGTATTATTTCTAGTTTATATTTTAGATAGGTGGTATTCTTTCATAAAAAAATAAAATTAGACTTACACTTTCCTCATATGACTTAAATTAAAATTGTTACGATGAGGTTTCTTTATAAACATCAATAAATTACTATTACAACATAAATAATTAGCTATTGCATCTTTTGAATAATACATCAATAATAAATGAGCAAGCATCTTATAAGAAATCAACCTTGATCTTTTATCAAGGGTCGACTCATCCACCTTCTAGTTTATAGAATTAAGAGTAACCTACAATACTATGCTTGGTAAGTTATTGTTGCAATGAGTTTTAGTGATTATTTTTTTTTTTTTTTTGATCAACCAAACAACTACACAACTCCTTAAAAAGGAGAAGACAGCTGATTTAGTGATTATTAATCAATCATTCTCCTTAACTTAATTTTCTTAGTCAATGCTCTATTTTTTAGCTTCTTTTTGTCTCTTCCCCTCTATATTTTTGTTAATATGAATTGAAATTGGATCTTGATATTTGAAATCGTAATAAATTGGGGTGTGAACTTAGAAATCATAATATTAGAAATTGAAATTAGAATGCAAGAATTATAAATTAAGATTCAAATTATTTTTAATTTAATTGTACTATAAATTAGAATATGTCTGTTATAAATTATATTTTTAATTAAATTATTCGAACAATTGGACTTTAACAATTTATATGTGATCAATCAAAGTATTCTTATATCTAAGTTGTAATAAAGTTGTGACAAATAGAGTTTTTCTAAATTATTTCTATTAAGTTTGTCTATTAAATGAGTACTTCTAGCCCTAATAAGTTGTTTGTCAATAACTCAATAATAAATTATTGATTTTGAATTAAATATTTTGATTTTGAATTATTGATTTTGAATTAATTATAGGTAAATTTTCTAAAAGAAAAACAATTGAAATAGCTCTATATTGCCCCACTATGAATAATTTCTGGCTCCGCCCCTACTACCAGTACCTGCTAGACTCAGAATAGCCACTGACACACGCCACATGTCGGGAGTCACATGCAGGCTAACTTAAGCTACACTCAACAGTCCATGCTTAAGGTTACTGATGATCCCTTTAACAACTCAAACACTCAAGCTCACCTATATAAAACCTAATTAATAAGGGTTTGAAGGCAAAATAACCATATTAAAAGAACCAAACAAAAGAGGGAGAAAATCCCAGTATTTTCACTTTGATGTTTTATCTTAGAAATACCAATTCTCTAACTTAGGTATTAGATGTGGTTTAGCTGGGACCACACCGGTTTCCTACTCTCCAAATTCTCTTTGACAGGTTTCCCAATCTCTCAACAAGAAAGGCGTGGAGGCCCACATAAACTCCGAGTACCATTCTTTGAGAATCGATGTCCGAGCAAGAGCACTAATCTGAGCTCCATTGTCGTCCGTATCCAAGACAAAGTTACTGATACAATCCATCAGTTAGCTCAATCTATGGGAAAAGCAAAGTTCATATCCCTCTCTCAGAAACACTTGATCATGGCTCCTCCCAAGGGTCAAAGCAAGAACGTCTAGACTGGCAAGGATGTTGAAGTTGCTAATCCTTTCCGAAAATAGACCAAGCAATCGAGTGTAGGGGTGCAACTTAGGCGGGTTGGACAGTCAACCCTAGTCCAACCCTAGATATATAATCTTCAACCTTAACTCTACCTCGGGTTGAGGGACTCAACCCAAGCACTGCCCGAGTTTAATTCGAGCGGACTTGGGTTGAATTCGGGTTAATGATTTAAGGCTGATTTCGGGTTATTTTACGGGTTCAATTTGGGTTAAGTTCGAGTTGAGCCCAAAATAGGCTTGTTGTTCTAAACCTGATACATATATTACATAATATTCACCCAAATTAACAACCAACAACTTCAATCAAGTTTTTAACATAAAAACCATAATATTAAGAACTCAATGTTTGAGATAATGCAACCACAACCATACAGAACACAAATAAACACAACCAGAATCCTTGCATACCTGATGAAGACGAAGGAGGCTATTCTGATCTACTCTGAGAAAGAGAGAGGTGAAGACGAAGGAGGTTGAGAGGGCTGAGACTCTAATGAAGACGAAGGAGGCTGAGAGAAGGCTGAGGGCTGAGACTCTGACAAAGACGTAGGAGGTTGAGAGAGGAAGGAGGCATAGGGGAGAGAGATCTGAGAATGAGAGATAGATCTGAGAGTGAGAGTGAGAGTGAGAGACTGAGAGTGAGTGAGGGTCCTGAGGGAGGCACAGCAGACTTAAGATTAACCTTAGGATAAAATTGTATTTATATGGTATTAATTCGAGTTGAACCCTATTATTAAATCGGGTTGAGCCCGATTTTAATATTCGGGTTCAACCCATGAACCCGATGGCTCAACCCGAGGCCCGCCCAAATTGAATTCGGATTGAGGTTTTTTTACACAAGCCCAACTCAAGTATTAAAAACCCTAGCCCAAGCCCTAATTTTTTCGGGTTGGGCTCGGGTTGAAATCGGGTTAGCCCGCCCAAGTTGCACCCCTAATCGAGCGTCTGTTGAACATATATAGGGCGAGATCACCACGTTGGGTGAACAAGTCCGAAAAATGGCGAAGGCCTTCCAAAACAATTCTCCAACAACAACAAACAACCGCTCCATTAAATCCTCTCAACGATCTGAGGTTGGCCAGTCCAGCACGAAACAACATTAACCATGACCCACCTGTCCCTCCTCAAAACAAAAAGACACAGCAAGACAAGAATGAAAATCGACAACTCTAGTGAACCTGAGACCAGGAAGAAGTTGCAAACAATTCCCTTGGCTGGGGAGACTAAATGAGAGATTTCCACGTTCAGTTGGGAGATCTCAAATATGCCTTGAATAACAAAGTTGAACCCACCACTAAGAAGGAGGGGACTCTGTTCACTTTCATAATTATGGCATGCCCACTACCAGCGGGCTTTTGGATGCCCCAGATAGACCTCATAACGCTTCATACATTCTTGGATGAAATAATGTGGCAAGCATTCCCAACTACTCTGACAGGGAATGCTCGCACGTGGTTTGGCAAACTAGGGATGACCACAATATCAACCATCTCCCAGTTAAGCTAGTCTTTTTATGTCGTACTTTGCAGAAGACCAAAAGCGCCAAATATCGGCCACTTGCAAACTAAATATTAGGGGTGCAACTTGGGAGAGTTGGGCAGGTTGAGGGTACAATCTTAGCCCAACCCTAGGTATAAAAATTTTAACCCTAACCCTAACCCGACTTTAACCTGAGTACTGCCTAGTTGATTTTGGGCAAGCTCGGGTTACCCAATTTGGGTTGGCAATTCAAGCTCAACAAACAGTAATCCTAAATTACGTGTGAGCCTTTGCACAATGTTGGACTATTACATTGGCCTACATAGTTCACTAAGATGAAGCTCATCAAGACAACTTATGTAAAGGTGTAATGGTGAGCTTCTTTAAATAATAATAATTATAACATATGTATTTATATTTTATTTATATTTTTTTCTATTTTTTATTTAAATATAATACATGAATTCGGGTTAAACTCGGGTTGGGTTCGGGTTGAGCCCGATTTCAACCTTGCCTGAATTCGATTCGGGTTGAAACTTTTCAACCCTAACCCTAACCCTAAAAACCTCAACCCTAACATTATTTTTTCAGGTTGGGTTCCCATCCAAGTTGCACCCCTGCTAAATATCAAACAACAAAAAGATGAATCTCTTAGGAACTATGTCACTCGGTTGGTGAATGAGGCCTTGCAGGTGGAGAACCTCGATGATCGAGTATCTCTCACTACTTTCATTGAGAGGAGAGGTTAGCACCCCCACCTTCATTTACTCTTTGTCAAAGTCACCCCAACCTTGATGGCAGATCTTCTGAGGATGACCCAGAAACACATGAATGCAGAAGATACCAACAACGCCCGATGATTAACCATCAAAAGTGCTATTTTATTATAATTAATGATTGATTAATTGCATATTATTTGTGATTAAATGTTTTAAATTCCTTAATTTTCTAGTTTGATACTTTTTCTAGCTGTTTGGTTTATTTTGCAGGTAAATTGGTTGATTTAAAGTAATAATGAATAATGAAAGTGAAGCAATCAGTAGAGGAAGAATCATAACTGATAAGGATGGAAGAGTCAAGATTGAGATAGGAAGACTTGAAGATAAATCAGCAATTTAATCCTTATAAGAGTCTAAGTGAGAAGAAAACTCATTTAAAGTTGGATTAGGAAAGTTTCATAAAAGATAAGGATTTGACACATCTTCAGTATTTTGGCCATAACTCTTGACTCTGATATCTGATTACCTAATTTTTTTGGGGTTGGAAAGAAGACTTCAAGGGCTATAGAAGTGTATTTCACGAAAATTTCGTGAATCAACCTCTAAATATGCGAAATCTAAGCTCGAAATCTGAACAGATTTTGTACCCGCGCCCCAAAGATTTTATGCATGAGATTTGACCTTACAAGACTTCTTTTTTGAAAAGAATTCCTTCCAAGCCAGCATTGTATCTTCTACCTGTACTTAGGATTTATTTTAGTATAAATAAAGGCTCTCATCTATTGAGAGAGTGAAGGATAAGAAATGAGGAATTAGGATTAGGATGATTATTCTTTTCTCATCTTTTCTTTTCTAGTTTTTGTTCTAAGTTCTTTGGCTTGCTAAAAGCCCAACTAAAGCTAGGAGAGATACTTTCAATGAAGCACGGTATTTATTATTGATTCAATGTTATTGTTTTATGCATGATTTATTCTTTTAATTTAATTCTTGTCTTTTAGTAAAGTTTTTGTTCTGTATAATGTATTGATTTGTTGTGCCACGTACATCGAATGCTTGAGATTCTCTGCGAGTCAAATAACTGGTTATTCCATGCTTGAATTAATTAATTAGAATTTCTCATAAGATAGTTGATTTATTATTTGCAATAAAATAAGATTTACCTGTTAGAAAGCTTGATTTATCGTAGACTCCGGGCACGGGGAATGCTTGTGATCTACAAGTAAATTCTTATATTTATTCAGATAATTCATTAATTATAACTTTTGATGTTTTCATATTATCACTGCTAAATATTTCGATTGGGATCACTCCTTAGTTGATTCTCAATTGAGTTCGAAAACTTGATTATTAATAATTACTGTGTGGATTTGAAAGGGTATCCCCGATGCTTTAGTATTTCAATTATTGTTTTAAAAACCAAATTTATTATTTTCTGATTCCAAAATTCCTACTCAAACAAATTGCAAACAATTTCTTTTTATTTGTTTTGTGCCTCTTGTTTTCACAATTCCCTGTGGTTCGACCTCGGACTTCCGAGTATTATATTACTTCGCGACAACCTGCACTTGGGTGATCAATTCTAAAGTTGTAGCACCCGACAAGAGTCATTCTCAGTCAACCAACTCAAGAAAAGAAGGGTCAAACCAACCAAGACGAATGTGCAACCAGAAGCAAAAAAGAAGAAGACGGGAAAGCCCATAGAGCAGGAGGACCGACCACCAACTTCTCGGTTTGACAAATACACTCCCCTGAATACCCCGTTAGAACATGTGCTTTTATAGGTGAAGAATGATCAGATTCTCGAATGACTGGGAAAAATGAGATCACCCCCGGAGAGAAGATATTAGGAGGAATATTGTCGTTTCCACCAAGATCATGGTCATACCACTAAGGAATGTAGAGACCTCAAAGATCATATCGAGTCCCTAATCCAAAGAGGAAAACTATCTTAATTCATCTCAAAAGACCGTAAGGACAAATAAAAAGCCGATGAGGAGAAACTGTCCAACCTTGAAAATCGAGCACACCAAGAGCCCATAAGCAAAATCTGAGTCATTATGTGAAGATTCGCTAAAGAAGTGGAATCGTACTCCGGTCAAAAAAGCCACACTCACCGAGCTCGAACGTCTTCTGAGGTGTATGGGATCCAAATGACATATCAGCCCCCAAAGTATCTCAAGACAGAAGAAGAACCATTCTCTTTTTCTGAACAAGACCTTAAGGGCATTCAACTCCCCCATGATGACCCCCTAGTGGTGTCTTTCACCATAGCTAACTTCACAGTCCAGAGATTCCTTGTCGATAGCGAGAGTTCGACTGATATTCTATACCTAGATGTGTTCGAATAGCTTGACATCGAAAAGGAGAAATTGATGGTGGTTACCTCCTCACTCATTGGCTTTTCGGGTGAAAAAGCTTTCCCACTAGGATCTATTCTCCTCCCGGTCAGTGCCTAGGAACCCTCATGATAATCCACCATCATGGTCAACTTCCTCATCATGACTCCCCCTTTTCCTACAACGTGATTATTGGTCGACCATCCATCAATGTCTTTCGAGCAGTCCTATCGACCTACCACCTGGTGTTGCAATTCGCCACACTAGGGGCTGTAAGGCAGGTGAAAGGAGACTAGTTGACAGTAAGGGGATATTACGTTGCTTCCATAAAGGAGAAGATGTTAAAGGAGGCTCTCCAAGTTGAGATCCTTGAAGTATGAGAAAACGAAATTAGAGGGGCTCCGATGGAAGACCTCGAGGAGGTCGTCATAGACCCCACAGCTCCAGAGAGGAAAATTAAGGTAGGCACCCTGCTTACCCCCAACCTTCGAGAACGACTACTTGAATGTTTAGGCGAAGCCCGAGATGTATTCGCTTGGAACCATTTTGACATGCCCTGGAATAGACCCGGAGATTGTCACACACCGACTTGGTGTGAACCCTGAACACAAGTCCATCCCGCAAAAGAAGCAGATCTTTGCCCCATAAAGGAGCCAAACAATTAACGAGGAGGTGACGAAACTGTAAAAACCGGGAAATTTAAAGATTTAATAAAAATGGATAATATAGTAATTAAGCTGTTTAAGCATGGATTAAAATTTAAATTTTTACATAACTCGGATAATGAAATGAACCTCACCGTTGGGTTCATCTCGCGAAATTAAGTTGGGCAGTCAATTTTTGTTAAATTCTGATATAGTCAGAATTTTCATGCATTAAGAGGCAAATTGGGGATACACAATTAAAATTCTAACAATGAGAATTATTTGTGGGACCCATAATATAATAAAAAGGCCATCCAACAAATCCTATCCACTATGACACATGGCACATTGTGATTGGCCTCTGGAGATTTCCAACCAATCAAAATGGGACAAGTGTCACACTTATGACCAAGTATAAAAATGAGACAAAAAGGGGGAAATCAGATTTTTCCGCCCCATTTCCTTTGTCTCCATCGATAGAAAGAGAGAGAGCCAAGATTTCGTCTTCTCTTTTCTTCTTCTTCAAATCTTGCAAGATCCAACCATTAGATCTTCATCAAACCAGAACAAAAGTCGCTCAACTCGATGAGGGCTACACATCAATGTCAATTTTAACCATTTTCCACCAACTTCGAAAATCAAAGGTTTAGGGGCTAGGGCTAGAGGAGTTACTTTTAGGTATTCTTAAGGAGTTCCCTTCTTTACTTATGCTACAACAAGTGAGGGTTTCCTCCTATTTAGAATTACTTTCAATCTAGGGTTGCATATGAGATGGGTTTGAGTAAATGTATCTAATCACATGATTAGCCTATAACTAACGTAGCTAGGGAGTGAATTGGTGAATTGATGAGCATGTTAAAAAAATTCATATTTGATTTGGGTATTGAACATGTAAATTATGTGTGGTATGAATGGGCATGTAATTTGTTTACATTTATGCTCTTTAGGTGTTTGATAAAATGCCTAAGTGTATTCAAGTATATTGTTTGAGTTAATTAATGCTTATAACATGCTTGGTGATGTGCTAGAATGTTCATTATATGCAAATGCTATAATTAACATTGTGTTTACAATTAAATTGCAATGGTGCATTACATTGCATGTGAATGGGGTACACTACATTCTTGAAACATATCATGATTGTGAGTGTTATGCATGGGTTTAATAAATCACCACATAGGTGAGTTGATGAGTGGAGCTCGGGAAAAATTGGACCAAGGTTCGATTGAGTATCACGGGATATTTCCTCCCTCGGGTGCAAGGCTCGGTTTTATCAGTCACACAATAGCCAGTGGTGTAATGAATCCATAAAAATATGTCGGTGTACGTGGAATCAGAGGTGGGATGCCCTCAAAATTCCGTGTTGGTTTGGTAGCCCATTGGTGGAAGTCTAAGAATTACCTACCCTAATAAAGACACCGAAATTAATAAATACTCATGAGATGTGTATAACCCAATGGCCGGGGCTTGGATTGCCCGATTCATGTCATGGCATTGCATTATGTGTCGTGTATGGGAACCCCGGAGTGGGTTCGTGATTGGACATGCATTCATGAGGCATCATTCATGGTTGGCATACTTAGTATCATTTAAATGTTACTCGTGCATTCATGAGGCATCATTCATGGTTGGCATACTTCGGCTCACCCCATTGTGGGAACATTTTTCAGGTATTTGTGCTTCCGCAGATGGCCTTCGCATGGGTCTGGCTTGACGAAAGAGTCGAAGTTCAGCTTTTCATTTTGGATGTATAGATACTTAGGTCCCATTGTATTTATCTTGAGCCTTGTATTTTGGTTATACAAACCTTGTACATCCTTTTAAGTAAGGGTATTGTATATCGAGGGACTTTGTGTATCTATTCTTGTGACAAATGTATATTTTTACATTGAGAATCGTTGGTGAATGTTTAAATACTTAAATGTTGGTTTGGGACCTTGGAATGGTCATTGTGTTAGTTTAGAACACAAGTAAGGTTTGGAGGGAGCTCCCCCTACAAATGAGACTCCGTTGGATTTCTGTTGGGATTGGTTCGTCGGGATCAATGCATTGGATTAAGTAACGAGGCTTAACAGGTAATTAGGACCCCCGGGAATTGGGACGTCACAACTACTCTTGAGAGCCAACCTCATTCGGGAATCTAAATATCCCGAATGGCTGGCTAATGCTGTGTTAGTAAAGAAGACAAGTGGAAAGTGGAGACTTTGCGTCGACTTCACTGATCTCAATAAAATGTGTCCAAAAGATAGCTACCATTTGCCATGAATAGATATTCTGATAGATGCCACTGCCGATCATGAGCTCCTCAGCTTCTTGGACACTTACTCAGGATACAACCAGATCCTCATGGAACCCTCCGATGAGGAAAAGACATTGTCCATTACTAATAGAGGGACTTTTTGTTACCCAATGATGCCCTTCGGCCTGAAAAATGCAGGCGCCACTTACCAATGGCTAGTGAACTAGATGTTTGAAGAACAGATCGACAAAGCCATGGAGGTCTACATGGATGACTTGCTGGTAAAAAGTCTTTAAGGTTGAGCTCCATGTCCAACAACTCGAAGAGACCTTCCAAATTCTCAGAAGATACAAGACGAAATTGAATCCTGCAAAATGCATTTTTGGAGTTACCTCGGGAAAATTTGTAACACCCCGCATGTTCTTTTATATATTTATAGAGATATATATATAGTAAATAATATTTGTAAAGATGTAGATATATGTAGTGACATAAGAATAAACCGTAGGAATAAATGCTATGGAGACAATTTGATTGGGAAGTTACGTGTCGAAGATGTTTAAACTTGGAAAGGGTGATTAGACAAGTTTCTAAAAGTTTGTAGGTCAAAATAATGATTCCATTGAATCCGGAAGGTCTAAAAACATTGAGAGTGGTAATATGGATGTATTGGAAGTTAGGAAGTGTCCCGGAGTTAAAATACACTTTAGCGAGAATTTGGGTAAAAATGGGTATTGAATACTTCTTAGTATTTTGGACATAACTTTTTATTCTTAATTCCAAATGACCTGAAATTTTGACAGTAGATAGTAGACATCTAGGGCTACAAAAGTGTATCTCATGAAAATTTTCCAATTCGACCTCTAAATAGGTCAAAAATGCACTGGAAGTGGAAGTAGAAAAATCACTATCAGATACCGGTAGCCAAAATCAGCTACCGGTAGCCAATGGTCCAGTGTGTCCGAGCTACCGGTAGCCACTGTAAAAATCCGAATTTTTTTAGTTCGCGAACTCTTGATTTTTCCCCCACTATAAATACATCCTCTCACCTCCTTAGCCTTCATTACACCACTCCAAACCCTAGATAGCTTGAGAGGAGAGGAGAAGAGAGGAAGAGAAAAACATATCCAAGAGAGAGATTTACATCATTTGTGAAGATCAAACCCTAGATTTCTCAAAAATCTCACTTCCCCACCCATTTCTTTTCTTCTATTCTTCAATCACTCTCACCCAAATCTCTTGAAACCCTAGGAGGACGAAATTAAGAGGAAAAAGGAAGGAGAATAGGAAGATTTTGAAGCTTGGGTCTTAGATTCGAAGCTACAACTAAGAGGTAGGGGTTTTCTCCTTTTCTCTTACATTGAGGTTAGGGTTTATATTTATGTATGTTTTGCTTCCAAATCTTATATGTATGTTATGGAATCTCTATTTCTTGTTGCTCTTGTAATCCCTTACCATATCATGAACGAAATTAGGGCTTGATAGCCATAATTCCCTTGTATGCCTTTGAAACCCCAAATTTCAAGGAGATTGTGTTTTCTTTTGATTTCTCCTTTTCTCTTGATTCCTAACCTTAAATATTACATGTTCTAAACTATGTTGTGCTTGGGTAACCGCTAAATCTCTTGGTGTGCCTTCGAAACTCTAATTGCAAGGAAATTGGGTTCCTCTTGATTTCCCTCTTGGTCATGAGGTCTAATCTTAATGTTTGTCGTTATAAATGACAAAACTTGATTGTTCCTTCACTTTTGGATTCTCAAGCTTGATATTTGTTGCTATGGACGTCAAGGCTTGATTGTTCTTTTGTCATTGATGACCCACCTTGTTATTCCTTTATTCTTAATTTCAAGACCTTGTGTTTAATTGTTCTTGATTTCAAGCTTTATATCCATTGGCCCTTGATATCCTAACCCAACATTCACATGTCCTTACTTCAAAACTCTATTTCTTCATGAAGTGTGGATTCTCCTTGGATACTCTTTTGTCTTGTTTTAAAAAAGGAAATTTAGTGTTTTGTGTTGAGTAATAAAATGATATTTCGATGATCTCATGTGTTTTTCCTAAATTGTTTTATTGAAATGTTACATGTGAGGTGGGATGGAAAAGTTGGGGATTTATGGTATTGGTGGTAATGTGAGATGTTTGTTGGTATGTTATCTCTTGAGTAGTTGTACGATACTAACATGGTTTACTATTGACCGGGTGTCATGTAGTGGGTAGACGGCTTTGTATGCCACGCGGGTATGAACTTTTCCTACCACATGGTGTGGGTAGACGTCTTTGTACGCCGTGTGGGTACGAACATTTCCTAGCACTAATGATAACGGATTAGTAACGTGGGTAGTGTCGGACATCTAGTATGGGTTATTGTTCACTTTACCATAGACGGTTTCTACAAGAGTTTTGGGGTAGTATGGGATGCCACAAGAACTTGTGGAAATGGTGTATGGTGGGATGAATTATGTTTTGGAAATTGATTATGAATTGTATATTGGTTTCACTTATTCATGAAATTACTGTTGATGTGTAAACTTGAGATCTAATTAAATGTCCTCGTTTTACTTCAAATACTATATATGTTATTTGTGAAATGAGACCGACCCGTTTTATATGTTTTCTAAACCTTGTTTGGGTTTGGGAGAAATTTTCTGCAGAGTTTCGTGCTCATCCCCTACCGCTAACATTTTTCAGATTATGCTATAGAGGAGGAGCTTGGCGCTAATGAGCCGGGCCTTGGGGACGCCTCATTGGAGGGGTACCTAGATCCCGAGTGGGACATCTAGAGATGTAGCTTATTTTGTTCTAGACTAGGAGATTTAATTCTGAACAATGTAAAGTTTAGATTCTTTTGAAATTCCGCTGCGGTATATTCATGTAATTATTTTGGGAATGTAACTGCCATACTTGGCCTATTCTTTTGGGATAATATTATGGATAGTATAGATGGTAAATGAAATTTTATTGTTATTGGATGGTTAAATGGACCCTGTGTGGTCAAGTTAATATAATTGCACAGGTTGTGTTTTGGGTAGAGCTTCCCGTACAAAGGAGACTCTGCCCAAATTTTGTTAAATCTAGGATGTTTCTTATTTGATGGATATATAGTTAGTTGCTCTCATTTTATGAATGGTTTTAGAATGTAATGCCGTCCAGGGTGGTATTTGGGGCGTTACAAAATTCCTTGGGTTTACGGTCACAAAGCGAGAGATCGAGGCCAGCCTAGAACAGATTGTTGCCCTAAAAAACATGAAGTCTCCCTGGTCTACAAAAGAAGTCCAACAGTTAATAGGAAAGGTCTCGACCCTCAATAGGTTTGTCTCCCGAGCTACCGACGAATGCCTTTCTTTCTTCAAAACCTTAAGGAAGTTGAGCGGATAGAGGAGTGTGAAAAAGCCTTCACCAAGCTAAAATAATACCTAACCTCGCCCCCTCTTGTCTATTACAGTCCCAGGAGAAGATATGTACCTCTACTTAGTAGTTTCCGCTACAACAGTCAGCTTGGTCTTGATTAGAGAAGAGGAACATGTCCAGAAACCATTATACTACACCAGTCACGCCCTCTGATTCAGGTCTAATATTTACATTTGTCAGAGGTAATATTAATCATTTTATTGTGAAAGTGTGATATTTATGATGATTTAATTGAAGATTAAGGCTATGAGAATAAAAGATGAGTTGTGTTGTTTTGCAGGTTAATAGTGCACAATTGGAGTGAAGCTATGAGAAGAAAGGAAGCATAGCTCAGGATGGATCACACTGGAACACGCGTCCGGACGGAGGAAGTATACGCGTCCGGACGCGATTGGCAGAAAGTTGACAAACGAAGCAAAGATCATTCTGGAGCACGCGTCCGGACGGATGAGAGAGGTGCGTCCGGACGCGTGTCAAACCTCTGCTGCCGAATTTAGAGTCCTAATGGGATGCAATTTCTTTCAACTGTACTGTATAAATACGAACCTAGAATCTTGTAAAGGGGACCTTCTTCTTTTGTTTTTAGTCTATTTTCTGCATCCTTTACTATGTTTGGCTAGAAAGCTAAACTAGGGTTAGGGGAAAATCTCTCAACGGAGTACGGTATTGTTATTGACTCTTGTACTTAAAGATTTATGTTATTATGTTAATTTAATCCCTAATCTTTTAGCAAAGTGTTTATGCTGTATAAACTCTTGAGTTGTTGTGCCACGTACATCGATTGCTTGACTTTCCCTGCGTATAAATCACTGGTTATTCCACGCTGGAAGGATTAACATTATTTCATAGAATAATATGATTGAATGATTATTCAGGTTCCTGGTAGTTATTTGATTATAACCTTTGGATTTATCACTTGATTTGTTAGTTGGATTAACTGACATTTAATTCCTCTTTCAAGTCAAGCTTTGAGTCTTTAACTATTACTGTATGAAGTTGAGAGAGAGTACCTGATGCTCTAGTATTTATTTTATTACTGTTTTAATTACCAAAATCACTTTTCTCAAATCAACAACTTTCCAAACAATTCTTTTTTCCTTTCAAATTACTTTTATTGTTCGTGTGATTGTTTCTTGTTTTCATAATTCCCTGTGGTTCGACCTCGGATTCCCGAGAAATTTATTACTTCGCACAACCTGCACTTGGGTGATCAATTCTAAAGTTGTAGCACCCTCCAAGGGGCTGAAGAACAATACCCTACCATAGAGAAACTCATTTTCTCTCGCATAATCGCAGCTAGGAGGTTGAGACCATAATTCCAAGCTCATCGGATTATTGTTCTCATTAATCACCCTCTTTAGTTGGTGCTTCACAAAATAGAAACCTCAGGTTGCTTGATGAAGTGGGCACAGAGCTTGGTGAATTTGATTTGCAATACCAATCCCGCCGAGCCATTAAAGGACAAGTCACTGCAGATTTTTTTGTCGAGCTAACATGTCCCTTCTCAGCCGATGGAGTACCAACCCAAACTACAACAAAACCAGCAAAAGAGCCACAAACCAAATAGTCACTGTTTGTCGATGGATCCTCAAACAAACTTGGAAGTGGGGCGAGTCTAATTTTGATATCACCAGACAATCATAAGCTGAAGTACGTTCTCAAGCTCAACTTCAAGGCTTCAAACAACGAGGTCGAGTACAAGGCATTCCTTGCCGAACTGCAACTCACCAATGATCTCGACATTCTACACATCCAAGTATGAAGTGATTCGTAACTCATAGTCAACCAAGTCAAAAGAGAATACGAAGCCAATGATGAAAAGATGGCAGGTACCTAAATAGATCCCGTTTATTCATCATCAAATTTCTAAACTTCTCTATTGAACAAGTTTCTAGAGCCCACAATAGCCACGTTGTCTCTCTAGTATGACTAGCTTCATCGAGGGAAGACTATGGACAAAAAAAATCCCTTTAGAATACCTGCCTAGGCCTAGCATTCTTGAAGAAACAACGACCTGCGAAAAAATTTCAAGTCCAGACATAACAGACTTGGATGAATCCATCATGTCATATGTCAAGAACAGAGACCTCCAATTGGATCGATTGGAAGCCAAAAAGATAGCCCCGAAATCAACCAAGTATATACTCATCAGGGATGTCCTATACAGAAGAAGCTTGTCGCTCCCCTACCTCCATTTCCTGGGAACCCAAGAAACCAACTACATCCTAAAGGAAATTCATGTATGCATCTGCAAAAACTATTTCGGAGGGCGAGGTCTCCCTCATAAATCCCTTTAATATGGGTATTACTAGCCCACAATGGCAAATGACACAATGGCGTTCGTAAAAAACTATGACAATTGTCAAAGGTTCATTAATGTCCAACATAGCCCTTCACAGGAGCTCAACTCGGTCACCAATCCCTAGCCTTTCGTTTAGTGGGGTGTCGACATAGTAGGATTCCTTCCTCGAGGAAAGAACCAGTACTGCTTCACCATAATAACAATTGATAACTTCATCAAGTAGGCCAAGGCCAAGGCCCTTGCTACAATCTCAGAGAAGAAAATTGTAGACTTTGTGTGGAAGTCAATAGTGTCGATTCAAAGTACCATAGGCCATCGTCTCAGACAATAAAAAAATTGTTTGATTCCAATGGCTTTTCTAGGATTTCGTTCAAGACTCGACATCAAGAATCACTTTTCCTCCCCTAGACATCCACAAGCAAACAGATCAATCAGGTAGACTGTGGGTCTCGGGAGATTGAATGAGGCAGTTATGATTCTAGAGAGAGAAGCTCCATCTTCTCCCTACTTTTTCCATTGAAAATTTTGATTTTCTTTTTGATTTATTGCTAAGATTTCTCTGTTTGATTGCTAATTTGTCTTCAAATATGTTGTTTCCTTCATGAATTCTGATCGATCCCAGCGTCCAGTTCCTCCAAAGCCTCCGGATATTAAGAAAATTTTTGCCTCTTTATTCAAGAATTCTTTGCAATTCTTGAATTCATCAAATAATGTTGTCATGAGTCTTGGAAATGACAATACTATACCGTTTGTGAATCAACCAGGGTTCGAATCTTGTAGTATGCCTCATGACTCTCAAAATTCTTTGGTAATCCAAGTACTGAATATTTCTTCGATTTCTCATGGTCCTCGAAATTCTCAAATTTCATCAGTTCCTCAAGTCTCTTCGACTCGTCTGTCTTCTTCGATTCCTTCTGTTCCTATGACTCAGGATCTTCTGATCTCAATTTCCTCAAGCGATCTCATCTTTATCAAACTCTTCGTCTTTACCAAATTCATCGAGTGTTGAACAGGATTTATTGAGTAATTCTACGGGATTGTTTTCTACTGATAATCTTCCTAAGGCAGCAAAGAGGGTAGTCTACAACAACGGGGAGCCAAGTATGTACTGGTCCCTGAGTGAAACTATGGAGTTATCAAAGGGTTTCAATCAAACCCTAATTGGACAGTGCGTATACGGTAAGCCATCAGTAGGAGTGATTAGAGAGTTTATCGCCTCTAAATGGATTCCAAAAGTATATTTTGATGTAGGAGTTTTGGATTCGAGGCGCATTCTTATTCGATTTAGTCTTTTTGAAGATTATATCAAGACATGGCTGAAAGATGCCACATACATTTAGGGCTTTCTGTTCAGATTTTTTAAGTGGTTTTCGGAGTTTCAACCAGGCATAAAACCTCATATGGTTCCTATTTGGGTGGCATTTCCAGGTTTGCCTATTCACTTTTTCAACAAGGAGAGCTTAAGAGATATTTTGAGTCCAATCGATAGGATTCTGGTAATTGATAGTGCTACTTTGAGTTTGTCGAGACCAGGAGTTGCCAGGGCATGTGTTGAGGTTAATCTGTTGGCCTCGAATCCAAAGAGATTTTGGCTTGACATGGGGGGTTCCAGTGGACGTTGGCAGCGAATAGTTTATGAAAAGGACTGTAGGTATTGTGTGGGTTGTTTAAAACAGGGTCATGATGATTCTGTGTGTCGCAAGAAAAAAGGAGAGGGAGAATCTACTAAAGAAAAGAAGAGGTTGGGGAAGACGACTGTGTCTGATAATGGGGTTATGAATCAGGGTGATTTGAATAAAGAACGAATGGAGAAAGAAGGGAAAGGGAAGGAAGTTTTTCAAGAAGTTCAGAGAAGGAGACCAAGAAGAGAGTTTAAACAGAAAACAATTGTCTCTGATAAGGGGACAGGAAATATGTTTTCTATTTTGGCCCTTGATGCAGAGAAGGATGTGAATCTTGAAAGGGGGGGGGGGGGACCTTCTATGAAGGTGAATCTGGGAGAGGAGATAGAGGAAAGTCCTACAGTAAACATTGCGGAGGGTGTAGATGTGATTTTTGATGTGAATAGACAGAATATGGAGGAAGGCATTGCTGTTATTTTGATTAATAAGTTGAAAGAAGTTGTAAATGAGATTGGAAATTTGGATGGGGAAGATATTCAAATAGTAGATATGGATGAGGAAAATGGGGAAGATGTTCAGCAATTATTGATGTCTTCTGTTCAGGAAGTGGAGAATGATCATATGGAGAATGGGATGGTATTGGGAGAGAAATCAAAGTTGAATAAAGAGTTTTCTACTTCTTATTCGATTTCTTTTTTTGTGGATAGGTAGTATGATGTAAGGAGATTAGAAAATTGTCCTTTGGATGATAATTTGGGTTTGGTAAAGTACAAGGAGCCTCCAGATAAAGGCTTTTTGTCTGATCAGGAAAGCTCCAAGTCTTGGACTAATAGAGTAGAGGATAGTAAGGATGCAGATGAAGATTATGTGCCTTCTATTGGTAATACTAAGCTTGGTCTTGGAGGAATTTCTTCTCCTACCTCTTCATTATGAATTTCATAGTTTGGAATGTGAGAGGTGCTGGGAAAGAGATGTTAAGAAGCAGATTAAAGAAACTAGTAGTTATGAATAAAATTTGTTTTTTGGTTGTGCTGGAGCCAAAGATGAGTTCTACGAAATTGAAGTTTTTTGCTTCATCTGTAGGACTAAGATGTTTTGTTGCAAACTCTTTAGCAGAGAAATATGTGTGGTTGCTGTGGAATGAGGATTTGGATGTAAAGGTGGTGTTAGAACATGAACATGCTCTTTCTGTTATGGTGACTTATTTGGGTTCTGATCCATTTTTAGTCACTATAGTATATGCGTGTTGTGATTATCTGTTAAGGAGGTCACTATGGCAACATTTACATGTGGTTTCTTCTTCTTTCTTGTTTCCTTGGCTTCTGATGGGAGATTTCAATATTGTCCTGTGTTCTTTTGAGAGATTGGGGGGAGCCTATCCTTCAGTTTCTTCAATGGAGGATTTTGGGGATTGTGTTCATTCTGAAGGGCTTCTTGATTGTGGTTTTGAGGGGAGCAGTTATACTTGGTGTAATAATCACCATGATAGTACCAGAATGTGGCAGAGATTGGATAGGATTTTGATTAATCCTAGTTGGAATAATAGATTGGACAGTTCGCAAGTTGTTCATCTGGCAAGAGGGTCTTCTGATCATTGCCCTCTTTTAGTGAAAATTGTGGAATCTGAAAGTCAGCAGAGAATATCCTATTTTAAGTTCATGGATATGTGGACTATGGATGATTCTTTTTTGCCTTTGGTTGTTGATGCTTGGTGTGGATGTTTTTCTAGTTACCCAATTGAAGATTTCTTTTTTAAATTAAAGTTTCTTAAAGTTCGTTTGAAACGCTGGAATAAAGATGTGTTTGGAAATATTTTTGAAAAAATTAAGTTGCAGGAGTTGGAGGTGAGTAATGTTGAGAGGGATTTGGAAACTGATGGTTCTGATGCTACTCTTATGAAATTGGATTGTGCAAAAAGGAACTTGGATAATACTTTAAGGCTTGAGGAAATGTTTTGGAGGCAGAAGGCGAATGTTAAATGGGCTTTGGAGGGGGAGAGAAACACAAAGTTTTACCATGCTATAGCCAAGGGGAAGGCTGTAAGGAATAGAATTCGAAGGATTAAGGATGAGAATGGAGTGTGGTGTGATTCTGAGGCTGGTATTGTTGATATTGTTGTGTCCTTTTTTGCATATTTATACAAATCGGAGGAACATGTTTTGGAGGAAAGACTGTTTGATGTGGTGCCTGAACTTGTGAGTGCTTCAGATAATGAGAGTTTAACTTGTGAGGCTTCTTTGAAGGAGCTAAAGGTGGTAGTCTTCTCAATGTCTGTGGAGAATGCTCCAGGGGTAGATGGGTATTCTGGGAAGTTTTTCCAAGTGGCTTGGGAGGTGATTAAGAATGATTTGCTTAAGGCAGCTAATTTTTTCCTGGCAGGAGGGGTAGTGCCAAGATCGGTTAATGCCACTTTGTTGGCTTTAATTCCCAAAAAAACTAATCCTACTGCTTTTACAGAATTTAGACCAATTAGTTTGTGCAACTTCTTGTATAAAATCTTTACTAAGTTGTTGGCAAATAGGTTATCTGTTATTCTGCCTGGGTTAATCTCTGAACCTCAACATGGGTTTGTGAAGGGAGAAGTATAGGGGAATGTATATCTTTGGCTCAATATATGGTAAGGGAGCTGGACAGGAAAGTGGAGGCGGGAATTGTTATTATTAAGTTAGATATGATGAAGGCGTATGATAGGATAAGGTGGGACTTTTTGAAAAAGACTTTGAGATGTTTTGGTTTTTCGAACTTGTTTGTTTCCATTATTGGGAACTGTTTGAATAATCAATTCATTTCAATTTGTTTGAATGGACAAAGGAGGGGCTTTTTTCCTACATCTAGAGGATTAAGGCAAGGAGACCCTATCTCTCCTTTGCTTTTCATCTGGGCTGAGGAGGTGTTAAGTAGGGGCTTGTCTAGGTTGTATGATACATGAATGATTAGAGCTTTTCATACGGGGAGAGGGCTTTGTTGATCTCTCATTTACTCTTTGTGAATGATACGTTGCTGTTTTTAAGGGGTAATAAATTGTCTATGGTGAATTTATTTGAGTTTTTGAGTGAGTATGAGGCAAGCTCAGGGCAAAGGGTGAGTAAACCAAACAGTTCTCTTTTTTGTTCTACTAAGATTTCTCAAAGTAGGAGGTTGGTTCTATTTAGAGTGGCTCAGATTCTGTTGAAAGAATGTCCCTTTTTTATATCTGGGATGTCCTTTAGTTAAGGGGAGGAGCAGGATTAGGGATTTTGAGGATATAATTTTGAAGTTTAAGGCAAAGTTGGAGGGTTGGTATGTGAAATTGTTGTCTAATGCAGGAAGGGTGGTGTTGGTATAGGTAGTATTGAATGCAGTTCTTGTGCATTTGATGTCTTGTTAGAATTTGCCTAAAGGGATTTTGAGTAGATTAAATTCTTTGATGGCATCTTTTATTTGGTCTGGTAAGGCTGGTGTGAAGAAGAGGCATTTGGTCTCTTGGGGGAATATAACTAAGCCAAAGCAGAAAGGGGGGGGGGGGGGGGTTAGGGATTAGGAGATTGGAGGATGTACAAGTTGCTTTTAGGATGAAACAGGTTTGGGGAATTTTGCAAGGGAAATCTTTGTGGGCAAAATTTTTTTCTGCGAAATTTCTGAATAATCAGCATATGATGAGGCATAGGGTGCAAGGGAAAGCGAAATGTTTTCATACGTTACAGCCTTGGTTTTCTTTTGTGGTGTCTCATTCTTTGGACATTATAGGGGTGGGGCGTCTGTGGATTTTTGGTGTTCCAATTGGGCTTGGTACTGGTTCTCTCATTGATAGTGTGAGTGATGTTCCATAGTACTTTCCAAAAATTGCAGAGGTATTTGATGGAGAAGGGTGGGATTGGCAGAGATTGGGGATGCTGATTAATGATGAGATAAAGATAGAAATTTTGAGTGCTAATGTTTGTTTGTCTGATAATTCTGATTTTTTGGTATGCAGGTTAAGTGATTCAGGTAGTTTTTCTGTCAAAACTGCTTGGCAAGTGGTGAGAAATTATGATGAAGAGGATGAGGTTGCTAATGTAATCTGGAAACAGGTTGCTCCTCCAAGCACTAAGTTGTTGGGTTGGAAAATTTGCAAGAATGTTGTTCCAGTGGATGTTCGTTTTTAGAGATTGGATGTAAATCTTGCAAGTAAATGTACATTATGCTGTAAAGGAGTGGAATCTGGAATTCATGTTTTTATTCAATGTGAATATACTGTTAAGGTGTGGCAGAGTTTGGCTGGTTTTTTTGGTTTTCGATTAGTGGTAAACGAAGGACCTATGGAGAGGATGATGAGACTGCTAAGAGTGTATAAAAGGCAGTCAATGAGTCATTTTCTTATTAGAAGTTTAGCTTTGACTGTTTTTTTGGAAATTATGGAGGGAGAGATGTAGTAGAGTGTATGGGGAAGGTTGTTTGTTAGAATACTCTGTTTTTCGTAGAATCTGCGCTATTCTTCGGCTACAGGCTTTTGAGGTGAAACCTAAAGCCCCTGAGAATGAGGAAGGTAAGAAGATATTGCATGATTTGGGGGTGGATTTTGGTAGTAATGTTCGAGTAAAGGCAGTGTAGGTGTGTTGGTCTTTTCCAGATGATGGGTGCTTAAAATTAAACGTGGATGGCGCGTCAAAGGAAACCCAGGGAAAAATGGTGGAGGTGTTGTGGTGAGAAATCAATGGGGAGGTTTAGTTCTTGCAGCGTCTTTCTTTTATGGAACTTGCTCAAACATGGAGGCAAAACTTAATGCTTTAAAAGATGGACTGTGCCTTATTGAGAGGTATGGGTTATCTGTGAATCAGATTCAGATTGAAGCCGACTCAGAAGTGATGGTGAATATGGTAATGAAGGGCCATTTGCGAGCAAGGAAATATTGGGGGAAGTTAAGGCAAATAAAGGAGACTTTGGGGAGATTGAGGTTCAGTCTAGTGCATGTGTACCGTGAGGCTAATTCGTTAGCTGATTTCTTCGCTAACTGGCTTGTCCAGACTGAATGCTCTTCAGATTTTACTGCCTCTCTGAATATTCCTGCTTTAGCAAAGATGTTATTGCTGCAAGATCAACAACAGTGCAAAGTGTTGCGAAAGAAAATTAGTGTTTTTTGATTTTGTATGTTTTTTTTTTGGAAATTGTAAAAGTAGGTTTGTCTGCTTCTTCCCAAAAGTGTAATTCTTTTTGCATATGAAATAAAAAAATTTGATTTGTTTAAAAAAAAAAAAAAAAAGGTCACCAATCGAACCTTGTTCTAGAACATCAAGACGAAATTATAAGAGAAGAAAAGCTTATGGTAGAACTCCTACCTAAAGTCCTTTGGGCTTATCGGACCACCACAAGGAATGCAACTGGGAGAACGCCCTTCATGCTGGCATTCAGGACTGAAGCAGTCATACTTGCTGAGATCGGGTTCCCCTCACACAGGACCAAACACCATGATCTAGATACAAATGAGGAGGAACTCAGAGCAAATATTGACTCGCTCGAGGAGGTAAGGGATCAAACCGATCTCCAAGCAGCCTCTTATCAACAACAAACCGCCCCGCTACTACAACAAACGGGTCAAGGAACGAAGACTATCATCATAACAATCATAACAATTATTAGTTGAGTGCAGCAAGAGTTCTACTGTTAGGATAATTCCTGAGTAGGGAGTCAAAGGGAGCATTTTCAATCTCTTATTGCCCTAGTCTCCTTCTTGAAGCCCGATGCGCGTGCTATAGGGCTCGCTAAGTGACCTTTCTTTGTGCTTCTACCGAGGCTACGCTTCTCCTTAGGAATACACCCTTTAGGCTAGTTCCTAATTCAGTCAATAAGAAGGAGATCTAGTGTTAAAGAAAGAAGATGCCACTGAGCAAAAAGGAAGCTCGCCCTGAACTGGGAGGACCCTTACATTGTTGTGAAAGAAGTTTGACCCAAAAATTACAAGACGAAGACTTCCCAAGGGAAATAACTATTACATCCATGGAACATCGAACATCTGAAGAAATACTACCCCTAGTTGCAAGAGTTGTACTCTTATAAGATGGAATATAATCTCTCTCTCTTTGTAAAAAATGCACCATCTTACAAATTTCAGATTTGGGGAAGACAAAAGAGAATCCTCGTCTTGCCCACCGAGGTGAAAACCCACCCAAGCAAGAGTCCACCCAAGGGAAAATTCCACTAACAAAAGAAGAAGAAATACTCTTCAAGGTCAAAAACCTTAAGAGACCAGGGGAAGAAAATTAAGACCCGATTTTTTATCTCTTTAGCGAAATAATCCTCCAAGGAGTAAAGAGATTTATGTTGAGATAATTAACAGAAGGCACAATCATGATCCGACGCCTATGCCCTTCTCAATCCCTTAGCGAAAGTATCCTCTAAGAACAAAGATCTCGGAGGACAGACCAAAAGTCGATCTCCAAAAGTCAGAGACCTCCCAAGCCCTAATTTGCTAAGGGAAAAATTGATCCATCTCAAAGGACAGACTAAGAGTTGATCTCCAAAGTCAGAGACCTCCCGATCCCCGATTTCCTGAGGGAAAAATTGATCCATCTCCCAATCTAGTGTCAATCTCTAAAAACTTACACAATTAGATCTAGTACAAATAATTTGAAAGTAAGATTAATATTCCAGAACCACAAAATTAAAAACATGAAATTAGGCATTCACCAATAACTTGCAAAAAAACCCTGAAAAATGCCTTACAAAAATTAAACATTATAATAAATCCTAAAAAGTCTTCACTTTTTCCCCTTATTGGTACCATCAACTAAAATGATATTGAAGTCCATATCTAGAAATCAAGCCTCAGCTTGAGCGCGAAACGCCTCATACGCTGCCGAGTAGCATTGGCACATGTCCTCAAGAAAGTCCTCGCCATCCTTGGCAATTGCCTTGTCTTCCCGATCAACGATCTCTCTCTCTCTCTCTCTCTCTCTCTCTCTCTCTCTCTCACCTAAGGCAAGCTCAAAAACCTTCTTCTCAAGTTCAGAGGCATGTTCAATTTCCTTCAACAAGGACTCTGTTGATTGCGATGCACGACTCTCTACATCAGCAAACTTTTTGTCTTTCACAATCTTGCCAAGCAACGCCTCTTTCTTTTCAAGATCGGCTATCATAGAGGCTTCAAACTTGTGGAGTTTGGAGATCAGAAGAATCGATGCCTGGTCTCCCACGCCAAGGGAGTATATCAACTTAGCAAGCTGCAAAAGAAGAAGAGAAAAAGAACAGGAGCTTGGAAGAAGAAAAAGGAAGAGAATAGTAAAACAAGGGGAATGTACCTCATTCATCTTCTCACAAGCTTGGGTGTGGATCTCAACAGGGCCCAATGCCTGTAACTTCTCCATAGCTTCCTTAGTTGCTCTGTTCTACACCCAAGCGACAGGCTCTCCAACGACCCGGAAGGAAGAGACACCCTCACCTCAGTCGGAGTCATCTTATGACGAATTAGACCGGAGCTAGCCATTTTTCCCACCAATTCTTTCTGAAAGATTTATGACAGGCGGTATAACCTTTCCCCTAGTAAGAAGAACCTCGATAAAAGCCACCTCAGTTGGGATTTCACCAAAACCTCCAACCCTGGGAATAGGGAAGAACCCCCCTTTTGGGAGCTTAAGTTTCTTGGAGACAGGAAGTTCACTTCTCCCAAGGACGGATTTGGCTTACAATGCCATCAAAGCCTTCTTATCCATAGGTAGACCCAAAGATTGAAAAACAACATGTCAAAAAAAAAAAAAAAAACAATGAACAACCAAAAACAAGCTGACAAAGGAAAAACACTTACTCCTCTCCTTAGCCATTAAAATCCAGAAGTTGTGATAAGAAAATTTTGTGACCCAGCCAACTCACTTTAGCAACTCCTCGTTAAGGCCAGTCTTCGCAGCTGCCAAAACAGAAATTGTAAGAACTAGATAAATAGGATAACGAAATTGCCAAAAGTCCCAAGGAAAAGGGACTCACTAGAAGGGGTCGAGACACCCAAACTGTGGGCACCGAAGCAGGGTCTCCGGAAGGTCCCTCACTTGGTCCGAACTCCCACTTCCCGGACACAAAGAAAAAACCAAGGCTTCCAATTCTTATTCGAGTTTGGTAGCTCTGTTACAAGTTTGGGCGCTCCCTATAGAATACTAAAGTAAAAATAGCCCTTTGGACTGCATTCTTTTACTTTAAAGTAGTAGACGAACTCCTCCAATGAAACAGAATACCGACCCCTAATGATAAGTTTCCAAAGAGCCACCAGACTAGTAAGGGTCTTCCAGGCATTAGGAACCAATTGACAGGGGGATAATCCTAGCCAAGAAAGGCCCGATTTGATAAAAGGAGGTACAGAAAATTGAAGTCCAACTTGGAGAGCAGACTCTGGGAAACAAACTTCCTCATAAGAAGGGGAACAAGTTCACTCATGCGCAGACAGTAATCGTAAGCAGACAAAATCTGGGAGAGCATACCGAGGCCTCAAAGCGTCTAGAATATCCTGTGTGAAATGACACTCTATTTCGTTGGCCTCCCAGAACAAAACCCTATCAATTTGAGGGGAAAAAGAGGTCTAAAAAATGTCATCCTCCTCATTAACGTCCTCCCCCTTATTACCAGCAAACTCAATCCATTTTGAGTCTACATCAGGGTCCGACGAACTCGCTCGGACATCCTCACTAATTTCACCCGACATCCTTAACAAAAATGAAAAATAATTCAGACTATGAAGTTTAGAGATCGCCTCTGTTATTTTCCCAGGGGAACCATTCAAAAGAAGTTTCCTACAAATAAAGGTCCCACAAGAAAACTTACAAGGGGCACATGAAGATTGTAGGGACTGGTGACGCTTTCCAGATTGCTATTGCTATATGCTTATAAAGAAATCAAAGGAAAAAGGAAAGAAAATTCCTTTAAGCAATACACCCAAAAAGGAAATCTAGAAAACCAAGTGAAAAAGAAGAACTTCAAATGGAAAGAAGTGGAAAAAGAGAAAAGAAGAAGGACATCTGTACCCATAAGAAACGAACCAGATTGATTGAAATCCAATAGTGGAGAGTTCAAAAGACCAAAAAAACAAAAAAACAAAAAACAGCACATAAATGCGCCATCCTCCAATTTCTAAAAGTACCAAAACGATCGTTCAAAACCCACAAAAGGACAAAAATGTCAAATCAAGATAATCGTAAAAAAAAATCTCCACAAAGCCACGAGGCCGATCTCATAATTCCCGATGACCAACCCAAAGGTAGGTCCTGAGGAATAGGGGCAATGATGCATAATTATCTAGACCTCGGAACTCGAATATCGGTTATCAAACCACGGGAGGACACGTCAACAACCACATGCACACCATTATCAAGGAGGAATAGCTACGTGGCATTCTCCATCTGACAATACCTACTAGGCTCAGAATAGCCACTGACACACGCCACACGACGGGAGTCAAGCATAGGCTAACTTAAGCTACACTCAGCGGTGCATGCTTAAGGGTAATGATGGTCCCTTAAGCCATCATTAATAAGGGTTCAAAGGCAGAATAACCACATTAAAAGAACCAGACAAAAGAGGGAGAAAACCCTAGCGTTATGTTATTTTCACTGTAATGTTTTATCTTACAAGAACCAATTCCCTGACTTAGACATCGGAGGTGATTCGGCTGGAACCACACCGGTTTCCAACTCTACAATTTCTCTTTGACAAGTTTTCAAATCTCTCAACAAGAAAGACGTGGAGGCCCACATATACTCGGAGTACCGTTCTCTGAGAATCAATGTCCGAGCAAGAGCATTAATCCGAGTTCCATACCTCTGTCGTCTGTATCCAGGACAAAGTTACTAATACAATCCATCAGACACTAATAAAGATAATTTGGTAGTTTCTCTTATCATTTCTCCGTGTCAGCTCAGCCAACTGACATGAGTTATGGTGCATTTGGTTTGTGTTTTTTTTTTATCCTTTGTTATTGAGACCATTAGTAGCCTCAATTCGTTGGGCATTGGCATTGTCTCCCTCCCTACAGTTCCCATTGGGAAGTCAATCCCCATAACATAATCAAATGTACTAAAATCTGTGCAATTAACGTCTCTCGTCTTTTTTACTTCTCAACTTACCAGCTTGCATCAATTATCATCATATCCTGTCTCATAGGCTATTAACTCAATCTTGAAGATGGTTATATATATTGCAATTCATAATAGGGAGAATTACATCTAAATCTACTAAGATTTGTCATTTAATCATTCAGACTCCCTGATATTTGAAATATTATACACGTGCCCCCTAAGTATTGTACCCACATAACACTTAGTCTCCTGCTGTCAATATCCGTTAGTAAATTATACCTAGATCTCCTGAAATTTGTAGACGTATAATACTTAGACCCCTCAAGTTTAAAATATTATACTTAGATAAAAAAATACTCTAATTAAAAATAGAATATCAAATATTTTATTATATACAATTATAAAATCTGATGTATTAGCGTTGGTATACTATCAAACCCATTTACGGACCTAATTTTGCCTCCTTGAAAATTATATAGTACTATACTTATACTCACAAGTCGGTGATACTCAGCTTGATTTTATAAAATTGTTTCTAGTTTCTTATGCAATTGGAAGTTTAAATACATCAGCTGGTCGTACGTGGCAAGCCGATTGCCTCGAGAGAGAGAAAGTGAGACCTACTTCTCATGTCTCAATCGCAGGCCATAAAACTCGCACCCAATTTTATTTCCAGGTCACAACTACCATGCACCTTTCCACATCACCCAACATTAGAGTACGACCTGCGTGATTTTACCTTCTAATTGTATACACATTCACTACAACTCTGCGAATATGGACGAATAATGTGGAATAATAGTTTCATTATTCCCACGTCCAAAATAAAATGAAATAGAAAAACAAAAGGCCACTATCCCCTCCTTTTTTTCAAGTGTACTTTCTTCTTCGGAAAATTAGAACAACTGAAATTACTTTTCTTCAGGCACATCGATGGAGATCCTTATTAAAATCAACACTTAGCTTAGCTGATCAACCATCAGTAGTAACAGATTATTCTTTGATCTATAGTGACATTAAGCAAAGAATGACATTTTAATTAATAATTGTCTTCCCAGTCTCTCTTTAAGTAAAATTGGTTTGGGTGTTTAGTCTCATCATTGACTGTTCTTAGCCGAACTTCCCCTTGAAAACTGAAATTTTGAGAGATGGATTTATTTATTCGTCCATGTAGCCTCCCAAAAAATCTGAAAACTGCTTTCACATTTAGCTTTGGTCAAATAAAATCTGTCAACGCCGCCAAAGAGGAAACTCCTATGAAGCAGCCGCTCCAATAGCTGCCAGGCCTACCGGCCTCCCACTCGAACTCATTTACCACAAAATAACCTACCTATCAGGGCAGCGAAAATTGCTAGAATTTAAGACCAGGCCAGGTCAGGGAAGTCCTCCGGAAGGGTTACCTACCAATTCTAACGAGAATCGCCATTTAACAATTCTATCGAAGGTTTAGCTTGGTGGTCCCTTCCCCAACCATCCATTTGGTGCTTGATTTTATACTTCGGGTGTTTTTTTTAGCGGATAGCAAGGAAGGGTGATTGTTTATGGTTTAATGGCAAAATCCTGCTCATTTGCTCTCCGGTAAAGCAAAGCTGATGCCTCCACCCTGCGTAAATTTTTTTTTTTTTGTTGGAAAATAAACAGAATGTTAAATCCAACTACAAAGCAATTGCAAAAGACCGTGCAACTGAACTAAAAGCCAGAAACAATGCTTACCAGCCAGGATGCACAACAAATCTTCCCGTGGAAAGAGCCCAATTCACCTATTCGGAAAAAAAATAAAAAATAAAATAAAGCCACGAATTAAATAAAAAGGTTGGAACATAAGCCATGATGAAGCATCTTCTGTGGAAGAAAAACAGGATATATTTAGTCCAACATCACAAGCAGAATTCCAAAACACACAACACAAAAGACATCCTGATTTAATATCCCTGGCAACTACCGTATAGCCAGAAATACACTACAGTTCAATGAAATAATACGATAAATTGCTACCTACTTAAAGAAACTCCTACCAAAGAGGAGAAGAATGATTAATGCCCCACTCCCACAGCACATTTTTGAGAAACACAAACTACAAGCTATTTTGAATGTTCCACAGGTTTTCAGTCGGCTTAAAAATGAATTTTTTTTTTTCTGAAATATCCAATGAATAGTTTGAAAAGTAAAAGTACCTTATCAGTCCCAAGAGAGTTGGCAACAACATGGGTAACCTGTTCATCTATCTGAGTAGTGCACACTGCACCAAACTGTTCAGCTGTCTGCCACAGTGGATGCAAGTGAGGATTGGCTTCACCAACTGGAAACACCCTGCTGAAAACTACATGGCACCCCGACAGAATCTTATGCTGTTCTGATGCTAAGATATTCCTAACATCAGCTTCATCTAATGACAGTTCTGAGAAAAAATTTTGATGTATTCTCTCAATCACCTATAGTTCAGGAAACAACGAGGTAATCAGAAAAGGAAAGGTCAGTTTTAGCAAGACTCTCATGGTGATTAAAAACCATCTCACCGCCAAGGAAGATGCCAAAGTCCCATCTTCTTGTCTTTCATCGTGATCAATCTCAAGCAGAGAAGGACCTGGAAGCCCAAATTGGCGTCTACTACAAGGAAAATAAATATACCTGCCAAACATATAGTTCAAGATAAGGATAGTCTTGCAAGGACGATGCCACAACATAAAGGACATAAGCAATAGAATATAACTATGACATGGACATTTAGAATCAAAGACAAACTAACCTTTCTACAACTATCAAGTTTAGTTTGTTATGTGGCCAGACCCTTACAGAATCATCTATAATTACAACAGCCGATTCCATACCCAAAACCCCCTCCAAATCCTTGCTCTTAGGAACCCTCTCATCACCGTCAAAAAGATCCCCTTCATCGCCCTTAGAGATAACTCGTCCAGCAAACAAATTCCCTCTTGGATCAAGCACTTTTGCCATCTCCGTAGCATAGAGCTTGTTCCCCATTGTGTAAAGGTGCAGCTCATAAAGCTGACTAGCCTAAAATGCATATATAAGAAGGCATTAAAAACTTCGCAATGCTCTCAAAGTGCAAATTTAGTACATGCAAAAAAATTAGAGATTCAGATTACCTTCTCCAAAAAAGTCCAGATCCCAGGCCGCAATTTGGTCCACATTCCCATGTGAGGAAACCGGAAGAGATGCCTATGTGGCTTTTCGCGGTCCTGTTCCTCTTTCTTTCTCAAAATCTCATCATGCATAGGCTCTACTTCAGCAAACTGAAAAACCATGAATATTAGTCATGAAAATTATTCATAAGAACTCTATTCCCAGAATCATTCTTCTAACAAATTATCACACCTTTGCTGAATTTAAGAGAGTGTGATCTAAATCCAAGACAAGGCAGAGCTTGCGGGCAGCAAACATTTTCTTCTGTTCTTCAATCCTCCTTGCCCTCTCCCTTTGGATAGCTGCTTTTTGTTGGTCATCAAATCCCTCAAATAGATGCTCAACATCTCCCCAACTGTTCTGTGATTGAGAGGGCCCCCCAACAGGTTCTTCAGATGCCAAGCCACTGCCACTCTGCAGGTTGCTAGATTCTGAAACTACAACTTTTACATCCACCCTACTCGAATGAACTTGTACTGGTGGTGATGAAGAAATCTTAGGAACTGCAGCGGGAGTCGTGGATGCTTGGGAAACACACATAATATCAGCAATATTTTTCAAATTCTTTGTGAATTGCCGAGTAATATCTGGTGGTGTAATGGATTGTGAAGACACAGACTTTTTATCTGACTGGTCCTCTTGACTTTGGCCCTGACCACTTGATGTAATTATCTTGGATTGATCAGATCCTGTGCCCCCACCCTTTTGGATTGTGCTATTGTGGAGGATCCGGCGAGGATCACGAGGTTTCATGCGGACTTTTCCCAACTCATCCTGCTTATTTCATAAACAGATAAACATTCTCAAAGTTCAAAAATGAAAGCACAAATAAAATCGCAGTGACAGAATTTAATATTAAGAACAAAAAACCTTTATTGGTCGTGTAATTTTGTTTGAGAGGGGTAGAAATCATTCTTAAATGAAGATTGTTTCAAGATCAAACAACTAAAAGAATTGAAAATTAAACTGAAGATAAATGCGGCTTAGCAAGAAAGACAGAATATGCAATATACTCATACAGCTGAGACCACAAGATATTTCAAAAAAAGATTTTGAGCAGAAATCATCAGTAACTAAATTTTGAAGGCAATAAATGCTCATCAAGGGAGCAAACAAACAGAGGAAAAGAACTGTGCTGCACAATCATGGGGTTTTTTCCCAGTTGGAGGAGGTGGATACCAAGTTTATTTTTTACTTTTCAACAAAGGCATCAAGAACATGAAGTTTGATTTAAGAAGAATGTAGCACATGTTTATAAACTTTGCATTCTCAATTGGAAGTGTGATTAGATTCTCACCACCAAAGCTGTTTTAGGAGTCTGAAGTATTCCAGCCGATCTCGGTTCAGACGCTGCAGGCTTAGGAGGAGCAATATTCATTGTTGGAGCTGCTCCCAGTATGGAATTCGAGCTTGGAGGATGGGTTGTACTTTTTGCAGGATCAACAGACTTCTGTTGTTCCAGTTTAATTAAATTCATCCAAATTGCTGGATTCACAGCAATATCTTTAAGTAGAGAATGCAAGGGATCAGTGGTGCAGGTGCCTGTAACTGGTAATTGCACATTTCCAGCAGGCATACCACTAGTACCAGAGCAAGTTACTGAATTTTCTAGTTTCCTTGGTTCTAGTCCCACGTTTCCCACCACATGGTTTCTATTTATAACAGGCAATCCAACGGTGCCTCTATCTTCTAACCAACCCCCACTTCTTGACATAGTTTCCACATCCCTACCCACCCCAACATCTGTCAACCCATTCCTTTGCCTTTTTGACGCTGGACCATCAAGAACAGGCTCCTCAAAAGTCTTTTGCTTCCTCAAATTTATTATGCCCCCAAGGGGCACCACTTTTTGTTCATTATTCACTGCGGGCGACCGGTGGTGGTTTGAATTCAAAGCACCTGCATCAGAGTTGGCAAATCGGAGCCTAGGGTCTCTAGTTTTTGCTGAAGCTCGCAAAATAGGATTAGGCCCAGGACTCAAAGGACCAGCATTACTAGCATTGGCCAATACTTGTCCACTGGTGATGTCCATATGGGGCATAGAAGATACAATTGTCGAGGTAGAAGTTGGTGCACTCAGAGGGTTGACCTTCCGAACAATTGAAGAACTGGAAACTTCGCCACCAATATCACCATGCACATCATCAGCTTCTTCTGAAGGGGTTGGACTAGGAAGTCTATCATTCATAAGAAATGAACTTCGACCAAATTTTTCCTGATAGGAGGAGACAGCTTTGAGGGCATCAGTTTCATAACGAAGCATTGAAGTATTTTCTGTCTCAAAAGCTCCCCGAGGCATGTGCAACTCTGGTTTCACCACCCCATCTCCAAAAACAACTGCTTTGTTCGTGGGCAAGAGTGGTACAGTTTCCCTTGTGGGAGATGGAAGACTGTCTGCATCATGGTCCTTATGAAGGTCCAGCAGAGGAAGCAACACTCCTCTACCCTTATAACCAGGTGTTCCTGATTTCAAAGAATCTAATGAAATGCGGTGGTCTTTCTGATCCAAAGATTCTGTTGACATCGAGTCTAATGCACACTTCTTTGAAGACGTCAAATCTTGATTAGTATTCTCAGCCAAAGAATCCGAATCATTCTGATTCACCCTCTCAGTGACCTCTGACTCTTTCTCTTTACGACAGTCTTTAGCACTTGAAGAAATAGCAGAAGACTCCAGGAACAAAATCATGTCGTCTATCTGTGACAACATACACCAAGTTAGTTTTCCATAGCTACTGGACACACTCCTTGAACTAATGTAAGTTATATAAGGTCAGACCTCTTTCATCTGTTCTGAAGAAAAAAGAGGAGGTTTTAGGCTTGTTACATAAGCAAGCAACCTGTAAATAAATTTAGAGGAATGAGGATAACTAACACATCTATCATGGGATACAGATGAAAGAAAAACTTAAAAACCATAGAGACAATGCAATAACGGCAACTAAAACCTTGACATAGTGTCTCTATTGTGTTCCATTTGATTTGGGCTCATGGAGCACAACACCTGCAATGAACTAAAACTTAGCCACTGAAAGAATTATATTTTGAACTGCCTAACTGTTAAATAATATCACTTGCAAATGATGACTGAAACTAAAAGATTTACGGCAAATAAACCATCGAACTCAGAGATAATGGATATCTTACAGAATTAACAGTTTGAATGGCAGTAAATGATAGTTGAACAAGAGCATCTTTTGTAGGAAACCAATTATTGGAGACTACTTCCTGCAAGTTTTCCAACGAGTTTTGCAGCCTAGAACAGACTCCAGAATATGATCTACAAGAAACAAATCACCAAAAGTCAATCTAATGAACCCCAGTTGTTAGTAACATCAGTACTTTATTTCATCTGTGCTTAGTGATTGAACTCCCAATTTTCACCTAGAAAGAGTTAACTTACTTCATCGCATCATCCACATTTACACTCCGAAGCACTTCACGAATCGAATCAACCCGCTTCTCCAACTCATCCTCTTTAACATTAAAGTCTGATTCACTAGCGTCCAACCAATTCTTGTTCGAGTCCTCTTGTTCAACAACATCAAAATCCAAATCAATCTCACCCTCCTCCAATTCGCCCTCCTCCTTCTCACCTTCCTCCATCTTCACATCATCATCAACATCAATTATTACTTTAGTATCCAAATCCTGTGCCGAGGAATTCACACTACCACTCTTATTATCCTCTCTACTACTCAACGAATTTGAAGACGAAGACTTTTTCAAGTCGGAATTTTCAGTTGCTTTCAACTCCATCCTCAAAATCTCATCGAGAGGTTTATTCTGAACCGCCTGAGCCCAAGCAAGATTATACAAACCCGAAGCGTAATTTCTTGAAATCGGATACTTGTACAGATCCCGCATCGTCCAAACCCTAGGCTTCGAATCCGAATTAGTCGAAGTATTCGTAATCGAAACCTTTGACTCTTGCTTAACAAAGTCCTCTGCACTGATTTCTTCAACTGAAGCCGAATCGGAGATTTCTCCTTCCTCTACATCGTGAACTGATTTACATTCTTCCTCTTTTTTGCCCATACTTACTTCAAGGGTTCGTTGTTCTCGATTGTTGTTAAATTCTAATACAAATCGCCTCAAATCAGCTATAAGCATATGTCAACACAATCTACCACTGATTTATAGATACAAATACAAAAGATTTATATCCACCGATCTGATTTTGCAGAAAATAATAGATCTTATCAACAAAAAGGGAAAAAATTTTCAAATTTAGGGTTCTGGTATAATTTTAACCCTAGATCTCTGAGATTTGAAATTTATAGTAGCCTCGATCTTGATTTTGGATCTAATCGGATAGAGACCCTTTAAGATGGCGTTAACCTTGTTCGGCGATTGTAGAACGTCGTGAGAGATCGGATTTCGAATGGACCGAGAGAAAGAAACGAGACGAGGGTCTGTGAGAAGATGAGCAGCTTTGGGGAGGAAAGAGAATATAAAGTGGGTCTCAAATCTACGATGCGAGTGAGGTTGAATCCGAACCGTACACGTCATCAATCCGAAATAGCGTTGAATTTGGAAAACGTGGTGCCGGAGCCACCCAGGATTCACGTTGGCTAGGGGTCTCGTGGTCCATGATGTCATGACCTAAGACTTATATGGGTGACTACTGACTAATGGGATAGACCGATAACTATTTTTTCTTTTTTCCTTTTAACAATTTCCTAAAATAGTGAGCCAAGAATTTAAAAAAAAAAGTGGAGAATTACGAACTCATGTACGAGATTTTGAAAGTTCATGCATCCTATAGAAATTTATAGCGTCACCCATATGGCAAAAAAAAGTACAACTCATTCGGTGCAATGACATCTTTGTTTCTTTTTTTTTTATTGAACAACTAGTTATTACTTGTGCATGAAAGTACGGAATAATAAAAAAATAGTTAATCATAAATATATTTATATTCACATACAAAATCAAATCACAAACATAAAAGAGAGATAAATGAATTTAAGCACTGGTTATAGTATAATTGAGCAATGGTAGTGGTAGTGGTGGGAGACGATGATGGTTGTGGTGGTGGCAATCGTGGGTGACAACGGTGATGGTGGTAGTTGTTTTTGGGTGATGATGGTGGTAGTGGCAGCCATGGATGATAGCGATAATGGTGGTGAGGTGACAACGATGGTGGTAGTGATGGCGATGGTGGGTTATGGTGGTGGGTGGTGACGATGATGGTGGTGGGTGTGAGTGGTGGTAGGTGTGGTGGGGATGGGTAACAGTGGGTGACAACAGGTGGTCGTGGGTGGTGGTTTGTGGTGGTAGGCAACGATTGTGGTGGGTGGTGGCGGGATGATGACGATAGTGATAATAAATATAAAAATGAAATGATTATGGTGGTAAGTGGTGGTGGTGGTGGGTGGCGATGGTAACAATTGGTAATGGTTGACGACGGTGGTGGTGGTTTGATAGAGTTATATATTAAAAGCTTATTTTTTGTAGTGAAACTCATTTTATTAATTAATATGAGTTTATTTTTTTCATTTTATTGAGATTCTATGTAGACAAAAGTAGATTTAATTATCCGACATGACAAATAAGTTGAGTGACAAGATCTCATGGAATAAAAGAAGTCAATTAAATATAATTATCAGTAATTTATTTAATTGATAGACATCTGTAATTTTAAATATAGGGAGATTATTAAGCATATAATAATAAGGAGTTCGAAACATAATTTTGAGATAAGACCTAGGAGATCAATAATAAGTTTTTAGTGGACTAACTTATTATTAATAGATTACAGGATGTTTGTTCTGGGTTGAACGTAGGAATCCTAGGCCAATTGGAAGGTCGACCCTTATTTCTCCTTAGGGTTTATGTCGTAACTTATATATAGACGTCTAGACTTTTTAAATCAGCATCACCTTTATTATTCAAGCTTTGAGGGAGGCTGAGAGAGGGGGCAGAAATTCGAAAGTCTTTGTAGCCCACACTATATTCGGATTTTTTGTGTTGGGGATATACGACAAAATATTGTGAGGTTCATCGAGCTGTTTTCTGCGTCTGTCTTTAGATTCTGTGTTCGTGCTGAAACGAGATCAATCCAGAACAATCTCGAAGGTAAACCCTAATTCTGCTTTATAGGTTTTTAATGAATTTTTTTTTTTTTTTTTGTATTTGATACATACACACTATCAATAATTCTTGAGACTTCCGATCCAATAGTGGCAATGGTGGTCGTCGTCGTTTTATGGCAGATGTGGTGGTGGGGTGACGGTGGTGATGGTGGGGGTGGTGGGGTGGCGGCAGCGGCGACGGTGGTGGTGAAATTTTTTTGTAGAGAAATGATTTTAAAGAAATACACGTTTTTTTTTTTTTTACTTACTTATTTAAGTGGTAAAACTACTTTTGACTTACTTAGAAGTAATTAAAGTAAGTTATTCCAAACATTATTTTCTTTTTTTAAAAAAAAAAAAAAAGTGCTTAAGAGAAATCATAAGTCCATGAATCACTTTTGAAAAGTCACCCCAAACAAACCCTTTGGGGGCTATTTTTCCTATTAAATTTGGGGAGTTAATATTAGTTATTGGATTAACTTTAAGTAAAATTTAAAACAATCTCAACTGTGAAAAGAAAAAAATTTATTTTTTTATGTTGTATTTTATTATATAGATGTTATATGAACTTAATTTAGAGATCTAATCAGACACCTAATTTATTGCTTCCATTAGATTAGTTATAAATTTCAAGGTTAAGTATATCTCACTTTCAACCCAACAGCTACACTTGAATAAATTCCTAGATTAATTCTCTAAATTATGTTCAAATAATAATATTGATGCTCGAATTGACAACCCTCCCTTCTTAAAAATCATAGTATGATAAGTTCATTTGAAAGAATATATTATTCATTACCCCGTAATTTTAATGCAGAATCTTGCTTCGTTGCATTACTATCTCACCAAGAAATATTTTTGCCACCCAGGCAACATGTTTTGAAAGGTTATAACATCACACAGATTTTAGACTTCCCAAACCACTTAGCTTGTTTTCCTTTTCGTCACGTAGACAATTGGAGTCACATAGTTGATTTCTGTCACGTAGACGACTCATATCACTCATTTAATTTTCATCATTAGATAACGTGCAATTATTTTATTTTCTCCCTCTACGAAGACAACCGCAAGTCGAACACTTAGTTCCTGTCACGTAGACATCTTGTATCAACCACAAATTTTTGTCATATAGACAGCCCTCAACCACTTACATTTCCCGTTACGTGGACAACGCGAAATCACAGGGTTAATTCTTGTCACGAAGACAACCTATATTCAACAATTCAATTTCCATAATGTATGTCTTGTCATAAGGACAAATCATAATCACAAATAAGTTCATCAATAACACAGTCATCTCGAATTGTATGCACATGTTCTATCACACAATCAACCTAGGCCACAAAGGCTTACTTCGTCGTTTAGACAATCTCCGTTCCTCAACAATATTATAACACTCAATTATTGAATCTCAACATAACTCATAAAATAGGTAGTCAAACAAAACTTAATTTTTTTTGCATAAAGAAAATGTAAGATAGCACACCTACCTCACGAAAAGTTATATCTCGTAGACGACCCCTGCGCCGGAGCTTTTAGTGTGGCGTTCTTTGCGGTGCTCGTCTCCAGACCTGACATCCCCAATATTCACAATTTCACTCAAGTATTAATAAGTAATACCGTTTAAGTTCAAAAATGGTTTATTCAAACCGAATTTAGTGATTATATCGTGTCAAATTAAATAATTCATTTACATCAAGTAACATTATGTACTCGAATCGATTAAACTGATAGTTTGATAATTAACTCGAGTCAAGTAAAGTAATCCATTCACATAGAGTAAAATTATTTACTCGGATCGGTTTGAACTAGTCTTCATGAATCCGTCAAAGCAATATTTATTTGAACCAAGTACTCCCAAATTAAACATTTCTCATAAAATTATAAACTTCACAAAAGTGTACTTAAATTTGCATAATTTTCCATAAATTCATAAAATTACACATTTTCTTATAATTACTCATACCCATGGATTTCATGAGAATTCAAAAACAATTGAAAGGATTCCTAAGATACCCACCAACCTACTCCCTCTCTTGGCCAAAACTCACCCTACACACAACAATTCCACTCTTTTTATTTTTCAAGCAATAACAATAATTTTGCTTACACATCTACACAAGCATTATGGTAATCCTACATGTATTACCCAAAATTCATACCACATATCACACTTTAGCACATGCAATACCTAAAATACATATACTAGAATTGTATCTATACATTTAGGAATGTTGGACTAAAAGCAGATTTTAGTAATTAAAATTTGATTTTTGACCAACTTTGAACCTAAATTAAAGTGGTACTCACTTGTTGTTTTGAGTAAACTTTCATGGGTTTGTATTCTACTTTGTGAGAAGAATAACGTAGTATATTCACGTACTCAAATTGAGTAAGAAATGAATGAGAAAAATAGGCTCAAAAGTGACCCTCTTAAAATGTAAAAATAGAGGTTGTGCAATGTGGAAGTTGACACCAATCCCATATTGATTGAGGAAGAAGTTCTACATGGCATATATAAGCCAAGTTTGCTATATGAGATTGGGTCCCAAGGGGTATCACAATTTTATGAGCGGAGCAAGGGCCTACATGCCTTCGATTCAATCACATGCACGCGTCACCTGCCCGCCTCGCCTCGCCACGACCCCGACCCGACCCAGCCGGGCCGGGCTTGAGTACGGGTACGAGTGTGGTTTAGACCAAGCCTTATCTTTTTGGAGAAATTTTTTTTAACAAATTGGGCGTGAATTTCTGAACCGAAATTTAATTTCAGTACCCGTTGGATTTGAATTCGCACGGGTTCAGATTTTGTCTTCCTTCCAGTTCGAATTTTTGATATTTGAACTTAATTCGAGTAATTACTCAAATTGGTGGCCTAGTGGTAAGTCATATAGTGTCTATTCATTGAGAACAGTTACATGTTGGTGTCTTTTGGTTGCATGTGGGTCTTCTGGGTTGTGTCTTTTCACATGGTGACTGTCCAGAATAGTCACCAATTTGTTTGTATAAACCCAGACTCCTTACCATTTTGCATCAATCATTTTTCGGAGTTAAGACAAGCATTAGTACATTAACTTTCGGCATTTAGGCAGTCTGCATTTTGAGAGTATACAACATAATTTCTGGTTTGCTGAGCGAATAGATTGAAGTGATACTTCTATTCGCGTGAAGATTATTGTATCCGGGGAGGCAGACGCTTTGATTTCCATAAGTACCAAGTGTGGAGTCAAAATCTATCTTAAGGACATAGTGTCAAACACTAGTCTTGATCTACTTAAAGTTCAATAACAATTCATATTCTGCAAACGGGTTAGTTTATCCGTTGTTTAAATTACATATTTATTGTGTTACTGTTTTGTTTGTATCTGTAACTACTTCGTATCTATAACTGTTTCGATCTTCACTGTTATTGTTTTGTTTTAAATTATATGTTTCAAATCAAAAATTTCAATAAGTAATTTTATTATATTTGGAATACCACAAATAACAATCTTAAGACAAATTTTTTATTTGTATAATTATTTGTTGTGTTTCTGATACATGTTTTATTATTTTAAACTGTTCTAAAATATTACAAATTGTTAGAACTTATTTTTTACAATCTGTGGTATTTTAGAGAGACTTGAAATTTTTTGTGAAAAGTTGTATGTTCTGTTTATGTGGTTAAATTACACAAAACAGTGACATTGAAACAGTGACACTAAACAGTAACATTGAAACAGTGACACCAGATAGTGACATTGAACAGTAACGTTAAAACAGTAACTTCAAACAGTGACACTAAACAGTAATATAGATTGTTTTTGTTTTAGTAACTTGCTTTTAAAAGTGTTACTGTTTTCTTATTTTGAATATTTGGTAATTTGTGTTTATCAGAAATGACTGTAAATGATAATAATGTTCCTACTATTACAAATCCTGTGGTGCCTATTTTTGTACCTACTCATGTTTTTCATGGGAAGAAGCCTAAAAAGCTCATTGAGAATGATTTCAAGAGATGATAGCACAGAAAATGTTGTTCTATCTCACTACGTTGACTCTTGTAAATTTTCTTCGTAAGGATGCTCCTGTTTGTAGTGAGAATGAGACTGACGCCAAGTTATTGCTGCGGTGGATGCATGGAAGCACTCTGATTTTCTGTGCAAAAACTATATCATCAATGAGTTGGATAACATATTATATAATGTGTATAGTCCAATAAAAACGGCTAGAGAGATGTGGATATTCTTGGATAAAAAGTACAAGACAAAGGATGTCGGAATGAAAAAATTCGTTGTGAGCAGATTCCTTGACTGCAAAATGGTGGATTTCAAGACTATCATAAGTCCAGTTCAAGATCTTCAAGTGATCCTACATGAAATTCATGTCGAATGGATGATGTTTAGTGAATCTTTCCAAGTGGCTATAAATATTGATAAATTATTGCCAAATTGGAAGGATTTCAAAAATTATTTGAAGCACAAACGCAAAAAAATAAAACTTGAGAACTTGATCGTGAGATTGATGATTGAGAAGCACAATAGAGTCTCCGAAAAGAAAATTGGTAATCATTCCATGGAGTTAAAGACACATGTGATTGAAGAGGGACAAAAACCAATAAGAAAAAGAAGTATGTTGGCCAACAAAGAGCCAATGGTGGTAATTCCAAATAGTTTAAAGACAACTGTTTTATGTGCAACAAACGGGGGCATCGTGCGAAGGATTGTTAAAGCTGTAAAGTACAAGAGAACCACAAGAGGAAGGTTGTCCAAGTCAATATAACTGAAGTAGAAAAACTTTCTGAAATTGTTTCAAACATATGTTTTTCTACTGTAGTATCCTAAGTTAACTTGGTAGGAAATACCAAGGAATGGTGGCTGGACACTAGGGCTACTAAACACATATGCTCAAATAAGAAGATATTCTCTTCATATAAAACAATTAATGATGGAGAACAACTATTCATGAAAAATTCTTCTACTTCCAAAGTTTAAGGCAAAGGAAAGGTTATATTGAAGATGACTTTCGAAAAAGAACTTACGCTCAATTATGTACTACATGTTCTAGAAATTCGAAAGAATCTTGTGTCTGGATCATTGTTGAGTAAGAATGGTTTTAGGTTGGTTTTTCAATCCGAAAATTTTGTACTCACGAAGAGAAAGATTTATGTAAGCAATGGATATATCAATGATGGGCTATTTAAGATTAATGTAATAACAATTGTATCTGATTTTAATAATAAGAATACATCTTCTATTTATATGCTTGAGTCTTCTAATATATGTCATGGTAGATTAGGACATGTTAATTTTGATATTTTGCGTAAATTAATGAATTTGAAATTGTTGCCTAAATTCAATATTGATGCAAATTATAAATGTGAGACATGTGTTGAATCAAAATTAACTAGAACATCATATCATAATATTGAAAGAAGTACTAAATCTCTAGAGTTAATTCATAGTGATATATGTGATTTGAAATATGTTCAAATTAGAGGTGAAAAGAATTACTTTGTTATTTTTATTGATGATTGCACAATATATTGTCACGTATATTTGCTAAGGAGTAAAGATGAAACATTAGAAAAAATTATGTATTATAAAAGTGAAGTTGAGAACCAACTTGGCAAAAAGAAGTGATCGAGGTGGTGAATATAATGCACCATTCGATAGATTCTGTCAAAAACATGGTATCATTCACCAAACTTTTGCACCATATACACCTCAGCAAAATGGGATTACTGAACGTAAAAATAGAACATTGAAAGAGATGATGAATGTCATGTTAATTAGTTCGGAATTAACTCAGAACTTGTGGGGGGAAGTTTTGCTTTCAACAAATTATATTTTAAATAAATTACCCCACAAGAAGTTAGAAAAAACCTCTTATGAATTATAGAAAGGTCGAAGTCCTTCCTATAAATATTTAAAAGTGTGAGGTGTTTGCCTAAGGTGATGGTTCCTATTCACAAAATGATTAAAATATGACCTAAGACTATTGATTGTATATTTATTGGTTATACAATAAATAGTAGTGCATATTATTTTTTCGTGCATAAATATGATATTCCTGATATACATGTCAAGACAATCATTGAATCTAGAAATGCATCATTATTTGAAAATGTCTTTCCTTTTAATAATGTATGTGATGAAAGTTCTCTTAAAAGAACTCATGATACTGCGACTAGTAAAATAGACCATGAGTCTATAGATGAAGAAAGTAAAAAAGCACTTAGACGTAGTAAAAGGGTAAGGACTTCCAAGTCCTATTGTCCTAATTTCTAAAATACTTGTTAGAAAACGAGCCTCAAAACTTCAATGAAGCAATGTCCACTCCTGAACCACCTATGTAGAAAGAACCTCTAAATAGTGAAATTGAATACATCATGCAAAATCACACCTAGGATTTGGTAGGTCTTCCTCCTGGAAGTAAACCATTAGGGTGTAATTAGATTTTTAAGAGGAAAATGAAAATTGATGGATCAATTGATAAGTACAAGACTAGACTTGTAGCTAAAGGTTACAGACAAAGGAAGATCTTGATTACTTTTATACATATTCTCCTGTCACAAGAATAACATATATTCGTATACTCATAGCTATTGTAATGTTGTATAATCTTGAGATACACCAAATGGATGTGAAAATAACTTTTCTAAATGGGGACTTAAATAAGAAAATTTATATGGATCAACCCGAAGGGTTTATTTCTCTGGGACAAAAGAAGAAGGTGTGTAGGCTTGTTAAATCACTTTATGGTTTAAAGCAAACACTAAAATAATGACATGAGAAATTTGACACAGTAATGATATCAAATGGTTACACAATTAATAATATTATTACAGCTACCAAGAAAATGTTATCTAGTAAGTTTGACATAAAGGATTTGAGTGTTGCAAATGTTATACTAGGAATTAAAATTTCTAGAACATCTGGTGGACTTGTATTATTTCAATCACATTAGATTGAAAAAATACTTGAGAAGTTCGACAAAGATAAAAACAGTATTGTTAGAACACTAATTGATATAAATCTTTATTTGTCTAAAAATACTGGCCAAAACATATCACAATTAGAATACTCTCATATCATTGGCAGTCTAATGTGTGTCATGAAGTGCACTAGATCGGATATAACATACTTAGTTAGTAAATTGAGTAGATATACGAGTAATCCGGGAGTAGATAATTGGAAGGTAATTATCAGGGTTCTTAGATACTTAAGATATAATTTGAATTTTAGATTGCACTATACAAGATATCTAGCTATACTTGAAGGGTATAGTGATGTTAACTGGATATTTGATATGAATGATACAAAATTCACAAGTGGTTATATTTTTATACTTGGTGGTGCAGTTGTATATTGAAAATCCTCTAAGCAAATGTGTATTTTCAGATCCACGATGGAATCTGAATTTATTGTTTTAGATAAAGCGAAGAGGAAGCAGAGTGACTTCGCTAATTTTTAGAGGGGGCTAATTGTCCTGTAGGTTCTTAAAGTATAAAATTTGTCTCATTTTAATTCCCAATATTTCAATTTCATTATTTTGATCCTTGAAGTATTGAATATGTTTCTATGTGGTCCCTTAAGCAGACAACATCTAAGGGCTCGTTTGGTAACGTTTATAATGTTGGTTTTTTTAAAAAATGAAAAACAAAACCAGTTTTAGATTTTCGTTAGCAAAAAATGAAAACAGAAAATGTGTTTGGTTGATTTTATAGTTGTAAAAAAATTTGAAAATAAAAATAGAAAACTCGTTTAGTGGTAACACTGTATTTTTGGCAGCACCACCATCCTAGCACTGGAGTGGTTTTGGTCATAAAAATATTACACAATATTAAAACACATCGCTTAAGAAATCCTACTATTTCCCCAGACCAGACCACCATCAAGAACTCCATCATAATACCCCTCCATCTCATCTAATAAAATTACTCCATCCACTAGTACCTTAAGGTGAATGGTGAGAGGTTGAAGTCAGTAAACAGTAAACATCAAGCATCAGCAAAAATGTATGACACATAAAAATTTAGCACAAAAGCAAAAGCAAAAAAAAAATACAGCACAAAAGCAAAAAAAAAAATAATTTCTTGATGCTTTAGGAGTTATTCAACAATACAACACAAAAGCTAGAATCCAGATCAGCTATAGAGAACCTTCAGCTAGAGAGCAAAAAAAACCCTTCAGCAAAAAAAAAAAAAAAAATAGCAGCTACAGAGCAAAAAAACCCTTCAGCTAGAACCCAAATCAGCTATAGAGAACCTTCACCGTAGCGACAGAGAGAGATCAGCAACAGATAACAAAAAAAATTCAACAACTATAGAGCAAAAAGAATCAGATCTATAATAACTACAAATCAGATCTATAATAACCATAAAGAATCATAGACGAAGAAGAAGAAGAAATTAGGTTTACCTTGACGGGATATAGCTTCACCGACACAGACTGGAGCAAGAATCAATGTCGTCGTTCGACAGAGAGAGAGAAAGAATGGGGGCTGGCGATGCAAACCAGAGGAGACGAAGAGGGGTTAGGGTTTGGGAGATATTGCTATTTATATGGTGCCCAATAAATGTGTCTTTTTGGTGCTAACAATGTTCGATTCCTTGACCTCATTAATACCAAACGCGCGTTAAACGTTTTTTGTTTTTTCGAAAACGTCTTTTTTTCGTTTTTGAAAATCGCCCCTCGTTTACAAAACAATGGCAGAAAAAAAAAATTCGGTAATCAAACGATTTTTTTTTTCTTGTTTTCTCTAAATATCAAAATAAAAACGAAAAACGAGAAACGTAAACGTTACCAAACGGGGACCTAAATTGCGAACAGTTTTTTATCATAAGCTTGTCACATGATACCTAAATATGAGTAAAAAATAATTTGAGTAATTCTTGACCAAAATTTGGATAGTTATTGACAAAAAATGTGTAATATGGACAGCTCTTGACTAAAATTTGAATAGTTCATGGTCAAAATTGTGTAATTTGGAAAGCTTTTTGACCAAAATTTGGGTAAAAATTTGGTCAAAATTTATTTAAATTATTTTTTTGCCAATATTTAGGTATTACGTGACAATTTTATAATAAAAACTCGTTAGCAATTTGGACGATGTCAGCTTGAGGGACCACATAAAAATATATTCAATATTGTAAGGACTAAAATTATGCAATTGAAATATTAGAGACCAAAATGAAACAAACTCCATAATTTCGGGACCTCCAATATAATTAACCATTTTGGAGGATATTCCAACACGGCCTAAACTTGTGCCAGCAATTTGTATACATTGCGATAGCCAATCTGCAATTGGTAGGGTATAGAGTGACATGTATAATGGCAAATTTAGACATATATGTCGTAGACATAATACCGTTAGACAATTTCTCTCAAATGAGATTATTTCTATTGATTATGTAAAATCAAAGGAAAATCTTGCGAATCCATTTACCAAAGGTTTGACGGAAGAGCAAATAAATTGCATATCGAGTGGAATGGGGCTAAAAACTATGACTTAAAAGTCACTTTAATGGAAACCCAATCTAGTTGACTGGAGATCTCAAGATCAAGGTTCAAAGGGACAACTGAATTATGCGTGATTCAAAAGAAGCATCAAGGAAATAATCTCTCCTACATATTCCTATGATAAATTAGTACTGCCTGCAGAGTTTATTAGGATAAGTTATACTTTTAATAACTTTTATATCTTGAAAATCCAAGTGGGATATTACAGGATATTCCTAATAAGAGTCACCTATATAGGTGTGATGGGTCCGCTTTTGTGAGAATTTAAAAAGGTTGAATTATCTAAAACACTCATGAAAACTAGGAGTTGTTCAAGGCTAAAATGGATACAATCATGAGAAACAATTGTGTTAGAAAAGAGACTGTGTGAAGTTTATTCAATCTGATTTATCAAACAACTAAGTAGATAAAGATATCGCGTTCACTATTTAGCTAGTAAATTTAATAGGTTTTCACTAGGGAAGGTTCAAGGCCAAAAATTACCTATCTCGATGTACGATCTTTCCAAAGATGTATGCTCTATAGTGTGTCAGCATTATCATTTGTATAATAACAACCAATTTTCCATTCATGTGGGGGGATTGTTGGACTAACAACAGATTTTAGTAATTAAAATAAATTTTTGGTCGACTTTGAGCTTAAATTAAAGTGGGACCCGCTCATTGTTTCGAGTAAACTTTTACGGTTTGTATTCTAATCTGTTAGGAGAATAACATGGTATATTCACTTGCTCAAATCGAGTAAGAAATGAATGAGAAAAATAAGCTCTAAAGTAACCCTCTTGAAATGTGAAAATAGAGGTTATGCAATATGGGAATTGACACCAATCCCACATTGGTTGAGGAAAAAGTTCTACATGGGCATATATAAGCCAAGTTTGCCCTATGGGATTGGGCCCCAAGGGGTACAATAATTTTATGAGCGGAGCGAGCGCCTACATACCTTCGGTTCAACCATAAGCGCGAGCACGTGCGCGCTGCCCGCTCGCCTTGCTTTGTCACGATCACGACCCGGCTGAGCCGGGCCGGGCTTGGATGTAGACCAAGGCTTATCTTTTTGTAGAAAATTTGTTTAACGAATTGGGCGTGAATTTTTGAACCGGAATTTTATTTCGGTACTCGTTGGATTTAAATTCGCACTGGTTCAGTTTTTGTCTTCCTTACAGTCCAAATTTTTTAGTAGTGTCTGTTCATTAAGATCAGTTACACGTTGGTGTCTTTTGGCTGCATGTGGGTCTTCTGGGTTGTGTCGCATGGTGACTGTCCGGAAGAGTCACCAGTTTGTTTATATAAACACAGGCTTATTACCATTCTGCATCAATCATTTTTTGGAGTTAAGGCAGACATTAGTATATTATATTTCGGCATTAAGGCAGTTTACATTTGGAGAGTACACAACATAATTTCTGGTTCGCTGGGCGAGTAGATTGAAGTGTTACTTCTATTTGCGTGAAGATCATTATATCATAGGAGACAGATGCTTTGATTTCCATAAACACTAGTCTTGATCTACTTAAAGTTCAATAACAATTCATATTCTACAAACATGTCAATTTATCCATTGTTTAAATTACAGATTGATTGTGTTGTTGTTTTCTTCGTATCTGTAACTGTTTCATACATATAACTGTTTCGTTTTTCACTATTATTGTTTTGTTTTAAATTACATGTTTCAAATCAGAAATTTCAATAAATAATTTTACTATATTTGGAATTAGCACAAACAACAAGGAGGAGAAAATGTTACATAACTTACCTCTTGTACCCACTTCCTACACCACCAAGCACCACCACTAGCCTTTCACCCTTCCCTTCCTAGTGTTGGCCAAAATTTCCCCAAGTGTGAAGAGTTTCTTTTTTTTTTTCTACCTTCCTTAGCCGAAACTTCTAAGTGTAGAGAGTCTTGGTCTTTGTTTTTTTTCTTCTTCTTTCCTTTGCTTTTTTTTTCCTTAGCCGAGACTTGCAAGAGAGTCCTCTTTTTTTTTTCTCCTAAGTGTAAGTCTTCTACTCCACATGCAATAGTGGAGTATCCACTCTCACTCCCTCCTACTCCCTTTTAGCCGCCACTTTACCCCCTCTAAACCCCATCTACAAATTTATTTTTTTAAGTGGAGTATTCATCATGGCTTATATATATATATATATATATATATATATATATATATATATATATATATCTAAAATATTGAAAACCCACTAAATCTAAATTGCTAGTCTTTAATCCACTTTTTACATACACTAACAGATATATTTGTAAACATTAAGTGGATATCACATGCTTGCCACCCACTTAATTCTACATGCACTAACATGCATAAAATAATAAAATCATATCACATACAAATATACTCATTTAATTTTTCACACTTGAACAAAACAATTCTCCCATTGTCATTCAATCCAACTAATTCTCATACCTTAGTCACATACACTCTCTAAATATTAAAAACATCCATCGTACAGGTTCAAGTATCATATCAAGTTACCTATTATGCACATTCATATCACATATAAATATGATCGTAATAAATATTTATATGATCGTCATACGTGTCCAGGTCTAACAGGTATAAACATTAAATTTCTAAAAAAACCCCTAAAAATAATTATATTTTAGAGATTCTTGAGGGTAAAAATGTATTTTTGCCAAAACATATTCCAACCATGCTATTTAAACCCACCAAATAGATGGGTTTATATTGAGAAGCTCTATGTGGGTTTAAAAATATTATTCATCCAGGCGGGGAGTAATTTTAGGTGATAATATATGAACCCAAAGTGTGTATCCAAACAAGGGAGTAAATGGGATTAGGTGGGTCAAATCATTATTTTGTCCAAGATTCCCTCCTAATATCTAAACCAAACACACCCTCAATGATTAATCAAACCATCGGAGGTGTATTGATTTTTTATGTCGTCACAAATTTTTGATCAATCTTCTTAGCATAAAATTAGGTTTCCCTTTATATAATAGGTCTTAAGGTTGAATAAAGTTATATCATTGTACTCTTTGGTCAGACACATTTTAGTGTCTACACAGAGCCATCATGATTTTTTTTGCTTTTTTTCTTTTGCTCTCATTTAATATCTATTTCCTCTAGCAATCAAATAGAAGGGATTTGACTTAAGTTTTGATCGAATGTCCATACTCCCTCATGCATACTAGTTTTTTAACAAAGAAAAACTTTTATAGTGGAAAAAAGAGGAAAATACCTAGAATAGAAATGCTAATTATCTCATGCCGAGCTAGAAGCACAAAATTCCAATACTGGCATATAAATGGACAAATAGTATACTCCCTCATGCATACAAGATTTTTAGCATTAAAGATGTAGTTTGTGATAGATAGTGTTGAAATTTGACTCCAACTCTCTAATTGTCATAAACAAGAGACTTTTGGCTATTAGTGTGAGAATCCTGAATGAAATAAGAAATGTATTGTAAGAGTACTAATAAAACCATGTATAGGTTTATTATTGACCTGATAGGAAACATATAGATTTAACAGTATTCAAATTGTATTGGATTACAGTATCTTATTCTTATAAATAAGGTTGAGTATTGTGTAATCAATTATCAGATAATCAATTTTCTAGTGAATAATACATCGATGTTATTTTTTGATCTGTAGATGTAGGTATGGTATACCAAAGTGGGCACGTTGTATCGAACTGCGTTAAATCTTGTGTCATATTTTCATTATTTTTTCCTTATCTTGAATTCCTATCTCCTAACTTATATTATTTGTATTAATTATCCACTGTACAAAACCAATAAGTGATCTCAGAGCTAGATTGACGATCCTGGTACAACAATCAAAGCAAGTTGTTGACAATCCAATGATCAAATTGATGTTCATGTTGTAGAAGACTCCCATGCCACGTGTGTACAATGTGGTGTGAAGATTGATTTTGTTCTACGTACATTAAGAACATAATTTTAGAATTTTTTGATAAAGTGTTTGGATCCACAAGAAAAGAAGGAGGAATATTTTTAGAATTAAGGGCTGATGATTCTAGTTGAATTCTTCAAGTTATACAGTTTTTAAGAATTTTGGTCTCTTAGAGTTGAAGTCACGGTATTCCAATGGTTTGGGAGCTATTGAGCTGACATAAACTTAATAGTGATGATGTGGTGTCTCGTAGGTTACGAGTCATAGGGCTTTACCTTGATAAATGGTGAAACATTGACTATTGAAACCTCCCAAGGACAGTTAAGATGTGGGCAGAGACGTATAGTATGATGTGGGCCTTGACGCAAGCTCCTGAAAGACAGAGAGGATTGTGGTGACTTAGAATAGTAAGTTTACACGTGGTGCTTGAAAAGATTACTAGATTAGAATCAAGGGTACTAAGCCCCGATGTTGGGCATAACCAAATTTGAAGAGTTTGGTTCAAGGGAGACCACTAGTGTGAGACATGTACATGCATTGCATGACATTTTGTTAAATGTTAAGGGCTAATGCATAATTTATGATAATTTGCGATATTAATCTGGAGGTTAAATTGTAGTTACAGGAACTATGGGAGTTGGAGAAAATCTTTAATTATAACCCTAGGGGTTGAATTTTTGTGATAAGATTTGTGTATGGGTATAAACCATAAAAAGGGGAAAAGTTTTGGGGTGTAATTTAATAAGAGTTGGGAATTATGTGGCGTATGTGTTAATGGGAGAAACTAAAGAGGACCTAAGTGTAATTAGGTCAGGATTTGGGTGAGTTTTCTTTAGCCTTTCTCTTAAACGATATATAAGTGTGTGTGTGTGTGTATGTGTGTTTTAACATGAGTTCCAGAGAGAGGGAGAGATAGAGATGGAGAAAGGGATTGAATAGAGAGAGAAGAGTTGGGTTGGGAGGGAAGATAACTCGGTGGAGGAGCTTCGATCTTTCTGTTCAAAAATCGGCGTAGAATGAACTAGATTTCTTGGTTTCCTTAATTGTAAATAGACTTTGTTGAAGAATTATAAGAGAGTAATTCTTTTTGGTAAGGAATTCTGTTAATAATTCCTTATATTTGGTTGTTTAACAACATAAGAAAAAGGGTTGGGTTTTGGTGTATGAAAACCTTGGCTGTAAGGTATGGTTTTGATATTGGTTTTAGTTTGTGGATTTTGTATGTTGGGTTTGTAGTAGATATGAAATATCATGTATTTGAGGATTATAATTGATGGTATATATGTTAGAAGTTATGGGGTTAAGAAAGAAAAATTTGGAAAAAAATGGGACGAACAAGGGTTTTTGTCAGACTTCTACCGGTAGGAAATGGTGTCCTATCGGTAGAACGACATTATGTAAGGAGTTATACTGGTAGGAAGTGGTGTCTTACTAGTAGAATGATACTCTGTAAGAAGTTCTACTGGTAGGAAGTGGTGTCCTATCGTTAGGACGATATTCTGGAAGGACTTCTATTGGTAGAAACATAAAATTATCACCATTTTGCTGTAACATCTGCAATTCGTTGTCCACTCAACCTCAAAATTTGAATCAATTTGAATTGATTTTATTTACCTACAAACACGTCATTAAACCTAAGGGTTGAATACATTATAGTAAATGAAAGGGGATATTGAGAAGACATCGGGTTAAGCTTAATTATCACTTGTGCATGTGTAGCATAATATCATTGATTGTGAATGATATTTAAGTGATTTGTGGCGATGTATGTTAGGTGCGAAGACAATGACGTTAGCATCGGAATCACTTAAGACTACATAAATGGATTGAGTTTGGGTTTGAAATTGAACCTGAGGTGAGTATATTGATTCATATTGATTGAAAATGTGTGTGAATGTTATTAATTATATTTATGTGATTGTAGCGGTTGATGGATTTTGTGTTGTGTATTGATGTTTGGTTATGAGTTGGAGTTATGAAATGAAGGATTATGTGTTTTTTGTGATTATGACTGCTGAGACTACTGTGTATAATCAGTAGTGATGTAATAGCTGAGACTGCATGGCATAAACAGTAGCAATGAAATTGCTGAGACTACTGAGCATAAATAGCAGCAGTGTGAATACCGAGACACCCGGGCAGAAACGGGTAGTGTAAATTGTTTTTGGTTGGTCGAATATTGATGTTAAATTCTATTATGTGGATTGTGTTATTACCGTGTTGTGCATGTATTTTTTTTTTGTATGTTTCAAATATACTCACTGAACGTGTGCTTTTGCTCACCCCTCCACTATTGCTTGTTTCAGGAACATGGAAAATAAAAGGTGGTCCACTGAGCAGTTTAACTTGACATAAAGAGCTGGATGTCAAAATGTACAATACATCATGTATCATAAGTGTACATAATTTTTGTTGGTTGTTAAGAATGTTAAGGGTGTGGTGCTCTAGTCGTGTTGTGACACGTACTATGTAAATGTTATATTTTCATATTTAAATAATGGCTTGAAAATTATTGCACAAGTTAACTACTCTGGTTAAATTGTGGATTAATGAATAACAGATTTAGAATTACCCACACTCTATCTCTTTTCCGGGATGAGGTGTGACAACTAGAATTTGACTCAGACTTTCTAATTATCACTAATAAACATATCTATGGTTTATTATAACTCTTTCAATACGTTTCTTATTTCAAATTGTATTGGTGACGCTGATAGTGACCTGGTAAGTTTTATTAGTGACTTTAATAAGAAACTTAGATATTTAGCAATATCCAAATAATATTGGGTTACATTATTTTATCTTTATAAATAGTGTTGAGTATTACATAATCAATTACAAAATGACTAATTTTTTAGTGAATAATATATCACTATAAGTTTTTGGTCCGTGGATGTAAGTACGTGTATCAAGGAAAGTACGCTGTATCAAACTATATTATATCTTTGTGTCATATTTTTTCTAGCTTGAATTCCTATCTCCTAACTTATATTCTTTATATTAATTATCCGCTGTACAAAATTAATAGATAACAATTAATCGATGATTTCTTTTTTCTTTTTTATTTCCATTGTGAGAGTCTCTTTTCAAGGCTTCACTAACTTCCATAAGAAAGTCATTATTCTTTTGAAAATCCATTAAAATAGATATCAAAAATACATTATTTTGAATATATGTCCAACAATGTCTTTTTTTCTTTCCAAAACGGGTGCGACATGAGAACTTCTCAGGGAGTTATCCATTTTAATGCTACTCTCGCTCAAACACATTTAACTGCGAAGTTCTGATGAGATTTAGTGCATTAGTGCTAATATGATCGCACCCATTTGTCCAACATATTCAGTTCAAATTTGCAACACATAGGATATATATACAAGAAGGCTGTCTTTGTTTGGTAGGATTGGTGGGGATTAGGTTAAAATAGTCTTGGGGGCCCACATATCCCAACTTTGGGTATGAAAAAGAGGGTGGGATAATCGTTGGGCCTGAAAACATCGGCCCGTATGAAATGAGGCCAATATCCGTTTTGAGCCGGATATTTTTAACCCACGAAGCATGTGGGATTAAAATTCCATCGACCGGATACATTTGAGATTTTACTGAAACATCCCTGCACACTTTTTCCAAAAACCCTTTTCACTCCTCTTTCAGCCGAGTAGTCCTTGGCCTATAATAAGGTTTCTCTCTCTCTCTCTCTCTCTTTTTCTCATCTATTTTTTGTCAATCGAAACCCTCATCAAGCCAACAAAAACACAGAATCAAAAGGGTCCATAAGAAGTTTCTGATAAAGACGGAATTTAGGGTGTCTGTGAGAAGTCGGTGACCGATCTCTCTCTCTGTGTTTGTGTAGCGATGTGTTTGTCTCCCTCTTTCCTGGCGCTTTCTCTCTCTTTTTCTTGCTCAGTAACATTGGATCTTTATCTCTCTGCCAAACCCATCTCCTTCTCTCTCTCTCTCTCTACGAAAATCCCCATCTCTCAAACCCTTCTCTGTTGCCCCTAAAACCCTCCCAAAATCACCCCTATCCGCAAACAACACAGTAAGGTATGACTCTCTCTCTCTCTTCTCTAGGTCTCTGATTTGTGTTTGTCTCTGAGCGATCTTGGAACAAGGTGCGTATTTTTTGGTTGGAGTGAATAGTCATCTCCATCTCACTCCCTCTCTTTCTCTCCCCCTCTGTCTAGGTGTGTGTTTTGCGGCTCCAATGCCATGGATGAGAACTATGGTTGGTTTGTTTTGGTTATGGGTTTTGGATGTCCAACAATGCATGATCGTGTCGTCGCCGAGGTCGGTGATGTTGTGCTTTTAGGTTGGCGTTTGTGGGTTTTGGTGGTTATGGGTTTTGGAGGTTCTGGGTTTTGGATACCCAACAGTGCATTTGGGGCATGTAGCTTCAACTTAAGTACCAATTATGTTAACTTCGTTTTGTATTTGTAGTTCAAGGAAACGGTTAATATGGCCATATATTTGAGTATAGAATATGAACCAGGATGTCTTTATTTTGTGTATTTTTATATAAGACGCTTGGTTAATGTTAATGTTTATTTTGTGTATGTTTGAGGATGCTTCAATGATTTGGAGGATAAAGACTGCTCCTAGTGCCCAATTGGTGTGCTGGAAAATCTTGAGAGATGCCCTTCCTATGGATTGTAATATCTCAAAATTGGGTATACTAGTTGTAATCAGGTGTGGCTTCAATGTTGGAGTTTCATGGCATAGATGGTGAATCTCCTACGATAAGAATGAGAAGGTTGTGCAGGGTTTTTAGGAAGCAAAATTTGAGTCATGGTTTGTTAAGGAGTGTAACTTTGCTTATTTACTGGCAGATTTGGAAAGAGAGATGTAGAAGAGTAGCTGGGGAGGGGTTTTTGCAATCTTATTCTGTTTTCATGAAGGTTGATGACTGGTGAGCTGGTTTTGACTGTCTTTTGGTTTTGGGTAGTGGAGGCTGGTTTGTGATCCTAAAGGAGAGTTGTTTTTTTTTTTTTGAAGGATAGCCTTCAAACAAGATGGCTTTCTCTGTCTTTTTCTAGGATCTGTGTATCCCTCTGCAGGCGAAGCTGTTTTTCCTGAACAGTAAGGAGTCAAGGTGCTCAGAAGGAAAATTGTATTTTTTGATTCTTTGTAATGTGAACTGAATAATTTGCTTCTTGTAATTTTTTTTTTTTGGGAAAACTTCATTCACACCCCCTCTAGTTAGGCATAAATTCAAAGACACCCCCTTCCCATTCTGAATCTTCACTGCACTCCCTTCTGGTTTACAGTTTTAAATCACAGACACCCCCTACACCGTAAAGGTTAACAGTGACGGTGAATAAAGTAACGGTTTGCCTTCAATTTTTCTGAAAATGTTCAAACTACCCCTCCTTATATAAATGTACTAAAATGACTCCAACCCCTTTCCCTATATATATATAGCTATGTACAGCTGAACCCCTTGGCTAGAACGTCTGTGGCTAGAACAAAGCTCAACGTGAAGTTGGCTGGAAGTTGTACGTACTGAAAAACTTTGATTGATCCGGAATTGAGAAATCCTACCTTACGCTGTTTTTTGATCCGAAATAGCAAAAAAAATAAAACGATATTATTTTTTAATGAAATTTCATACACATACTCAATTTACCTACCTAAGAATGAATATAAAATTTATTTTCCAAAAATACCCAAAAATTGGGTCGAATTGACCCCGGAGACCAAAACAGTCATTTTAATCCTCATTTTGATCCGGTCGTTGGATCGATTTGAAATTTTACCGGGACCTCCGCACGGACGTTACGGAACTTTTGGCACCAACCAAAGGTTGATCGGAGTTCAGACATGCCCAAAATTTCCGCCGGAGTCCACTGATGTCCCCCACCCCACTTCATCTTCAACCTTTGATTAGTTGACTTTTGCCCTAAGTGCAGAATTTTCTGCTCAACCACCCCACTTTGACCCCAAAGTTCTCCCACTATAGTAAACTATTTCCTTTGATTTCAATGCCCACATACTCTTTGAACAACCTAGTTTCAATCCCCCATAGAATCAGCCTTCGAATTTAACTCTAACATCATTAAATCATTGGTCAAAGTTGGCCAAAAAATCATTTTTTAAACACAAAGACAGACCTGCAACTGCCCGTTTCAGCCCTCAAACGACCTCTAAATTCAATTCCAAGGCCGGAAATGGATTCCTTGACCCCAAATTAGCTAGACCCAAGCCCCATTTCAAAGCTTAATCAAGTTTATCAAAAATCAAAATTTTAAAAATTCAAACCCACGAGGGTTTCTTCATCCCATCACCACACACCACGGCAACCCGTAAAACCACTCCCAAAAAACTCTACAACAACCCAAAAACACAACCCAAGACTCAATTGAAGAAGAAAAGCTCGTTTTCTATGAGACCCATTTCATGAAAACCTAAAATCCGAAACTTTAAAACTCAAATTCGAGCGTAACCACTTACCCAAATCAAAATTACCACAGAATCTTCGATGCTCACTCTTCAAATCATTCGACGGTTGGAATCGCAAAGATCTTCCAAGCCTTCAGCAATTTTCTTCCCCCCTCTCTCGCTTTCTCTCTGTGTTCATGCATCAGTCGAGTAACCATGGAATGCACAGAGACACTGGTTGGGTTAGGTTTAATAAATAGGTGGGGTTAATTGAACATAACCATAGTTAGTAATATAGGTTAAGTATGTATACATACATAGTACATATAAATTACTCAGGGCTATTTTTGTAAATTAACCCTAGCAATTAACGTCGTTACCAGACCATGCCTGACAGGGGGTGGCAGTGAAGATTCAGAATGGGAAGGGGGTGACTTTGTATTTATGCCTATCTAGAGGGGGTGTGAATGAAATTTTCCCTTTATTTTTTTTTGAAAAATGAAATAAATTTTGATTTCTTTAAAAAAAAATGTTAATGTTTATGTAATTTTGGCTCTTGCATTCTGTTGTCATATTTTCTGTTAATTAATTTCAGTATGATATTTTGGGTGGGTCAAATATATTTGTGGTCGCTTTTTTAAAATTTATTTACAACGGAACGCAAAAAACTTGATTTTTTACGATAACTAACTAGTCATAATTTTTCAATTCAATATTAAAGTGATAACCAAGAATTTCCCAGGCCAAATGTGAGATAAGTTTGGAAAGGATTAAGGGTAAGATGGGTAAATTAATGTTAAAGTTATGAGATTTAAACAAAAAAAAATTGGTTTGTCCATGAAACCCACAATATATAAATTACTATCCAAATCAAGGATCGAATAAAATCATTTGCTTTTACTCAACATTATATTAAAGTTATTGAAATTTCATTGGATTGATTTGAAATTTGAATCTAAACCAGTCCAATCCACTGTTGCATTGCCAAACAGCCCCAAAAGGAATTTTGTTCAGTCAAAAAATAGAAAAGCTGCTTATGGGTCCTATGTGAGATAAGGCGACGCTCTTCAACTAAAAAAGGCAAACAACCCCAAAGACTTTAAAAAACCTTCCAATCAAACAGAACCGCTATATTAAATTCACATTACTTTGGAGAGCTGCCAACTTTACAATCAAATCTTATGGAGGCCTAATTGAAAAAACAGTGAGGAAATATTTAAACTTGAATTAAGTTTCTTCGGCTGAAGTATTGTGTTTCGCACTACACGTGATTATAATATAAAAAGAAAACCTTGAACAGATAGGATTATATTGATTCTATAGTCTCCCAAGTCTTTTGGGTTTAGCCATCATTTTTCTACCACACAAATTTTAAACTGCAGACCTTTTGGAATTTGTGTCAAACCAGTAGAAATTCTTCAACTAGGATCCGTTTGGTAGGATACAAAAAAAAAATGAAAAGATGAAAAGTAAAAGTGATACATTTTTCATCATTTGAGGAATAAATCATTTTTTCCATGCTTTGTATTTGGTAAGAGGGATAGAAAGTAGGAATGATTTTTTTTTTGATAAGATAGAAAAAGTATTATTTTTATTTTTATTTTTAAATTTAAATTTAAATATTGTTTGATGGGTCAAGCCCAAAAGGCCTAGAAGCCCAGTTGCAATTAAAAGCTCAGACCCATGAAGACCCAGCAAGCCCAATGAGATTCTCAGGTTCAAGTAAATTCACCATGGAGCTACCCCAGCTTAGCTACGAGATCCAGAGAGCATTCAAGACCCCTTACCTCCCTTACCCATATTGGAAGCAGTCAAAGGGAGACCCGGTCTTGTGGAGAGCTCCTCAACGGTCACACCCGTTGAGGAGAATCCGCAAAACCCACTAGAATAGCTCAGTATGGCCACTTAGTAGCTCCATTCGGTTGAGGACTGAATATAAAATGTAAGCCCCACCAACACTTGGGGGGCATCACCTTCTACACAGCATAAATCTCCTTTTCCTCTCCAGTCTGTAACACTCCGTTCATCGGAATCAATAAACTACCGGCAACTCTCTGCCATTCCAAAGTGGACGTAGGTCAACTGACTGAACCACTATAAATCCAGTCTCTTTCTACATTAATTATTACTCAATTCTAAATTACTTGACTAGTGGTGTGCAAGGTCAAAATTGTGCATCATCAGTTTGGCGCCGTCTGTGGGAACAGACAAAATTCTCATTTCCGAACACTTTCTCTGTTGAATCAATGGCGATCACTACCCGATCGGTGAACCAGCCTGAGAATAACCAACCAAGAAGAGGAGGTTACTCCTCCCCCAACCATCCCAAGTACGCAGCAGATGCTGGAGACCACGCAGCAGCTTGTGGCCCAAAACCAGCGGATCCTTCAACTAATGCTCGTTGGGCAAGGAGGAGCATAACCTGGACCTCAAGTGAGAGGAGTTCCACGCCTGGGGTGTTAAGGAGCTCCCCACATGGGTGCTCCTCATCTAGCCGCCCCCTTAGGAGCCCCCTTGGGCGCCCAGCATGAAGGACCTCCCCATGAGGGACCTCAACCTCCTCCTCTAGCTCCTGCTCTCCATGGTGGAGACCCTTATCTCCAAGAGGATGAGGGTGAAAACCAAAACATTGAGCACAGAGCCATTTCCATGACAATTCAAAAAGAGCTCCCAACCAGTGGGACAAAAAGATAAAAGAGATGTAAAACCAACTAGGTGACGCCTTCAACGCCATCAAAGCACAAGCATTGGCGGATTTCATTGCTGAGCTGACTCCAGCACAAGAGGAGAACAACAAGCTTTCCACCTCGCCCCGCGAGGACACCTCAACTCTCGACAAGGACGTACAGGAGCTCGGTGAGGATAGCCTGACGCCCATCAAGGATCCCCAGGCGCCCAGGCCTCTTCAGCCACCCTTGATGGTGCCCAGGCTCTCTCAGGCGCCCAGGCCTCTTCAGCCCACCCTGATGGCGCCCAGGCCTCTTCAGCCACCTTGTTGGCGCCCAAACAAGGCCCTCAGGCACCCAGGCCTCTTCAGCCACCCCTGATGGTGCCCAGGCCCCTTCAGCCACCCTTGATGGCGCCCAGGCAAGTCCCTCTGGCGTCCAGACCCCTTCTGGATCCCAACCTGGTACCCAGGCGACTCACCCTATGGACTTACCTCTTCCAGAAACCTCTGAGCAGCCTTTTCCATCACACTGGAAAACTCTACGTCGACGGCTCCTCAACCAACGAAGGAGGAGGAGCGGGCCTTATCTTGATCAGCACCGACGGCACTCACATCAAGTATGTAGTGAAGCTTCACTTCATCGCCTCCAACAATGAGGCAGAATATGAAGCCCTCATCTCTAGCCTAAGGTTGGCAATAGAGATGGAAACTCAACACCTTCTTTCTCATAGTGACTCTCAACTCAAAATCGAGGAGCCCAATGACAAAGTCATCATGACCGCCTTCCTGGGAGGTCTCTGCTCATCGAGTTTCCGCTTTTCGGTAATAAAGCGACCACCAAAGAGCATGCCAGAACTATTGGCAAAGCTCGAAAATATATAACTGCTGAGGAAATCAATAGGTCTAGACAAGGTGAATCATCTCGCAATCACCAACAACTTGACCTATCTCTGCACTGCACTGCTCTTAAGCAGGCAGCCTATATCCAGCTTAGCGGTTCTCTCATGGGTCGCCAAAAGCTTGGCCTCTGCACTGCTCTTAAGCAGGCAGTCTACCTCTGCACTGTTCTCAAACAGGCAGCCTATCTCCAGCTTAGCGGCTCTCTCGCGGGTCGCCAAAAAAGTTTGGCCTCTGCACTGTTCTTAAACAGGCAGCCTACCTCTCCACTGCTCTCAAGCAGACAACCTACCTTTGCACTGCTCTCAAGCAGGCAGTCTACATCTGCACTACTCTCAAGCAGGCAGCCCACCTACCTCTGCACTGTTCTTAAACAGGCAGCCTACCTCTGCACTGCTCTCAAGAAGGCAGGCCACCTACCTCTGCACTGTTCTTAAACAGACAGCCTACCTCTGCACTGCTCTCAAGCAGGCAGCCCACCTGCCTCTGCACTGTTCTCAAACAGGCAGCCTATACCTCAAGCTTAAGGACTCTCTCATGGGTCGCCAAAAGCTCGGTCTCAAAAGGTGTAGCTCTCTCACGAGCAGTCCTCAAACTCTGCATTTACTCTCGCGCAAGCAGCCTGCCTCTCTCTCCAGGTAATCATGTTAAATATTTTAATGTTTGGAATAACATTATTTTTGCCATCTCTAGGCAGGATCTTCAAACTTAGGTCATCTGCAACCCGAGGGACTTCATTAGATCAGCGTACCCAGTTGCCTGGCCGCCTTGGTCACCCAGATCAGCCTTTGCACGCCCTTCTACGAAGGCTTCCTCGCCAAAATGCCACCTACTTCAGTGGAGCTTTCCCAAGGGAGCTCTCCAGGTCCCAGGCTCGCCCAAGCTCCCCAAAAGGCCTCATGCTTGCCAAAGCTCCCAAGGCAGCCCCAAGTTGCTGCCCAGCGTGCCTGAGCTGTCCAGGACCTCAACCCCAGCGCCTAGGCTGCTGCCCAGCACATTCGGACTGTCCACAGCAGCAGAACAGGCGCCCAGGCAGCTGCCCAGCGCGCAGAAACTGCCCAGGACAGCCCCCTCTTTGCTGCCCAGCGTGCCTGAGCTGTCCAGGACCTCAACCCCAGCGCCTAGGCTGCTGCCCAGCACATTCGGACTGTCCACAGCAGCAGAACAGGCGCCCAGGCAGCTACCCAGCGCGCAGAAACTGCCCAGGACAGCCCCCTTTTCGCTGCCCATCTCGCCTACGTAGTCCACCATCTTTCCCCCATTCGTACCTAGGTTGGAGAGCCTGCTAAAAGAACCAAAACCCATGGAAGAGGAGCCTGAACCAGCGCCCAAAACAGCGCCTGAAGCTCCTTGGGCGGACTGCTGTGGCGCGCGCGCAGCAGCGGCTGAACTGGGGTGTTCTCCTCCTCCTCCTCCTTCAACTCTTGCAACCTCCAAAGCTCCAAAACTACCTTCTTCAGCCCCAACTTTACGATCCCCCATGGCACCAATGGAGTTTTCTTATCCTACCTATTTCAAAATCTCCAATACCCACTTCAAAAAATCCAAACAAAGAATACCCACAAAATGAGCTTGAAAGATCTCAAACCTTACCTCTCTTCTTCCAAAATCTCAATGGAATGGAAAGAACCAAGCTTACAAGAGTGGGTCTTCAAGGTTTTTCAAGAATGGCCATTCAAGACTTTCAAGAGATGGATTTTCAAGAAATGAGCAAAATGAAGAAGAAGACTACATTTATAACCTAGGGTTTTTAAAAGAGGGAAAAAGCCCAATTTGAAAATAATGGGCTCTCCTAAAAAACTCTAGCCAAAGTGGAAAAAATTTGAGGCATGCAAAGCAAAAATGCAATGTGGAGGGAAAGAGTCATGAAGCAGAAGAATTCTCCGTCACCTAGAACTCAAGGAGCAAACTAATGCACCCTTCTCCAAGTTTCCTTGAACACGGGGCATTGGGGGGCAAATGATGGGTCAAGCCCAAAAGGCCTAGAAGCCCAGTTGCAATTAAAAGCTCAGACCCATGAAGACCCAGCAAGCCCAATGAGATTCCCAGGTTCAAGTAAATTCACCATGGAGCTACCCCAGCTTAGCTACGAGATCCAGAGAGCATTCAAGACCCCTTACCTCCCTTACCCATATTGGAAGCAGTCAAAGGGAGACCCGGTCTTGTGGAGAGCTCCTCAACGGTCACACCCGTTGAGGAGAATCCGCAAAACCCACTAGAATAGCTCAGTATGGCCACTTAGTAGCTCCATTCGGTTGAGGACTGAATATAAAATGTAAGCCCCACCAACACTTGGGGGGCATCACCTTCTACACAGCATAAATCTCCTTTTCCTCTCCAGTCTGTAACACTCCGTTCATCGGAATCAATAAACTACCGGCAACTCTCTGCCATTCCAAAGTGGACGTAGGTCAACTGACTGAACCACTATAAATCCAGTCTCTTTCTACATTAATTATTACTCAATTCTAAATTACTTGACTAGTGGTGTGCAAGGTCAAAATTGTGCATCATCATTTTTTATTAAAAAATATAAATATATATTTTATCATTATATCTATATATGAAATTAATATATACATAATATGTAATTGATAAATTTGATATATGTACATATTAAAAAATATATAGACAAATAACATATATTTCAACAGACATAATTAACTTTTCATTTATTTTTTCTCTCAATTTTGGAGGAATTGATTTTGGTAAGTTTGATGAAAAGTTAATCTGTCTACTTTTTCATCCTTCCTATTTTCTTTACGTACCAAACATAATATTTTATCTATTCTTTCAATTTTCTATCATTTTATTTTTTTATGGTACCAAACAAAGCATAGTACTAATGTCCTCTACTGATTTGCCTAAAGCTCAACGTCGTTCAGTGTTCGTTATTGGTATGCTTTCTTATTTTCATTAGGTATATCGTTAGGTTCTTGGTTCCTGATTTTCTTCGCTTCTGCGTTAAAGCTTCATGTTTACTAGATTGGGATGTTTACTTGTTTCACACATGCACAATTTCGGAAATGCACGAGGAGAACGCGGTGATGACTGGTCTGAATGTTTGAACTAGGTTTAGAACTCCTTAGATCCAATGCGTGCTGTTTTCTTGCTGAATACAGCTAGACTATGGATGAGTGGATTTTTTATTATTTCTTCTTCCTTGGAGTTTTTGACTGTGTTTGGTTTGAGGACTTATTCTTTAGCAACTTAAAACTACAAGGGGCTCTTTGTTTCAAGGATATGGGTGGTACAAGGGGTGGTATTAGGGAAATAGTACGTAGGATCCACCTTATACCTTGTTTGTTTAGCATTTTACAGTCAGTACTATTTTCCGGGCCGTAATACCGACCCGGTATGAACAGTAGTCATAATGCCTTGTAGATGGTATTATTGAATACCACCTCCCCCCCTGGTTTTATTTTCATGGGTTAAGTACAAACATGCAAATTGACACAAATGTCCTCCTTTGTTAAGAGTTTACATATAAAAAATTTATTTTAAATTTTTTCCTTGTATTATGTTTAAGTGCACGATGTCACCGATTTTTTTTTTTTAATTTTTTTTTTAAAAATTATTTTGAATTTTTTCTTTGTATTATGTTTAAGTGTACGATGTTACGGTTTTTTTTTTTAATTTTTTTTTAAAAATTATTTTGAATTTTTTTTTTGTATTATGTTTAAACGTATGGTGTTACCGATTTTTTTAAAAAAAATGTTTTTAAAAATTATTTTGAATTTTTTTTTTTTGTATTATGTTTAAGCGTACCGTGTTACCAGTTTTTTTTTTTTTTAAATTATTTTGAATTTTTTCCTTATATTATGTTTAAGCGTATGGTGTTACCGATTTTTTTAAAAATTATTTTAAATTTTTTCCTTGTATAAATGGTTAAGGGTAAAATGGAATGAATGATGTTAAGGGTAAAATGGTATATTTGTTATATAAGATGTGATAGAATAAATGGTTGTTTGTGAGACCCACCATAGTACCTATTGAACAAACAAACAAGGGGAATGATGAGATAAAAGTTTAAGACCGGGTATAATATACCATTGAATATGAGTGGAATGAAAATGATGTCTAATACCACCCAAATTTAATAATCGAAACAAACAGGCCCCAGGTGTATGAGCTAGGGGTGCAACTTGGGATGGGCAACCCGATTTCAACCCGAAAAAATTAGGGCTTGGGTTAGGGTTTTTAATACTTGGGTTGGACTTGGGTCAAAAAATCTCAACCCGAATTCAATTTGGGCGGGCCTCGGGTTGAACCCGAATATTAAAATCAGGCTCAACCCGATTTAATAATCGGGTTCAACCCGAATTAATATTATATAAATACATTTTTTATGCTAGGTTAATCTGAGCGGCTCAGCGCCTCCCTTAGACCTTCCCTAACTCTCAGTCTCTCTCGATCTCTCATTGACTCTCACTCTCAGTCTCTCACCGACTCTCACTCTCTCACCGACTCACCCTCACCCTCACTCACCTGCGCCTCCTCCCTCCCTCCCTCTCGTCTGCAACTCACCCTTACTCACTCTCAGTCTCTCTCGGTCTCTCTCAGTCTCTCATCGACTCTCACTCTCAGATCTGGTGGCTATAGCATCTCAGATCTTGTGGGTGTGGTGGCGATGAGCAATGGTTGTGGTGGCAGTAGCAGTGGCGGCGATGGGCAGTGGCTGTGGTGGTTTCTTCGATATACTCAAGATCTGAGATTGACTTTCCATTGTGCACAAACACTAGAACTCGTTTGTAGTGGCTGTGTGCTGTCTTGGTGAGGTGCTGGCCTGGTGGAGAACTCCCCTATTCTCTGTTTTTTTTTTTTTCTGCAATTTTTTCGTGATTCTGTTGTGTTGGTTGGTTGCCGTTGATGCTTGCTGATTTTTGTTGTTTGTTGCTAATTTAGAGGAAATGAATTGATATACTTATCAAGATTGCACTGGAACCCGAATTCAACCCGACATTAACTCGAAATCAAGAAACCCGAATTCAACCCGAGCCCGCCCGAATTAAACTCGGGCAGTGCTCGGGTTGAGTTTTTCAACTCGAGGTAGGGTTAGAGTTAGGGTTGAAGATTATATACTTAGGGTTGAGTTAGGGTTGACTGTCCAACCCGCCCGAGTTGCACCCCTAGTATGAGCCTCCTAAGTTGGCAAGCTAGTGTTTCTAGTTTTTTGACCAAACTTAGGTTATTAAGAAAGTATTTCTCAAATTCAAATTGATTTAAAAACCTCACTTCAACTAACATTTTTAAATTAAAATAACATAATCTTTAGAGATGGTCTAACGATTAAGCTTATCCCTTACAAGTAAGAAGTCTTAGATTCGATACTTCTCACCCCTTAAGGGCCAACCACTTTATTCCTTAGGAGACATAGCCTTAAACTAACTCGAGTTACATCAGCTTAAAATTCAATAGAGTAATCGAATAAGTATAGAAACCCTATAATAATAATAATAATAATAATTAAAAAACACATTCAATGGAGTATAGCTTTAAATATATACGTTTTCAGGCTTAAATACGTCTTGCAGTGGCCCCTCTTCTTCTTCCCCCATTTCTGTCTTACACAAAATTTTCCCCAACCCAAACCCTAACCTGCGATCCAACACTCCACCAAATCCAGCACAAATCCACCACATCCCTACTCCGGCGACCCATAAGTGACATACCACCACCACCTGTAGTCCACCAGCATCAGCAGCAGTCCACCACCACCACATCCACCTACTCCCGCGACGCATAAGTGACGCAGCAACAGCAACAACAGCAGTCCACCACCTCCACCCCTTCTCCTCCACCACCACTCCTCCACAACGTCGGACGGCCCCCCCATCTTTGGTACTTCATCCTCTCTCTCTCTAACTCTCTTTCTCTATCTCTTTCGTAAAGGGTTTTAATTAGGAAAATAAATAAAAAAAGGGCTCTCGACCTTTTCCATCACTGGTACTTCATCTCTCTCTCCCTCTCTCTCCCGGGGTGGTAAGGCAGGGATTAGGGTGGAGGGTGTTGATGGGTATATCTTAGATGAGAATTGTGTATTTACGATTGTTTTGAGTGGGCATTCCAAATAGAGGAATATTATTTGGAACTAAAAATTTGACCTAATTTATTGACATAAAGATGCAATTTCAATAGAACCATTTGATCAACACAAAATTTTAATGTTTGATGTGCCCCACAATTAATTCAAAGATTATAGTAAATTAGGTTAACAAATTAAGTCAAGTAAATTAGGTCCCAATCACAATGCTCTTCCAAATATGTTCAGATTTCTATTATTTTCGCATATTGGCATTACATGGTTTTGCTAATTCCAAATGTGCTCACATGTCCATTAATGGTTTTGCTAATCCCATTATTTACAAATTTGTTTTAGTAGCAAGTTCTATTTTTGTGCAAGTATTGTGTGGTTTAGGTATTAAGGGGTGGATTAGATTAATTTAATCCGATAATAATATAATACTAAGTTTGGATGACGTTATAACGATTGGTATTAATTTTAATTAATCTTGATATGGTTTCACTATTGCCATTTAACACCTAATATTATATAGTAATGAATACTATATAATAGGTAGTATTATTTTTAAGGAGATTTGGCCACAGCGTGGACTTTTAAGGTGAAAGGTCCACTTTGGACACTTCTAAGGTAAGAGGTCTATAAAATCAACCCTGGACAAAAATATCTTTAATGAAGGAGATTATTTAAAAACATTCAACATTCTCTTTCTTATATTGATTACTACTATAATCATCATTCCATTGCTGCCATCACCATTCGCCACCTCCCACCATAGCCACCATCGCCTGCCACCAGACACCACCACCCAACGCCACCACCTACCATTGTCGCCCACAACCATTACCCGCCGCAACCCATCACCACCATCCACCGAGCACTACCACTACCACCACCACCACCACCACCACCACCACCACCACTAGGTGTCACCATTTACCACCATCTACCACCATCACCCACTGTTGCCCACGACCATCGCCGTCACCACCACCCATCATCATCACTGTTGCCACAAACCACCATCATACCCACCACCACTCGCTGTCACCACCACCACCCATCGCCGTTAACCATCATCACCCAAAACTCACCACCACCACCATAAACCATTACCACCATCGCTCACCACCACCACACACCATTGTCGCCCACCACCACCACCACCCGCCACCCACCACCATTACCCTTTGTCACCCAACACCATTACCCACCAATGCCTCCACCACCACCACATACCATTGCTACCAACCGCCACCCATCACCATTACCCGCTACTGCCCACCACCACTATTACCTCGTCGTTGCCCATCATTGTCGCCAATCATCATCACCCAAAACCCACCTCCACCACCCACACCCATCACGACTATCGTCGCCGCCCACCACCACCATCGCGGTCACCCACTACCATCACCACTCACTGCTAAAATCCACCATCGCCGCCACCACCACTATTGTTATTGTCCATCACCATTACCACCACCACCGGTGCCACTCACCACTCTCCAAAATTTTCACAAGCAGTGAAACTCCAAAAATAATGAACTTTAACAATAACCAAACATGCTCTTATTGTTTGAGTGCTTAGATTCATTACCCTTGCTGCATGTCATTAGGTTTTCTATGACTTAAGATAGATTTCTCTTGGCGAGCACCAATCTGGAAACAATAAATTGAAATTATTTATGACATAAAATTGGCTTTCGAGGTAGGTTATTTTCCCCTTATAGTTAGCTCTCCCAAGGACATTGGTCATGAAATTTTAAAAGATGGCTTATACAGTGCAGATGGACGACAGCCATCTTCAGAACATGCTACCACATGAGTCAATGTTGAATTGACAGGGTTTAGAGTGTGGCATGAGATGATATTGAATGCACGATGTCTGACAATAATATGTAAGTTGAATGTCTTCATGCCACATCAGTTCTAGGTGTTCTATTTAAAACCAAATCAGGATCTTGTTAAACTGAGTACTTCGTTTGATCAATACCATCAGATATATTTACTTATGTATGTCCATATATTCTTTTATTAAATAGGTAGATATTCAGATCGATGCACATGACCTACTCTTGCCCCCTTGCGAATCGAGTGAATCATATCTTTGCAATTTGGCCTAAGAGACAAGTTAGACAAATATTTCAGACTGAGCAATTTGCTACAAGGAGCCAGTGCTGTGGGTTTGTGGTGCCAGCGTACCAATTCTTTGGTTTCTCGTTCTTCAAATGCCTTGGTATCTTTCCTTTAGGCTTTGAAAGGGAAAGCACTCAATTTGAAGCATAAATAAATGGAAGATTGTTAGATCACCTCCATGATACTTGTTTCCTCCAGCATCTCTACTCTATCTGTTGGGAGTGCTAATTGTTGAAAAGTGTTTGTGTGGCACCGTTCAGGGTGCATATACCAACTGATTGAGCCTATCCTTATGTTCAGGTTGTGCATAGGGAAGGGCTTCTTTGATTAATCCCGAGTAATGTGAGGATTTTTTGAAAGGTACGTACATCTTTAAAATCTTTTCAGATGATTTTATTTTTCTTATTTGACGTGTAATCCTAATAGGAAGAAGGGCGGGCCAAGAAAACCGTTGTGGCTGGTAAGACATGATCTTCGGCAGTGCCTTCACCCACGTGATAATTTTTTTATTGCATATTTTTCTGCCATTTATTTTCTTACCAAGTGGATTCTATATATACCCACTAAACAACCACATGTAGATCTCAACCATCACTATTTCGTAAGATTGCAGGTGGCAATTCCAAAGACGCACCACAGTTTGAAACAGTGATTGAAAAAATAGCTTGAACCTTCACCTTTTCGTGAGAGCTTGACTTCAGTTTTTCCCATTAGATTTACGTTTTGGATATCAGTGAGTTACATGGACAATTCCTCTGCAATCACGATTTTCCATTTTGGAGCTCCAGGGCAACCTTCCTCTTGGTTCTTTTGAGAAGCAGCGATGTGGTGTTTATATAGCCTTATGGATTTCATGTAGTCAATATTGTGAGATCATATAGATGCAGCAACAAACGTGAGCAATTAATCGTAAGGTAATGTTATTGCAGCTTCATAACATGGAGTCTGTTTGTCTGTTCATTTAGATCCAATAACTGATTGAGGTGAGCAATTAATCGTAAGGTACTCATTATGATTACCGATTGTGTACCTTCCTTGCCAGCCACCTAGCCACCCACATTAAAAGATGACGAAGAAGAAGATAAAACAATATTTCTCTCCCAACAAGGTAACGACTCGCAATTGAATGATTTCTTGTGTGGTGCATGCCCTTTGTAGGATTTGATGACAGACTCCGTTCACCAGGTCTTTGGTTGTAGGCTCCCTCATTAGTAAAAAGCTCTTAGGTGATTTTGATTCGATGGTTTATATGAGAAGACTATAATTGCCTCATTTAAGTGCCGTCTTTCATTCTGAAGTTTGAAAAAGGCCGTCCAGGTTTATAATAATGGACCTGAGTCCATTTGCTATTGATAGATTTTGATCAGTCTCAACATTATTGTGAGGACGCCCCCCAAACCAACAAGAGAAAATCCAAAATAAATTAGAAAAGAATGTCTCATCTCATCTACTCTCCCATTGTGTAACCCATTACTATACATACTATTAAAATATCAAACTTAATTAAAATTAATTGACAATCGAATAGACATGACGACAAAGCTCAGATGCTAGGTGTTATTATATCAATGTGAAAAAAACTCAAGTATTGATTCCTTTCATGTGTAACATGAGCTTCTCAAGGCTAATTTATAGTGAAGAACAGGGCCGGCTCGATGTAAATGGGGCATTATGCAGAAGCTTTAAATGAGGCTTTTTTAAAATTTATTATATTATAAATATATTATATGATTAATATTTTACTTCAAAATTATTTTTCTCTTTTACATTTGAGTTTTGCTAATATATCGTCTTCAATGGATAATATGACTAATTTATTCAATTTTTCTTGTGATATGGTTGGTCGTAAGTAAGGTTTAGAAGTTTTAATTTTGAAAAACTTCTTTCTAGAGAGATGCCTACAGTTTTTTAACGGGAGGGAGAGAGAGAGAGAGAGATTCCTAAAAGCTAAGCCAAATTATAGGCTGAGTTTTGAGGTGACCATTGAAAGAGTTTCTAAAATTTAAAAGGAGTAAAATATTGATTAAAATGAGAAAAATAGTTGAATTTTTTTTGTTTTAATTTGGGCTTTTTTATGATATATATTTACTTGGGTTTATACAACTATATTTTTTGGGTCATTTATAATATTAATTCTTAAAGATCATAACATTATTTAACACCCCTCTTTTTTGGGGGCCGTATGTAAATATTTAAGTTGCCTGCCTATTGAGCCGGTGGTGAAGGAACCTATGCATTGGACCAAAAAAAAAACAAAATAACTGAAAAAGAAAACTTCATCTCTTCTCGCATCATGTAACCAGTGACATATACTATAACCATCAACAACCGTCTTTCACAATCTCTAATTTAGTGTTGCCAGGCGAGGATAACACTAAGCTTGATGCAAATAATGAATTGAGCATTAGAGCATGAAGTTGAGAGGTGAAGAAAAGAAATAAGGACAGAAAAGAAAGGAATTGAAAGATGAGTAAATTAATGAGAGCAAATGAATTCCAACTGCAGGAAAATGGTTAAACACCCAAGCCTCCGATGCTTTGGTATTACGTGTTGTCATAAACCCCAAAACCATAGTCGTATAGTTTTGGGGGTCTATCCAAACTGTTTATCTCCAGAGACTTGAAAATAAATAAAATGTCAGAAAAGAAAATAAAAACCCACTAGGAAGAAACGTATAAGGAAGCAAAAAAGTATGGCTTCCATAATTAACAATGACTGACACAACAAGTGGGAGATAATTAAAATAAATAGAAAACTCAGTACTTAATAATAATAATAATTAAGCAGTACTCCTACCATAATGTAGCACCATGACATGATCAGTGGTTGAGGAGTCTGGAATCAAAGTCACCACTTCCCTTGGACTCCATATGTTATCTCTGACATGCTGCAACGTCAAGAAAGGTAGAAGCTGTTGGCCTTTGCATGTTATCTCTATCTGCTGTCATCCATCACATGTCCACACATACATCATGCACCACATAAGTTTAACTAGCAAGCAAGAATGCAAGTTTGGTCTAAATGGAGACAAGTATTAGAGATATATCAACATCACACATTATTTAATCTGATCGTAAATAGGAATGAGCTTCATATAATCAATCTCATAAGTACACAATAAGTACTGTGCATATATATTACTATTAGCTTAAGGAATAGTCTGAGGAAGACCCCACATCTTTTTGTTGATCATGAAATCACAAGAAAAAGGGTAAAATGACCATGATAGCAAGCCATCATGGTGCACAAGGGTCAAACTGTACATAAGTAGCGAACATGTTCCATGCAGATGCATTAAATATTTATGAAAGAATTTCTAGTCCCCCCCCCCTTCTTTAATTTCTTCACTTGTAACCACCTTATCTCATAAAATTCAACATCGCTTCGAACTAACCAAATAAGACAATTTTAATTCAGTTTTAAATGTAAACTAAGGTACTATAATTTATGGTGTAGATATCTCAAGTCATAAAACCTGATTTCGGACATTGAATTGAAAAAAAGCAATCAAATTAAGCCATTTTGGCCCATGATAAAATTAGTTTTGACGGGATCATTTCAATTTCAATTTCAATTGAAAAAAATAAATTGTGAAAATAATGCTATTTACCTTGAAGCTGTGCGGAGGCTATCATTTACATTTTTCTTGATGGATTTTAGATTTATGTTCTCGAGAATATATATTTTTTAATAGATCCCCTCCATAAATTCTCCCTAATTTATGTCAATTCTCCATAAAAAAAAAACACTTATGTCAATGCCCCGCCGCGAAAGGATATTGAATGAAATGTAGTAGTGAAGTCATGCTTTGTCACAAGTTTACGTCTTCACCATTTTCCTCCACATTTCACTGTAACGTCTACTTTACCCATCATATATCTCTCTCTCTCTCTCTAGCTTTTTCCTTTACTTCTGCAGAATCCTTTATATATTAGCGGTCAGCAATAGAGGCCGACCTATTGAGGCTGCCCGCCCACCCACGATTGAAAGAACACTGCCTGATTTTAATCATTTTACGGGACCCAGTCAGACTTTCTTCCTAAGCCAAAATCATGGTACCTTGGACTTTATTTTAATAATACAGATTATGATGCAAGATTTATATATATATATATATATATACAACTAATATATGTATCTATATACAGTGTAACATAAGAATGGAATAAAAAGGTGACGGATCCAAAAAGCACGGCGTGGAATCGGCACTATCTTCCTCCCTTTAGTTTTCTAAAACCTAACAACATGTCCACATCCTCATTTATATCTAAATCTCATGCACGTCTCATTCACGTCGCTTTCTCTCTCCTCCAGAAGAAACCCTAATACCAATGAAGGTCAATATTCCTTCATGAACAACCACTCCTGATATTTCATTCTTCGGTGTGATTTTTCTTATAAAACCTGGCAGTACTACCTATCAATATGGATTATGATCTTTTGTTTTTTATTTTTTTTATTTTGCATGCATATTCCATTCACACCCATCATTCATTTTTGGTGACGCTAATATTTCTATCATGCTTTTCTGTTTATTTGTTTCTTTTTCAACCAACTTGGAATGATTCTGTTGTAGATTTATCACTCATGCATTGCTTTCATCCGACGTAAAATATGGATTTATTTTTAAAGATTGTTTGTTTTTTTTGGTTGGCTGGTAGTGGATGAAAGAGATGATGGGGTCTTTTTAATTTCATCAAAGTGCACCACTTAAGGTTCTGATGGGAGACCTTTTTAAGCACAATCCGTGGGAAAAGAGTCACGGTAAAGGGCCTACAATAGCTGTCGGAAAGCTGAGTTGAAACAAACGAAAGCATGGCGAAACCATCAAGAGAGAGCGATAACGCATGCATATGGGTTTTGAGAACGACGGGGTCCACGTGTGATCTTCATGGCCTTACGATATATGATTTAGATGTGTTCGAATCAAGTTTTCATGTCTTAAAGGAGCGTCAACTAAGTCAAGGTCATAATCCCAGTTGAAGATGAAGATGTTTTTCCATCTTCAAGTCAAATGAACTCCATGAAATTATTGAAACAACGAAACTGCCCACCTTCAGGATTATTGCCCTAAGACTCCTATCCTATTCGTGTCCTCACAAAGTAACTTCTCAATGCTTCTCACGTTTAGTGCCTACCTAATCATTATGAGGTATAGTTTTGTGCCTAGCTAGTATGAATTCAAATTATTGAAGTTCAACAATGGTTTGATTGATAAGAAACCAACCTACAACTTTTCTTTGTGCATGTGTGTGCGTCCGTGCGTGTGTGTGTGAGAGAGAGAGAGAGAGAGAGAGAGTTTTTTAGTTCAGTGGAAAGTTTCATACCTTTGGAAATTGTGTTCAAGTAGATTAGCAAATAGAATATCACTGTTTTTTTAAAAAAAAAAATTTACTTGAACAATTTTAATTCTGAGAGATAGAGGGGAAGAGAGATAAATTATATAGAATTCTAATGTGTCTTGTGAAAGAAGTTTAGGGTACTATTTATAGAGTTTTTGGTGTCTTTTGGACACAAACCTTTAAATAAATGCAATTTTTTTAAAAGTCATAATCTTTTAAAGATTAGGTCTTTTCTTAAAAGTTACAACCTTTTTAAGTAGATTTTTTTTTTTAGTGGTCACATCTTTTCAACTAGTGTCTTTTCCTAATAATCACAACTATTCAAATAATAGTATTTCCTAATAATTACAACTATTCAAAACAATTCAATTATTCAATCAAACTTTAAATAGTGTCAACACTACACACTTATATATAACCCTAATAATTGGCTACTTAGTTGCATTGCATGCCATGTGTGGAGTATGTTATGAATTGGTTTTCTGGGTGGCATGGAAATGGTTCCCATGCTAAGGTGGTTGTAATTTGTAAAGAGTAATGCTATAAAGGTCTAATCAGAGATCTAATTTAATACATCTATTAGATTGAAATAATATTTTCCATTTGTAACCTGGGTGTTGGATGCAATTTCTAAGTCGATGGCATAAGGTTGACCTAAGATACAAAATTACTTAAATTATACTTACGAAAAAACAAACAGAATGTTGTGCGTTATGCAAACTAAATAAATAGAATACAATATGCTATGGACTACTGTAACGTACTTTGTTATGCATATTTCAGATGAAAAATAGAACTTATACCAATAATTATTTTTTTTAGTCTATAAGTTTCGCAAGAGAGATTCTCAGTTTGTTGCACATAGCTGTCTCATTTGTGCACCATTCTTAAAATATGTCAAGTGTCCCACTCTCATCCCCTTACTTCACGGCATGAAGTGCAAGCAAACAAGAGAATAATTTGCTGCCAAATCATGGTAGCAGGGTTGACCTCAGTACTAAAATATACGAAAATTGAATTAAAGAAAACAAAATGGAATGTTTTGTGTGTCATACACCCTAACGAGCTATACATAATTGAAATATATTTAGTTTTGTTTGTTTAAGATAAGAAAGATCATATTTTGATATAGCATTGTAAGACCTCTAGGAAAGGGAATGAAAGTTCAGCTAACGCTCTTAATAAGGATAGATACCAGAAATTAACCCTGGGGGCGACCTTAAGATTTATGAAAAAAAAAATCATAGAAATGTGCTTATCTTGTTTGAGAGGTATATAGCTAATAAAGAAATAGTAGTAAAATAAGGGAGAATTTTTAAATATTGGGATTGGGACGGGGATACCGCCTCCAAGATACATCATTTGCTCTTACGTATAGCTTTTTGATTTCTAGTATCCTTATCTGATGATGTTTTCTGAATGGTAACTTATTTTTCCCAAACAAGAACAAGGGAACAAGAGAATGCATCTACTTTGTATATATCGGGTAGTTTCTTTTGTCGCTTTGTTGTTGTTTAATCCTAGTTTGCAAGATTTTTTGGTCCAAAGGTCGACCCTTTGATAGTGGACAATTACAATATACAAGTAGGACAAGAAGAAATGGCTTATATACTAAGAAGATGAAAATCTTTGGAAACTAATGAAAAACAGAAAGCGATAATGGATTCTTCAAATTGATTTACTTATGCATAGGACACAATAAACTACCCCATATTCCTATATCTTCATCTGCCTTAAAAAAAAATAGAGCATATGCCATGTGCAGCTGCTAGAAAGTATAACACGTCACAAACCAAAACAAGAGCATAGTAGCAATAGGTTACCAAGAAATACACTACCCTAGATAAGCCAAAGTAAATACACTGTTCCTAGGTTTTATGGCGTTGGAGAGCATTTTGTCAAATTCTTCAGTTTTAGTTCCTAAAGCTCTTCGATTTCATCAGAGCATTTTATAGGAAAGAGTGTTTGGGTAATGGAATAGCTACAAGCTCATTGTGATAAAGATAGTTGTCCAGAAAACAACCTACCTTTTTTTTTTGAACAGGAAACAACCTACCTTCAAAAGTGCACATTATCTGCACGTTGCCCATCCTCCTTGTCTTACAAAGCTAAGCACATACAAATGGATATGTGTCTTGAACTTTAAATTTTTTTATGGCACGTCAAGATTGTGGTATTCCTTAACTCAACAAGGAAATACCTGTTGTTCAATATCTCTCTCTTAAATTCAAAACTAAGGCTGCCTAGCCCCCTTAACACTCCCCAACCCAGAAATATACAACTGGTTTGGTGCTAGGACAATAATTCCATAATTTACTAGAAGATATGCACAATAAATACAAACTCAACCCAACTAAACCTTTCAAACTCTTATCCGAAATATTGGGACCTGCCCAATGAATCATTTTCCTATATTATTCTCTACCAAGGATCATATTATCTCTTAAATCGCAAGTCCTTGTTTAGTACATCATTCGAAGTTAATTTCAATCTACCTCAATCTCTTCTATTTAAACATCTCTTCTATTTAACACACCATACTCATTCATTGGTGCAATACTAGGACTTCCATAAACATATCCATCCTAAGCTGATTTTCCCTTAATTTGTCTTCTATTGGTGCTTCTCCACAGTTTTATGAATACAATCATTTCTTAGCCTATCACCTTGAGTTGTACCATATATTCATCTTAAAATCTATAATTCAGCCACACTTCGTTTTTAAAACTGTGGTTTCTAAGTTATCCAACACTTTAGTACTATTGAAACACAACAACAATAGAAGTTTTTTGAATCGAAGATAATGAGATCCTTGCTGCCCCTTTTCAAAGTCTACCTTGAGCATGTTAAATTTGATTATATAACTCATACCATTTTACAGGGTAAACAAGATAATTTTTTTTTTTTTTCCTTCTGATTTTATACTTAGATTTCCAATGGTTTTTGGCCGGATATTTTCCTCTTGGTATTTTGGAAAGAATGGATTTCCTAGCCTTGGAAGAGATTGCAGTTTTCCTATCCCACCGTAAAAGTGTGAATAAGGACAGTGGTCCAACTGTATAGATTCATCCCTTTCTCCCCTCCTCTCATTGTAAGGTCACAAGTAATCATAGCAACTCTGATTTCAAAGAAGTAGATGCTTCTCTTAAAAAATCCACTCTCTTCTTCATTGTCTTGTTGGTTTGAATGAGGCTTGAGTGCCACAAATTTAAGTTAGTAGGCAAAATTCAGAAAATAGGAGCTCCTGACATAAGACTATAAGGTCTAATCTCTCACAAGTTCTTCCACGTTCTTCACCTACGTGCTAGAAAATTTGATGATCATATAGGATCCACATTTAGAAAGGAGAATAGAAAAAGGCTTCAAGAAATAATACCACAAATGAAGGAGGCACGTACAAAGTGGGGTATATTTAGCTCTTTCAAACAGACTCTATTAAGCTTTCCATCAATAGAGAAGAAGAAAGCGTTGACAAAAAAAAAGATAATCCTCTTGAGGAGTATATAACGATTGTGCCTAATTTTTTGGGTTGTATATAAGGCTAGTTGCCTTGCTCTTTATTGTACTCATTCTTATTCTAAAAAGCAATGATATTCCTAGTTTCTCGGGATGTGGAAGGAAGTTGTTACCTAGAATCTCAAGGTGTAAGATTACTACACTTGTAGTTTAAGTATGTTCCATCCTTAAGTATCCCTCGAGAAAGTATAGTTAAGGAGCCATTGGGTATCCTTCAACTGTGTAGTATGTTTGAACTTTCATAAATAATACAATTTTTGCCTATCAAAAAATGTCTGTGTTATCAACAATACTCAAGACACACTAATATGGACCCTATGGTTTAAATTTATTAGACTTCATAGATTTTTATCTAACCATAGATTGGGTTCTTATGTTATTATCTATGCATCATTATGAACCTATATGAATGCGTGCTGTTCTGAGTTTGTGTGGAAATGGGCTTGAGTACTTTTTGACATGTGGTACTCCCAAGTTTTCTAATTAGCACTTCTGATCTTTTATTGGTCAAAGGTAAATTTGTTTCCTGTTGGTGTCAAATTACAGTTTTTTGTAGTGTGTGTAAGGGGAGGGGATTTCCCTAGAATTTAATGGAACTAGGCCAGATTATTGAAATGTTACTTTCCTGCATGTGGTTGGAAAGATGACAACAGTAAACCAACTTCTACGACAATGGGAAAACTATTCCTTTCGGTTTACTTTGTGGTTGGGGGCAAGAAGGTAGTGCGTAGTTTTCTCCATTATCTATGCATTTTCTTCACTTAAGCCCTACACATTAATCAATCGCTCAAAGATTAATAACTAACTCAAGATGAAGCTTACGACCATTCTTTGGGAGACTCATTTCCTTCATTAGACCCACACTTAATTCCTAGAAAGCTAATAATAATAATAAAAAAAAAAAGAAGGCTACCAAGAAATATACTTCACACCTAATTACGATGTAATCGGAAGTGGTAATTAAAAATTAGAGCACCCATTTAGTTCTGCTGTTCCTTTCATGTTTTTCACACCAACCATGTCCATGAACATGTTAATAATTTACTTGTTGAAAAGACTTGGTTTTTCTCTTTTGGTTTATCTATCTATCTATTTATCTATCTGAGTTTTATTGATCTTTCACGGGTGAGTTGTAGCCTTTTTGTAAAATAGAGCGAAGGAAGCAACACTAAATCGTACTGGGGTAAAGAACTTTCACTAGCATTTGAAATGTAACTGAAGCAGTGGTAATGATTTTACATACCTCTGATTCACTGTCCAATCTCAGCTTGTTAACCAGATACTTCATTAACAACCGAATTGTCATCCTTCCATCCCTGACAAAGTTGAAAAATAACACAAACAAGGCATAAATATCTTCTTTTCGGATATTTGTAATGATTGAAGAAAGGCCAGAAAAGAACAAAGGCAGAAACAATAAAGACGTGGGTCGAAGTAATTACTTGATTCTCAGGTAGCTTTTGGATATCTGAGGCAAAAATGGTTCTTTTACTCTGCATTGAGAAATTAAATCAATCCATCATATAAGATGTTCCAGTAATTTGAGTATAACAAAGGAGGGTGAAGAAAGGACAAAAAGAAAAACAAAGTGAAAAAAAAAAATCAAGAACAAATGTTGATAGTTTTCATTTTTTTTTTTTCCTTTTCCACTTACTGATTTTGTGATGCTTGTAGCATAAACCATATACCAGAATGAGGTCTCCGCGGAGGATCAACAACTCTGAAATCTATACTTGGACCCGCAATATCTATTCCGGCTTGGAGTTGAAATGGTCGGGCGAAATAAGGTCCCGGCGCCATTAAAGAAGGAGAAGAAGAAGAAGAACTAGAAGCTGCTGCTATATTTCTTGGGAAAGGTCTAAATGCCCAGCTAATCTCTTGATGAGAAAAAGTTGAGCTACTAGTTCCAGGGTGTTGAAATAAGAACGATGTATTATAACCAGTGGCACTTGTAAAATTTGTAACTGGTCTTGGAGCTCTAAATTGATCAGGCGCATGAAACACAGGAGGGGCTAATGACCTGATCACTTGCTGTGAATGTGAACTACCACCGGCCGGTAGTAGATCAAGTTCGAGCAATCCTCCTCTTCGACTGGTCAGATCAACCACGCGCTGATCAACTTTGTTGTCATGGTCATGGCTCGCCATGTGGCCACCAATACTCAATTGAAGCCATCCCTCATCCTTCCCTTCTTGAACATCCTTGGAGCTCGAGCCTGCTTCATTTACACTCTCAGTTCTTGATTTTGATTCATCTTCTGCCATCCGACCAACAACTAAATCCGATTCTCCTAAGCAAGCTTCACTACTACCACAGTCATATCCTTCTAATTGGTTCATAACACCAAAACAGTTTGAATAACTACGGCTACCATAACCACTGTAAGGATGCTGTAATTTGTAGAGGTTTTCAGCAGGATTAATCATGGTCATAGTGAAAAACCCAGAAACCCAAACGGCCAGTTTCGATGAGTATTGGTCTTGCTAGTAATTAGCTTAACCTTGATCTCAGCGGAAGCCATGGATTGAAGAACACTGAATCTTCGGCTCTTCAGATTGGAAAGAGAGATCTGTCGTTGCCACCACCATGTTTTGAAATTAAGCAATCAACAAAGATATACATACCCATTGACCGGATAGGATTTGTTTTCTGTTTTATCGTAGACATATCATAGGACAACAACAAGAATAAACCTTGAAACTCTCCATAAATTCTCTTTGTTTGGAAGCTTGTGAGGGGATGAAATAGCGTAAGAGGAAGATAGATGGTGGTCAGTCAGTTACATTGAATTTTATATTATTAAGAGTTATATATATATTTATATAATTAGGGAGGTCGAACTGTAATATGTTTTATGACTTTATTAAGACGGAATACATGTTCCACCTGTTTTAAAATAATGCAAAATATCGGGGGTCATCCGGCCAACAACTTTAGGGCATGTTCCCAGGACAAAATTACCATAAAAGTTCCTCTTTTTCAGTTATCACAAAAAGATCCTTTTTACCCCACTGGGCCTTCTAGATTATCTTTGTTTTTTTCCGCAGATGCTTGAAAGGAGCCTCAGTAGGCGTTGAGGACAACTACAATAGATTCCTAGATTTATGTTTGTGTGTGGGTGAATGGCCATAGTCTACTCTAAAAACAAAGTGGGTGAATGGCTATAGTCTACTCTGAAAACAAAGTTATCTCTTTTAAATATCAAGTTATGGTTTTTCAAAGTGAAGTTTATAACTTATTAGAAGTATTCATGATCTATCACAATCATAAATTATCCAAAATAGTTGTAACTTTACCTTTTAAAAACATAACTTGACATTAAAAAATAATAACTTAGTAAAGTTTAAAAGCCTTGATCATCAAAACTAAATATCAGTGGCTAGAAATGGGTGAAGTTAGACAACAATGAGTTGATGATTATGGCCTCATCAGTTTCAATGAGTTTGCTCCCCTTGTATACATGATAGGATCACATTAAAGTAGGTTTAATTCAGGTGATGATTTACAGGAAACTTAAATTATAGTCCATTCAATTGCTGAAAAAACCAAGAAGATGGCAAACTAGTTAACTTTTCATTCCGAATAAACTCCTTTGTCCTTCCTATTCACCTATGCATTTCTAAGCATCATTTAGAAAGAGGGGGCATGCCTCATAGAAAAAGACATAGCAATCTCTTCGTAGGAGAACTTTAATTCCCCCCCCCCCCCCCCCCCAAAAAAAAAAAAAACAAAAAAACCCACTGTGAAAACTAACAGAATAAGCAGTTTGGGCATGTTAACAAGTGGCCAAATCAGTGGCATGGCATAATGACATTAACAGTCTCTATATCCCAATAAAATACTCCATAATAAGCACATAATACTATGTCAAAGCCATTAATAGCTTCTTCTTTTTTTTAAACTTTTGAAAGCCATTAATAGCTAAATTATAAAGAAAAGAAATGAATGGACTTTGGTATGCATGATGGTGTTTCCTCTAAACCTGAAAAATTGAACAGAGCGACGTGGTCTTGTAAGACATTCGCTTGCAAAGCATGTGCCTCCCACCCCCTCGCCCTCCCTGCAACACTGTACCAGCACTGAATTGTCAAATGTTGCTCTCAGGTCGCTTTTTGTCCCTCAGTTGTTTAGTTCAAATTAGCCATAAATACTCTTTTGTTAATCGGTTTATATTAGGAAAATTCTATTCGAACTTAATCTGAAATCTAATTCAATGTAATTATTGGATTGAAAGTGGGTTTTACCTAACATTGGAATTCACAATTAATCAATGACTGTAATAAATTAAATCCCTGATTAAGAGTGTGTTTTTTACCCAAATTCAACATTTAAAAGGAATGTATTATGCAGTTATTTAATTAAGTCCGTTTGATAAGTAAAATTAAGATCTTTTAATATGTTAAGTGCTTCGTAAAAATAAGCTAAAATATTAACTAGTAGATCCCTTACTTAAAAGTACTCAACAAAAGTATTTTTAATAAATTTTTCCATAAGACAATTCTATCCCGAAATATTTCATAACCCTATTCAAACTATTTACTATTTTTCTCTCCAAAACCCCAATCTATCTATCTTTCTCATCATTTGTTCTTCCCCTTGTCTTCTTCAACGATCACACACAAACATCCAGGTAAGCTACTTATTCCCCTTGTCTTCTTCAGTGCGCAAATGCACAAATAATCACACACGCGAGCTCACAAACACACAGAGATTTACATGCATAATCTCTCTCTCTCTCTCTCTCTCTCACTCTCTCTCACACACACATACAATTTCTACAATACAACATGTACACACTACGCACTCACAATACACACAGAGATCTACAACACACGCAAACTGCACACACACAGTTTTTGGAACAAACACACACAATCACCTACATACACTAATATTGTTCATACTGTTGGGAATTGAAAGCAAATTAGATCACCAAAGTAACACAAAATCAAGTAAACAGAGGACAAACAAAGCTCTATATGGATTAAAGCAAGTACCGTGCACATGGAATGCCAGAATTGACAAAAACTTTCGTGAGAATGATTTTCAAAAGTGTCCCTATGAGCATGCATTATATATGAAGATGGATGACAATGGAAGTGTGCTACTTGTTTGCCTTTATGTTGATGACTTGATCTTCATCGGCAATGAGTGTTCAAAAAAAAAAAAAATTCACCGGTAATGATCCAATGATATTTGATGGATTCAAGAAAAATATGATTAAAGAGTTTGAAATGACTGATATTGGCTTAATGTCTCATTTCCTTGGCATTGAGGTTAAGCAAAGTAAATATGGAATTTTTGTTTCTCAAAGCAATTATGCAATGGAAATACTCAAGAAGTTCAAGATGGATTCTTGCAACTCGGTGAATACACCCGTAGAAATTGGATTGGAATTGAGGAATACCATTTGTGGTGGAAATATTATGATCCAACTAACTTTAAAAGTTTAGTTGGAAGTCTTCAGTATCTTGCATGCACAAGGCCGGACATTCTTATGGAGTTGGCTTAATTAGTAGATACATGGAAACACCATATCAAACTCATCTTAGTGTGGCGAAGAGGATTTTAAGTTATATTAGAGGTACACTCAATGATGGCTTATTTTATTCTTGTACTAATGATTTTATACTTGTTGGATATTCGGATAGTGATTGGGGACGAGACTTGGATGAAAGGAAAAGTATCTCGGGTTATTTTTTTTTTATGGGAGATACGACTTTTACTTGGTCATCCAAAAAGCAAGCAATTGTTACTTTGTTTACGTGTGAAGCGGAGTATGTGACTGCAAATTCAACGGTGTGTCATGCTATCTAGTTGAGGAACTTGTTGAATTATTTGGGATTTTTTCAAGAAATTCCCACGGAGATTCTTGTCGATAATAGATCGGCAATGGCATTGGCAAAGAATCCGGTGTTCCATGAGAGGAGTAAACACATTGATACGCGCTATCATTTTATTAGAGAGCATGTGAAGAATGGAGAAGTGAAGTTGGTGCATTGCAAGATTCAAGATCAAGTTGCCGATATTTTTACGAAGCCATTAAAGCATGATGTGTTTGGAAGATTGAAATTGATGCTAGGCATGAGAACCCAAGGAATTGGGTTTAAGGGGGGATGTAGTTTTATAAACCCAATTATTTAAAGAGTAGTTTTTGTATTTTATTTTTGGGTTTATGATGTAATATTAAAAAGTTTTGGTGTTAGATGGTATTTAAGCATGTTTAGGGGCTTCTGTGCATTTGGAGAGGCAGTAGAACTGTCCAGAATGTTTTGGGAGGTCTGCTCATATCTTTGAGAGGAGTGTTCATGTACTACTACGTGAAAAAACTGAACAGACAAAAGTTGGTTTCATGCATGGACGTAGCTGGACATGGAGTGGGCAGATTCAAACGTTTTTCGGATGGAAGGGCTGGATTGTTGCTGCCAAAACAGAGAGGTTTTATGCAGAAAAAACAGAGAGAAAAGAGAGAAAAAAGTCTATGTTGCTGCCAGAAAAAACGCACACAGGCTGTTCAGGAGCAGAAGCTATGGTTGTGAATTTTGATGGTTTAGTTTGTGAGTTGTTCTTGCTGAAAAATCAGATTGGTCTCCCCCTTTGTATTGCTTGATATTGTGATTATTCTTAATAAAATATAGATGTGTTTTTTGAGTAAAATTGGTGTGGTAAGTGTTCTCAACTTGTACATTTTATCTCCATGTCTCTTTTCCACATACCTCAAAGGTTGTTCAACATAAATTTCCTCCTCAAGAAATCCATTCAAAAATGCCGATTTCACATCAAGTTGGAAAATCTTCCACTTGGTTTGTGCCGCCAAAGAAATCATCAACCTAATCGTTTTCAAACGAGCAACGGGAGCAAATACCTCGCCATAATCAATTCCATCCCTTTGCTTGTAGCCTTTAGCAACTAATCTCGCCTTGTATCTTTGGACTTCACCATTTGCATCATTCTTGGTTTTATATACCCACTTCACACCAATTGCTTTATGACCTTGGGGAAGACTAACTAGTGCCCATGTATTATTCTTTTCAATTGCCTTCATTTCTTCATCCATTGCTATTCTACATTTCTCTTCTTGAACCGCCTCTTCAAAACATAAAGGATCACAATCCATGAACAAACAAAACAAATTCAAGTTACCTTCAACATCTTCCGTAGATTCATAAATCTCTTGCAAACTTCTCATTTTTCTTAGTCTTTCATTTGAACTAGAATCCGATGATGAAGATGATGATGGTGATGATGATTCACTCGTAGAAAGTGAGGGGGATCCATGTGGAGGTATTTGTGGCTCTCTTTGGACTTCCCTTGGTACTTTTGACTCTTCTTCTTCAAGTATAAGTTCCACTTCGGTGGTTGAAATTTTTCTTTCCAATCCCACATGTCTTCCTCTTCAAAGATAACATCTCTAGTCATGATCATTTTCTTGGTAATGGGGTTTTATAACTTGTACCCCATTGTTCTATCACCATACCCAAGAAATTGCACTTTTCACATTTATCATCCAGCTTTGTCCTCCTTGCTTCGAGAATCTTTGCATAAGCAATGCATCCAAAAACTCTAAGATGAGTTACACTAGGCTTGAATGAACACCAAACTTCCTCATGAGTCTTGAAACAAACACTTTTGGTTGGACATCGATTCAAAAAGTACACTACACATGCTACGGCTTCGACCCAAAATTCTCTAGGCAATCTCTTTCTCAGGAGTCTTTCCATTTAACATGCTTCTAGCCAAATCAAGAATAGTTCTATTTTTTCTTTCCGCAACTCCATTCAATTGAGGTGTGTAGCTTGGCGTGAACTGATGCACAATTCCATGCTCCTTGCAATAGTCTTCAAATAAATCGGAACTATATTCACCACCTTAATCAGATCTCAACCTCTTGATAAAATAGCCACTTTGCTTCTCAATAAGATTCTTAAACTCATTAAAAACTTCAAACACTTTGGACTTCTTTTTTAAAAAATGCACCCAAGTCTTCCGACTATAGTCATCAATAAAAGTAAGAAAGTAGTGATTCTTACCATTTGACATAGGCTTCAAAGGACCACAAACATCGGTGTGCACAAGCTCCAAGGGTCGTGATGCTCTCCACTTGACTTCTCTTGAGAAGTTTGATCTGTGATGCTTGCCAAGAATACACCATTCACATAACTCATTTGGATGGTCTATGTAGGGTAGACCCTTCACCATTTTCTTGCTAGATAAAAGCTTCAAGCCATCAAAATTAAGATGTCCAAGTCTCAAGTGCCACAACCAAGAATCATCTTTAATAATAGCATTCAAACATCTCATAGCATCATGTTGAATATTCAAAGGAAATATTATATTCTTGGACATTTTCACATTAGCAATCAAATTACCACGAGCATCTTTAATTGTAAGGTAAAGATTCTTCATACTAATATCATATCCCTTTTCTAAAAGTTGCCCCAAACTCAAAATGTTATTCTTCATATCTGGCACATAATAGACATCAGAAATGGAACCATGATTGCCATTCTTGAGCTTAACAAGAATTTTACCTTTGTCTTTCACCGGAATGTTGGAAGAGTCGCCAAAAGTAACTTTGTCTTGCACCACTTCATCAAGTTCTACAAACATATGCTTTTTGTCATACATATGGTTACTCGCCCCGGAATCAAGAAACCACACGTGCCATTATCTTCCTTGGATCCATCGTAGGCCAACAACAAAGTAGATGCCGCTTCATTACTTGCTTTCTCGGCATAATTCACTTGTTCCTTGCCCAACATTCATTGCTATAATGCCCAAACTTGTGACACTTGAAGCATTCAACATTTCTCTTGTCAAAACCTTAATTGTTGTAATTGCCTCTTGCTCTTCCTCGTCCTCTAACTCTTGAACCATAAGAATTTTGATTTCTTGCATCATTAGTGAATTGACTTCTTCCTCCTCTACCTCTATTAATATAGCCTCTTCCACGACCTTTGTAGCCTCTTCCTCGATTGCCATAATCTCTACCTCGTGTTCCATTACCTCTTCCTTTTTGAGATGTACTACCTTGAAATTCTTTTTTTTTCATCTTTCAAAGATGAAAACATGGATTGGAGAGCTTGTTCAAGAGAACTTGAAGTCTTTTTATTAATACGTTGCTCATGTATGTCCAACGTTGCCATCAATTCATCAACGCTCGTAGTCTTGAAATCCATGGATTGCTCAACGACTACAACAACATGCTCAAATTTTGAGGTTAAGGTTCGTAATATTTTTTCTATAACTCGAACATCATCAATAACTTCTCCATATCTTCGCATTTGATTCACAATCACCAAAGTTTTTGAAAAATACTCCGAAATTGACTCGGCTCCATTCATATTCAACCCTTCAAATTCACTTTGGAATATTTGAAGATGAACCCGAATTATTTTATCAGTGCCTCTATACATATTCTTCAAAATTTCCCAAGCTTGCTTCGAGGTGGTGGCGGAAGAAATCTTCTCAAAAGTGTTATCGTCAATACATTGGTAAAGTATGAATAAAGTCTTCTTATCTGTCTTCCTTGATTGCTTAAGCACCATCTTTTGAGCATCATTAAGTGCTTGTTCTTCCTCCGTAGTCAGCTCGATGTAATCTTTTTCAGCAAATTAGATCACCAAAGTAACACAAAATCAAGTAAACAGAGGACAAAAATCTGCTACACTTACCACACCAATTTTACTCAAGAAACACCTCTATATTTCATCAAGAATGATCACAATATCAAACAATACAAAAGGGAAGACCAATCTGATTTTTCAGCAAGAACAACTCACAAAATAAACCATCAAAATTCACAACCAGAGCTTCTGCTCTTGAACAACCTGTGTGCGTTTTTTCTGACAGTAACATAAACTTTTTTCTCTCTTTTCTCTCTGTTTTTTCTGCATAAAACCTCTCTGTTTTGCAACAGTCCAACACTTTATATGCCTCTGTTTCCATCCGAAAAACCTTTGAATCTGTCCACTCCATGTCCAGCTGTCTCCATCCATGAAACCAACTTTTATCTGTTCAGTTTTTCCACGTAGAAGTACATGAACACTCCTCCCAAAGACATGAACAAATCTCCCAAAACATTCTGGACACTTCTACTGCCTCTCCAAATGCACAAAAGCCCCTAAACATGCTTAAATACCATCTAACACCAAATTTTTTTAATATTACATCATAAACCCAAAAATAAAATACAAAAACTACCCTTTAAAGAATTGGGTTTATAAAACTAACACATACGTGCACACACTTTCTGGAACAGACACACACAAAAGCACATGCACACTACACACTGCACACACATGCACACACAACCACAAATCACACACACACACACACACACACACTGTAAACCTCCATGTAATTATTTTAAGTTATATTAAATTATCCTGTATTGTGTTGAAGTGGAATGAATTTAGGATAAAAAAATCATGTAGATGGTAAATGTAGAATAGTGTAGATATGTTGAGAAGTTTGAAGTTTCGGGATGGTAACTCTTAGGAAAAATGAATTTAGTTAAGTTTAAACACATGTAGAGGGAGATGACATCAAAAATAGTTTCGGAAGGTCGAGAAACATTGGGAGAGGTAAAATGGGATGTATTAAAAATTTGAAAGTATTCTAGAGTTAAAATATATTTTGGAGAAAATTCAGATAGGAAGAAATTAGACACTACCTTAGTATTTTGCCTATAAATTTTTATTACAATGTCTAATTGATCTGAAATTTTGACAATAAAAAGTAGATTTCAAGGGTTACAAAAGTGTATTTCATAAAAAATTTGTAAATCGGGAACTAAAAAGGTCAAAATCGAGCAGGAAATCGGGGGTATACAGTCACCCAAGTCTGGACGAAAAAAGACACATGTCCAAACACATTTGACAGAAAGTTTGGCGAAAAGACACATGTTCGGACGCTTAAAATGCGCGTCCGGACGCATCGAGCATAGAGTTGCCCATTCTTGACCTGATTTTGGTGTTTTCTCTAATTTTTATATTATAGATACCTAGGGAACGACCCTTATGCATATTTTCAACAGTTTTTCATCTTAGGAAACCCTAGAGAGTGAGAAAGAAGGAGAGAAAGCAATACTTGAAGGGATTTTTGCGTAGAAGACTGATTGAACACGCTAGAGTTTGCATCAAAACTACGGACTAAAGGTGGGGGATGCTTCTGGAGTTCTTTCATTGAGACTTAGGGGATACATATATGTATGTTTTAAATCTTCTTGCTAGTTATATAATAAATAGTCAGGAGTTCTTGGTCTTTTTTTTTCCAATTGAAACGTGTTTTGAAAAAAACACATGTTTTATTTTCAAGAAACTCTTGTTCTTAGTTTGCAAAACTCTAGTTTTGCGAAATACAGGTTTCAATGTGAAAAATACATGGATTTTTTTCTTCTAAATTTCTATTCTTGATTAAATTATGTTTTCATCAAATACTTGTTTTATTCCCAAGAAATAGTGAGTTTTGGCAAAACCCTAAAATTTTGATATCGCAATTATAAAGCTTTTCTTGATATGATATATCGCATACTTTATTTCTATTATTCTTGTACATTGAGAATTGTGAAACTTGAGCTACATGGTTTTGGATCAAAATTGTGATTGGTTGAATATACGTTTTGGTAAAGTTGTGATTTTTTATATATGGTTTGGGTATGACGGACTTGAATTGCATTCGAGAGCTGCCGTAGAGTATTAAAAGTTAGTCATCCAAGTGGAGATGAGATGGTTGTCTAACACTTTTAGTGGGTTGTTTCTTTGAGATGTCAACTTATATTGTTCACGTAGGTTCGAGACTGGGGGATGATATACATTTATTATAAAGGATTCGTCAATACCATGTGAGACGGTATACGTCATTTCTAAAATAGTTTGTGATTTGGCCCTGTGGTGAATGATTGAGTTTGTTTTTGTTGTGGTAGGTGAACGAGGTAGGATCTTTATGTAAATTCCTGAAAAACAACCAACGTGTATGAGATACTTGAGAAAAACTAAGATGTTGTTATTGAATTATTTATTAATTACTCTGATATTTAAATGTTTATTCCTGTTATTTATCTACTATATTCCATACATAATTACAACTATCATTGTTTTAATTTCGAAAAGGTATATATGTTATTTTTTAAAAGAGACTTGTCTTCTTTATATTGTTTTATGTCTGAATTTGAGAAGGATTTCCTACGGACTTTTGCTCACCCTCTACAACAACACATTTACAGACTTTGGTAAAGAAGATAATGTTGATGTAGATGAACAGATTGACTACGAGGCGGTGAAGAATCAAGATGAAGACCACGTCTTAGAGGAATAGAGTTTTCTTTATTATTGGTTGGATTTTGATAGATTTTTATGAAACGTTTTTGTTTGATTTAATTTTTTCGCTACTAGATACATTTTGGTTTTGAATCGTAAGTTGGATGAATTATATTGTTTTATTGACTTTAGTATTTATTCCTTATCACATACACACACAAAAATTTCTTTCAATTTGTTGTTATTGAAATCTAATTTGTTCTATTTTTTCAATATTTTTTTTGAATATTTATTAGTTATTATTCAATTATTGTGTTATTCAATTTGCTATTATTATAATCTTTCTTTGTTCATGGTTATCAGTTTATTTGTTCAATTATTTATAGTTCAATTCTTTCTTTATATTGTACTAATTATTATTTATTCAATTTACTTTTTTGTTGAGAGTGTCAATGTGTAGTTTTGAATGTTAATTGCCTTGTGTTATTCAATACCCTGAATCTTCAATTTTGTTGTATTATATTAACTATTTTGGTTGATCACGAATATAATTTGACTATGTTAAGTGCTACATATACATCTATAGCTTTTTTAATATTCTATTAAAAAATAGTTTTGTAGGATGACTTCCAGTGATATTGCTAGAGTAAATTGGAATGATCCAGAATTGCTTAAACTTTTCATTGATTTGTGTACAAGAATCATTTCATAAAGGAAGAACAGAGGTAGTCAGAAGAAAGAATTGACAGCTTTTAAGTGATCAATTTAAATTGAATTAATTTTGGCTTTTTATTAGATAAATGCATATTTTATAAATATTTTTAAAATAAAGAGTGGAAGAGAGCTACAACAAGTAAGAAGTGAAGAACAATTCATATGGACCACCATTGTATAACCATTCATCAACGGATGCCGCTTCCCAAATCGGGTAAAAGTGTAAACTGATAGCTGCAGAAGTAAGAATAATGACACATGAGATAATATTGTTTCCATAAAGTAGAGTTCCAGAAACATGTTCATGAATACTAAACTATTTTATTTTTAGACGTCAACTCTGTATACCTTATCAAACAATTTGATTCAATTTAATACTAACATTTCAGTGGGTACCAAACAATTCATAAATTAAAAATTCAATATAGATCAACACTTAAAATTCAACTTTCAATTTTCTGTATTCAACTTTCATTTTTATCAAATACTACCTAAATCCCAAAATTTAATCCCTATAACATTGCTCTTTATATTAGGGAAAAATTACCAATAAGTAATATTTTTTTCTACAAACATCCATTAAGTTCTATCATTTTTGTTTTATATCAATGAAGTCCTATTTTTAATATTTTATTTTAATTAAATCCTAATTCTATTATATTACAATTTTATCTTTACCTTTTAGTTACCAAAACTTTTTCATTCTTTTGCATTCTTAAAACCAATTAATAGAATATTGCATATTCTATATCGATATTAATTTAAGCTAATTCTTACCAAAATCATATTCTATTAATTTATATTAGATTTAAAATAATTAAGTTAGGAATTTATTTTAGTTGTTGTATGTGAATCAATAGCGACATTAAAATAGAATTAAACGAAAAATATTATCGATATAATTTTTTTTAACATTTCTTATTTTATTAAATAATCAAAAAATATTATTTCAGGTTTTAAGATTAATTAGGTACGTCAACGAGATAAGAAAATAAGAAAATGTGAGTTTTATTTAGGTCCTGCCATGAAGTTTATGTTAGTTGAGTTTTTTTTTTAATGGGATTTCGATGTTAGTTTTGTAAGTAAGGAATTTTTGTCCTCTTAATTGGTTTTCCCACTAAGGAACTCAGTCAATTGTACTACACTCAGTACACACTTATCTCCGGGACTGCTTGATTCAGCATACAATATTGCAACATCGGACGTTAGTTCGAAAGCATACAACAGAAAACACTCATCTTTGTGGTCTTTCTAAACCTTATTATATTAAGCCGATGTCAACCTTTAGGGCTTGTTTGGATGAATTTTGGGTAGGAGTTTGGATTGACTTTTCCAAACCCTTCTAAGCCCAAACCCCTCTTTGTAAAGATGAGATTCAACATTCAATCTCGTCTATACCCATATTTGGTATGCAACACATACACATATAGCACCCACGGATATATCATAATTATTAACAACTATTTGTTATGTAAATGACTATTTTACCTTTGATCAATTCAATTTATACCCATGTTAAGGGGTATAATTGTCTTTTGGATCCTTAATCCCTTACCCATCTTCTCAAACCCACCCCCTTCCTAGGTTTGACGAAATCCATGATCATGAGTTTAATCTTCGGGCCAACTACGGGCCGGGTTTAAAAACCCGGGACTAAGTTTTTCATACAAACTTGGGATTTGAGAGAGTTTTAGACTATTTTTCTTAAATCCATCTTGTCAGGCCCCTCCATACTCCCTTACCAAACAGCCTCTTAGGGTACATCCTACCATAATCTTGAGTGTTGAACCATAGGTTCGGCACAAAAGGAATCTTTCAGTTCGCCATCAGTTTTCAAACCGCAGGTGGGTGCGAACTACTAGAGGTCCGTCTAGGAGGTTAGTCAAAATAGAGAACTTAGAACGCCTTGGTGAATCACAGACCCAGAGATCATAGCCAACAACGCCGGTCATTGAGGTACTAGGAACCCTCTCAATGATGGGGACAATGAAGAGTCCACTGGCTCTAAAGGGTAAGGATAAAATTGAAATAAAGAACATTACCAATAAGTATCATTTTTTCCCACAGACATCCATTAAGTCCTATCATTTTTGTTTTATATCAATGAAGTCCTATTCTTGATATTTCATTTCAATTAAGTCCTAAATTCTATTATATTTCAATTTTATTCTTACCCTTTAATTACCAAAACTCTTTTATTCTTTTACATTTTTAGAATCAATTAAGAAGACAAAAATTCATTACTTACAAAATTAACATCAAAACCTATTAAAAAAACTAAGCTAACATAAGTTGCATGGCAGGATCTAAAGAAAGGCCCACATTTTCTTACTTTCTTATTTTATTGGGATACCCAATCTTAAAACCCAAGACAATATTTGCTGATTATTTAATAAAACAAGAAAATATTAAAAAAATCTCATCGATATTGTTTGTCGATTAATTCCACTTTAATGTCATTTTTTATTCAAACAACTAAAATAAATTCCTAACTTAATCATTTTAAATCCAATATAAATTAGTAGAATAATCTAAAATCACACAAATAATATATCAACATAATCTATAATATAATAATATTACCTTAATCGAAGTAATAATTAACTTATTATGATGAAGACATAGCAATTGAAAAGTCTCAAAGGTGTGCCACCAAAGTTGACATACAAAAAAGAATACAAAGTCACATAGCAATTAAAATTCCCCAAGGGTGTGCTACAGAGTTGACATAAGAATGCAAAAAACTGAAAGGATTTTGGTAACTAAAAAATAAGGATAAAATTAGAATATAATATAATTAGAACTTAATTGAAATAAAATATTAAAAATAAAATTTCATTGGTATAAAACAAAAATGATAGGACTTAATGGATGTTTATGGAGAAAAGTAACACTTATTAGTAATTTTTCTATTGAAATATAATAGAATTTAGGACTTAATTGAAATAAAATATCAAGAATATGATTTTATTGATATAAAATAAAAATGATAGTACTTAATTGATTTTTGTAAGAAAAAGTAATACTTATTAGTAATTCTTCTAAGGTATACAAATTTAACTTTTTGCCTGGTGGCCCCTCAAAGATATTTATTGTTATTTGCTAGGGTGGGGTGGGGGGGGGGGGGGGGGGGGGGACATAGGGCATACGGTACCTTACATATACATTAGGTAGGTAATAATTAATATTTAACGAGAATGATATAATAATTAAAGTTTGGGCCCGAACCGAATTTGATAGTCTAAATAATATGACACACCCATACAACATTCTTTATTTGTTTAGTTTAATGATGCAACACAAAAAAAAAATGCATGTAAATTTTAAATCAGACCAGCAAAGCTCCTATACATTTAAATAAGGAACGGAAGCTGTCTTGGATTGGCTTCCACTCTTCCTGAAAAGCTGATCGCACTTCTTTCCAGCTCATCAAACTCAAACATGCTCTCTCTCTCTCTCTCTCTTGGGTATGGAGTAATTTTGTAGCCATACATGGAGGCTTTGTTTCGAAAGAAACAAGGGCTTCTTCGATCTACTCTATTCTAACTGCAAACTATGGCGGAAGCCATTGGCTAGCGATGTAAAATTCCCATTTCTTTTGTTATTGGCTGGGGTTTGCGGTATAAGGATATTATCCTACAGAACTTATTGAAGGATTATATGAGGAAAAAAAAATATTGAACTAATAATTATTTTAATTACAATGAGGCATTAGAATTGAACATATGGAAATATACGATAGTATAAATCCCTTAATCTCCTCACTTAGGTGGTGTTTGATAAAACTGAAAGTTGAAGTCTGAAGTCTGAAAACTGAAAACTGAAAACTGAAAACTGAAAACTGAAAGCTGAAGTCTGAAAGCTGAATACTGAATTTGTGGACTGTTTGGTATCCACTGAAATTTAAGTACTGAATTAAACAAAACTATTTGATAACTACACAGAACTGACGTCTGAAAATAAATTAATTTTCAGTTTTATCCTTCCACTCTTTAATTTAAAAATATTTATAAAATATGTTTTTATCTAATAAAAAATGACAATATATCAAATCAATAATAAATTAAATAACACAATAACTGAATAATAACCAAAAAAAAAACAACAAAAAATAAATAATGGAATCACAATAAGTGAGCAATAACAAATTAAATTATACAATAAGTGAACAATAACATCTGATAAAAAAAATAATAACTAATAAATAATCGGATAACAATAAATAAAAAAATGAATAAATAATTGAATTAAAAAAATAGAATAAATTAAATCTCATTAATAATGTGTGTGTGTGTGTGTGTGTGTGTGCAATTTGTGCTTGTGTGTGGGTAGTTTGGGTGGGTGGGCGGATGGGTGTGTACAGTGCATGTTTGTGTGTGCGTGTGTGGGTGTGTGTGGGTGTGTGTGTGTGCAGTGAACGTGGGTGTGTGTTTCAATATGTTTATTTGCAGCAAACGAGCCAAGAAAAAAAAAAAAAAAAAGAATAACACCTATTATCTGAAGAAGACGATTGACAATGAGGATAGATAGGTTAGGAGTTTTGGAGATAACACTAATTAGAGTTTTAATATGATTGTAAAATATTTCAGGATATAATTGTCATATTATAAATATTATTAAAGATGATTTTATTGCTTTCAGCTTTCAGAATTAAGTAAGAGATCTTCTACTTAATATTGTAGCCTATTTTAAAGGAGCACTTAATATATTAAGAGAGTTGAAATTTTATTTATCAAACGAGCTTAATTAATAAATGTCAAATATATTCATTTTAAGTGTGAATTTGGCTTAACAAACACACCCTTAGTTGATGTGAGAAAGACTTTCATCTATCAATTCCATTACCTTCTCCCTTTTGACATGATTTGATTTCCATTGCCATTCTCCTTCATTTCATTCACTCATGCCTTATTATCTACTCAATGCTTAGTTGCTTCTTGATATTTCGGTATTCAACCGTTATGTATAAATTTTGCGATTTTTTTTTATAAAATTTGAGGCTCGATTTTAAGTAACCCTAAAAAGTGATAAATGGCCCCCAAAAATTATAATTTACACCATAAAAGTTGTAATATAACTTCAAACGTTGATTTCTTTTTCTTTTTTTGTAAATAAACCAAAAAACTTGTATCTCAATCCACAAAATTAGTAAAACTTGATAATATGACACCATTTTTTTTCCTGTACTATAGTCTATCCCTTGATAAAATTACCTAAGTTGTTTTGATATTCTTTTAGCATTATTATTATTTAAACTTAATTTGTTGACATAACCTATCATAGTTATTGAATTGGTAGCTGTTTGACTTATTTTCAGATTGTGGGGGTGCCAAAGTTTGATTGGACTTAAAATTCAAACGTGTACGACCTTATCTACTCACGCCGGTGTGAGGTTCTAAAATCGTGACTGTTCAGGCTATTGTAGCAAGACGTAAGACTACCTCTGAGTTCTTTTTTATGCCTTATGATTCAAAGACTTTAAATAATTTCCCAAATAAAAGATTAATGGACTACATCGCAAAAAAGAACAACGAGAATGAAAGGAAAGAGTAAATTGAATCTGAATCTGAAAGACGGTACGAGTACTGAACATAACATTAAATGAAAACAGTAAAAGATCACTGGAGTAATGATTATAGGAAAAATAAAATTGCTCAAAAACAAGAAATAAGTATAAAGTAAGCTGGCTTTGTAAAAAATTTGTGTGTTTGATCATGGATCATTTATCAGTAGCCTAGCCTCTGCTATTTATAGAAATGACTTTTAATCTTCGACCTATCTTTGTCGACAATTACTGTGATCATGACCTCGTTCTTCGAGATGCATGAATATGTATTAGCGGCTCATGATGCCACGTTTCATAGAATTCTAAGAGTCATATTTCTCTAACAGTCCTGTCAATCATGGACTCTTACAGACTCCTTAATGACATTCAGATCTCTTTCATGTGTCCCCCACTACTCTTGTTAATTTTGGGTGCAAACAGTAGCACATTCAACCAATATTAAGACTCACTTTAATCCAATAGTAATAATTGATTAAGTTAATAAATTACTTTCAAATAAGGTTGGTGTTTAATGGGGATGTTTTAAAGTAAAAAAATATGTTTCCATATATGTAAAATAAAGAAGAAATATGATGAGCTTCCTAATTAGGACGAGCATGAAAGGAAATGTGTGGCATTCGGTGGCTGTGCATGGGCATAGGATGACTTAAGCTTGGACGAAAAGCATGAAAGCTGTGAAGCTTTGATGGGGATGTCTTTCTACCCAGAAAATTCCTCCTTAAGATTCTAACAAGTGGACAACTCTCTCTCTCTCTCTCTCTCTCTCTCTCACACACACACACACACACACACACAAACACATGGGAGGCTTCTTGATGCATTAAACGTACACTCACAAAAGGGCACAGTTGTGATTTATTCAAATATAAGGAGGTGGATTGTAATTATTTATCTATCCCTATTTTGAAAGGACAAACAAGACTTCCAAATTTTTTTCGTCGCCCATTTATGTTGCATCAAGCATCTTCAATCTCTGTCCAATAAAAAGATAGCAAAGAAATTGTGGTCGAATGACTAAACAACCCATCTGCACGGTACTGTGATATTAGCACTCATCACGCCGTTAAATTCTAGCCACTGGTCAACGTAGAAGGAAGAGAGGTTCTTATAAAAATAAGGGTAATTAGTGATTAAAGGCCCAACAACAAGCAGCCAAAAAACATCTTAAAATTTCCCCTTCATATTGGAAGGACAAACATGGGAACATGAATGGGCGGTACACGTAATTATAATGCATGGAAAGCTTTAATGACGAGAGAGAGAGAGAGAGAGAGAGAGAGAGAGAAAATCTAATGTACCCGAGTCCAAGGGAATTATATCACTACCTTACTACTAAGAGGGACCAATTTATGATAGCTTTTCAGTGTGCATGTTTCCATTAGAGAAAGTGGTTTTCCCTTTCTCAACCCCACCTACATAGTTGAGAGCAATAGAAGATAAAAAGAGGAATTTCTATCTTTAATCTCGTCATCATGCCATCATCAATGCCATCATCATTAGTCCTCCATATATGTGAAAGAAAGTGCGCCCAGACACCAGATTCAATTTTATGTGCATTATATATTGGGTAATGTTATATATATCAAATTTACATCCCAAATGATATGTATAATTTTTTATCATTAAATATGTAAGTCTTATTAATTTTTAATGATGAAAATTGTGTCACATTATTTGAAATGAAATATTTAGTAAAAAAATTTGGTAAGTATAACATTTTTCTTACACACACACACATATATATATTATTTTGTGGGTCTCGAAAAATCAATTTTTTTATTCAATCTGTTGTATATGCATTTGGGATAAAAGATTTGAGTATTAATTTGGGCAATATAACATTTCTCTTCTTGTGACTCTTGCGTGTTCTATTTTTTTTAGTTCAACCCTTAAAGGTATTCGAGCCAGTTTATACGCACCTGAACTAATTCCTTTTTCGATCCGATCAAAGACAGGTCATTCATGTTGGGATTATGGTATTCATAAATGATAAATCCTTCATAGTCTCGCTATAAAAAATTGTTAAGATTCAAATTTAGAACATCTAAATTTACGATCCGTGTTTATTACCCCTTTAACCAATTTCTCTTGCCTGTTTTAGAGAGAGAGAGGTTTGCATGTGCATGTGTTGTAATGAGTAGCAATGTCAGTCCATGCATGTGAATGTGGGGAATAGGACAGTGGATTTTTAATCTGTTGATGAAAACTTGGAGAGAGAGAGAGAGAGAGAGAGAGAGAGCATGCATGGTATTTGCTGGAAACTGTCAGGTCTGTGAGCACGGTTGAATATTTATGTGTTCTCTTCAGCACTTCTCATCTACTTGGCTATGCACATGCATTTGATAAATTCGGGTGTGAAGTTCGGAAGGTCTTTTTTTTTGAACAGGTGAGAAGAAGAAAGAGGTCCACAGCATGTGAATTTGAACATGGTTTCTAGGCTTCTAGCTCGATGGAAGTGGAACACATGCAAAAATTACAACCATACATCTGTTAAGTTAAATCATAGCTTTGCAAATCCTGTGAAATCTCCTAATCCTATGCATAGAATAGATATGATGGCAAGGTTCACTTCCTGCCACAGGCCTAGAGGGAAAGAAAACTTAGCCTATAGGTTAGGTTGATCAATTACCTGATCCATTGTTGCTCACTTAAACTCTATGAACTTATAGATTTTGCTGTTATATGATTTATATATTAGAGGTAATTCGTCCCTTAATATGAATGGTTTTAAAAAAAATATTAACGGTCATTAAATGAGTCTATTTAAAACCGTCAAATAAATTTATTGTAATTTATCCTATCTTATATTATAAATATATAACTACTTCAATTTTATAAGCTTTTTGGATTTCAAACCGGCTCTTTCCAGAAGGGGTTGAGATCGAAATGACCACTCTACTGGTATTCTGTCACGGTGCTACTTTACTAATAATTAGTTTGCCAAAACAACAACCCAGTAGTGACAGTGAGTAAAAGGGAGCAATTCGAAAAAGCAACGAAGAAATAATGGAACAGACACAGCCAACAGGTCCCAGGCCCATACATTGATGTGAGTGATAATCCACTTCCATGCACTTGATTCAATGGCTAATGATTTCACGTAGCTTGAAAAGCTAGAAATGTAATGGACAGATTGATCACGTACGTCCTCAATTGCAAGTTTAAATGGCCTCTGTGCATGTCATCACCATTGACAAGTTTCAGGGAATCACGTTTCCAGAAAAGCAGAGATATATTGCTTCTGAAAGCGGCGAAAAAAATGACAAAAAGGAGAGGGCAAATCAAATAGGAAGTGAGGGAAGAAGGTGCAAAACGCAAAGTACAGTTTTAAAATTTTTTAAATGTAACATAATTATCTATTCATCATTCGTATGACAAAATAAGATCCTCCAGTAATTATGGCCAAATCTAATAAATTTTTGATAAATGATTCTCCAAACTAAAGTACTTCTAAGTAAACATAATACCATCATAACTAAATAGTATTTTATTTTATATATTATCATCTAGGTGACACAAATTTTTGTCCTGAATAGTCTTTTCACAGAAAATACCAATACCTTTCATTCAGACACTGCCACAAAAAAAGAAAAAGAAAGAAAAAACAGAAGGGGTAATGGATAACATATTTGCTTTGATATATATAGAAAATAACTGAGTTCTTCTCATTGGTTTGTTATCTAGAGTTGGAATAAATATTGGATGTAACGGTGACATTATGCCATCAATATTACACGATATCACTAATTAATTATAAAGTATTAAATAAAATTGGTGAACCCTATTATTCCAGTATGACTGAGGTAGTTATTGGTAGTTAGTAAAATAAAAAGTCACTAAATTCACTTGATATTTTATCATTGATTAGTATATGTGGTGTCACGGTTACATCTAATATTTTTTCAGTCGGTTGACAACACTAATTCATTGCTCAATTTGAACAAACACACTCTCTCTCTCTCTCTCTCATCAATTGCATTACAATATACGCATAACACACAACGTGCTTTCGCTTTTTTGATCTACAGATTGAGACTAGTCTTGAAGAGAAAGGGGCTGGTAAGTAATAGATGTTGGAGAAGATGCCTTTTGTAGGCTTGTTGTATAGTTTTGTCATGGCTTCTACATAGTGGGGTGTGGGGTGATCATTCCAAAGTGAAAAAAGGGGGCCAACTTTCCATAACCCTCTCCTTTTTGGTTTTGCACTTTGCATTGCATGTCCCCTTAGAATTGGAGCATAACCCTCTCTCACGTCCGCAGAATGCAAACCATAAGTAAAATAGCACTTACCTTCCTCTGAGTAAAACAACACTGTTACTACGGTAGGGTTACTCGTGCAATGAACATTAACTGTAAATTCTTTTCTTATGGTGATAAAATATAAATGAGTGATTAAAATGTAAGTAATTAGATTTATAATGTTTGAAAGATTAAAACATAAATAGGTAGATTTACCGGTTGCAAAGTTAAAATTAAAAATCATAAAATAAGTCATTAGATTCAAGTGATTTGAATTATCATTGTACTTTATGTTGAGGACCTTCCTACTTTATTATGTAGATTGTTGTTATTGTTGACAATTGTTTGTTTCCGTAGCGATTAATCAACACTAATACCACTTGTTGGGAGATAAAAACTGAAGATAGGAAAAGGGGTAAAACACAACACAAACATAAAGGTGTTTAGACACACTATTCGTACATTTGCGCAAAAAAAACTAGATCGATGTAATATTAGCTAGCAATCTAACAACTGATTACATGGTATACAACCTTATTTATAGGTTGAGGAACCAATATGCATGACTAATTAGATACTACTAAATCTCTATATCTCGTTATAAAGTCAATAATAAATCTGTCAAGGTAAATAAAGGCGCTTCCAATTTACCCACTATTCAATGTGACATTCTTTCATGTGATGCAACTATGTGGACAACAATTACCATTCACATCTCGGCAAGAACTGATTGGCTATGCAGCCCAATACTGCAGAAGAAAATTTTTACCAACTTTTCTCATCAAGCTCAGCCTTGCAGTGACTATATAGTATGTTTGGATGGAAAGAAACAGTAGACTTCACAGGAATCAATACAGGAGTCAATTCTCACTTCTCAACCTTATTGTTCAAACTATAAGGGACAGAATTTCAACGCAATTTTGACAAATATACCATAGATGTTTGCTCTAGATTGGCAAATGACAACCTAACTGCACCTTCCTTCAGGTTTTTGACTCTTTAACTTTTCTTAGTGTCATAGTTTTTGCTTCACTTTTTTGGTTCTAGATTTAGTTGGAAGTGTTGGTCAGACTTTTACTTCCTTCAAAATTCAGTAACCTTAGAGTGATTTGTAAATCTTGCATATTGACAACAGGCGATATCTATTATATTTTACAAGGGTATCACCTCTTACTTGAATTGAAAAGAGTGAGTCGTTTGGCTGGTGATAAGCAATGTCCTTTGGCACATCAAACAATATTTTGTCCAGAATTTAAAATTTTCAATTATATTAAAAATTATATCTTATAATAAATTATTTTTACTGGAAAATAATTTATTAAAAATATAATCCTTTTAAGGTTCTCACATATATAATGTTTTGCAAACCCCACCCCCCACCCACCAAAAAAAAAAACCCATAAAAAAATTAAGCATAGTGCCGGGAGTTTATAGGAAAGAGGGAAGCCCGAAAGAGTGATAAAGTTTTTTGTTGGTTCATCTATGAGAGCAGACCACAGGCACGCTTGAGTGGATCAAAGCACACATGCATAGGAAATTACGAATGCGGAGAAGAAATTAAAAATGTTGTAAAATATAATAATAATATAATATAATGTAGTAAGTATATGATATGATATGATGGGATATAGAAAAACAGTAAAACAGAAGCAACGCAGTGCACCCTTTGCATGTCACAAAACCCTAAATATTCTAATCTTTTTCCCCACCTTTTATCTTCTGCATTCACTGATACCCACCCACCATCATTACCACAACCTCATCATTTCCAACTTCATTTTTTTATTTTACATGAACATACACTTTTCTTTGGCTGGTTGGGTTGGTTCTCACAGTGATTTCTTTATACACAACCCACAAACTTTCTTCCTTTCGATCATTATTTACATCGATCTGTGATTATTAGTCTTACCACCATGAAAAGTACTTGCAATTAAAATCAAATTGACCTAGAGTTCACCTTTTTCTTTTCCTTTTCCTCCCTTTCTCACATCTCTCTCTCTCTCATGTACATGTACGGGTTGAGCTAGTTTTTCCCCGTAAAAAATGGAAAAAGCTGCTTACTTCTATGGATTCCTCATGGATTCATTCACAGTGGATTGGGAGACACTTATACTTGAGAAAGCGAATTTTAAAACTGGGGATAGGGTTTATTGGAGCTCGATTTATCTTACTAAGCCTTCATTTCAACGAGTCTTCAATCAAAATTAATTTTGGCTACGAGCTGACCTCAAGTGAGTCTTGGTCTAGTAGATCTCGATTTTTATGTGAACATATTTAAATAATAATATTTTTTTATAAGATATTTAAATTATATTTGTAATTATAATTTTAATTATTATTGAACCTCATTATTAATCTAATGTACCTCTTTTTGAGTACCTAATTTATCAATTTTTTTATTTATTTATCAAGTCTTCATTGTAAAATATTCATTCTTGAGTATTTTAGTATTTGCATATTTAATTATATTATAAATTTATTACATTTTTTGTCAAAGAGATTGATTAAATTCTAATATTATTGTTTGTATTATAATATTATGATATTGTTGCATACAAAAAACCAAATATTATATATATATATATATATATTTGATTATAGAGTCCAATCTACCAACTAAATATATATCTATAATAAGGGAACTAGTTTTGTTTGTTTTGAGTTTTTTACGGCTCAAATGGTTTGAAAATTATTGATGATGATTCTAATTGGACTTTCATTCTTTTTACAATTCTAAAACTCTTATATCTCATATAATTCTCTCTCTCTCTATATATATATATATATATCTCATTCTCTCTCTTACCATTGTTTGTCTTGACGATCCTAATTGGATTTTTATTCTATCTCTTATCATTGTTTGTCTTGACGATCCTAATTGGATTTTTTCTCCCTCTCTCTCTCCCTCTCTCTCTCTCTCTCTCTCTCTCTCTCTCTCTCTCATACTCTCTCTCTTAGCATTTTTTGTCTTGAGGATCCTAATTGGACTTCTTTACTCAAAACATTTATATAATTTTATAGATAAAAAAATATTTAAATGTTAAAAAAAAATTTATTAGGTTATAGACATTCAAAGTCAATCTAATTGCCAATAAAAAAATTCAAAACCAAGCTAATCACCAATAAAAAAAAAAATTCAAAGTCAAGCTAATTACGAATAAAAAAATAACATTGACAAATAAAAAAAATATTAAGTGAAACCAATTGCACAAAAAAAAAAAAAAAATTCAAAACTAACTATAATTTTTTTTTCTTATGTGCATCACTTTCTTTTTGCTAATGTTCATATTTTTTTGAATACTTGAATAGTGCAAAATAGACACCAAAACGGCAAAAGGTAAGTTAAATAAAAAAAAAATTGAAGTGGTGAAATTTTGATTTTGTTGATTTGGTTTAACTGAAGCATGAGAATATTTTTGTAGCATCCGAAAAGTCACATCGACAGAGAATTTAAATCAATTGTCCTCGTAGCTACAAATAGTTCCACTAAACAATGCTAGTTCAGTTGGACATTTTTCTATTTTTTGGAAATTTGATTTGTAGTTTAATGTGGCTAGTTCGTTTGATTGGATTCAGTGATTTAATTGTGCTCTTTATGATATTTCTTATTAAAACTACACAACATATTTATTAAATTTAACCAGATGATGAAAAAATGAACACTTATTTGGTGGAGAAAAGAGTCGTCATGAATAAATATATGACATGATAATTTTGTAATAATGTTAGTTTAAGTTCATAAGGATTCTCAGATTGTGTTAATGTGGTATGATTTTTCTTCATTTCAACCCTTGAACTTCTTTTATTTAAGACGTTCTTGGATGCCCCATTTGCTTGACGAGTTTTTTGTGTTAAGAGTGTCTTCAGATACAGGTAATGACTAATATATTTATCATAATATAAGATATATTAGACTTTACTTTTTCATATAAATATAGAAAAATGCATACAAGTATACTATTAATAAATGAGTTTAAAAAAACTTGAAAGTTAAACAGGTATAAAAAATAAAAGTTAGATGAAAGTAAATATATGAGTATAATTGATTTTATAATAATAATTGAGGATAAAATAATAAATCAATTTTTTTTTTTAATTTTGACATTTATAAGTATTATAGATATAGATATAAATTATCTTATTGGGGGTCGAGAGTTGTGACACCCCAATTTCCGGGGGTCCTATATTAACCGTTGACCACCCGTCAACCCGCGGAAATACCCGTGGATGTCACTCAACCTAACACCACGGTAGTAGCATCCCCTTAACCGGGGTCTTAATTCACAATTGTTAACCGGATTCGATTATTCATTTGGGTTCAACCAATATTCAATAGACCATGATTTATACTCCATAATAGTCCATTTACATCATTGGAAGGAAGGAAAAACGTAGATTGAAAATAGGGCGAAACAGTGTGAAAATCTGAAAATTTTGAAGAGAGTACCGGTACCCAGTACCGGTACCGGTACTGTCAACCCACTGGAAAGGGGGTACCGGTACACAGTACCGGTACCCAGTACCGGTACTCTCTGCCCAGTTTTGCTTTTTTCCTCCATTTTTCACTTCCAATCCATTCCAAACCTTCCCCAACTCATCCAATACCAGAGTAATAGGATTGTCCATATAACATGCTTTATAAAAATTCCATTACAACAATTCCCATAATTTTTACATCAAAATGGAAATTTTGGTAAAAAAACTTTACAACTCAAAATTAAGGCCACAAGTCGGCCCCCTTCATGCTTGATGCTCTCCAAGTGAGCCATCCGCCGGTGCAAACCCCACACCTGAAATGTTTCCCGTATAGGGTGAGCCAACGCCCAGTAGAATAAATCCTACAAGGGTTACTCTCCCCCTAGATGCTCATGCTCATGCAACATTCATTTGCAAACAACCATTTCTCATAAGAACATGCATTCTAAGTTGGAATGCAATACTACCATGCCATGAAATGAGATGACACCCACTCATGCAATTTAACCCGAGTCCTCTCCGACTCCTACTACACGATGCAATGTCAAAGTGTTTCATTCCATCATTTATGTTTACATCAAATGACATTTTCAAAACTAGGGTCATTCTTGGGATCGAAAACTTCATGGACTCCTACCAATGGTCTTCCACACCAGTACACTTTATGGACTCTTATACCAACGGAGTACACCCTCCAAATCACCGGGTCTTTCACCCGAGAGGTCGCCATGCCTCTTCTTGCTCATCCCGACCCAATTTATCATGCAATCAAGCGGCTTAGCTAGGTCTTCGACCCAACTTTTCCCAAGCCATACCGTCAATCACCAAGTGTGGTGTTGACATCAACCATGCACACACCCATGTAATGAGATGCTTCCATGCACATGCAATGCTATGTCCCATTGCATACCACATGATGTTCCACATGTCAAGAACAACTCATGCACAATTTCAACATGTCCATGGTAAATTTATATCCTAAGCATATAAATACCATATTCATTTCAATGTTAATATATCAACACATGCATCTATCAACAAACACATCCAATCATATCAATAGCATATGATTCCACAAGTTAAACTTAAGCATGTTATTTCAATTCACTCAAAACAACAATTTCCATTCAAACAAGGCATTTTATCAAACACCTTCTAGGCACAATTTATAAATCACATAGCATGTCTTAATTTCACTAAGTTACATAATAAATCACATGTAACTTCATACACCAAATTCAAGCTAGAAAATAGATTAAACCATTTCTATGCTCACTTTTCCATTTCTATAACCATAAACCTATATATGAAGGTCTATCATATGCATAACATAACAAAACTTTAGACTACCAACATCTAAGGAAAGATTACACCAAGATAGGAAAAATCCTACCTCTTGAAGCGTAATGACCCGAAAGAAGCTTCAAGAAGTCTTCCCAAGCCCAAGACTAGATCCCCCCCCAAATCTCCTTCTTTGGATCTTTGGTGAAATCCCTCGTTCTTGGGGTGGTTGCGTAGCCCTCGTCGAGAGGATCGACTTTAGCTCTTGGCTCGACGGAATCCGAGCGACGGAACTCCGGGAATCGACGGAGAAAGCTTGAAGAAAATTCTATTTTCTCTATTTTCTCTCCTCTCTCTCTTGGCCGGCCAAACAAGAACACAAGGGAAAGAAAAATCTGATTTTCTAGATATTTACCCCTATTTATAGTTTTAAATACTCGGCCCACGTCGCGCCACGTGTCCCTCGCTTAATCGGGTCCGATTTAGTCCCGAAACGATTCGTCTGATCCCAGTTTAAGTTCAAATTAATTTTATTTGAACTTTAACTTAATTTTAAGGAAATTTCATAAAATTTATTTATGGGGACGTTCGTAAGGTAAATCGCCACGCAGTCGCCTCGAACGACGTGCAAAATCCGACTACTTCGGAATTCGACGAAATTTGACAAGGTAACTAAATTTCGCGATACGAATTCAACAGCGAACTCCGTTTCCTCATCCGAGGTCTAGAACATGAGTATTTTAAATACGCATTATAGTGACAAATTACTATTTTGCCCTTTTTTGGAAAAAGTTCAAATTTCCCGGGTTTTACAAGAGTTATGTCTGGTAGAAAAAGAAAAAGAAAAAAAAAAGGGACCAAAAAGTGGAGAGATAAAAAAAAAGTAGGAATGGAGATAACATAATGTTTTGTTTTCCCATCTCAATAAAATTAATCCCTAAAAATTTGAGCAATTAGTATTTTGGAAGACAAAGTAGGTGTTTTAAAGTATAAATTATTTATTGTAATATCCCATGATGTCCTACCAACTTGAATTGTTTGAGAGTGTTACTAGCAATTGACAGATTGTTTAATTATTTTTATACGGTAAAAAACTGTACAAATTAATAAAGTCGATTTAATTTACATATTGAGATTTAATATATTTTTTTGAATAGGATAAAATTTTTTAACCTAGGCAAATCTTTATAATTAGTAGAAATTCTAGAATCTTCTAATCTATTATTACTATAATGGGAGTGAGTAGGAATTTAGTGTCCACAATTAAAATACTTATAGTGCCCTCTCTCTTTCAATATTAGTCACTCATAACTACCAACATTTACACACAACTACTTATAATGTGTATCTCATTTTATTTCTTATTTTTCTCTTACCTCACTCCAAAATTCAATTCATGGTGAGCAGGTAAAAAATATTGGATGTAATGGTGACATCATATGATATTGATAATGCAATATTATCAATTAGTAATAAAATATCAAGTGAACTCTATTATTTTAATAATTACAATAACTATCTATGCCATATTGAAATGGTGGAGTTTAATAATCTTATTTGTTGTTTTATAATTGAACTATCTATGCTATTGAAATGATGGAGTACACTGATCTTATTTGTTGTTTTATAATTGATTGATAGAATATTTACTCGTGAGGAGGACCACTAATGATTTGAAAACAGAATAGCAGCCGAACCGATTACACACACAAGACAGGTGGGAGAATTATATTCTTAACCCCTTTTTGTGAGAAAATATTCATTACAACGGTGATACCACGTGTTAATTCTGATGTGATATTATCAATTGATAATATTAAAATAAATAAATAAATGAATATCATTAAAATTAATTACTAACCCTCCATATAAATAAATAACTACGTACTCTTCTTTCATATAAGTAAATAATTATTTAAGTGAAACTCACTTTACCGCTTAGTATTTTATTATTAGTCAATAATGTCACGCTTGCATTTCCACTTCCGCGCTCATGATTTAAAAATTTTCCCATAAAACCTCGAAATTTGAATTCAATCCAATATATAAGACTTGGACGGGAAAAACTCTAATTCGCAAGCAATGTCAGCACAGAAGGGTAAAATGGTAATTTAGATTTGATATTAATCTAAATTAATTGGCAATGCAATTTGTATGGAAGATTGCGCCCCATGCGAAGAATGGGCTAAACGGCAGGTGATGGTTGACGATAACGGCAGCAAGTGAAGGGCCCCTCGAAGTTACCAAAACGCAGCAGGCCATAAAATTCCACGCTATGCATGGACGACGTGCATTTGCGTGGGTCGGGCTGGGCCCCATCTCCTGACTACGCGTGCAAAGCCGGACTTTGTGGGGGGTGGGCTCTTGTGTGGGACCCTAATAAACTCTCCCAATCGACACTCGTAATATTATTGTTTTCTAATACTGCCATCATTATCTTCTTTTACTAATCTTCATCATCCCATACTTTAATTATAGTTTTGCAGTACCTCTGATAATTTAATAGCTGTTTTTATATAATAATAATTAATTAATTAATTAATCTGACTCACACACTTTCAAATTATATTAAAATTTTATGTTGTTTGTTTGTGCTTAGTGGACTCCAAGACCCCTTCCCTTGGCTGTAGCTTTTTTGAAACTAACTCAAAGTGTTGTCGTTGTGATTCATGAAAAAATAATCCACTTTTTGTAATCAATGGTTTTTGTCATGCCTGAGTCACGTCGACGTTGTCATTTGCGTCATACATATTGCCAATCAACCCATCAACAACCCTCCAAAGCCACCTAAACACTTTCTTCTGAAATATAGGAGGACCCTAGCCTAGTAGTACCCCTACTCTATGGTTTGCCTTCCAAATTGTGGATGGAAGGACATGAAACCTCTTTTCTTTTGTGTGTAATTGGAGGAATAAAAAATAACAATAATTATTTTTTGTATTTGATATTAATGAAAAAAGGGTTAATTACTTTTTACCCCCTGTGGTTTCGTTTAAAAGTACCTTACCTACTTAACGTTTAAAATTATGCACATAACTCCCTTATGGTTATGTACCAAAGTAAAACCGTTATTTTTATCATCCAACTTAGCAGAGAGTGTACTTCACATACTCAAAATATGTTGTGGACTTTGTTTTCATTGTTTCCCTCCAAAAAAATATTGTCTAAGTGCCTAAAATGCCCTTTATATTAAAATAGCTAGAGTCATTAAATGAGTAAGTTTCTATTCTCAGATTTAATTATCCATTAAATGAATAATTGGAAGCTAATTTTATTTATTTATTATCCATTAAATGAATAATTGGAAGATAATTTTATTCATTTATTATTTATTAAATGAATAATTGGAAGCTAATTGGAAGCTAAGTTTCTATTCCCATTAAAAAAAAGGGTAGTATGATAATTTTATTATTCTATTAACGGTGTTAATTATTTTATTTTGGTACATAACTTTAAGGGGGTAATGTACATAATTTTAAAAGTCAAGTAGGTAAGGTGCATCTATCCAAAACCACAAGGAGGTAAAAATCAATTATCCCATGAAAAAATACAAGAAAGAAAAAAAAATAAATGCATATTTCACTATTTTATTATATATATAAAATTAAGAGATATAAAGATAAAATAATATGCATTTTAACATATATAATTATTTTTTCACAAAATTTTAAAAGAGTGCGGGGATAATTTCGCACTATGAATCACCACTTCATATAAATGGAGGTAACGATGAGGAAGTCTTGTGTAACCCGCAAGAAAAGCACATACTTACGTTAATCGATGGCCAGAGACGATCAGAGAGACTCAGATGCTTAATGTAGAAAGTAAGTCGAAAAAAAGTATAGAGTGAATAGGTTAAGATTGTATCCCTTACTTGGTACCAGAGACTTTTATTTATAATAATAGGAGGATATTAACCTCAAGGGTAGAGTTAGATTAGGACCATTGGTCCCAAGTCATTATTACTAGTTTGTGATTGCTTCATCATTAGCTCCTAGATATTCGGAGTGATATTAGATTAGGATTTTAGGTCTTAGGGTGATCCTTCACCGAATAGGACTCGTCTAGAGGAAGTGAGCACGTACGATGGATTGCAATAATTTGAATGAAATTAAAGTAGAGCTGACCTATTGTGGATCCGGATAACAAGTGGGCTCGAGCGAGCATCTCCCCAGACAAGTGCCGACCGGCAGGACCTGCCCAAGCAGGTGCCAACCGGCAGGCCCTTGCCCAAGAGAATGCCGTCCTAGATGGCTCTCGACCGGCAGTGGCCTAGCCATGTAGGTGCCGACTGGCTGAGGCGTAGTCATGAAAGTATCAACCGGCATTTTGTGCTTTTATGCCTCACAGGCAGTAGTAACTAATTGTGGACTAGTCACTTACCGAAAAAAAAAAAAACTAATTGTGGACTAGTCATACCGACTTAAAAAAAAGGTTAATTCTTTCGCCTTTTCATCATTCTCATTTTTTTGTTGTTGTCAAACTTGATATTTTATTTATTATTATAACTATTTCTTATTTCATTTTTTTATCATACCAAATAAAGCACTAGTATTCTCAATTGGATAAATCAATTACAATCAGAATCAAATGATCATTTTAAAGTAACCAAGTCGTGTTTTACAATTATTCTTGAGGTATTCATTCCAAAATTTAAACTTCATTATATATATATCATTATACACTGTCTTTCTTTACATGACGATGAACTTCTCCAGTACAGAATCACAGTGAACCCATCTTGCAGAATAAATTCCGGGCACTTATAACACATTAGCCACATGTCAATTAGATCCGGAAGATGTCAATGACAATCAAATATCCGAGTTTACAATCCACCCCAAGCATACTCAACGCCACAAAGCCTACCCAAGCAGTTGGATCTGGATCGAATCACTTTCATATACAGAGACAACACTCATCCCTCCTATTTGATGAAAAATATTATTTGTAATATATTTCTCTCTAAAATAATCAACTTTCCAAATCTTTTGGGGCTGAAGATTTTTTATTATTGAAATATTGCAGTATATGATGGATGGGTAAAGGCTAAAGATCCTCCAACCTAATCAAACCAATGGATGCAGTACTGTAAATCAAATCCATCGAAAAATATTTCCTTTTTGTCACGTCATTGAGATTTTGTCAAAAGCTTTTGTTTTTTAATTTTAGATTGTCATTACTGATCTGATTAGTAATAAGAACATCTTTATGTCAGAGGTACCGATAAATCTGTGCATGCTACTGGGCTGACCCTTGATTTATCCTACTAATATATCAGATGTTTGGCTACTGCATTTTTGTACTTTAGCCATTTTCTCGTCAAACAAAGATAGCTTATGGGGTCCCACTTTTCATTCGTCTATGCTCTTTACTACCATGCACTAAAAATCACAGCATCAGAAAACAATATGGAGAGCAAGGGGTCCATTTGCATCATGGACTTGATAAACTTTCACAAAAATAGAGCTTAGGAATGTAGATTAGATTTGGGCTTGAAATACTCTTAACAAGGATATTCATAATCTGTGCCCCGTATGACATTTTACTTCTTCCATCAATGATATGATCAATCAGCAAAGCATATTGCTTTCATTTTACACTACCTCACCATCCAGAACTGGTCTGTTTAAACCAGGGTCAGGAGGCTGGATCAGTGCCACACAGGGCAATTTTTCAACAGCCAAGGCTGACATCACTTGACTGCATAAAATCCTCAGAAAAATTACCTTGTCTATTCAACAATTGCAACCGATCGTGTTCTGCATTTTTGCTAGCACCTGCATTCAAGCTTCTATGAGGATAATAAATTCACTACCCTCTGGAAACGCAACAAGGAAGAAAACAACTAGACCACTAAAAGTAAAATCAAGTAATAGATAGCATTACAGGGAAAATAAATTGTAAAAGTTCTTGTATTCCTTGAACCAAAAGATCACATCATCACAATACGATACTGAGTAAACCAACTTCCGTATCACATGCTCTGTCAACCATTTTTTTGATGTGAAAAAGGAAGGAAAGCATCCCTCAGATTTGAATAAACAAATAAATCACTGATAAAATGTTTATATGTCTGTTGATGCCCTCCATATCCTATAAATAATTTCAAATTCAAAGTACTTCCCCACCACAATTTAGAGTACTTCAACATATTGAGTCCCTTCCTTCCCCACAAATAATAGTAATTTTGAAGTACGGAATGAAGTATGAAATGCAAGATTTTGCACCACTTGTTGGCTGACCTTAACAAGAGAGGGGCCTGAAACTATTAGTTTTGTCCCAAGCTTTAATTCTTTAGCTGCATTTGGTTCTGGACATATGTGAAAATCCATCGGTAGACTGTATAGGGGAATTGGCGTCCAAATAAAAGTCTATCCTCAGTCCATTACTTTATTCTTATTTTGCTGCCTTGGATCATAATTAATTTTATGTTACGCGAACAGAAAGGAACAAAAAAAGAACAGCAGTTGCAACATTAAGGAAATCGTTCCTGAGATCCACTGCAATTCACAAATATAGCCTATTTCAGTACAGTAAAGCTAAATTTCATAAAACTAGGTATAAAATACACAACAATTGAACACAACGAAAATACTTCACAAGACGAGATCTTGCTCCTTTTGGAACCAAGCAAGTGCAATTTTCATTAAATCTTTTACCAGGACAGCCATCTACTTCATCAATTATCTGCCCTCGATAAACAGGTGAATGCAACAATTACCTAAAAATTATTAGTATGCAGCCTTTTCTAGGATAGATAAGTTTCTTTCAGATTAGATAAAACTCCTGAAATCTAATGAAAACTCAAATTGACTTTTATATTTAGAATAACTTAGATGATAGTGGCAGCAATGGAGTAATAAGGGAACTTTGTAGTTGGTTTGTCAATTCTGTTTCAAAGCATGACTACACCAATAAACCTCATCTTCTATCAGTAAGATAAACAGTCACTTTCATAAAGCTAGAATTCTTTTGAGAATAATGCGATCTTCTGTTTAGAAGATACTTGAAATTCAAATTTCTGTGCCAATGTAAAAGCATGCATGGATCATCATGGTTTTGAAGAATAGCCAGCATGCACTTACTGACAAAATATAATTCTACAAAATGCACAAGAATCTCTGGTTTTCGGGTTATAGCATGATCATAAATTACGAACAAATGTCAGGATAGTCTCTCATAATTTGATATATGCACAGGTGACGACAGAAAGTCTTGCTTTCTACCTTCATCATAATGTTTCCCCAGTGAGAAGTTGTCACCAGGAAAATTTGTCAGTATTCATCATTAGTGATGTGTAATATATGCGATGAGCATCACAATTAGAGATCTTGGAATTATATCATACTGGGGCTCTTATCCATGAGTCAGCTCTTTGTGGGTTGATATCCACCGTCCTTGAGTGGATGGAGGGTTTGCCTTTCCGTCATGAGGGTTTGCCTTTCCGTCACGCATGCTTGAAATACACAAAACAATAGTATCAATAATAATAACACCGACGACAACAACAGATGGCAGTCCTACCAATGACACTACTACAGATGTGAAGGCTGTGTCTTTCAAAGAAATCTTCAAATCTTTCGCCTAAAGGCTAAACATTACTTTTGGACTCACCTAGAAACAATATCTTGGAATTAGGAAGACAAAGAAAGCATCTCCTTTACTCCTAGTCATTCCACATGATGTTTACAAAATACATGATATCTCAGCAGTCAGGATTTTTTTCAATCCACTACTACCTGCAACGGAATGTTCAAGCCGACAACAGACCTCAAAAGTCAAAACCTGATAATATTTCTCTTTGATTAAATAAAAAGTTGATAACTTTTGAATGGTAGATAACCTTCAAATGACATTAATTTTAACATCACATCAAATCACATTTTTCCCTAGAATAGTACAAGTTAACGTGGATATCACGTAACTTTCTATCATGTGATAGATGCACTTTGTTCGCTTAGAACAACCACAGTTTATGCAATGTATGTGTCAGAGCAATTTTCGAAGCTCCAAAATTATGTACCTCTAATTAAGCTTTCTGTTTTTAGTTTTTTTTTTTTTTTTAAATTTGTAGATTAACAATATTTTTACTTGTTTTCAATCCATGGGTTTGCGAAGGAAGGGGGGAGGGGGAGGCTATCGAGTTCATTTTACTAGTGTCGTTAACAGAGTTAGTGGTGCACTTTGGTTCACCATCCACATGAAGGATTATGTGACTATTTCTAAATGCAAGGGATGTCAAAGGCAACTGGGCCTATCTAATTGTCTAGTAGCTCTATCTGATCATTAAAAAAATGCAATTGGGCCTAACCAATCGGGGAAGGAAAATTTGGCCTTATATTTATAATTGTAGTTCTTCATATTATTATAAGCCTGTGGTTCAATGGTCAAAATTTAGAACAAAGATCCACTGTTTCTCCCCTTAAGAAAGAAGGGGCCTGAAGGGGTACTTCCCCTCCTCTTTCTCTTCCCTTTCCTTTACCCTTCCTCACAACCACCGTAAGATTTTTCTACCCACCCCTTTTGCTTTTTACCCTGTTCGTTTAATGTAGTATAATAGAATTATAGTCCATTACAATGCTTAAATTTGCCTCTCCAGAAAATAGCATACAATGCATATAGAGAAAGTTGTCCTTCGGTGGAAAAATCTTGCAACAGTAGATCAGTTTACACACAACACTATCTAATCACCTTATTTTATTAGCCTGGGAAGAAATTTTTTTTAGCACTTATAACTCTGAGATGTGTGGAATATATGAGAATCCAACAAACTATGACGAAATTTCTCCATTGCTAGACCCATCTAATAAGGTCAGTGTAAACCAGCAAGGAAATTGTAAGAACTGAGAGATATGGAGTTCATCAAGCATTCAGAGTTATAATCAAAATGCAAAATTCAACAGAGAACAGCTTGTGATATAACAAATGAAAGATGTGAAGCAACAGAAAATCATCATGAGTGACAAAATAAAGCTTACCTGAAAATGTTTTAGTTTCCCTTAGAAGAAGGCAACTGCAGGCCATGGCAAACAAAGAAAGTTCCAGGTCATGACAAACAAACGAGCATTAGTGACTCTGTACTGTCCCACTGAGATGGACACATTTGACATCCAAGAATGGCATACTAAGGCGCATCACCAATAATCACCACAAGAACAGATCCCATCATTGAAATGATGAAATCTATTTATGTCTCTTATAATAAGTTCTCGATCCACAATCTTCGACAAAAACTTGATTGCAGCATGGCAGTCCACGCATATACGGAGATTCTTAATGATACGAATGGGGCTTCCGGATGGTGTTCGAATCAGCCCAAAAGCTAAAGCTAATCTCTCACTATGTACCCATAAAAGGCGCCTTTTGTCATCGTCCTCCACATCAAGTAAAATAGCATTACAATAAGGGACATAACCTGCCTTTTTACTCTTCATATTCAACCACTCCAGCATCCCATGAATCAATTTAACGTCAGGGTGTGAAGCATCACCCACGGTGAAATAATGAACTGTACCCTGGGTCTCAATCCAGCTAAGGCCAGGTTCCTTCTTTACTCCTTTGCTCTTCATGTTTTTCCTTACAGAAGCTACACTGTCCCACCTTCTTGCTGTGGCATATATATTCGACATAAGCACATAGGTTGACTCATCTTGGGGTTCCATCTCAAGAACATGCTGGGCAGCTATTCTTCCAAGCTCGATATTGTTATGGATAACACAAGCCCCAAGCAAAGCTCGCCAAACCATGATGCTAGGCTCAAACGGGATTTCCTCAATCAGCTTCAGAGCCTTGTCAAGATGGCCTAATCGCCCTAGAAGTGATACCATACAAGTGTAATGCTCTATACAGGGTTCAATACCATAGTCCTGTCCCATGGAAGTAAAATAAGCTTGACCTTGATCTAATGAGCCCGTGTTACTACATGCTGAAAGAACACCAACAAAAGTCAGGTGGTTAGGTTTTACATCTGTTTTCCGCATTCTCTCAAATATTCTCAAAGCCTCGCCACCCAGACCATGCATGGAATATGCTGAGACTAGAGCATTCCATGAGACTACATCTAGTTTGCATATCATGTCAAAGACTAAACGAGCATCCTTAATGTTCCCACACTTGGCGTACATATCAATCAAAGCATTGCCCACAACAACATCTTGGTCATAAATGGTTTTAATGGTCAAGGAATGTATTTGAATGCCCGTCTCCAAGGCTGCTAAGCTGGCACAAGCACGGAGAACAGCAGAGTATGTCACCTCAGTCGCCTGAACTTGGTCTTTAATCATTTTCTTAAACAGATTGAAAGCCTTCTCTCCATCTCCTAACTGCACATAGCCAACAATCATTGTATTCCAAGTTACTTCATTTCTGTTTGTCGACTCCACAAAGAGTTCCATTGAATTCTCCATACTTCCACATTTAGAATACACATCCATGAGGGCATTGGAAACAAATACATCTGAATCAAGACTAACCTTCAGTACATGGCAATGGACTTGCCTTCCCAAGTCTAAAACCTCCAAAGTTGCGCATGCTTGCAACACACTAGCAAAAGTAAACTGATTTGGGATAACCAATGCATGCCTCATCTGACCAAATAGTTCCAAAGCCTCTTCACACCGGTCAATCTGAGAATACCGTGCAATCATGAAACTCCAAGGAATTACATCACTTTTGGGAATCTCCTCAAATACCAACCGAGCATCCTCAATTTCTCCAGACTTGGTGTACAAGTCAAGAAGCGCAACACCGACATAAGGATCCAACTCATATCGACTTTTTAAGACAGACCCATGGATGCTCTTCCCCACATCAACAGCTTCTAGACCAAGACAGGCCTTAAAAACACCAGCAAAGGTAAAATTGTTTGGCTTCAACCCCAATATCTGCATTTGAGAAAAGAGTTCCAACGCCTCGTTAAAACTATCATTTTCAGCATAACAAGCCACCATCCCAGTCCAAGAAACCATGTCCTTGTACACAATCCCGTCAAACACTTTCCTAGCAATGTCAATAGAGCCACAAACTGAAAAGGCGTCAATAAGGGCAGTTCCCACAAAAGCATTATCATCATGACCAAGCTTATGAATGCACGAAAGAATACTCCAAGCTAACTCTGCCCAATCCATACTGACAAGCAACTTCAAAATAGTAGTGAAGACAAATGGGTTAAGCTCATGACCCTCTCTATGTAATCTAACAAATAATTCAACAGCTTCAACATATCGCGAGGATTGCGAGTAACCCTGAATTAAAGTAACAAATGAAACCGTATTTCTTTCGAGCATTTCGTCAAACAAATTACGAGCATCCAACAACAGGTCAGATTTCACATACATGTTTAGTAAAATATTCGATGCAAATAAGTCCATACAATTTCCTCTCTTCAGGACATGACAGTGAATGCCTTTTCCGGTAATAGGATCGCCATTGCTTATGGAATTCTGGAGGATACCTGCGTATGCATGAGAATCGAACTTGGAGGTTGGTACTGGTGGCATTACAGGAACTTGGACGGCTTGGGATGAGAACCCACATAGTGAACTGCGAATCGAAATTTTGGTTTCGCAATGGGTTGCAGAATTGTTCCATATCAGCGTTCTATGACAAAAATATCTACGCATGCGTTCGATGACTAGCTAGACTACGTAGGTACGGCCGGAGGAAGCAGGAGGGAGGGAAACCCATTTTAACAGTACCGTGGGCTTGGAGAGAATGACCCAAAAACATATGCACTTTTTGAGCACCATTCTATGATTTGGGCCCTTCTCGTGTCCGAAAGGGTTCAAGGTCCACTTGCATAGTTGATCCAAACCCACATACGAAAGGGGTTGGGGCACGTGACTTTAGTGTATAGTTCACCCGCCGCCACATACGAGTAAAAATTAGGGTTTTGTTTTGTGGTTCCTATCTTTTGCTTATATATAAAGGACTGTACTGGGTCAAGCCGTGCTCAGCTCTTCAAAGTGATTAGATATAGAACTGAGACAGGGTTTCTGTAAACCCTTCCCTCTCTCTCTCTCTCTCTCTCTGCTGGTGTGTGTGTGTATGTGTATGTGTATGTGTGTGATTTTGATTTGATTTGTATGGGTACATTCCAATTTAGTTGAGACGTGGATGATGAGGATCTGTGGATTTTGGGGGCAGATGATGAATTGATATGATTTTGAGCTGAGTAATTAACGATGAAGCTTCAAAATTCGAGCTTTTTAAAACTGATGCCCGCCTCTCCTTCCATCCACATATGATCCGCTCTTCCTAATCACAGTTTTTCTTATATTTAAACCTTTCTCTTCAGTGCAATTCTGTTAGTATATTATATATATCTATCTATTATTCAAGTACCAGATTGATTGATTTCAAATAAAACAGGTGGATAGTAGATTAGATATTATGGCATGGTGAAAGGGAAACAGCATCATTTTCTCTGTCGTTCAAGCTATTGGTTTTCCCCCTTCATTATTAGTTTTTATAACATTTATTTACTTTTTGTTATTTGCATTAAATTATCAGTTTGAGAAACTAGACACTAAGAGACATGACTCCTAAAATATTTATCTTGTCTCTTATATATAACACTCGAAAGTAATCAAAAACTCTATGAGTTGTGTGTCAACTGACTTATTTCAGCTTTTATCATGACTAAATATCAATCGTGGGGTAAATGAAATAAAATATTCAAAAATACATAAATATTTGACAATCATTTCAATACATGAAGTCACTTGCAACTCATGCAATTTTTTTTTTTTTCTTGATTCCATGTGCAACTCATTTCAATACATGTATCAGTGAAATCCAAATTAATCCCAAAGCTTTCAAAACTATGTTTGTTGAGCTCTATGAAAATGCATCACTGCATTCTGATTTCTTTTTGTTTGTAACGGTAATCTATTACATAACATTTTTGTTGATCATATCACTATTATAAGTTGTACGATATAAATATAGTAGTTATTTTTCGTGCCTGAAGGCACGGAGTAATAAAAAAAAATTGTCAATAATAAACATATTTTTACTCACATCTAAAATCAAATCACAAACATAAATGAGAGATAAAGTAATTTAAGTACTGATTGTACTGGGAGTGAGCGATGTTAGTGGTGGTGGGTGGCAATGGTGATGGTAGGAAACGGTGATGGTTGTGGTGGGTGGCGACAATCGTGTTAGTGGTGGCAGTAGTGGGTGACAACGGTGATGATGGTTGGCAGTGGTGGTGGTGGGACGACGACGGTAGTGGTGGGCAGTGACGATGGTGGTGGTGGATGACTTTGGGTGTTTCTAGTTGACAGTATGATGGGTGGTGGCGAATGGCGGTGGTGGTAAGTGTGATGGGAGTAGGTAATAGTGGGTGGCTGCAGTGGTGGACGATGACGGTTGGTGGCGATGGTGGGCAACGACGACGGGTGGTGGTGGGTTGTGGTAATGGGTGACGGTGGGCAACAATGGTAGTGGTGGGTGCTGACGGTGGTAGAGGGATGATGGTGATAAATGTAATAAATATAAGAATAAGATGATGATGATGGTGGTGGTGGCAGTGGGTCAGTGAGGGTGGGGGTGGGGGTGCAAGGGGGGCGGTGGTGGTGGTGGAGCGGTGGGTGTGGTAGGGTGGTGATAGTGGTGGTGGCGGTGGCGACGACGATGGTGGTGGCGGTGGCGGTGGGAGTGGTGGTGGTAATGGTGACGATGGTGGTGGGGGCGGTGGAGATGGAGCGGTGGGTGTGGTAGGGTGGAGATAGTGGTGGTGGCGGTGGCGACGGTGGTGGTGGAGCAGTGGAGGTGGTGGTGGTAGAGGTAGTGGTGGAGCGATTCCAAACACTAATTTTTTTTTTAAAGTACTTATGAGAAATAATTCTTAGAAACACTTTTAAAAAATTATTTCAAACACACCCTTAGAGGTCTATTTTTCCTATTAAATTTGGGGTTTTAATATTAGCAGTCAGATTAATTTTAAAGTAAAATTTAAAGAGATCTCAACCGCGAATAGTAAAAGTTATTTTGTTTATCTTTTGAGATTTGAATTGTATTGTACTTTATTATATAGATATCATTTTGTGATTAACATAGTTCACATGTGCAAATTCATCCGAAATAATTGTTCTCATCCAATTGGGTAAATATATACCAAAGAGCCAATTAAATATGTGAACTGTTGTAGCCTACACCAACATTATGGTTGGATCAAGAAGTTGTGTTGATCATGAAGGAAATAAAGAGAAGAATATTAAATTGGTTTACATTCATTGCATTTATAGCTACCGTAAAGTTTGATCTCCTCTTCTTTAGGAGATTTAATTTTTAAATTACAAGGCTATCTGCATAAGATATCGTAGATTGATAATGTTCCTCTGCTTTGAATAGTTGAATTCAAAGTTTTTGATTTGCTGATAGCTACAGTTAGCATATTTTTTGCGGTTTGTTGGACAGCTCTGCAACTAGGCCATGAGCTTGTTGCAAAGTAACAAAAATCATGGCGACGACAGACCCTTTGTAAAGATATTGGCAATTTGGCTTGTAGTAGAGTTGTATTTGGGCTAAATATCGCCATTAAGCACTTTTTTGTGGATGAAGTAGTAATCAACTTCGATATGTTTGGTGCGTGCATGAAAGACTGGATTAGAAGCAAGAACAAGTGCACCAATATTACTACACCATAACACTAGTGAAGAAGATGGAGGAATTTGCAAATCCTGTAGAACCATGCGAAGCCAATACAAATCTGCAGTAGCAGTGGCCATTGAGCGGAATTCCGCTTCAGTGGTAGATCGAGCAATTACAGGTTTCTTTTTAGCACACCACGAAATAAGATAAGACCCTAGAAAAATTCCAAAACCAGTAGTAGAACTTGTAATAACTTTTTTTTTTTTTTTTGATCAGTCAAACAAGCATTGTAATTTCATTAAGTTGGGAAATTCAAATTACAATCAGTCAAAAGAAAAGCCTTGATCTCGGGAGGGGGGGGGAGCCTAACCAGTCCGATGGCAACAAACTGTTTAGTTTAGCGGCTGCGACCCAATGAGCAGCCTTGTTACGGGCCCTAGGCTTGTGTAGAAAACTAAGGTTATATTCCCTAGCAAAAAATCTAATATCACTAATGATTCCACTAATTTCCCACGGGGGAACGTCCTCGTTTGAGCTGAGCTTGATGACGTTCCAGCAGTCATTGAGAATAGTAGCATTGATAAGCAGCTGGGCTTCGGCAAGGATACACGCCTGTCTCACTGCTTCTGCTTCAGCAAGAATACTTGATCCAGCTGGAAAGGATTTAGCACTTCCATACAATAGCTCTCCTCCTTCGCTACATGCAACCACCCCACAGGCTGCCTTACCAAAACCAGACTTGAAGGCTCCATCACAGAACAGAGAGATCTCTGGCCTTTCTTCCTGTCTTCTTTCTTCCCCAGTCGTTGCATTAACCGGATTTCTCATTGATTCCTCAGAGTTTGTCCCCAACAGATCGCACCACATCTGGTTTGCTCGAATGACAGTGGCCAAGGCGTTAACATCTTCTCTATTAAAAACCGACTGGTTTCTTGCCTTCCATATATTCCAACCCACAGTTGCCAGCTTCCCCAAGGTTTCCATTCTTCCGTTAGCATCCTTTTGAACTTGTAGAAACATAGAAGATCTATTAGCCACCGACAGAAAGGAGGGTGCATCACTCTGAACATTGAGATACATGCCAAACCAGACTCTAGATGTCCACTCACACTCAAACATGAGGTGTTCAATAGACTCAGGGGCGAGATTGCAAATTTGGCAGAAAGGGGATGGTGCACATTTCCTTTTAAAAATATTTTCATGAGTAGCCAGGGAATTATGACATGCTTTCCACCAGAATTGTTTTACCTTTGGCACCGCAATCATGTTCCAAATGCTCTTCCACAGATTAGGGTGAATCGAAACAGAGGAGCTAGCCTCTTGCAGACTCGAGGCAAGCTTGGTTCCCAACCTATACCCAGATTTTACGGTAAACACACCCTTGGATTCAGGCCACCACACTCTTCTGTCTTCCCCTCCTTTGGCTGGTAAAGGAATGGCCTGGATTGCTCTTGATTCCTCGTTTGAGACCAAATTAGAAAAAGAAGCAGAATTCCACCCATGGGTCCTAGCTGAAATGATATCTGCAACTTTGCTAACATTGCACTCCTGGGGCTTTGGAGACAGTAACATCAGATTAGGAAGGCAAGGGATCCATTTATCTTCCCAGAAGTTAACCTTAATTCCATTACCAATCTGCCACATAGTTCCTTGGGCCAATAACTCTCTCCCATAGATCAGACTTCGCTAGACCCAAGATGGTCTAGTGCCACACTTTGCCTTCATAAAATCCTCCTCAGGAAAGTAAATAGCCTTCATAAACTTAGCCCAATAAGACTCTGGTTGGGCAATCAGTCTCCAGCATTGTTTAGCCAATAAAGCCTGATTGAACAACTTAAAGTCCTTGAAACCCATCCCACCATCAAGTTTAGACTCAGTCATTTTCTCCCATTTCCACCAACAAACCCCACTCCCAGTCTCATTTCCTTTCCACCAAAAGTTCCTCACATAGCTATTCAACTTGTCACATAATTTTTTTGGAAAAGCCACAACAGACATAGCATAATTTGGGATTGCTTGGATAACTGCTTTAATCAAGACTTCTTTCCCTGCCTGTGTGAGACAGCTGCTCTTCCAACCCTGCAGTTTCTGCACAACTCTTTCAAGCAAATATCCAAAAATTTCATTTTTTGATCTCCCCCAGACAATCGGGATCCCCAAATACTTAGCACAATGGGGGAGAGGTTGCAATCCCATAAACAGACTTAGAGCAGATTTTTGCTCCTCAGAAGTATTGCTGGAAAAGATGATACCCGACTTCTGATAATTCATACATTGCCCAGATGCCTCGCAGAAGCTCTGCAGGATCCTCATCAGTTCCCTAATTCCCTCTTCCTTTGCTTTGATGAAGAATAATGAATCGTCAGCAAAAAATAGATGAGAAATGGAAGGACTTCTTCTCTTGGTTTTAATACCCAGCAGCTTCCTTTCTTCAACTCCTTTTAGTAGCATGGCTGATAGCACATCAGCAACAAAGATGAACAGATAGGGGGATAACGGGTCTCCCTGTCTGATTCCCCTCTGTGGTCTAAATTTGCAAACTCTTCTCTCATTCAAGACAAATTGCAGGGAAACCGTTGTAACACATTGCATGATAAGACCAACCCAACGCCTGTGGAATCCCATTTTCAGCATTGTAGCTTTCAGAAAGTCCCATTCAACTCTATCATAGGCTTTGCTGATATCCATCTTTATTGCCAACTTCGGAACTCTGCCAGTTTTCTTCCCCTTAAGATGGTGAAAAACTTCATTAGAATTCCAATGCTGTCCTGGATTATTCTGTTGGGGATAAAAGCTGCCTGGTTAGGAGAGACCAGGGACCCCATCATCATCTTCATCCTATTAGCCAACACCTTTGAAATAATCTTGTATAGAAAGTTGCAGAGAGCAATAGGTCTGAATTGTGAAATAAACTCAGGGGCTGCCTCCTTAGGAATGAGGACAACGTTAGTAAGATTGAGATCTTGTTTCATCAGACCCTCCTCAAAAAAAGACTTAACCAACTGGAAGACGTCATGCCTTACGATATACCAAAACTTATGAAAAAATATTCCTGGGAATCCATCAGGCCCCGGGGCTTTAAGGGCCCCAAGTTCACTAACCATTTTCTGTACTTCCTCCTCTGAAACAGGTCTAAGTAACTCCTGATTCATATTCTCAGTTACCTTGCATTCCACAACCCTTAGAGCATCAGCCTAGTTTCTTTCGCCAACTGAATTAAAAAGAGTTTGAAAGTAATGACCGATGTGATCATTAATTTCCTCCTCCCCCTCAATCCAATCACCCCCTTCGTTTTTAAGCCTTAAAATATGATTACGGTTTCTTCTCTGAATTGCAGTCATGTGAAAGAATCTTGTATTTCGGTCCCCATATTTTAACCAATTAATTCTGGATCTCTGCAACCAAAACTTCTCCTCTCTACCTCTGAGAATGTCAATCTGGGAGCATAACTCTGCCTCCATGATCATGTTATCTTCTGTGGGGTCTTGTTGTTGTATGTGAATAAGCTCTTTTTCCTTCTCATGGATTATCTTTTTATTATTCCCAAACTTCTTCTTGCTCCAACTGGACAGCCGAATTCTGCACGACTCAAGATTAACAATGGCATTTTGCATCGCTGATTCTGTGAGTCTAGAGATCCAGCAGTTCTTGATCACTTCTTCGCATTCAGGGTCCTCCAGCCACATGCTTTCAAACTTGAAACAGTAAAGGGCCTTCTTCGTGTTTAAGCCAAAGTCAACGAGAACCGGGCAGTGATCAGAGCCCATTCTAGCTTCATGTATTACATGTGTAAAGGGGAAGAGGTCATTCCAAGACGGGTTAACAAGGACTTTATCAAGTCGTTCTTGCACATTAGCAGCCCCCGGTCTGTTATTGGACCAAGTAAATCTGGGACCACTGAAGTCGAGTTCCATAAGACCACAATCAGAGATTAGATTCTGCAACTCTTTAACCTTCCTTAAACAACTAGCAGTGCCACCTTCTTTCTCACTCAAAGCACCAATAACGTTAAAATCTCCAGCAACAACCCAAGGCATATCCATGGACCTAGCCATTAGCTTCAATGTTTCCCATATTCTCCTTCTCATCTCCTCCTTCGTATCAGCATAGATAAATGTACATTGCCACTGCTCCACCTGTTGGGGGAGTCTGCACCTGACATTGATCATATTCTTGTTTGCTTCAATCACATGGAGATTAAAATTATCCTTCCACTAGAGGGCAAGGCCTCCTGAGATTCCTACAGGCTCCACATACTCGAAGAATTGAAAATTCAAAGATCTTCTCAACCGCTCCAACTTATGGGACTTATTTTTTGTTTCCATAAGAAAGACGATTGAGGGGCGATGGGTATTGATAAGCCCTCTTAGATTACGGACTGTCCGGGGCCCGACTCCCTGACAGTTCCAGCGGAGCATCAACATGAATCGTGTGGCAGTTTGAGGTTAGCCACCACCACCTTATTAGAACGACTAGTTGCTTCATCATTGTCAGAGATCCTGCTGGGTTGAGGAGCAATCCAAATAGACATACATCTATTAAGATTGTTCTCCCCTTTCCCTTCCATATGCTCGTTGTTCCCTTCTTCCAGATCTTGTTGCATCTGTTCCTCTTCATTCTCCATATAAGTAACAAACCAACCAGGGTTCCTCGGTTCCCTAGTGCTCACTCTATTTTTGGGCTTGCTCCTCCTAGCCCGTTTCCTCAAGGCATGGTTCCTCCCAAAATTAACAAGGGACATATCAATAGCCAGTGGGGGGCCAGAAAAAGGTAGGGAAAGGTGGGGAGCACTTGGACCACTATCTGAGTATGCTCTAGGTTTTTTCCTTGACAATGGATGAGTTTCCCAATTCTCACTTTCCAACTGGGCTTTCCGCTTAAGTGACATGCTCTGGAAATGGGCCTCCATATCGTCGCCCCTCTCCTCCTCTTCACTATCCGATATTATATGGACCTCCCTTTCCTTGCTATCCTGGGCCTCCATTCCATCTTTGGGCTCATACACATAGTAGGATCCCCTCTTGACAGCAACAATTGTATTCGGGTCTTCTTCGGAATTAGACGAGGATAGAGATAGAGACTGGTCCCATTCCTGGTCCCCCCCAGGATATGGTACCACTGAGAGAGGTGGTGCATGGCTCTGAGTCTCGCTTTTTTGTTCCAGACTGGTACGTACCTCGTTTCTGACTTGGGGTCTGGACATGTCTCCTTCCTGACCGTTAAGGGATACATATGGTACCTCATACGCCTTCTTGTTCCCTCCCTGTCCCCTGTAACTTGCCGAATCAACATCTCCTCCGGTAGCCTGTATATTTCCTTTGAGTTTGTCCTTCTTCTCCGGTGCGTCACGTGCTCTTAAGGACCATGTTTCTTTGAAGAAACCCCCTAGTTGGCTTGGCTGCGCTCGTAATTCCGGCCCATACTGGCCATTAGACCCAGAGGCTCTCCTCTCATTACAGTGACTCTGTGCATGGCCAATCCAACCGCATTGGTAGCAAAAATCAGATAATCTCTCATATTTCAAATTAATCCAAATGTCATCCTGATGGTCCCGAGTTAGGAAAAAACCCTTTTTCAGAGGTTCATTCAAGTTGAGCCTGCATTTTACCCTTAATAAACTCCGCTGGATCTGGACATCTCCCTCGAAATCTTCTAGTTGGGTTGCCTCGCCTATTATCATGCCTATTATCCATGAGTTATTTTTTGTCATCATATCCAGGGGTAATCCCCATATTTGTACCCAGAACTCAGCTAACTGGAAATCAAAGTCCCCAATGATAAACTGTGGTTGATAAATCTTTAACACCAAAAGTGCACCTGAAACAGACCATGAACCTTCATTTAGGATCTTCTCTCTGTCTTCGTCATCTTTGAACATGAAAATGTAGGTGTTTCTCACCCAGTAGGTGATAGAAAATCCTTTAGAAGTCTTCCAAGAGCTCTGTAAGACATTACATACCCCTTGCTTGTTTAGGGTTGTCTCTGTGAAGAAACGACCCACAAGACAAAATTTCTCAATAGTCTTTGAGGTGGAGGGGTCAGTGTAGAGGGAAATGCGTGGATGTTGGATAGAGTGGGATTCAACTTCTAGATCCTTCTCCATGGGAACTGTAGGTGATAGCAGCTTATGGGAAAGAAAACAAAAGAGAACAACTAGGCACATAGAGAAAAAGAGGGGAAAACATAGAGGGGGTTTTGGCGATTTTGGGGGTTTTGGTTTATAGGGAGCAAATCAATGGAACGTAGAATGTGGGGGGGTGTCAAGGGTGGATAAAACACTCCTTAGATTCCAGACATAGAGAGTTTTAGAAGGCTAGATTGAGAAGGTAGATTGGGTGAGGATTTCAGTATTCACAAGGAAGAGAGCTTGGTGGTTATGGGGTAGAGGAGAGAGGGGATATAGTAATACATAATAGATGGGGTGGGGATATGGGCAGTCATTAGGGTTTTGCAAGTGTTGGAAAGAACTTACCGAGGACAGCTCTGCTTCGACAAACAAGTCTACATAAAGGGAAAGTAAAGGAGAAGGCTTCTTGGGGGGGAGTAACTCAGGATAGAGATATAAATGCTGGGTAAGTGAAATGAATAGTAAGATGAGGGGAATGAATAATGGGAAAGAAGACGAAGAGATCCGCCTCGGAAATGGCAATGTCTTTCTCAATATTGGGATACACGAACGAAAAGGTTTGGGTTAGAAATTTGAACAGATGAGAATAGAATCTCAGGAAAAACCCTAAGCTAGGGGAAGAGCTCTCATACCGAGAGAGAACATAATCTTGTACCTCTTGTTGTTGGTCCTTGATTTTTTTCTTTTTTAATAACTTGTAAACTTGTAACTTGTAATCATATATATATATATATATACAAGTTAGTGGGCTTCCCAATAACTTGTAATGGATGGCTTAGATCTAGTGGGGGAAAATGGGGGGCGGCTAAGATGGGAGGTGGGAGTGGAGTCTTCACTATAGACTTATACATGTAAAACTTTGAGAAATTTTGAACACTTAGAGAAATTTTGAGGAAGGGGAGAAAAGATCATCGGCCAGGAGAAGAAAGGAAGTGAAGAAGAAAAAAAGAAAGGAAGAGTGAATGAGGTTTTAGTGTGGAAATTGTGGATTGATACTCATCCCCATTTAAGTTAAGAAATGACATGCTTTTCTTTTGCATTTCCATAATTCTATGAAAATAAATTGGATGTAAGAATACTTGTTTCCATGAATTTCAAAAGAGTAAACTATATTTGTGACTTTAATTTAGCGCATGTATTTGGGTATTGCATGTAGGTTAAGTATGATACTTGTTGTGAGTATGTAGTATTATGGGTATAAATTAGATACAAGGAATCATGTAATTCTTTGATTTCATGGAGAATAGATGAAATTCAAGTACACTTTTGGTATGTTTACAATTTTATGAGAATGGTTTAATTTAGTATAATTGGTTCGAATATATTTGTTTTAACTGGTTCGAGAAGAATAGCTCAATTGATTTGAGTAGATTATTTTATTCGAAGCGAATGGATTATTTAATTCAACTCGAATTGATTATTAAATTCAGTTCGAATAAACTATTTCAGACTTAAGCAATATTACATATTAATATCTGAGCGGATTTGTGAATATTGGGTATGTCAGGCCTAGAGGCAAACACCTCAAGGAACGCCACACTCAAAGCTCTGGCGGAGGGGTCACCTATAAGGTAGAATTTCACACAAGGTAGGTGTGCTACCCTACATCTTTTATGTGGTTGAGTCGCTTAAGTGACGCGAATGAGAATTATTTACGTGGCTTGGGTCGTCTGAAGGACAAAAACTATTGATGTGGGTTGGGATGTTTGAGTGACGAATGATATCTATGTTATGATACAATCTTATGATACATTTTGCTTGGGTGACAGAGTGGTTATTTCCTTGTACGATCGTAGTGCAACAAGACAGGAACTCGCGTTTAAGTTACGAGGTTATGGATAATGTATTTTGGCAAATGAATTATCGTATTTTGTTAATTCCTATTATATCTATGGGAAGCTACTAGGTAATCAATGAATATTTTCTTAAAATCTTTTCAAGTAACATGTATACAAGCCTGGAGTCCACTGCCTAGTTTAGATGACCAGCTGGGAGTTGTCAAGGTAGGGACTTGTGTCTGTTTTTTTTTCTTTTGGCTATGTATATTGCTTAAGTATTTTATAGCGTGTAAAATAACACTTTATTTATATTTTCTTTTGAGATGTAAATATTTGGTATGGTTACGAGCCGGTGTACTCTCACTTATGTGACTTTTTGTTAAAATAGACTATGATATAATTTTGTCAGGGTTGGCTATAAATATTAACAGCAGGTTGCAAGACTAAGTGAGTTATGTCTAAATTTTATTTTCAGCTCTAAACCCCAGGATGGGGTGTTACACATGACCACCCAACAGTTTTTAGAAAAGAATAATCAGAATCGCGATGAAACAATTTTGTACACTGGTTATTGTGATGAAGCAGTAGAGTAGGTAACCGATTGATAAGAAAAATAGCCGTCAAGAATGCATCAACCCAATACTTAATAGACAACTTGGAATGACCGAGCAAAGCTAAACCCGTTTCAACCACATGTCTATGTTTTCTCTCTACCACTCCATTTTTGTTCGAGAGTGAAATGACAAGAACAACAATGTAAAATGCCATGATTCTCAAGAAAGAGTTTAAATGGATTAGATACAAATTCTCCACCACCATCTGTTTGGAAGCATTTTATTGTAGTAGACAATTGATTTTCTACAAGGCATTTGAATTGAATGAAACATTGAAATACATCGGACTTGGCCTTTAATGGAAATAACCAAGCATAGCGAGAAAATTCGTCAACAAAAATTACATAAAGTCGACAACCACTAACATAAGACATAGGAGAACTCCAAACATCGGAATGAATTATTTCCAGTAGGAACCGAGAAGTTTGTGTGGAAGTAGAGAATGACAGTTTTTTGCTTTTCGCTAACTAACATGGTTCACAAAGATGTGGGCTTACTACGGAACCACTAACAGGTGATATTGTGCCACTATTCTTTGAACTATTAGACTTGTAGGATGACCCAATTGATGATGCCAAATGGATGCGGAAGAACGAACACCAAGAAGAGCAACTAGACATCGAGAATTATTGAGAGAAGAGTTTTGTAGATGCATGGGATACAAGCCATCCTCACTCAGCCCTTGTAAAAGTATCCACTCCATGTGGTTGTCCTTCACAACAAAATATGTCAAGGTTAGTATAAAATAAAAGTAATTATCCGTACAATTTTTTTGGATGGAAAAAAGATTAGCAGAAGCATTAGGACAATGCAATATATTTTTCAAAGAAAACAAAGAATGAGAAAGAATTGTTGAACTAGTGTGAGCAATTTGAAGGCCTGAACCATTTCCCACAACAACTGTGTCTTGACCATGAAAGGTTTGATGAAGGGTGAGATTGTTGAACTCTGTTGAGATATGATTACTGGCACCACTATCAGCATACCAAGGTTGGTGTTCGTGGTATGGAGTATTGGTGTGAGCTACCATGATGGCCAATTGATTTAGAGGATGATATCCTTGATAAGAATTGATGATACCATAAAATTGGCTAAGGTTGAGCTTGAGCCAACCAGCTCGGGTGTCCAAGCTTAGACCATGTAGTTCATAGTAAGTGGCATGGGATGCGCAGGGCGGAGATCTCCAGCAACAAGATCCTCGAAGACATGATGATAGCGATAGCTGGCACCTTCCAGAAGGCCGCATACAACTCTCAACGGTCCAACATTCGAGCAAATGAGTCGCAATCGCCTCAGCATTATCCACGCTAATTAGCACAAAGAGTGTCGATCCCGAGGAAGTGACAAGGATCACACAAGGCAATCACGCAAGACATCTGAAGGCTATAAATAAGGGTCAAATCCCTCACAACAAAAAGAAAACCATCTGCACAATTATTATGTATTACCCTATGTAATCTCCTCCTCTTATTGATAGAAAGATTTCCAGGAGCAAAAGACTCCATTATAGTGGAATAGCTGAGCTCTCGAGCTGGTGAACTATAAACCTTCTAGCTATTGTCCTCCACACTACATTGCTTAAACACCAAGAGTCTAGAAGTTCTGACTGGACATTCCAGTGACTCCCAAACCTCTAGATAACCCATTGTTGCTCAGTTGTGTAGAATGTCACCATTAGTTGGCGTCGTCTGTGGGAAAGTCTGTTTCTTGTTAACATTCTACTGACTAATTCAGTAATTGATGGTTTCTATGCACACCATGAGCAGAAATCAAATGAATCCTTTACACTTACATAACCAACAAGAAATCTCCGTTGGGGGACAGTAGGGAATTCCCGTGAATCCTCTGCCTAACCCAGAAGTCAATCCATCGATGGCAGATCCCCCTCCAAACAATGAACTAGAAGCTCTCCGTCAAGCCAATAATTGCATCTCCAAAAAATGAGGATTTGCTGAATCTCATTCTTGCCCAACACCCCCAGAGGGCGTAACCAGCCCAAGAGGATCCCCCATAGAGGGAACATTACCATCAGAATCCCTTAAGGGAGGTAACAGAAGAAAATGAACACAGCCACTCGGTTGACAACATATGCCGTGAGCTTAGAGGAATGAGGAGGAGGAGGAGGTCCAAAGCTAAAACAGAGGAGTCCCTAGAAATGAGCTCCCCCTATTCACTCTCCAGCAAGAAGGAAAAGAACAATTTTGGGAGCAATGTTTCAAAGAGATTTAGCAAGAGCTCAGCCACATGAAGGAGGTGGTAAAGAGCAAAACCCCGATGACAATGGACGCCCTGGTTCAGCAGACAGAATCTCCATTTATCCCCAAAGTGCTACATTTTTCTCTTCCCAAAAAATTCAGAATGCCACAAGTAAAGACTTTTGATGGGACATAAGATCCCATGGACCACTGAAATACTTACAAAAACTAGATGGAATTGCTTGGATACCAAGATCCAGTACGATGCTGAGCTTTCGCTATCACCCTGAAGGGCTCAGCCTTAGCTTGGTTCAACACATTGGCCCCACAATTGATCTCCTCATTCAGAGAGCTCTCCATTTCGTTCGTATCCTACTTCATAGGAGCTCGAACCTACCGAAAAGTCGAGCTATCATTTGTTGAATGTGAAGTAAAGGCCAAGCATGTTGCTACGAAGCTATGTCCAGAGGTTCAACTCGGAGTCCCTAAAAGTGGATATTCTTGATGTGAAGTTTGCCCTCACAACCTTCATTGCCGGGTTAGGAATACAATCAAAGGATCTGATGTTCTCAATTTTCAAAAACCCATAAGCCAATATGGTTGAGGTGTGGCCAAAGCAAACAAATATATTAATGGCGAAGAAGCTATCCTCTCAAAAGCTGGAAGCTCTACGTCTCATAGAGAAAATGAGAAGAGAAGAGACCGAAGTCCAAAAAAGGACAAGAGTCGAGAATGATCTCCGAGGAGAGACAGAGATCATTCCCCAAAAAGAAGAGGTGACTTCAGAGATCGCATAGTTCACTCCCCTCAACGCCATAGTATCACAAGTACTCTACGAGGTCTAAAATGAGAAGTTCTTGAGGTGGCCACCTCAGATGAAGGCATATTTCAATAAACAGGATGCCACGAAGTATTGCGAATATTACCGAGATCATGGTCATTACACCGATGATTGCATTCAGTTAAAGAAGAAGATCGAGTTCTTGATCTGGAGAGGTCAGCTACACTGCTTCAAAGCACAAGACAACCAAAACTTAGCTCATCTTCCTCCTGCACCTCAGCAACAAGCTCCTCTACAGGACTAACAGCCCATGGGAGTAATTATAGTTATTTCTGGAGGATTTTTCGGAGGTGGAGAGACAAGCTCGGCCAAAAAAGCCCACATGAGGAAAGCCCGAGCTGAAGACATTCTGGAGATACAGTTCATGTCCAAAACACCTTAGCTGAGCATGGATATCACATTCTCAGACACGGATTTGGAAGGCTGCTAGCACCCTCATGACGATCCTTTAGTGGTAAAGGCCATCATTGCCAAAAGAACCATCCACCGAGTTCTTATTGAGAATGAAAGCTCGACCGACATCATCTTTGCATAAGCCTTTGACAAAATGGGTATCGGTAGAGATAAGTTAGAGGCCGTCAGAACCCACTTGCTTGGATTTTCGGGGGAAAGAGTATTCCCCCTAGGGTCCATCCAACTTATTCTCACAATGGGAGACCCTCCCTTCCAGTCAAAAATCACTGTTCGGTTCCTGATCGTGGATGTTCCTTCAACATACAATATTCTCTTGGGAGACCTTCATACAACGCCAGTGAGCTATTCCCTCAGCCTATCACCTAGTAATGAAGTTCCCAATTGAAAACGGCATGGGAATGGTCCGAGGAGATTAGTGCATACAAGGGAGTGCTATGTAGCTTCTATGAAGAAAAAGGAGGTCGAGACCATATAATTGGATGAGCCCGACATGAGGGTCAAGCTGAAGACAATGCCCACACCGTTGAAAGAGCTGGAACCTGTTCAACTGGACGATAACTGAGAGCACCTAGTATATGTCGGATCAAGGTTGCTTAAAGAAGTTAAACACCTCCTCATTCAATTTCTGAAGGCAAATGTCGAGGTTTTCGCTTGGAAATAGTAGACATATAGGGGATCGAACCATAAGTGATTGTGCACAAGCTCAATGTCAACCCGACCTTCAAACCTATAAAAACAAAAATGAAAGAGTTTTGCCCCAGAACGCTAGAAAGCAATAAATGAAGAAGTCTCAAAGCTCCTCCATGCCAAGGCCATTAGGGAGGTTGATTACCCGACCTGGTTGGCCAACGTGGTCGTTGTAAAGAAGACTAATGAAAAATGATGCCTCTGCATCGACTTTACCGACCTGAATTGCGCTTGCCCTGAGGACAGTTTCCCATTCCCCAAAATTGATTTGATTGTGGATTCCATAGCGGGGCACGAACTGCTTAGTTTCATGGATGCTTTCTCTGGGTACAATCAGATCAAAATGGACCCCAATGACCAAGAAAAGACGTCCCTCATAACCGAGTAGGGGATATACTGCTATCAAGTCATGCCTTTTGGGCTAAAAAATGCAAGCCACCTGCCAACGATTGGTAAACCGTATTTTTCTTGCCCAAATTGGGACAACCACGGAGGTTTACATATTTGACATGCTGGTAAAGTCATTGAAGGTCGAGCTCCACGTTCAGCACCTTGAAGAATCTGGAAAGATTCTCAAGAAATACAAATAAAGCTCAATCCTGCAAAATGCACCTTTTAGGTCTCCACGGGAAAATTTCTAGGCTTCATATTCAATAGCCGAGGCATCGAGGCTAATCCGGAGAAAGTCCAAATAGTGATTGACATGCAGCCACCCACTAACATAGGGAAAGTCCAGCGTTCGAAAGGGAGAATAGCAGCATTATTTATTTTTGTCAAGGCCTTACTCTATTCCTGCTTAAGCTGGTTCGTCTTTAGGTCGAGTGACAAATGCTAGTCATTCTTCAAGACGCTGAAAACGGCTATCCATTAGAATGAACGATATGTGAAAGCATTCAAAGCCCTCAAAGAATACCTCAATTCCCCCTAGTTCTGGTTAGCCTTTGAAAAGGGGAAGTCCTTACCTTATACCTTGTTGTCTCAAATTTTTCCACAAGCGCAGCATTGGTAAGGGAGAAAGACAGAGCTCAGTAGCTTGTCTATTACTGTAGTAGAGCTTTGAGGGGGTGGAGGAGATATACCCAAAAATAGAAAAGTTGGTTCAAGCCTTGGTAACAATTGCAAGAAGACTCAGATCATATTTCCAAGCTCATACGATAGAAGTCTCCACAAATCAACTGATGAAGCAAGTCTTGAATAAGCCAGAATCATCAAGAAGACTAGTGAAATAGGCAATCGAGCTTAATGAATTCAACATCAGGTACAAGCCCATAACAGGTATTAGAGGGCAAGTGTTAGCAAAATTCATCGCATAATTCACTACGGGCCAAGAGGCATCTCTAGACTCAATCCACCTAGTTTTCGACCTCCCGACGTGGAAGCTCCCAGTAGACAAGGCTGTTAACGCTCAAGGTAGCAGTGCTAGGCTAATCCTAACTTCCCAAGATGGAATAGACATAGAATACGCCATTAAATTTGACTTTAAAGCTTCAAATAACGAGGCAGAATATGAAGCAGTGATCGCAGGGCTCAGGTTAGCTCACTCTATGGAAGTAGAGTAGCTCATAATACACAGCGACTCACAACTGGTGGTGAGGCAAACTGAAGAGGCATACGAAGCCAAGGGAGAAAGGATGACACTATACTTAAGGAAGGTACAAGAATTGCTAAAAAAGTTTGTCCAGGTCAAGGTCGTGCAAGTACCCCGAGCAGAGAATTCTAGAGCCGATGCGCTAGCCAGGCTAGCCACTGCTTCCCAAGAAAACCTAGACAGATTTATCCTAGTAAAGCACCTAGTATAGCTCTCCGTGAGCTCTGATCCCGATGAGGTTCTCCCTGTGGTGGTACAACTGACCTTAATGGACCCAATCCTTGCTTATCTACAAAACAGAACTCTTCCAACAGATTCCAAAGAGGCAACAACAAAGTTGAGAATCAGGTCATCCAAATTTGCCATCCTGCAGGGCAAATTGTATAAAAGAGGCTTCTCCTCGCTGCTCTTGAGGTGCGTTGGAGATGACGAAGCAAATTACATCTTAAGGGAGATTCATGAAGGCATTTGTGGAAACCACATCGAAGCCCGAAATTTAGCCTGCAAGGTGCTGAGGCAGGGGTACTTCTGCCCTACGATACTCAAGGATGCAAAAGAATTGATTAAGAAATTTAAATCCTGTCAGTTGCATGCAAATATCCCACACTGTCCACCAAAGCTTCTCACCTTAGTGATCAGCCCTTGTGGGTTGGATCTACTCAGACCTCTTCCAGTAAGAATGGGTCAATGCAAATTTCCTATAATTGGAGTTGACTATTTCATTAAATGGGTCGAGGTGGAGCCCTTTGCGAAGATCACAGAACAGAAGGTCCAAAAATTTGTGTGGAAGTTTATAATGGGAGCCCTTTGCAGGTTTGGAATCCCGAGTGCATTTGTCTCAAATAATGGGAGGCAATTCGATAATTCAAAGTTCAAAGGATTCTGCACCGAGCTAGGCATAAGGAACTATTTCTCGGCACCAGCTCATCCTCAATCTAATGGACAAGCAGAAGTCACCATGCGAACTATCAAGGTTGCTCTAAAAACCAAACTCTAAGTCTTAAAGAGCCAATGGATGGATAATCTACTAGGGGTACTATGGGCTTACAGAACCACTGCCAAAACAACCACAAATGAAACACCTTTTACCCTGGCTTATGGCACTAAGGTAGTGGTCCCTGTTGAAATAGATATCCTATCCCTAAGGACAGAGCTCACAAACCCAAAACAGAACGATAAATCACTACTCATTAATCTTGACCTTTTAGACGAGAAGAGAAACAATGCCCTATAGCGCATCATTGACTATCAAAGAAGAACAACACGGTATTACAACAAGAGAGTCAAGTAGAGGAGTTTCAAGGTGAGAGATCTGGTCCTCAAGAAGCTTTTCTTAGCCTGGAAGGACCCTACGCATAGGAAGCTAGGGCCCAACTAGGAGGGCCCATACATAGTAACAAAGATAGTCAGACTAGAGAACTACGAGTTACAGACTAAGGAAGGAAGAGCCTTACCTCACTCGTGGAACGCTGACCATCTAAAGAAGTTCTACCAATAGTTGAACCAAGCTGAAAAGAGAGAGATAAAGATTCTACCTTGTAAAAATTTCTACAATAAAAGAGAAGTTTCAAGTTAACCCCATAAAGAATTGTTTAGTTGTCAAACTAATGACGAACTCCACAGCTCATAAATAACATATGAGCTCTTCAGCTCATAAAAATAACGATGAGCTGTAAATAAAATATGAGCTCTTCAGCTGATAAAAATAATGACGAGCTCTACAACTCATGAATAAACGATGAGCTTTTTAGCTCATAAAAATAGCGATGAGCTCCATATCTCATAAATAAAAGATGAGCTCTTCAGCTTCATAAAAATAACGATGAGCTCCACAGCTCATGAATAAACGAGGAGCTCTTCAGCTTATATAAATAAAAGATGAGCTCCCCGACTCATGAATAAACAATGAGTTCTTCAGCTCATAAAAATGAAGAAGAGCTCCCCAGCTCATAAAAATGAAGATGAGCTCCCCAGCTAATGAATGCATGACAAGTTCTTCAACTCATGAAAATAAGTTCTTCAACTCATAAGTAATTAATGAGCTGAAGAACAGACAAGAAGAAAATATTATATTAACATAGATTTGGAAGGACAGACAGACCTCATACTTTGAATTTTCAAGCAGACAAAGTTGCTTCCAGAAGACCAAACTCCTTCTTGAAACAGGGGGCAAGGGGAAAGATAAAAACCCAAAAATATAACGCTTAGAGCAGGATATACAAAAGTCAATTTTCTATTTCAAAAGAAGTTACAGAGCTAAAAGTTTGAAACATTACAAGAAAATTTAAAAAGCTAAGTATCTGTTGCGAGGTCAATAGTCTCTTCAGCATCTTCGAGCAGCTCGAGGGTAGCAATGCTCGCCACACCCTCTGGTAGAATAGGAGCAAGGTCGGAATGACTCTCAAGTTGGGAGGCATCTGGGATAGGCAAGCCTTCAAAAAGACCTGGTGCAGGGGCCTCAACCTCAACATAAGCACTTGGAGGCAGGGCAGGCTCAAACATCACCAACTCGTCAGAAGCAACCACTAATGGAGCCATCTTAGAAGAAATTGTTGGCAGAGCAGGGCCAGAAGCCTCAGCCTCAACAGGGGCACTTGGTGAGAGAATAGGCCCATGAGCCTCGACCTCAAGTGTTTCACCCTCAACTTCCTTCTCAACAAGGGATCATTCCTCTTCCTCACCAAGGGGATGATTGAAGTCAAAATCCTGCCCCAGGTACTTCTCCATAGCTTACTCTTGGAACTAAAAATAGCCCTTAGCCTAGGCCGTGGCACACTCATCCTTAAGGTCGACACTTTTAGAGTCCCTCTCAGCCACTTTAACTCTCTCATCATCAATCTCCTTCAGGCAGATAACGTTGATGTCACTAAGCTCATTGAAGTCATCCTTTACTACCTAAGCAGCCTCCCAAGCCACCAACATGTCCTTCTTCGCCTAAAAGAGGCCGTTGGTCTTAAGCTTGACCTCGTCACTCTTCAGCTTAACCTCGGCCTCAAGCCTTTTATTGGACGATCTCAGGTCTTGTACTTGGGCCTTCAGTTCATCATTTGCAAAGGCCAACTCAGAGGGCTTTAAGGAACTCTGGGCCACCTCTACAGCCTTTTCCAAAGCACGAATCTTGCCACCAGGGCTCTAACATGGATCGCCATCTGTAAAGAAGGACAAAAGTCCAAGTCAGAATACTATAGACAAAGTTGATGAACTCAAACTAAATATAAAAGCCAGGGACTCACAAAGAGCGGTAGCGGTTGGGGTAGAGTGAGGCATCGAAGAGACCTTCTAGATGTCAACCTCGAAAATAATGGAAAGAAAAGTATGGGCAACCAGGTTTAGATCCTTAATAAGGGAACTCCCACCTTTGGCAATCCGACTTGAAGAGCTTTCTGTTGTGTCGAAGAGCAGCCGAAGGGATGCCTTATCAGTAGGCTTCAGCAGGGAAGGATCCCGTAGAAATGGATCTGTTGCCTCTAAAGCCCCGACCACCTCATTCAATGTAGGGGGAGTCTTGTTATCTTTTGCAGAAGTCTTGCTTCAGGTCGTCTCCAGACTCGACCTCAACCTTCCTCTTCATCGCAAATTTTTTTTCACTCATCCATGTTACTTTGGCCTTCACTACTTCAGCATTTAGGTCCATGGAGCTTGGACCTAGAAAAAGAAGCCAGCTAGTTAGCAATCCTACAGAAGAAATAGTATAGCAAAAGTATAAGGCAAAGGTCTTACCAACAGAATCTCCTCCACTGAGAGCAGTTAGAAGAGTGGGAGCATCAACCTTCACCTCAAGAGGACTGAATTCATATCGAGTAAGGACCGAGGGCGTAAGGAGCCCATAATACTTTTCAGGTGGATAGTCCCCGAGGTCTCTAAGGAGCAGCCTCTCGTTTGCATCGAGTGCAAGACGAATACCTGGAGCAATAAAGAAAGAAAGATTAGCAATTGAGGGGCATAAAATAAGAAGAGTCTCAAACCAAACCACCTCGACAAAGGCTTACCCAAATTTTCTGGGCTTAACCAAGCCCGAGGTACGAGAAGTGTGTTGGAGGCTCCCTCAAATCGAACTCCCATTCCTTCCTAGATACAAAAAAGAAGACATTTTTTCAACCCTTATGGGAGTTCGGGAGCTCAGTAATCAAATATTGGGTCTTCACCATTTCGAAATATAAAGAAAACCGCCAGTAGGAAAGAACTTGACATTGAAAAAATGCATAAGCAGTGGGACCGAAAGAGGGACACCTAAATCGTTTTTCTTAAAAATGACCAAGAGACCTATAAGAATACCCTAGAAATTAGGAGAGAGTTGAGCTGAGCAGACGTTGAAGTGCTTAAGGACAAACTTAAGGAAATGGTGTATAGGGAATCTGAGACCGTTCTCGAAAGAAGCAATGAAGATAGGCAACACTATATCATATCAGATATCCACATTAGGAGTCCAGAAGTGCATGCCCTTTGGAAAGCCAAATTTGGCAGAAAGAGCACCCAGAAGAGGAAGGGGTAACTTTATTAGGCCTCGTGATGTCCGATGCGCTTGGATTGACCTTGACATCCCTAGCACTGTTGGAGGTCCCAGCTTCGCCCTTCTTAGATCTTCTTCTTTGAGACTTCTTGGATCTCAGAGTTAGGCTTGGAATGAGCAAGGGAGCCTTAGCTTTGACAACTTGGGCATCGAGGGCATTGACACTGGGAAAATTGTCTATCTTATCTTTCACATCCCCCAAATCGTCGACCTCGTTGGGGTCTTCAGTCTGCCTCCTACGGCGAGGTCGGACTAAAATTTGGAAGATTTTTCACCAATGGCAAGGGAGACGGACGAAACAGTGGCTTCAAAAGAAGCAGACATGGTGACGCGGGAAAAAGGAATTACTAAAAGATGCGTAAAGAGAAGGGATGTTCAAAAAACAGTCCTCAAGAGCCTGAGGATCAAGGCTCCAGCGACTAAAGAGGAAGATTCTAGCATTAGCGTAGGGGTCTAAAAAAAAGGGGAATAAGAGACAAAGAACGACCTTGACTCCTAAAGTAGCGGAAGTAGAAGGTCTAGAAATGGAGTAACCACCTTGGATTCGTAGGATCCAGGGTAGAGCAAAAACCCTAGGACAGAGAAAAAGGGAGGGGAACAAGATAGAACACGTACCTAGAAATTGAAGGTAGCCAGTGGTCGAAGACCTAGGATGGACAATAGGAATGAACAAAGCAATTTCAGGGAGACCTCCGAACGTTCTGAACACTCACAAAGCCAACCTAGATAGCAGAGAGGAAGAAAAAGGTGAAATCGCAAGAGGTAGAGAGAGAAAATAGGGTTTTTTGGGTAAGAACCCCAAGAAATTCAAAGTAATGACAAAGACGGCTTAGCTTGCAAAGGCATTTAAGTCGCCCGTACGATCGGACACGCAGCACAAAGAAACCGAATGTGCACGATAAAAGAGGCAAAAATGACTCCTCGCACGTATACAACGCTAAAAATACTGGAAAACGTCCCGTCATGCAATCCCTGAGAACAAATCAAGCAGAACTCTCTTACAATGGTGCAGATCACACCCAATCCACGTTAGGCAAGGCCTACCTAGCTGGGGACTAGGGGGGCAACTGGGGATACCATAAAATTGGCTAAGGTTGAGCTCGAGCCAACCAACTCGGGCATCCAAGCTCAGACCACACAGCTTATAGTAAGTGGCATGGGATGCGTAGGTCGGAGATCTCTAGCAATAAGATCCTCGATGGCATGATGACAACAACAACTGTCACCTTCCAGAAGGCCGCGTACAACTCGCAACAACCCAACATTTGGACAAATGAGTTGCAACCGCCTCAGCATTATCCACGCTAATTACGCAAAAAGAACATCGGTCACGAGAAAGTGGCAAGGATCACACAAGGCATCTGAAGGCTATAAATAAGGGTCAAATCTCTCACAATAAAAAGAAAAAGTATATGCACAATTATCCTGTATTACCCTGTGTAATCTCCCCCTCTTATTGATAGAAATATTTCCAGGACAAAAGACTCCATTAGAATGGAATAGCCGAACTCCCAAGCTGGTGAACCACTATAAACCTCTTGGCTATTAAAGGGGGTGGCTCCCCTTATGCCACGTATAACAACATTTAATGACCTCACATGAGGGTAACAAGACCTATCACTTGAGAAAGGTACCATACGTCAATCATCAGCTAACAACCGAGCTGTTCAAAAAGTTCGGGAAGAAAGAAAATAGGACGGTCCTCGTCATGACCGAGCTGATAAAATAGTAGTGTGACGCTAAAAAGATGCCTAAAACTTAGGCATTCTGGTTGAACAAATGAGCAAGATTATAGGCTCGATAGAAGGAAATGCTGGAGAGATTTCAGCAACTTCCTGAACGGAATCGCCTGATTGAAGGAAGGTATACCACCTTGAATCAAAAATCATGGAAACCCTAACTAAGCAGAACTCTATAAAGGGCATAAGGAGCCAAGGTGAAAGGTACGTTTAACTCTCCTTGTCTTCTTGCAATTCATTAAGTTCCATTACTGACTTAAGCATCGGAGTGCCTTCGATCGAAGCATTTCGATCTAGGGCAGTTTGTTCATTTTGCAGGAAAGAAATACTGGGAGACCAAGTTCAGAAGCAAGCTTTTCCAGAAATATCAACCTTTCGTTCCAGTGGGAGGTATTCTCATTTTTTGCCTCTTACATTTTGGCGCCGTCTTTTGGAAGATTATCATCCAACAAAACAAAAAGCCAATGTCGAGACTAAAAAGTGCCATCGACTCACCTGTAGGCAGTTTGGCCTTGGAAGATTTTGATCCAAACTACAGCGTGTGACTTTTATCCGATAGTGACATTAGGATGGATATGGACAGAAGCCCAACCAAGCTGCGTGAGGATAACGAATTATCCTCAGCAAGCTTTAAGCCATATAAGCATTAGAGTCGACAGGATGCCGACAAGGGTGAATCCCTCTGTGCCAAGGGGGAGAACCACTCTCTGGAAAATCTAGTTCAGTCATTGCAAGACCGACTTGAAGCCCATGACAAATTTTTTAAGAAATCCTACGCTAGGGAAAGAGATCTGATGAAAGAAAACGAAGAATTGAAAGCTAGATTAAAGGAAATGACTAAGAGAGAGAGGCGAAGCAGGGAAAATCGACGGGAAAGTCTCGAGAAGAAACGTGGTAAACAGGATAATGATGAGGAAGAGGTGTGTAAGCCAAAAAAGACATCGGGGTCGGGATGAGTACTCCTGGAAGCAGTTTATAACTGAGGAGCTCAATAACAGACTAAGAAGACCAGAAAAAAATCAGCTAGAGACCTAGCCCGAAGAGCCACGGAGGAATACGGAGACGGTGCGAAGTCCTCACCCTTTACCAAGTGGATTGAGAAAGGGCGAATCCCGAGCAAATAAACGTCCCGAACTTTAAATTATACGACGAGAAAACATACCTGACCTTTCACATTCGCCACTACCGACAACTTATGACCGTTCATCGTAAGAACGAGCCAGTGCTCTATACCATTTTTCCCAGTAGTCTTGGAGAATCAGCCATAAAGTGGTTTGATAGTCTGTCAAGAGGCTCGGTAGACGGATGGGCACAGCTTGCCGAGCAGTTCACAGCTCGGTTTATTACAAGTAGCAGGCAACCTAAAGATGTTGGGGCACTACTGATCCTGAAGAAGAAAAATTCTGAAACTGGTCCGGAAAAATAGATCGAGCCAGACAGCGATGCAGGTAGGAAGAGAGAAAATTAGGGGTTTTCCTCAAAATTCCCTTTCGTCGGAGTCAATATAGTGTTCAAAGAGCCAATATACAAAATATTGACTCAAATTAAGGGAAAACCATATTTTAAGTGGCCCAACAAGTTAATAGGAGATCCTTCAAAGAGAAATCCTAACTTTAGATGCTCCTACCATTGAGATGTAGGGCATATGACCGAGAATTGCCGATCTTTGAAGCAGTACTTGGAAGAGCTAGTCCAAGTGGGGCACCTTGCCCAGTTCGTTGAGGATAGTGATAGAGCTAATGATAGGAGAGTTGAGCCCCAAGGGGACCAGACCATGGCAGCAGGTGTGATAGATGTAATACATGCTGCAACGAACCCATAAAATGGCAACAAATAATGCTGCTAGGGCGTATATTCAGAGAGCCACGAAGGAGAGAGAAGTTTATCAGTTGCGATTGTCCCCCGAAGTCAGGAACAAGAGAACGAAATTAGAAGACGCAACCAAGACAATCTGTTTCTCCGAACAGGATCTGATCGGGATACACCAGCCACACAATGACGCCCTGGTGGTGACGCTCCGAATCGCAAACTATGATGTGAAAAGAGTATTGATTGATCTAGGAAGCTCCTCTGAGATCATGTATATGGACCTCTTCCATAAGCTTGAACTAAAACAAGAGGATCTCAAGCCAGCTAATACCCCGCTGGTCGGCTTCAGTGGAAAAACGATTCTCCCAAGAGGAAGGATCATGCTTCCGATGAAGACTGGCCCTGTTGGGGTCATGACCGAGTTTTTAGTAGTAGACACGACCTCAACATACAATGTCACGCCCCGAATTTCCACAAACCCGGGGAGTGAGTGAAAAAGAAGAAGAAAAGTAAATGAAAGGTCATTAGGTTGGATAAATTGATTTCTCATTCATTTCCCACGTTTTCCCAAAGTTTTTCAAGTCATTTTTATTCCATTGTTAGCCTATTCCTTCAAGGTTTCTAAACCCCCATTTTTACACCACTCCCACCTATTTAAAAGGTGTTTTACACACTTAACAAGTCTTTTAATTTTTCATAAAATTTCGACATAACCTCCTTTGTTTTCCAAGCCTTTTTCCCACCTAATATTCACAATTTTCATATGCATAAATATATCACAACCCACCCTCACTCGGTGGCCACAATCCATGTAAATTAAACATACATCCCTTGTTCTCAACATACACATCTAATTGCCCCAATATACACATATGATACTCATTAAATAAAGACATCCAACATATCAATTGGGTTTACACCTTTACACTTTAAAATAACCCAAGGTCTATAATCTATTACTTTTCCAAATTGAAATACAAGTCATTTGGGCTTATGCCCATACATACAAAATATGCCCCAAGGGCCAAATATCCATTCAAGCCCCTTTTCTCTCCTTCCTTTAAGACTTACTCAAGTCTCAAGTACCGGGAGCCTCATCTGTAATATGATATCCCACGAATGGGTCAGCTCAACCGCTGGTATGACAAAATACTAATGCTAGGAACAAATTTAATGCGTGACATGTGCAAGTGTACATTTTAAAAGCTACAACCCCGTAATCCCTCAATGTTATGCAATGTCAATATGCATGACACATCCATGCAACTCTATGCCACCCATGTCTCGCTTCACGATCCGCCCCCGTCAGCCCGCGAGTACTGTCATTGGCCAGATTTTGGGTTTTTCACCACAGGATCTGCACCCTCATAATGCATAGCACCAAGTGCTCAACCCACACTATGTTCCAAGGATTCATGTATGCCAAGATGCCATGATTTTTCTCAATGTGAATTCTATGAAACAATTCATCAAACACTTGGCGTATAACTCAAAATATGCCCCCTTTATAAAGTAAAGCATAACTTTAAATTCATAACACTTTATCTACATGAATGTGAGGCACAATTCAATGAATTAAACATGTGATCATATTTCATGTTCATTACTTTTACAATTTCTCAAAGAAATACAAATACACAAATTACCAATTCATGGAATAAATCATAACTCTCAAACCACAAGAGTTTCTCTACATAAACATAAGGTAGAATATGATAATTCAACACATAAGCAATATACACCTTAATCATAGCAACAAATTGTCAAGAATTTCAAAGAACACAAAAGTACTTAAGCCATTAACTCTAAGTTTTCAAAGCAACTACCAACTAAATAATTTTCTAGCATCAAGTAAACACCTAAATCATTCAACCTACACATGGAAAGGCAAGAAAACTTAAATCTATTCCCAACTTAGTAAAACATCATACCTAGAATGGTTTTTCTCAAACCAAGAGAGTTGTGTTCGCTTTATAGCCGAACCGATCGGTGAGAATCTAGCTCTTGTTGAGAGGAACAACTTCTTAGAAGGAAGTCTTGCAAGAATCTTGACCTAAGATTGAGTTTTGGTGGCTTGAAGCTTGAAGAACCTAGGGTTTTCTTCCTTTTTTCCTTCCAAAAACGTGTATTGCCCTTCTTCATACCAAAATGTGTTATTTTTTACACTAAATGTCTGTATTTATAGTGGAGGGCAAAGGGGCAAAATGACTCTTTTGCCCTTGATGAATCCGGGACCCCGTTACACTACAACTCGTCCCGAAACACCTCAATTCGACATTTTATTTTAGCCAAAGTTCTTAAAATTATTTTAAATGAAAATTTTCAAAAAAATATATTTTTGATAGTGGCCGAGTTTGGCCGGTCCCACCTAGGCCACCCGAGATACCCTTTTTGTCCAAATTTTGAAACTATTTCCGTTTAGGCTCAAATTCACACAGTAGGTGTATTTTAACATTCTAAGCATGTTTCTCTTCTATGACATACTCAAATTATGCTCCTAAACATGACCTACGCATAAATGATGCATATGTAGTACTCTACGGCAAATGATGCATGAATAGTGCCTTACCGGCAAAACTGAAAATTTTATCTTCAGTTTTCAGATCTCTACATCCTTCCCCCCTTAAAAAAAAATTTCGTCCCGAAATTTAGGAATGTACCTCTATGAATGAACAACTCTGGGTACCTAGCGCGGACTTGAGCCTCACGCTCCCAAGTAGCCTCCTCGACCCCATGATGGTTCCAAAGAACCTTGACCAAAGGGATGGTCTTGCCCCGCAAAACCTGGTCCCTCGAGTCCAATACCTCCACTGGCCTCTCATCATAAGAAACATCGCCCTCCACTTGAAGATCTGCCCAATCTAACACATGTGAAGGGTCAGGCTCGTACTTCCTCAACATCGACACATGGAAGACATCATGAACCCCATATAGCTGTGGCGGTAATGCAAGCTTATAAGCCACCTCACCAACCTTCGCAAGGATCTCAAATGGTCCTATAAACCGTGGCGACAGTTTTCCACTACGCCCGAATCTCCTCAATCCCCGTCGTGGGGCTACCTTGAGGAACACATGTCCCCCAACATCAAATGATAGAGGTCGTCGCCTCCTGTCTGCATAACTCTTTTGGCGGCTCTGTGCCGTCAACAGACGCTGTCTAATCACCTGTATCTTGTCCGTGGTCTCACGGACTATGTCAGGCCCTAAAGCAGCTGTCTCCCCTACCTCAGTCCAACATACTGGTGAACGACACGGCCTACCATACAACGCCTCAAAAGGTGCCATCTCAATACTAGACTGATAGCTGTTGTTGTAGGCAAACTCTACTAAAGCAAGGTGATCTTCCCAGCTACCCCTGAAGTCCATAACACATGCTCTAAGCATGTCCTCAAGTATCTGAATAGTACGCTCTGACTGACCGTCAGTCTGAGGGTGGAAAGCAGTACTAAACAGTAGCTGAGTCCCCAAGGCGGTCTGAAGACTCTGCCAAAATCGTGCAGTGAAACGTGGGTCTCTGTCTGAAACAATGAAAACAGGAATCCCATGTAGTCGTACTATCTCTCGGATATACAGCCTACTGAGAACATCCACTGAATCAGTCACTCTAATCGGTAGGAAATGTGCAGACTTCGTTAACCTATCAACAACAACCCAAATTGCATCGTGACCTCTAGATGACTTCGGAAGACCCATCACAAAATCCATGGTAACAAACTCCCACTTCCACTCAGCCACTGGCAATGGCTGTAACAAACCCCCAGGTCTTTGGTGCTCAGCCTTAACCTGCTGGCACGTGAGACATCTCGATACAAATTGCACCACATCCCCGTCCACCAATACTGGCGACGTAAATCATGGTACATCTTAGTGCCCCCTGGGTGTACTGCTAGGCGTGAATGATGGAAATCTCTAAGGACATCTGTCCTAAGAGACTCTGGAACAAAGACTCTACCCATATACCTCAGGCTAAGGTCAGAATGAATTGTCCATCCCTCAAAGCCCTCGGCACTTGCAACTCGTGCTCGAATTTTCCCTGCTTCTGTGTCTTGTAACTGTGCCTCAATAACCTTGCTCAATAGTGTAGGCTGTGCACAAACACTGAATAGTGTGGCGTGTCCCTCAGACTCGGCAAGGTCCAAGTCAAACTCACCGATGTCTCCCATCATCTCCCACTCCCTAATAGCAATGCTAGCTACAATGCTCCTAGGTCTCCTACTAAGTGCATCTGCTACGACATTGGCCTTCCCAGGATGGTACTGAAGGTCAAAGTCATAATCCTCCATATACTCCATCCATCTCCTCTGCCGAAGGTTCAAGTCCTTCTGTGTGAAGATGTATCTGAGGCTCTTGTGATCTGAGAACACCTCGAACCTCTCCCCATATAAGTAGTGTCGCCAACTCTTAAGTGCAAAAATGACGGCAGCTAACTCCAAATCATGTGTGAGGTAGTTCTGCTCATGATTCTTCAACTGACGAGAACCATAGGCTACCACTCTACCCTCCTGCATCAACACACAACCTAATCCCTCTCGTGAAGCATCACAATAAACAGTATAGCCAATACCTCCCTTAGGTATAATCAGGACAGGTGCTGAAGTCAGCCTCTTCTTTAGCTCCTGAAATGAATGCTCACAGTCATCTGTCCACTCAAATCTAATGCCCTTGCGCGTCAGACGAGTCATCGGCGCTGCAAGACGAGAAAACCCCTCTACAAACCGACGGTAGTACCCTGCCAATCCCAAGAAACTCCGAATCTCAAATACACTCTTCGGCCTCTCCCAACTCATAACAGCGTCAATCTTAGAAGGATCCACAGATACTCCACTACCTGACACAACATGGCCTAGAAACTGCACCTCCTGAAGCCAAAACTCACACTTCGAGAGCTTAGCAAATAAACAGTGTTCCCTCAAAATCTGTAACACAGTCCGTAGGTGAAAGGCATGCTCATCCTCAGAAGATGAATAAATCAAAATATCATCAACAAACACCACAACAAATTGATCTAAATAAGGACTAAAAATGTGATGCATCAAGTCCATGAATGCCGCCGGGGCATTCGTCACACCGAATGGCATAACCACGAATTCATAATGGCCATAACGAGTGCGAAAAGCTGTCTTCGCCACATCCTCCTCCCGTACTCTCAACTGATGATACCCCGATCTAAGATCAATCTTCGAGAAATACTTCGAACCCCTAAGCTGATCAAACAAGTCATCTATCCTCGGCAACGGGTACTTGTTCTTGATAGTGACTCGATTCAGCCTCCTATAGTCCACACACAAACGCAATGTTTCATCCTTCTTCTTCGCAAATAGTGCCGAAGCACCCCACGGAGAAGTACTAGGACGAATAAAACCCTTACCCAGCAAATCAGTCAACTGCTGCTTCAGCTCTCTTAACTCAGCTGGAGCCATACGGTAAGGTGGAATGGAAATAGGCATAGTGCCTGGGATAAGCTCTATCGTGAACTCTATCTCTCGTCTCGGCGGTAGACTAGTCAAGTCATCCGGGAAGACATCCGGAAACTCATCCACGACGGCTGGTAACACACTCTCTATAGTCTCACTCCCATCTGCTACCAAACTAGCCAACATGTAACTATGACCTCCCCAACTCCTCGAGTTATACAAGGGTGGAACTAAGAAATCCCCACGATCTCCCGTGAAATAAAAGCTATCTCCCTCAGGAGTACACACTGTCACTCTCCCCCTGTAGCAATCTATACTCGCTCGAAAAGTAAACAACCAATCCATCCCCAAAATAATATCAAAACCAGACATGTCAAGCAGAATGAAATCAAAATAAAGGATGCGATCGGCTATCTCTATCGAGCAATCTCTACAGATCCTCGTCAATATCACACTACCCCCAACTGGGGTGTCAACATGCAATGGTGGATCTAACCGATCTATATCCAGTCCCAATGTCATGGCAAGCATGGTAGATATGAATGAATGAGATGCACCCGAGTCTATCAGTACGCTAGCCCATGAACTAAACACAAGGAATGTACCTCGAACCACTGAAGGTCCAGAATTAGATGTCTCTGGTGTGGCCACTGCATATACACGACCCTGAGTAGTCTGGCCTTGCCTACCTCCCCCTCTCTGTCCCTGCTGACCCCCTCCCCTTTGTCCGGGAGCTCCAACACTCTGTGCGGAGGGTGCAGACTGAAAATATGGTGCCGGAGGTCTATGGCCTAACTGTGGTTGTGGCAGAGGCACCTGAGTATGCTGATAGTAATGTGGCCTCTGCGAGCTCTGTGAAGCCTGCCCCTGAGGACAGTTGGCCCTAACATGGCCTGCCTGGTGACAAGTGTAGCAAAGCTGTGGAGCTCTCCACCCCTGACCCTGTACCGGTGGTGGAAATGACCCCTGGCTCGATCCAGCTCCGCGCCCCTGGCTGGGATCTCTCTGGGGGCAATCAGCCATTCTATGGCCAGGCTGTCCACACTGATAACAAGTAAGGGGCCTCTGAGGTACTCCCCCCTGGAAAGAAATAGGCATAGAAGGTCGAGGAGGTAAAGACTGGGTAGGTTGCTGCGATGTCTGTGCAAAAGAAGCACTAGTCCTGTACCTCTTCGCTGGTCCCCTACCAGTGTAAACTGGGACAGATGTAGAAGTCTGAGCTGTAACTGCCCCACTCTGCGTTCGGGACTCTCTAATCCCTCTCAGGTCGGCCAACTCCCTCTCAACCTTGGTGGCCCTCATCACTGCCTCATCATATGTCTCCATAATGTGGCCTGCCAGTCTATCCCTGATGGAGGTCTTCAACCCCCTAACAAAGTAAAGGACCCTCAGTCGTTCCTCCCGAATAACATGTGGGGCAAATCTCCCCAATGCAGTAAATCGAGACTCATACTGAGTCACCGTCATGTCCCGTTGTAGAAGAGCCATGAACTCATCCATGTACCCAATCCGTGCAGTCTCAGGAAAATAGTGGTCATTGAACATGGCCACAAATGCATCCCATCGCTCCCCGAAACTGTCTATCCGGTGAGTAGCTATTCTCCACCACTGGCTAGCTAACTCAGTAAACTGGAAGGAGGCACACCTGATCCTCAAATGGGGCTCTATGATCGCCTGTGAGTCCAGGATCCTGGTGATATGCTCTAACCACTCCTCGGCTACTAGAGGGTCGGGCTGTCCAGCAAACGTAGAGGGTCTCATCCTCTGGAATACCTTCATCACGTGGGTATCCCTGGTCTCGCCACCTGCAGTCCTAGTCTCCTGCATGGCTCGAAAACACTCATGTAAAATGGCCGCCATATCTCTGGCGCCAATGCTCTGCTCCACCTCCTCTGCTGGGGCAGGTGCAGGAGCATGAGGAACGTCCTCCTCAGCTGTGCTATGAGCAGGAGCAGCAGCTCGAGGCCTACCACGCCGCGGTGGTGCCGTCGCTCTAGGCCTACCGCGCCTAGGTACTACAGGTATAGCAGGAGTCCTCTTTGGTGGCATGTGTCTACAAGTCCAACAGGCATTTAAAAATTATTACCTCTTTTCACATTAGACATATGCATTTAAAAGAACAAGAAGTACGTACATGCTAACAACTCACACTTGACAAACAATAACTACAACATGTCTTAACATACACCAAACTAGTTCTTACACTTAACATAATGTTCACCAAAATTTAAAACCATGTGTAACAATCCTATAGTGTTCAACAACACCCCACAGTCCCTAGGTATTCGAACCTATGCTCTGATACCAAGTTGTCACGCCCCGAATTTCCACAAACCCGGGGAGTGAGTGAAAAAGAAGAAGAAAAGTAAATGAAAGGTCATTAGGTTGGATAAATTGATTTCTCATTCCTTTCCCACGTTTTCCCAAAGTTTTTCAAGTCATTTTTATTCCATTGTTAGCCTATTCCTTCAAGGTTTCTAAACCCCCATTTTTACACCACTCCCACCTATTTAAATGGTGTTTTACACACTTAACAAGTCTTTTAATTTTTCATAAAATTTCGACATAACCTCCTTTGTTTTCCAAGCCTTTTTCCCACCTAATATTCACAATTTTCATATGCATAAATATATCACAACCCACCCTCACTCGGTGGCCACAATCCATGTAAATTAAACATACATCCCTTGTTCTCAACATACACATCTAATTGCCCCAATATACACATATGATACTCATTAAATAAAGACATCCAACATATCAATTGGGTTTACACCCTTACACTTTAAAATAACCCAAGGTCTATAATCTATTACTTTTCCAAATTGAAATACAAGTCATTTGGGCTTATGCCCATACATACAAAATATGCCCCAAGGGCCAAATATCCATTCAAGCCCCTTTTCTCTCCTTCCTTTAAGACTTACTCAAGTCTCAAGTACCGGGAGCCTCATCTGTAATATGATATCCCACGAATGGGTCAGCTCAACCGCTGGTATGACAAAATACTAATGCTAGGAACAAATTTAAGGCGTGGCATGTGCAAGTGTACATTTTAAAAGCTACAACCCCGTAATCCCTCAATGTTATGCAATGTCAATATGCATGACACATTCATGCAACTCTATGCCACCCATGTCTCGCTTCACGGTCCGCCCCCGTCAGCCCGCGAGTACTGTCATTGGCCAGATTTTGGGTTTTTCACCACAGGATCTGCAGCCTCATAATGCATAGCACCAAGTGCTCAACCCACACTATGTTCCAAGGATTCATGTATGCCAAGATGCCATGATTTTTCTCAATGTGAATTCTATGAAACAATTCATCAAACACTTGGCGTATAACTCAAAATATGCCCCCTTTATAAAGTAAAGCATAACTTTAAATTCATAACACTTTATCTACATGAATGTGAGGCACAATTCAATGAATTAAACATGTGATCATATTTCATGTTCATTACTTTTACAATTTCTCAAAGAAATACAAATACACAAATTACCAATTCATGGAATAAATCATAACTCTCAAACCACAAGAGTTTCTCTACATAAACATAAGGTAGAATATGATAATTCAACACATAAGCAATATACACCTTAATCATAGCAACAAATTGTCAAGAATTTCAAAGAACACAAAAGTACTTAAGCCATTAACTCTAAGTTTTCAAAGCAACTACCAACTAAATAATTTTCTAGCATCAAGTGAACACCTAAATCATTCAACCTACACATGGAAAGGCAAGAAAACTTAAATCTATTCCCAACTTAGTAAAACATCATACCTAGAATCGTTTTTCTCAAACCAAGAGAGTTGTGTTCGCTTTATAGCCGAACCGATCGGTGAGAATCTAGCTCTTGTTGAGAGGAACAACTTCTTAGAAGGAAGTCTTGCAAGAATCTTGACCTAAGATTGAGTTTTGGTGGCTTGAAGCTTGAAGAACCTAGAGTTTTCTTCCTTTTTCCTTCCAAAAACGTGTATTGCCATTCTTCAGACCAAAATGTGTTATTTTTTACACTAAAGGTCTGTATTTATAGTGGAGGGCAAAGGGGCAAAATGACCCTTTTGCCCTTGATGAATCCGGGACCCCGTTACACTACAACTCGTCCCGAAACACCTCAATTCGACATTTTATTTTAGCCAAAGTTCTTAAAATTATTTTAAATGAAAATTTTCAAAAAAATATATTTTTGATAGTGGCCGAATTTGGCCGGTCCCACCTAGGCCACCCGAGATACCCTTTTTGTCCAAATTTTGAAACTATTTTCGTTTAGGCTCAAATTCACACAGTAGGTGTATTTTAACATTCTAAGCATGTTTCTCTTCTATGACATACTCAAATTATGTTCCTAAACATGACCTACGCATAAATGATGCATATGTAGTACTATACGGCAAATGATGCATGAATAGTGCCCTACCGGCAAAACTGAAAATTTTATCTTCAGTTTTCAGATCTCTACATACAATGTCATTATGGGTCGAACCTGGTTACATGAGATGAAGGCAGTACCATCAACATACCACCAGATGCTCAGATTCCCCTCGGCAGAAGGAGTAGTGAACATTCGAGGAGACCAAGTAAGTTCCAGAACTTGCTTACTGGCCTCGGTCAAAGGAAGGGATGGTGGGGAAAGTAAAGAGAGGAGTTCGGCAGTCGAAATGGAAAAATAGCAACCAAACCTCGATAGGACGGTTGATACGACCGACCAAACTATCGAGGAAGAACCTAAAGTACCTTTAGGCACAGAACAAGAACTAACCGACCGAACAGTAGAAGACTTGTCTACAGTACTGTGACACCCCAAAATCCGGGGGTCCGTTGATTACCCATCAACCCGCGGAACACCCTTAGATACCGAGTAACTCGATATCACACTGTTATGCCCCATTTACCGGGGTCCATAACTTAACAAAATTCGGGCAGAGTCTCCTTCGTACAGTGAGCTCTACCCAAAACCCAACCTGTGCAATTTAACTTCACATGACCCATCCGAGGCCCAATATAAAAAAATGACCTCACCGGGTCCATTTATAAGTAAACATTGGCCACACCGGGTCCAATTATCCATACTTATATCAAAACATGCAAGGTTACTTTAACATTAGTCTATATAATGTCTATTACAATTAATTTGCATAATTACATGCCAAAGACCAAGTTTTCATAACTCTTTTACAAAAACTCAAAATAAGGCCACAAGTCGGCCCCCTTCAAGCCTGATGCTCTCCAAGTGAGTCATCCACTGGTGCAAACCCCACACCTGAAATGTTTCCCGTATAGGGTGAGCCAACGCCCAGTAGAGTAGATCCTACAAAGGCTACTCCCCCCCTAGATGCTCATGCTCATGCAACATTCATTTGCAACATATAAACAATCATTCCTTATAAGGATATGCATTCTAAGTTGGAATGCAACGATACCATGCCATGAAATGAGATGACACTCACTCATGCACTTCAACCCGAGTGCTCACCGACTCTTACTACACGATGCAATGCCAAAGTGTTTCATTCCATCATTTATGTTCACATCAAATGACATTTTCAAAATTAGGGTCTTTCTTGGGATTGGACATTTCTTGGACTTACACCAAGGGTCTTCCATACCCGTACACTTTATGGACTCTTACACCAATGGAGTGCACTTCCCAAATCACCGGGCCTTGCACCCGAGAGGTCGTCATGCCTCTTCTTGCTAACCCCAACCCAATTTATCATGCAACTAAGCGGCTTAACAAGGTCTTCGACCCAACTTTTCCCAAGCCATACCGTCAATCACCAAGTGTGGTGTTGACATCAACCATGCACACACCCATGTGATGAGATGCTTCCGTGCATATGCAATGCCATGTCCTATTGCACACAAACTATGCTCAATATGCCAAGAACAACACATGGACAATTTCAACAAATCCATATATCAACAAGCACATTCAATTATAAATCATATCATAAGCATATGATTCCACAAGTTAAACTTAAGCATGTTATTTCAATTCAATCAAAACAACAATTTCCAAATACTCAAGGCATTTCACCAAACACCTTCAAGGCATATTTTATATAACACATAGCATACCTTTAATTTCACTAAGTTACATAATAAATCACATGTAACTTCCATATACCAAAGTCAAGCTAGCAATTAGCTTAAATCATTTCTATGCTCACTTTTCATTTCCATAAACATAAACATACATATAAAAGTCTATTCATATGCATAAATATATCAAAACCTTAAACTATTAACATCTAAGGAAAGATTAATCCAAGGTAGGAAGAACCCTACCTCTTGAAGCTTGAAATGAAGACTAGGCTTCAAGAACACACCAAGAACACCAAGAAAAATCCCCAAAATCCTTGATTTCTCCAAAGAATCCACTTGAATCTTCGGTGAAATCCCTCATTCTTGGTACGTACGCGTAGCCCTCGTCAAGGAGATGAACTTTGCCTCTTGGATCGACGGATTCCGACCGACGGAACTCCCGGAATCGAAGTGGGAAGGTTGAAGAAATTTTTTTCTTTTCCCTTTGGTCTTGGCCGGCTGGTTTCAGTCAAGGAGGAGATATTTCCTCTCCAAAAAGCTGATTTTTGAGGATATTTATAGGCAAAAATGTGCGGTCCACATCGCACCGCATATTTTCGACTTTCGGGTCCGTTTTTCGTCCCGAAACGATTCATTATACCTCGGATTAAGTTCAAATTAATTTTATTTGAACTTTAACTTAATTTTAAGGAAATTTTATAACAAATATTTTTGGGGACCTTTAAAATGTCATTCGTCACGCAGTCGCCTCGAACGACGTGCAAAAATCTGACTATCTCGGAATTCGACGAAATTTGACAGGGTGACTAGATTTCGCGATACGAATCCAACGACGAACTCCGTTTCCTCATCCGAGGTCTAGAGTATGAGTATTTCAAATAAGCATTAGGATAGCAAATGACCATTTTGCCCTTATTCACAAAAATTCAAATTTACCCGGGTTTCACATTCATCCCCCCTTAAAAGAATTTCGTCCCCGAAATTCACACACACACATACATGCAGGCCCATGCATATGCTACAGTCATGTAATAGTAAATGACTATAAAAATGTACCTCCATCCTCGAATAAGAAAGGATAATGGGTACGGATGGTGTCCTCGCGCTCCCATGTCGCCTCCTCCATTCCTCGGTGCTGCCACAACACCTTCACTAGCCGCACGGTCTTGCCTCGCAAAACCTGTTCCCGGCTATCCATGATGCGCACCGGTCCCTCCTCGAAGGTGCCATCCGCATCAACAGTTAACTCACCCCAATCCACCACATGTGTCGGATTTGGAGTATACTTCCGGAGCATAGAGACATGAAAATACCGCATGAACACCTGATAGGTTTGGCGATAACGCCAACTGGTAAGCGACTGTACCAACCCTCTCAAGTATCTCAAAGGGCCCGATATACCTCGGTGACAGCTTTCCTCGCTTGCCGAACCTGACCACTCCTCTCGTAGGCATCACCTTCAAGAAGACATGATCTCCCACCTCAAACACTAGAGGTCACCGCCGTCTATCGGCGTAGCTCTTCTGCCGGCTCTGAGCCGTGAGAAGACGCTTCCGTATCAAGTCTACCTTCTCCGAGGTGTCCCTAACCAATTCCAGCCCCGTAGCGGTTCTTTCTCCCACCTCTGTCCAACAAACCGGAGATCGACAAAGCCTCCCATATAGTGCCTCATAGGGTGCCATCTGTATGCTTGCCTGATAACTGTTGTTGTAGGCGAACTCCACCAAGGGTAAATGATCTTCCCAGCAACCCTTGAGATCTAAGACACATGCCCGTAGCATGTCTTCTAATGTCTGAATGGTCCTTTCAAACTGACCGTCCGTCTGGGGATGAAAAGCAGTGCTCATCATCAGCTGTGTCCTCATGGCTCGTTGGAAACTCTCCCAAAAATGAGTCGTAAACCCTGGATCCCGATCCGATACTATAGATACGGGTACCCCATGCAACCGGACAATCTCCCGTATATATAACTTGCAGAATTCCTCCAGTGTGAAGGTCATCCGCACCGCCAAAAAGTGTGCCGACTTAGTAAGCCGGTCCACTACCACCCATACCGCGTCATGTCCCCGCGATGTCCGTGGCAAGTGGGTCACAAAATCCATTGTGACATGCTCCCATTTCCATTCAGCTACCTCCAATGGCTGGAGTAACCCTGCTGGTCTCTGGTATTCAGCCTTCACTTGCTGACACGTGAGACATCTACTAACAAAATCGCCAACCTGCCGCTTCATCCCATTCCAATGATACTGGCGACGAAGATCATGATACATCTTCGTGCCCCCTGGATGAACCGCAAAACGGGAGCAATGAAACTCCCTAAGGTTCTCCTCTCTGAGATCCGCCAACTGAGGAACCACAACCCTTCCTCGATACCGAAGACTGTCATCCGAGTGAATGGCCCAACCCTCGTCACCTGTACCTGCCTGTACACGGTCCCGAATGGACAATAGCTCTGTGTCCTGACTCTGGGACTCAATCACCCTGTTCAGCAGAGAAGGCGTAGACACCAAACTCCCCAAAGTACCCTGAGCCTGACCCATATAATGTAGTCCGAACTGTCCCACAGTCTCGATCATCTGCCACTCCTGGGAGGCCACACTAGCCAAGACTCCCCGTGACTTCCGGCTGAGTGCGCCAGCCACCACATTTGCCTTACCGGGATGGTAATGCAAAGTGAAGTCATAGTCCTCCAGAAACTCCATCCACCTGCGTTGCCTCATGTTGAGGTCCCGCTGTGTAAAGATGTACTTTAGACTTTTGTGGTCTGAAAACACCTCGAACTGCTCACCGTACAGATAGTGGCGCCAAGCCTTCAAGGCAAAGACAATGGCCGCCAACTCCATGTCATGTGTGGGGTAATTCTGCTCGTGGTTCTTTAACTGCCGAGAACCATAAGCCACTACCCTCCCAGACTGCATCAAGACACATCCCAGTCCGTCCTTCGAGATATCACAATACACTGTGTACCTCTGTCCCCTTTCCGGGACTATCAAGATAGGGGCTGAAGTAAGTCTCCTCTTCAATTCCTGGAATGCCTTCTCGCAAGAATCATTCTACTCAAACTTGACCTCTTTCCGGGTCAATCTCTTCATAGGTGCAGCTAATCGGGAGAAGTCCTCGATGAACCTTCTGTAATACCCTGCCAATCCCAAGAAACTGCATATCTCGAAGACTGACTTCGGTCTCTCCCAACTCATAACTGCCTCAACCTTCTCCGGGTCCACGGATACACCCGAAGTCGACACCACATGTCCTAAAAATTTCACCTCAGTCAGCCAAAATTCACACTTGCTGAACTTGGCGTACAACTGATGGTCTCTCAAGGTCTGGAGAACAACCCTCAAGTGACTCTCATGCTCTCCCTCAGACTTGGAGTAGATCAGAATGTCATCAAAAAAAACCACGACAAACTGATCTAGGTAGGGTTGGAACACCCTATGCATGAGATCCATGAATGCCGCCGGGGCATTCGTCAATCCGAAAGGCATGACAGTAAACTCAAAATGCCCATACCGCGTTCGAAATGCCGTCTTAGGGATATCTGCCTCCCTAACTCTCAACTGATGGTAACCGGTGAGGAGATCTATCTTGGAGTAGACTCGCGCCCCTCTCAGCTGATCAAACAAGTCATCAATCCTCGGCAAAGGGTACTTATTCTTGATAGTAACCCAATTCAACTGCCGGTAGTCTATGCATAGTCGAAGGGTTTTGTCCTTCTTCTTTGCAAATAACACCGGAGCGCCCCAAGGTGAGGTACTCGGTCTAATGAACACCCTGTCCAACAATTCCTGCAATTGGACCTTGAGTTCTTGCAACTCAGCGGGCGCCATCCTATGTGGAGTCATAGAAATGGGCGATGTACCAGGATGCAACTCTATAGTGAAGTCTACATCCCTATGTGGAGGTAATCCCGGTAGTTCATCCGGAAAAACATCCTCATAATCACTCACAACCCGAGGTAGACCCAACTCATGCCTCACCTCGTCCTCCAGGGTAAGGCTTGCTAGCCAACCCATCAACTGTCCGTGCCATCTAGAGTCGTACACGGCTTGAGGAAAAACATCGTGCTTATCCCCCTGAAACATGAAACAAACCCCATCCGGTGTGTAAGTAGTGACCCGCTTCCGGTCACAATCAATGACGACTCGGTGTGCCGCCAACCAATCCATTCCCAGGATTACATCGAACTCCGACATGTCCATGACCCGAAGGTCCACAGTGAGTAGAATCCCAGAGATCTCTAGCTCACAACCCCGACATATCTGATCAACTCTCACCCTAGCTCCCAGGGGAGAACTCACATGCAATGGTTCTTCTAAGGTCTCAACCTCTAAACCCAAATCTTTCACACAAGATGCAGAAATGAATGAATGTGATGCACCAGAGTCAAATAATACTCTTGCCCATAAACGAGAGAGTAGAAATGTACCCTGTATCACCGACTGATCTGCCGGCTCGGTCTGTGGCATAATGGCGTAGACACGCCTCTAGGTCCCTGAAGTCCCGGCCTGTGAACCCTGGCCTCGCCCTCTACCCATGCCCTGGCCCATCTGGCCTGCTTGCGGAGTTCCCGCTCGAAAAGTAGTAGGTGCTGGTGCAGCACCTTGAGACTGGTACTGACTCCTTTGACCCATGGTGGGGTAAGGAGGAACAAACTGTGTCTGCGACTATCCCACAGAAGACTGGGATTGGGATGTCCCATAGCTCTGGGATCCCTGTCGTTGAGGACACTCCTTCCTCATGTGACCCGGCTGGTGACAAAAATAGCAAGTCTTCTGGCCCGTCTGGAAGGCGGTCCTGAAGTTTCCCCCGTCTTGGGAGAATCTACCCTGGCCTTGGCCTTGATAGCCGCGGCTCTGCCCTTGAGATCCTTGCGGAACAGAAGTCCTTTGCCTCTTTCCCGCACCAGAAGAAGAGGATTGACCCTCCTTCTTTTTGTCCTTGATACCCGCTTCCCGGATGTTACGCGCGTCCTCCACCTCTCTCTCGATAGCCATTGCAGTCTTGACCATCGAATCAAGGTCTTGCAGGAGAAGTCCCACAATCTTGCCTCGAATGGACAACTTCAGTCCATCCTCGAACTTACGTACCTTGGCCATGTCTGAGGCCACATAATCATCAGTAAAACGGGCCAACTCCGTGAATTTGGCCACGTATTCTAGCACACTCATAGTTCCCTGCTTCAATTCTAGGAACTCCTTGGCCTTAGCATGTCGAGCAGCTGCTGGGAAATACTTTCCCATATAGAGCTCTCGGAACTCTGCCCAAGTCATGGCCTCCAAATTTCTGGAGTCCTTCACCCAATCCCACCATAGCTGGGACTCTCCCTCCAGCTGAAAATTCGCCAGAGTTATCTTGGTGGCATCGGAAGTGATCTCCATAGCCCTCAAGATCTTCTCCACTTGCCGAATCCAACGATCGGCTACCATTGGATCCGCCCCTCCCAGAAAAACCGGAGGATGATGGGCTTTGAACCTCTGGAGGTTACTCGAGCCTCCGTGTCCCATATTTGCACCAGTCTGTGCAATGGTAGCGGCTGTAGCACTAGCCTGTGCAATAGTCGCCGCCGCCTCACCAATAGCCTCTGCAAAGGCTTGGTGATCAAAGGCGGGAGGTGGTTGGTTGTTCCACCTGTCGACTCGGCCTCGGCCTCGGCCGCGTCCTCTTCCTCTTCCTCTATTTTCCATCTACACACACATTAGATAGCAATAGACTAAGAATTTAGTACCCCAAAGTTAGGGATCAAACACAAACGTTGAGAATTCTCTCATTGTCTCCCCTAGTAGAACATGTGTCGCATACTAGTAGACGTTTAACCCTTGAACCATCCCGTTCATCCCTTTTCCGAACCCAAGGTTATGTTTTCTAACCCTAGTGTTCCTCCTTTCCATATACATTCTACAATGCATATAATCAACATAGCACATAGCACATAACATGTAGCATTTAAACACATAAGATGAAATGCACAATGCATGCAATGGTCTAGACCCATGCCCATCAAGCCCTAGGTAAATCGTATACCTATGCTCTGATACCAAGCTGTGACACCCCAAAATCCGGGGGTCCGTTGATTACCCATCAACCCGCGGAACACCCTTAGATACCGAGTAACTCGATATCACACTGTTATGCCCCATTTACCGGGGTCCATAACTTAACAAAATTTGGGCAAAGTCTCCTTCGTACAGTGAGCTCTACCCAAAACCCAACCTGTGCAATTTAACTTCACATGACCCATCCGAGGCCCAATATAAAAAAATGACCTCACCGAGTCCATTCATAAGTAAACATTGGCCATACCGGGTCCAATTATTCATACTTATATCAAAACATGCAAGGTTACTTTAACATTAGTCTATATAATGTCTATTACAATTAATTTGCATAATTACATGCCAAAGACCAAGTTTTCATAACTCTTTTACAAAAACTCAAAATAAGGCCACAAGTCGGCCCCCTTCAAGCCTGATGCTCTCCAAGTGAGCCATCCACCGGTGCAAACCCCACACCTGAAATGTTTCCCGTATAGGGTGAGCCAACGCCCAGTAGAGTAGATCCTACAAAGGCTACTCCCCCCCTAGATGCTCATGCTCATGCAACATTCATTTGCAACATATAAACAATCATTCCTTATAAGGATATGCATTCTAAGTTGGAATGCAACGATACCATGCCATGAAATGAGATGACACTCACTCATGCACTTCAACCCGAGTCCTCACCGACTCTTACTACACGATGCAATGCCAAAGTGTTTCATTCCATCATTTATGTTCACATCAAATGACATTTTCAAAACTAGGGTTTTTCTTGGGATTGGACATTTCTTGGACTTACACCAAGGGTCTTCCATACCCGTACACTTTATGGACTCTTACACCAATGGAGTGCACTTCCCAAATCACCGGGTCTTGCACCCGAGAGGTCGTCATGCCTCTTCTTGCTAACCCTAACCCAATTTATCATGCAACCAAGCGGCTTAGCAAGGTCTTCGACCCAACTTTTCCCAAGCCATACCGTCAATCACCAAGTGTAGTGTTGACATCAACCATGCACACACCCATGTGATGAGATGCTTCCGTGCATATGCAATGCCATGTCCTATTGCACACAAACTATGCTCAATATGCCAAGAACAACACATGAACAATTTCAACACATCCATATATCAACAAACACATTCAATTATAAATCATATCATAAGCATATGATTCCACAAGTTAAACTTAAGAATGTTATTTCAATTCAATCAAAACAACAATTTCCAAATACTCAAGGCATTTCACCAAACACCTTCAAGACATATTTTATATAACACATAGCATACCTTTAATTTCACTAAGTTACATAATAAATCACATGTAACTTCCATATACCAAAATCAAGCTAGCAATTAGCTTAAATCATTTCTATGCTCACTTTTCATTTCCATAAACATAAACATACATATAAAAGTCTATTCATATGCATAAATATATCAAACCCTTAAACTATTAACATCTAAGGAAAGATTAATCCAAGGTAGGAAGAACCCTACCTCTTGAAGCTTGAAATGAAGACTAGGCTTCAAGAACACACCAAGAACACCAAGAAAAATCCCCAAAATCCTTGATTTCTCCAAAGACTCCACTTGAATCTTCGTTGAAATCCCTCGTTCTTGGTATGTACGCGTAGCCCTCGTCGAGGAGATGAATTTTGCCTCTTGGATCGACGGATTCCGACCGACGGAACTCCCGGAATCGAAGCGGGAAGGTTGAAATTTTTTTTTTCTTTTCCCTTTGGTCTTGGCCGGCTGGTTTCAGTCAAGGAGGAGATATTTCTTCTCCAAAAAACTGATTTTTGAGGATATTTATAGGCAAAAATGTGCGGTCCACATCGCACCGCATATTTTTGACTTTCGGGTCCGTTTTTCGTCCCGAAACGATTCATTATACCTCGGATTAAGTTCAAATTAATTTTATTTGAACTTTAACATAATTTTAAGGAAATTTTATAAAAAATGTTTTTGGGGACCTTAAAATGTCATTCCTCACGCAGTTGCCTCGAACGACGTGCAAAAATTCGACTATCTCGGAATTCGACGAAATTTGACAGGGTGACTAGATTTCGCGATACGAATCCAACGGCGAACTCCGTTTCCTCATTCGAGGTCTAGAGTATGAGTATTTCAAATAAGCATTAGGATGTCAAATGACCATTTTGCCCTTATTCACAAAAATTCAAATTTACCCGGGTTTCACAAGTACCTTTAGACAAGGACGATGACAAGTATTTTCTTTTGGGCGCCTCTATGGGCCCCGAGCAACGAAATGAGCTTGTCTCACTATTAAGGGAATACGCCGACGTCTTCGCATGGACAACGTACGAAATGCCCGGTGTCCTGCCCGAAGTGGCATGTCATCGGCTGAACGTTGACTCTTGCTTTATGCCAATCAAACAGAAACTTAGGAGGTCGGCACCACAGCATCAGGAAGCAATAAAGGAAGAGGTGGCACGGTTGTTGGAGTCCCAGATCATCAGGGAGGTTCAATACCCGACTTAACTGTCAAATACCGTAGTCATGAAGAAGAAAAATGGGAAGTGGAGAGTTTGTGTTGACTTCACCGACCTTAACAAAGCTTGTCCAAAAGACAGGTTTCCTTTACCAAAGATAGATCAGTTGGTTGATGCAACCGCCGGTCACGAGCGGATGAGCTTCTTGGACGTGTATAGGGGATATCATCAAATCCCACTTGCCGAACAAGATCAAGAAAATACTGCCTTTATAACACCTGAGGGGACATACTGTTACAAAGTAATGTCTTTTAGGTTAAAGAATGCTGGAGCGACCTATCAGAGGTTGGTGACAAAGATGTTTTCCCACATGCTGGGCGACACCATGGAGGTCTACATTGATGACATGGTGGTTAAAATGAAGTTGGATGCCTCAAAGTGTGCATTCGGGATAGGCTCAGAAAATTTTCTTGGATTTCTGGTTACCCACCGGGGAGTCAAGGTGAATCCTGATCAAGTAAAAGCAATTGCAGAACTACAATCACCTCAGACAGTAAAGGAAGTGCAAAGAATAACTGGAATGGCAGCCGTGCTCGGAAGATTTATATCCCGAGCCTCATATAAATGTAGACCTTTCTTCCAATCGATCAAAGGAAAGAAGGGGACGTTATGGAGTCAGGAATGCGAGGATGCATTCACTAATTTGAAGCCTACCTGGCATCCCCACCTATTTTAACGACACCACTCCCTGAAGAGGGTCTGTTCTTGTACTTAGTTGTATCCGACCATGCGGTAAGCGGAGCACTGATGAAAAACGATTGAGCAAGTCTGAGTCTCGTGTACTACGTCAGCAAAATGCTTTTGGGTGCCGAATCAAGATACACGCCATTAGAAAAACTAGCACTTGCCCTAGTTAGCTCGGCTAGGAAGTTGTGACATTACTTCCAGGCACACCAAATCGTAGTACTCACAGATCAGCCCCTAAAAGCACTTTTCTGAAAAGCCGACCTATCGGGACGCATCGCTAAATGGGCAGTTGAGCTCGGAGAATTTGATATTGCGTTCGAGCCAAGAACTACAATCAAGAGACAGGTGGTGGCTGATTTTGTCGTTGAATTCCAACCCAAGCAGAGTTCGGGGTTGGGAGAAAAGGCTAAGTTGGATAGTGATCCGGAGTCTGAGGGAAAATGGAGCTTATTCGTTGACGGATCATCAAACCAAAATGGACCGGGCATAGGCATCATACTGGAAAGCCCAGACGGATGCGTGTTGGAAAAGGCCATTAGGCTCGGCTTTCAAGCCTCTAACAACGAAGCATAATACGAAGCCCTGATAGCAGGAGTAAGGCTTTCAATTGGGTTAGGAATAAGAAGGCTCCAGATATTTTCCGATTCACAGCTGGTTGTGAATCAGATAATAGGGGAGTACATGGCCAAAGATGAGAGAATGGTGGCCTATCATGCTACTGCAGAAAGGGAGTTAGGCCAGATTCCAGAATACTCTATCCAGTAGGTAGGAAGAATAAAAAATTCTCATGCCGATGGCCTTGTATCACTGGCCTCAGCCATTGATCAGGAGAATGAAAGGGCTATTACTATTGAATTCCAACCGGAACCGAGCATTTTGATCGCCAACTCGGACGAAGTCTTATCTAATGAAATGGAACCGAGTTGGATGGACCCAATCATCGTTTTCATGAAGAATGGAGACTTTCCTGAGGATAAGAAGGAAGCCCACAAGCTACGACTAAAAACAGCCAGGTTTTGGTTATCTCTGAAAGATGATATTTATCGGCGATTGTTTGGAGGACCATACCTGAAATGTGTTCATCCGAATCTTGCACCAAGATTCTTGGCTGAGATCCATGAGGGAAGCTGCGATGCTCATACTGGTGGAATATCGCTAGCCCACCGAGCCATTTCTCAAGGGTTCTGGGGGCCATACATGCAGAAAAATGCGCAACATTTTGTTAGGCGGTGTGAAAAATGCCAGAAATTCTCTCCAATACGGAGGAGGCCTGCCCAAGAGTTGCTTCTGTTGGCTAGTCCGTGGTCATTTGCACAGTGGGGTTTGGATATAGTCAGACCACTACCTCGGGCCCCTGGGAATAAACGTTTTCTCCTTGTGGCAACAGACTACTTCACAAAATGGGTAGAGGCCGAGCCCCTAGCTAACATTCGTGATACTGAGACCAGGAAATTTATATGGAAAAATATCATCACTAGGTTTGGAATACCCAATGCCCTCGTATCTGATAATGGGACACAGTTCGATAGTGGTCCCTTTAGAGCTTTTTGCCAACAGTGCGAAATCCGGAACCACTACTCGACCCCAGCTTATCCTCAGAGTAACAAGCAAGCAGATATTTCCAAAAAATGATCCTGGATGGTTTAAAAAGAGACTGGAGGATGCCAAAGGAAGATGGGTGGAAGAGCTGCCAAGCGTTCTGTGGACGTACTATACCGAACTGCACCTCAGCGCTCGATAGGAGAAACCCCGTTCGCACTAGCCTACAGAATGGAGGCAGTGATCCCACTGGAGATTGGTTTGCCGACCTTAAGGACCGAGCTTGTTGAAAACGGAAGCAATGATACCATCATTACTCGGGACCTTGATTTAGTTGAAGAGAAAAGAGAGCGAGCAGCAATTCGGATGGCTTCTTATCTGCAGCAGATGTCCCGAGCTTACAACAAGAAGGTTAATCCTCGAGCTTTCACCCTTGGAGACTTGGTCCTTAGGCATGTTCTGGGATCAGCTAAGAACCTAGTGCATGGAAATCTTGGAGCCAATTGGGAGGGGCAGTACAGAGTGGCCCGAGTAGAGGGCAGTGGGTATTATGAACTCAAAACTTTGGACAATTAAACGGTACTGCGCCCCTAGAATTCCACCAACCTGATAAAGTTCTATTTCTAAAAAGTACCTTTTGGAATATGAACTCCGAAGTGCCTTCGGGAAAATAAGGGTGCCTCTTTATCTTGAAAATTCAACAAGGTTGATTCATGATTTGCAAATTCTTTGCAAATCTTAATAAAAGTTCTTAAGATACATCTTTCAATTTTTCATTACCGAATACATCCTACTACTAAGGCAGAGAGGCAAAAAATCCTGATAGAAGTTTAAACTTAAATCAGGCGCAGCCACCCGATCAGGTCCAGTCCCTCAGCTAGGCATGACGATATAAGCTGAATGGGATGGATTTGAGCCCGATTAGATTGGCAGGTCGGTGCGGGGTAAAAAGAGTCTCTGAAAATGCCCAAGAGGTCAGTTTAACTACACGATCACTGAGCTCATTGAAGAAGGGCTGAGTAAGGGCCATAACTACTGGAGCTTAAATTTTTCTAAGTGTTAAAAAGGTCCCTATTCTGGGACCAAGCTCATTGAAGAAGGTTCGAGTAAGGCCCATAACTTCTGGAGCTTAAATTTTTTTAAGTGTTAAAAAGGTCCGTATTCTGGGACCGAGCTCATTGAAGAAGGTCCGAGTAAGGGCCATAACTCCTAGAGCTTAAATTTTTTTAAGTGTTAAAAAGGTCCCTATTCTAGGACCGAGCTCATTTAAGAAGGGCCGAGCTGGGCCATAACTACTAGAGCTAAAATTTTTTCTAAGTATTAAAAAGGTCTCTTGATGCAATCCATAAGATGCTCAAGGAAACACAAATTCGAAGATGTGAAAGATAATGAAATTGGCTTTCCATCAAGACAAAGATCCATATGGAACCTTGCATTATTGTATTTTGATTCTTATTTTAAATCAATTTTCTAGTATTAGTATTTTATATGTCATTTTAATATTTTTTAGAGTTAGGGGTATTTTTTTAATTTCTAAAATTTCTGGAACAGGTCATAAATTGTCAAAATATAAACTTCTACTAGGATTTGTTTCCTTAGTAGATTATGATTTATTTCCTTAGTAGATTAAGATTTATTTCCATAGTAGATCAGGATTTTATGAATTTTTTCTTGTAATGGCCAGCCTATAAATAGGCGTTCAATCAATGAAAAAAATTAGATCATTATTCAACAAAATTGGAGAGTGTTTTCTCTACGGTTCTTTGAAGAACTATCCGAACTTATCGGGATTTTCCGTGGCGTTCACTAGCGAATTATCAAGCGAAATTTTCACCACCATTTGTGGTGTCTCCCTTTTACGAAGGTTCTTGTTTTTCACAATAAACAACGGATTGATGTCATATATACCAAGGTTCTTATTTGTCGTAAAATAACGGGTCGAGATCTATCATTCAAATCTGATCATAGAACGATCTTGGGTTCCTTTTCATTGTTGGAACTCGTTATTTTGGCGAGTGCTCACATCATCCCTACTCTGGGATCGAGCTTGTTGAAGAAAGGCTGAGTAAGGGCCACAACTTCTAGAGCTTAAATTTTTTTTAAGTATTAAGAAGACTCTTATGTTGCGACTAGATTATTAAAGAAAGGCCGAGCAGAGGCCATGATTCTTAAGCAAACACAAAAACTAACTAGAAATCTAGGAAACAGAACTTTCATTACACTTCCAAAAAGTTACAACATCATTCCAAAAAGTTTTCAGGCATATACATCAAAAAGTACATAAATTTTCTTAAGTGTTTTCAAGAAGATGGGGGCTGGGAGGAGCTAGGAAGAGAATGGCGAGAATAAAGCTCCGAAGACTGAGGAATTCCAGCAGCAGTCAAGGCGGCATGCCAACCCTTGCTAAAGAAAGCCTTCTCTAACAGTGGTATCTACAGAGTTAAATCATTCTCTGCCTTCTCCATTCCCTGATCATAAGCAGAGTCCTCTCGCTCATTAGCTTCAGCCTTAAAATTGTTAAATTCTTCCAGAAGACTTGCATGATCAAGCTGGGATTGGGAGAGCTCCACATTCGCCTCGTGTTCGGACTCTTTCAATTGCCCAATCTCTGCCGAAAGCTTCTTGTTCTCTTCAGTCAGGCTATGCATTTGAGCCTGTAGAACTAGAACTTCCTCACAAAGCTTGGCGTACTCCTCATCGACAGACTCCTTCTTTACTAAAGCTGAAGCTCGGGCGTGGATAGCATCTTTCATGACTTTGTCTTTCCGGGCTATCCTTGCCCCTACTTCATGAACTTTTTGAAGGCCCTTCAAGTTAAAAAAAGAAGAAGAGAGAAACTTAGACAAGATTACTATGCCTCTAAAGAAAAGAAAAAAGGAACAAGTTTCATACCAGAACCATATGCTGGATTGCTTGACGAGCAACCTCATCACCAGACAAATCTTCATTCGCGGCTAAGTCTCATGGAAAAATTACCCCCTTAGCAATCCCCACAGCAACATTAAAATCTTCAATGGCATAATTCTTCACAATTATCTCTCTCCTTTTCACTTTGAGGAAAGGTCGGAAAGGAGGAGTGACAGGCTTAGGAGAGGGGGATACTTCAAACTCAAACAACTTTGCGTCTTTTTGGGGCAAGGTCTTCAGAAAGTTCAAAAATTGAATCAGCTTGGTTTTCAGGGGAATGAACAGGAATTGGAGGATCGAGCTCAGCAGGAACAAAAGATTATGTTGTTCGGCTCATCTCCTGGTAGAACTATGTTGTTCGGCTCAGGAGCTACATCTTCAACAGGGACTTCATGAGCAGGCTCTTCTTCAAGAACAGGGATAGAAGAAATAGGAGGATCAACTGGCAAAGTCGATTCGACAGAGTGGGTTGGTTCAACAATTGTTAAGAAATCAAGAAAGTTCCTGACCGTTCTGTTTCTTCCAGAGGCCGCATGTAATGATTGCTTGCGGTCACGAGGAGTTTGGTCCCAAGCAGATTGGATGGCTTAGCGGTCTTCGACGAGTGCAGAATTAGGTCGGGGTGGAACGACAATCAAGGACATATAGGTTAGAGTGTAGCTGAGCAGTGTATGAGCAGCACGACAAAAAAAGTGAGTCATTGTAGCCCCACACTCTCTTCAGCTCCTCCATCTTGACGGCCCGATCAGGGACCCTTCCCTTCACAGTCTCACCTTCAGAAAATAAAAATGTCTGAGCAAAAATGCCAAAAAAAGGGAGCAAGAAGTGAAGTAAAAATCATAATCACCTGGTGCTCTTTCTTCATATAGGCAACGATAAGAAGGGGTGGCCCCAACAGAGTACTCCCAGTTCCCAGAAACAAAAACCAAGTCATTCTCATGGCCCTTGTTCGATTCTGGGAGGTGAGTCACTAGGTAGCGGTCCTTCTTTCTAACAGACAGGTAGTAATTGTCACCGGATGACTTGACGATATAACTGTAGAGAATCTCCCAAAGACCCAGACTTAGGTTTAGCAACCTATTGAGTGCAGCAACCCCCATGACGATTCTGAAGAAGTTGGGACAACACTGTATTGGGCAAAGCTTCATTACAGAAAGCACCCAAAGAAGAAGGGGGTCAAGGGGAAAGCAAACTCCACCCTCTGTTATTGCTCGAGTGTGGATATGGATGCTCTCTCTGGTACCTATCAAAGGATCATCACTACCTGCCACTCGAACATCGACATCGTCTGGAATGTTATACTTGGTTTTAAAGGCTGGAATCTCAGAAGGGGTTAGAGGAGCCATCACAGAAGACAGCGAAGGTGCAGAAAGAGGTAAAGAAATCTGAAGCTAAGAAGATGAAGTGGAGAAAAGAACAAAGAAAGAAGCTTATAAAAGGGATGAATTGAAGTCTAAAGGGCAATTTTTAAATACAAGACACACCGCCAAAACAAGGGGAGATGTCCCAAAAGTACGCGCAATGATGGGTTTGGGGGCATGAAACGACTGACAGACGAAAAGCGTTTGTCACATGTTTCCTAGGGGAAAATGAAGGGGGTGGCTCCCCTTATGCCACGTATAACAACATTTAATGACCTCACGTGAGAAAGGTACCATAAGTCAATCATCAGCTAACAACCGAGCTGTTCAAAAAGCTCGGGAAGAAAGAAAAGAGGACGGTCCTCGTCATGACCGAGTTGATAAAACAGTAGTGCGAAGCTAAAAAGATGTCTGAAACTTAGGCATTCTGGTTGAACAAATGAGCAAGATTATAGGCTCGGCAGAAGGAAATGCTGGAGAGATTTCACAACTTCCTGAACGGAATCGCCTGATTGAAGGAAGTTATACCACCTTGAATCGAAAATCATGAAACCCTAACTAAGCAGAACTCCATAAAGGGCATAAGGAGCCAAGGTGAAAGGTACGTTGAACTCTCCTTGTCTTCTTGCAATTCATTAAGTTCCATTACTGACTTAAGCATAGGAGTGCCTTCGATCGAAGCACTTCGACCTTGGGCAGTTTGTTCTTTTGCAGGAAAGAAAGACTGGGAGACCAAGTTCAGAAACAAGCTTTACCAGAAATATCAACCTTTCATTCCAGTGGGAGGTATTCTCATTTTTTGCCTCTTACAGCTATTGTCCCCCACACTACATTGCTTAAACACTAAGAGTCTAGAAGTTCTGATTGGACATTCCAGTGACTACCAAACCTCTAAATAACCCATCTCTGCTCAGCCGTGTAGAACGTCACCATCAGGAATAATCCATATAATGGTAACCGTCAAGAGCTTAATGATTTGTTTTACCACAAATCTGACAAGGCGTTCGATTTTTTTAAAATGGATTAAAAGATGTTTGACCACTGGCTATACGTGACTAGGAGGAAGTATTGTTGCCTTGTGAAATTTTTTTCTGGTGATGATTCTTTGACTGATGAGAAAACTTAGGTGAAACATGACCTTGAAACTTTCAATTTTGTGAAAAAGATCAAGGTTTTTTAGAGAAAAATGCATGGTTGTTGGTATCGGAGAGGGTGGAACATTGTTGATGTTCCAACAACATCTCATAGTTGAGCAATTCGGCCTAGAAATCATCGAAGGATAGAGAGTTTTCTCTAGTAGTAAAAGAGAAAGAAGTAACAAAACGATTAAATGCAGGATTTAAACCACTTATAATAAAAGTGATAAGATCATCATCATCAACAGGTTTTCCTATAGCAGTAAGTTGATCAACCAACAATTTGGCTTGTTGAAGAAAATCAGCACAACTCTTCGACTCTTGGTGAAGATTCTAGAGTTGTCTTTTAAGATGGGCAACCTGTGACCTCGAATGGGAAGTAAAATGAGTGGCAAGCAAAGACCACACTTGTCAAGCGGTATCTAAACCATACACAATAAAAAGTACTCCACCGGATAAAGTAGCATTGATCCAACTAAGAAGATATTGATCCTTTACCTTGAGAATTAGGTAAAAATTTCGTTGGGCATGGCTCGGAGTCATAAACTATACCTAGAAAATCATAACCGCGTAGGACTGGTAGAAATTGTGATACCCATTGTTAACAGGAAGTTTTCTAATTTTCGTATATTCATCTTCAGAACCGAGTACAATGATATATAGATACAGGGAGAAAATTTTGACATCTATTCTAAGTTGTACATTGTCTAAGGCTAGAATTATGGTTGAGCCGTGAAGTAAGGGATTTTACAAATAAACTGGTTCCTATAATTGCTCCATTCTGGAACCTGTAATTGCTCCATTCCAACAATAACTAGTTCCTGTAATTTCTCTATTCTAATACTCACACCAACACTCCCCCTCAAGTTGGTGCATAGATATCTCTAATGCGCAATTTGTCGAGTGAGCTGTAGAAATTTCTACTAGACACTTCCTTCATAAGAATGTCCGCCAATTGGTCCTCTGATTTGATAAAAGGAAATCGAATAATTTTCTATTTAAGGTTCTGTTTGATGAAATGTCGGTCTACTTCAAGGTGCTTAGTGCAATCATGATAGACAAGATTATGAGAGATGTCAATGGCTGTCTTGTTATCACAAAACAAGTTCATTTCAGAGCTAGGAGCAAAGCCAATCTCAGTTAGCAACCTTCTAAGCTAAAGAAGTTTGCAAAGACCCTTTGACATTTCTCGAAATTCAGCTTCAGCGCTGGATAATGCCACTACTTTTTTTTTTCTTACTTCTCCATGTAACCAGATTGCCTCCTACAAAAGTAAAGTAGCCCGAAGTCGATTTCTTATCTGAAACATTTCCTGCCCAATCAGCATCAGTGTAGTCATCAACGTTCAGATGATTATTCTTTGAAAAACATAAGCCCTTTTCCAGGAGAGAACTTTAAATATCGAAGAATTTGAGTTACCGCGTCCACATGGTCTTCACTTGGGCAATGCATAAATTGACTCACTATACTTACAACATAGGCAATGTCTGGTCAAGTGTGAGATAGATAGATGAGCTTACCAACCAACCTTTGGTACCTCTATTTATCTGCTGGCACTTGATCCGAATATTCTCCAAGTTTATGGTTCTAAACAATTGGAGTATCAGCTGGCTTACACTCCAGTAATCCCACTTCTGATAGCAAGTCTGGCACGTATTTTCTTTCAGAAAGAAATATGCCTTGTTTCGATCTAGCAATTTCAATTCCAAGAAAATACTTCAATACCCCCAGGTTCTTCATTTCAAATTCGGTTGACAATTGCTCTTGGATTCTAGTAATCTCTTCTACGTCATCCCCGGTAATAATCATGTCGTCTACATAGACTATTAGAGCTGTCACTTTTCCTACTTGATGTTTTTGGAAGAGAGTATGATCCGAATTTCTTTGTTGAAAGCCATATTTTCTCATAGCTGAACTAAATCTACCAAACCATGCTCGAGGCTATTGTTTCAATCTGTGAAACCCGGGAAAATTTAAACTTTTTCTAAAAAGGGCAAAATGGTAATTTGCCATTACTGCACGTATTTGAAATACATATGTTCTAGACCTCGGATGAGGAAACGGAGTGCGTCGTTGGATTCGCAACGCGAAATATAGTGACCACCAGAAATTTCGTTGAATTCTGAGATAGTCGGATTTTGCACGTAGTTCGAGACGACTACGTGGCGATTGATCTTTTAAAGGTCCCCAAAAACGAGAAATATTAAATTTCCTTATAATTGGATTAAAGTGCCAATAAAATTTATTTGGACTTAATCCGGGACTTAGTGAGTCGTTTCGGGACGAGAAACGGACCCGAAAGTAATAAACGAGCGGTGCGATGTAGACCACACATTTAAAATTATAAATAGGAGCTAAAATATCTGAAAAATCAGATTTTCCAAGCCACTTGAGTCTTGTTCAGCCGTTCAAAGAGAGAGAGAAAGAGAGGAGAGAGAAAAGGGTTTTCTTAAGCCTTTCTCCGGCGATTTCTCCGACAACCGTCGCTCGGATTCCGTCGAACTAGAAGAGAGAAGTGATCTACTCGTTGAGGGCTACGTCTACGTACCAAAAACAAGGCGTTTCACCGAAGATCCAAAGGTGGAGTTTGGGGAAAGTCTTGGATTTTGGGGGATTTTGGTGTATAGAGATTGCCTACATCTCTATTGAGGTAGGGGTTATTCCTATCTTGGATCATTCTACTCTAGGTGTAGCTAGAATAAGGATATACATAAATATATGCATGAATAATAATGTATATATGTGATTTATGGTTTGTGCCTACAAGGTGTTTGTTTAAATGCCTTAGTTGATAAATGGGTGTTATTTCAATTATATTGTGATAACATGTTTGTGTGTATAGAGATAATTGAAATTTATGCTCTATGTTGTCAAGATATGACTTTGATATGTTGATATGAATATGAGGTTTGGTAGTTATATGCACTTGATATAATTGCCATGAAGTTATGACATGTTGAACATGTGGATACATTGCTCATGTGGTAGATGTTGCATTTTGAGCATTTTCATGGCATCACATTCATGAGACAATTGCATGAGTGTTGGTGTGTGGGAGATGCATGGATATAATCAACACCTTGTTTGGTGCTTGATATGTGGGCTCGGGAGAAATTGGATCGACGATCCTTTTTTGAGTCGCATGTTGCATAAGGAAAAACTTGTGTTGGGTATAGCAAGAAGGGGCATGGCGACTTCCTTGGGTGCAAAACCCTAAACCACTTGGTTCAGTCACTTGGCCGGCGGTGAAATTCCAGAAAAGTGACACGGTGTACGGAACCGGCAGTGTGATTCCGAAAATCCGTTGCCCAAAGAAAACACAAGGGTTTTGGTTATAAAAACACCCATTCAATGGGTAGATTCCAATGATGATCGGATTTCATAACGATCATTGGAAGGGTTTTTCCGTCAATAGACGGGGTGCATTACACTTTGGCGTTGCATTGTGTTGCGTGAGTCGGTAGGGACTCGGGTTGAAACGCATGGGTGAGTGTCACTTCATTCCATGGTATAGCATTGTTGCATTCCATCATAGAATGCATAAGTATGTGAAATGTTAAGTGATATGTTTATGTGATGATTACATGAGCATGTGCATCTAGGGGAAGAGTAACCTCTATAGGTTCATCTCTACTGGGCGTTGTGCTCACCCTATACGGGAAACCATTTTCAGGTGTCGGGTTTACACCGGCGATTGGCTCCCATGGAGAGCATCAAGGGTGAAGGGGGCCTGTGTGTGGCCTTATATCAAGATTTTGTAAACCTTTTGTTTAAAATGGTTTATGACATGTAAATATTGTAAAACATTCTATTTGAATTACGAATGTATGAGGTTGTATGCTATATGACTTGGATGGACTATGTATAATGTGGGAATTTTCATTATACATGTTTTGGGTGACCTTTGGAAGGTTTGAAATGAGTTGGAAATGAAAAACTAAGGAAATGGGCAAAATCTGCCTTTAGCTACCGGTAGCTAACAGGTAGTTGTTTTCCCGAGGGAAACAGCTACCGGTAGCCAACAGGTAGTCGTAACTCCAGAAGGTTTCGGCTACCGGTAGCCAACAGGTAGTCGTAACTCCAGAAGGTTTCGGCTACCGGTAGACAACAGGTAGTCGTAACTCCAAAAGGTTTCCGCTACCGGTAGCCGATAAACAGCTACCGGTAGCTAGTCCAAAAATCTGAAATTTTTAAATGTTTTGCCAAATCTTTGGGCTTTGAATCTCTTTCCTTTAAATGATCAAAGTGGACCCTAATGGGGTACAAACCACGGTGTGTGGGACTTTAATTGAATCAAATGAATGTTAAACCGATTTTGCATTATGGATTATAATCCCGGCTTAAAGGTATTCTTGACGTGGTGTCGGGTTGAGCGATATCCACGGGTGTTTCCGCGGGTTGATGGGTTATCAACGGGACCCCCGGATTTTGGGGTGTCACACAATCCGTACAGAGCTTGATGCAACTTGCATACAATCTTTGCCTCTGAAGATGCAGTGTATCCTGGTGGAATATCCATGTAAACTTCGTCTTCGAGATCACCATGGAGGAAGGCGTTCTTTACATCAAACTGGTGCAACGACCAATCTAAATTTGCTGCAAGAGATAACAAAAATCGAACAGTATTTAGTTTGGCTACAGGTGAGAAATTTTCCTAATAATCGATGCCATATGTCTGCGTATATCCATTTGCCACAAGTCTTGCTTTGTATCGATCGATGGATCCATCTGCCTTGTATTTAATGGAGAACATTCACTTGCACTCCACTGTCTTCTTTCCTTCAGGTATAGCGACCAACATCCATGTTTTATTTTTCTCCATAGCCTCCAGTTCCTCTTTTATAGCTTGGGCCCAATTTGGATCTGATAAAGCTTCTTCAATACTGCTGGGGATATGACACGAGGATAGTGTGTGAGCAAAATCTTTGAGAGGTTCATATAATCTTTGAGGGGACACATAGTTTGCAATCGGATACTTGGATCTTCTTTTTTCCATGTCCGGAGAGTATCGATTTGGTGGCTTGCCACGATTTTTTTTCTGAAAGGTAACACATAACCCGCAGGTGTATCTAAAGCAATAGTATGTGAAGGTGTAGTAGGAGAGCTTACCTCAGGAATATTCTCAGGAGTAGGTTCTTCGGGTACTAAGGAGTTGGGGGGGGGGGGGGGGTCATCTTTAGATGTCAATGAAATAGGTTCGGCTCTTGGAGCTCTTAGAGACATATCAACTCCTAAAGAAGTTTTAACATTATATTCTATCACTTCGTTTTCATCATTCGGTTGGGTTGGGTTTGAGTTACCTTCAAATCCCGTCCCGTTATCTTCAAATTCTGACCCTTCTGGCTCTTCAACACTCCAATTCTGCTCTTCATCTCGGTTCTCCCCCTGAGGAGGAGAATTGGATGATGATGATGATGAAAAAAAAGTTTCAAACTCTAGACAAGTAACATCTATAGTAATGTAGGTATGTTTGGTGATGAGTTCGTAGCACCGATAACTCTTCTTATGTAAGGCATAACCCAAAAACAGACAGTGGACCACTCACAGATCCAACTTAGTACGTTAATTCTTATGAAGGTGAACAAAGGCAACACAACCAAAGATTCGGGGATGAATCATCAAAACGGTAGGCAAGGGAACATGGTTAGAAAGAACCTGTAAGGGAGTCTTAAAATTTAAGACTTTTGTAGGCGTGCGATTCAGTAAGCACACGGCAGTGGCGATAACATAGTCCTAGTGGCAACTAGGCATATGTGCCCGATCAACAAAGCTCTTGTAGTTTCTAAGATATGTCGATTCTTCCTTTCGGCAATGCCATTTTGTTGTGGAGTCTGAGAACATGAGGTTTCATGGAGAAGACCAGGGTTCTAGATGTATGTCTGAAATCGTTGGTTTACGCATTCTTTACTGTTGCCAGAACGGAGGATCTAAATCTTACCTGAAAATTGTGTCTAAACCATGATATGGAAGGATTGAAAAACACTAAAACCTTCATCTTTGTGTTTCAGCAAATAAAGCCATGTCATTTTAGTGTAATCATTGACAAATATCACAAACCATCGATAACCAGACAAAGTAGTAATAGGGGAAGGTCCCTACACATCAGAATGTATTAAAGCAAAGGAAGTAGCACTCTTATTCATGCTCAAAGAATAAGGAACTCTATGACTTTTGGCTACAATGCAAGTATCACATCTAAATTCTAAGTGCTTTAAATTGGAAAAAAGGTCCGAAAATAAGTGCCTTAAATAACCAAATGATGGATGTCCTAAGCGTTGATGTAACAACCAAATCTACCTCTCCTTGCTATTAACCGTGTGATGTATGTGATTGGCTCTTCCTGGACTAAAGTCATCCATGCAATATAATCCCCCCATCATAGTACCACGCCCAATGATCTCCTTGGTGAGATTATCCTAAAGAAGACAAAAGGTAGGATATATTAGTACCACACAAATGAGATCCGCAGTAAATTGGCTCACAAACATTAATTTATTGGAGAAAGATGGAACTAGTAAAGTATGAAATAACAAGAGAGAAGGGGATAGGGTCACAGTTCCATCCCCTGTAATAGGATATGTGACTCCATTAGCATTAGCAATACGACTTCGTCTTGGTGGAGTAATATGAGAGAAATCATTGGAATCAAACGTCAAGTGATCGGTAGCCCTAGAGTCGATAATCCAAACACCATCATCATAGTGATTAGGGCTAACAAATGCCTGACCATAATTACCTTGATCGTTGAGAGCCGTAGAATCATTACGATATTCGTCTTGGGAGATGAGAGATAACTGGGGTTCAGTAGTAACCACGACAGCTCTACTCGTGCCTTCATCAGTGGCTGTAGTCTCAAGCTTTTTTCGTGCCTAAAATTCATTCCACCAATTTGGGTACCCATGTAACTTGAAGCAAGTTTCACCGGTATGTTTGGTGTTGCCGCAGTGAGTGCATTTCCCACCATCAGATTGGCCTGTTTTAGACTTGGAGGTTGGGTTCACCTTTCTATTGCTCAGAGAAAGTGACCCCATTTTTTACTGTGTTCGATTGACTCGTCTTGATTCCTTTAGATGCCAAAATAGCACTAGGACTAGAATCCGCACTTGAGGTCATCATGGTCTACCGGACATGAGCATAGGCCTGCTCAACCATAGGAAATGGTTTCAGTTGTAGCACATCACTCTGAATCTTATCCAGTCAATCGTTCAATCCATCAAGAAAGATATAAACTCTATCTTCCTGTAGGCTTGAGTTATATTTCTGGATATCATCAGGGCAGGTCTTAAGATTGGGACGACGAAAATTGATTTCTCGCCATAGTCCTTGAAGGTCGTTGTAGTATTTTTCAACGGATTCGTCGGCTTGTCTCATGCGAGTCACACGACGCCGGAGATAATAAACTTGAGAAGTATCAGTCCCATCAAAATAAGTTGTAGCAGCAAAATCCCATACCTGTTTTCTAGTCGCGAAACGAATGAAGTTTACGATCAAGGACGAATCCATCGGTTTGATCAACCATCCTTTGATCATGGCATTCTCGGTTCGCCATCTCCGAAAAGATGGATCAGTTTCTAGAGGCTAGGGAGAGTCTCCATAGATATATCCTGATGATACCTAAAAAAGTTCTAAGTATGAGCTCAGATATGGAGGTTAGGTAGGGAGCTCAGCCAGAAGATTTTGAGCTCGCCAATCCGGATCCAGGACCCCCTCGACCTGCGTTCCGAGGAGAACGCATGAAAGACAACTGACAGTCATGAGGCACCCCCCCAAACAAAAACTAGCTCCAATTTAGGCACAAAACCCTTAAACCACCATAACCGTCGCCTAGAATCAAGCAGGATATGATGGAAAGGAAACGATGATCTCGCCACAGATCCCACCAAATTAGGAATGGGATTATAAATACTGTACAATGTCTCCATTATGGGGCAGAACGAATTTAACTGTAACCAAATCATTCTGTAAAAACACATTGCCATTAATATAGATCCAATGAGCAAGAAACTCCATTGAATAGTGGATTAGCCGAGCTCCCGAGCTGGTGAACCACTATATTTTCTCTGTGTCAGTCACCCCTTCCCCCACAAAAAAGAAGAAGATCAGTTTAACCTGTCACTTTGAGTCTAGAAGCTCAGATCCAACTATATACATAAAACTACACATCAATGCTCATCCACGTTTTGGTACACCATCAGTTTGACGCCGTCTGTGGGAACGACTGTTCCTGTTATAAATACACTGATCTTTCAGTAATTGATGGTCTCAACAAGAAAAATGAGCAAAAGCCAGATGAATCCTCCACGGATGCAGAGTCAACAAGAGGCCACTAGCGGAAGGCAACAAGAAAATCGTCAAGATTTCTTCCCCACCACCGAGGACAATCCTCCCGTGATGGATCCTCAAATGAATAACGAATTGGAGGCTCTTCGTATGGTCAAGCAACGTCTACTCCAGTAGAACGAGGAGCTCTTGAAGCTCCTGCAAGATCCTCATCAGACTCGACCAGCCCAAGGAGGTCCTCCGCAAAGGGAGCATCAACACCTCGACCCCCTCAGGGAAGTTAACGAAGGGGGTGAGAATAGCCAAGCCATGGGATAGGCTCCCCATCCACCTCCTAGGAATGGTGACAACGAAGAAGTGCAGAGTCAAAATGATGGGATTGGGAAAAACGAACTTCTCCCTTTCCAATAGGAAATAAGGGAGTAATATTGGGAGCAGCACTTCAGGGACATCCAGCAGGAGCTCAGCCACAGGAAGGAAGCCGTGACAAGTAAGACCCCCGTGACTATGGATGCTTTGGTGCAGCAAACTGAGTCCCTATTCACCCCTGGGGTGTTACATTTCCCCCTCCCTCCAAAATTCAGAATGCCCCAAGTAGAAGCTTTTGATGGGACAAAAGATCTCGTGGATCACCTTATTACCTACAAGAACCAGATGGAATTGCATGGGTATCAGGATAATGTACGTTGCCGAGCCTTCGCCATCACACTGAAGGGCTCAGCCTTGGCGTGGTTTAACAGGCTACCTCCGGCGTCAATCTCTTCCTTCGAGGAGCTCTCCATATCTTTCGTGTCCCATTTCATAGGACTCGGACCTACAGAAAGCCGAGTTACCACATGTTAAATGTAAAATAGGGACCCAACGAAAACCTGCTATCTTATGTCCAAAGGTTCAACTCAGAATCCCTGAAGGTGGACGTTCCAGATGAGAAATTCGCCATCACAGCTTTCATTGCTGGTCTAGGAGTGCAGTCGAAGGACTTGATGTTCTCCATCTCAAAAAACCCACAGGCAAGTATGGCAGAGGTGCTAGCCAAGACACATAAATATATTAATGGCGAAGAAGCCCTCCTCTTTAAGGTAGGGAACTCATCATCGTAGAAAGAAAAAGGGAAGGAAGAAAAAAAGAGGGACCGAAGTCCCAGAAAAGAAAGAGAAAGAGACAGAGAACGTTCCCCCAAGACAAGGGGGAATGTCAAGGATCGCTTAGGTCCCCTGCAACCAGAACTGCAGCCGAGGTATGCACCTCGGCAACTCACTCCTTTCACCGCAACCGTATCTCAGATCCTGTACGAAGTGCAAAATGAGAAGTTCTTGAGGTGGTCATCTCGCATGAAGGCAGACCCAGCGAAAAAAGATGCGACAAAGTATTGTGAATATTACAGGGACCACAGCCACCTCACGGATGACTGCATCTAGTTGAAAAAGGAGATCGAGGTTCTGATTCAACGGGGGCAGCTGCGCCATTTTGTGGCCCATGATAATCAAAACCGAGCTCCACCGCCTCCAGCACCTCAGCAGCAAGCCCCTGTGCAACATCAACAGCCTCTAGGGGAGATCAAAGTAATATCCGGAGGATTTGCGGGAGGCGGCGAGTCCAACTCAGCCAGGAAGGCTCACTTGCGCGAGTCAGAACTGGCAAAACATTGGAAGTGCATACTGTGTCAAAGGAACCTCGCCTAGACATAGATATCGCCTTCTCAGATTTTGACTTGGAAGGTTACCAACACCCCCACGATGATCCCCTGGTGGTAAGGGCCATCGTTGCCAATAGAACTGTCCATCGAGTCCTGATTGATAACGGAAGCTCTGCCGACATCATTTTTGCACCAGCGTTCGACAAAATGAATATAGACAGAGAAAAACTCGAGCCAGTAAGTGCTCATTTGTTATGATTCTCAGGGGAGAGAGTGATATCCCTAGGATCAATCCAACTCGTGCTCACCCTAGGAGACCCTCCCTGCCAGGCCACCACTACTGTGAGATTCCTAGTGGTTGATGCACTCTCAGCATACAATACAACATCCTACTTGGAAGACCTTCCCTCAATGCCATGAGGGTCATTCCTTCTGCCTACCACCTCGTTATGAAGTTTCCTACGAAAAAATGGAATCGAAGTGGTCCGAGGAGACCAACATGTAGTACGAGAGTGCTACATGGTGTTTATGAAGAAGAAAAAAGTTGAAAACATCCAGTTAGATGAGCTCGACATGAGAGACGAGCTGGAAACTAGACCAATGCCATCAAAAGAACTGGAGCCAATACAGCTCAACGAGGATCCAGAACATCTAGTTTACCTAGGGTCTAAGCTAAGCAAAGAAATCAAAGACCTCCTGATCCAATTCCTGAAAAGAAATATGGAAGTTTTTGCCTAGAAGTAAGAAGACATGAAGGGAATCGACTCCTCAGTTATCACCCATAAGCTCAGTGTGAATCCTGCCTGCAAACCCATTAAACAGAAACGAAGGAGTTTTGCCCCAGAACGCCAGAAAGCCATCAATGAAGAGGTCAGCAAACTCCTCCATGCCAAAGCTATCAGGGAAGTAGATTACCCAACCTGGTTGGCAAACATGGTCCTCATCAAAAATACCAATGGTAAATTGCGACTCTGCATTGAATTTATCGATCTCAATCGAGCTTGTCCCAAAGACAGCTTTCCCTTACCACGAATTGATCTGATTGTGGATGCCACAGCAGGGCACGAACTCCTTAGCTTTATGGATGTCTTCTCTGGCTACAATCAGATCAGGATGAATCCCAATGACCAGGAAAAGACCTCATTCGTAACTGAGCAAGGAACGTATTGCTACCAGGTCATGCCCTTTGGATTGAAGAATGTTGGGGCCACTTACCAGCGTCTAGTAAACCGAATGTTCCAAAAACAGATCTAAACATCAATGGAGGTCTATATCGACGACATGCTGGTAAAGTCACTAAAAGCAGAACTTCACGTCGGACATCTAGAAGAGTCGTTCCAGGTCCTTAAGGAGTATCAAATGAAGCTTAACCTTGCCAAGTGTGCATTTGGGGTCTCTACGGGAAAATTCTTGGGCTTCATTATCAATAGTAGAGGAATCGAAGCTAACCCATAAAAATTTAAAGGATCAGCATGCAGCCACCATCCAACACAAGGGAGATCCAACGGTTAACCAGAAGAATAGCTGCTTTAAGTCGTTTTGTGTCCAGATCAAGCTACAAATGCCAACCCTTCTTTCAAGTCCTAAAAAAAGCATTCCAGTGGGATACCCGATGTGAGGAAGCATTCAAAGCATTGAAGGATTATCTGAGCTCGCCGCCCCCTGTTTTGGTGAGTCCCTTGGAAGGAGAAGTACTAACTCCTTATCTTGTCATCTCAGATTTCTCGACCAATGCAACACTAGTAAAGGAGCGAGACAGATCTCAGCATCCAGTCTATTATTGTAGCAGAGCTCTGAGGGGGCAGAGGAAAGATACCCAAAAATGGAAAAGCTTGTTTTAGCCTTGGTAACAACTGCGAGAAAACTTAGACCATACTTCCAGACTCACACCATTGAAGTTCCGACATACCAACCAATGAAGCAGGTGTTGCATAAACCAGAATCTTCAGGGAGGTTGGTCAAATGGGCCGTAAGAGCTCAGCGAATTCGATATCAGGTACAAACCTAGAGTTGCAGTCAAGGGGAAAATTTTGGCAGATTTCATCGCAGAATTCACTACAACCATGGAAGTACCTACAGAGGTAACCCAGCTAGTGCCTGACTTCCCTACATGGAAGTTGTCAGTAGATGGAGCCGCCAATGCTCAAGGGAGCGGTGCGGGGTTGATCCTAACCTCCCCAGAAGGAATAGACTTTGAATACCCCCTTAGATTCGGGTTTAAGGCCTCGAACAATGAAGCAGAGTATGAAGCAGTGATCACTGGGCTCAACCTTGCTCACTCAATGGAGGCACAACAGCTCAAAATTTGCAGTGATTCCCAGCTCGTAGTGAAACAGATAGAGGAGTCTTATGAGGCCACAGGCGAAAAAATGGTCATTTACCTTAAAAAGGTACAGGAGTTAATCCAAAAATTTGTGCAAGTTAAAATTAGACATATCCCCAGAGCTGAGAATTCACGAGCAGACGATTTGGCAAGGCTAGCGAGAATCTCGCAGGAAAACCTAGATAGGTTAATACCAGTAGAGCACCTAGCAAAACCTTTTGTAAGTGTTGAGGATGAGGAAGTTCTTCCAGTACTAGCCCCGCCAAGCTGGATGGACCCCATCAGGGAATATATTCAAAATGGGACCTTGCTAGAAGACCCCAAGGAGGCCACGAAGCTAAGAACTAGGTCAGCCAGATTCTCTATCCTCTAATGGAACTTGTATAAACGAGGGTTTTTGGCACCTCTCCTAAAATGCGTGGGAGACGAGGACGCTAACTACATACTCAGGGAAATCCACGAGGGAGTCTGCGGTAACCATATCGAAGCTCGGGCTCTAGCAGGAAAAGCGTTGAGGCAGGGGTACTATTGGCCCACCATGCTCAAAGATGCCACAGACCTGGTCAAGAAGTGTAAAGTCTGTCAGTTACATGCCAACGTCCCCTATTGTCCACCAGAGCTCTTAACATCGGTGCTGAGCCCTTGGCCATTCCAGCAATGGGGCTTAGATATTCTTGGGCCCCTCCCCGTGGGTGTGGGACAGTGCAAGTTCGCCATCGTTGGAGTGGATTATTTCACCAAATGGGCAGAAATGGAGCCCTTGGCGACGATCACGGAGCAGAAAGTTCAGAACTTCGCATGAAAATCAATAACCTACAGGTTTGGGATCCCCAAAGCAATCGTCTCCGACAATGGAAAGTAATTCGACAACCCCAAGTTCAAAAATTTATGTGCTGAGCTTGGGATAAAAAATTACTTTTCAGCCCCGGCCCATCCTTAATCCAACGGACAAGTAGAGGTCACCATCTGAACCATAAAAACAGCCTTGAAGACCAAGCTGGAAGATCTGAAAGGAAAATGGGTAGAACACGTCGCAGAAGTACTATGGGCTTACAGAACAAATGCCAGATCAGCAACTCAAGAAACACCATTTGCCTTGGCTTTTGAAACCGAAGCAGTGGCACCTGTAGAAGTTGGAATCCCATCCCCCAGAGCTGAATTCACAGACCTCGAGCACAATGATGAGTCACTTCTGCTAAATCTCGGTCTCTTGGACGAAAAGAGAGACAGAGCTCTGCATCACATCAAGAGTTACCAGAGGAAGACAGCAAGATACTACGACAGAAGGGTCAGACACAGGACTTTCAAGGTCAGGGATCTAGTACTTAGAAAGCTCCTGCTTGCAAGAAAGGACCCAACTCATGAAAAATTGGGCCCTAATTGGGAAGGTCCTTACATCATCTCAAAGGTGATCAGACCTGGGAACTACGAGTTACAAACAGAAGAGGGAAAAATCTTACCTCACACTTGGAACGTAGAGCATCTTAGAATATTTTTTCAATGAGTTTCTTTTGTAAGAAAACTATTTTCAATAAAACGGCAAGTTCTTGACTCGTCCCTGCATGATTCCATGAAATAGCTAAAAAGCTAACGATGAGCTCCTCAGCTCATAAAATTAAGATGGGCTCCTCAACTCATAGAATTAAGATGGGCTTTTCAGCTCATAAAATTGAGATGAGCTTTTCAACTCATAACATTAAGATGAGCTCTTCAGCTCATAAAATTGAGATGAGCTTTTCAGCTCATAACATTAAGATGAGCTCTTCAGCTCATAACATTAAGATGAGCTCTTCAGCTCATAACATTGATATGAGCTCTTCAGTTCATAACATTGAGATGAGCTCTTCAGCTCATAAAATTGAGATGAGCTCTTCAGCTCATAACATTAAGATGAGCTATTCAGCTCATAAAATTGAGATGAGCTCTTCAGCTCATAACATTAAGATGAGCTCTTCAGCTCATAAAATTGAGATGACCTCTTCAGCTCATAACATTAAGTTGAGCTCTTCAGCTCAAAAAATTAAGATGAGTTCTTCAGCTCATAACATTAAGATGAGCCCTCCAGCTCATAAATATGCAAAAATGAATTTGTCAATTCCACGGTTCATGACACACACGAAGAACATGCATTCAACAGAAGAAAAATACAAAAACATCATAAGAGTTCTGTAATTCATCAGATAGAATGAGGTACCAAAAAAAAAGGGGGAAGTTCCTAACTCTTCGCAAGTTGTTTCTTAAGCTCAGCGACCTCTTCCTTCAGATGAGCATTCTCTTCTCTTTGCTCATCTCTTTCCTTCTCCACCTCCGAAAGCATATTAAGAAGTTTTTCCCCAGTAGAGGAGAACAAAACAGCAACAAAGGAGGAACCAGACGATGGAGAAGAGAAGCCGCTAGAACCATTCCTCCTGCGCTTCCTTTAAGACGTACCAACGTCCTCGTTTTCATCTATATCGAGAGGGGAGGAGCCATGAGATTCTGGGAAGGAAACAAACTCTAGAGCAGCTGCTGCAATGCTGAATAAGAAAAGATTCTCGGGTGTCACCAGCTCTGAAAAAGGCATAGATTCAACATGGATCACTTGCTCGATCTTCAACATCTCCACCAGGGTTAGGTCAGGTACACCTGCATAACAGAAGCGCAATGAAAATGAATCTTCACAAAATTTAGCCAGGTAGGTTCCTTATAAACCCACTTGTATGAGAGAAGCTCTTCTAGGAGCGTGGAACCCTAGTCTCTGAACAGCGCTGCTCGGCGGACCTCCAGGAATCTCCGGAGGTGAAGAAAAAATGTTCGGACCACCCTTCAGAAGGGGAAGGAAAGTCAAGAACCAGAGGGTGCATGCGGAAGTGCCTCCATCGGAAGCATCTGAAACAGGGGACCTCGTCCTCTTCGAGCTCGTAAAAATAAAGAAACTCGGCAATAGTAAGGAACTCATTGTCCTACAAGCGCCAGAAGAGGAAGAAGCTAATCATAGTGGCCCATCCTCTGGGAGAGAGATGAGAATGACATAAACCATAATAAGCTAGGACCCACCCAAAGGAAGGGTGAATGGGAAGACGAAGGCCCATCTCCAAGGCGCCTTCAAAGAAACAAACTTCCCCTCGAGGAATAAAATTGCAAGGCTCATCAAAGGTTGGGACTCGCAGAGATAAGTCCGTAGGAAGACAAAATTGCCTTCTGATTTCTTCAAGCCCAGAATGACTGATAACAGAAGGAGCTAAGTAGTGAGATTTCCATCTCAAATCAAGACCAGCGGAAACACGTTGTTGGAATAGAGCAGAAAGTGGGGTAGCCATTAGAAACTCAGAAGAAAGGAACACAAAAAAGGAGGAGTCAAGGGAAAGCAAAAACGTGATCTCCAAGATTCAAGAAAAGACTCCAAAGTTTGTAGGCAATGAAGAAAGTCCAAGAAGTTATGGAAACTTCAAGGAATCCCGAATTTAAAGGGACAAGAAACGTAAGGAGATGAAAAGACGCCCCCTCTTCTTTTTCGTAATCATTACAACGGTTACGATTTTGGAAAGTAGGTGGGCGCGCAACATTAATGGAAGATTCAATGTCTAGTTCAGCTGGTCTAGCCAACCCAGGTCAACTTTGTGAGCTCGGATTATTCAGGAAGGCCTCGAAAAATAATTGACATAGTTCTATGCAGAGTGAAAGCTCAAGGAAAAAGATTTTCGGCTTAGCCTAAGCAGAGCTCAACCACACAAGTGAAACTTCTATAGGTTATACCTCTTGTGCTCCTTTGAGGTCTTCTCAGATTTCTTTGGTTGAGGTTAGCTAGTGTGGCTGCATGGACCTACTGGTACATCTGCTAAAGCCCAGCAGCCTCAAGACCCTTCTTGGCGTTTGGGTTAAAATGGGACTGATATTTCTCAAGATCGCCTTCCATCAAATTCTCGCATACATAGCAACATAGCCTCCATGGATGAACCTGTGATGGACCTCAGCACCAAGTGGCTTACTCTCTTTGCCAAACCCAGCAAACCTCTTGTCATTGTGAGGAGTGTCAAGTCCACCACTCAATACTCCTTTGAGGGCACCAAACAGCAAGAACGAGCTCTCCAAGGGTAAAACCTCAGCAATCCAACAATTATCCAGCTCTTTAAAAGTTTTTGGCAAGCCTACTTCAAGAAGAACTAAGTCCTCTTTGAAATAGGGGGCAGGGGGAGTAAAAGCATAGCAGAAACACCGCAGTATAACAAATAGGAGTGTAGCAAGGTACAACAATGATGCAACAATTCAAAAGGCAATGTTATTAGAGCAAACAGTGCTAGGAAAACAAAACAACATATGCAGTTTTTTTTAAAAAATAAATAAATAAGGAGTTTTTTAAGCCTCTGGGGCAGAAGCAGTATCTGGTAGCTCATCAGTAGAAGTCACAGAAGGGTCAGGAGTAGGCAAAGGCAGAAGGACCTCAGATGGAGTAAGAACCTCATCTGCAGACTGAGCCTCGAAGTTGGCAAGAATACCACTGGAAATAGGAATATTGGCAGGCGCATCAGCTGAAACGAGGGGCAAATCTCTAGCAATGGAATCAATGACAAGGATGGCAGAACCAGCTTGAGCAGAAGAAACCTCCTAGGCTAAGATCTCGGTTATGGCAGGAGGAGGTACTTCAGTACCTTTGGCTTCAAGCGCAGGAGCAGGGGGAGCTGATGCCCCAACTTCCCTTTCGGCACCAGATACCTCCTCCTCATCGGAAGAAGGCTCAAAGTCATCAAAATTCAAGTCCGAGAATCTACGCATGGCTTGACGTTGGAAGGTAAGGTACCCATTAACAAACTTGGTAGTGACGTCGTCAGCCAACTTAGCAATCAAGACATCCTTTCGCAAACCTCGAGCTCATTTTGAAGAACGTCACTCGCTTCTGCCAAAACATCATATTCCCTTTTCGCACCCCTATAAGAGCTCAAAGCCTCAAAGGCATCATGGCTGGCGTTGATCCAATCATCAGTCTTTAGCCTAAGCTCCTCTCTGGATTTCTTGAGCTCTTCCTTGGTGTGTTTACCCTCACCCTCAACCTTCTCCTTCTCAGCTTCCAGATCCTTAATGATGGAAGTCTGCCTCTCTACCTAAGCCTGCAAATCCTGAACTTGGGCTTTAAGATCGTCATTCGCAAAGGCCAGCTCGGCAACCTTGAGCTCGAACGCCTTAGATGCGTTAGCAGAGCTTTCCAGAGATTGGATCCGCTTCTGCAAACCTCTCACGTGGATGGCCAGTTGGGAGTAAACACAACCCAAAAGCTAGAGTTAGCATAATGACATAGGACATAGGTGAGATCTGAGGAACCAGAAACTTACTGAGGTAGCACCAAACAGGGCAGTGGAAATATAAGATCCAAGGGGCATAGTCGCAGCTCTTTGAATGTCAGATTCGGGGATAATGGAGGCAATGGCCTCCGCTGCACATCTCACACTGTTAATGAGAGAGCCTTCACCTTCAACCTTGAGGTGATTCTACTTCTTGGTCTTGGAGTCCTTGTGAAGCTGAGAGGAATCCTTGGTTGGCCTAAGAGGAGTAGACCCAGACAGAATATGGGGGATTATCTCCAGAGCTCTCTCGACCTCTGTTGAAGAAGGGGAGGTCAAAACAGCACCTTGTTCGAAGATCCTCTCAAATGAGGGAGGCACAGATTCACAAGGGAGAAAGGTCTTTGTAACCATCGCAGAGCTCGATGAAGGAACAAGAGCCACTCGACCCGAGGGAGGAGAAACAGGGGGCACATCCAACCGCAGCACCTTAGCTGTAGGGACAGCACCACTGCCTGACCCGACCTCTGCCTTGTGCTTGCCTCCGCTTCTAGTTTTCCTCATCTGATTGATTTGCCCTGAAATCCTTGGTAAATGGCTCCATGGATCTAGAAACTAAAAACCCAATACAAACAGAATAAAGAGAATGAAGAAACGAGCTAGAGGCTAGGGGAAAAAGGGAGAAGTATTACCTACTTCTCCCCCCACTCCAACCACAAAAAGAGGGATAGGGGCCTCAATCGTCACCTCGAGAGGGCTAAAACCTAGCCTTGCGAGTTCATAAGGCTTGATCAAATTAGAATATTTCTCCGAACTCCAATCTCTGAAAGTAGTCAAAGCAAGCCTATCCTCGACTCCCAGCTTAGGATGGACGCCTGAAGCAACCAAAAGAAACGAGGTCAGCATATGAAGCAATAAGAGGAAGCAAGGGGAGCCTACCCGAAATAAGAACTCACCCAGGTTATCAGGACCTTCCCAGGAGCGTGGGATTGGAACAGTGTCGGTTAGGGGTGTTCAAATTTTCGATTGGCCGCAATTTCTTACCCTACCCGACTCTACCCTACCCTACTGAACGGTTAGCCGCAAAAATTGGGTAAGAATGCGGAAGAGTTTTTAGTCTTCCGATTAAATCGGGTAGGAATGCGGAATACCCATCAATTTCCGCATTCCTACCCTACCCTACCCGCAAAAAATATATTTAAGTTTTTCATATTTTTTTTTAGTAATTATAAGAGTATTTGTGTGATATAATTTATATTATAACATTGTTATTGTTGTGGATGTTTGAGTTGCTAAAACATGAACTTGTTTTTTGTGTAGATTACATGATTTGTGGTGAACTGGTTATCTATTGGAGCAGTTATAATTTTAATGTATTTCATATAGTTTAAACTTAAAATAATTTTTATTGTATTTGTGTAACAATTATGATGGATTAATGTTCATGCTTTCTTGTTTTTTATTGTAATTTTTGTTGTAGTTGTTTTAAGTTTTAGTGTTATTAATTTATTGTGTTGTTAAATTGGTGCATGTTATTTAATTGAATTGTTAAAATGATCCAAAAATTAATAGCTACAAAAGTGTTTATCCGATTTCCTACCCGACTTCCTACCCGATTAATCGGGTAGGAAGTCGGGTAAGAATACCATACCTGATCGGGTAGGGTAGGCCAAGAAAAAAAAAATCGCAAAGTATCGGGTAGGAAGACGGAACACTATATTTCCTACCCGTAGGGTAGGGTGAACACCCCTAGTGTCGGTGGCATCGTTCGAGTTAAATTCTCACGCCTTCCCTGAAACAAAGAAGAATTTTTTCTTCCAGTTCTTGTGGGAGCTAGGCAGGTCGGTAATCAAAGCCGGGGTTTTCACCCATTTGGAAATGTATAAAAAACCGTCAGGTTGGAATTTAACATTGAAGAATTTCATGAGCAAAGGAACGGTTGGGGTGCCGATTTCGTTTTTCTTAAAAAAGACAAGAAGGCCAACTAGGACTCCCCAAAAGTTAGGAGAAATTTGAGCAGGGCAGACATTGAAGTGTTGGAGGACGGATTTAATAAAGGGATGAACAGGGAACCTGAGCCCATTCTCGAGGGAAGCAACGAAGAAGCAGGTCATCTCAGAGACCTCGGAATCATATCTAATATCGGTGGAGGGAACCCAATAGCGCATACCCTTGGGAAAACCAAATCTAGCAGACAGGACTTTCATAAGAGAAGGGGTAACCTCACTATGACCAATGAGGTTAGAAGTACAAGGAGCAGACCCAGAGTCCTTAGCACCACCTGAGCTCATCTTGGCCTTTCCTTTTCAAGACTGCTTAGGATTGGAAGGAGATCCTGGTGAAGCCTGCCATATCTATAGCCTCGACCCCTGGGAAATTATCTATTTCATCACCAACCTCTCCCAGTTCATCCTCTTCTAGCTCAGGAGACCTATCTCCCATGAGAGAAACTGATGAAGCCATGGCTTCGGAAGAGGTAGACATGGTTGGACAAGAAAAAAGAAGTCTGAAGGAGCGATAAAGAGGAGGAACGCTAGCAGAGCACTCCCTAAGAGTCCAGGGGTCAACACAACAACGACCAATGAGGAAGACTCATGCAGTAGAGTAAGGATCCAAAAAGAGGGGAAGAAAAGACAAGGAGTAACCTCGATTCCTAAAGTAGCAGAAGCGGAAAGCCCAAAAATGTAACAACCACCTCATATTCGAGGGATCCAGAACGAAGAAATTAACAAGAGGAAAAAAGCGTACCTAATCAAAGTTGAGCGGCAAATCGAAGCTCAGTGCGAAATCAGAGAGTAAGTCTTGCGAAACCCTTGAATCAAATCAGAGGAAAACGGCTTCTGGTGAAACCCTAGGAGCACTAGTAGATTTGGGGAAGCCAAAAATCGCAAGGAAGAAGAAAGGGAAAAGCCTAGAGAGAGAAGCCGAAGGGAGAAGTGAGGCGATTTCCATCAGTTCAGAAGCATTTAAAGCTTACGGTACGTGGGTCTTCGAAGTGGGTAATGTGCACTGGAATCGAGGAAGAAATGATTACACAAAACCGCCAGAAAAACTTCTTCGCCCGTAAATCGAGGTCGCCACACAGAGGTCTACCTCAACCCAGCCATAACTCAGCCCCTACTCAAGCCCACTCTGACCAGGGGCTGGCAGGGGGCAACTGATGATACCTAGAAAAATTCTAAGTATGAGCTCAGATATGGAGGTCAGATAGGGAGCTCAGCCAGGAGATTCTAAGCTCACCAATCTAGATCCGGGACCCCCTTGACCTGCATTCCGAGGAGAACACATGAAAGACAGCTGGCAGTCATGAGGCACCCCCAAACAAAAACTAGCTCCAATGTAGGCACAAAACCCTTAAACCACCATAATCGTCGCCTATAATCAAGTAGGACACGACGGGAAGAAAACGATGATCTCGCCACAAATCCCACCAAATTAGGAATGGGATTATAAATACTGTACAATGCCTCCATTATGGGGCAGAGCGACTTTAACTGTAACCAAATCATTCTGTAAAAACACATCGCCATTAATATAGATCCAAGGAGCAAGAGACTCCATTGAAGAGTAGATTAGCCGAACTCCCGAGCTGGTGAACCACTATATTTTCTCTGTGTCAGTCACCCCTTCCCCCACAAAAAAGAAGAAGATCAATTTACCCTGTCACTTTGAGCCTAGAAGCTCAGACCCAACTATATACATAAAACTACACATCACTGCTCATCCACGTTTTGGTACACCATCATATCCCAACTTGTCTTTGTCAGAGATATACATCTCAACAACCTGGGACCACAAGGCATAGTTGGAGCCATCCAACTTAATGTCAATCGGAGCAATTGAAGAATTTGCAAGTGGTGGGTGTGGTGATGCCTGGGATCTAGTCAGAACTTCTATCATCTTGTTCATCAGATTGTTAAGAATGGATTTGGCCTGGGAGTTGTGGTGTTGCACTATCTCAGATGAATCCTCCATGGATTCCATGAGGTCTGGGGTGTTTCTTGGTCAAGGGGTGGGTAGAGCAGAGTTTTTCGAACCATGCTCTGATACCATGTTAACAGGAAGTTTTCTAATTTTCGTATTTTCATCTTCAAAATTGAGTACAATGATATATAGATACATGGAGAAAATTTAGGCATCTATTCTAAGCTATACATTGTCTAAGGCTAGAATTATGGTTGACCCGTGAAATAAGGGATTTTACAATTAAATTGGTTCTTATAATTGCTCTATTCTGGTTCTTGTAATTGCTCCATTCCAACAGCAACTGGTTCCTGTAATTTCTCCATTCTAATAGCTCACGCCAACACCCATAACAAATAATTGTTCCAATCGAGTCTGATAGAAATTAGGTGAGAAATGTTTGGGACAACAAAAGTGGCTGAACTGGTGTGATATTGGATTCAGCCATGGCAGAGGTTGAATAGGTGGTTTGAACCTTTAAGGCTCTGATACCATGAAAGAAATAAATAAAAGACTATTCTGTTGAGTGGAAGGCATACTCAATTGGTTTACATTCATTGCATTTATAGCTAGAGTACAATATGAGATATCCTCTTCTTTAGGAGATTTAATTTTTAAATTACAAGGCTATCTACATGAGATATCTTAGACTGATAATGTTCCTCTGCTTTGAATAGTTGAATTCCAAGTTTCTGATTTGCTGATACATAATGAATCAGTTAGCATATTTTCTGCAGTTTTGTTGGACAGCTCTGCAACTAGATCCGGGACTTTCATTTATCAGCTTAACATATCATAGCTTGTTTATGAGTTTTAGAGGGGGGAGGGGGGGGGGGGGGGGGGGGGGGAAGACAAGAAAAAAAAGAAAGAAAGTTTGAAGTTCCTTCAAATCTAATTTTCTCAATTGCTCAAAGGTGGAAATCATGGAGAATACAGATTTTGAGTTGTGAGTATGCACTCTTTCCTTTCAAGATGTAGACGGGGAACCAACCTAGAAACCATCTGCTTCATGGAATAGGTCAACATAATAACATACCTTTTCATGAGTAATGTTACACTGACCAAATTTTTGGACCAAATTTAGAGCCCAAATGACATGACAGCATATTATTTGAAGTCTTTATTGGGGCCTAAATGACATGACACCAAATAAAAAAGCCCAAGTCAACTGCCATGTCATTTGGGCTCCAAATTTGGTCCTAAAATTTGGTCAGTGTAGTATTATTGCGTTTTCATTCGGAAAAACGTGTTTTCTTTTTTTGTCACATACCAAAAGTAAAGCAACAGGGGGCAGTCTATTAGTCATACACGAATTCATTTAATATGTTAGAAAAGTAAGGAGTCTTAGAGGCCCCCAAAGCCATCACATTTGAACGAACACACACTGCACCTCCTATATAACGTATAGGACTGAGAACTAACACTTTTGTTTTGGAGATAGGGTGAGGGGGTTGGGGGAGACTAGGGTTAGAGCATCAAAAGTCATGATAAAATCGGGTAAATTTACAATTCTTCAGATGAAGTTATCATTAAATGAGATTTTCCAACATTGATCATAGTATCCAATCCCAACATTTACAATTCATCTTAATATTTTATGATTGGTCCCCACACTTTTGAGACGTATATTTGATTTGATATTAATTGTATTTAAGTACTATGTACTTATAAGTTTTAATACTTAATATGGTAGTTTTATTCTTGTTTATAAGCTCACACAATCAAGGACAACACGTTACACCCTCGAGATATTCTATTGTCGTTGTTTCCATTTTGGTAAGCCATAAATGATTTATCTAAACAATAAAGAATATTGGAATTTGTCCGCATGACTACTATAAAATTGGTAATTCTTTTGGGAATTAGCGTTTTTTTGTTCAACAATCCACCCATATTATTAATTAATTAATAAATTTTCTCAATTGTGACCCCAACAAAATGGGAAAACTTAAAACCTTCAAGTTGATCTAGAAAAGAGACCACGCCTCAATAGCTATAAGCTCCTTTTTCACAGAGCACTCACTCTACACGACTCTCATCTCCTTCCCAACACCTATGATGACTTTGTCTCCGAAGAGAGAAAAACATTCACTTGGTGCGGCTGAGAACTCTATTCTAGAATTTTCAACCAAAATCCTCGTTTTCAATTCACGTGGTCAATATTTGCCAACTCTTTTCTATATTTGCTTCACGCGAAAACAAATTGAGTCATAAGAAAGTAGAACCAGGCATGCGATTAAATAAAACAAAGATTGGTATGTACATGAATTAAATAATATAAATAAAGCCAATCCTCCAAGTCCAAGCAAAGAAAAAACAAAAGGAAAGTGCAAGGAAGGTGAGAGGGCAGATGCCAAAAGCCACCGACCTCTTCCATTTATGAAGCACCTCCCAAAATCACTACTAAAACGTGCACTTGTGGTCCCCTCCTAGTAGAAAAGAACCTATCTATTTGTTTATCTGGCAAATAGGATGGTAGTAATTGAAAGTCAGCCTCGCTACTCTAGAGATAGATATAAATAGTCTTCTCCATCTCCTCTCCAGTGCATGTCCCTTTCCTTCTCCTAATCTTTATATCCCTCCATATTCTCGCCCCAAAATGCGTAGTCGGCCGGACAACCATAAGGGGTCACCAGAGTCAGCCTGCAAACAATTCAAACGCGTGTCATTATTGCTACGTTCAGGACAAGCAAATATGGTATAACACAGCTTTAGATAGCCTATTGCAAAGCAAAACACGAATTCAACAATTGATTGGCTTGAAAGTGTAAAATTTTGAATTAGCTAACTTGATTGTCAGATTGGCTACCTAACCCACCCCTGGTAAGGTGATCGGGGTTTAACATATCACAACTTCTTCAAATTTTATTCTACCACCTACATGAACAATCTGTTTTCCTAAATACGCTTGGCTTGTGGAACTACGTTGTGTGTCAATGTTTTTTGCAGTCCCTTGCAACCCGATTCTGCGTCACAGAATTATGACTTGTCATGAAGATGGTGTTGCAATCACACCACACGTCAATGGCGCGCCCACATTACAGCTAATGGCAATGAGCACCATGACTATTCAATATGGGCAGCATGGCATCTTTTTGCCTTACTCCAGAACGAAATTATTGGCCAGGAATCAATTCTTTCATCAATTGAGCCATACACCTTACCATTCCCACTAAAATTCTTGATCTGAACCCTAAACCATGTTTCCTACTCTCTATTGCTCTCTGTTCATTATATCAATATCATCAAGCATCAATTAACTCCAAACAAGGAAGGCCATGTAAAAATGCCCATTGACCACACGCCATATCAACAACGTTTGTCTAGTGACCAGTCTATAATTTTTTATTTTTTTTTCTGTTATAGGTGACAAATTGCAACCCTACACGCATACAAAAAAAAAAAATAAAGAGAAATGTGATACGATAATATTTTCTAACTCGTAAATTTCTGATATATGCTCTATTTGACATTTATAACGTTTGTAACTATGTTAGAGATGGGTATTGGGAATGGGAGGACACAATGAATGACATAAAAACAGGAGATTACATGATAAGAACAGCTGCCATAGCTGCTTAACAGATTAATTGTGTTTTAAATTTTCATGGACCTGAAATATGAAAATTTAGATTTTCTGTTGATAGGAGCAGCACTAACAAAGTGAAGATTTATTGCAGTTGAAATATTAGATGACTTAGTCCAGCTGTGACACATTTAATTCTGTTGGCAGTAGAAAGGATAGTAATTATTTGGTTGTACTTAATTCAAAGTGCTAAGAATGGAAATACAAACATTAGTAAAGCATCTGATATGAATTGCAGTCAGTACAGTATTCCCCTATAGAGTACTGACTGCAACGATAGGACCTGTACAACCAACTTTCCAGTAGGTAGAAACATAATGAAGAATCTTTTAGCACCCAACTCCACCTCCAACTCCAACTAAACTCACATTTAATACATGTTGATAGTAATTTTGATAATGGAATATAGACTGTTAAGACTTAAACTCATGGCTATTCGTATGCTTTCAAAGTAATAAGACGTGGCAAATGGCAAAGCGATATTCAAACTTGTAACCTAAGGTAAGGTAAGGTCAAAGGTGCGGTGCGAGCAGCTGATTCTCCTCTATCCAACCAGTGTAAAGGTGCGTTTGTTTAGTAGAATAATAGTAGAAATGCAAGAAATAATTTTTTTTTTAAAAATTTCATGTATTTGGTTAGCATTAAATGAAAAATAATAAAAAAATAATAATTTTTTTATGTTTAGATTTTCTCACAGTTAACAAACTTTTTTTTGTGTAAAAAACACAAGGAAATATAAGAAAGTTGTGATTTATAACTAATTTTTCATTTTACCATTTTTTTTTTAAATATTTTTTTTTATTAATTTAAAAAAAAAATTATATGTATTTGGTTACCTATATAATTTATCTTAGAGATTTCCGTGCCGATGCTTGTCCTAGAATTAGGTTAGGAGCCACTTTTTTTTTTTTTTTAACTTTTAACTATAATATATTTTTTTTCTTCTTTGGACTGATTTAATATAATAAAAGGTAATTTAAACAATTAAACAAAAAAATTGTAACTTTTCTTTATTTCAAACACTAGAATGAAATTTTTTTAAAACTATTTAGCAAGTTTTTAATGATAACAAAATATATGTATAAAAATATATTTTCTTTTATTTTTTTTTATTTACTTTCTACCATCTTCAGTTTTCATCAATTTTTTCTCTCTAACCAAACAGACAATAGGAAAATAAAAAAAACCGGGGGGAAAGAGAACACGTTTTTGAATTTCATAAAATCAGAGTTTGAGATGATAAAGTTAATCCTAAAAACGAGGAGAGGCAGAATTGAAAACAGAAAAAAACAACTAACCTCTCTTTCCGCTTCTCCAGAAACCTCTGCAGTGATTTCCTCCTAGCAACTGGCAGATCTGCGCATGAAAACCGCAACCAATTCTTTCTCAGATTTAAAAACAAGGTGTGCCGTGCCGAGAATATCAGAAATTAGAAAGAAAAAAAAGGTGCTAACCTCCATCAAGAGTACCAAAGAGTTGTCGTTGATCTCCTGAAGGAATTGCAAGTTTCGAATATGGTTGTTCAACGGATTTGGAGCCTTTTTCCTCAGCAAGTTTCAGAATATTCTCCGCCTAAAACCATTATGAAGAACTTGTATAATGAGTGCACTCGGTAAAAAAATATTAATATCATGTCATAAGATAAACTAATTAAGTGTCAGATCAACGAACCTTATGTCGAGGGACATCAAAAAAGGCTACGGTTCCATTGTAGAAAATCGTCAATGGAGCTGTTTCAGAACCGTTTTCAGATCCAGAACTAGGCCTGAAAACCAGAAAGATGAAAACAAATTCGTAAATAACCATACCTATACTGAGCAAAGAAATTTGGATGACCACATCAAGTTTTAAGTCTGTGAAATGCCCAAGTACCTGAAGATAGGCGTATAGACTGGCAAAGCGGGAAAAAAACTTTGATCTTCCTTCGGAGTGGAGGGAACCGAAAATGACTTGTTGGAAGCCGAAAAGCAGTTGTTCTCCGATAATTTCCCCACGGAGGTTTGATTCACGGAGCCAGACGCAATGACAGTCTTCAAAACCTCAGGATTAATCTTAGAAATGACACTCTGAATGTCTGCAAAAGAGCTCAATCACAAGATACAATTAGATTCGATTGAAATTGTACAAAACAAACGATGGAGAAATCAAATATATATGTAGAGATGCTTAAATAAGCAATACGAACCTCGAAAGCTTCTGCGACGGTGGAAGAGTTTCTCAGCCGGAGCTTTGGCGGGAATCTCTTTCTCCATGCTGAAGAAATCGAGTTCCACTGCCGATCTTGCCATTGTGATTCCAAGTTTTTGGTTTCAGTTTTCGTGCCGTGTGTTTGTCGGCGCTTTAGGAGTTCGAGGGAGAATTGAATGTGAGTATAAATAAATAAATGAAAAGGCAAGGGGGGGTGGGGGGGTGTAGATGTAGATAGAGTCACGGAAGAAATAGGGTCTACCCCACCAATAAGCTGTGACCGAAGGAACGGCACGAGGAAAATGAGAGACTGGGAGACCGGAGACTAGTAGTATAGTATGAATATGACTATGACTATGAGCATTTGGTGGTGTGGGGTGGGATGGGTTGGGTGGGGTGGGGTCTCATTCTGATATTTCATCACGTCTTCCACGAGGTGTCGAATGTTAAACAAGCAAAGAATTTCGCTTTATTTACGTTCTATGGATGGACCACTCGTGACCGGGACCACTCATGTCCCGCAAGCATTGTAATTGGATTTATTTTGATTTGATAGTAATGCTTCTTCGGAATGGAAATTGACCCATTCAATTAAGAAAATAAATAAAGATAGAAAATGTCAAACATCACATGCATTCTCGCTTTCATTGAGTTATTCAAAAATATTTAAATAAATCCTCTTTACGATTTTGTTGTGTTTCCTTTTTAGACTTTAATTCACCTCTCTTTCAATATTATTTTATTTTTTATAGGTGTATTATTATTATTCATTGAAATAGTTTATGACCATCATAGTTATTACACACAGACGTAAATACAACAATATTGGAAAAAATAACCTACTCTTCTAGGTTGTTTGAAAATGTCTATTGCTTTATTCTTATGGAAGTTTACCAAGTACACAGTAGGTCACCTAGTCCACATAAATGCAACACCAACACAGGAGCTGATAATGGTAGGTTTTGGGCTTGGGCCGCCCAACCAAAAATTCAGAGCACCTAATGGGCCCCCTTGATTACATAGCAACCGAACAGTCTATCTATAGCCTGCCCACCTCGCAGTAAGAATGGGTCACCATCTAAAGAAGAGGGTCCAGTGACATCCAGGTCGATATGCTCCTGCTCGGCCGCATCTAGCTCTAGAGCGAGGAGCTCAATATTCTTTAAATCTCAAATATCTTTCGTCGCGTCACGTGTCCAAGGGATAGGGGGACATTTTCTAGAACCACTAACGAATACGTATTCTCTGACAAATGGAATACTGGTGCATATTCCGTTTGAGAATTGTGGGTACGATTTACGTTAGGAGGCAGGTACCATTACAGGACAAAGGAAGGGGGGACCACAGAATCAACAAGAGGAAGGAGAAAATCACAGAAAACCCTAAATGAATTACTTGTATAAATAGAACACTATCACGCTATGTAGAGGGTTGGGAACAAATCTGTATTCACAAGGCACTATAAGCAAAGACTCTAAGCCTAGAAAACCTATTGTAATCTTCTTCTTCAAGTAATACAAGCTTCAATGAGCAAAAGTCTTCATTACAGTGGATATAGTCATTCGGTTAGAGTAAACCACTTATATATTGTTTTGATCCCACTTCATCCCTTATTCTCCTGTTAATCAAGATATCTCTATTACCCCCCCCCCCCCCCCCCCCCCCCCCCATCATTGGACCTCAAATCCACAGTTTTGGACTTGGGCCGAGTATTTTCGAGCACTATCAGAAACTATACCTTAATTGCCGCTTACTATACTACCCGCACCGATTAGAGCACATATAGTTGTTTTTTAACCTAAGAAAATTTAATTTAACCCAAATAAATTATAATTTTAAAAACGATATCTCATTTGATAATATAATCTTCTCATGCCAATAAAAGTTACGGATGGTACAATTACCAGTGGACCCTCTCCAATAACAGTTAGTTAATTTAAATTGTGAAACACCATTTCGTTTTTCTGTTGGTCTTATTGACACCAATTGGAGCTGGTGAATGGAATGGTAGATACGTGACATACTATTTAGTTTACACAGCATAAGTATGACGATCAATTTTATATGTTGATCCAATAACTATTTTTCAAACATAAACAAATCTTCATTCCAATACAAAAAGTATGAGAACTATCATAACCGATAACAAGAACCGATGCACTTATCCTACCTAACATTTGCTCAAGTATTAACAGCACATCTTCTGAAGGGAGATTCTAGTGATCTAAAAACTCTGGGCTTATACATATTAGAGATTGATTTAAGACAGATTCCATTGTTTCCTGAATTTTTATTTTCATTTTGCATGTTTTTTTTTTCTTTTAATTTCTTTAATCATAAGATACCTTCAAGTAAAGATTGGGACTAGTTTACAAATCCACCACGCATTGCATGTGTTGGTCAGGTAAAAGTGCACTGTTATGTCTTATCTTTCTATAGTGATAAACCCTGCTACCTAAAAAAGTTAGATAATTGTATTTGACTAGTTGAAGTGGAATATTACGTACAAGCAAATTTTGTTGTTTGAAATTTATGAACAAGGAAACTGTGAGACTTTCAAACTTTCACAATTCTTAAGAAATCCTCTATATATTTTTCTTTTTCAAAAAAGGTTACTCCAAAGCTTGAAAAATTGTTCCCCAATTGGATTGGACAAATATTTTCCCTCTTAGCAAAGTACACCATGAATTTGAAGGATAAATATCTGTGACCACCTTTGGCACTCTGCTATATGGAGTTATTTACTAAAGTATTGTTCTTTTAAAATAAATATACCAAAATATCAATCTCTAATATGAAAGCGGACTTGTTGACCCTGTTTTTAAAAAATACAGTAATTTGATAAATAAGTTTAAAAATATCTTATTTTAATATATTTATTTTAAAAAGACGGTAAACCGATAAATAACTCTTGTCATATGCCCTTAAAAGGACCTCCAAGTAATTATAGGTAAAGAACCATGGCAGAAAACTATCAAAGATATATTTTTTAGCAAAAAAATATTAAATAATTACTTAATGACATGAAAAATTTAATTAGTTTGACCACTTTAATATGACACGTGATGTAAATTAACCGATTGAACTATTGAAATTATCTATAATATAAAAATAAAACAGATTTCAATAAATTCATTCAACGGTCTCAAGTAAATTCATCCAACGGTCACCAATATTTCTCTCAAAATTACTCACATTCAAAAATTATAATTATCAATATATTTTTTATTCTGTGACCATGACCTTATTATCTATGGGCCTGTTACTGAAATTCAGAAGTTGTTGGAAACAAGGGGGTAAAAATATCTGCTAGTGGTGGGTGGGTCAGTGGGTCTTCAATTGTGCGAAAAAGTCAGATCACACAGGCTGAGCTTGCTTCTGCAGCTGTCTGTCATGGTGGGTAAACGTGAAGGCAAACCCAATTAGACTCAAGAAGCACGTGATTGAATTAACTCCTAGCTCTACTTAACCACGTTTTTATTAGTTGGGACTAGTAAAGTAAGTAGGGCATTATCATGTCGACTGACGGTGACGGCAAAGGTCAAGTAGACAGCAACGCAATTTTCAAAACCAAACACAAAAATCCGACGGAAAGCTGGACCCCACTCCAACAAATACAGTATCATTCGATCCAACGGTGTGGCCGCACCCATCAGGCATCTACTTGTCATCTCTACCTAATCTGGATGTGGGTCCCATTTGTTTGCTTTATTTCCTTCAAAGTCATTTGTGTATTTTTCCCCCCATTTCTGATTTGTTTCCCTACTTGTCATTTCTTGCTTTCAACGTGCAAGAAATGTTGAATGGGGATATGGGCCATATGGTTCCTTCCGGGATGCTTCTCCCTCGGAATCTATCTATTAATTTATATACTATTAGTTGTTACATTCATGCCTTACACATAAATTAATTCGACTTATTATTATATGTTTGACTTGTTTGTCTTTAATTTATAATTTTAGTATTCAAGATTGAAGAATTTGGGTATGTGTTTGCCAATATGATTTTTACCAAACAAAAAGACTTGAACGAAGACACGTTTACAACTCTCATATTTATTGCAAGAAATTTTTATTTATTACCAAACTAATTTCCAGGATTAACAATCCAATTGTAAATGAAAGTATTTTTGCTAATCAATCAACCAACTAATCTAGTCATAATCTATCTAAAACATAATCCGTAACCAAATTTATAATTAATGTATAATAATTAGCCATAAAATTTCCTTGAGAGAGCATAGAACTTGGAATTTAGAACCCGAACTAAATGATATACCCTTTCCATCTATTGTTTTGAACTACTCTTAACAGTTACTTAAAATGAGAAAGTCACAATAAAACATAGAGTGAAAGACTTTATAGCTAATAACTTGCAAACCACCAGGTTAGAATGAATAGCTAATGAAAGAAGTATGCTCAACTGATGATGAGATAATCTATGTTTATATTGGGTGTGGATTCAGGTATGCCTCTCCCTATGTGAATTAGTTGTCTGGTACACGAAGCTAAGTTAGGTGAGCTAAAATTTTATAAGCCAAATAGCAACTAATCACATAAGGTCATCACTTTTAAGATTTGTAACATCTTAATACAGGCATCTAATTGTACTATTGGTAGTATTAAAGGAGTTTTTTTTAGGGGTAATTTAGTTGTTTAAATGCAAAAGAACATAATTAGTCTTATATTGTCTTATAAGGGCAAGAAGATATGAATTTGAGTAATGTTATAGGGACCCAATTTGATAATCTAATCAGGAATCTAATTCAATGCAACCTCATGATGCACAAAATAGGTTTATACACCACCTGTCAAGTATTCAATGCAGTAATAAATAATAAAAGTCAACACAAGCAAAACACAATTTAAATGGTTCGGTCAAGGTAACCTACTCCACTGTGAAGGGCTATGATGGCCAAAGTGTGTTATTGCTTCAAGGAGTGTTGGGTGCTCCAGTGTAAGTGATTTGTGAGATTCCCTCTTGTATAGGTGGACCTTACAATTTATAAGCGTTTTCTAACAGATTAAGATGTCTTTCTCATATCAGCTGAGGTAGTTTGGTGGAGGTGGCGCCCTTCTCGTAACAAATGAGATAATTTTGTGGAAGTGGTGATGTGTGCGTCCTAAGGAGATCCATCTGCTTGTCAGTTATGGACTGAATCTATCATCATGAGGCGGCTGACTTGACTCTCTCTCAAGATGGTATGGTTGACTTGACTTAGCTTCATCCATCCTATGGTGGGCTTGACCTAAATATTTGAGGTGGGCTTGGTATGCAATTATGGGTCTGGTCTATATTTTTGCACTGGGCCTCTGAGTTGGGTCTCGTTTGTAATTCTGGACTGGGCTTGGTCTAGGGCGGACCCATCATTTGTCCTCTATGCCTCGAGCTTAATGAGATTTAGGGGAGATGGCATCAGTAAGAAATCTTGTCCTTGTCTACTTTTAGTAGTTGAACTCTGATGAGGGCAAGGTAGATATAGCATGACTGTAGATGAGGAGTTGTGGGTGGCTCACGAGAGAGCTATACCTTCTGAGGCCGAGTTTCTGAAGTCCAATGCTGCTCGTGTTAGAGTAGAGGCAGAGTTTCATTTGTGGTTGAAGCAAGTGGGCATGAGAATATTTCTTTTTTAAAGAAGGATTGTAGAAACTACATTGAGAAAATAAGGATTGTGAAGTGAAGTGCAATTGTCGCTTGCTTGAGTTTAGAGGAATATTGTGCAGGCATGACGTGGCAGTGTTAATCCGTAGAAAGATTTACTTACTTCCTGATAAATACATCGTACGAAGATGGAGGAAGAATGTGAAAAGATGTCACACAAAGATTAGAATTAGTTTTGACTGTTGGAGTGCCACACTTGAAGCATAACGATTAGATAAAATATGCAATGTTTTTAATGAGGTTGCAGACTCGGCAGTAGGTTCTGAAGATAAGTGCACATTTGTGATGGTGGTTCTAGAAACTATAGAAATACGAAGGTGGTTTTAGAAGTTATGAACCAAGTCTCAGCTCAACTGTCGGAAGAAGCTCTGGTGGTGATGTAAATGATATATCAAAGGAGAGGAATATACTTACTCCATTGGCAATTCGAAGCAAAGGTCGTCCACCATTCAAAAGGAAGCAATAAAAAATGGAGCAAGTTGCTAGGAAAAAGAACGAAACGAAAAAAAAAAAATGGTATCTCACGAAAATATACCATTAAATTAAAATTATTCACATTCTTAGTAACTTTTATTATTTATTATTTTTAATTTATATTTTTTAGGATTCCCTTCCAACTGAAAGTGATGCCATTGGTCATATTGATGGTCAACCCACTAGTAAAATGGTTGACGTACTTGGAACACAAGAGACCATTGTTGTGATGGTATGACATAACTATCATTTTTGGAATTGTAGATTAGGTTTTAGTGAACCCCTGAGTGGTTCCCCATGATTTTTCCCGATGAGGATTTTTTACGTCAACAAATCACTTGTGTTATTTATTGTTTAAGCATACACACTTGTGATTGTTTGCACACATGTGCACTATGTGTTTGTATGAATGATTGATTGACATCATTTTATCCATAGTTGCGTTTGATTTTTGAGCTTTGGGATTCCCGTGAGATTGAGTGTTTGAGTGAAAATTAATTAACATCAATCTTAATGGGTGTAAGGGATAATGGTGATTAAAAGGGGTTCTCGCTAATTAATTGACTAATCTTTGTTAGAAGAGATAGTTGTGATAGATTATGTTTTAATTAATAATCAATTGTGCTTAAAATTGAAAAATTTATTTACCCCCTCCCCTCTAGGTAGTGTCGTGCACTACATGTGTATAATCGTGGGGGAAGATCACATAGTTTCTCCCCCTCTCAGAGCAACAACCATATTAAGCCACAACCCCTCAGCTGCCTTTAGCTGCCACCACCACCACCAACCCTCTCCCTCAATCTTCATTGCTCCTAATTCATACACACAGTTGCACGCAATACACTGTGTATGTATTCTAGCAATCACACACGCACACACATAGAGATTCACGGTCACACACACAAACATACACCATGACACACATTTTAAAATTGATTCTTAATTGTATTATTGAAAATTGATGTTAATTGTATTGATGAAATTGTTAGCTGTTTGTGGATTTTTAAATTGATTGTTGATATTAGTTGGGTTTCCAGTTAGCAGCACTTAAGCCTACTCACCCTCTCACACCGTCCCTCATCTTTGCAATCAAATTGGCACACATAAAGGTGTTCGACCAAATGCCCCAAAGGTGTCGTTTACACCACCAGAGCTCTGATGACCGTAGTTTCAGTTGTGATCAATGTCCCATACCTGGATGCTGCTTATGTTGGTGTATGTGTATATCTTTATTCACTCATTGTCCCAACTCATACCTGGACACAAAAATAGAACTCACATTACTTTGTTTTGGAGCTATTAAAGTAGGTTTACCCATATTCCCTACTACAATGCATGTTCTCTACACACAAAGTGGAATGGTGAAATGGTTGGATTTGTTTTGTGAATTTTGTAATAGGAGTTTTCGATTGGATCATGGAATATAATGAGTTTTGTTTGGGAAGTTTTGAATCTTGTTTTTCGAGTATACTTTGTCAAAAATCTTAAAAAGTAGTAGGCTCTGATTTTTTACACAATGTTTTCAAGCATGGACATTTGCCTGAAAATAATTTAATACATGTTTTTCGACCTAAAATCCCCATATGGAATTTAAAAAAAAAAAATTGCTTTCTTATACAATTCTTTACAATTTTGGCTTCTTAGTTTATGTCTTCTCTGGCAATTTTTTTTTCTAATTATATATATATTTTTTATATATAGTGTCTTCAGGCACGAGTTCATTTAAAGACATTAAAAATTACAGGAGTGAAAACAAGGATTTTTCTCAATATTGGCTACAACAATAATCTGATTGGTAATTAATTTTTTAATTAACTTTTTGTTTCAAATTTCAACTTTTCTAATGTTTTCATTTTGGTGCCGAGTGATTACTTCAACTATTTAATTTAGTCGTATGGACTTGCTTTTGTTCCTTTTGAATAGATTGAGTCCAAATATTTCGAGTTTTCTCTTATACATGTTATATGCTTGGGTGTGATCTCTTTTTTGGGTTAGTGGGTAATTGAATGCACCATATAAAGTTGAAGATAGGATTAGTGGGCCGAAGTGTTAAATTGCAAGACATATTGACATATTTGGTAACAATTAGGGATGGCAGTGGACCGGAAAAAAACGGGTATTCGTCCAAACTCGCCCATTTTGGACTGGGTATGGACTATACGTATTGGACGGTGGACGTATACGAGAATACCTGTATAAACCCGTGTGGGAATGGAGGCATGGATAGAAGGAGAAGAAGTGAGAAATAATATGTCAAATTCCTGAAACTTCTACAACACTGGGTGAAAGCAACCAAGTTCCAATCTCTATTGATGAAAATTAATCTACCAACTCAACTCCAATGAGTCTTGGTGAAACAGATAGGCATATATCAATTGTGTGGGATCATTTCAAGAGGAAAACAGTTGATGAGAAGTTAAAGGGTGAGTGCAATGAATGTAAGAAAATGTTTGTTGGTGGTGCTAAGAATGGAACTAGTCACTTGCATGACCATCTTAAAAGTTGTCCGAGGAAGAAATATAAAAATTTGAAACAATGTTTATTGGTATCAAACCAATCAAAGAAGGATACCGAGAAAACAATGGAGAACTGACAATTTGTTCAAGAGGCGGGGATGAGGGATCTTGCCAATATGATTATATTGCATGAATATCTTCTTAGTATGGTTGAGCATCACGGGTTTCAAAAATATTGTTACACTCTTCAACCAATGTTCAAAATGGTATCCCGCAGCACTCTCAGAAATGATATCCTTCAAATTTACAAAACCGAAAAGGAGAAGAAAATGCAGTTGTTGGAAAAAAAACAAAAAGTAGAGTTGTTATCACTACAGACATGTGGTCCTCAAACAATAAAAGAAAGGGATACATGACAATCACCACACACTTTATTGACAATTCTTGGACATTGCAAAGTCGAATTATAAGGTACTAATGATCTTTCATTTGCATTTGTTAGTTATTATAAGGTGCTAATGATTTTCCATTAACATGTATTATTTATTATTTTTAGATTTTTATATGTGTCTTATCCACATACCAAGGAAGTGCTTGTGGAGTGTTTGATGAATTGCTTTTTCGATTGGAACCTTGATAGAAAGTTTATAACTTTGACCGTGGATAATTGTATCACTAATGATGCAATTGTGGCTATTTTGTTGGATAAACTTCCATTTGGTTCATTAATATTGCATGGTCGGTTGTTCCATATGCGTTGTTGTGCACATATTCTCAACTTAATTGTCCAAGATGGTTTGAATATGATTGGATATGGTATTGAAAGAATTCGTGATAGTGTTGCTTATTGGACTGCATCTCCCAAGAGAGTGCAAAAATTTGAAGAGGCAGCTCATCAAATACGTATTCCAAGTAACAGGAAGCTTGCTCTTGATGTTAAGACTCGATGGAACTCTACTTTTCTCATGCTTCAAACTAGTTTGATTTATAGAGATGTGTTTGCTCGCTTGAAATATCGAGATTCTCATTACAAGATTTGTCCGACTGAAGATGATTGGGAGGTGGCAAGAGAGATTTGTGAAAAATTGGAATTGTTTCATACGACAACCAAATTGTTTTCAGGTACAAAGTATCCTACTGCCAATGTATACTTTCCAACTATTTGTGAGATAAGAGTAGAAATATCTAAGTGGCTTCAAAGTCCCAAAGACGTGATAAAAGATATGGCCTTGAATATGTTAGAAAAGTTTAACAAATATTGAAGTGTGATTCATGGTGTTATGGGAATAGCCACTGTTTTAGATCCACGGTATACGTTGTGAATTTTGGAGTATTACTATGAGAAAATGTATGGAAGTGTGGAAGCTTTAAATGAAGTGACGAGAATTAAGGAGCTTTGCTTGGAATTGGTTGGCGAATATGAAGCGAGGCAAGGAAGTGATTATGAACCACAACCTTTTCCTCCCCCTCTTCAATCAAATATTGATTCCAACTGCCCATTAATTGATGATCTCTTTGATTTTGATAAGTTTATACAAACAAGAGACATAATAAAAGCACGTGGGAGGTCTGAGTTGGATCATTACTTAGAAGATGGTATGATGCCAATAACTTCATATTTTGATATACTGTCTTTTTGGAAGACAAGTGGTCCCAAATATCCCCTGCTCCAAATGATTGCTAAAGATCTTTTTACTATTCTTGTTTCTACCGTTGCCTTGGAATCTGCTTTTAGCACAAGTGGGAGGGTGATCAGTCCACATCGCAATAGACTTCTTCCAACTATAGTAGAGGCTTTAATGTGCTCTCAAAGTTGGTTATGTGCTGAAGAACGAGGTAATGAAATATTATTTGTATGTACATCATAATTTTTTTGGAGGGGTAAACTATGACTAATGCATTTTTTTTTGTTAGGTTCATCTACTTCAACGGGCCTGAAGAGTTACACATTATTGGAGGATATTGATATTGATGATGAGGTATATCATTTTAGTTGAAAATTTCTCTTTGGAAGAATCTAATTTTGTTTTTCTTTTAATGATATAGGAAAATGATGTTGAAGAAGTAGATTCTACCACCACCGATGGCGTTAAGAGATGATTGAGTTGGTGTGAAGTTGGTGTTAAGAGATGATTTAGTTGGTGTTAAGAGATGATTTAGTTGATTGGGATGATTTTACCACCATTATGTTGTTTGTGTTATGTTGAATTATATCAAATTCAAGTAGTATTTTGGACATTTGTTGTTTGTGTTATGTTAGAATATGTTGGATATTATGTTAGAATATGTTGGACAATATTTTGGAATATGTTGTCCCATTATGTTGTGTTAGATTATTTAGAATGTTGTTGGATTATTTAAAATGTTAGATTTATTTAGAATTTTAGATTATGTTGGCTTGTGCTTAGGCTAGGACTTGGGCTTGGGTTTGGGCTTAGGCTTGGGCTTGTACGGGGGAAGCGGGGACGGGGGCGGGGATTAGAAAATTTGTAACGCCCCCAAAACCACCCTGGACGACATTACATATTAAAACCATTTACATCATGAGAGCACTAAGATAAATCATATAAAAAAAACTTCATATCAATCATTCCTTAATTTAACAAAATTCGGGCAGAGTCTCCTTTGTTCGGAGAGCTCTACCCAAAACACAACCTGTGCAATTATACTACATCTACCACACCGGGTCTATTTATCCATAAATTATTTACAACATTATCCCAAAAGATTTTCATTCATCGTATGTAATACCCACAATAACATTCCAAAAGAATAAGCCAAGCCATGGCCACAATATCAACAGAATAAGCCCAACAATGGCATTTACATTTCCCAAAGAAAACATTAACTATGATAGCACAACGGAAATTACGAAAGAAATCTAGACTACAGTGTTTCAAAAGAATATCCTAGTCTAGAACAAAAGTCAACGACATCTCTAGATGTCCCACTCGGGATCCAAGTATCCCTCTAGTGAAGCCTCTCCATGGCCCGTCTCATTAGCACCTAGCTCATCCTCTGGCACAAACTCTGAAAAATGTTCAACTATAGGGGGTGAGCACGAAGCTATGTAGAAAAATCCTCTCAAACCCAAACAAGGTTTAGAACAACATTTAAAACGGTCGGTCTCATTTCACAAATAACCTATATAACATTTGAAGTAAAACGAGGAAATTTAAACAGATCTCAAGTTTAGATAGCAACAGTAATTGAAATAGATAAATAAACACAATATACTATTGGTAATCCATTCTACCATAAACCGTTTCCAACAAGTTCTCGCGGAATCCCATACTTCCCGAAACTCTTGTCGAAACCATTTCTGGTACAATGCACGATAACCCACACTGTATGTCCGACACAACCCACGTTACTAATCCGTGATCATTAGTGATAGGAAAAGTTCATACCCACACGGCGTACAAAGGCGTCTACCCACTCCATGTGGTAGGAAAAGTTCATACCCGCGTGACATATAAAGACGTCTACCCACTACATGATATCCGGTCAATAGTAATTCATGTTCGTATCGTACAACCACGCAAGAGATAAAATACCAACAAACATCTCACATAACCAACAATACCATAAACCCCCAATTTTTCAAGCAAATTCCATAAAATCCACAAATCCATCATGAGACAATTTCAAATAAACAATGAAGAAAAATACAAGAGATCATGCACAATAGCATTTCAATACTCAACACAAAGCACTATAGTTTTCAAAGCCAAATTTGAGTGAAGATAGAGAGAGAAATCCATGTTTCTCACAAACTAATATTTTTATGGCTCTCCACCCATAACTTTTCTCAAAACATAATCAAGTTTGCAATAATACCAAGCGACAAGGAACCCATAGCAACAATTCCACAAGTCTCCTATTTACAAGCAATTTCCAAGAAAAATCATCAATTCTCCTAAGTGGTGGTACAAAGAGTAATATAAGAAAATGTACAAGAGATCATCATAAATACCATTTTGTTGTTCAATATGAAACACTAAAGTTTTGAAATCAAGAACATATGAGAAATCAAAAGAAAAACCCCTTTCTCTTGAAACCTAGGGTTTGAAGATGAGAAAAAAAGGATTTAATGGTTATTCCACCATAGATTTGTTTAAAACATGATAATCTTTGCAAGAATGTCAAGAATCAAGTATTTCATACCATATATATAAGAATGAGAGTGAAAACATACATATATAATAACCCTAGCCTCAATGTAAGTGAATGGAAGAAAACCCCTACCTTGAAATCAAGAATTTCAAACCAAAGCCCAAGCTTTAGAGACTCTCTTTCTCCCTTTTATTCTTCCCTTTATCTTCTCCTAGGGTTCTAAGAGGTTTTTGGTGAGAGTGGAATGGAAGAATGGGACAAATGGGGCTTAAAATGGTGTTTTAAAACACAAAAATCCCGATTGTTTTTACTGTTTCTGCAAACACCAGACCAGTCTTCGTAGAATGGGCATAACTCTCTCATCCGAGCTCCGATTGATATGATTAAATATGTTATGGAATTCTAAGAAAGAGCTCTACAACTTTCATGTTTTGAGTTTTGAGAGATATTGACTGCATCAAGGTCGAAATCGCGCTTGAAGTTGCAGCCAGTGCACTGTTCACAGCCTGTTTCATTTCTTCTTTTTTTTTTTTTTTTCCCATTTTCAATCCATTCCTAAGCCAACCAAATCCATCACAAACCTCTCCAACACATATTTCTACACCAAACCTATTTAATACAAGTTCTAGGACCTAAAATTTCCTATTTTCACTTATTAAAAACCAAATTTCAACTATTATTTTCACCAACATTTTAAATCTCTACTTTTTCAATCTCCAAATTCAAATACACATCACTACACATATCCACATTTTTACAACAAATATTTACTATATATCTATATACATATATCAAAGAAAATGCGGAGTGTTACAAAATTACCCACGGACGGGGATGAGGATGAAAACTATACCCGCTAACGGGGGTGGACCGGGGATGGACGGAGTTTTTTTAAGTGGGTACGGGGATGGAGACTACACCCCCCGCCCCCACTTTGGTCCACTAACATCCCTAGTAACAATGTAGTATCACCTAAAAGCTGGGAATCTCTCTCTCGCTCGCTCGATCAGACTCTTCATCGCCGCCTCTCTCTATCAACGCTCCATTTGAATCTGCTACATTTCAATCTGTGCCGATTTTGAAACGTTTCAAACCGGAGGGTTTGGTTTTGGATTTGAAGGTTTTAGATAGCTGGAGGGATGGCGCGGACCATAAGAAATTGAAGATTGAATCGGTGATGGAGATGATAAGTGAGAAAATACATGGTCACGATGATTCTTCGTCGTCATCATCAGAATCAGATGTATCGTCTCTTCGGTATAGAAAAGCCTATTCATAAGGTCCTCGGTGGTGGCAACTCGATCAAATGTCCATTTTCGTTCTTTTTTAAAAAAATTAAGTTTGTGAGTAACTGGAAATTTTTGTGATCGACGTTTCATTTGTGCTGCACAATAGTCGTTTGTGGATAATGCAGAGATGAAGGAAAAACAGAACAATGTTATTAAAAAAAGGGAGAATTACATCCAGGCTCCCTGAAGTTTGTCATTTAATCACTCAGACACCCTGTCAATTGAAAAATTACATACAGATCCTCAGAGGATTGTACGCACGTAATACTTAGACTCCTGCTGTAAATATATCCGTTAATAAATTATACTTAGACTCCCCTGAAGTTTGTAGGTATATAATATTTAAACCCATTAAGTTTAAAATATTATACTTAGACCAAAAATACTCCAATCAAAGATAGAATATCAAATATTTTAAATTTTATAACCAAAATTCATGTTCTATTATATCATTTATTGAAATAAAATTAAAAATAAAAATTTAATTTTTTCTTAAAAATCGTAATTAATTTATAATTATATTATCTATTAGAATAAAATTAAAAAATCAAACAAGGGGTCTAAGTCATTCATAATAGAACATGAATTTTACATCCAAAATACATGTTCTATTATGTCATTTATTAAAATAAAATCAAAAATAAAAATCTAGTTTTTTAAAAAAAAAAATCATAGTTAGTATGTAATTATACTATCTATTAGAATAAAACTAAAAAATTAAACAAGGGGTCAAACTGTAATAAACACAAAATATTTTATCTTTAATTGAGGTAGTTTGGTATTTTAATTTGGTTGTTTAAACTATCAAATTAAATTTCAATAGACAATATAATTGTATACTAATTAAGAATTTTTAAGAAAAAACTGAATTTTTGATTTTTGATTTTATTTCAATAAATGATACAATAGAACATGAATTTTAGTTGTAAAATTTAAAATATTTGATAATTTATCTTTGATTGAAGTATTTTTAGTCTAAGTATAACATTTTAAACTTAAAGAGTCTAAGTAATATATATTTATAAACTTTAGGGGGTCTGGGTGTAATTTATTAACAAAAATATTTACAGCATAGGTCTAAGTGTTACGGACGTACAAACTTCAGGAGGTCTATGTGTAATATTTCAAATATTAGGGTGTTTGAGTGATTAAGTGACAAACTTCAGGGGTTTGGGTGTAATTCTCCTTAAAAAAATTAAAAATGATGATATTATGTTCAAGAAGGATAGCTTTGCTTGCTGTCCAGTGGGTAGTTTTTCCTTGTACATTGTCACCCTTAAAACTAAGGGCCTCTTTCTTGAGTATTCTGGCCCATATTAGCGAGATGGATTTGGTGTCCTGGACCGAAGAGCATCTAGTATATCACCACGTCGTGCTCCCTAAAATAGAAAATGGTCATTTGAAAGTCGGTATACCAAATTAGACATAATTGTTAAAAAGTACACAGAAAAAAATATTTTGGAAAAAAATACACTACTGAGATACAAAGACGTAAATGCCAATTTTGTAAAATTTTCTTTCCTAAAAATTGTAACAATGCATTTATCTTAACCGCTGAAATTTAAATACATTTATTTCAAAATCTCTTCATCTTCGGTAATCATTATGTATACTCCTTCTTCCTCACAAAAAAAATGGTTCATCTTCTTCGGAGAAACTTCCCAACTTTCTGTCTTCCATAAACAAGGAGAGGGTTTTGACTGTGAAATGTACATCAATTGACAGAGGATTTGGGGTTTGATTGGCACAAACTCAAGAATGGTGAAAGTTTTGTTCGCGATTTGAAGAGATTTCGAACTTCGGCATTACCGAAACCTGAACCAGGATCTCATTGTTGCTCATTGGCCTATGTTTAATAAGGTGATCATTGAGCTTCGACATTCCATGTATTTTTTTTTTTTTTTGGTATTAAAATCATGGGTTATCCAAAATCAAAATACATTACATTTATTTTGATTTTGGTGTTTTTTTTTTTGACTAAAAGTTCTTGTTAAATTAGTTTTTTGGAGACATATTATCGTCGTTGAGTAACATAATAGATAAAATCAATCATTGAAGACGAATGTGGTACACCTTTGATTTTTTTTGGCAAAAGCCCTAAAATTATGTATTTTTTAAACCCTAAATGTTTTCCTCTTAGAGAAATTGATAATTTATTGGATTTTGTACACTTAATTATTTTTTGTTTTCAATTGTTTGAATATAGGTATGAAATATTGTTAGGAAGTGTAAAGTCAAATTAATTGATTATGTTTTTGCTTGTGTTCGGTAGTCTTGTGCATGTGGTAGCAATTTCAAAACAAAGATGTAGTGTTTTGAATGAAGTTATATGCAAATATATGTTTGTCATAATGTACTATTACAGTGTTTGTGTAGTGTGTTGTTACACAGTTATTGATACACTTTTATTGTTACACTATTTTTGGTACACTTATTTTGTTATATTGTTATAATTCCACTGAATATTTTGTTATACTGTAATATTACAGTGTTCAGGAATGCAAATATTTATTCCTTGTTGAATAATTGTGTGTGATTACATTTTGTATATATTCTCACTGTTTTATTATTACACTATTTTTGGTACACTTTTTTTTGTTATACTGTTATAGTTACCCTTAATCTTTTGTTGTATATTGTACTTGTCAATTTTTTACATCTTCGTAACTTAGATCAGTCATGCTGAAAAAAGGAAAGCGGACCGATGAGAAATATGAATTTCGTCGTATAGACAAAGTGTTTGACCAAACTGTGAGCCAATCATCATCTGTTAAGGTTGGTAAAATACACGACAGAAAGCAAAAAAAAAATGCTGGAATTGAAGCATGAGCCTAAATACAGATCAAACTTGTTTGTCATTATTAGAGCAATAGATGACCTTAAAATAAGTAAAGCACACAAAGATGTATTGAGAAAAACCCCATTTTAGTTACTCTTTCAAAGTATCATTTATAAAAAATTAGACAAGTCATGGTGTAGAAAGGGTGACAGTAACATCTAGGATGTGATATTGTGTTTTGATGTTAATACATCCAAATTTCATATTGGTGGGTTGGAAATTAAATTGCGAAGAAGCGATGTCAAAATAATCTTTTGGATTGAAGATGGTTGCGATCCAATGGATTCATCAACTCATGGGAAGGAAAACACAAAATTTGTTAAACGAATATTCAAGACGGATAGCAGGTTGACCTCAACTTTGATAAAGAGTAAACTGGTTGAAGTAGCAAATGGAACAATCAAAAACGACGTTGATGATATTGCAAGGTTGTTATGCCTATTCTTAATGGTAACTCTCTTTTTCACACACACCGGGACATCTCTAGGATGGGGCTATGCTTCATACATTGAGTATTTGGATGCAATGAAGAATTATGATTGGTCAAGTGCTATCCATGAAGCTCTTATTTCTTCACTTCAGAGAAGGAGTAGCACCCCATCAGGTGTTACTGGATGCGTAATGTTGTTACTAATAATTTTTTATTTCCAATTTTGTTTCCTTTAATTTAATAAATGAAAGTAATGCGTTTGCTTAACTGAAATTGTATGTGCGTGCAGTATTGGGTTTGTGAACACACAACAATTATCAAAACTGACAGGTCAAACGGAATCCCAAGGGTTGTGAAATGGAATTTACCGAGTCTTCAGAGAGCTATGAAACAGAATAGGCTTGAAAAGTTGAAGTCAAAACATGTAAGTAGCTTAGCTGTAATGAATCTGGTTTAATATGTCCATGTTACTTAATTTTTAAATGTTGTATTTTAGCTTTGTATTCCTACACTTGCAACAAAACACTGTATTGGTACACTTTTATGCTACACTTCTATGTTACACTTAGTTTTTAATGCATCCAATTGTCGATATTTTAAATGTTTCAAAGATATTGAGACATAGATTGAAGAAAACATCGAAGGAGAAATTTTTTATCAAATATAAGGGAAGCAAACAACAAGAAGGGGGCCAATCAGAATTAGTGGGAAAGACCAAAAGTTGTAAAGTAAAAAAACCACATGGTGAGGTGGATAAGAGGATGTGAGGACAGGGGATATGAGGAGGCGGAGCATGACACATTTTTTGACGATGACGATGATATTATGGATGTAATTGGTGAAGATGGTAAGGAGAAGGTGTCATTTAAATCTCTTATTAAGGCTGTTATTAATGAAGCGACACACGATCGTGACAATTACAAAGATGGTCTGGAACAAGTTTCTGAAAAATATGAAACTCAAGAAGATATTGATGTTGCACTACAAGATGACTGTGATGTAAGAGAAGAAGAAGACACAAATAGACAAACGGTTCAAGAGCTTATGAGGAGAATGATGTATTGAAAATAGTTATACATAACATAGCCCCAGATAAAATTTCTTTGGAGCATTCATAGGCTATTGCTAGGGATGATGCGTTAGACAAACAAAACATTGCCTTCACATTGAAAATGAAAGAAAAGGACACGGTGATAAAGGAGGTGAATGAATTGGTTGAAAATATGAAAAAGCGGGAACAAATGTTTGAAGCGGAAATACAAGCGTGCAAGGAAACAATAGAAAATCGAGAAAATGAGAATGCGGAATTGATTTATCAATTTAACGAGTTATCTGTGCATGCCATAACTTAGAAATATCAACAAAAAATCATTGCAGTTGAAGATCCGGGGGTAATGACAGAAAAAGGGCAAACATCAATGGTTCGAAACATCAAGATAAGGGATAGGAAAAAGAAGAGAGATGACGAATTTGAATACAGTGGAAAGAAAAGAGGAAAAAATCAGAGTATGACATTAGATGTGATAAGCCATAAGAACACTTTGAGTGAAGTCGGATCTGGGAAAACAGTTGAGAGTGTTGAAGATGATGACAACGGGGAAAAGATCACTACTATTAAAGGGAAAACAGAGAAAGATATTAAAAAAATGTGGCGTGATTGTAAAGCATTGGATGCGATTGATTTCAATAAATTAAAGACCATATATGATGCAGAGGGTTACGGGTAAGTGTCATTATCCCAATAAAATGTGTTTATAAAAAAATATGGTTCTTATATACTTCATTATTTTTAAAATATATGACAAGTTTACTTCCCATTTTTATGATATTGTAGTGAAAAATTATGGTTTGGGGTTAGAATTTGAAGTGTAATAGATGTCGAGGATGAGTTGAAACTAATGGAAACTTGCAAACTATACAACAACGTACGTATTGAAAAATTGTTAATGATTTTTTTAGTTAATTAACAGCATGTTATATTGGCCCCAAAATTGTTGTAGTATATAAACATAACTGAAATTGCATTTTTTAGTTACAAAGTGTCGTTTGACACTGTAACATGGTCTGAATAGTGTAACATAATATTTATTTTTTAACAGATCATTGACTGTTGGACTGATATGCTAAGAGGAATTAATGAATACACTGAGATGTCGACATTTAAGAGACGTTCTTACTTTTCCTTAACAATCTTTATTGGATAAGATATCTAAATAGTAATGATACAAATAGTTGCTCAATTAGATTATTTGTGAGTTGTTTAACACGTTATATTTTACATATTTTGAATGTGTAGTCCTTTGTAACTGATCCAAATTTAGAGTATGCACGTTAAGTAGAAATAAACAGGCACATACCATACGTGGGAGATTCCAAATATATTGTCTCCCCAATGAATTCAAATAGTCGGAAAGAAGATTGTGCTCCTGACCACTGGACTCAACTTGTATTGAATACTGAAGAAGGTGTTTGGATACATTACAACTCATTAAGGCCAAGAATGAAAGGCAGCCGGGACATGTACCTAGAGGATGCAATCATATTGGTTGGATTATGTCAAAACAATATTGTTAGAAGTGCATATTTTTTTGGTGTCAATCCATAATCTTAAAGCTTTTTATGTAATTGCAAAACAAAAATATGTAGAAGACAAGATTACGGAGTTCAATAATTCGAATGGGGTCTTTATAGACACACAAGATAAGGAGTTACAAATCATATCATTATAGACATGTCCACAACAAAGGTCAAACGCGTAAGTACTCATTCTCCAAATGCATTTACTTATTTTTTTAAAAAAATCAAAACATATTAACAATGGGAATTGATGCAGGGTTGCATGCGGTGTGTATGTATGTTACATAATGAAAAAACTTACCAAATGAGAAGAGATTAAAGAGAGGTTAACAACAAGACAGTTGATCGTGTTCCGAGCTGAAATTGTTTCATTGTTTCTTAACCATCCAAATTCTTTGAGTAAAGAAGATCTGAAAATACGTAGGGAACCAAAGAAAAAATATGCGAACAAATGACAAAGTTTTCACTGTTTATGTATTTTAAAAGTGAACATTAGTGGACCATAAGACATGGATTTAGATATTATGTTTGTAAAACATTGTTATGTGGTGAATGTTAATTATCTAGATTGTTCAGGGATACAGGTGTTTATTACTTGTTGAATAATTGTGAGTAATTACACTGTGTGTATGTTCTCACTGTTGATTGTGTTCCCCTCATAGTGTAACAATATAACGAACAGAGTGTACCAACAACCGTGTAACACTGTAACTGTCATTAATGTTCCAAAAACAGTGTAACAATGTAACCAAAAACGTGTAACACTATTAAAAAGATAGTGACCAGTTGTTTTGCGAATATGGTAATAAATTCAATAAAGAGCTAGTTGTGTGTATGTTATTGTTACACTATTTTTGATACACTGTTATGGATACAATGTTCTTGATACACTGTTCTAACAGTGTGTAAATTCACTATATAGTACTAGTGTGAGTTGCATACAGAATAATCCATCAAATGTTAGACCAAAAAGAAAAAAAAATATAACTTACAATGTGAAAACGTCACTAAAACAAACAAACCCAAAAAAATTGTAAAAACAAATTGTAATAAACTTAAAACAGTGAACAATGTCATTAAATGATAGCATTACTAAGTTTACAACGACTCGTTACAAGATTTCTTGTTGTGACTGTCTAAACGTCCACACCGGCCACAACGAATTCGCCTAATAAGTTCTCCCCTAGACCGAATTCTGTGATTCTTTGGTCTACCAGTTTGCTTCTTGGTAGATGGTGGCAAAATATGAACATCTACCTGCGAACTTTCAGCAAGATATATAGTCGTGATTGGATAAATGGATTCAGAATATGACTTCTTGTATGTGCTAACATGATAGTAATAATCAACAAATTCATACATATTCCTCCCACTCTTTCGTATTGCCGACACAGCAAATGAACAAGAGAACCCATTTATTTGCCACTGACAATATGAACACGTGACATTCACAATATCAACAGTCACCGAAAGATATAACATCACTTCGTACACTTGGTTATTTGAGACCCGTACAGTCCAAGACCTCTCCTCATTAAATGCAACTTGTAATCTGGAAGTCATATTGGGACATAAATTCTCATTCCACTCCAAAGCTATTTTCATCCTTTAGCCAATTTGAACAATTATTTGTCCCCTAATAGTGTCAATCATGCTAGTAATAGGTAAATGCTGAGCTTTTAAAATCACGCATTAAACGACATTGCAGCATTATAATACATCTCACCGTAACGCTTCCCTGTAAAATGAGCATTTGTCCAATGTTCAAATGGAAGATTGGACAGGAACCTATCCGCATTAGAACCACCTTCACGACGAAAAACTTCTATCTTCTCATTAAAAAGCGACTGTGTTGGTGCATAAGCACACTCACGTAGCAAAATCACCATGTGTTCTCGGAATACATTGAAAAAACGAGCACCACTCAATTTATCCCGCAAATTAGCTTTAAAAAGTTGAAAGCAAAATGCATGATAAGCATTTGGAAAAAATTTCGACATTGCCTCTAGCAGACCCAAGTTACGATCAGATACAAATGTAATAACCCAAGAGTGATCCAATATCTTAGACAGCTGTTATAAAAACCAAAATCAGTTTGATTTATTCTCCGAATCAACCACAACAAATGCCAAAGGAAACAAACCTGAAATAAACCACATAAATATTCGTGAAAATTAAAAATAGTGTAACATACATTGTTGCACTGTGTTTAAACACTGTTAACAATGTAACAAAGACAGTGTAACATAACGATTACATTTTAATATAACCACTAAATTTATCACTCAAAAAACTATATTAAACTTTACTTTGGTTGCCATCTTTTGTTGTTGTCGATAGAAGATTACCTCTATACATGCCTTTCAAAAATGTGCCATCCAAAAAAAGTAATGAACGACAATAATTAAACCCTTGAATACAACCTTTAAAAGAAACAAACAACCTTTTGAAATGGTTATTATCATGATCACAATCTAACACAATATGGTTGTCCGGATTAGTACGATTTAATGCATCGACATATACCAACGTAATTGTTGGTACGATAATGAGTGGTCCCCAAAAAGTATACTTTTTGCTTTTTCAACTCTTTCTCATGCTTTATCATAAGATATAGTGAGTCCATATTCAAAAAAAAAAAAAAAAAAATCAACAACCACATTTGTTGGACGCGTTGTGGTATGCCCACGAACACGATCAACAATCAAATCTGTAATTAATTTAGAACTCATCCTCTTGTTATCTGTCGTTCGTAGAGCCACACCACAATTGTGTTCGTTGTCCAATTTCCTAATATAAAAAAAATCAGTAGCTTTCTCCATTGTTGCATTGATATACCACTTACAAACAGAAGAATACTTAAAGGAACACACAACAATAACCCTTAATTTATAATTCTTTACATAATTAAATTCAAAACTAGCCTCAATCGAATATTTGCAAAGTACTTTATGAAATTATAACGCACCACCTTCAAATTTCTATCTTATATGTCATATTTCATTACTCCACCTAGCTGTTAGAAGAACTTTCTCATTGTGACCAATAAAACTGGGTAACAAATCTACTTCACATTCAACAACATCACCTACGTTCGCATCCTGTAATGAATCATTATCACCCACCGACCAGCCCTCAAAATCTTCCACGAACACCTTAACTTCAATGTAATTTCCTGGGAAACTCTGTTCCAATTCAATCAAATTCTTTAAATCTGCATCGTTGCGCAACATGCAAGTGGGGTGACTAGGTATAGAATATGACAACTGGACTAACAAATTAAACAACTTCTCCCAAGTCTCGCAAACATCACGAACAAGTTCCGATATATTTGAATTACCACATACTTTGAATACTGAGGTAGCATTACCGTATGTACATAATAGCAACACCGTTTCCTCAATTGCCAAAATCTCTCAACTATTAAAAGAATAGATACAATGAAACACAAAATAAAAACATATATGCAAACAAATATATACTAAAAACATATATACATTAATGCATTTAAACTGTAAGAGGTTAACATACTAGAGACATAAATTCAAACCTTGTAGTTGCTGTTATGTAATTAAAATGAAGACAAAAAAAATTTCAGGCTTGCAGCGTCTTTGTCTGCCCAGTCGAAGAAGACGAGTACACCATAAATGACAGGGTTTCAAAATTTGAAATTCAAACAAAATGATATATCTTAAAATAAACGGAATATTAAAGTAATCTCATAAAACTATGAGATGTTTAATGCATAAATATATTTAAAAAAAAAAACCACTTTCCAAAAAAAAAAATACGCATGGATCAAGAGAGGACATAAATGTCACAAGAAAATCTGAAAATTTTAAATAATGTACTTGGACACAATTAAGTATCAAAATTAAGGACTTCTATACTCTACATTTTTTTCTGTGTACTTTTTTACAATTAACTCCAATAGTGAAACGCATGTTAGAATGCATAAATATTCATCTTTTCTTTTCTTTTTTATTCCTGTCCTCTTTGGATTCAAATGTATGTTCAGATATGCAGCTTTGATTCCTTTATTGATTCCTATCTCTTCATTCTTTTGTTATACTAACGGATCATGCATGGCTAATGTTAGGATTCCATTCCAAGACCAAATGTGATAATTTGTGATTGTAATTGGAGTGGTTTGGCACTCTTTGTGCTACACTTATTCTAGACTACGGCTTTCTTTGTGCTAGTAAGGTTTCTATATGTTTTCACCTTGAAGGATTGAGGACGCACGACTGCAATTTTGGCTTTATTGCAATTCAGTCTTTTTTATTATAATGCATCACATTTGTGTTCAAATGGTACATCAATGGAAAATCATAGTCTGACTGTGAAAGTCAATGATTCTTATTTTCCTTTTCCATTCAGAGATTGGAAGAGATGAAGAAACACTTCAGCCAACTGTATACCTGAACAAGTAAGGATTCTTTGCTGTAAAAATTGGGGGGCATTTTTTGTTCACTTTCCATGTTGTGTGGCTCTCCATTGTCCCCTAGCATTTGATCGCATCCATATTCTATTTTTTTGAATCAGTTATGAATAAAGCAAAAATCCTTGTTCTCTACTTTATCTACATTTGATCACCATTCTTGCTTCTTGATCTATTTTTTTAATCAATAATGGCTTTTTGTACTATATTGTTTGGTGCAGAGAGAGAGAGAGAGTTGCAGGAATACTAATTTCTTGGGCTTCTTTATTTGGAAAAAATGACCCTCTTCAAGAAACATTCATTTGTCTGCACTAACTAAGAGTTGATCATTTAGCTCTTATACAATCTCTTTGTGGGTGCTCTACCTGTCTCAGGGTGTGTGATTTGCAATTGGCTCTTAAAATTTTTTGGATCAAGTCTTTTGACAGGTTTGTTTATTGTTCGCAGGTAACCTGACAAATTTCCTGAGGGTACTCGAGTATACTGTTTATGCTTTGATATTGTAATACCCCGAATTTTTCTTTTATATATTTATAGAGATATATATATATATATATATATAGTAAATAATAATTGTAAAGATGTAGATATATGAAGTGACATAAGAATAAACCGTAGGAATAAACGCTATGGAGACAATTTGATTGGGAAGTTACGTGTCAAAGATGTTTAAACTTGGAAAGGGTGAATAGACAAGTTTCTAAAGGTTTTTAGGTCAAAATAAGGTTTCCATTGAGTCCGGAAGGTCGAAAAACCTTGGGAGAGGTAATATGAGGTGTATTAGAAGTTAGGAAGTATTTTGGAGTTAAAACACATTTTAGAGAAAATTTGGGAATTTAGGATTTTGGACACTTCTTAATATTTTGGCCATAACTTTTTATCCTTAAGTCCAATTGATCGGAAATTTTTACAGTAGATAGTAGACATCTAGGGCTACAAAAGTGTTTCTCATGAAAATTTTCCAATTCGACCTTTAAATGGGTCAAAATCGCGCTGGAAGTTGGAACAAAAATCTGGCAGTCCAACCGTACCGGTACGCGTACCGGTACGCCGAACTCCAGTAGCCAAACCGTACCGGTACGCGTACCGGTACGCCCGATAAAGCCCAGCCCGATCCGACTTCGGGTCTTTCTCCATTTCTTCCACTATAAATACTAAATGCCGTCTCCTTAAGCCTCATTACACCACTTGAAACCCTAGAAACCATTAGAGAGGAAGAGAAAAACACAAAAATCAAGAGAGATTTACACCTTGAATAAAAATCAAACCCTAGTTTTTCAAGAACCCACTTCTCCACCCATTTTCTCTTCTATACTTTCACTTCACCCTCACTCAAACCTCTTAGAACTAAAAGAGAAAGTAGCAAGGGAGCAAGAAAAAGGGGAAAAGGGAGTCTTTAAAGCTTGGGTTGCTAGAGATACTTGGTTGAGGTAGGGGATTTCTTCCTATGTTCTTACATTGAGGCTAGGGCTACATTATATGTATTCTTTTGGTTTAAAATCATATGTACTTGCTATTAAATACATGATTCTTGTTCCTCTTGAAATAAATGCCATGTTTTGAACATTGTGATGGTTGGGTAACTATTAAATTTCTCCTTTTCATCTTCAAACCTTGGTTTTAAAGAGAAATGGACTTTTCCCTCTATTTTCCCTTGGTATTGCTTTCAAAACTTTAGTGTTTGATATTGTACACCAAAATGTTACTTATGATGATCTCTTGCTCATTTTCTTCCATCATATTATGAAACATTATATTAGAAATTGTGAAATTTGGTAATTTCTTGAAATGTTGATGAATTGAGAATATGTTGGTTTCCTCAATTGTATGGTTGTTGTGAGGGACTTGGATTGCCTTCGAGAGATGCCGTAGGGTGTTAGAGGTTAGTCTACCCCAGTGGGGGTGAGATGGTTTCCTAGCACTTGTAGTGGGTTGTCATTTGGTAATGAAACCACTATCGTTCACTGGAGTTCGAACAAGGGATAGTATACTTTTCCTAGGAAGGGACTCGTCACTGCCATTGGGATGGTAGACGCCCTTTTCTATAGTGCTTGTGATTATGATGTAAATAGGTGGACTAGGTATAATCGTTGGGTAGATTCATGAGAAGCAATCAACATACATGGTACGGGGATGAATCAATATACATAAGAACATGAGATTATTATTATTGTTACGGAATGGTTTCCAACAAGTGTTTGTGGAGGTATGGGACTCCACAAGGACCTGTCGGAAATGGTTATGGTGATAATTGTGACTGAGCTTTACGGTTCATTTAAAATTCTTGCGAACATTTAAACTTGAGATCTATTTAAAATATCCTGTTTTTCCTTCAAAATGGTATATATGCTATTTGTGAAAATGAGACCAACCGTTTTATATGTTTTTCTAAACCTTGTTTGAGTGTGGGAAGATTTTGCTACAAAGCTTCGTGCTCATCTCCTACAAATTACATTTTTCAGATTTGGTGCTAGAGGAGGATCTCGGCATCGACGAGTCAGGGCATTGGGAGGCTCCACTCGAGGGGAACCTAGATCCCGAGGTGGATATGTAGAGACGTAGCTTCTTTTGTACTAGACTAGGTTATTCTTTTGGACACTGTAAGGTCTAGTTTCTTTTGCTATTCCGCTGTGCTACTTTAATTAATTTTTGAGATGTAAATGCCATGGTTGGACATATTCTTTTGGATGATGATGTAAATATTTTATGGATGATGAATGAAGTTTAATTTATTTATGGATGATATTAGTGTTCTCATGATGTAAATGGTTTTAGTATGTAATGTCGTCCAGGGTGTGTTTTGGGGCGTTACAGATTTGGTATCAGAGCCTAGGCTTTAGGTCTTACATGGGAGCTGTAGGTTATGGATTACCACTAGAGACTTCGGTTTAGGGTAAAGGAAATTGTTATGTTAAATATTGTGTGTGCCTTGTGCTTAAATCAAGACATCCGACATATCACTTTAGTTTATGTCTTGTACATCAATGAAACTAAATTGTGAATTGATGTGCAGGATGGATGGTGAACGTGTACGTGGACGTGGACGTGGGCGTGGTCGTGGAGGCCAAGCAAACCCACCACCGCCACCACCTCCCGATACAATGAATGGCATTTATCAATGCCTAAGGGAGCTCACCACTCTGGTGCAAAACCAGAATGGAAACAACAACAACCACAACCACAACGGTGGGGCTCATCCCCTAGCCCAAGTACCGGGCAACGGAGAGGAGAATAGGAGAATGATAGTTCTCCGAGAGTTTCTGAGACAACGCCCGCCTACTTTCCAAGGGAGCTCTAACCCTTTGGATGCGGATAGATGGATCCGCCGAGTGAAGAAGATTTGTGACGGCATGGGAGTTGCCGAGGACTTACGAGTGGGCTTAGCTACCTACTTGTTCGAGGGAGAGGCCGACCATTGGTGGGACTCCGTGAAAAGAAGGAGGAACACCGAGGCACTTACTTGGGAAAAGTTCGACCAAATCTTCCAAGACAAGTACTTCCCTGAATCAGTCAGGGACATGATGAAGGCCGATTTCCTTGCTCTACGACAGGGTAGCCTGACAGTGGCCGAGTACGAGAGGAGGTTTGATGAGCTATCCCGTTACGCTACGGAGTTTATAGCTACTGAGGCCAACAGGGCCAAGCGCTTTGAGCAGGGCTTGAGGCCGACTATCAGGGAGAAGCTGGTGGCTCTCAAGATCCGAGAGTATGGGGATATTGTTGATAGAGCTACACTAGTGGAGAGAGATATAGATGACAGCCAGAGACGACTTAGCTTAGCGAGAGGAGGTCCGATCAGGACGGGCCCTAGCACTAGTGGAGCACAGAGGGCAGCACCCTACCGTCGTCCTGACCAGGCAGGAGGACAGAGACCTCAGGTAGCTAGAGGAGCGGGAGGTGTACCGGGGAGGACGGCCACAGACCCTCGTCAGTGTTTCGCATGTGGAGGAGTGGGGCACTTCAGACACAATTGCCCATCGCTTCCACCGAGGGACAACCAAGCGACAAGACAAGTGGCTGCAAACAAGCCACTACAGCAGCAGAAGCCGTTGGGAGCTCTAGCCCCAGGCGGCGCCACTCAGGGGAGGGTATTTGCTTTGACACAGCCGGAGGAGGACATTGCCAATGCCGTTGTGGAAGGTATCGTCCTTATTTATAATTCTTGGGCCCGAATATTATTTGACCCCGGTGCAACTCACTCATTTGTACGCAAAACCTATGCACTTGATTTGGGATTGAATTTCGCGAAGCTAGAGCATGTTATGAACATTAGCTTGCCCACGGGAGAACGGTTAGATTCTAGCCGAGTCTGCAAGGATTGCGTGCTTCGCATTGGGGAGCACGAATTGATTGTGGATTTGATCGCTTTAGAGATAAAGGGGTATGATGTGATTTTCGGGATGAATTTGTTGTCCGCTTTCTGGGCGGTAATGGATTGTTTCCGCAAGCGGATTACATTTCAGTTACCGGGAGGAGTCGTTTTTAATTTTGTGAATAACCGGGATTCTTTCCATCCATTTCCTACTACGGGTAGTAGATTCTTAAAAGCGAAAGCGGGAAGTCAATTGAGTTTCTTAGCTAGCTTGATGAGAGATGACATGGATAAACTCCACACGGATGTGGTGTTAATTGTATCGGAGTTTTCAGATGTTTTTCCCGAGGAATTACCCGGATTACCGCCACATAGGGAAATTGAATTCAAGATCGATCTCTATCCGGGAACCGAACCCATATCCATTGCTCCCTATCGGATGGCACCTTTGGAGTTGAAGGAGCTAAGGAAGCAGTTGGATCATTTGTTGGCAATTGGGTTTATCCGTCTAAGCACTTCACCCTGGGGAGCCCCGGTCCTCTTTGTGAAGAAAACGGATGAGACTCTACGGTTGTGCACGGATTACCGGAGGTTGAATCGGGTTACCGTGAAGAATAAGTATCCGTTGCCGAGAATTGATGACTTATTTGATCAGTTGAAGGGTTCGAAGTATTACTCCAAGATTGATCTTCGCACGGGGTATCATCAGCTGCGGATTAAGGAGGAGGATATTCCTAAGACTGCTTTTCGTACCCGGTATGGTCATTTCGAGTATACGGTGATGCCGTTCGGATTGACTAATGCCCCCGCAGCCTTCATGGATTTGATGCACAGAGTCTTCCGGCCTTACCTCGATCAATTTGTCATTGTGTTTATTGATGACATATTGATTTACTCACAGACTCAGGAGGAACATGCTCGTCATCTCTCTATTGTGCTACGAACATTGAGAGAACATAACTTATATGCGAAGATGAGCAAATGTGAGTTTTGGATGAAGGAAGTGAAGTTCCTTGGCCATGTGGTGTCCGAGCAAGGAGTAGCGGTTGATCCCGCAAAGATCGAGGCCGTGATGAAATGGGAACCACCGAAGAACGTAACGGAGGTACGGAGTTTCTTGGGGTTAGCCGGCTATTATCGTAGGTTTGTGGAAGGGTTCTCCAAACTTGTGATGCCGATGACTCGCCTCACAAAGAAGGGAGAAAAATTTGTGTGGACTCAAGCGTGTGAACTAGCCTTTCGCACCTTGAAGGAGAAGTTGACAACGGCGCCTATCCTCATTGTACCAAGTAGTGGGGAAGGATATGATGTCTACACCGATGCTTCACTACGAGGCTTGGGATGTGTGCTAATGCAAGGAGGAAAGGTGGTTGCCTATGGCTCGAGGCAACTTAAGGTTCATGAACAGAATTATCCCACCCATGACTTAGAGCTCGCCGCTGTGGTTTTTGCTCTTAAGTTGTGGAGGTGTTACTTGTACGGAGAGAAATTCCAAGTGTTCTCGGACCATAAAAGCCTCAAGTATATCTTCACACAGAAAGACTTGAATCTCCGGCAGAGAAGGTGGATTGAGTACTTGGAAGATTATGAGTTCACGCTCAACTACCATCCGGGGAAGGCCAATGTAGTTGCCGACGCTCTTAGCAGGAAGTCTCGGGGTGAAATCAATTCTCTTGCGGTAAATAGGTGGAAAATGATTGATGCATTGGAGGAGTACGATCTATGGGTGGATGGACCGGAGTATCAACCCTCTATATTCAACCTTATAGCTCAACCGACGCTTCTGCAACGAGTGGTGGAGTTGCAATGCCTTGATTCAGAACTCGATTTGATAAGAGCCCGATTAGAGAATGGAGAAGTGATGGAAGGATGGTCTTGGAAGAATGGAGAGTTGAGATATGGGGAGAAGTTATGTGTTCCCAATGATTCGTCCCTAAAGGAGGAAATACTTGGAGAGTGTCATCGCTCCAAGTTTGCTATCCACCCCGGTAGCACGAAGATGTATAGGGACATGAAGCGTCAATACTGGTGGAGGGGAATGAAGCGAGATGTGGCCAAGTATGTGGCAAAATGTGCGGTGTGCCAGCAAGTGAAGATTGAGCATCAAAGGCCAGGAGGAGTCCTACAGTCTTTGCCTATTCCAGAGTGGAAGTGGGATCACATCACCATGGACTTCGTGTCGGGTTTACCACGGACATCGCGTGGGCATAATGCAGTGTGGGTCATTGTGGATAGACTCACCAAGTCCGCTCACTTTTTGGGTATGAAGACCACGGATACATTCGAGACCTTGAGCCAGCTGTATATCCGTGAGATAGTGAGATTACATGGCGTTCCGCTCTCGATCGTGTCGGATCGTGACTCTAGGTTTGTGGCGAGATTCTGGCAGAGTCTACAACAAGCGATGGGGACGGAGTTACATTTCAGTACGGCTTTTCATCCCCAAACGGATGGCCAATCCGAGAGGGTGATCCAGATTGTGGAGGATATGTTACGCACTTGCGCGTTGGACTTCAAGGGGAGTTGGAGCGATCACTTACCGTTGGTGGAATTTGCGTACAACAACAGCTACCAAGCGAGTATCGGGATGGCACCGTATGAAGCTTTGTATGGAAGACCATGTAGATCCCCGACGTGTTGGTTGGAAGCCGGAGAGAGTAGTATGTTTGGGCCCGAGATTGTTCGGGAGACTACAGCGAAGATTCAACTCATCCGGGAGAGGCTACGCACGGCACAAAGTAGACAGAAAGCTATGCGGATCGAAGACGGAGACCATTGGAATTCATTGTGGGAGACTACGTGTTCCTCAAAGTGTCGCCCAAGAAAGGAGTATTCAGATTCGGCAAGAAGGGAAAGTTAGCGCCAAGATATACCGGACCATTTGAAGTTATCAAAGTTGTGGGCAAAGCGGCTTATCAGTTGCGGTTACCCTCTCAGCTGTCCGGGGTACATGATGTGTTCCACGTGTCGATGCTGAGAAAGTGTCAAACGGATGCAATGCCAGTTGTAGACTTGGAAGATATTGAAATTCAAGACGGAGCAACCTATGAAGAACAACCGGTGAGGATTCTCGACGCCAAGGAGAAGGTGCTTCGCAACAAAGTCATCAAATTAGTAAAATTATTGTGGCAACACCATGGAGTGGAAGAAGCTACCTGGGAACCGGAGCTAGAAATGCAAGAGAAGTACCCGCACTTATTCGATACCTGAGGTAAGTTTCGAGGACGAAACTTTCTTTAAGGGGGGTGAATTGTAATACCCCGAATTTTTCTTTTATATATTTATAGAGATATATATATATATATATAGTAAATAATAATTGTAAAGATGTAGATATATGAAGTGACATAAGAATAAACCGTAGGAATAAATGTTATGGAGACAATTTGATTGGGAAGTTACGTGTCAAAGATGTTTAAACTTGGAAAGGGTGAATAGACAAGTTTCTAAAGGTTTTTAGGTCAAAATAAGGTTTCCATTGAGTCCGGAAGGTCGAAAAACCTTGGGAGAGGTAATATGAGGTGTATTAGAAGTTATGAAGTATTTTGGAGTTAAAACACATTTTAGAGAAAATTTGGGAATTTAGGATTTTGGACACTGCTTAGTATTTTGGCCATAACTTTTTATCCTTAAGTTAAATTGATCGGAAATTTTTACAGTAGATAGTAGACATTTAGGGCTACAAAAGTGTATCTCATGAAAAGTTTCCAATTCGACCTCTAAATGGGTCAAAATCGCGCTGGAAGTTGGAACAAAAATCTGGCAGTCCAACCGTACCGGTACGCGTACCGGTACGCCGAACTCCAGTAGCCAAACCGTACCGGTACGCGTACCGGTACGCCCGATAAAGCCCAGCCCGATCCGACTTCGGGTCTTTCTCCATTTCTTCCACTATAAATACTAAATGCCGCCTCCTTAAGCCTCATTACACCACTTGAAACCCTAGAAACCATTAGAGAGGAAGAGAAAAACACAAAAATCAAGAGAGATTTACACCTTGAATAAAAATCAAACCCTAGTTTTTCAAGAACCCACTTCTCCACCCATTCTCTCTTCTATACTTTCACTTCACCCTCACTCAAACCTCTTAGAACTAAAAGAGAAAGTAGCAAGGGAGCAAGAAAAAGGGGAAAAGGGAGTCTTTAAAGCTTGGGTTGCTAGAGATACTTGGTTGAGGTAGGGGATTTCTTCCTATGTTCTTACATTGAGGCTAGGGCTACATTATATGTATTCTTTTGGTTTAAAATCATATGTACTTGCTATTAAATACATGATTCTTGTTCCTCTTGAAATAAATGCCATGTTTTGAACATTGTGATGGTTGGGTAACTATTAAATTTCTCCTTTTCATCTTCAAACCTTGGTTTTAAAGAGAAATGGACTTTTCCCTCTATTTTCCCTTGGTATTGCTTTCAAAACTTTAGTGTTTGATATTGTACACCAAAATGTTACTTATGATGATCTCTTGCTCATTTTCTTCCATCATATTATGAAACATTATATTAGAAATTGTGAAATTTGGTAATTTCTTGAAATGTTGATGAATTGAGAATATGTTGGTTTCCTCAATTGTATGGTTGTTGTGAGGTACTTGGATTGCCTTCGAGAGATGCCGTAGGGTGTTAGAGGTTAGTCTACCCCAGTGGGGGTGAGATGGTTTCCTAGCACTTGTAGTGGGTTGTCATTTGGTAATGAAACCACTATCGTTCACTGGAGTTCGAACAAGGGATAGTATATTTTTCCTAGGAAGGGACTCGTCACTGCCATTGGGATGGTAGACGCCCTTTTCTATAGTGCTTGTGATTATGATGTAAATAGGTGGACTAGGTATAATCGTTGGGTAGATTCATGAGAAGCAATCAACATACATGGTACGGGGATGAATCAATATACATAAGAACATGAGATTATTATTATTGTTACGGAATGGTTTCCAACAAGTGTTTGTGGAGGTATGAGACTCCACAAGGACCTGTCGGAAATGGTTATGGTGATAATTGTGACTGAGCTTTACGGTTCATTTAAAATTCTTGCGAACATTTAAACTTGAGATCTATTTAAAATATCCTGCTTTTCCTTCAAAATGGTATATATGCTATTTGTGAAAATGAGATCAACCGTTTTATATGTTTTTCTAAACCTTGTTTGAGTGTGGGAAGATTTTGCTACAAAGTTTCGTGCTCATCCCCTACAAATTACATTTTTCAGATTTGGTGCTAGAGGAGGATCTCGGCATCGACGAGTCAGGGCATTGGGAGGCTCCACTCGAGGGGAACCTAGATCCCGAGGTGGATATGTAGAGACGTAGCTTCTTTTGTACTAGACTAGGTTATTCTTTTGGACACTGTAAGGTCTAGTTTCTTTTGCTATTCCGCTGTGCTACTTTAATTAATTTTTGAGATGTAAATGCCATGGTTAGGCATATTCTTTTGGATGATGATGTAAATATTTTATGGATGATGAATGAAGTTTAATTTATTTATGGATGATATTAGTGTTCTCATGATGTAAATGGTTTTAGTATGTAATGCCGTCCAGGGTGTGTTTTGGGGCGTTACAGATATGGTTGAATAATTTGGTTGGTCTTTTTTGATTAAAGTAATGCCATAAATTTCAATCATCATAAATTATATATTAAACGTAAACCCATCGATCGAAGAATGCTAATGTTTATATGGTTGTTTTTTCCTTCAATTTCAGATCATTCGAAACAAGTAGTACAATCAGATGAGCTTATTGAAATTACTCATAAATTTTGTTGCAAAAAGTCTGGTTATGTTATGTAGCAAAAAAATCTTAAATTTTGTTTTCTTTGAATTTGTTGTTGCATAGACTGCATTAATTTTGGTGGATCTTGTTGATTGTTGAATGTTATAGGAATTCGATCCTTGGATAAGAGTAGATTCATTGATGTCAATTCACTGGAATTTGTTTTTTGCCAATACACCCTGTCAGGTTTAACATATGTGAGGCACAAAAAGAAAAAGGTTTTACATATGATTCTAGTGCACCGGTGTTAAAAAAACAAAACAGAGTTATCGGCGTTTAATTAAATGCCAGGAATGCAATCTCTGGCGGCCGGCTCTGGCAATAATTTACCGGTGTTTATTACAACAATTTTTCTCAAAGGCGGCAACGACGACATTCAATACAAACACCTTTTTTTTTTTTATAATCCTGGTGTTTTTAAGGTCCTTTACCGGCGTTTATAAATGTCGGGAATTTTGAAATTTCTTATAGTGACGCCTCTTATTAAGATTCATAGTTTGCCCAAAATTTACATGTTTAAATTTGTTATGAATGGATGTTTAAATTTTTCCAAGGTACTATTTTTAAAAGAAAAATTTGCCCAAAATTTTGAAATGTGCTGGGACTAGGTTAATCTATCTATATTTAATTTCATTTTTTAACTTTCAACAATTCTATAAAATCACCTAGACCCTAACAAGAAAAACTTAGTGTTGACAAGTCTATTATTATTACTTACTTGGGATATTAAATTCATGCAACCCAAGCATCAACCAGACTAACAACTTACATGGAATAAAAAACCCTCCAAATTCAAAGGATATGAATAAATATTAAATTACAATTAATACAACATTTATCAAATGGAAGACCAAAAGTCAAACACTGAACACGCAGGCTTGCTACTGGTGGTTTGACTTCTTTGGTTGTTTCTATTCCCAGTGGTCTTGGCAATTTTGGATATTTAAATCAGTCTTCTCTGTAAGTTCTCTCTCATTCTTGCTTTCCCTTTTCTGGTGTGATACCATTTGGGTTCTTTAAGAACTTTAATTTTTTTTATGCTAAATTAACACATTCAAGAAGTGACCTACTCCACTACCACTACCACTTTTAAGTGGCCCTACTCCACTACCACTTTTAAGTGGCGGTGTAGTAGTGGTCCTGTGTGTGTGTTGTGTGTTTATTGTCAAAAAAAAAAGTTCATTTTAAGAAGTGCTTTTTTTCTTTTCATAAAGGTTTTTCACATCCCCAAGTTCCATCCTCATTCTATCTCGTGAACTATTCATTTGCCTCAAAAGTATGTTGTTCAGGTATTGCTCTTAAGTTCATAAATTGATGTCAATACAATATGATTGTTTGTTTTTCTTTATGAATTTTTATATAATTGACTCGTGTTTGAATATAGAGATTAGTGCAACACCAAGCAACAAAGTATCAGATGGGAGTTGAGTACAAATAAATCTCAAAAGAAAGTACAACATTTGACTTGTAGGAGATATATTAGAGGATGATGAGAAGTAGCTGCCCTATCCTTTTAGTACATTTGATTGCGGCTAAGATTCTAAACCCTCGATGCCTTGGGGTACTGATATGCAACAACTGTTTTGACCGCCTTTTTAAGGTTCACATCTTTAAGGCCATAGACTTTGAATTATCAATATTGTTTAACAGAGTGCATCCCTTTGGCTCCTGGCGTCACTACTGATTGCTCTTATTTTCCTTTGTTACATTTTTCATATTAAATGTACTTTCTTATTTCACAAATTTATGACATACTGAAACATTGCCCAACAACAATTCTTGTGATCACATTCAGCTTAATTTACCACTAAATTCTTGTGATCACATTCAAATTTATTTGCTAGAAGTGGTAACAGGACAATATTTCTCAGAACTTGTGTTGTGATCATCCTTTTCAATTTGATTGACCTAAAGCTATATGTGCTTCAGTTCACTTTCAATCTCTTGCAGATGTGCATATGAACTTTGAACTACACTATTTCGGGTTATGAACTTGAATTTTTTTTTTTTTTTCTAGGTTTATGTTTCTTATGTGACAGTTTTAACCTTAAGAATAAAGAGGTATCTACTAAGGGTTCCTTCCTATACAAGCAATTCATTGATTGTTGCCCATCATGGGATAACATGGCGGTACTTTCACATTGGGGTTCAACCTATCATGGTCAAAGTGACTGGGATAACATATGATTTCTCCCGCTTCAACAAATAGTTCTTATTTGCACCAATGTAGATGTTCTTTGTCTAAAAAGTGGACTCAGATAAAACTTCACAAATTTCTCAAACTAAACCTACCCATTAACTTGAGTTCAAGTCACAAGGACATAGATAAAAATATATTAAGAAAACATGATTCAACAAGCAACACAAATGATTAAAAAAAACAAAAGAATAGCTATCGAAACAAGAGGGACGTGCAATTAAAGTTGAAACCTTTGAGTTATGTAATTTGACTTCTCTATTTTTAAGTTTGGTCAAAGATGTCCTCTATTTTAAAAGAGAAGCTATATATTAGGGTATTATTGGAGATGTTCTAAGTATATATTTATACTAATGCATTTATTTGGAAATTTTCATAAAATTATAAAAATTAAAAGCCTAAATTACATCCACCTTCCCCAAGGTTTAGTCAAATAACAACTAGACCCCCTTGTTTGACAAATAACACTGCCCTCCATTAGGGGTGGCAATTTCCGACTCAACACGACAACATGACTTGAATTTGACACGAATTTTTTGACTCGAACTTGATTATAACCCGACAAATAAATCGAAAATGACTCGACAAGCGAACATGAATAGAAAACGGGTCGTGTTTGAGTTCAACCCGCCTAACCCAAATTTGACACGCTTAACCCGATTATTTATTCGTGTTGATCCTAACCGGAAAATGACCCGATAATTACACGAACACGACACGATAATTTAAATGCAAATAACCCGTTCAACCCATTTAAAAGAAAAAGAAAAGCCTCAATCAGACGACCCTAAAGTAGAAAATATAAAAAGAAAAAAAATAAAAATAAAAATCTAAAAGCCTAAAGCTGAGCAGTCTGAGCAAATAAAAAGAATCAATATAACCCTAAAGCTAAAAGCCTAAAAATCTAATCCT